>CM040914.1:22330145-23701395 GCA_023029165.1 Gobiocypris rarus | reverse complement strand
AAGAAATAGTCTCTGTGTGGTTGCCAGATACGGTGAGACTCACCGGTGCTGTAGCACAGCTAACCTGGGCAAGAACACTGCCGTCCAGGGCAAAAACAGACGCTTGGTCCTGAAGATCAACCAGGGAATCCTGCTCGGCCCAGTTCTTGTCCATAAAATTTCCCTCCGCTCCTGAGTCTATAAGGACCGGACAGGTGGCAGAAGAGTCAGCCCAGCGGAGAAAGACAGAAAAAGTCGTACGGGAGCGTAGTAGAGGGACCAGAGAAGATGCGCTCACCAGTCTCCCTCCTATGACGGGTGAGCACTGGCTTTTACTGGGCACACGGAAACAAAGTGCTTGTCGGACCAGCAATACAGACAAAGATGGTTGATGATCCGGCACTGGCGTTCGCTGGCTGAAATCCGTATCCCTCCCAGCTGCATCGGTTCAGGATCCGCAGCTGTGAGCGGAGAACTGGGTGAGGATGACGGGTGTGGGCATGACGCGGCGAGTGCGGTGGCGCAGTT
This sequence comes from Gobiocypris rarus, assembly GCA_023029165.1. Classification (NCBI taxonomy): domain Eukaryota; kingdom Metazoa; phylum Chordata; class Actinopteri; order Cypriniformes; family Gobionidae; genus Gobiocypris; species Gobiocypris rarus. The sequence goes on along the minus strand of CM040914.1, from coordinate 23,700,888 downwards.
CAAAACGCCTCTCCACACGTAAAGCAGAGTCAATAAGGAGGTCAAGACAAGTCGGCACGTCCCGGGCCAGCGCCGTCCTGATCTCGGCATTAAGACCCTCCGTGAAGCGAGCCACCAGAGCAGGCTCGTTCCATCCGCAGGAGGTGGCGAGGGTCCGAAACTCCACGGAAAAATCGGAGACAGTGTGGTGTCCCTGACGTAACGAAGACAATGCGCGAGAGGCCTCGGGACCATGGACAGATCGATCAAAAACACGCAGCATCTCCTCTCTAAACAGGGAGTACTGGGATAAACACTCACCCTCAGTGTTCCAGATGGCCGTTCCCCACTCGCGGGCCCGACCCTTGAGCAGAGAGATAACATAAGCTATGCGAGACCGCTCTCTGCTGTATGTCGATGGTTGAAGTGAGAAAACGACCTCGCACTGGGTGAGAAAAGGCAAGCACTCTGTGGGTTCACCAGAGTAACAGGGAGGGTTGTTTACCCGTGGCTCAGGAGAATCCAGTGCGGCAGACTGAGCGGTGTCAAAACGGGCCACGTGGAGCTGCTGAGAGAGATCTGCCACTCGAGCTGATAAAGAGTCCATAGCGCGGCGAACCGCGGAGAGCTCCTCGTCGTGTCTCCCCAACAAGGCTCCTTGCATCTCCACGGCGGCCTGGATGGGGCGACTTCCAGCCTCCTCCATTCCTTCTGTTGGTCGGATTATTCTGTCAAAGAACAGAGGGGTCCAGAGGTGATTGCAAATGAGTCTGTTTAATGAAAATAGAACAACGCCTCTCAGGCGGAATAAACAAAAAATCTTCCTTTCAAAAGGTACACGGAAAGACGTTCTGCTGGTCGAAGGCAATCCGCTGGTCGGATCAAAAACTGAATCTCTCAGCTGGAGGCTCTGAAGGATCAAGCACCTGGAAGACGGGACACCGGCCTAGATGATGGGCCCTCTGCTACTCTCCCCGGAGACGGCTGGGTACAGCATAGGAGAGATAAATCACAGCAGCAGGTACCCGTGACGTTCTGACATCTAAGACTGGACAGGACGGCGATAAACTCTGAGAAGGCTTAAACATCAAAATACGTCTGTGAAGCTTTAGACAATAATCCGACAAATAGACAAGAGAGAGAGAGATAGATATAGCATGGACATAAAGGGGAAATAGAGAACAGGTGTGTAAGTGAGAAGAGCATGAGAACCAGCTGACGGTAATGAGAGGAGGAGATAATGGGTGTGTGTGTGAGAGAGAAAGGAAAGAGGGGAAATACGAAAACTAACCAGCAGAGGGAGACAAAGGACAACAAACCGAAGGATAGAACCAGGATCATGACAGAAATCATGTTAATTTCAAATACTGATGTTGATGCTGACATGTTGTGTTTTGGCCTGAAGCGCCACACCCTCCACCTATCTACCAATCACGAAGTCAGTAGTGTTTCGGCTTCCGGGTTGCCAGCTCTGCTCTAGTTACCACAGTTGCAGCTACAAACTTTTTGGATACAAAATGGCTAACTTTACAAAACCTAAAAGACCTCTCATGAAGCATAATTAACAGAAAGAACAAACTAACTGTGTAGGGCTCGTCACTTGCCATTGGAAGCTCCTTGTATCAGCCTGCAACCTCCAGTCAGGGGGGAGGGAGAGAGGGGATACACCGCTCTACAGTAATTTGAAAGTGATTGCAGTACCAGTTTTGGCCACAATCCTACATACAGGTCCTTTAACTTTTTTAAATAAAATAATGGCCTTTTTTATCATTAAAAACATTTTTTTTTTTTTTACAACAAACATCGCTAAATACAGCTATGCAGCATAGTTCAAAACATAATAATAATGAATAATAATTTTTTAACATTGACTCTCAGTCCTTATTTACCATTCTCTCATGGTTTCTCAAAAGAATTCATAAAAGTATAGAATATAATAGCGTATTTAATAGGGGCTCATTGTAACGCAGTGTTACAACACACCCCATCTGCGCAACTGGGATTTAAACCGTCGCTCGTGTCTTCTGCGGTTATATCAGCATTAAAGAACAATCTCAACTGTTAAATAATAAATAGAAGATTAAAATAATATCAGATTTATCTTATTTTAAAATAAACACAAAAAACACAGATGAAAAAAAAACTTCACTTTTGCTATGGTTGAATAAATGTTCAGTAATATCTTCCAAAGATTTTTACATTTTGGCGCAATTTTTTCTCTATATAGTGTTGATATGGCAACTAGTAAATACACAAAGTTTCTGTGGAAGGTGTTAAACCATGCCTGTTACAATAAACCCCGCATTTGGTTGTGCCCCGCGCTCCCCTACACCATGCACAAGACAAATAATTATGAAAATGACTAACTGCCGATGTAGAGTGTTGAAACACTGTCTTCATCATATACAGTGATCTTCACTAATTATTATTGCAGTGTTTTTTTTAATTGTTTTTTAATGTTTGTTCATGAAATGCAGGGATTCCCAAACTTTTGTCAGCAGAACCCCTTTAATCTTCCCTTTAAGAGATTTTAAAGCAATATTTAAATTATCACTTTTAAATTGTGTTTGAAGATAAATGTATGTCGGCAGTGTGTGTACACAGTTTGTCCAGGTTGTAGCAGGAAAGAACACATGGGGAAGATGGTGACTGATCCAGGCCCCAGCTGAGACTGTGCCCCACATGGTGTAGGAGGGAGGAGCCATGGAGATGTCGCAACAGACGGCACCATGGGGACGACCGGAGGCGACGATGATGCGATGACGTGATGGGACACCGAAGAGCAGACGGAGCCGAAGCAATGACCCCTCGGGGAGGGGAGGGCGGAGCTAGCCACAGCATAAGGGGTGGATGGCCAGAGAACAGCAGACAGCTTGTAAATTCGCAGCAGATGTATGGCAATCTCTGACCCAGGTGGAGCCGACATACCGAGGGAGCCCAGCGAGGCCGAATGTCCAATGGTCACTGCTGACGTTGAGAGTGGAAGTAGCATAGGTGTAGGGGCCAGGCGACGAGTCAAGGGGAGTGGAGCACTCTTAGGGCCGGAGTCGGAGCTACAGGTTCCTCACTCCTCCCAGCAGTCCCGAGGAGGATCCATGCCACTGAAAGGAGGCTGAGGTGAAACTGAAGGGCTGATAGCAAGGGGATTGGAGAGGGGCTTGGAGAGCGATACAAAATCCCCCAAAAATAAAGTTTCAAAAATATTCCAGAGAATTAGAGATGCAACTGACAGATTTAGATGGTAGCAAAACAAGCAGAAAGTTAACCTCTCCAAAATTAAAACAGTTCTCCCATGTGCTTGCAAAAACTCACTCTCAGCGGGAGTTTGATGTCATACACTGATTGGTCTGCACAGCAATGCTTTAAAAGAACACTCCACCATTTTTAGAAATAGGGCTTATTCAACTTCTTCATTTAGATATGTAGGCAAATGCATTTTTGTCTCAGTGCATGCATTGTTTTAGTTTGGCAGGGTTGCTACTAGCTTAGCTCAGCATAATGAATGGAATCCTATGTTGCCAGCTAACATGTCCTGAGTAACAGTGATCCAAAAAAGAAAAACCCACCTAATTACTTCTTGTGGGTATAGGGTCGAGCATACATGTTGTTGATTTAGATGAATTAAAGAGTTTAGCCAATTCTTCCTCTCCTATAGCACTGAATGAGTGTAATTTTTCCTCAGTGACACTACGATGCTCTGTCTGATGTGATACTGTAGTAGACAGCTGCATGGTTGTAATTTTCTTTCTAATATTGTCAATCTTACACGTAAAGAAGTTCATAAAGTCATTACTGCTGTGCTGTTTACAAACATCAGAAGTTGAAGCTTTATTCTTGGTTAATTTAGCCACTGTATCGAATAAATACCTAGGTTTGTGTTTGTTTTCTTCTAAGAGAGTCGAGAAATAAGCAGATCCATTTTTAAACAGGCCTTTCTGTATGCGATCATACATTCTTTCCACGAATTACGAAAGACCTCTAGTTTTGTTTTCTTCCAGCTGCGCTCCATTTTTCTGGCTGCTGTTTTAAGGGCCCGGGTGTGCTCGTTGTACCACGGCATTGGACTATTTTCTTTAATCTTCTTTAAGTGCAGGGGAGCGACTGTGTCTAAAGTACTGGAAAAGAGAGAGTCAATAGTTTCTGTTGCAACATCGAGTTCCTCTAAGCTATCTAGAATGCTGAGGAGATGATACTGATGAGGAAGATTATTTAAAAAGCAATCTTTAGTCGCAGCGGTGATAATCCTGCCATTTTTGAAAGGGTGGACGGCTTTGTAGCTTTAGCTAAATTAAGTATACATGATACTAGGTAATAATCTGAGATGTCGTCACTCTGCTGCAGAATTTCAACAGTATCAACATTTATTCCATGTGATAATATTAGGTCTTAAGTATGATTATGGCGATGAGTAGGTCCTGACACGTGATGCCTAACTCCAATAGAGTTTAGAATGTCTTTAAATGCCAATCCCAATGTGTCTTTTTGGTTGTCTACATGGATATTAAAATCACCAACAATTAGTCATTTATCTACGGCCAGAACTAACTCTGATAGAAAATCAGCAAATTCTTTGATAAAGTCTGTATTGTGCCCTGGTGGCCTGTATACAGTAGCTAACACAAATGTTACACAGGATTTATCATTTGCACTACATACCGTTACATAAAGCACCAAAACATCAAAGGAATTATATTTGAAACTAGACTTCTGAGTAATACTGAAGATATTATTATATCTTCCTTTCAGACGCGGCTCGTGTTTATAACAATAATCTTGTGGGGTGGACTCATTTAAAGTAATGTAGTCGTCAGGTTTTAGCCAGGTTTCTGTCAAACACAGCACATCTAGATTATTATCTGTAATGATATCATTAACAATGAGCGCTTTTGGGGAAAGGGATCGAATATTCAGCAACCCAAGCTTTATCATTTGATTATCTGTACTATATTTTTTATTTGTTGGACATCAATTAAATTATTACCGTTGAATGGTTTTGATGGTTTTTTGTAATTACTAATTCGCGGAACAGACACAGTCTCTATGTGATAATATCTAGATAAAAGAGTGTCTATGTGTTGGGATTTACCTGACTTAACAGGAGGCAGCTAGCAGGCGGTCGGGTAAGCCAGTCCGTCTGCTTCCTGACCTGGGCCCTTGTTAGTCAAAGTTTAGCTCTAAGACTATGTGCCAAATTACTAGAGAGAAGACGATGCTGGTGGGGTTGTGTTAAATCCTATCCCTCGCCAGAATCTTACCCCTCAAAGACCTCAAAAGTGGTTATATTGGCTGACAGAACGTTTTGGGTATTCAACAGACTATTTGCACAGGTACTTTAACATTCTTCCTAATAAGGTGATTCCAGTATCAATAATCAGTGCACATACAGAGAGTTTGAATAAGAAGACAGATTATTTACAATTAGTCGTGTTTTCATCATTAACATGGTTCAGATATTTGCCTATTAATATAAATATTTATTTTTCAAAACATATAGTACTTGCAGTTTCTGAATAAATATATACATAAGTCAGTTTGATTGTCTTCTTGAGTTCTCCCTTGGATTACTACAGCTAAAAACACTTGATCTAGATTAGATTAGATTAGATTAGATTGGATTATGGACCAAGAGCTAGATCCCAGCGAAGACTGTGAGACCGATTCTGCCATTAGAACAGAACCAGAGACTACTGAGGCCATCTTCATGCCTGAGCCCATGGGGGTCTGACCAGGTGCTTGAGCTGACATATTAGATGAGTACAGGGGACGACATTGAGGGTGAGCTGTGCCAGGTTTCTACATTATTAAATGATGGATTGGAAGGTATGATTCCCCAAAGCCGCTGGTCCTGCCCAGCTCCAAGTCTCCTGTACCTCTGCTGGTCCTGCCCAGCTTCAAGTCTTCTGCATCTCTGATGGTCCTCTGTTGACTCCACTCTTCTGCATGAAACTGCCTCGAGTCTTTCTGTCTCTAGCTCCGCTTTGGCAAGGGGATCCCCTGGCTTCGCCTTCAGCTGCTGAGCCCATCACTCAACCTCATCCCATCGTGCTCACGGCTCCACCGGGCTGCCTTGACCCTATGGTTTTGCACTGGTCAGTTGTCACTCTGCCTACACCATGGACTTCCGGGCCTTCAGCTGTGCTTTGTTCCTTGACCCCTTCGGCTCCTTCGGTCTCCGCCTTCCCTCCAGCTTTGCCTTGGTCCTCAGTCACACCAGCTCTGTCTCAGTCTTCCAGCACCCTGGCTCCACATTAACTGCTTGTCACTATGGCTCCATCTTGGCCTCCAGGACCTACAGTGTCATCTGCTCTTCGGCTCCTCCTGGGTCTCCACCTCAATCTGTTCTGATGTCACCCTGGTTCCGCCTGCCAAGTCTCCACCATGGCTACATTAAATGAACATTCAACAAACTGATCAAATGTTTTAATTATATTAAATAAAATAAATGTTTTTAGAACATATAATTTCAAATGTAAAAGGGATTTTAGAGTTATCACGCTTAGATTTTAAACAGAAGATGTCTGCCTATGTATTTTAGGACTTAACAAGCACATTTTATTTTTATGCAAATATTTTATACAAAGTGTTTTTATAATGATTTTTATGAAATCCAAATAGTTCAGGAACTATAACCATTGAGGTTTGAGTATGTGGTTTCTTGCGTTTTTGTTCAAAAGGGTGATGCACGTCATTAGGATTCAGTTTTAGATTTTTCCAAGACTTGGCATAATTGGAGGTATTTTCTCCAATTAGATATTCAAAGTGCTCATTCACCTCAGTGCACTGCAAAACATAGCATATTGTGACATCTGAAAATAGTTTTGTTTAATATAGACTGCATTGTAATCATTTGGACCAATACCTAATTTCAGAAATCTTGTCTTATTATATAAATATTCTTGTTTTAAATATTCACAAAGCCATGACAGTGTTAATGTTTTTTCACACTGGTTTCTTGTTTATTGTGATAATTTCTAATGATTTCATAAACCACAAAAAGAGTAGAAAAAATACATTTAGATTTCAAGATTTTTTAGAGCGATTCATATAAGTGCTGTGGCACTATGGATACTGACTACAGTCAGTAGAATCCCAGTTATTTTGTGATATTTTATTGTATAATTTCTCTGTTTTCCAACTAGTAGATGAGGGAAAATAATGCTTTTCCACACAAAAATCCTTAATTCTTTATGATGTATTTTGTGCTTTATATTCTTTATTATATTGTGTATCTCAGAGAGGGGTTTTGGGTCCCGAAGAACATAACAGTGATTCATCATTTAATTATGATTTGACAAATGCTGTTGCCTCCCAATTCCTAGCGCCTCCTCCTTTTCAATTCACAGCACTGTCAAACTGTCACGCACACTCTCCTGGGATTAATTCATGCTGTCTGTCTTTGCGAGCCTGCTGGCGCTCCCGGGGCGCAGGGCGCATTGACACTGTCAATGAACGCAGCAGCTGACACTTCCACAGGAGCCACACACAAACCAACACCCCCTCCCCATTCATTGCTTTCACTTTAACCTTATTACAACCAAACATTACTGCCACAAACATACATAAATACAAAATGAAAGAGCTCATGCAAACAAAAACAAACAGACAGTGTCATGCTTGAGCACAATGCTTCATATGAAGCAAAAAAAACAAAAACAAAAACAGCGATAAATGCACAAGCATGATTGCATCTACATGTCTCTTTACATCTATCATTTTACCTTACACTAAAAAAGTGTGAACTTAATACTATTAAAGTCCAACCTGATTTCACAGGAAAACGTAACTTTTTTATGAGTAGGCTTTTTACAATGTGAATCGTGAAAAAGTGTGATTTTTAGAAAAATGTAAGCATGAAGATACACCAATACTAGTAAATGGGTAGATCATAGTATGAATGAGATTGTATGTATTCATACGCATTGGCCACTAATTTGCCAATATTTTAAAGTTATAAACTGCTATGAGATTGTGTTGTAAAGTCTTGAATAAATAACTTAATTAATGCCAATCAGATAGCCAATGCATTTGTGAAGAACAATTATCACCCAGTAAGATTATCTTGATTATTACTACCACTGCATTAATGAGTTATGTTTAGTAGGATATTTTATCTTAAAATTTATACCAATAATTAATTATTTGATTTATAATTAAATTGCGTTTTGTAATTACACAATTACAAGATTACATAAATATAAGCCTACCACCTGAATGCTGCCAGTTCAATTTGGCATTGATAGTGTTGCCATAGAAATGCATAGTTCTAAATTGAGGATGTGAACAGCTCCAGTAAGTATTTTAGAACGTCACGTATCATGGCGTGAAAGCAGCATAACTTTATTAGTATTTAGAATTAGTATTCAAAACTGTTAACTGTCACCCCCATTTTTAGAATATAAATGTTTGTAATTCATGAATGCATTAGAATACAGACATAAGGTTGATCTCTTCTTTTAAAAGAAGACTTTCCATTTTTTATATTATTGCAGAAGTGACAGGAGCATTAAAAAATTTAAATGTAAAAAAATGTTTACGTTTACTAAGCAAATGTACTGAAGTAAACAATTATTTTATACGAAACACATTTTACAAAGTAATGTGGACTCTAAAATGACTCTAAACTGTTGTGTTACAAATTTGAAAGCAACGCAATGTAACACAATGTCCCATTTCAAAATGTTCATGAATTTTGGGTGTTTAGGCTTTCAAATGATAAATAAAAAAATGTGATGGGGAGGAAAAAGGCAATAAAAGCATGCCAACTAGTGTTTTTAAGACTTTGGACCTACAACATTGGCTCTGCATAGCTTCAGATGTTACGGTTTAGCTCACGGTTAAGGTTGCCTGATGTGCAACTCTTCATAATTGTAGCTAACCAGAGACCCTCCCCCAGGAAATGTCCTTTGCATTCACTCGAAATACACAATAATCAAGGACAATAACTAGTGTTTGCGATACATGGCTTTGCATCAGCTTAGGGAAAAGAGGTTTACGACTGTAAATCTGTTGAAAAAAATCAGTGAGTGAGATGTTCCTGTGAACATCTGACCTGACTCTCAGGATGATCAATCCATAATATATTTGTAGCATTTTAGAGTTGGAGGCTAGGGTGTAGGCTAGGTCATGTCATTCCTCACAATATCAGCGCATCATGATTTCCCTTCTGCTGGCCTCCGTAACAGATAAAGAGCTGCTCTGAGGTCCTAAAGCTTTGAGTCCGGTATATGTAAGCGCGAAGACCGCAGACTGGACATAACAAAGCCAGGGCTGGGTCTGCCTCCTCCGAGGGCAGCGCTTGCAGGTTCACCACTTGGTCCCGAAAGGGAGTGGTAGGAACCTTGGGCACGTATCCGGGCCGGGGTCTCAGGATGACGTGAGAATTACAGAGCCCGAATTCTAGGCACGATTCACTGACCGAAAGCGCATGCAGGTACCCCACCCTCTTGATTGAGGCCAATGCAGTCAGGAGTACCGTCTTCATAGACAGGATTTTTAACTCAACGGACTGCAAAGGTTCAAAAGGAGGGCCCTGAAGTGCTCTGAGCACCAGGGTTAAGTCCCAAGAGGGTAGCGAGACAGAACGAGGAGGATTTAGTCTCCTCTCACGCCTGAGGAACCTGACGATTAAGTTGTGCTTCCCTAAGGATTTACCTTCAACTACATCGTGATATGCCGCTATTGCTGCGACGTACACTTTCAGGGTGAAGGGAGACAGCCTTCGCTCCAACCCAGCTTGTAGGAAAGAGAGCACACCATTAATCGAACACTTCTAGGGGTCTTTGCGGCAAGAAGAACACCACTCAACGAACAGGTTCCACTTCAGAGCATAGAGGCGCCTCATAGAGGGGGCTCTAGCTGAAGTGATGGTGTCTACCACTGCCTGTGGCAGACCACCTAGAACCTCCGTGTCAACAGGCTGAGGTGACGGAGCACCAGGTCCCTGTATTCGCACAACTGCTCCCAGGACTGGGCGAATATAAGCCAGTCGTCGAGATAGTTGAGAATGCGAACGCTGCGTTCTCAGAGTGGAACAATGGCTGCCTCCATGACTTTCGTGAAGACGCGGGGCGACAGGGACAGCCTGAAGGGCAAGACTTTGTACTGATATGCCTTCCCCTCGAACGCAAAGCGTAGGAACGTTCATAATACATGGGCATCGCTGCTCCGCACTGAGGTGAACAGGATGACCCTGTATTTGGAAGGCCGGTGCGCAAACTGAATTGCGTAACCGAGTCTGATGGTACGGATGAGCCAGCGAGACAGCCCCGGGAGCTCTAGCCAAGCTCTCAAAAACTGAGCAAGCGGGACCAACGGCACCACAGACGTACCTGGGGTGAGGCAGCAAGGTGGAATGTTCAGACCTGACTCGGACGGCCCGGAGGCGACCCGGAGAAGGGTCTGAACATTCCGAGGTGAGGCAGTGTGTGGGAGAGAATGCCCGGGGGCGTCCTCTAGCCTCACACTGCCCCCTGGAGAGAAGAGGGGAAGAAAGGAGTGGCAAGGCCCGGGGGCGTTGTGCACAACGATCCTGGCCCTCTTGGGGCCCAGGGACATAGGAAACTGCTCTTCTATTGACAATGTGTGTACCACTGAGCTCTGAGGAGCTAGTGGCAAAGATGTTATATTGTTGGGGGGAGTGCGGACACCATCTCCCTCCAAGCAGATCCATTCGTCCCTGGGCTGTCTGTCTTACGTTTACCGGCAGACTTAGCTGGGCCCTGAGCGGGTTGGGCGGCCCCCTTGCGTCCGGCGCCCTGCTTCCTGAGTGGAGACTGCTGCTTGGGTTTAGCAGGAGCGGAGGCGGACGCAGGAGGGCGCCCTCGGCGACGAGCAGGAGGAGGCGCTGGACCCGGCGGAGGGGTGAAGGCAGCAGCGGTCCGTCGGGGCAGGATGTTCTTGATCGCCTCCGTCGGCTTCTGGGCCACCGAGAACTGTTGGGCGAAGCTCTCGATGGCGTCGCCGAAGAGGCCGGCCTGACTGACAGGGGCGTCAAAGAACCGCACTTTGTCGGTTTTGCGCATATCAGCCAGGTTTAGCCACAGGCGGTGTCCATAGTGGACATCGCCCGACCCAGGGAGCGGGCAGCAACTTTCGTCGCTCGGAGGGCGAGGTCCGTTGCTCTCCGCAGTTCCTGCATGATCCCCGGGTCGGTACTACCCTCGTGCATCTTCTTGGGCGCTTTGGCCTGGTAGACCTGCAGGAGCGCCATGGCATGCAGCGATGATGCTGCTTCCCTGCAGGCGGCGTAAGACTTGCCCAGTAATCCGGACGAGAACTTACACGCCCGAGAGGGGAGACGCGGGGCATTCCGCCAATCAACCGCGGCCCTGGGACACAGTTGCATCACCACGGCGCGCTCTACCGGAGGTATCCCCACGTAGCCCTTAGCAGCACCACCGTCGAGGGTAGTGAGGATGGAGGAGTCAGTCGATCGATGGCGGGCGCTGTAGGGTGCCGGACACAACTTTGTGAGCTCCTGATGCACCTCCGGGAAGAATGGCACTGGGGCGGGGCGCTGAGAACCAGATACCAATCATCCAACCACGAGGGTTTGGGAAACCGTGGAGGGTTCCACTCGAGCCTGACACTCGCGTCGGCCCGGGAGAGCATAGCCATAAGCTCTGGATCCGGCTCGGACAACGCTACCACACCCGAAGGGGGCAACGCAGGCGGGTCATCATCTCCAGAACACATTAGCTCATCCTCCGATGCAGCCAGCGAAATCATATCCTCAGCAGGAGCCCCAAAGGAAACGGCCGGCTCCCCGTGGGAAGGACCAGCACGCTCCTTCTGAAGCTCCACCGGCGCAGCGGAGGGTGGGAGGGGCCCAAGGGGTTTTTGGCCCGTCGGGGAAGCCCTGACCGTCACCCTCAGATCTCCACCAAAGGTATCCGCCAAAGTAGAAGCCCTCTGCTTTGCAGTGGGAGGACCGCTAGATCGGGAGATACGTATTGGGACTCCACCCCGTTTGCGGTATTCGAGCCTAGACCTAAGCACTGCGATGGTCATGTTCCCGCAATGGGAACATGAGTCAATCACGAACGCTGCCTCAGCGTGCTCAATGCCCAAACACGTGAGACCGCGGCTCCCTGCGGTCCGATAGTGCAAGCCCGCGGGTAAGCACTCAAAGGAAAACGCCCAGTGAACCAACAGGAAGTCCTTTTGCATCCACTCGCTGAAACGTGCCGTCACGCCAACACCCGGAAGAGCACTCTCCAGACTCGTTCTCTTGAACACTCTCGGCAGAAACAGTCTTGTGCAGGTAAGCAACAAAACCATCGGCTCCGAAGTTGAAAGCGGTATGCGTTGTTCACGTCTGTGTTTTATACCCGCACTGCGGGGTGGTGCGTGAACCGCATGCCAATGTTTATTGGCTCGTTTCTATACACTCGAAGTAGATTGGTCTCCGAAAATAGATCCCAATTTGTTGGTCAGTCCGACGTACATCGAACGTGACCGACTGAAAGGGAACAATAGCTTAAAATAGGCTATTTAGCATCTAAGCTTCCAAGAAGAACCTTTAACGTCCATAGAAACTGTCCATTGCACAAAAGGTTATTTATAGTGGAAAAAGTTTCTTTAGATTAATGAAATGTTCTTTACCCTTACAAATGGTTCATTTAAGAACTGTTCACTGAAAAGTTATTTGGGGAACCCAAAATGGTTCTTTTATATAACCTTTTGGAAACTTTATTTTTAAGAGAGTATAAGCTCCACTGCTGAAAAGTCCTTAAAAACTCTTTTGAAAGGTTTTTTTTTCTGTCTCTAATTGTGTGTGTTTGGTCATGTGCTTACGCCTTGCACTTGGACGTTGCTGAGCACCTAGTAGTAATTAAGAATTCAAACATTATTCTATACAGTTCCCCTAAAGTCTTTTCCCACAACATTATAATCGCATCCCCACCATGACTCACTATCCCCTTAAATCTATTCCCACCATCCCGACATCAAATGACATGACACACACTCATAGATTTTGTCTTACAGATTAACCACTTGCAGAAACTGTTGGGCCATTATTTGAATGTTGTATTTTCTTTGCTGAAGCAGAGTTTTATTTTTCTAGTATCATCAATTTCCGATTTACCTGCCCCTAATGTCATGTAAACTAACTTTCACTATCCATTCACTTTCATTTTTTCACTGTATGTCAATCTATAAATTCTGCTAAACATATCATTTTCAAGAGACTGAGGACATTTCAGTGAACCTATACCTATATCCTAATTACCACCTTACTGCCTGTACAGAAGCCCAGCAGTGCCTCTACAGGTCAAGTATAGACAAATTTTTGAATGCTTTTCTGAAGAACACTTAGGGTACTGTGCCCACTGCAAAAACACTTGATGGGCCTTACCATCTTACCAGAACAAAGTTAAATACCTTTAAAAAGTATATTTCTCTCAAAGCAAATAAGTACTTAGTACGCCCAAAAGCACTGTTTAATGAAAAGTTCAATGTTATTATTGTTTTCAAAATATGAAAGAATGCATTCTTAATATAGATTAATTAAATACATGCAATACATTAACCAATTGCTATTTAAAACAACGTAGCACTGCGAAGCAATATATTTATTTGAAAATGCATCATGGTTTCCACAATATAATATTTAAGCAGTATAGCTGTTTTTAGCATTGATAATAATAATAATAATAATAATAATACAAAAATCAACAAATTAGCATATTAGAATGACAATCATGTGACACTGAAGACTGAAGGAATAGCTGCTGAAAATTCAGCTTTGCCATCATAGGAATAAATTACATTTTGTAAATATATTAAAATAGAAAACGGTTCTTTTCAATTGTAATTATATTTGTTTCTATCAATTCTTTTAAAAACATTTAAAAATCTTATCCTTTAAATCTTAAATCTGACACCAAACTTGATTTACACAGATGAAGGCTCACCGCATCCCAATTGATTAAACCTGGCCAGACTGCAGAGAAGAGGAATGGAAGAAAGCTAAAGCCATTCACCTGAGACTAGTGCTGGCAAGTGGCATACAAGCATAATTAAGACAAGTGCAGAGTAAGGTCACACTATCTATCATCTTTATTGATGGTATGCCATCTAGTGGGCAGCACACTACCACTGCATCCCTACTGTGATTGCAATAACCAGTTTTGGTAATCTTGGAGAGATTTGATTATTTGACAGGCATTTTAAATAAAAATAAATAAAAATTATTTAGCAGATTATGGGCAAAGTGCAGTGTTTGACTGGACAATCTGGTAAGAGTATGAAGAGGAATCATGGATCAAATAAAAGAGAAGTACATAGTATATCAAAAATTTGCAGAAGACAAAAACTGTTTTGTTTTTTTTATGATTGACTGGATTTAAATCTGATCTAGGGTTTACAGATTTTTTGGCCATAATGTGTGGGCCACTTTTTCCAGGTGGCCAGATCAACTTTTGGACCAGTGGTCAAAGCCATTTTAAATAGATTTAAATTCAACATCTTTAGGCCAGCCAGCCCATTTGGCATTTGTGGATCCTGGCATAGGCAATGTCATGTGCACTACTTTATACTAAGTGTCTTTAACTACTATCAGAATCAAAAAGAGCTTTATTGCCAAGTGTGCTTGCACAAGGAATTTACCTTTGTATTGATGCTTCCAGTACACACATATAAATATAATATGCCACATTTCCTTTATTCAGCTGATGCCACTATGTACACAATGTACCACAACTTCCATGAGATAATTTGAATTTAGATGAATTTTATATCATGGGACAATTTCAAATGAGTGTGACGTTATAATTTTCAGTTAAAAATGTTGTAAGATCATGTGACACTGAAGACTTAAGTAAGTGCTGCTGAAAATTCAGCTTTGCCATCTGAGAAAAAAGTTACATTTTAAAATGTATTACAACAGAAACTAGTCAATTTAAATTGTAATATTATTTCACAGTATTACTGTTTTTACTGTATTTTGATCAAATAAATGCAGCCTTGATGGGATTACTTTCAAAAACATTATCTGATGTGGATGTGGATGTGGATGCGACCACCTCCACTTCAAAAGGTTTGTTGGGATCTGGATGAACTAGGAGCTGGGCCCAGGTGAAGGCTTCCTTAAGTGCCTCTAGGGCTTTATTGGACTCGGGCTTGCCTTTCAGGAGATTGAAAGTATTGATGTTCTCTCAACTTCTGGAGGACCTCAAAACATGTTGTCATCCTTAGCCGTTTTCTGGGAGTACACAAAGATGTTGTTTATTTAAACCAGCACATAGCAGTGAAGGTACTCCCAAAGCACCTCATTTATAAAGTCGTGTATATGGAGGGGCTTGACCAGCCCATACAGCATAACGCAATATTCGTAGAAGCCTGTAGGTGTCACAAATACAATTTTCCACTCGTCAACCCTCACAAGGTTTTAGTCACTTCTGTTCGGGGATGGAGAGAGGATACATTTTGCTCTGGGGCACTGGCTCACCTGGAATGAGGTCGATGGTAGAGTCCTGCGGTAGGTGAGGTGGTCGTTGCGAGACTTGTTTAGGGCAGAAAACGTCACAGAAGGGGATATCACACAACGGTATGTCCATGGATTGTTGCTTTATATGACTCTCAATGGAGGTGGAATTAAGGGAGAGAACTCTGGACTTGAGAGATTATCGAGGAAGTTTAAAGAAACAGCCAGGAAAACTGTCCTTGCCTCACTCCAGGCCTTTGCCACTGAACCAGGAGAGGGTCAAATCTTTTTTTTTTTTTTTTTTTTTTTTGAAGTTCCCCTATATGTGAGCTGCATCTGGTTCAAATTTTATCTGTGACAAGTTGTTTTTTGTAAACAACTGTCATGAGGTTCACAGGAGAGTTATAAATTGTGCGAGGGGACTTGTCAGATGGGTGGCTGTTATGGGTGTAACGGTACACGTATTCATACCGAACGGTTTTGGTACAGAACTTCCGGTACAGAACTTCCGGCACGGTGCACATGTATAGGCCTACTGAATGCAATCTTTTACACTTATAATTTAATTCAAGGACAGACACAATTTGTTCAGTAAACCAGTTTAATATTTTAAAAAAAGCAATTTTATATTTAGTTTTCTCTCCCCTGCTGTACCGAACAGTGACTTCAAAACCAAGGCATGTATATGTACCGCCAGTTTAGTGTTTCGTTACACCCCTAGTGATTGTTCATTCATCCTGGAGACTATTCCTTTGTCTTGGTCATATTCCTGTCACAACCATTGCAAAGACACCAACAGACAATATAATTTCCCTTCAAAGTTACAGCACATCACTAGAAGAGAACAATATGTTATCTAATATAAACTTCGACTAAACATATATTGAGCTGTAAAACCTAAAGAGTTACAAATGGCAAATATGCATTGGAGTTTGCAAGTGGATACATTTGGTGCGTTCTTGACCTCCATGACACTAGGCACAGTTGTCTTTGCATGATTCATACAGCTATCATGAAAACAACTAAGTAAAACACTTCATTCATTTGACTGCATGGTTAAAGTGCACATTTAAGCCAGGCTAAATGAATAAACACTGTTCGTAACATTGGTCAGACCCTCAGTCATTTTTAGATACCAAATACAGACTTGTTACATTAATACCAAAATAGATTTAAGAAACCCGATTCCTTATACGTAATTTAATAAAAAATTTGTATTGTAAATTGTTTGATATATTGTATGTGTTGCAGCTCAAAAGTGCAATAAATGCATTTACACTGCAATTACTATTGCATAAATAAATAAAATATTATAACATGGATACTACTCCACAGGACACTGCATTTGTCAAAACGTAGGGGGTTGTGCGGTCTCGCAGAATCAGGGTTTAAATGAAGTCACACACATGCTTAGAGAAAAATTATGCGATAGGTCAAATTTTTTAATAAAATAAAAAAATAAAGCCAGCAAAAATGTACACACAAAACCTGATTATCAACTCATATATCAATACAAATTAATTCTGCCATGATGCTGATGTATGTCAGAATTTTTTTTAATTTCATGAATATTCCCTGTATTGTATTCTTTAGCAGATGGGTAAAACAGAGGGCTGTGTCTGAGCGCTTTGTCCACAGACCGTTAGGCAGTGTGCATGTGACTGAATCACTTTCTGTCTTTCTCAAAATTCACAGTAATACACACTGCATATGGCCTAGTGCTTCTTCTCAAATGCTCACAAATACCCCATTGTTCCGAAGCAACATCATGTTTATTTGTGGGTTAGTGTGTATGTGAGTGTCTCAGAACAAGGCAGTACATGGCTGATTCAAAGAATGGTCAGTATTTCGAAAGAACAGTGACTGTACCAGAGCTTTGGCACAAATCAGCCAAGAAAGCTATACACCCAAGAACGTGCACACCCTCCAGCACTTCACTAGAAACTATCCTGAGCTGTGATAAAAAAAAAGCTGAAAGGGGCATTCATTTATTTTTCCTTATTAATTCAATATTAATTCGACTTTTAAGAGCCCTTCAAAATAAGATAATGGCATGTAAATGTTTAAATGTTGCTTGCAAAAAGTGTTTTGCCAGAAAAACAATATTTCTTAATGTAGAAATATGTTGTTTGCTGCCAGATGGAGTTGTTATGACAGCCATCAACAAGGATTATTGGAGACATACCAGCAAAACTTTGACCTCTTGGACCTCCTGTTCCATGGGCGAGTGGTCTTGGACTTGGATCACACAGCAGCAGCAAAAAATAAAATAAAAATAAAATAAGTGACACTTTATTTTGCAGTGTTCATGCTACATTTACTTACTTTAGTAATAACAGTAAATTATGTATAATTACATGAAACTAACCCTAAACCAAACCCAAAAATTGTACCTGTAGGGGTACAACAGTTTGTCATTGATGCAGTACTCCTAAAAGGACATCTTTGTAACTTTTGTAATCCCTAAAAGGTGTATATTAGTACCTTAGAGTAGCAATACATACCTACATAGTACTACTATGTTTTTTCTGAGAGCGTATGCATGTTGTTTTTAATTAATATTACTCAGTACCTAAATGTATAATTACACTGTAAGAGGGAAGCCTTAAAGTAAAGTGTAACCAAATAAATAAATAACAGCAACAAAAACTTATGTTCTCGTTTACAGGTAGGCTACAATGTAAAAAAAATTCAGGTCTCCAATTTAAAATTTTAACTGGTCAAATCTAAATTTTATATTTAGCCAAATTGAATTTCTGTTGATTAAATTGTATCAATTCACAAACATTTAATTTGACCAACTGTAAAAATTAGATGTGACCAGTCACTAGAAAATTTTAAATTGGAGAGGCATGCAATGTTTTACAGTGTACCATCTGTAAAGTGTTCAATAACCTAAAATGTAGTCATGTAATAATATATTTCTGCGTGAAATTAGGAGAGTGATATTTCCATTGTAGTGTATTTGAAAAAAAAAAAAAACAACATTCAGACAGCTCCCTTCACAGTGTAGTTTTTTGGTTTTACTGGAGAAGAAGAAGAAAAAACAACAAACACCTGATTTTTTTCTTTTTTCTCTTGACCATATAGTACAACATTTTGTCTCAACACATTTAATGAATGGCGATGGTCTTCTTAATTACAAATGTAAATCTAAACATGAACATTTATGAGATTTAGTCAGTAGAAACAGTTTAGAGGTTAACTAACTTTGTGTCTTTGGGAAATACTAATCTGTGACTGTATTATGTTGAATATTAAATTAGTTTTTGTCTATTTGTTAGTGAGGGGTATGTGGACACATTCAGGTTTTTAAATCTGTGGAGTAAAATGTTGCACAGAAGCATAAGAGTAATATTAAAAGTAATCTTTACATGCTAGCTATCAGGCTTCTTGTCCTCTTTGTTTTAACAACTTGTCACCATAAGCTGAATCTGCCTGATTTGCTTGAATGGGTTTTTAATTACGATTGTAGCCACCGACAAAGAAAACTCGTTCTCGCGATTGTTTTTTTATTTATTTCTTTAAAACCAGTTTTTAAAACATTAACAGACTCTCCTTACTGCTTTATCGCGTCATTGTAGCTCCAAGTCTTCCTGGATCAGCTGTTTGAGTGCGCACGCGCAGTAGATACAGTACTGCAGCACGGTTTGCCGTGACGTTCATATTATAAGAGGCAAGTCCGAACAAATATCTCCCGACGTGTATAAATTATTAGGCACGGCACCTTATAAAGGAGCTGATTCAACCCATTTACGCAGCGCGGGGGAACATTTTATGCATGTGACAGGGAATATTGAAATGTATTGTAAACTGTGATTATTTTCGCATATTGTCATTGCTTTTACTAGTCAAAGTGAAATTCTTCAGTGGACTTATGGTGAAGAGGATGCATGTCGAGGATGAACTGACCAAAGCAGCCGCCACTGGGAACACTTTCAGTGTTCAGCTTTTACTTTCTAAAGGAGTGAATGTCAACAGTGTTAACAAATTCGGAAGAACGCCTATACAGGTATGCTACGTTCTGACATGTCCTAAGAATAATAATAATAATAATAATAATAATAATAATAATGACGAACTGCACAATATTAATTATTAGGCTACAGTAGGCTACAATAGTATAAGCCGTTTAAATGTTGTATACGAAAGGTCAAATTATTTCACAAAATGATGTATAGCCTAATATTAGGCTACTTTAGGATTTTGCTCAATTCTTTATTGAAGTTGGTTTAATACAGTATTTAATTTTCATTGTTTGACCTATTTAGCTTATTTACTTAACTTGGATTTAATATGCATATTTTACGTTATCTTTAAAGACGCACCAGCAAATGACCTTTATTTTTAAATTTGTAGGAAAAAAATAGTATTTGTCTTGAATAATTAGGTAACTGTGATTTTTATCGACTGCATAAGACGGAGAAAATCATGTGCTTCAAAGAACAAAAAAGTGTCACAACGTCACATTTTAGCCTATTCTAAAACTTATAGGTCCATTTGAATTTTTTTTAAATATATATATAGGCTAAATATATCAAATCCTATTCCTAAACTGTGTAAAATAATAATGTCAAAAGAGTGCTGTTGTTATAGCCTACACTATCAGGATGGGTTGTAAATCAAATAAAAATAATTTTAAAAAAGAAAAGAAAAAACCCTGGACGTTTATTGTCATGGACTTTATTTTCCATGCAATTTTATTAGCTTCTTCTTCAAAATAGAATTCACCATCACAATTCACCACTGTCACAATAGGGTAACTGCAAACATTTTACAACTTGTGGTGACGTTATGTCTATGCTATAATTCGCTAATTTCTAGTCGGTTCAACTGAGGTTGCAATACAACAAGCTGGATGGGGTCAAATAAAGTACGATGTTGGCTTATAGTTTCGCAAAATTAAAATGAACAGACAAAGACAGCAAAAAATCAGAAACTGTAAAAGATCATGCCATTGCTTGAGGTGTCAGCCTAATTGGTAGCATACAGACTAACGTTAAGTGATTTAAAATAATAATAATAATAAAAAAATCTTAACGAAAGATGTTTAATATTATCACAAGTGCGCATACTCATGCACTTAATTGATAAACAATATTAAATAGGCCAATAAAAACATGAGAAACGAGACATTTAATATAGCCTAGAGAAAAATAATTTACTGGCCTTAATTCTTTTTTTCCTTTCAATTATTGCTGCACAAATTAGCAACAGGCCTCTTAGCTACTTTACGAATCTCTTCTTTAATTATTAAAATAATGCAAGCGTATGCGGCCAACATTCTTTTTATATGGAACAATTCTT
Organism: Gobiocypris rarus; assembly: GCA_023029165.1. NCBI lineage: Eukaryota > Metazoa > Chordata > Actinopteri > Cypriniformes > Gobionidae > Gobiocypris > Gobiocypris rarus. Next base: position 23,680,175 of record CM040914.1, on the reverse strand, counting down.
TATATCAAAGAGTAGTTATACCCGCCACACTTTTTTTCTGAGAGGAAATATTTCACGTTTTTCGCAGGTGATGATGATGGGTAACACAACATTGGCTCACCTGCTGCTGAAATATGGAGCGGATCCTCATCTGCATGATCCCGGGACAGGAAGCACACCTCTGCACGATGCTGCCAGAGCCGGATTCATTGACACTGTGCGGATTTTAATAAGCTTTAACGCTGATCCCAATGCATCAGATCACAACAATTTACGGCCTGTAGATGTGGCACGGCAGAATGGCCATATGGACGTGGTTGAATTTCTTAGTCGTTTTTAAACTAGTAAGTTTTTATCTCAACACATAACGTTAGTAAATTTATCACAAATGACAGGCCTATGTATTTTAAAAAGTAAAGGAATGAGCGCAGTTAGTTAATGCACTTTCATTGTGTTAGATTTATTAATATTGTCTGTGGCTATTTTAAAATATAGCCTAGCCTATTTTATGTTTCCTTTGAGAAATGTTTTGTTCTTCATTTTTTTTGTTTTTCGTTTTTTAATAGGCTGCATTGCCTACCCACAGCATCTCCGCATTATGTTTGCTAAAAACATTTAAGATGAACCATTAACGATAATGTAACGTTAGCCTACTAAAAACTGGACACGGCGTAAGGATACAAATTATTTACTATAACCAAGATATTTGTTGTTAACTTAGGCATGGTGAATGATGTGGCTAAATGGAATCAAATAGATGAAAAATAACGAAATCAATTCGTCCGTTTTGTGAATAGCATTGATGCTCACAATGCAATAAGAGCATGATGATGTAAGTTAGGCTACATTTCGGGGAGCCGTTTCTTCAGTTCTGTCTCTTTTTTTTTTCTTTTGTAAAGATATTTTCGTTAGATTTATGTTGTTTTGACTATATACACATATTCAACCATGAAAGCTTAGATTCTTTAATTTGTTCTTTATGAAGCAGAAACTATTTCACTGTGTTTTTTATAGGCTAGTTTGACCACGCCAATTGGAGTCCAAAGAAACATTTAGCTTGTGCGGAAAAGAATGTTTGTCATTATTGATATAATTTAGATTGCAGACATTATTGATTTGCCTACATTATTTTATCTCCTGGCTGCTGCAAATAACCTTTGTGAAATACAAATACTGGTAGGCTATATGTAGGCATTAAATAAGTAAATAAACAAATAACCTATATACAAAAATAAATATTTAAAGTTTGATGCCAAAAATGTCTGGTTATTTGTAGTATTACCTATTAACTTGGGAGTTTATCTCTTAAGAGATTGTGTAAAATTATTCTTGCAATTTATTTAATATATTTGTCAGAATACAATAAGGTCCAACAAGTCCTTTCCGTGTGTCAAGAGTGGGTTTCCTCCGGTTTCCCCCACAGTCCAAAGACATGCAGGTTAGGTAGATTGGCTATGCCAAATCATCTCTAGGAGTGTGTGTGTGTGTGTGTGTGTGTGTGTGTGTGTGTGTGTGTGTGTGTGTGTGTGTGTGTGTGTGTGTGAATGCAGCACTCTCACCTGTGCCAAATCAAATATGCGGGAAGCGGACCCTGCAAATGAGCTTGAATAATGCTAGGAAGATAGATTAATTAGTCAGACTACAAAAGAGGACAGTATGGTTGGCAACATGCATAGCTAATCTAATCAAATGGATTTACAACATTTTTAACTTTAATCCACAGCCTTGGCAAATGGTCCTGAGTGTGTTCACAACAGTCTACAGCGCGAGCTTCCTGTTGCATAATGACGTGCACGGGAGTGACCTCACACGCAAGCTGATGCTGTTGGTTTACTCCAGAGAGGAAGGGCGCATGATAACCAGCAGTACGAACATCTAAAGCTTTTTAAAAGTACCAGTCAACACAACAGATTTCGATTTTTTTTTAACCAAAATACTTTGATCAAGAGCTGAGAGAGAGATGGAGGAAGCAGTGGCAACTGTCTCCCCAAGTTATCAAGAGGAAATGTTGGTGGTGTCATGATGACAACAGAGGTGGAGAGCTTCTGTTGTCACTTATTGAACATTGCATAGCCACAACTCCAAGAAATCAGTGAGGCAAGTGCTGAAAGTGGTCCAGTACACCCCTGCTTTTTCCCCATTGCTGAGCCCCAGCATATTGCACATTGTTTTTAGCTTGCCATGTATAAACTGGATGCCACACGGTCTGTTACATAGAAATCATCAGCCATTGTGATGACCGGTACTTTTAAACAGATTTTCGTACTGTTGGTGAACACGAGCCCTCCTTTTCTGTAGTAAACAAACAGCACCAGCTTACGTGTGAAGTCATTTCTGCGCATACGTCATTATGGATTAGACTAGAGGTAAACGTTATAAATAATGTTCAGTTTCTTGCTTAGACCGATCATTTTGCTTTTTAAGACCTCAATGTATCACCAGGAGTCGCGGAAATTAATTTGTTTTGTCTACATGTCTTTTTGAATCTCAAAGTGATCACACCCATTAACTTTCATTATGTGAATAACAGATGACCTGTTTAAACCAACATCTTGGGTGGCCTGAGGGTGAGTAAATTAACAGCAAACTTAAATTTTTGGATGAAAGATTGCTTGAGGGAAAAACACTGCAGAAAAATCCAGAAGTGTTCTTTCCCTGACAAGCAATCAGTTTACCAATTTTTGTTATAAATAGGCATCTTGTTCTGGAACAAATGCGCTGCTGACTCAAAATAGAGAAGTTTCAGCACTGCTTATTGAAATGTGGCAAAATCAATAATATCCCTAAGAAATTACAAAAGGAAAACAGCATACATTCCTTTGTGGTAATGATAGAAATGAATTTAGCTTTATATACAACCAAATACACCTCTACTACATTTGCTGCATTGAAGGTACTGAAAAAACTATTTGAAAATAAAAAGATCCTGTCCATTCCCTCTACCAATGCTTGACGAGTGGTAACTTCTCATCATGTCAGTGTGGCTGACAAAAACAAACAAACCACGTTTCTTTTCTTTTTTTATTATTACTATAAGGGTAAGGATGTCACTTGTTTACAGATACATGACTGCAGCCACATCTTCCTCCACATCTTCATGGCTCCTTGATGGGAGAGTACTTTAATGTTTGGGCAACATTAATGAAGACTGTGATATCAACTGGACAACAACAAAAAGGAAAACAAAAATTATGACAAAGTTTCAACACTTTTCTAAATATGACATGTATGCTATTATATATTTTTACTCACTTTTTGTGCATTTATTGTGCTCTCCCAGTCCATCTGGCTGATCTGTGGGATTGCTGTGAGCAGGATGCTGCTAGCTTTGTTTGCGTTCTCCTTCATGGTTTTCAGAACATTGTCCACACACACCTAGAATAAAATAATAATAATAAAAAACATTATAAAAAAACTATTATATATATATATATATATATATATATATATATATATATATATATATATATATATAAATCTGTACATAATAAAAGATATTAGACTATTAAATCTCTATGAGTCTCACATTTCCCTGTGGCCACTCAGATAATTCAGATAAGGTGTCATGAGTCATGTATAACCTGTCACAAGTTAAAACTGAAACTGGAAGACATGTTATGCTCAAGCAACAAATGGACTATTGTCTCTAATGCCTGACTTTGTAAGTCAGAGTTGTCTACAACTACATTGTGCATTCAAATTCTACAGGGGACAATGACAGGATCTATAGTTAACCTACTGAATTAAGACAGCAACAAGACAAATCTGTGCAAGAGAACTGAATTGTTTTTTTTTGTTTTTTTATCATCAATGTTTTCCTTTAGAGGAACTGACTAATTGGCCGGCAACAAAATGTGTATGAGTCAGAGAGAGAATCAGAACACAGGACAGGGACGGAAGGATGTGGTGGAGTAGGGCGTGAAAACTAGAGGTCAGCAGCAGGAACTCGGAAGGAGGACTCTGAACTGCGAGGGGAAGTAAACATTGCTTCAAACTGCCAGCCTAACCGGTTGTCCGGCTATCGGAAACCATAATCTGTAGAGAGTTTATTGACTTAAAAAGGAATATCCTATAACAATCCTTCTAAGCCAATAGGACACTAACAGCTGTAAATGAACACAAGAGCAGCACATTTGCCCTTTATTATGGCCTTTCTCTGACATGGCATCAAAATATTATATACGAAGTGTCGCTGTTAAAACTCATATGGTCTAGTTCCAATGAAAATTGATTATAAAAACTTTTTTAATAACAAAGGGCTTTTATGTGGCATTCATAACCAAGAGACAAATGCTTCCATTTATGGCACTCTAAATACATTGTAGAGAAGCAGAAGACCAAAAAACAACTTGACGTTTCTAGAATGAGTATTGCCATAAACATAAGGACCAATGGAATACCAGGATTGATATGGGTCCAAGGTTCTAGATATTGATCAATCTCGCTTTGACCCAAAGTATATTACTAAATTACTCAAACATTACATAGGGTAGCCTATAAAAAAAATTTTGGAGAAAAAAAAAACTTGTTTATTAATCAAGCAGTGTTTGGTAACACTTTGCACTTGAAATTTGTAATCTTTTGAATGGGTATTTTGGCACCGAATTTCTCAGTTAAGTTTCAGTTCCATACTGAAAACAAAATAGACTGTAAAATAAAATACTTATTTTACACCATAATTTGCAAATAATTGTTTTTTTAAATCAGACAGTGTGATTTTCTGGATTTTTTTTCTCATTCTGTCTCTCGTAGTTGAAGTGTACCTATGATGAAAATGACAGGCCTCTCTCATCTTTTTAAGTGGGAGAACTTGTACAATTGGTGGCTGACAAAATATTTTTTCCCCATTGTGTGTGTATATATCAAAATATCAAAAAAGAGTCCAACCCTTGGATGTCTAGAAAAATATGACTATGGCTAAGAAGGTACACACACACACACACACACACGTTTCTATCTGCTCACCGCCTCTACGTTGTCATTCCAGCAGTCATAATCAGTTGCCATTGCAATACTAGCATAGCATAGCCCAGCCTCCTTGGCAAGAACCACTTCTGGTACTGTGGTCATGTTGATGATATCAGCACCCCACTGTCTGAACATAATGCTCTCTGCCTTAGAGGAGAAACGAGGACCCTCTATGGTCACCATTGTCCCTCGAGTATGACACTTAACACCAAGTGCCTGGGCAACCTCCAGGAGAACCTACAAGAGGAGGTAAGAAAAAGGTGAAGAGAATAACATAAGATAACAATAAAGACAGAGAGCTGGGAAATGTCACTAACCTCTCTAGTCTTGCAGCAGAAAGGTTCAGCCATAGGGATGTGTAACACACCTGGGGGGCTGGTAGGCTGCCCGTCATAAAATGTCTGAACACGTTTTGTGGTCCTTGAATTCAGGGTGGTGTGGGACATTTTGGCATGGAAATTAAGAAAAGAATATTATATATATATATATATATATATATATATATATATATATATATATATATATATATATATATATCAAACTGATTGGGTGCATTGTGAGGAACAATAAAGCAGTTGCACAAAAGATGAGAAGCAAGCATCTTACACTGGACACATCCTTCTGTACTTGCGTCCTCAATTTCAAGGCAGTTCTAATCACCATACAGGCAAATGTTCACTTCAACAATGAACAGTGGCATCACTGAGTTTAAAGTTTGATGCATGACAAAATGGTCCAACCAACAGGACGATTTTAAGCAAAGTTGTAAAACGGCGTGTGTTGTTTGCCAGACATATCCAGTGTGCCATATCCTTTAAGAATTTGTCTGCACATGTTCAAAATAATGTAATTCTTATGAAAAAGGCAATGTTTTTTTTCTCTCAAAGCTTTTGTGACAATCAGCTACAATCAATGGTCAGTTATGCTACATAGCTAACCTGCTCCGGAATGATAAACCACATTGAAAAATGTATGGTTTATGTGTCATCCCATGTCAAGTTCAAAACACAAACATTGCCAGTAACCACTATCCTACCTGTTTAAAAATCAGGTTTTGGCATGACCAAAAGGGTTAAAGCAGTTGGTCTACTTTTGACATTTGTATGTAAACACTTCCTAAAAGACAAAAATATCACTCAAAAGCAGATAAAATATAGGCTAACTGTTGTCCCTGAATATTAATGTTTAATAAAATATTTGATTTGACTGAACTGGTGTTTCCCCAGGGAGCACTGAAGAGAGTGGATTCCTCTTGTATCACAAAATTAATTGGAAATCATAGTTTTCTTTACTCCTTAACCCTTTGAGCATAGATGTGAAAAGGCACCATCCAAACTTAAATGATTGTAATTAATGAATGCTATACAGACTTATTCTATTGAAAAGTAAGAGAGTTTAAATGTACAGTTAAGCAAATGTACTGTACTAAAAAAAATGTATTTTATATAACATGTTACAAAATAATTAAACTTTTTTTTTTTTATCTAAAAAGGCTATAAAATAAAAGCCATATGTCTAACCAAGTGTGTTCCAAATTTGAAGTTGATATAAAAAATTGAAGTTACCATGAGATATTGTTTAGGTGAGATTTTGTTTCATGTGTTCTCCTGTCACAAATTACCAAATATGTAACCTTATGTCTCAGATGTGTTTTGTTAAAATTAGAAAAGTTTATGATTATAAAATAGTTCAGTCAATTTTTTATTATATGAAACAGGACACTGCCCACAGAATGAAAACTGATGGTGTAGGCTTTTATTTACAACCTAATTTATGATGATTAATAAAATATGTTATAGGAAAGAAGGCAACCAGTCTATCTATTCTGGTATTTATGTTACAGGCAATTTCTGTATTTGATATCTAAGAGGTGAGTGAGGGTCTGACCCATTTTAGGAATTTAGGAAGTGTTTACTCATTTAGCCTCACTTCCAGAGAATAAATATTTACTTGTTTGTATTGAATTATTTTGCTCATATAACCAAATCAAGAGAATTGTTAGCTTGAACTTCATTATTTTTATATTTTTTTACTTTTTAGTTATTACTATGGTAAGTACATGTAACATATGTAACAAGGACACTGTAAAAAAATTGTTACCAAATTGAATTATAAAAGAATGCCTGTTTTCCCCATTAATTTTTTTGTAAAAATGTGTGTAAGTATATTCTTTCTGCTCAACAATAAATAAATCTTTGATGACTGAATAAGTACAATTCATCTTTATTCCACAAGGTGGCAATGTCTGATATACAATAATGAAGTGACGTTTTACTATCACAGGCAGAAAACAAAAGAATATGAAATAATACTCCTACACAAGTACTAACAGATCAGTCCATTCACTATTCTAGCAGGACATTGTTTCTTTAACACCTGTGACTGCTTACTGGAATAATGTAGTAAGTTATATGTATAAAAAAATAAATAAAATAAAAAACCTTTTAGATGCGTCCACATCTCTTTTTCTTAACCAATAAAGTATATATATATATATATATATATATATATATATATATATATATATATATATATATATATATATATTATTTTTTCTTTTTTTTGTATAAAAAGATATAATTTACTATACTCTGTATTTTATCTCTTTACATAAATACTATTTTCTACTTAAAAACGATAATTTCATTATTTTACTAAATCAAATAAGGACTCATAGGTTGCACGTGAAGGGAAAAAAGTAGCTTGCTTCCACTAAAGAGGAGTTGTGCTCTTTTTATTTTAATATCTCCTTACATAACCTTTTTTCTACTTAAAACTATAATTTCGTTATTGACCCAGTGTTTTGTATGTGAACGCTGTTTTACGTGATTATTACCAAAGGAGTGAAGCACAAAGCTTTGTTTACAAAGGAAATAAATTCGCAGATGTTTCATCGCAGCCATGAAAATATAGGCTAGATTCATGAGAGGCAGCACAATTTAAGATTTGCCAGCTTTTTAATTCTGTTTTGCAATCTGGTCACCTAATATTCCGATTTCCGTGAATTTTAACAATAGGCCTAACGTTAGTCCTTTTTATTCCACTGGACATCTCGCTTCTTTTCCCAAATCCTCACTCGCTTCGCACTCATTTTCGCAGTAGGACTAAAATCTTTGCGTGGCAGGGGGAGCTGCCACAGAAACCTGCCAGGACTAAAGGCAGCTGTCACGGAACCCGTCACTGGTTAAGGCAGCTCCTCTAAAACCTGCCAGTGCTGGAGGCAGCTGCCAGTCCGGTAGATGTATGTGAACAATACGACAACGCTGTTCCGCAGTTTTTACACAAACTACAGTACGCGAGAGCAACTATGGTATGCATATTAGGTCATTATTCACCACTAACCAATCGCTTTTGAGCCTGCCTCGAGATCTCTCTTTGTTTACAGCTGACTAAACCAAAAGGATACAGGAGAGCAACACACAATGTAGGCATGACACTATTTAACATTTTAACTTATATTTTATTCCACTATATGTGTTTATAGTCGAGCACGCGTTCAAAGCGTTGCGCCTGCCACAACCGAGCGTCCGCCTGCCTCGAGATCTCTGTGTTTTACAGCTGACTAGACCAAACGGATACAGGAGAGCAACACACAGTGCACTCATAACCTTATTTAACACTTTAACTTATATTTTATTCTGCTATATGTGTTTATAATAGAGCGCGCGCGTTTAAAGTGTAGCGCCAGCCACAACCGAGCGTCTACCTGCCTCGAGATCTCTCAGTGTTTTACAGCTGACTAGACCAAACAAACACAGGAGAGCAACACACAGTGTAGTCATGACCTTATTTAACATTTTAACTTAGATTTTATTCCGCTATATGTGTTTATAATAGAGCGCGCGCGCGTTTAAAGCGTCGCGCCAGCCACAACCGAGCGTCCGCCTGCCTCGAGATCTCTCAGTGTTTTACAGCTGACTAGACCAAACAAACACAGGAGAGCAACACACAGTGTAGTCATGACCTTATTTAGCACTTTAACTTATATTTTATTCCGCTATATGTGTTTATAGTCGAGCGCGCGTTCAAAGCGTCGGCCCAGCCACAACGGAGCGTCCGCCTGCCTCGAGATCTCTGTTTTACAGCTGACTAAACCAAACGGACACAGGAGAGCAACTCACAGTGTAGGCATGACCTTATTTACCACTTTAACTTATATTTTATTCCACTATATGTGTTTATAGTCGAGCACGCGTTCAAAGCGTCGCGCCAGCCACAATTCCGAGCGTCCGCCTGCCTCAATTTCTCTGTGTTTACAGCTGACTAAACCAAACGGACGCAGGAGAGCAACTCACAGTGCACTCATTACCTTATTTACCACTTTAACTTATATTTTATTCCACTATATGTGTTTATAGTCGAGCACGCGTTCAAAGCGTCGCGCCTGCCACAACCGAGCGTCTACCTGCCTCGAGATCTCTCAGTGTTTTACAGCTGACTAGACCAAACAAACACAGGAGAGCAACACACAGTGCACTCATGACCTTATTTACCACTTTAACTTATATTTTATTCCCATGTGTTTATAGTCGAGCGCGTGTCCCGTGGGTCTAAACTGTAAACGGGTGTTGAGGCTGCATGGCGCGACTCGCGCTTGGTTACAAACACAAATAACGGGAAAAAATATAAGTTAAAGTGTTAAATAGTGTCATGCCTACACTGTGAGTTGCTCTCCTGTGTCCGTTTGGTCTAGTCAGCTGTAAACACTGAGAGATCTCGAGGCAGGCGGACACTCGGTTGTGGCTGGCGCGACGCTTTGAACGCTTGCTCGACTATAAACACATATAGCGGAATAAAATATAAGTTAAAGTGGTAAATAAGAACATGACTACACTGTGAGTTGCTCTCCTGTGTCCGTTTGGTCTAGTCAGCTGTAAAACACAGAGATCTCGAGGCAGGTGGACGCTCGGTTGTGGCTGGCGCGACGCTTTGAACGCGTGCTCGACTATAAACACATATAGTGGACCAAAATATAAGTTAAAGTGGTAAATAAGAACATGACTACACTGTGAGTTGCTCTCCTGTGTCCGTTTGGTCTAGTCAGCTGTAAAACAGAGATCTCGAGGCAGGCGGACGCTCGGTTGTGGCAGGCGCGACGCTTTGAACGCGCGCTCGATTATAAACACAAATAGTGAAATAAAATATAAGTTTTAGCGGTAAATAGTGTCATGACTACACTGTGTGTTGCTCTCCTGTGTCCGTTTGGTTTAGTCAGCTGTAAAACACAGAGATCTCGAGGCAGGCGGACGCTCGGTTGTGGCAGGCGCAACGCTTTGAACGCGTGCTCGACTATAAACACATATAGTGGAATAAAATATAAGTTAAAATGTTAAATAGTGTCATGCCTACATTGTGTGTTGCTCTCCTGTATCCGTTTGGTTTAGTCAGCTGTAAACACAGAGAAATCTCGAGGCAGGCTCAAAAGCGATTGGTTAGTGGTGAATAATGACCTAATATGCATACCATAGTTGCTCTCGCGTACTGTAGTTTGTGTAAAAACTGCAGAACAGCGTTGTCGTATTGTTCACATACATCTACCGGACTGGCAGCTGCCTCCAGCACTGGCAGGTTTTAGAGGAGCTGCCTTAACCAGTGACGGGTTCCGTGACAGCTGCCTTTAGTCCTGGCAGGTTTCTGTGGCAGCTCCCCCTGCCACGCAAAGATTTTACTCCCTCTCCATTTTCGCAGGGAATTATAAACGTTTCTTCCTTTCGTTTGCTTTAGTCTATTATACCCATTCAAATCTTTTACTGTGGTAAAGTAGAAAAACACTGTAGGAGGAAATTTTATTTAACACAGTTTGTGATTGTTATTAGACTTGAGGCGCGTCAAGTTTATTTGACACCCAGCGATGTTGCTTTCGTTTTCTCTAGCAGTGCATAGCCTAATCAAACATATGTAGCCTAAATGTCTTGACCCTGTGGACGATAAAATTCGCTCTTCGGACGTTTTACAACAAGTGTTGCTTTGCAACATCAGGAGAAAACATGAAGACGTATTCGAGAAGGTGTCTATCCAGCTCATGTCCCACAATCAGCATATGACGCATCTTATAGGCTATGAAACAAATCTTTTTAAACAGATATTTAATTTTCTTATATTCTTAAGATTACCATTATTTACTTATAATCATTTAAATGTTTTACAGGCTGTAGTGTGTAGTGTTTTACTGACGGAAAATAATTAAACATGCATGCTTATGAAATGGATGTTTGAGCGTTTATTATTTCAAATTGTAGGCTAGACTACAGTATTTAAAATAGCATATATGCATAGTTATACTCTCAATTTAATCTACAGAGCCAAGTTTTTTGTTTAACTATAGAAGAGGATTAGTGTGTGTCGCACTCACAAGAAGACTCGCAACAGGGGGCGTGGCATCATGATAGTGGCGCTCCAACGTGATGGATGGGGTCTGTTTGGGGGTTTAAAGCGGTTTACCGCTGAACCTCAGGAATTTCTTGCTTTTCAACCGCGGTAAGAAAAAATCCATACCGTCCCAGCCCTAGCTATTACTATTATCTCTTGAACAAGTACAGTATCTCCAGATCAAAACATAGGAAAGAAGAAGCAGAAACGAGCGATCTTATATGTAAGCAGATGCATATGAAAAATAATGTGATCATCAAATATAAAACAGCATATAAATCAAAACAGCATAATGTTACAAAGTAAAATATCGACTTAGGACAAGATATAGGATCTGACCTCTTATTTATCAAGCTTCTCAAAGTACAATTTTAGTCTTAAGTGCTGAGAATTCATGAAACTTACCCCTACTTTCAAACTTAAGTATAAAGGCAAGTTATCAAATTTATTAAAGCTAAGAATCCCTCTTACTCACCTAGTTATTTAAGACAGCTCGAGAGGTCTTTTAAGTGGTTAGTAGTTGCCGGTAGGGGCTTGTGATGGCACTGAGAAGACCGAGACGTGCGTGAATCTTTCAGGAGAGGAAGAATGTTTTTGAAAGCAGTAGCACTTCTTCCTCCTACCAATTCAGATTTTTTTGGGAATCCATGGTTGGTGATTAGATCATAAAATCTAGGCTATATATATATATATATATATATATATATATATATATATATATATATATATATATATATATATATATATACTGTATTGGTTAAGAAAAAGAGATGTGGAAGCATCCAAAAGGTTTTTTATTTTATTTCTTTTTTTATACATATTCATTATTCCAGTAAGCAGTCACAGGTGTTAAAGTAACAATGTCCAGCTAGAATAGTGAATGGACTGATCTGTTAGTACTTGCAGGTCAGTTAACAGCACACCGGTTTCAAATTGGTAATTAATAGGTAATCTCAATTTCCAATGTGTATATGATAATGTATTCTCTTGAAAATTCTTTGTCAAATTTGTGTTGAGTGTAAACTCCTCTTAGGAATTTCACCATTCAATGTGAATATTCTTACATAAGGAAATCTATTCAGTGATTGGTCCTTGCCCATGTCGTCATCCAAAATACCATTTGTGGCACATCAAAGAGTTAAGGATCTTATTACAATTAGCAACCAATTAGCAAACAAGAAGCAGTCTTATTAATTATTCCAATGGGAAACAAAAAACAAGAAAAAAAGCTGAAAATGTATCTTAAATTTCTGGTTTGATTAGCCATATCAGTTTGGATATTTTGTCTTGAGGAGTCAGTTTCTTGACTCAGAATAGCTCTAGTGTGGGAGTCGACTCTAGTACCTTCAACATAGAATGTCTGTATTTGCTTCATATAATATTGTTTAATAGCTGTTTTTCCTACACTGTTGATGGTCCATCTCTTTTGCCTTTAAAATATTATTTGAAGTAAGGGTGAAATTAAAAGTGTAATGTTAATGATTATAGACAAATGAACACTTACCTATCAATAAACTGGTCAATCAAAACAATGTCCCCAGGCTGGATGTCCTCTCTGAGAGAACCACATGCTGTGGTGACTAACAGGTGAGTGCAGCCCTCTTCCTTCAATGCCCAAATATTGGCCCGGTAATTGACATTGGTGGGCATGATGGTGTGTTTTCTTCCATGCCTTGTGGGGGGTGGGGTAAAACCAGCAGGAATTTTAAGTGGAAGTCAAAGCAAATGTATTGTATTATATATACATGCCAGTGTAATCACCTTGCAAGAAGCACACATTCAACATTCTTTATTTTGCCCAAAATTAGAGCATCAGATGGCTGTCAAAAGAGAGGAGGAAATTAGTGGGGTCTTTCATCTTTTTTTTTCAAATTCTTAGTTCAATGAATGCAAATGCATATATTAATTTCCAAATGTGCTCTACTATAAACACGTTAAACATGTTAAAAAGCAAAGCAGATATGATGCAGAGACACTCACCTTTCCAAATGGTGTGACTACATGTCGTTCTGTTCTTCCCTCCAGGATATCTGGATCATCAAGACCAGATCCACCAATTATTCCTATCTATAAGAACATGATATACTGTATCATAATCATATCTGAAGGTGGAATGGTGTCTGCAGTTGTTTGCATCAATTAAAGGGGTCATGAATTGCTTTTTTTATGTTTAATGAGGTGCACTTATAATATTAATATGATTTTTACATGGTCAAAGAAGTTGTTCATTTAAAAATAAAAGTCTTTGCATATGAAATTAGTATTAGATGTGGAAGTTTTTTACTTCCACAGCTGTCGAGATGAACTAGCTATGAAAAGAGTTGAGTAGCAAGCAAGCAACTTTATTTATTAGCACATTTTCAAACAACAGACAGGGCGCCCCAAAGTGCTTTACAAAAATGAAGACATTAAAATCAACATTTAATATTGCATACATCAAAGCAAACACTACTTATTCAAATGCTTAAGCAAATATATATTTTTTAAATAAGACTTAAAAGTGGCAATTGAAGGAGCAGACCTCACTTGGAGTGGGAGACTCCAGAGTTTTGGACCTACCACGGAAAAAGGACTATTAGAAAAATCTACTTTCTAATTAAAATTACAGCAAGGGACCTTTAGAAGCCATTGATCTGAGGACCTGAGCACTCTAGAAGGAGAGTAATAAGAAGATCGCTAATGTATTGGGGGACAAGGCCTGACAGTGCCTTGTAGACAAACAGGAGAATTTTTACATCAAACCGGAAATTAACAGAAAGCCAATGTAAGGACTGCAGTACAGGGGTGTCTATCACAACTGTTAAGAGCCTTTCTGCGGCATTTTGCACTTACTACATGCGGGCTAACTGTCTGGGGCAGACCAATATATAAAGAATCACATTTAGTCTAACCTAAATAAAAGGAGTGAACCACAATTTCCATTTCTGGTTAGAAAACGCTTTACTTTAGCAATTGATCTCAGGTTAAAAAAGCTACCTTTAAAAATGGTACCAATCTGTTTAGAGATGAGTCCATAAATACCACTAAACTCTTTACGTGATCTTCAAGCTTTAAGGACAGGGAACCTAGCTGACCAGCAAAGGCAGGTGATGTGGCAGAACCTACAATCAAAACCTCAGTTTTACTCTCATTTAATTGGGGAAAGCTGTTAGAAAACCAAAGCTTAATGTCACAGCTTTTACTTTGTCCAGAGAGCATGTTTTATCTAAGCTCACAGGAAAATAAGACTGAAGATCATCGGCATGGCAATGGTACGCAATACTATACTTCTGAAGCTTAAAGCTTAGAGGAAGCATATACAGAGAAAACAGCAACAGTCCCAAAACCCCTGAGGAACACACAAAGGAGTCTCGAAAAACACTGGCAACACCACCTCTTCGTCCAGTGGACCGGGAAGAGTTCAAAAAGTCACAGCCTGGTGTTGTCAACTCACCAAGAGCCATTTGCCAGGATTCAACCAAGTCTCAGTGATAAACAAAAAAATCCAGCAAGCACAATGTTAAAAAGTCATTCAGAATAAAAGTCTGATAGTTTGATATAGACCGTGTGTTTAAGAGACACATTTTTATAGAGGTAATTTCTAATTTCTGTCTTTTTCGGCAGGACACTGGCAGTATATTGTTACACACGCTGAGGTTGTTGAAATTGACACCCTGTTTCATGTCAGAGGACCAGATGACCTTAATGTGACCGTCAGAGGAAGCTGTCTGAATCTGAAAGCACGATAACAGCGTTTCTGCACTCTTTCTGCACTCTTACGTATGATTTCTTTATAACTAACAGTGCAAACACGATGTAAATATTAGACAGCATAATTGATTATAATGGGAGTTTTGGCAAGAGTCCAGAACACTGATAAACTCATGCTGTGTAACTATGTAGTTTTGGACTAACAAGGAAGTTTTTAGTTCTGAAACTTAGATGTTTTTATAGTACAATGACCTCTAATGCTGCGTTCACACCAAATGTGAATAGAGTGTCAAATTCGCAACTACCACGTGTAGTTGAACGCTTGAACATTTTGAATCCATTTGCAGAGTAATACTGCGAATTGTCAGGAAGCATATACAGAACTGCCAGAATGGTGCCACCAGCAGGAGAGAGAGTCCGCTCTCTCGCACCCTGTGCCGGACCGCCGGAATCACCTTGATGGGCGGAAATGCATAAAGTTTCAGCCTTGGCCAAGGATGAGCGAATGCATCCATTCCCAGCGGAGCTGGAGGGTTCAGGGAGAACCAAAGCGGCATTGGGACGACTCCTCCGACGCAAAGAAGTCCACCTCCGCCCTGCCGAACCTCTCCCAAATCTGGGCTACCGTTAGCGGGTTCAGCATTCATTCCCCTGACCTGAGTTTCTGCCTCGATAGAAAATCCGCTGCGAGGTTTAGGATCCCAGAGGAACCGCCCTGAGGGACAGGAACATGTCCTGAGCCAATAGGAGAAGGTGACGCGCATGCCTGTTCAGTGCCAAAGGCCCAGGAAGACCGCTCTCAGTTTATGTGCCAGGTTAGAGTCTCCCCTGTCCAGACTCCGCATGCTGGCCAGCCTTCAAACACCGCACCCCAAACGGTGAGAGAGGCGTCCGTCGTAATCATCTGACGTAGGAATACAACCCCCATGCTGACACCTCTTTGGAGAAAAAGAGGGTCTCGCCACACTGATAGAGCTCGAGAACAACTTTACGACATTCTTAGTAGGTGATAGGGCGATCCTGTTGATCAAGCCCCCGCAAACTTCATCCATCAGTGGAACGGTCTCATGTGAAGCAGACCCAAAGGAAGCACTTGGGAAGCTGCGTCCATGAGACCTAGAAGCCTGCGACAGGTCCCGACAGACACATGATGGCCGAGCGCGAAGCGGGCCAGACATGTCCTGATGCTGGAAATCCGGGCAGGAGCCAAACGGGCCTGCATTGACACGGAATCCAGACAGACCCCTAAAAAGATGGTCTGCTGGGACGGTATGAGAACACTCTTATTGGCGTTCACTCTTAGGCCAAAAGACTGGACATGACGAAGCACAAACTGAAGCGTGTAGCCTGACAAAATCGTGCGAACTACCCATGGTGATACACCTGGCAGACACTTCCACTCGTGAAAGAAGTAAGACAGAGGAAGCAGAGTGGTGAGGTGCAGTGAGCATAGTTTTGCTGAAGTGATGAGCTGGACCTCGGTGGGGGCATATCTGACTGCAACGGAGAGCCCTTGGCGTCCGGATGCGGAGAGAGAACTTCCCTGACCTGGGTAGATAAACGAAGGTTGGCTGTTCCCTGGAGAAAACTGACTGTGTCTCCTATAAAACGGGCAGCCGCGGTTAGGCTCGATGGATGTAAGGGGAGAAAGTCTAAAACGTCTCCTTTCTCTAACGCCGGAGGTGTAAAGGGTTGAGTCAATCCTGCACATCGAGACGCGCTGGGTGGCGAATGTGATGGGTCTGGACTCAGGGAGCAGCCAAGGGGTGGGCAGAAACGCTTGTGCGGTCTGACCCCATCCCGTACGTCGGACGCTGCTCTCCTTTTTCTGACCAGAGGGTCAGGAATGGCTCTGGGGAGCCGGAGCGTTTTTGGGCCTGCTACCGGACGTCTGTGATGTCTCTGGCGCGGGAATGGACGGCCACGAGCTCCCCAAACCATGGCAGGTGGGGGATAACTCTGGTCACTCCTTCCGGCAGGGAAATCCCTCTTGTGGGAGGGGCGCTCTCTAGGCTGGGAGGAGGAAGTACTAGGAGATTCCCTCATCCTCCTAGGCATAAACTGCCTAAAAGCAGCTGACTGGGATTTGGCAGCTCTGAATTTGTCAACTACCGAGGCCTCTACTGGGCCTCGCCAAATAATCCAGACTGGGACATAGGAGCGTCCAGGAGGAAAACCTTTTCCTTATCGCGGATTTCAGTTAAATTTAGCCAAAGGTGGCGCTCAGCGGCCACCGACCCAGCCATCGAGCTTCCAACAGCACGCGCAGTGTGTTTAGTTGCCCTCAGGGCCAAATCCATGGCCCTGCGGAGCTCTTTAACGGCCTCGGGCGTGATGCCGCCAGCCTCATCCATGTCCTTCAAGACATCCGCTTGATAGGCCTGGAGAATGAACATCGTGTGAAGGGCCAGACCAGCCTGACCAGCCACGATGTAGGACTTTCCGATTAATGCGGAAGTGGTCCTGCATGGTTTAGACGGAAGGAGATGCCGCGTAGGCCAGCGTATCCTCGACTTCCGGAACAGCAGAGTGCTCCACTGAACCAGAGAGGTTGGTGAAGTCAACGGCTGCCGCGTTAGTCAGTCGGGCATAGAACGGCTGCTTCCAGGATCTGGAGATCTCATTATGCAGATCACCGAAGAACGGCAGCTTTCTCCTCGCTGGGCGAGCATTAGAACCACTCAAAAACCTCTCATCGAGTTTAGAAGTTTGAGACTCGCTGGGTTCGTCGGGCCAGTCGATACGTCAATAAGCTCCGAATAAGCCGCGCCTCCTGGCCGCTAGGCGGGAGAGCGTTGTCGAGGGAAACAGGCCCGAAATCCTCTGATTCGGACGCTGTAGTAAGCACATCATCCGGACCGAAAGAAATTGCATCACGTGCTTCCGGGCTAGGCATCATATAGTCGTGAACATACTCGACTGGCAAATGCACGTGCTTGGGAGAGAGAGGGGAAGGCCCGTCTGCTCGCACTCGACATCCTCGAGCTCGACATCTGAACGCCAGCCTCGGAAGCGCAGCGGGCGGGAGCAGATGACTCCTTCTCAAAAAGCGTGAGCCTCATACGGAGGGTTTTGAGAAGGAGATTCTCGCAAAATCTACATTTCGAGGTTCCGCTATCCGTAGTCGCTGAAGTGATGAAGGTTAAGAGTGCTGGTAAAATCCAGTATAGTTTTGGGTCAGAAGATTCGCACGAAGGGAGCGCTGCTACCGCTTCGTGAAGGCAGAAAAATCCGGAGTTAAGATGGCACGCACGAGCTGGTATAGGCTCAAGGTGTTGTGCGAGGGGCGGCGCTGCGCCATCAGCCAATGAATTAGCGTGATTCTATAAGGGCTTCAGACAATCGGCACACCAAGAGGGCGTTCTCATATGCGTCACTACGCAGCGTTGAGTGAACCTATGAAAGAGAACTTAGTCTCTCACTTCCGTTAAAACGAATCACAGATTTTGATGAAATCTTCTGTTCAATCAAATGCTATAACTTCTGTTCAATCAAATGCCCCCTACACTATAAATATACGCTGATGCTGCAGCTGAAATCGGTCAGCTGTTCACACATTTACTATTTTCTACATGGTAAATGGCACATAGCCCACTATATATGCGATTCAGACAGTGTAAATATGCTTTCAGTTGAGACAAACAAAAGTCTGGTTTCACGTTAGTTCACGCGCACCGCCACAGCGCACACACATAGTCTAGACCAGAGCCGTTGACTAGAGACACGAGAGCGTAGCGCGGATCATATGTGCGAGTCGGCAGAGACAACAAAACATATCGGACCCATTTAAATTCTGCTGTATTTGACAGCGATATGGAGGAGATTATGATGATAAACGGTTAGAGATTAGGAGGAGAAAACTCTAGCGTAACCAAACAGAATGGCTCTAGTCAAACTGTGGTACATAACGAAACGCTATTGGCTGTTTCAAAAAAGGGGAGGAGCTGCTAACAGCTGGAGCCGTTTCAGGGGAAATACGTCAACACATTGAATAATGCTGCATGTTTCAAGCAAGCGGCAACCTCCCGTGGTCTCTCTTGAAGCCAATACGGAAGCGATTAAACTGCAGGATTAAACTGCAGTTCATCGACTGGCCACTACGGACAGGCTCCAGAAGGGAGCAGAATCCCATTGAGCCCCATGTTAAAATGCCCAACTTTACAGCAGAATAAAACATGTTTACAGCCTGGTACAAATTCTAGTTTTGGTCTAAACGGCTAGTTTTGCCCTTCATGACAACTCTCAGGAGGTATTTTTTTATAGCGCATTTGTTTACATTATATTAAGCCTTAAAGTTCTGCATAATTAAGGCGTGGCCACTTTGAGTGGCAGGTGGGTAGCCATTTATCTGTTGTTTGTTAGTCACGCGTCACCTCAGCTCCGCACACGTCCCGCCTCTTTGCCCATTTTCTGTTATCCGGGAGTGACGGTTGATGACGCGCTGCTAAGATGGCAACGGCCAGCTCGTCCCTACTTTAGGCTTCAAAACTGCTCTGCAGAATCCTATGGGTGACGTCACGGACACTACATCCATATTTTTATACAGTCTATGGTTTCAAGGCTCTTCAGTGGGCCTTTAAGGCATACACTGACAACTAAAACAGCTTATTAATAATTATTACTTAATTAAAACATTAATATATAGAGATACCATTATATACATACATTTTCCAATTAAATGAAAAGACAAGGTAATTGTTAGGCATTAAAAATATTCAAAATTATTTATTAAATCACCTGTACACAGTACCTGCAGGGTTTATACAATTTTTTTTTAAAAATGTAAGGCTTTTACGACCTTTTTGAGGCCAGGGGTCTATTGCACAAAACTAGGATAAGAGATTAAGCCATACAAATTTAGTACACCACTGTCGTGTAAAATTACCCTTAAAGCACACTCACACCAAGAACGATAACGAATGATAACTGTTTATTAGCGGATATATTGAGCCCAGATCACCAAGATATTCCGGCTTAATCCCTTATCCTAGTTTTGTGCAATAGGCCCCTGCACAGAGTGAGATCAGTGTTTATGGAAACATCTTAAACCATAAAATGACTGTAAAAATAACGACTTAAACAACTTTACAGTTCAAATAATAAGTCGACAAAAACACGTTTTTTCAAACACGAAAGAATGGAGCATTTGGCCTGATTTTATGTTTTTAGGTTCAGAACAGAGGTAGAAAATGGATAAACAGCTTGAATATTTGATTTCCACATGTTGGCGGGCATGAGACACCCCTTTCCGCTGCTAGGTCAACCAAAGATCAATCCATGCCTCTTTCAGATCTTCCCCAGTTCCTTGCAAAAGAATAATAGTTAAAATAATAGTCCACACGGTTCCGGGAGGTTAATAAATGGCTTTGCAAGTGAATTGATGCGTTTGTGTAAGAAAAATATAAATTTTTAAAACTTTATTAAGTAAATTTTCCAAGGATCAGCATTCTCTGCCTAAAAGGGCTGGTAGTACTCACACTGCCTTCAACGTCACCAAGGCTCGCCCCGATCGGCCTGACAAGGCACTACAGTGGTCAAAAGTATGCAATGCCTCATAACTCCTAAACCGTTAGGCGCAGGCTCAAGTGTCTTATTTCGTTGCCTGTCATTCTGGAGAAGGTATTTCAGGTATTTAGGATTTTTTGAAAAACCTACTTTCCCGAACTAGTCTGGAACCAAACCAGTGCAGCAAAATTCTCTGGAGAGCAAATATCAAAATAATATTCACGGTCGCTAAGAGGAGCCCAAATCTTTAAGCTGATTATTTTAGAAATATTATGTACCTTGCATCTTAACCACTACTTTGGCACACCACTGGTTTTGTTTAGCTGTCCAACTATCAAAATCAGTGTATCAAAGCTGTTTGACCCACAGTGATCCATTTCGCATTATTGTAACATTATAGCGTTATTGTAGCACTGCAGCAGTATCTATTTAAGAGTAAAAAGAGTTTTGAACAAGGGATGAAGCTGAAACAAAATATTTTTACCTTTATAAATTTAATCAACAAATTAAATTAGAATAAGACAATAGGCTGTTATATATCAAAGTAAAACAGTATCAATCAAAAATCTGCATCAGAATTCTGAAGTGGCATTTAGATGTATTTACAAACCGTTTAATGCTGCTCGGAGGATATACACAGCAATTACAATATCATAATGCTATAAGATTCTTTTTTTAATAGTTTTAGATTATGAGAGTAGGTGGCAGCAAATCAGTCTTAATGAGCGAGTGCGTCATTCAACCAATTCGTTCAAAACGCTGATTAATTCAGGAAGAAAGTAAAGAAGAAAGTGGCTCTGGCTGTCTATATGAATGGGATATTGAATCAATCACTTAACAGATTTGTTCAGATTCACTCAAGAACGAAACATCACCGCGCAGTGATTTGAGTCAGCCGTGTCTTGTCTGTGGCTTTATTTTGCAATAGCATTAATTCATTTGATTTCAGCTTCATCCCTTGTTAAAAACTCAGCGTGCTGTCTAAAATAAAAGTTGTGACTGCTGCGTATTTACAGTTAAATCGATACTGGGCTGTGCTGTCCAGTGGGTCACATAGCTTTGCCACACAGACTTTTTTTAATTAAACCAGCGGTGTGCCAAAAAAGTAGGCTGAAGAAGGGTAATGGGTGCAGATGAGAGGTGCATTAATATTTCTCTGGCATGTTGGTTGTCGAACCCATGCCTATAGAGGAGAATTAAAAATAACAATAAATAAAAACAAATAAATGCACCATTTTTCAATTTTTCTACTTTCATTTTTGAATAGCAAAACTAATGAACGCAAGACCTATACCTTCTTAGCACATAGCTTCTTATCAATCCACCAGTTTTTACAACTGTGTAAAAATATTGGTTTATCTTTCATCTTTTATACAGTCTATGGGCCATACTCAATTCTAGTCAGAATATGAGTCTGGTACCGCTCCATTGAGCTTTGATTATGGGACGTGTTTCAACCGAGCCAGGAAAGACCTCAATTGGATAGACCCACAACCAATCAGAGCAACGGAGCGACGCATAACGTTAGTTGTCAAATGCAGACAGAACTCAATTGCACTGTGTTGCCAAGTCCGTGTTTTTCTCCATGTCCGCGGGTTGAAGCGACCCCAATTATGTGATTATATAAACCCAGGAATGCGAATTTTAGCAGGCAACCTTGCCAAAATAACATATTTTACAATTTATTGAGAGTATATGTTAAATATGTGTATTATCATGTTTTTATGAATGAAGGCCAGTATCACTGATGTCATATAGATCTTTGAGTACAATACATTGTTTCTACATTGATTTGGAGAGTAACTGAAATTATTACAATATCAAAACATTAAAAACTATTAATCGTGATTAATTACAGAAAATTAGTTCATTTTTTTAATCGATTCCCAGCACTACCTAAAACACAACCATCCTTTGCAGTTTTCCCAGCTGTTTATTCAAGTGCATTTTTTTGTTAACAGACTGAGAGTCTATTGTTAAATAGTCTTTAGAATTAAAAGTTTATTGATCTTTGAAAAAGTGTACCTGCACTATTATGCCATTATCATTATTTTAGATGAAAATGGTCTCAGAACGATAATATTATTGTTTATCGCAATAATTTCTTGGCCACTTTATCGTCCAGCAAAATTTGTTATCGTGACAGGCCTAGTTGTACTGCAATCTAATTATACGCATGCTGCGCATGAATGAATATCTATATGCAATAAATTGAAGCAGATGATTTTATAGGATTTAGTTTATCATGGTAGATAATTCTGCATGCTAAAATAACATTATCTTAACATCATTAATACTATTGAACAACCAACCCTACAGACACATTGCTTAGCTTTTAATAAAGGCAGTTCACTCATTATAACAAGTTAATTTGGAAAGAAATCATAATCCATCAACCAATAAGCCATCAAAATAAATTATACAAATAGTAATACATAGTAATAATAGTATTGTGCAATAGTAATGTGTTTAATAAACATCAATATAGTATATCTTCTCAAAATCATCCTGTTTTGCAATCGTTTTATAAAACAACATCACATTACTCATTTTTAAGGGAAATGATAAATGATTAAACATTTATTTAAAATAAGATTATATATAATATTCAGGTGGATTATTATTCTGCATTATTTTAATGCACATGGATTTACAACACTGAGTGTAAATTGTGCAAGATTTGCTCGTCATGGGCGATCTTTCCCATTCGTCTGCGAGTGATGATTGACAGCATCTGTGTTGACCGTTCTAAAATGGCGGCGCGTCGACGTGCCTGGAGCGGTCGAATGAGGCATCTAATGATATGTATACATATCTATGGTTCTAACCAAACGTTTAGTGCTCTTTGAATCAAGAGTACGAAGCAGGGTCTATGGTGTGAACCAGAGCAATATAGAGTGAGAGTCGCGACAACTCCATAGACTCCAATGGAACGGTTTTTTTACAGCAATGGCGGCTCGTGGAGACTCTCAATAGTTCCCGGGAGAATGCAGGCGCGCCAAAGAGTTACAGCAGAACAGACCGTTTGTGATGCACTTTTAAAAGGTAAGACGTCTAATCAGTAAGATTTTAAATTATCAGCAGATCTTAATCAAAATAACTTGTACATTAAAGCCTGCTTGTGTAGATTGTTCATCATTAAATTAGATTAGTGTTATCAGATTAGTCTTGGATCGGCTACTGGATAAAGTTATTATCGAACACCGTATTAATAGTTAAATCTGTTATTTTAATTCCGTTTCATCCATCGTTATGGAATTAGAGAAAATTATTCAAAACATTTTTTTTGCAAGGTATGGAAAGTTACATATTAGTTAATTATAACGTTTGGACGCGTGTGACAGCGGGTGTGTGTAACGTAACGTGGTAAAATGAGGATACCAAGTTTGTTCCTTATTAGGCTACACGTGTATTAAGAATACATTTCTTTAATGATAAAATGCATCCAATATACATTCAGTGTTTTAAGCATTTTGATTCAAATAACTTTACCTTTACCAGCATTTATTAATCTTTGTTAATTTCAACATTTACTAATACATTATTAAAATCTTGTTAACATTAGTTAATGCACTGTGAACTAACATGAACAAACAATGAACAACTGTATTATGTTAACGAAGATTAACATTACAGTAACCAATGTATTGTTCATGGTTAGTTCATGTTAGTTAATCCATTAACTAATGTTTAACTACTGAACCGTATTGTAAAGTGTTACCAGAGTTTGTACTATATATACTATACTACTATATATATATAATATATGTCACCTGTAACACTAAAGCTGTAATCATCAGCTATGTGCTGTATGTTTAAAGGTCTAGGGGTGTGTTGTGGTGCAGGGGCCCTCCTCTTTTTGAGCAAAGGCCGATGCACAAAGATGGTGGGAATAGCATCTGGTCTCAGCCTACTCTTGGACTTTTTGGTCATGACAAATTGGTCTGCCTCAAAATGTGCCTGCAGAGTGACTTGAGGTTAGTTTCCACACACAACTCATTTTTGTCTACCCACATACTGTACATATCACATGGTCGTTAAAGGCACAGTAATAGGGAACACTATATAGATAATTAAAATGCAAACAAGAACATGAGACAACTTGTATGAATTTATTCCTATATGAATTCATATCAAATCAGTAACTGATGAGTTGTCATACATTTTAAACATCAGCTGTTAATTATCATATCTAATGAAGTTCAACAAGTTGAATTTCCTATATGTAGGTCTCTAAGCATTTATTTTACTCCTCTTTCAGCACAAGAACCACATACTCACTTTCAAGGTCTGCCAATCTATCTACCTTTAAGAAATCAAAGACCTCTGTCAACACATAAGAACCACAACGGGATTCAATTGAGCTGATGACTCCCTGCAATGAGACCACACACTCACCATGAGTCTCCGCTCCCTGGGTTTTGCAAGCATTTTCTTGTTCCTTATTTCTAGTAAATACCAAACCTAACAAAATTTCCCAAAGGGTGGTCTATGTAAAAAAGTTTAAATACAGTGTAATTACATCACAAATTTTTTTGTTGTTGAAATTTGTATTTATATTCAGATTGCTCCTGCTGATTTGAGCCAGCCATATTTTCTCCACTCCATGCCAGTGGGGAAGCCAAACATTCGCACTCCTTTCTCCGAGCGATTGGAGCATCCCCATGCAGCACAGCAAACCATGGCAGAGATTATGCAAGGACAACTTGGAGGAAAGACGCTTGGCATGCTATTCAGTTTATTAGAAATGTATTCATAAATTAGTTGCTGTAAATAGTTAAAACACATAAAATATGCATTTATATAAGTGTACAAACAGATGTTTAAGTTGTTTTAAACTAGAATATTTTATGTATCATATATGAAGAAGTATTGTAAGAATGATATATTATAAAAATGGCAAGACCATAAAGAGACATCAGAAAAATAATATATTGCTATTTTCCATCTTATTGGGACACAAATAATGCAACTTGTTTTTGTTATTTTTTTCAAAATATGACTTTAAATTTTTTATTTTAATGTTTGTATCCCAGTATAATAAAATGTCATGGTAATTCGATTTGTATTTTATTTTAATATTTGTATCTCCAGCATACGTTGCTCCTTTGTCGGTATGAATTAATTGGAAAAAAAATAATTAAAAAATGCTTTTTTGGCAAAACAATTGGCAAGCCAGATTTTTAAAACATTTACTTAGAGCACAACTTAAAGCAAACATTTTTTGAAAATTTCTGTTGAACAGTAAGTATAATGCTTATTTATGAATACATTTGTCTACTGTATCATTTTTATTATGCAAAATTCTAGGGCAAATAAATTATCAATATGATCAAAACTTTGCTAAAAACCGTTGTACACAATCTACTTCATGCCTTCTATACTCCGATTGATAGTTCATACTTTTAAAGTAAATGTAAGGAATACAATTACTGTACAACAGCAACTCGATTATTCATAAGCATGAAGTAGATTGTGTACGATTGGTTTTTCAGCAGTGTTGGCCATATTGATAAATTATTGACCCTAGAAATTTGCATATCAAATATGTTAAATATTAAATAAAATGTTTGCAAATGTCAAAAAACAGAACAAGCACACTTCTGGATTATTAAGCACTACAGCATTATATATATATATATATATATATATATATATATATATAAAGACTTATGAATTATTATATTACTATATATAATAAGAATTGTAAACATTAAGATTAATTTTATTTTTCACGTATTGGCAATGGATGAAGACATTACACTTGACATCATGCTGTTGCTGCTAGTTCAGTGTCTCATTGTGTGGTGCGAGCTGACAATCACCTGTAACCAGTCTATCTGTCCTATCTGAAAGTCATAAAGATGACCTTACCATGAAATTAGTGAAAACACAATGAACATGACGTAACATAAAAAACAACAGCAACCCGTCTCAATCCAAGCTAACGTTAGCCTAAATTATGTTAACGAGGCAAAGGTTATGGTAATTGAGCACTCTAATTCTCAAATATTAGCGGATTTTATCTTTTAAAAACAACATCGCTGTAACCACATACTCATGCTACATACACATCTCGATGTGTAATAAAATTATTGAAAATCAATGCATTTATTGACTATTAATTACCAAAAATCGCAGTTCTGTCACTGTGACTATCAATTTGAATTAACCGCCGAAGCACTTCCTGGAACTACTCGAGGTCTACATGAATCACGTGACTTTTAAGCGTTTTGAACTTCCGTTGTCGCAACTCTCTCTCTCTATGGCTCTGGTGTGAACTATCACTGTTAACGTCACTACTACAAACCCATCCGCATTATTGAGCCCGAAAAAAAACAAAGTTTGCTCAAACTAATCTTGAACTTACCTGGGTAACGTATAGCAACTAAAACCAGCTTTGTGCAACAGTTTTCCAAGCTTGAACTTTGTAACGCAGCTAATTGAATAGTCAACAAACGCGCTAAAAATTCACTATCTACTGCTTGAATAGCAATCAGTCGATTTCACTATCTAGCGCTTGAACAGCTAACAGTCTCCCGGTAACCTCTGTAAACAAAGCAGCACTGCGCTTATAAAATACACATTATTAAGAGTTATGTGTTGGAACTTTCATAAAACAATTTTTATGTAGCTCAATACTGAGCCAAGCATCACTGAATTTGCACTTCTCTGGCAATGAACTAACGTTAGTTAAACATCTCCATGCTTCTCGCGGGTTTTTAATGCAGGACTGCATGCAGGACTTCGTGACTCACACCGTTTTTTTCCTGCTTACTCCCCAATGAGTAGCGCTGTTTTGTTCTGGCGTTTGACACATTAACACATACATGACATTTTCTTTTGTAAACGCACCATGTTACTCGCGCTAATGTTGTTCATGTTTAATTCAAGCACTTTCAATGACCTATGTTTGTTTTCAAATACTTTCCAGTCATTGAATCCAGGTTTCTGAAATTCGAGAACTTTCAAGAAGCGTTACCTTTACGTAAATGTCCGAAGCCATCTCCTTCTATGCGTCCACGTGTAGCTTATAAGCTAGAACAACAACTTCCTACTAGCGCTTTCAGTTACACCCAGAACCACAGAAAAAGGCTGATTCGACCATAGACATAATAAATACATAGACGCCCTATTGGCCGTTTTAGAACGTTGCTGCAATACGTCAACGCGTCCGCCATATTGCGGAGGGCAAGACAGCGCTGTGAACAAATGCAAGTAAACGGGTGATCTGCGGTTTCTCTGGATAAAAATAAAAATAACGTTTACATTTATCAACCAATTTCAGTAGTTTAAGATGTACAAAAATGTCCATCTCTAGTTCTTTAAAATCTCGATAGTTAGACTTATAAAATATTTATTTTAATAAGGAATTGTCAAAGGTAAGGCTTGTAACCACTGATTTATATAGAGAACATTTATATAGATCAGTGCTTGTAATGTATTTGGCTTTTTAGTCTTGGATAATAATTGTGAAGACGCCCATACTGAGATATAATTTAATTGTCACATTAAATGAAATAAAGTTTTCTTATTGTGGAAAAAGCATTTTGTCTTTAACCCGCTTTTAGCTTTTCTTGTGCTTAAAATTGACTGTCATTGAGAAAATGAAACAAATGGGCAAATACAAATCACACTGACAGGCTGCTTTCAGCATTTTTATAGCACTAAAATAATAAATATTTACAGATAGATACTCCAAATATACAATAACAAAGAAGATTGATGGATCCTTTATACATATATGGTACAAGTGCAATGCAAATTGTAAATATAAGATAAAGTAATAGTAAATCGTTTAGTGCAGGAGTTTTCAAACTGGGTCCTACAGAAGCTTCTTATAATAGTAATGAATAGTATAACTATATAATATCAAAAATACAGTAGTATAATATCATATATTGATAATAGCATATAGTTTGTATAATACTATAATAGCAATGGAATATGAAATATCAATTACAGAATATAGACACTAATACAAAATAAGTTAAATAGTGACTAGTAAATAGTACAATAATTTAACAGCATAACTATAATAGATTGATAATCACAAGTGGTATAATATAACAACAACAATAATAATAGTAGCAAATACAATATAATATCAATTGCAGAATAATATAGACAATAATAAAAATAGTAAATTAAATACTGGTACAATAATAAAATAATAGTATTGGTATTATTATAATAATAATAATAACAAAAGGCTATATATTATCCATCAATCATCTATAATCAGTCATCCTTTGTAGGGTCACCAGAGGTTAGAGCTAAAAACCCTTTGAAAATAATTGTTTGGCAGAGATTTTTCTAGTGTTGCCACTCTGTAGTGTCAGAGTGATACGTCTGGCAATGTGGTGCATCCTTGGTTTGTGAAAGACAGACACACCTAATGACAACTAATGGTTGTCAATTCCAAACTGTTTTTCTTGAATGTGCTCCTTGAGAAAACCTGAACCACCTTCACTGTACCTTCAGAATGAATCATCAGCCTCCATTGTTTTTCAGTGAAAGCAAGTTCTGATCAAAGGACAGCATCTGCCACCAAGCTAGCACAGCACACATCACAGGAAAGCTTTCTCAAAATCTGACGCACCACAAAACCTGAAATGTACGCAAGGGCATTGTCCGCAAGGCTACCAAAGCAGGTTGGCAGGTAGCTGTGGTCACACACAAGTGCAGAAACTTTTTCAAAAGGGTATGGAAGCTCCTCAGATTCCTCCACTGCTAGAGATGACATTTCAACAGCTGGGGTCCGTTTCCGTCAGACTTCCTGTCACTTAATACATCTGAGATGATTTGACAGATCCCAGATCTTTTAATAGTGATAACTGATCTCTGGCTAATTTGCTGGATTAAAATATCTGGATTAAGTTGTTGAGATTACTCATCTCCGCCGCATCAAGCCATCTCATAATATCTGTCACCACTCAAATGGATGCACGGCTCAGATTAACTGTACAGCATGTGTGTAAGAGCCCAATAAAATGATAAAGTAATTATTACATCACAAATAAATCTCTCAATCAAGTGGCTGTGTCTATAGCATTATACACAGCATTATAATATTTTCAAATACATTTTTATATTATTATTATGGTAACACTTTACAATAAGGTTGTATTAATTAATGCATTAGTTAACATGCACTAATAATGAACTGCACTTATAAAGCATTTATTTATCTTTGTTAATGTTAATTTCAACATTTACTAATGCATTAAAACCACTGCTACTTTATTACAAGAGTTCATTACTGAACCAGGGTCAATAATCATTTTAAATAATAATGGTAACACTTTACAATAAGGTTGTATTAGTTAACATTAGTTAATGCATTAGTTAACATGAACTAACCATGAACAACCCCTCTGTTCAGCATTAGTTCATCTTTGTTAACGTTAGTTAATAAAAATACTGCTGTTCATGTTAGTTCACAGTGCATTAACTAATGTTAACTAATACAACCTTATTGTAAAGTGTTACCATTATTATTTAAAATGATTATTGACCCTGGTTCAGTAATGAACTCTTGTAATAAAGTAGCAGTGGCTGGGACAGATTTTAAGTATAACCTAAAGATTAAGTCTAATCCTGTTTACATGAAATAAACTGTTCCCGAGCAGGTTTGAGTACGACAGCAAGTCCAGGATGAGCTTCGAAGAACCAAACAATCCAAGATCAGGCCAAATCATCAACAATCAAATCCAGCTAACTGAGTTAGCCATGCACGAAGAACGGACCCCTGATAGCGACATGGTCTTATCCTGTGGTTCCGCATTCCCTGAAGTGCTTGGAGAGACACTGCACTGGACCATGAGACGCCAGAAAATGCCCTGGATCTGGCCTGCAGTAGGATTGCTATTCCATCCCTAAAAACAAACACACACACACACACACCCACACCCACACACCTTGGCCTGATGGTGTTTTAAAGTTTCATATTTGGGTAAACTAGAGCAGCACAATAATGGATACATTTGTGATTCTGGATGAATCACGATTTTTTTTGCTGTAATCCTAACTTGTCAAAGGTTTAATAGACATAATTGTCATTTAAGAATAATATAGTTTAGGTATTTTAATTAATATATTTTTTACGATTACTCATGCAGCTCTTTCTTTAATCAGATAGTACCTCTTTTCAAACTATATATTTTTATAATTTCTAAATATCTGAAATCCCTACCTGATGCTCGAATTGAACAGAAGAGGAGCTCGACGTGATCCTGGCTAAATCGGTGTGCAGATGTACCGCTGGAATCGTAGCTGTTCAGGAATCATCAACTTCCCACTTCTCCACTGTCTCCTCAACTCTTTGTCTTTGGAAAACCTTCAATGTGTGAGAAAAGCTAGCCAGCTAACTTAGTTAACTACGTTAAGAGTCACAATATGTCAGTCGCCTACCCGATGCGAGAACTCTTCATAAAACTCGATTTTAAGAAAATATAAATTAATATTTAGATTTCAGGAAATTTACCTTATAATATAATATAAGCTAAAACTAAAATATAAATAATTTTAACTCATGTCTCAACTTTCACAGCTAAATAGCGACATCACTAACGTTAGCTATTTTAGTCTGACTGACTCTGATGGCCAACTAACATTACTATTACTAATTATATAATGACCAAACCAACCAGAAACAAATGTTCAGTCTTACTTGTGAAAGGTAATTCCCCGAGAGCTGTTTCCAATTGTGTGGCGATTTGTACAGCAGCAAGAAGCACACGAAGCAGGTATTTTTCTCAATTACAGTTATGAGAGTTATGTGAATGTTGCCCTCCGCAATATGGCGGCGCCGTTGACGTACGATCCAGCGGCCAATAGGGCGTCTATGTATATATTATGTCTATGGATTCGACCACTCCAGGCACGTCGACGCGCCGCCATTTTAGAACGGTCATCAAACGCATTTTATATAAATAAAGAGTAGAAGAGAAACTGACATTGTTTATTATTTATTTTGATGGCTGATTGTTGATGGTATGATTTTTTAAAACTTGTTTATAATGAGTTCACTGTTTTCATTAAAAGCTGCGTAATGTGTCTGTGTACACCCTATAGGGTTCTCTGGTGATGATCAATAGTAGCTAGGCTATTAATGACGTTAAGATAATGATAAGCTCTTCAACCAATATTTTTAGCATATGCAGAAGTATCTAGCCTACCATTAATTATAAACTAAATCCTATAAATCATCTCCTTAAGTCTATTGCAGATATAGATATTCATTTCATACATGCATCCAGACAATCAGACAACATGCTCTGACTGTTCGAAAATAGCCCATTAAAACTACGTTCTGTACACCTGTGCTGCGTTCCAGTTCGTTTTATTATGCACTTCACTTGCTAACTTTCGGATGTGCGTCATTGCTTACGTTGCATGAGTGCCCACTACTGGCGGAACCAAAGATTTATTTGGGTTTTCAAAAACCCAAACAAATCTTTAGAATCTACTGTTAACTTAATAATAATAATAAATCATACGAGTTGTTTGTGATGGGGTAAATTCTAGACATAAATACACTGCTGAACAATAACTGATATCTGTAGTATTTTTTCTCCAATATTTTCTTTTTTTTATGATTGATTTGTACTACAAACACTTGTAGATTAAGTCCTCATGGATTTTATACAATATATATATATATATATATATATATATATATATATATATATATATATATATATATATATATATATATATATATATATATATATATATATATATATTATTATTATTATTATTATTCTTTATTTATTTTTCGTATATGTAAATATCTTTAATCCTGTGATAAAAGCAGAATTTTCAGCATCATTACTCCAGTCTTCAGTGTCACATGATCCTTCAGAAATAATTTTAATATGCTGATTTGCTGCTCAAGAAACATTTATGATCAATAACAGTTAAGCTGCTTCATGTTTTTGTGACACCATGACATTTATAATTTTACAAAATATTTGTATTTAATAAATGTTTTAATACATTTAATAAAATAAATGTAATAGATGCTTTTAAACTGAACTTTCCATTCATCAAAGAATGATAAAAAATCAAATGTACAATGGTTTCCACAAAAATATATAGCAGCACAACTGTTTTCAATCAGAAATGTTTCTTGAACAGCAAAACAGATTTCTGAAGGATCATGTGACACTGAAGACTGGAGTAATGATGCTGAAAATTCAGCTTTACCATCACAGGAATTAACTACATTTTAAAATATATTCACATAGAAAACAGCTATTTTAAATTGTAATACTATTTTAAAACATCAAAAAAGTAATGTTTCCAAACTTCTAACAGGGAGACCTAGTGTATTTTATAGTTTCTAAAAAGGCTTTCAATTAGCACTTGCAATGTCAACACACACATATAGTCAACCAAGATTTATCAGACACCTTGGTTTAGAAAATGGTAAAATGTGTCAGAACAAATTAATCTTAATAATATCAGATAACTTTGATAGAAAGGTATGTAATAGATTACAATCAACCAGTCAGCTGTTAAATTTATTAGATAATACCAATTTAGGTCAACCAATTACCAAGCAATGTTTAATTTTGTTCAGTCTGTGGTGCAAAAGGCTGCATTAGCAATTAAAAAATAAACACTTAAGCAAAACATAGTTAAGTCTCAGTGTATGAATACATTTGGTCCAAAATTTGTATCAAATGGTGTCACATGTCCACTGTATGAAAAATTTGTGGGTGTAATATGTCAGTTTACTTTATTTTGCTTTCCTCACTTACATAAATGAACTAGTGTCCTGAACCCAAAGTGAAAAAATATATCTGGTGTCTGAATCATTTTTGGTTGGACTGTATATATATATATATATACACACCGGACTTTGAGAGAGCACCCTCCAGCTTTGAGTGTGAATGCAACATTTACATGAGAGTGTTTAGTGCATCACAAAGATTATATGTTTTAATTTAAATCTAGATTTATTCACATTGGCCCGAAAAAAGTGCAGGGGACACATCAGAGCCTGCCGTACCCTGCGGATTCTACGGCCATGCGTTTATAAAATAATGTGATGCAAAGACAATACAAAATGAATTGTCTCATCAAACAAAAATTGATTTTGCACACTGAAAATACATTTGGGCATTACAACGACAGTCCTTTGTCAATCTTTATTTGACACAAATTGAGCAGTTCATTAACAGTTAAACTGAGCATACAAAATCACAAAGGCATTGGCATTAATCAGCCTGGAAGTGATTCCCTGCATCAGCTGAACTATATTCAGTTCCAGCAGTTGACTGTTGCTCCATGTCTAGGAAACTGGTCTTGAGCGGCTGAGTTTCTATGTTAGAAACATAGAAGTGAGTTTCAATAGCACTGTTTGCTATTGTAAAATTGGAGCTAGCTGCACATATATTACTGGTTGAGGGTTCACTGGGGTCGGCATTGTCACTGTCACTAGTAATTGTAATGAGAACAG
Source organism: Gobiocypris rarus (assembly GCA_023029165.1). Classification (NCBI taxonomy): domain Eukaryota; kingdom Metazoa; phylum Chordata; class Actinopteri; order Cypriniformes; family Gobionidae; genus Gobiocypris; species Gobiocypris rarus. The sequence continues at coordinate 23,646,196 of CM040914.1, read as the reverse complement.
GGCTGTGCTTTGCCACCCTCCCCTCACTGTTATGTATCTTGCTCTTTCTCTTGTGTTTGTTTTTCTTCTTCTTGTGATGTTTCCTACCGTGACCCTCAGATTTGTCATCTACACTTGGACTCCTGCTTTTCCTTTTGTGACGCTTCTTTTTTTTCTTTTTTGCACCATCTTCAGCAGAATCAGTGAACAATGTACTAGGGGTCTTCCTTGAGGGTTCCTCATAATTCTTTGTTTTGTCCTTCTTTTTCCTGCCATATTCATCATGAATTGATGACTGATGTGAGGAGGAGTTGATTCTAGAATTGCTCCTTGAGCGACTTCTATTCTTACGGCTGGAAGAGTTGATTCTAGATTTGCTCCTTGAGTGACTTCTATCCTGACGGCTGGAAGAGTTGATTCTAGAATTGCTCCTTGAGTGACTTCTATCCTGACGGCTTGAAGAGTTGATTCTAGAATTGCCTCTTGAGCGACTTTTGATCTCACGATTGGAGAAGTTGTATCTAGAACTGCTCCTTGAGTGACTTTTATCCTGACGGCTTGAAGAGTTGATTCTATAATGGCTCTCTGAGTGACTTCTGTGCTGACTATTCGAAGAGTTTATTTTAGAATTACTCCTTGAGTGTCTTCTTTTCTGACTCCTGGAGGAGCTGGACTTGATCCTTGAAGTGCTCCTTGAGCTACTTCTGTCCTCACGATCCCTGCTTTGCCTTCTGCTGTGTGAACGAGAGCGCTCATATCCACTTCTGTAGTAGCTGGTATAGGATAAGCTCGTCTCTGTATAACATCTCCTGCTGCTACCTTGCTTACTATAATGGCTAGATGAGTGCCAATAAGATGTGTGGCGACTTGTGTCCTTTCCTCGGTTACGCTTATGCTTGCTCTCTTTAGACAATGGGTGCTTCCTGCTACAAGAGGACGAGTGTGTCCTGTTGCTGTGTGATGATCCTTCTCTAGATCCCAAAAACTCCCTTTCATGCCTTTTACCATTTTTATCTTCTTGTCTAAGATGTGTAGATGTGTCATCACGTGAGCGAGAGCAGCCTGTTGGCCTCCTCAAGGGTCTCTGAGTGACAGTGGGTGACAAATCAGACTCTGAAGTAAAACGAATGTGCTGGGGTTCTCGAGGGCTTTGCGACTCTGTATTCTGCTCAGAATGTTCAGAGTCAGAAGAAAGCTGGACTAATTCTGGTGTCCTTTCTGCCACTGGCTTAACATAGCTGATAATAACACAGTCTTCATCACTGCCAGAGGAATCCTCCTCTTCCACTGCAATAGTGGCAGTATTTGCTGGACGGTCCTGATGTGGAACAGCAGCATCAGACAATACTTCTTCCCCTACACTACTATCAGAGTCTGAGTCCCTCACATGGAAAGGTAATACCTGAGATAGCTCTGAAGAGTAAGATGGCCCTGGGGTCTCATCATCCCATGCTGTTTGGCTTAAAGTCACTCTAGGAGTGGCATAACCCTGGGCTCCTGACACTAAAGAATCACTCTCATCCTCAGAGATGGCAATCACAGATGTTTCTGAACTGCTACTCTCTCCGGGGGGCCGAGGCAAGTCATAAACAGCACGCTGGTCATATGCCTCCATGTTGAACGGGGATTGAGCAAAGCTGAGAAACTCATGCAGGAAGTGCTCTGTGTGGGACAGCAAGAAGGGCCGAAGCTCATGTAGAACAGCCTGGTCATCCAAGTTATGTCGAGTGATCAGAGTCATGATAATGTGCTGCACTATATTGACAAGGGAACCATGGGTACCATACAGAACAGTCAACTCTCGCCTCAACCAAGGTACAAGCCTGTGAAGACAAGCAGGATTTCTTTTAAAGAACTCTGCGGAGGTCTCCCTGGTACGGCCTTCATCCTGCACGCTTTGGACTCGCACACCTCTTCTGTACAAGGCTCGTCTGAATTTAATCACTTCTTGTTCATGAAGACTTTGCACAGACCTGCCCTCACGCTCTCTTCTTTGCCTTACTGCCAACCTCCTTATCATACTATAGAGATCTCTGTTGTGCCGCTGTGGAAAAGATCCTCTCAGGCCCTCAAATATGACACCATGGTCAGGTGGAGGAGATGTTCTCTGCGGTGCTGGTCTGCGGTCGCCTGTAAGTGTGGTGCGATACCTGAATCTTTGCCCTGCCATGTTGCCAAATGAGCCATTTTCAGTTGGTCGCAGGTCAAACCTCTTGTAGTTATCTTCAGATTTAATGGTGTGATAAATTGAATTAAATGGCTGCTTGCATAAGGGGCATTCTGCTTTGTTCTTTGACCACTCATGGATGCAGCAGAAGCAAAACTTATGTAGGCACACATCAAGATATGATATGTTTTTAAAGTGATCCAGGCATATTGGGCACTTTGATTCTGGAGATGCTGCTTTTGATATGGTGTTTAGCACAACACCTGACGGGCGCTCCTTCATTAGTGGTGATGCCATAATCTGATGGGAAAAAAAACATACATTTGAATTATTAGGCTACTAGTACTGTTTTCAGCATTTGCGTCTAAATGGGACTGTTTAGAAAGTTTGAAAAAATAAAAATAAAAATAATGATTTGAAACTCACTTTGATGTTTCAGGAAGTAAAAGCTAAAAATGGCATAGTGATACTTTCATAAATGTCCAGAAAAGAAAACCTTTGTATCTTTTTATTTCTCTGATTTAAAAATACAAAACAAAAAACAGCTTCACTGCTTAATATTATAAAACTTATGTACATCAAATCATTACAATATGCTGTATGAGTAAATACATACTAATATCCTAATATATTAGTATTTATGTGATCGTTAACTCATATTACACTTGTTTTAAATACAACAAAATATTGGAATTTTGCTTCGTTACAAACAGCCTTACACAATATAAACAAAGCCATACTTGCTTTTGTATTAATCGCAATAAATACATTTCTATAATAAATCTATGTAGAAACGAATATTGTAGAATTACTATATCCCCTTAAAATGATGTTTTAAACTTACTCTTCCTTGTATTTGTTGAAACTTTCGGTGTACTTAGATCCTCTGGATTCCACTGGAAGCATCTCGCTTAAGTATGCGAAACAAAAAAGATCATTATGATGTGTACTGTTTAATAATTGTAATATTATATTATATTACGGAATCCACTGACAAAGATGTGACCTGAAAATAATGTAACGTTAACTTACTGTCAAATAAACCAGTGCCGGTTAAAAGATCAATACACGATAATCAAAGAGTCTGAAATACATTATATCTTACGGATTATATGGCTATACCGTTACAATTTACTGCAAATATAAAACGCATTTAATAACAACCAAAAATGATCCAACTTCTCTCAGTCGGGTCTACATAAGCAATGAAAATGACGTTAAAAAAAAACAAGCACATATCGGAAGTGAAATACAGTCAAACTTTCAGGACTTCCTGTTTTTCACTTCAAAATTAAAGCACGTCAACTATATGCAAGACATGCGTCCAAGTGAGCACAATTTGACGCGTTAATGGTGTAGTAACGTGGTACCTTCTAGCTGTGGTTTATTTACATTTCATAATTCCAACATACTAAAAAACTCACAAAAACATTACAGAATTGTTGACATAAATGGGGAAAATATATTTTATTTGACATTTAATGCATTCATTAAATGCATTAAAATCAAGCAATAACAAATGTCCAACTCCGTGTGTTGTTAAAAATTATGTTGCTCTTGACTGTTCATTGACTTTATCAAAACAGTAACTGTCAAAACAGACAGTTCTTGCATGCAAGTAATGTAAAAAAAAATTGTATTAAGACCCATAATAAAATAACCTTGATTTTGTGTATGTATGCATGTATATATATATATATATATATATATATATATATATATATATCACACACAGAGGTCCTTCTAAACAAATTTGCATATTGTGATAAAAGTTAATTATTTTCCATAATGTAATGATACAAATTATACTTTCATATATTTTAGATTCATTGCACACCAACTGAAATATTTCAGTTGTACACACACACGGTACGCTATCCTTCTGGGGACTCGCCATAGGCGTAATGGTTTTTATACTGTAAAAACCGTACATTCTATCCCCCTACACTGCCCCTGCCCCTAAACCTACCCATCACAGGAAACATTCTGCAATTTTACATTTTCATAAAAACTCATTCTGAATGATTTATAAGCTTTTGTACCCATGGGGACCTCAATTTAGGTCCCCACGAGTCTGTGTGCAGTCAGGTTGAAGTCCCCACCAGGCTAGAGACAAACACACACACACACACACACACGTGTTACTGTCACTCAAAAAGGAGTGTTACTGTCACTCAAAACCACAGGAAAAGCATACAGAATCTGTAGAATAAATTTTATTGACATAGTATATACTCAAACAAGTTAATTTTACAACCAGTGCAGACAGGATGTTTATATTGAATATAAACTGGCATTATCAATGATGACCATGACTCTCTGCTTCAGGAAGATCTGGGACAACTTCTCCTGTTTCCAAAATTGTGTCTCCCTGAAAAAAACATACATGCACAAAGAACATTTAGAAATATCAAAATTCATGATTATTTGAGTGTTCATTTTAAAAAACATCTCACTGATTATTTTACTATAATATTTTGTCTATGCTCTTAATTAATTACTAGTCACTTTGGAAGCGTCTGCTAATTGAATAAATGTAAAAATGTAAACGCAAATGATTATCAGTGCGATTATACTGCTTGGACCAAATATACTTACAGGAAACAGTCTGGGTTTTAGCTCAACAATTCCATATGGTTTTTTCTGTGGAAACAAGAAATATCAGTCTATTTAAGCTTTACATTTTAACATGAATTTTTTTTTTTTACATTTTACATTTCTCTCTATTGCAGAACACACAAAAGAAGATATTTTGAAGAATATGGGTAACCAAACCGTTGATGGGAGCCCATTGACTTCTATAGTATTTTGTCCCCTCCATACTATGGAAGTCAATGGGGTCCCATCAACTGTTAGGTTACCCATATTCTTCAAAATGTCTTATTTTAAGTGTTCTGCAAAAGAGAGAAACTTAAACAGGTTTGGAACAACTTAAAGGGTTAGTTCACCCAACAACAAAACAATTCTGTCATTAATGACTCACCCTAATGTCTCCGGAACACAGTTTAAGAAATTTTAGATTTAATCCGAAGCTTTCTGTCCTTCCATTGAAAGTGTTGCACAGTATACTGTCTATGTCCAGAAAGGTAAAGGTAAAGTCCATGTCCAGAAAGGTAAAGTCATAGTTTTTGTTATTTTTGGACCAAAATGTATTGTCGATGCTTCCAAAGAGTCTCACAGTCGTCTGTGAGACTAACTAGTCTAACTAGTCTGTGAGTCTAACTAACCCACTGATGTCACATGGACTACTTTGATTATGTTTTTCATACCTTTCTTCCTTTCTGGACATGGACAGTACTGTGAAACACTTTCAATGGAAGGACAGAAAGCTCTCAGACTAAATCTAAAATATCTTTAACTGTGTTCCGGAGATGAACGGAGGTCTTATGGGTTTGGAACGACATTAGGGTGAGTCATTAATGACAGAATTTTAATTTATGGGTGAAGTATCCCTTTTATCTTGTGTGACATCTAGTGAGCACCTCTTGATTAAATGTTGTTTTAAAGGGAGATTAAAAGTCTGTTGGGGATTTCTGGATGAATTTCATGCAATTTGTATTTTTTTTATATGCATCTTATCTGTCTTACATGATATTTTAGTAAACAACACAATGCATTTGTTTTTAATCGTGCTCTGATAGAATACGACTGGAAAGGATACATTTTAAATATAATTTAAATGTTTATGTATTTGTGAGTGAGATCATGTATCGAGCAGAAAAGTGGTATGGCTATTTTTAAGAAATTTCATTACTTTTCATAAAATAATGTACACCACAAACACACACACACACACACACACAATAATTCTGTTAAAAAAAAAAGCAGTGTGACCATAAAAACACGCACTTACAGCGACATGGTACTTCATATAGTAATGCACGACCCAGGCTGGTATCAGAATCCGTGTGACGGCAAAAACACTGGCATTATAGGCTTTAAATGTCTGGTTCGTCCGCATAACAAGAGAAAAAAAAATGCATGTTATAATATCCTGTCGTTAAAATGCTCAGTTAAAGTTTAATATATGTTAATTATTCACACATCATACATTTTATTATTATTCTAGATTCGTTTAATCTGAATAAATAGATGGCGTAAACTTACGTAAAGTCTCCAGAGTGTCTTGGGTTCCAGAAATCCAGCCCAGAATCGCTCGATGCGGCCGGGTGTTTTGGGTGCAATGACGGGCTCTCGAGGACTGAGCTCTTGATCTTTAAGCCATTGGCGCCGAAGCTTTGTTAACTGCTCAAAGCGGAGTTTTTCATCCGCTGTATATCCAGCCATACTGATGTTTTATTACTTTTCAAATAAAATAGAATTTACAATGACATCTAAAGAGGACAAACCTCCCAGAGTGCAAAGCAAACTCAAGAACGCTCGGTATAAAAATGGGCTTTTACACCTAGGGCGACACCTATTGAGCTGGAGTCAAATAACCACTGTAAGGATAAGCAAGATAACCACAAGAGGTCGTGCGTTATCCAAAAACTGATTTTCCACTGCCTGCGACAAGAGGGCAAGGGTTTTTTGAGAAGCATCGATAGCATGGCCCTGTTAGGCTCTACTGGATTCGTGATCATTGAAAAATATGCACAATTTGTATATATTTTTCCCTATAGCTGCTGCCTTTAAGATCACGTTATGGACTGTTAGACATAATGATAGACTCTTCCCACAATATAGCTTACTGAGGCATCATAGCATATTTCCAGTTTTAGATTAGTGTAACTCTGTAAAACACATATGGCACACATCAATAATCTAAAGATTTGTTTTCCTGTGCTCCAACAATCTCTTGTGATGCTTACCTGTGCTCCAATGATCTACTGTAATGCTTCCCTGAGCTCCAACAATCTACTGTGATGCTTCCCTGAGCTCCAACGATCTACTGTGATGCTTCTCTGAGCTCCAACGTTCTGCTGTGATGCTTCCCTGAGCTCCAATGATCTACTGTAATGCTTCCCTGAGCTCCAACGATCTACTGTGATGCTTACCTGTGCTCCAACGATCTGCTGCGATGCTTCTCTGTGCTCCAACGATCTACTGTGATGCTTCTCTGAGCTCCAACGTTCTGCTGTGATGCTTCCCTGAGCTCCAATGATCTACTGTGATGCTTACCTGTGCTCCAACGATCTGCTGTGATGCTTCCCTGTGCTCCAACGATCTGCTGTGATGCTTCCCTGTGCTCCAATGATCTACTGTGATGCTTACCTGTGCTCCAACGATCTGCTGTGATGCTTCCCTGAGCTCCAATGATCTACTGTGATGCTTCCCTGAGCTCCAACGATCTAGTGTGATGCTTACCTGTGCTCCAACGATCTGCTGTGATGCTTTCCTGAGCTCCAATGATCTACTGTGATGCTTCCCTGTGTTCCAACTATCTGCTGTGATGCTTCTCTGAGCTCCAATGATCTACTGTGATGCTTACCTGTGCTCCAACGATCTGCTGTGATGCTTCCCTGAGCTCCAATGATCTACTGTGATGCTTCCCTGAGCTCCAATGATCTACTGTGATGCTTCCCTTAGCTCCAACGATCTACTGTGATGCTTCCCTTAGCTCCAATTATCTACTGTGATGCTTCTCTGTGCTCCAACGAACAATCTATTGTGATGCTTCTCCAACGATCTTGTGATGTTTCCCTGTGCTCCAACGATTTACCGGTGATCCAGCTTCCCTGTGCTCCAGCAATCTCCTGTGATACTCCCCTGAACTTCCACAATTTCCCATTCCAATAACCTGCGCTCAAACACTCACCTATATCACTTACCTGCACATCTCTATACTGTACCCCTTGTGTCCTCGTCTGCTGTGTCTTGTGTGTTGGCTTCCTCTGTCACATCTCCATGTAGTCATTTTTATCATCATCATCATACATTGTTCCCCCCCCTGTGCAGTTGTTACTCACTTTGAAACCGTCAGTCTCCCCTCCAGTGCAAGGCTCAGGGAAGCCCCAAACATGGGCCTTAAAGAAACACACCCAGACCATTATAACCTATTCAAAACTACATCTATTCTCTGTAAATGTTTTTTTCTTATACATTTACAACATCCTATACATTGTAACTATCTTACCAGATAATTAGCCTAGAAACACACGTACACACACACACACGTACACACGTACACACACGTACACACACACACACGTACACACACACACACACGTACACACACACACGTACACACACACACGTACACACACACACACGTACACACACACACACACACACACACACACACACACACACACACACACACACACACACACACACACACACACACACACACACACACACACACACACACACACACCTTGTATGCATTGGTTATATTGTTGCCACTTCATTTCTGGCCAGGTGAAAGAGCATTGTCTCAGCATCTTACTACAGAATTCTGGAATTCATACAGAACAAAATCAAGACACACTTTCAGAGGTTTGTTTGTGATGGGACACTATACTCCACTGATCAGTATATAACTCATATGGGCTTGTGATTTTGCCCTTACCAAATACATATGAACAAGATTAAAAAAATAATCAGAATCAAATGTATTGCGACAGCATCTCAGTGTACCATGTGAGGAGGAGAAAATAATGCTTTGGGAATAATTTTTATGGTTGAATCATTTGTACAAATATACACACATTTTAAATGTGTACAAATTTAAAAATGTGTGTATATTTACCCTATGAATTGTAAGAACTTCACACACACACCATTTGCAACTTTTATGTATACATACTGCTTTTAAACTTCAATATACTGCAGTTATATTGCATCTATACTTCATTATAATGCAAATCTACAGTTGTACTTCATTGTACTGCAGTAATACTACATTGTACTGCAGTTTTACCTCATTATACAGCAGTTTACCTCATTATACTGCAGTTTTACTACATTGTACTGCAGTTTTACCTCATTATACTGTAGTTTACCTCATTATACTGCAGTTTTACTACATTGTACTGCAGTTAAACTACATTGTACTGCTGTTTTACTACATTGTACTGCAGTTAAACTACATTGTACTGCAGTTATACTACATTGTACTGCTGTTTTACTACATTGTACTGCAGTTAGACTACATCATTGTACTGCAGTTTTACTACATTGTACTCCAGTTATACTACATTGTACTGCAGTTATACTACATTGTACTGCAGTTGTACTACATTGTACTGCAGTTGTACTACATTGTACTGCAGTTAAACTACATTGTACTGCAGTTGTACTACATTGTACTGCAGTTAAACTACATTGTACTGCAGTTGTACTACATTGTACTGCAGTTAAACTACATTGTACTGCAGTTATACTACATTGTACTGTAGTTCCCTTTCGAGAGTACTCTCGTATTGCGTTTGCTAAACGCTATGGGGAATTCCTTTCCTTGAGATATTGAAGCAACATTTTTATCCTAAAAATACCATATAACACGCAGTGCAGCTGCACAGCTCTCAGCAGGAAGCTGCTGCGTGCTGATTGGCTGTGGCGCTGCAACTGCAGCAACCTATGGCCAGAGCCATATAGAGTTAGAGTTGCGACAACGGAAGTTCAAAACGCTTAATAGTCACGTGATTCATGTAGCCCTCGAATAGTTCCAGGAAGTGCTTTAGCGGCAATTCAAATTGATAGTCACAGTGACAGAACTGCGATTTTTGGTAATTAATAGTCAATAAATGCATTGATTTTCAATAATTTTATTACATATCGACATGTGTATGTAGCATGAGTATGTGGTTACAGCGATGTTTTTTTTAAAAGATAAAATCCGCTAATATTTGAGAATTAGAGTGCACAATTACCATAACTTTTGCCTCGTTAACATAATTTAGGCTAACGTTAGCTTGGATTGAGACGGGTTGCTATTGTTTTTTTATGTTACGTCATGTTCATTTGTTTTCACTAATCTCATGGTTCTCAACTAATGTCATCTTTATGACTTTCAGATAGACAGGATACAGGTGATTGTCAGCTCGCACCACACAATGAGACAATGAACTAGCAGCAACAGCATGATGTCAAGTGTGATGTCTTCATCCAGTGCCAATACGTGAAAAATAGAATTAACGTTAAGTGAAATTAATCTTAATGTTTACAATTCTTATTATATATAGTAATATATAATTCATAAGTCTTTTATATATATATATATATATATATATATATATATATATATATATATATATATATATATATATATATATATATATATATATATTTAGTGCTGTCAGTTAAACGCGTTATTAACGAAGTTAACGCAAACCTATTTTAACGGCGTCAATTTTTCTATCGCGAGATTAACGTTCTTTTTGGTCTAACAAACGTTTAAGTTTTTTCACACGCTGTTGCAACAACTAGTAACATTAGAAAAACTTCAACACCCCTCCGGATGTAGCTAGACCGGAAACAAAACATCAGGAACGCTGCGGCTGCCCACACTTGTTTGGACCATTACAAGAGTAGGCAAGCGTGAGACGCCGAAATGGATGCCAATAGTATTCTGAATGGAACGTTTTCTTTTAAAAAGTTGCCAAATGGTTCCATTGACAAGACCAAAGTGGTCTGCGTGTTTTGTCGTTGTGAAATTAGCTAGCAGTCTGAAATACCACTTAATGGCCAAGCACTCAGCTGATTCGAATTCTCCGCCCCCTCGTCAAAGCCAGGCAACAATGGATGACTTCAGACAGAAACACATGGATACCACAACTAACAAACTAACACAACTAACAAAGTATTTTTTTCACCCTTTTATTGATGGATAGTGTTACATTGTGTGAGCGATTATTTTCTCCAAGTGTGAATGACTGCTTCAAGTGAGAATGTTGGTGTGAAATCGAACACTACAGTATGCCAATGTTGTTTTCAATAAAACAAACATTTGCACAAAGCAAGATCCACTTTTCTATGTTGATAAGAGCATTAAAATAAGAAAAATTATGGGACAAAAAGGAATCAAGGGACATTTAGAATAAATAAAAATGTGCGATTAATTGTGAGTTAACTATGACATTAATGCGATTAATCGCGATTAAATATTTTAATCGTTTGACAGCAGTAATATATATATATATATATATATATATATATATATATATATATATATATATAATGCTGTAGTGCTTAATAATCCAGAAGTGTGCTTGTTCTGTTTTTTGACATTTGCAAACATTTTATTAAATATTTAACATATTTAATATGCAAATTTATAGGGTCTATAATTTATCAATATGGCCAACACTGCTGAAAAACCTATCGTACACAATCTACTTAATGCTTATGAATAATCAAGTTGCTGTAGTACAGTAATTGTATTCCTTACATTTACTTTAAAAGTATGAACTATCAATCGGAGTATAGAAGGCATGAAGTAGTTTGTGTACAACGGTTTTCAGCAAAGTTTTGTTCTTATTGATAATTTATTTGCCCTAGAATTTTGCATAATAAATATGATACAGTAGACAAATGTATTCATAAATAAGCATTATACTTACTGTTCAACAGACATTTTCAAAAATGTTTTGCTTTAAGTTATGAGAAAAAAATGTTTTAAAAATCTGGCTTGCCAATTGTTTTGCCAAACAAGCATTTTTTAATTATTTTTTTTCCAATTAATTCATACCGACAAAGGAGCAACGTATGCTGGAGATACAAATATTAAAATAAAATAAAAATTTAATTATCATGACATTTTATCATACTGGGATACAAACATTAAAATAAAAATTTAAAGTCATATTTTGAAAAATTAACAAGTTGCATTATTTGTGTCCCAATAAGCTGGAAAATAGCAATACATTATTTTTCTGATGTCTCTTTATGGTCTTGCCATTTTTATAATATATCATTCTTACAATACTTCTTCATATATGATACATAAAATATTCAAGTTTAAAACAACTTAAACATCTGTTTGTACACTTATATAAATGCATATTTTGTGTGTTTTAACTATTTACAGCAACTAATTTACGAATACATTTCTAATAAACTGAATAGCATGCCAAGTGTCTTTCCTCCAAGTTGTCCTTGCATGATCTCTGCCATGGTTTGCTGTGCTGCATGGGGATGCTCCAATCGCTCGGAGAAAAGAGTGCGAATGTTTGGCTTCCCCACTGGCATGGAGCGGAGAAAAAAAATGGCTGGCTCAAATCAGCAGGAGCAATCTGAATATAAATCTGAATATAAATACAAATTTCAACAAAAAAAAACACTATAGCTGATGATCACAGCTATAGTGTTACAGGTGACATTATATATATATATATATATATATATATATATATATATATATATATATATATATGGTTACTGTAATGTTTATCTTCGTTAACATAATACAGTTGTTAATGTTAGTTCACAGTGCATTAACTAATGTTAACAAGATTTTAATAATGTATTAGTAAATGTTGAAATTGACATGAACAAAGATTAATAAATGCTGGTAAAGGTAAAGTTAATTGAATCACAATGCCTAAAACACTGAATGTATATCGGATGCATTTTATCATTAAAGAAATGTATTCTTAATACACGTGTAGCCTAATAAGGAACAAACTTGGTATCCTCATTTTACCACTTTAGACACACCCGCTGTCACACGCGCCCAAACGTTATAATTAACTAATATGTAACTTTCCATACCTTGCACACCTTTTCTCTAATTCCAGAACGATGGATGAAACGGAATTAAAATAACAGATTTAACTATTAATACGGTGTTCGATAATAACTTTATCCAGTAGCCGATCCAAGACTAATCTGATAACACTATAGTCTAATATAATCTAATTTAATGATGAATAATCTACACAAGCAGGCTTTAATGTACAAGTTATTTTGATTAAGATCTGCTGATAATTTAAAATCTTACTGATTAGACGTCTTAGCTTTTAAAAGTCCATCACAAACGGTCTGTTCTGCTGTAACTCTATGCGCTGCTACTTCCGGGAACTATTGAGAGTCTCCACGAGCCGCCATTGCTGTAAAAAAAACGTTCCATTGGAGTCTATGGAGTTGTCGCGACTCTCACTCTATATGGCTCTGCCTATGGCGAGACCGCTGGGCGGGACGGACCAATCAGGTCCTTCTAAATTCCCGCCACAAGGGGCAACAGAATTTGCATAGCCAAGGGTACATAACACCCTGTCTCGACAGGTTAGTCAGATTAAAAATTGAAGCCTGCCGTCGACAAGCACCCAGCAGAACTCTGCAGCCTGAGGACGTCGGACTCTACGCCTTCAGCCTGCCTTCCAGCTGCGCCATCCGTCATATATCCTTTACATTACCATTCCTTTCAATATGTCTTGTTCATGCGCCTCGTTCAGAGGTTTTGTCTCAGACGAGGATCAACACATCATCTGTGCATCTTGTCTCGGACGAGACCACGCGCAGGCTGCACTCAACCAGGGGTTGCCCGGAGTGCGATGAACTGGCGATGCAGACCCTTCGGGCTCGGCTTGCCAGTTTCAACCCGAATCCCATCCCTTGCTCTCAGCCTCTCGAGCCACGGAAAAAGAAACGTTGCGACCAGAGGCCCCCGGAGCGCTCTGTCGAACGCATGCCGGTCATTTCCCCGCGTGCCTCACCATCGCCTGTCATGTTTGTCGAGGAACAGCACAGCTCCCCTCGTTTGGCGGAGGACCGGAGGAGGAGGATGACAGTCTTCCTCTTGCTGGATCCGAAAGTGGGTGGTCGGATACCGTCTCGGAGCACGCCACTTCGACGCGAACTGCAAGCGGCGGCAAAATCTCAGTGGACGCTGAGCTTATACGCCTGCTCACGAAGGCCGTGGACAACCTCGGCATTGATTGGTCTCAACCCGAGGAGCCCACGAGAAGCAGACTGGACGAGTGGTTTTTCGAGAACCTTCGCCAAACGACCGCTCACTAGCCCGCTCCCTTCTTCCCAGAAGTCCACAAGGAACTAGCTAAATCGTGGAAGGCGCCATTTTCTTCTCGCGCCAAATCCTCTTTTCTCCAGCGCTCTGTGGTCGATGGCGCTCAGAAAAAAGGATACCAAGCCCTTCCTCCCCTCGAGGAAGCCGTCGCTGCACACCTTTGCCCGCCCTCCGCCAGAGGATGGCAGTCAAAAGCTGTGCACCCTTCCAAGGCCTGCCGCACTACTTCCAGCCTCGCCAGTCGAGCATACGCCTCCACCGGCCAGGCGGCCTCAGCGCTTGACGGTGTTGGAGCGCCATTTATGGCTTAACCTAACTGATATGAAAGACTCGGACAAGACCGCTTTCCTGGACGCGTCCATGTCGCCTTCGGGATTATTCGGTCCCTCTGTGGTTGGGTTCACGGAACACTTCACCGAGGCGCAAAAGGCATCGCAGGCAATGCGACATTGCCTGCCCAAGCGTTCCAGCTCCTCTGCTAGCCGTCATGCTAAAGCTGGACCAGCCCAGCCCACCAAGACGACGCAGCCAGCTCACCAGCCTCGCACGTTTTTTTAAGCCCGGACAGCGTTCCCGCTCTACGAGCCGCAGCAGACCGTCGGAGCGTTGAGGTTCCCGACCCAGCAATGTGTCGAAACCTGAGCCGCCGAAGCCGTCCTAGCCAGAGGCACAAAGAGAAGGTGGATAATACCCGCTTCGGCCGGTTTACCACCTCGCTCTCTTCCAAAACATTATCTAGCTCCCTTCAATCAGGTGGCTAGGAACATCACATACTCAGCCAACGAGCATGCAAGCAAACGCGCTCACCTGTACACAAACGCCGTTTTCACGGCGACCCATATGGGCCACGAAAAGAGTTTTTCAGTGTGCCAGCATTAAAGCATGTACCCCTACACTCAATCACTCCCCCATGTTCCCCAGCTCCCTGCAATCAGGTGGCTGGAAACACTATCCTCACAGTCAACAAGCCCGTGCTCAAACCCGCTCGCCTGTACACAAGCACCAATATTCTATGTCCCCCCGCCCCCAGTACTCAGGCGGCGGGAAACAATTCCCTCATAAGCGCCACTCTAACATAACATTATCCGGCCACCGAGTCCCTGTTACTCAGCGACTCGACCCACAAATTAATTCAGCCCCTGGCTTTGAAGGCCGAGGCCTGGCAGGCCATTCCCGGCATTTCAAGATAGGTGTTGAACATAATAAAACAAGGTTACTCGCTACAGTTTGCTCCCAGACCACCACGCTTTCGCGCCGTGGAAGAGACAACGGTGAGAAGCGTCACAAGTCACATGCTTCGAACAGAGATATCAAAACTGTTAATAAAGTGGCGGTGGAAGCCGTACACCCCTCACAGAGCGAGTCAGGCTTTTACTGTCGCTACTTCCTTGTACCAAAAAAGGACGGTGGTCTCAGACCGATCCTAGATCTCAGACATCTGAACAAAGCCCTTATGAAGCGCCCATTCAGAATGTTGAGAACGTAACAAATCCTCGCGCACATTCGCCCTGGAGATTGGTTTTTCACTGTGGATCTAGAGGATGCCTATTTCCACATACAGATAGCCTCTCATCACAGGCCATTCTTGAGATTCACCTTCGAAGGGAAAGTATACCAATACAGGGTGCTACCCTTTGGTCTATCTCTGGCTCCCCGCACGTTTACGAAGTGCATGGAAGCGGTGCTAACCCCGCTGAGGCTTCGGGGAATGAGAATTCTCAATTATCTCGACGACTGGCTCATAATACCTCAGTCAGAGATACAGTTATTAAACCACAGATCTTGGATTCTCAACCATTTAAAATGCTTGGGCCTCAGAATCAACATGGCAAAGAGCTCATTGTCTCCCACACAGAACATTTCGTTTCCGGGAACAGTATTGGACTCACTGCAGATGAACGCGCGACTGACGTCACAGCGCGCTCTCTGTTCAGAACCTAGTGGTTTCCCTCAGGTCCAGTGCACTCACTCCTCTCAAACACTTTCAGAGGATGTTGGGTCTCATGAACTCGTCGGCACCAGTTCTCAGACTAGGTCTGTTACACATGCATCCCTTACAGCGCTGGCTTAATCGCCGCGTTCCAGCTCACGCATGGCTCTCGGGCCGATTACAAATCAAGGTAGTGTGTTGTGTCACACAGCTGTGTGTTGGCTCTGGCTCCTTGGAAAAATCCCGTCTGGTATCAGACGGGCGTGAGCTTGGGCACTGTTACGAAGTGGAAAGTTATCTCAACAGATGCATCCAGCCTAGGTCTCTGGTCAGACTCAGAGAAGAGCCTTCACGTAAACTGTCTAGAGATGAAAGCGGTCACGTTATCGCTAAGAGCTTTCCTCCCGTACATAAAGCACCACCATGTCCTGGTACGAACGGACAGCAGGTCGGTGGTAGCATATATAAATCGCCAGGGCGGTCTAAGATCTATCGATCTGCACACAATGGCGGAAAAAGTCCTAATATGGGCAGAGCGCAACCTGAGTTCCCTGAGAGCGACTCATGTGCCAGGCATTCTGAATTTGGGTCCCCAGCAGAGTGGTCTCTTCACCCACATACGATCCAGACAATTTGGGGCAGGTTTGGAGAGGCAAAAGTAGATCTTTCGCCTCACAAGACAATGCTCAATGCCTAACATATTTCTCCAAGCACAAGGATCCTCCCTCTTTATGCTTTTCCCCCAGTCTCAATGTTACCTCAGGTCATAGAGAGGATCAGGGAGAGCAAGTGCACTGTGCTTTTAATAGCCCTGCTTTGGAGAAATCAACCATGGTCCTCACTGCTAAGTCAGATGTCAGACACAGCTCCGTGGCCGATTCCGCTGAGGAGAGAACTCCTCATGCAGGCGAAATGGCAGATCTGGCATCCCCATCCAGATCTATGGGCGCTTCATGTCTGGCCCATCAACGGGTACATGAGAACCTCTCTGAAAATGTATGAAACACTATTTCTGAAGCTACAGCCCCCGCGACCAGGCGGCACTATTCAGGCAAATGCAGTCTTTTCGGACTGGTGTAAAGCACGAAGCCTGACCCCACATAATTGTGAAGTGTCAGAAGTGCTCACTTTTTTACAAGAGCTGTTGGACGCGGGTTGTTCCCTGTCCACGCTCAAAGTTATGTGGCCGCTATAGCAGCGCACCACATTCAAGTGAACGGACTGTCACTGGGAAAGAACGATCTTATCGTGCGCTTCCTTAAAGGGGCTAGAAGGCTTCACCCACCTCGCCCCCCTTCAGTCCCTATATGGGACTTGTCTACGGTCCTGGATGCCATGAAAGGCTCTAAATTCGAGCCTCTGCATTCAGTGAGCTTAAAGCTCCTGTCACTAAAGACCGCTTTTCTGCTGGCGATCGCATCAGTTAAGCGGGTGGGTGATCTGCACGCGCTCTCTGTGAGCGCCTCTTGTCTGGAATTTGGGCCAAACGGTTCTAAAGTCGTCCTCAAACCAAGGCATGGATACGTACCTAAAGTGCTTTCAACTCCGTTCAGAGCACAGGTCATTTCACTTTCAGCACTTTCATCATCGTTAGATGAAAAGGATGCTAATTTGCTCTGTCCTGTCAGAGCGCTGAGAATATACATAGAACGTTCCGCTGTTTTCAGGCACACCGAACAGCTCTTTGTGTGCTTTGGCAGCCGCACCCGCGGGTGCACGGTCACAAAACAGACCTTTTCACAATGGATAGTGGATGCTATCTCGCTGGCTTATGAGTCTAAAGATCTCAGCTGCCCTATAGGCGTCAAAGCTCATTCTACTAGAGGCATGGCCTCTTCGTGGGCTTGGACTACTGGCATTTCTCTGATTTATATCTGTGCGGCGGCAGGCTGGGCCTCACTGTCCACTTTTATCAGGTTTTATAATTAAGATGTTCCTGCCTTACAGGCTGGGCTTCTTGCTGTGTAATACACTTGACCCCTTAGGCTCGATAGTCTGGCCTGGGTTAAGTATTTGTATAAGTCTAGCATTCCTTATACGACAATTATCTGGTCATTCATTATTCTTGGTCCGACTACGTCTGGTCTACACATATATAAGCATACATGTATATATAGATATATATACTACACGTATCTTATCTGTTATTCTCATTAAAATGGCCCGACTCAGGTCTGGCTCATATTGGGACTTCATGATATCATGTTACGGGCCCACTTAGGTCGGCTTGGGTATGGTGTCTCCGGGCTTCAGAGCCGTTAAGCAAGCACGGCGTTTAGCAAACGCAATATGAGAGTACTCTCGAAAGGGAACGCTCGGCTACCAATGTAACCTTGGTTCCCTGAGAAGAGGGAACGAGTATTGCGTTTGCTTGCCATGCTTCGGTTTCTCAGGAGTCGCTTCAGTCGATTAACCTGACTAAACTGGCGAGACAGGGTGTTATGTACCCTTGGCTATGCAAATTCTGTTGCCCCTTGTGGCGGGAATTTAGAAGGACCTGATTGGTCCGTCCCACCCAGCGGTCTCGCCATAGGTTGCTGCAGTTGCAGCGGCACAGCCAATCAGCACGCAGCAGCTTCCTGCTGAGAGCTGTGCAGCTGCACTGCGTGTTATATGGTATTTTTAGGATAAAAATTTTGCTTCAATATCTCGAGGAAAGGAATTCCCCATAGCGTTTAGCATACGCAATACTCGTTCCCTCTTCTCAGGGAACCGAGGTTACGTTAGTAACCGAAGCGTTATACTACATTGTACTTCAGTTGTACTACATTGTACTGCAGTTGTACTACATTGTACTGCAGTTTTACTTCAATGTATTGCAGTTATTTTTGTAAGGGACACCTCAGGAAAATTACAATGCTATGCTGTATAATACACTGCAAGGATACATTTTGTAAACGTTAATTTTTTTTCTATAAAACTAATAATTTTACTTCTTAACATTCTGAACATCAAACCTCATCACATCTTTAAGGGTGGGTATGGGTATCAATATTTTCTCCATTTAAAATGCAAATGCACGTCACTTATAACGATAGCAAGCTGTATCGCTTCCTTCACTTATATGTATGGGCTGTTTTGCCTTTATTTTGACAAATGACTTGTACTCATAGGCTACATTAGTTTTACTAATGGAGGAGAGAAAAAAAAGAAAAAAAAGTGGTAAAACCCCCACTCCCCAATGTTTCTGAAAATGTCCTAAACCCCAATACAAAAAAGACAGTATAGCTTGTCAATCTCCACAGAGCTTGAGGGCTAAAAACTATGATTTACACTACAAACCAGTTGACTGTTCACAATGACTATTGCAAATAATGACTGTAGACCCACGATGTATAAAACATTTTAATTATTTATATTACAATACAAGAATACATAATACCTTAAGAGTGTGGGCTCAAACATAGCCAGCACCAGGTAAATATGTGTACGTACACACAGACACACACACACACACACACACACAAAGAGAAAAAAAAAACACCTTTACAATATTATACAATATCTGACTGCATATTATTTGTTTTCTTAAAGGATTCTGTTCACGGGTCTCTGGCACAGAACCTTCCCTTCGCAGTCTTTCTACAAGTTTTTCTCATGCTAAAACGCAAGCGTTCTGCGATCTATGCCACACATGCTGACCTGTCAACAAACCGCTCCATGAACACAAAACAAATAAAAGCAGGGCAGAGGAAAAGTGATGAGCAGAAAATATGGGTCACAACCCTATAGTCATATAAAGATATAAATCTGATATTACACCTGATGCCTCCCAAAATAGGAAGGGGTTAGAAAAATATGTCTATGTCTAATAGAATCTATATGGCAGGAATCTTTTTTTAACGAAGGTTTTACTTTCTTCTAGTGCTTTTATGTGTATAACAAAGATAAAAGGAATTTTATATTGCTATATAAATTTTTCTTGGTCATTCTGGTCTGTTCTTTTAGTAGCCTTGACTCCCAGACTCATGTCTTCATGTCATCTAGCTTTCCTGCCACACAGACATTAATAAAGCTCTGCAGAAAGCTCACAACATGCCATACTTTGTGCCTTATTTTTGTTTTTTGTGAGTGATAAAACACCCATCAGATCATAATATCCTTGGACACCTGGCTCCTTTCACAATTATTTGTGTACCTGTCTGCTGACATATACTCATTTTAGTGTTTTAAAGCTTTCAAAAACCCTGCAGCCCCTGAATAGCCCTGTTTCTCTCACAAGTATGTCTTCCACCACACTGGAAGACTTTAGCTTGATTTCACATATTTGGCATGTGACATGATTCTTAGATAATGCCAATGAAAGCTACAATCTCTTAAAGATTTGAAAAAAAAATCTCACGAATAATTCTCTGAACTCTTGATCACATCATCTTAATGGGAGGTTCTGTGCAAGAGTTCTTCTTTTTTTAAACAATTCACTTGATCAACATACTGGAACACATTGAAAAAAGAATAGTTTTGCTACAACAGTCAGGCATATCCATGACATAAATGTAAACTCTTCAATGAAAAAAAAAGAAAGAAAGAAAGAAATTAAATGAAAGAAAATAAAAACATGCTCCCTCCTTTCAGTGTTTGCAGAGAATGGAGAGATAAAATAAACATAATAATAACAATTAAAAATAAAAAAAACTCAATGAGTTGGTCACAATATGCACCATAGTATTGAAACAGTGCTGCTTACCAAAACACCCAGTCTCCACCCATTTACAAACAAAATAATCAAATTGCTGTATCTTTGCTCTTATGGGCAGAGGATCAAATACTACCATCACCTTCAGCACACTTTAACACTAAAACAGGAACTACCATTGGGAGAGGTTGTGGAGAACTCGAGCTGCCATTAAGGATTGATTCCAATGCTCTTCTCCCAAGGTCTTCCACTTCATTGTTTGAAATACAAAACACACCTTAGGCATAAGGACAATAAAAGACAGCTAATATAAAATGTAAAAAAAAAAAAAAAAATTGAAAAGAGCCTCAAGGGCAGAGGTGACTAGAAAACGCGCTTTTCAATGGGGTGAGACGAGCTGCCACAGAGGAGATGACCAGTGTCACTGATATGGATGATGTTGCACGGCAGAATGGAAAGCATGTTTTTGGAGAATTAAAAGATGGAGGTCAGGGGTGACTAACCAATGTTTGTCGTCACTTTGTGCCCAAGGCCAAAGTAGAGTCTATTTTGAGGGTGGAAACTGCGGAGTGGCTGGAAAGTTGTGGATCTGGGCAGGACTGGAGAGATGTGTCAAGGAGACGGGGGGAGGAAAAGGGATACGACCAGTCAAGGCACAGCATGACGATTGGAGATAAGGGACAAACATTATCCTAGCCTCATGTTCTGTCATATTATATATATATATATATATATATATATATATATATATATATATATATATATATATATATATATATATATATATATATATATATATATATATATATATATATATATATATATATATATATATATATATATATATATATATATATATATATATATATATATATATATATATATATATATATATATATATATATATATATTATATTATATATATACACACACACACAGGTCCTTCTAAAAAAATTAGCATATTGTGATAAAAGTTCATTATTTTCCATTATGTAATGATAAAAATTAAACTTTCATATATTTTAGATTCATTGCACACCAACTGACATATTTAAGGTCTTTTATTGTTTTAATACTGATGATTTTGGCATACAGCTCAAGAAAACCCAAAATTCCTATCTCAAAAAATTAGTATATCATGAAAAGGTTCTCTAAACGAGCTATTAACCTAATCATCTGAATCAACTAATTAACTCTAAGCACCTGCAAAAGATTCCTGAGGCTTTTAAAAAACTCCCAGCCTGGTTCATTACTCAAAACCGCAATCATGGGTAAGACTGCCGACCTGACTGCTGTTCCCAGAGTGCTGTATCAAGGCACCTCAGTGGTGCAGGAAATGGGCTACAGGTGCCGCATTCCCCAGGTCAAGCCACTTTTGAACCAGAAACAGCAGCAAAAGCGCCTGACCTGGGCTACAGAGAAGCAGCACTGGACTGTCGCTCAAATTTTGCATGTCATCCGGAAATCAAGGTGCAAGAGTCTGGAGGAAGACTGGGGAGAAGGAAATGCCAAAATGCCTGAAGTCCAGTGTCAAGTACCTACAGTCAGTGATGGTCTGGGGTGCCATGTCAACTGCTGGTGTTGGTCCACTGTGTTTTATCAAGGGCAGGGTCAATTCAGCTAGCTATCAGGAGATTTTGGAGCACTTCATGCTTCCATCTGCTGAAAAGCTTTGTGGAGATGAAGATTTCCATTTTCAGCAAGACCTGGCACCTGCTCACAGTGCCAAAACCACTGGTAAATGGTTTACTGACCATGGTATTACTGTGCTCAATTGCCCTGCCAACTCTCCTGACCTGAACCCCATAGAAAATCTGTGGGATATTGTGAAGAGAAAGAGAGACGCAAGACCCAACACTCTGGATGAGCTTAAGGCCGCTATCGAAGCATCCTGGGCCTCCATAACACCTCAGCAGTGCCACAGGCTGATTGCCTCCATGCCACGCTGCATTAAAACAGTAATTTCTGCAAAAGAATTCCCCACCAAGTATTGAGTGCATAACTGAACATAATTATTTAAAGATTGACTTTTTTTGTATTAAAAACACTTTTCTTTTATTGGTCGGATGAAATATGCTAATTTTTTGAGATATGATTTTGGCATACAGCTCATGAAAACCCAAAATTCCTCAGTATTAAAACAATAAAAGACATGAAATATTTCAGTTGGTGTGCAATGAATCTAAAAAATATGAAAGTTAAATTTTTATCATTACATTATGGAAAATAATGCACTTTTATCAGAATATGCTAATTTTTTTAGAAGGACCTGTATATATATATATATATATATATATATATATATATATATATATATATATATATATATATATATATATATATATATATATATATATATATATATATATATATATATATATATATATATATACTCTTCTATTTGTCTTTTAATCAAGGACTATTTAGGGAAATATGATACAAAAGCTACTACAGAAAATATAAACTATACTTGTCACCAGTTTTTTTTTCTTTTCTTTTTTTTTGGCTTCTTTTTTCAAAAGTACATTGACGTATTTTTCCTATTTATTTTGGTCTAACCTGCTTTAAAGACTGGGACTGTCTGAAGAGTTGAAATTCCCAGCACAGATAACTTTCTTTTTTATATTGAATATTGCACACTGCACTGCATATACTGTATACTGCTGAAGAATAAAGGCTTCAAAAAATTATTGCAAGTAAATTACAGGGAAAGACATGGGACTAAAAGCATCAGTCTATTTTTTCTGATAGTACCAACACCTCGGCAAAGAGCTTTCTTTTCCATCCCTACACCTTCACATGTACAGTCATGCAGTTTTGACTTGTCAGTTTGATTGCTGGCCACACACACGCACACGCACAGGCGCACACACGCACACACTATTGTACATCCATCTCATCTTTATGAGGACATTCATTGGCACAATGCAATCTCTTTCTCTTTGTCCTAACCCTACCTATCACAACTAAGTGCCTAAGCTAACCCTTAAGCTAATTATAACCTTGTCCCTAAAACACAGTTTTGACCCTCAAACAGGCATTTAAAAGGGTCCCAGAAAGTGAAGAATCGCCCAAATGTTCTCACTTTACTCTCTTTGTCCTTACTCTGCTGGTCTTAAACTGGTCCTCCCAAAGATGTACAGGTACGTACACACACACACACACACACACACACACACACACACACACACACACACACACACACACACAAATGGTCGAAAAGATGACTAAAACGACTCATCTTCTCAAGTCTTTCAGGCTTGGTCCAGAATCATTTCACTGGATTAGAAAGCTGTAGCTTTCCAAGCTTATTGCTACATCATTTACTATTAAAAGTATTAGCAACACACTGTTGTAGTGATGCATTTGGATAGCACCATTTCTTTGCTCCTGTCGTAACTGAGTGCTTTACCATCAGACATTAATATTCTTTCTTCTTTCATAGAAAAATAACCAATTAATGAACTTCAAGGTCAATTTAACTGCATAGTGTGAAAATAACAGGTCTTCCATTTTTCCCTATTAATGTATCTAATGCTATGACATGCAGTTTCAAGTATCACAAGAATTCTGCTCAAGCCCATTATGCAAAAATGAACTGGCACACAAGCTAGCTCTATTCCTAAAACTAGCAAGCTGCCAAGCCAGCATTTTTAAGTACTATAGTCTAACTCCCAACTTTATGGAACAGCTGCATTTGCAATGCTTAATGCACAGAAGTGCTCTTTTGATCATAATTTTTGTTGTCCCGCTTAAAGGGTTAGTTCACTCAAAAATGAAAATTAGCCCATGATTTACCCACCCTCAAGTCATCCTAGGAGTATATGACATTCTTCTTTCATAAAAGTGGAGTTAAAAAGTCCTGGCTAATCCAAGCTTTATAATGGCAGGGATTGTTGAAGTCCATAAAAATGCATCTGTCCGTCAAATAACATGCTCCTCACGGCTCCGGGAGGTTAATAAATGCCTTTGGAAGTGAATTGATGTGTTTGTGTAAGAAAAATATCCATATTTAAAATTTTATTAAGTAAAGTTTCGGCCGATCCCCTTCCATATTCAGTTTATGGAAAAAAGTATTGAAAGTGCCTCTGCAGTTCAAAGGCTTACACTTGTCAGACGTCACGTACGCATCTTGAACTCAGAGAAGGCACTTTCAACACTTTTCCACGGAAGGCGATTCAACACAACAGTTTGCTTCAGAAGGCATTTATTATTCCCCCGAAACCGTGTGGAGCATATTATTTGACGGACAGATGCATTTTTTATCGACTTCAAAAACAGAGCAACAATCCCTGCCATTATAAAGCTCGGAACTAACCCTTTAAGACAACAGATTGTAATAAAAAAAAGTAGTGCGGTAAAATTATTTGAATTAATTAGATTGTACATGTGAATTACTTGTGTCTGGTTTATAAAGTGAAGCTGTGAGTTTAATTGCTTCAAAAACAGCAATGTTATCGCCTTGTTGCTGAAAAATATAACGTAGCTTTCAGTAGTGAAGCTGATTTATTGATAAAATTCACAGGGCAGCGGATCAAAACAAGGTTCTGTGTTCCTGTGTGTGTACAATCTTTCATTTATATCCCAGCAGTCACCAACACCAGTGTGTCCATGAGCAAGGCACTTTACTCCATGTTGCTCCAGGTGGATTGTCTCTGTAATAACTGCACTGTAAGTCGCTTTGGATAAAAGCTTCTGCCGAATGTATAAATGTAAATGTAAAATGTAAAAAAAGTTTTTCACTCAATAAAAGAACCTGCAAGTTTTTGTATGACCGTGCACAGGCCCGTGTGCTTCATAATATGACATTAAGAACAGTTATCCTTGTGGGTAAATGTACCCTCGCCTGTGGTGACTTGGAATTCCAATAGGAATCAGATATATGGGATTAAAACTACATTTGGAAGTGGCGAAGAACAGATCGAAAAAAAATGGACCTTGCGAGGATTTTTGTGTTTACATGTATGCAACAATATCTGATCTTGTGAAATTTAATTTGTAAAGGCTGGAATACATTACGACTATTTGAGACACGCTATTTGAGTGATGCACATAAGAGAGCCTTTATAATTTTGATCACTTTTAGTTAGGATACTGCCTTAGATGACAGAACTGCCTATGTAGATTATAGACAGCAAAGCAGTAACTAGGTTTTGAAAGAGAGCCACAGTTTTAAACAGCAGCAGAACAGACAAGTTAAAACTGCATTACCACACCACATGTTCTTACTAAAACCACATATTGCTTGTCTGTGTATATTTGTGGGGTTTGGGGAGGGGGGGGATATATAAAGTGTTGCAAGGGTTTAGAGGGGAGAGAGAGTTTTCTGAGGAATGGAAATCAGCCAGGTGTTTCCTGCCAGCTGGGAGTGGCTGATGGGTATTTTGGAGGTGACACACTGTTGTGTCTGACACGGCCTAACAGATGTGAGCCTGTAATCTGTGGGAATGTGAATGGTGGCCTCCATCACTGGAGCTGCTCTGCAGGCTGTAGTGGTCCTCACCATCGCTAACACTGTCCACACTATCACCCTCACCTGGCGTGAACTCCATTCCCTCTATGTCAATGTCCACTTCTGTGAACACATAAAAATAAAATCACATAACAGTGATTTTTACACATGAATCAATGATCCCAAGAATAAAGGAATATTCTGTGTTATATTAATCATAATGTCTTTGGGTGGCAAATATAAGATTCTGTTGATTACCACAGACAATAATAAGTATAAGAACATTAAAATATTCAAAGGCTTTCTGAATATTTTTTTCTAATTCAGCTTTGCACTTAAATTGTAATGCTAATAGTATACATTTGTAATGAAAATGTTCACATATTGTGTTCAAATTAAAATAAAAAGTCTGGACTTTACTGTATACAGATCAATATAGGTCACATTATCTGGAATCAACTATGGTCAAACAGCCTTTGTAGTACATAAGACATACACAATATGTGTAGCATGTGTAACAGTATGTGTAATTGCTGCACATGTAGAACTTAATTTTGTTTTTAAAGGTTTCATTGGATGTATTTCCACATACATCATTTATTTCAGCATACATCAGGATATTTCAACTGTGCTTTACCTTGCTCAGAGTCAGTGGAGATGGTGGAGCCCATGCTGTCAGTGCGAATGCGTTCTAATCCCTGTACAGAGAGCTGCTCCAGACGCCGTTTGAGGTAGCGATGTTCTCTCTGCAGTTGCTCCTTCATGTTTAGAGCCTTCCTGTCCTGTTCCTCCAGCTTCTGCAGAGCATATGTTTCCACTGATCAAACCACAGAGCAAAGAAACACCACACTGCATGACATGTATCATCTAGAGTCAGCTTGAGTATTCACAGTGCAATCCACCATTTTTGTGAGCTAAAAAAGGGAAACAATCACATTAACAGAAATAAAGATCTATGGTGCTAACAGGAAACCAGAAAGCGTGAGCTGAAATACTGTGTAACAAACAGGAAAGAAACAAAAGGTTAACAGAGACATTGTCTTAGTCTTGTCTCTGTTTCACAGTAACAGATTGAACACATTTAATTCCACTGAGGCTTACACCCTTTTCATGAGAGAGAGTGAAATTCAAATGAGTGTCAATGATAAATAAAAGGGAAAAAAATCTAGTTATTAGAAAATGTTCATCAATTTAATGACACTAAAGATGTCACATCAGTTTTCTTACACCTAGAAAACATGTGCTTGTAAAAACAAATTAACTTTGTTGTTGTTTTTTACATATTTAGTCAACCTACAGTATCCTGTTTTTTATGTTTGTCTTTTTTTGGTCAAGTTTTAGTTAAGTAAAAGTCTGGTAATTTTAGTCTAGTTTTAGTTATGGTATATAATGGTTAAACTGATCATCAAAATTATTTTCTCAAAATTGCAAATTTTGTTTCCTGATCATGATTTTATTTGAGAAATTTCTTTTTACATTTCATTCTTTCACCTACAAGCACAAAATCAAGACAGGGTCAACGAACATGCACAGTTTATTTTACTCAATTACTCATCTAGTTTCCGAATTTAAAATCTTTTGCATTATGAAAACTGGTAAAAGTCAAAAACATCTCTCAAGCTAAAACAGTGCAATTCCTCATAGTAATTCCAATAATTACAATTTATGTTAAAGTTTTTCTATTAAAACAACAACAAAAACAATTTGTATTAACACAAAGATAGGGATGCACGATATTGGATTTTTGCCAATATTTTTCAAAACAATTCGGGCCGATAGCCAATACAGATACACATATCATTTTTTTCTTTGTATGGACATAACATCAAGTTTTTCCTGAAAATTAATATTTTTTTTAATTTTTATTTCAGTAAGGCTATGGTTACAGTGCAAGCCTTAGTGCTCAATTTTGATTTATTGCTCAGATCCGATTTTTTGTATTTATTTGTTTGGATGTTCACATTATTTTTAAATGTGGCCAATATAAGATTCGAGTCTGAACAGCTCATGGTCCTGAACTGGCCTGCATAAACAAAATAACAGTAACAAAAATGGCACTCAGCACGGAGTGGAAGTAAACACGGAGGTTACTGAAATCGACATTTACAATCTGTGCACAGCCGATAAGGAGAACACAGACAAGACTAAGGGAAAGGGAGGAAATCAGGTTTTTTTTATTTTTACAGTTTTTCCTCAAGTTTTGCTTGTATAGAGCTGTCACCGCAATACTTAAGTATATGTATAAAAGCTCACCATCCCTCCACTGACTAATTTCACTGCTGTCTACTATATTCACAATCTTTGGATTGACTCCCACCAATGCTGAATTGTGAAGAATGTTGATCTACAATGACGTAAAAGTTGAAATCCGATATGACGGTTCAGACTGAGGTCACACTGCACAACATTTTGCTGTATCTGATTTAGAACCACACATGGAAGTGGCCAAATCAGAATTGAAAAGATCTAATTTCATATTTGAACTGTTCACACCGTATTAAAAAAACGAAACAGATCTGAGTCGCATATGAGCAAAAAATCGAGTACATTGAAAGCTTTGAAAATAACAACAATAAAAATGTTTTTCAGACAGATACAGTTGTAACCTAAATATTTAATTAGTGGATTTAACATCTGTAGATGGTCTACAGCAATGGAGTCATCAACACATGAAGCGCAGGTGGCGAGACTTCAGTTGAAGGATGCCGCCTTTAGCCTCAGAAAAAAATTCTAAAATTCTTTTAGAGCTCCTTGGATTCAAGTTACTTTCATCATCTGTTTGAGAAAAATATATTACAGATTAATAAATTGTTTAATAAAACGATTAAATTTACAGGTGTCATGTTTGTGATTTCTATTTATCATGTAGGCTATAGCTTCTGCCCATTAAATCAAATAAGATTCATGATTTTATGACATTTACACAATTACTGTCTGCTTTATTGAGAAACAGAAGTAAGTACATATTGTTTGTGTATTTTACAGTTCATTGTATTAGCCTAACAAGTAGACCTACAGCTCCCCAATAAATAAATAAAACTTCCTGGACAGGCACTAGGACCTTAGGGAGGCTGCTGCTGCAGCCAGATTGGGCAGTAAAACACCAGGCAAAACATGTATCCATTCAAGAGAAATGCTCTGATTTAGGGATTTAAACCTTTGACTATGACTAAAACTATGATTTTATGAATAATGTTAAGCAGAGGTATATTACTATCTCTACCATGTTAGGAACTGTGGGTCATCTGAGTTGCAACATGGAGAGTGACATAAACTTCCTGTAGACAGTTCCTGATTAACTTCCCCTCTGACTGAAACTGCTTTAAGCTACTCTAACCTATTAACTGTTGTGTAAACAAAGATATTTTCAGAAAGATGTTGATTTGTTTGTACCTTGATGTGCATTTTGGCGCGTTTGAGCAGGCTCAGTGTGGTGTGACGGGTGCTATCAGGACCCAAAGGCACAAGCTGTTTCAACTGCTCCAGGTACAATCGCAGTTTGGCACGTCTGCAACAAATAAAGAACAGGTTGAATAGGAGTATTAGCCTGAGATACATTTAGAACTGATTCAGGACGCTGCTTCGGGATGCTAACACAAAGGTTGCAGGTTTGAATGCATGCAGGAATGACAGAGGAACTAGATTGAAAATGCAACTTTTTCCTGTAATTAATTAAAATATAAATTAACTAAGACTTTGCAAAAAGACTCCACAGGGCTCCACAGATACTAACACAATTGAGATGTATTGTTTAACCTATGTGTGGATGCATGTTGACAGAAAACCTGTCAGTATTGAGGGGGACAAAATGTCCAGTATAAAGGCCCTGATATACTTCAAAATCGAAGAATGAACTGATGTGACGAGTTCGGTTAGAGTTTGTATTGGGAGTTCGAAGCAGCTTGCCAAAGCGAACTTTCAGGAAAAATGAGCTCTGGCTGGTAAACACCTTTGTACTACCATCCGTGGCGATTACGTAATATAAGTAAGTGTGTGCTGAGGTTCCGCCTTCTTTCATGCTGAAATCTATTCCACTTCATGTCTTCTGTTCAGGCCGAGGAGATCAGACATCCGAGCACATTTTTTTTTTTTTTTTTACATATTCATCTAACTGTCATTCTCAACAGTGTGGGTGTCGTTGGATGTATGTTCGAATAACAATATATTGCTGCTCACGTATTTTAAACTTTGTTTTACCCCTAAGCAAAGAAAGAAAAATAACTTAGTATATCAGGGCCTTAAAGGTCTATTCACACCATACATCAAACCAAAAAGTGAAATGAAGCAGACCAGTGGTCGAAACTAATGTTGGGATACATGAAAAGTAAATTCATGCCATATCAAGATAAATGTACAAAACAGTGAGAAGTCTTAGTGGTTGTACTCTATATCAGCATTCTCAATTAAGACATTGACTTTTTGCTTTCTGCTCTATGTGTGCAAATGATCTATGATTTTGACATTACTTATATACTTGTGTCTTTTCCAATTAAAGTATATAAAATATAGCTGTAGAAGGAGTTACTAAGACTGAATAACCTGAATTGCCTCAAATAGACTTTGATAGAGCCCAGCAGAATGAGTATGAGAATGAAGCAGACTGGGGCTCTAATCTGGAGGAAGTGACCCTCTTTGGAGAAAGAGGCTATTGACTGCAATGTGTTCAGAAAGGCCAGCCTTTTTACACCTCTCAAAAGGAAGAGAGAGGAGAGGGAGCATTACTAAAGCATTACTTGTTTACAAATGTGAGCGATGTGAAATGGAAGTGGATGGAAATGTATTTATGTGGCTTTACATAACCCAACCTGAGAAACGTGACGCATGACTCTACAATGTGCTTGACAAATGCACACCTAACAAAGTTTGACTTATACTTATTTTTACTTTGCCACTCCTCTACATTATCTTCATTAAAGTGGGCTTATAACAAAGAGATGCTGCCTTACAATGTTTGTGAAATAAAAAGCAATCAAGTCCACAATAAATGTGTGTATGTGATAACTAAAATGTTACAAAATAACATTTATTTATAATCATTGCAGTTATACGTCTTGTTCACTGCACGAGCTGCTACAAAAAGTTCAATCACACTGCTGTACTGATCAGAAAAATATCTCAACAGCAGTTAAAGAAAGCAGTAAAGTAAAGAAAGCAGTGATTAAACTACCTTTCAGCTAACACAGAGGCTTTAAGCTAAACTAACAGGGCACTGTATCTTGAGCTTTTTTTGTTTTTCACAGTAATAGTGCACATATAATTTCAATTAATAATGTTGAGACTTTGCATGCAAATAACACACATTTCTAACTGAAATATCCAATAAGGTTTCAATCCCTGAAAACCTGATCTCACTGTAAGTGCATTGATCCAATTTCTGGGTTAAACAGCATTGGTCATGTCAGTTGTATTCATATTACACCTTTCACAATACATAATGTTCCATAGTAGCTTTACAAAACATGGAGTTTTAAAACCCCCAGTGTAATTTTTAGTAAAGGTTAAGGTAAGGAATAAATATTATATATTTGTAATCATTAAATATGTGTAATTTATTTTGTAATATTATTTATTTAAAAAAAAATGTTAATTAAATATTCTGTCACAACTTGATGTCATTGTGTGCAATCCAACAGAAAATGTGTAAAATAGATGCCATTTATGAAATTACTAAAAAACTAAATTGCTATTGCTACATAAATGCTTTGCTTTTGGTTGTATCTGTCCTTTAGAATTCAAATGTGTGGCTTTTACAACATTCCCTCAGCATTCACCACAAACAACCCTCCATCTTTCCTTGTCTTTGACACTATAAACTGTAGCATATGTGAGCTGTTTTTCAGTGTTAATGGCCTGTATTTTAGTGTTCACAGATCAGCCTGGTTTTTGTCTCACTGCCTTCCAGCCATCCGCATGATTACATGTGCGTGAAGATGTGCAGTCATTCAGGTCATTGTTGAATGTCAGGTTGAATTCCTTCAAAATAACAAATGGATGTACTTTTACATGACTGAAAATAGACAAATACAAAGCAATTGCAATTACTGTACAACTGTAAAAAGTGAGCTGCTCATAAAAGTTCCACCTGCAGATCTGAAAATGACACAGGAATGCTGGGTAACTCATGAAGTACATGCACAGCCTGAATTCCATTTCAAATGCCTACAGTAAATTTGCAGGTTCAGGCACATCTTCAGTGAACTAGATTACTGTGTCAACACAGATCTTTGCTGACCATTCCAGCAGAGAGATTACTCTTTAAATGTAGGCTACTGACTAGGGATGGGTCAGGATGTTCCACCATACAGCTATTTATTTTAAAAGATTGACTAGTTTTTTGGGGGTTTTTTTTATTTAAAATACGCCCAAACCCTACCACTACGGTGCTTAACATGATGTGAATGTACGTCGCATTAGACAGTATGTTGGGACGGGGGCATCAGAACTCCAACTGATAGAATGTGAACTGTAGCACGATACTATGATCTCTCATTGAGACATTTTAATCGTTCATGATCTGCTCTTGTGAAATCACACACCCCTACTTCAATGTTAATTCCCTTTTTGATCATTTCATAGACTTCCACTAGTGTTGCCACGAAAAAAGCCATATATTCTGCAACAGACTTTTTTTGTTATTATCTATTATATATATTATGGGTAATTTTGTAGCAATAGGAAGGTTTTATTTTAAACAAAAAAGACAAGTTAACAATCATTAATACAATAAGAACAAAAAAGCAAACAATAGCACAAATAAATACAATAGAATACAAATATATTAGGGTTTAATAGTAGTATTCGTGTAAGAAATACTACAGAAATTAAAGTAATCAAGTGAAATAACACTGGATAGTTTTCATTGTAAAAATTAAATACTCAATAAAGCTTACAATTAAAGTTACAAAAATTTAGTCAAGAGCAAAAAGTGACTTTGTTCTCTGACCAACATGAAAGACAGCAGCAGGTTTATTAGGCTGCTGTCACTTTAAGAGATTATGCACGTATCCAATATACTGTTACAACGTGTTTCTTTCTTAACTATTTATGTACCAAAACTGACTGTTTATCTGAATACTTGCCAAACTGGGTATTTTGACAATTTTGTGTGCACTTGACTGTTTAAGCGAAATAAGCCAGGAAAACTATCGTATTTTCCGCACTATAAGGCGCACCTTCAATGAATGGCCTATTTTAGAACTGTTTTCATATATAGGGTGCACCGGATTATAAAGGCGCATATAACAGAAGATACTGCAGTCAAACGTTTGCGTTATGCATCCACTAGATGGAGCTCTGTGCTAAAGGGAATGTCAACAAAATAGTCAGATAAAGTCCAACTTTATTAAGTGTTCTGACAACTCCGCTCACTCCCATGGTAACGTTGTTCAAACATTGATGTGCATATAAACAATATCTCCCAGCCTTGCTAACTTTTCTCCCAAACGTGGAGGGGAACTTTTCCTTAATTCAGTTAACACGTAGCCTAGTGAAAGAAACAGTTGGATACCACTAAATCAAACGTTAGTGCATAACTCCACATTGTTCAGTTACGTATAACACGTAAAGCTCACTTTTTCAGTTCATTCCCCGTCCACGAATCCCTCGAATTCTTCTTCTTCAGTGTCCGAATTGAACAGTTGGGCGACTACGGCATCCAACGGCTCCCTCTCGTCATAATCCGAAACCACAGTACCGGTGTTTACTGACTACGTTAGCCGTAATGCTGCAAGCGGTGCGTCTTTGTAGTTTACCAGTCGTACTGAAACATTTTATTATTATTAAATTGTTTTTATTGGTTTTTCATACTGAAACATTTTGACAGAGCGCCTTGATCCATATATATGTCATTTTTTGAAAAAATGAAAGGCTTTTAAGTGCGCCTTATAGTGCGGAAAATAAAGTAACTGTATTCTGTACTTGCGAGCTGTTTGAGAGGCGACTTTTTCAGTGGTGCAAATGCTTTTGGTGTGAGCACAAAACATGCAGGAATGAGTAAAATTATGCACAATACCCACAACAAAATTCAGGACCTGTAACACCAACACTATTCAACAAGAGCAAATGAGACGAGTGAGAGGTGGGGGTGTGTCAAACTGACAATTTGCTGTCAGAGAGAAGAGAGAGTGAGAATGTGCAGCTGGTATCAGTGTACCGATACTGTAGAAAAGGAATATTGGAATAGTTTATTCAGTATCAATATTTTTGATTAACACTAACTTCCACTGACAAACTGTCGCTAAACTAATTACTTTTACTAAACTAATAACATTTCAGACCAAGCCTTTGTACCTCCTCTTATACCTCAAGCTCCTGATGAGTCAGAGGAATAAAGCAACTCTAAAAATGGAAAGAAAAAAGGAAAGAGCAGACATGAAGTAATAGTGAGGAGGGTGCCTTACATCTCTGCTCTGTGTAACAGAGCAAGACTGTGTCTTGTGTCATGTGAACATGTGTCTTCACTCATGACATCAGCACCACAGCATCACTGGAGTTTCCCAAAGCAAGAAAAAACACTTCCAAAACTCGATTTTTCAAACCTCAAACACATAACAAAATCAAACACTTGCTAAAAATATCTTATATTTTAGCATTAATTGTCCCCTTTTACTGTCCCAGCCAAGCAGTGATGATGCCTTAGTAAACGTCACAAAAAAAACTAAAATTAGAAAATGATCATGCATTCACACCATTGTCACCCCTAAGTTACTGATGAAGCAAGCAACACTCTTCAAATCACATATTAAATTGATTCCAGCTCTGCACAGGTGATGTCTTACACATTATTTCAGAAATAAACACAACTATGGCTTGATAAACCAAAGATCTAATCAAAGCAGATCTGAAACAAGGTTCCTCAGACACACCAAGACCCTTGATAGTTTTAGTGTGGTCTTAAAGACAGTCCTCTTCAATTTAAACCAATATGATTTCAAACCACATATTTTGTGTTTGTGCCACCATCTCTTTGTTAAAACTGACATATACTTGGGGTAATTCACATATGAAAGGTACTGCCGTCTGAACCATGGCCTTGTGGGCACCAATTTGGGCAACTAGAGTTCAAGTTTGGGTCTTTTACCCAAACTCACGACCCTCTCTCCCCTTATGTTACTTCCTAATCTATTATTATACACAGCAAACGAACCGCCTGGTATTAACTCTTTCCCACAAGCATTTTTTTAAAAAGTTGCTAGCCAACAGCAGAATTTTTTGTTAAAGTTTTATTCTAGCTTCATGCATTCTTTTTTATCAACACCTGAATGTGGGTAAGTTTAATAGAAAAGGGAACATCTTGAACAAAAAGCTAAGAAAATTGATGTTGATAACAATGACAAGCTCTGAACATTTTTACTGGATATGGATTACCCTATAGTCTATCACTTTGCAGAAATAAATGTGACAACAGCCAGTTAGTTTGCACTAACTGCCGACGAGAAAAACATGCAAAAGCGAACTTGAGGAAATTGTTGAAAATTGCTGTAAAAAAATAACGCAAGCACTTGAGACACGTTTTTTAAAAGTTGAACTGCTTTTAAAACACAGTGTCATGCACAAGACGCTACAAAAGATGTGAGCGCAATCGTCAAACACATATATCTAGACCATGTTTACATACAGAAACAATGGAAATGTACCGTAGTGGAATGCAAAAAGCGCATTCGGAGTTAACTGGCCCACACGGTTTGCAAAATATGCCTTTGGTTGGTTCTAACCAAGACGGGAAACGCAACACAACTTTTTCCATCACCTGAGAAGTCCCTGGTACATGAAAAGGTACCATCCCAGCAGCAACATAGAGAGTACGTATGTAGCATAATGACTGCTTTACAATGCTTTATTTTATCTAATAGTAAACTTTTTTTGTATGGGTCTTAAAATATTTGAGATGTTTGCAAGGCAACATAACTTCTATTGTTTTAAGGCAGAAAAAGCATATCTGCAGAGTTAAAAGTTACAGGCTATTCTATTTTTAATTACTGAACAATTTGGTTTCTCCAGGCTTCAGTCATTGGCAGGATACTCTTCAAGCTGGCAGCATTATAAAATTATATAGTGATAAATATCGTTATCAATCAATGTGAAAAAAATCTCATTCACTTACGAGTGGTCTGCAGTAAAGTGCCCTTAAAGTTGGATATAATCGCAATTAGGAGTTTCAAGCACATGAAAGATGGAACAAAGTCATATTTATGTGTGAGAAACTCTGAACTATAGATAATACAAAAGTAGCTGAATTGTGACGTTGGCATATCTCATGGAACCACAGCAGAAACACTGATCTATAATACAGATAATATCGTATAGAAAATTAACAATTTTCATCATTTTGAATTCAGATGTAGTTTATTATTTTGTGAACAATAAACCCATTTTGTTTGTTTAGGCTACTTCCGTGTCATATTTCCGACATGAAAGCGTGACATGCCGTAATGACGAATCCCAGACTCTGAAGTATCCCAGGTGCACTTGAAGGTATAAATGTAGGTGGAAACAAGGTCTAAAACATTTTGTGTTCTGATCACTAAAACCACATACAGAAAGAGTCAAAACGCATGGGACCACATCACATTTGTAGCGCAAAAACTAATCTGTCCTGAATGCATTCCAGACAGCAGTGAAGAAACATCTCGCAGCCACTCAAGTACACTATGAAAAAAATTTATTTTGAAAAAATGTGGAAACTGACAATTACATATTGGCTCAATAAATTACTTCCAAATAATAAAACCAATGCAAAAAGATCTTCACTTAAAATAGTCTGTGTAAAATAGTCTTGAAAAATCTGTGTAGGCTGATGTAAGTCCTACATTCAAAAACTGTATACGCATGCGCCTAAGGAAAATCTTTGGGGTGAGAATTCAAATGCGGATGCATGGGAGAGCGAGCGGAACCGAACCAGCCGCTTTCCCAAGAGAATACAGATATTCATTGTCACAAGTTTCAAGACGTTATGGTGAGTATTGAGCAAAAAGACCTGGTATAAATTTTAAAAGGCATTTTGTAGAGTTTTTGCATTCATTGGTTTCATTATAGTGTTTTCGCAGGTTTCACTACATAATTATCTGCTGGCAGCCAATAATTTTATTTTCCTCATGTCATATATGTCTTTTGGTGATGTTTAATCGACTTCTGAGATGTAATTTGTTTGATATGTGCACCATGCGATCACAAAAAGGCCATAACATGTTTTTGTAACTGACAAATTATGACATATTAAACTAAATGGGGATTCAGCAGCAAAAAGTAATAATTGAAAAATTATTTGGTGCAGAATAATTTTATAAAATCTAAACATGTTAATAAAGACATGTATTATAAAATACATCCAAACAGACCTTTGACCACTCAAAATATATTATTTTGTGTTCAACAGGAGAAATAAACTCAGAACAAAATAAGGGTAAATTATAGATTTTTTTATTTTTGGCTGAACTATCCCTTTGAACTGAAATATTTAAAGCATTTGAAATTAGAGGCACCTTCTGAATTAGATCATGATCCAAACAAAGATGTTAACCACATGTAGCATGAGCAGTTGTTTTTTTGTTTAAATTAGACTGTATAATTTATATATTTAAAGCAAAAACAGAACTTTAGATTTGCGAAATTATGCTACATAAAACAAAAACCAACCGGTTGTTGATAGTGTGTTTGGAGAAAAAACCGACTGTTTCTGATTCATGGCCGGTCGACCGGTCTAGCTTTAATAACAAACACTACATGCATTTCTCATCTGAAATGTGAAGCACAGACTAATTATCTGTGCAGCACTGAATCCTGGTCAAAGCCTGCTTATAGTTTTGGACGAGTTTCACATAAATCACCATTGAGACACTTCAGCTTGCTCCAGAGGCTAGAAAACAGTGGATAGTGAAGAGTGGATCAATTGGATGAGCCACTGGAAAAACACAGCCAAAGGCCACACAAGTTTTGTGCCTATTTGTATTATACCGAGAATTTAAAATGTTAATAAGGTAGACAGCATATTACGGCTAGACAGCCTCAACAATTTCTGTCATGAAAGGTACTCAAGTTTATGTTTATTACTAATAGTGGCTAGGATATTAGTGAAAACCCTGACCTTGTTTGCCTTCAGATATTCTGAGAGATTACATAATCAAGGATAATAATAACTATTGAGGCAGTGTTTCTCAACTCCAGTCCTGGGACAAACCTAGCAGAATGTTTTAGATGCCTCACTAATGGAAATAAATGAAATAAAATAATAAAGGCCTTCTCAAGCCAACTGATGCATTTGTGTAAAAAAAGAAATCCATATTTGAAACTTTATGAAGTAAAATATGTAGCTTCCAGCAGACCGCCTTCCTAATGCCACTTTTCCACTACACAGTACCAGCTCGGCTCGACTCAACTCGCCTTTGATTGGTTTTCCACTGTGTAAAAGTTGTACCTGTACCTGCTTCCAGGTACTTTTTTTCGTACCACCTCCAGCGAGGTTCTGAGCGAGCTGAGGCGAAATACTAAAATGTGACGTGAAAACACCGCAGATTGGTCAGAGAGAATCGTCACTGTTTATTGCGTCATCATTGCACGCACCAGACGGAGTATCCTGAATAACCATGCGATTTTTAAATAGTTTGTCCAGAGATTGCGTGTTATTTACTATTATGGCAACTCGGAAGAATACGCAGTGGTCAAACGAGGAGGTGCAGACTTTCCTTTGTTTGGTTGCCGAAGAGAGGATCCAGCGAGAGAAGATTACGTCATGGCAGTTTCCTGTGGCGTCGCTATGACAACCAGGTACTATTGTGGAGGTACTATCTGTAATGGAAAACGGACCAAAAAGCGAGCCGAGCTGAGCCGAGACGAGGCGAGTCGAGTTGAGCTGGTACTGGTAATGGAAAAGGGCCATTACTCATCTTACAAAGAAAGTGTAATGTCGCACACAGTTCAAAACACTTAGGCTACGTCTGACATAATCGGCAGTTATGTTTTTTCAATATTTATTTCAAAATATCGCTAGATATTTTACTTTTATAATGTGTTATATGTGGATATTTTTTCTTACAAAAACCCATCGATTTGCTACAGCAGGCCTTTATTAACCCCCTGCAGTCGTGTGGATTACTTTTATAATGGATGTGTGTACTTTTTTGGGCTTAACATTTTGGACTGCCATTATAAAGCTTGGAAGAGCCAGAATATGTATTAATATAACTCTGATTGTATTCATCTGAAAGAAGATATACACCTAGGATGGCTTGAAGGTGAGTAAATCATGGGGTAATTTTCATTTTTGGGTGAACTATCCCTTTAATAATGTTAACTATTTTGTTACTAATACATTTCTAAATTATTAATGTGCAACTTATAAGTTTATTTAACTTTCCATAACATTTTGAAGTAGAAAAGTCTGTCATATAACACAAGCACTTCTATTGTGAACAAAGGTGCGTTCAAACAGCAAGTGAAAGGGTAAATGTCACTGTTGCCATTGAAGTTTAAAAAGCTTGCAAATCAAACCGAGCACATCACAGAAAGGAACCTCAATTTAGCCAATACAATGAAATGGGTAAAGTGTCAGCCAATTCATCTGTGCTAAAATGACATATGTCATGATACAGACACACACAGTATACATACATTAAAAATAAATCGCATTTTGATTTAAAACAGTTGTTCTCTTTTTTTGATGCAACTGGTTGCAGTAGTCCTTATTGTTACAGTGTGATTATTTATTTAAAGTGGTGGTTCAATGCGATTTCACCTTTTTTAACTTCAGTTAGTGTGTAATGTTGCTGCTTGAGCATAAACAGTATCTGCAAAGTTACAGCGCTGAAAGTTCAATGCAAATGGAGATATTGTCTTTTAAAGTTATGGCAGTTTATTGCCTACAAAAACAGGCGGTTTGGACTACAACAAGCTTCTTCCCGGGTTGGTGACATCATAAATCCTTGCAATTAACATAAACACTGCCCCCAACAAAGTGGGCGAGGACATGTGGCACAGTATAATGGAAGCGGAAGAGTTGTTTACACCAAAAGCGAGCTGCGTGACGCGACGCGTCAAAAGATATAAAACCCATTATAATCTGTGATATTTTCTACACTGGATGCACCACTGGAGACTTCCAGAATCTACACAAGTTCAATGCAGGATTTGCACAAAGGCTTTTACTGAAAGATGAAGCAGTTCCCACTTTAAAAGCAGAAGCTGCTGTTTATTCGCTTCAAACTGTAAGTA
Organism: Gobiocypris rarus; assembly: GCA_023029165.1. NCBI lineage: Eukaryota > Metazoa > Chordata > Actinopteri > Cypriniformes > Gobionidae > Gobiocypris > Gobiocypris rarus. The sequence continues at coordinate 23,605,919 of CM040914.1, read as the reverse complement.
CGTTTTATTGTTTGTACATGTCTCATAAATATAATGTTATAGTTCTGTTGCTATTTTTTATGCATCAAGACATATACAAAGAGCAACTCGTTTTTGCTAGCCAGTTAGCTACGTTCTACTGCAACGAACGACTATGTTCATAGACAAACAGTTGTTCATGCTATAAATTAAACGATACCTTTACAAAAATGTGACTACTCAGTCATGTATTTGGCTACACTAAAGATTTAATCAGGATACAGCTGTATATTGAAAGCTAACAAACAGCAGTGACAGCATTTCTTAACACTTTGACACAAATACTTAATGAAATACCATTCATAAACATCCTTTAAAAGCCGCGATTGGAGAGGTTCTGCCTGACCCTCTTCGTCTGGCTCTGACTTGGCTCAATTTGATGCAATTATTTACTTTCCACCTAAGTGCGTAAAAAACGGATGGTTAGGGGTGTGGTGTTTCCGGACATTTCAGCGAATCACGATACAGTGGGCCAGCTACCAACCGGCCAACCAATCTGCGCACACTGCGTATTTCGGAGGGAGTGGCTTAATAGAAGCAGGAAGTCAAACGAGTCGTTCATATGAGAGTGGAAACTGAGGTGTAGAATAAAGATAAAATATATGAAAAATACAGCGTTTTAAAAAAAACGAAGCATTAAGACATGTTAAACTGTGCCCCAAAAACACAATCAAGCCTAGAAAAAAAAAAAAAAAAAACATGCAACCACCCCTTTAAGTAGTTGTACTTACTATAGGGTTATGATTAGGGTTTGGCTTAGGGTTAGTTGCATGTAATTAATCTACTGTGTTAATTTACAATTTACTCTGCTATAGTAAGGACACTGTTTAATAAAGTGTTATCAAATAATCTTATTATTAAATCAATAAGGCTGCACATTATAACCTAACAACAATCTCTAGCCATGACTATATTCACAATATAGCATGGCCTCTGGCACCTTTTTGCTTAATCATCAGCATTAACTCAAAATTTGATCCCCATACACAGAGGAACAGTAACAGGAAGTTGCATGCCATTGGAATGTTATTCTCCTTTGTATTTCTATATGTCCCTTTAAAAATGTAATAAACCTGTCTATATGGTTTTCCTGTTTTTTTAGTTTGTTTGTTTTTTTTTCTCTCCTAAACTCTGCCAGTGTTGTCAAAAGGTTCAGAAGCTCTATTCTGAGGAAGGACATGACTGAACATATTTCTTACCGAACAGCAGTTATCAATTCCTCAAACTTAAGCATGTGACTGGCAAACTCCAAGGCAGCAGCAAAAGGGACACAATTCTCATACAAACACACCCAATCTCTGGCACGAACACAAACAGCACAAAATTGTGCCACACTGCAATTAGTTTATTTTAACTCTTATTTAGCAAACCCCTATTCCTAACTATTATCTTATCTTCAGGGTTTGAATTTGAAATCAACTTTTTTCTTTACCAACCGGTCAGAACTTCTACTAGCTAAAACAAAAATACTAACTAGAATTAACTAAAACAAAGTCAACTTTCAAAGTCACAGCTAAGATTTAAATATATTCATTATAAAATCTGAATCATCGATTTGTGGGGTGAAATTTTAAACAGCGTTTTTGCACCCTTGAAGGGCAATGCAGGAAAATGTGTTTTAAACTCAAGTACAGATCACTCCAAAATGAATGTTTAATGGCAAACACACTGAAGATTAGTAGACATGCTATCAATTCAAAAAGTGATCAGATGTTTCCTCACAAAAGTAGTAAAGCCTCTATTCCACTGACATAAAGGCCAACCCGTTCTCATTCCCAAGGCGTCCGATAATGATGCCCCAAAATATCATGTGATGATAAAATTACACCCATATCATTTTATGATGATAATATTCCCATGCCCTTTGAGTCAGTATAATTGACAGCAAATATTTCACACTGAATGCAGCGGGTTTAGCGGCAGCAGCATCTCAATAAAAATGCTAAAGGCCACCTTTGGCTCCTGTGTAGTGAAACAAACGTAATTTATGAACCATAATAACCTGCCAAATTGGATATTAAATTGATCATGGTTGATTATCAATGACATTTGGTGAATTAGTGAATGTTCATTTAAAACCCTGCTCATCACTATAAGATACTGGCTTTTAAGATATATCTAAAACCATTATTATATCCACAATTTTAACCCACACACATATTTCAATGTTTCCTTCATATAAAAACTCTTAAAGCCCTCTTTAAAGGCATTTCTTAAATAACAGTTCTTATGAATTGTAGGATATCAGATATGATCTTACCTGTGTTTCTCCAGCTCATTGTGTGATGACCTGAACAGGAAATAAATAGAAACATATGTGAGTTTGGATTAAAACACATATTCTATATATACACTCACACCTAAATTTATTCATTCACCTTCAACACTTTCTCGCATTATCACAGTCTATACGCTATAGTTTAGAAAAATGGTAATAAACTATGACAAGAACTCAGAACTGTGTCAGAACAAATGAATCTTAATAATGTCAGATAACTTTGATAGAAAGGTATGTAATAGATTATAATCAACCAGTCAGCTGTTAAATTTAAGTACAATTAGATAATACCAATTTAGGTCAACCAATTACCAAGCAATGCTTTATTTTGTTCAGTCTGTGGTGTAAAAGGTCGCATTAGCAATTAAAAAAAAATCACTTAAGCAAAAATATGGTCAGGTCATAGAGTAAAATTTGTATCAATTGATTTGATCAATTAGTTACTGGTAGTCCACCACTGTATGAAGAATTTTTGGGTATTATATCACAGTTGACTTTATTTTGCCATCCTCACTTACGTACAACAGTATGTGACAAAAAACTATAAAAAAAAAAAAACTGTACACTGACTCTTTACTAAAGCATATAAAAAAAGGGGCAGAAATAGAGAACTCTGTAGCTCTAAACAAATGTGACAGTAATGCTGTTACAATATACTGTGGCAAAATAAAGTATGCAATAGTTGTGATGTATGAAGTCTGTCTTAGCACACATACACTTGTTTGTCACTTGGTCAAGCTGTTGTTTATTGTGAAAGAACAAAAATGCCCTTGTTGTAAATATCCAATAAATTATCATTGCACCCGAAAAAGGTATTGCAACACATTTTGAGTTGAAATGATTCTATGAGTAAATTAATGAATGAGTTATACTTTTGATGCTTCCTGGCCCTTTCACAAACCACATGCTGTTATGCTCTGAATTCTATATTATAGACAAAATACTATCATTTTGCATTCCCTTACTGTGTCTACTAGGGCAATATCACTGTAAGTAAAGCGTCAAAAGCATGCACTCAATGACGCAGAGGAAATTCAGCACGCTACAACGCATTGCTATTTTAGTCCAGGGTATGAATGCTGGGGTGTACGATGGGGCAATTACATTTTCTCCAAACAAACAAACAAACAAACAAACAAGACAGAGAGATTATACCGAATGCAAGATAGAAACAAAATACAGTATATGGGTCATGGCATCAGTTGTTCGTTGTATGTCAAAGCTGCAGTGTGCACTCTCTGCACCACTAGCATCATCATGTGGGACTGACATTGCAAAAATAATGATTTCACCTCTCCATTATTATGGAGTTATCCCTGAGTATGCATAAGGAAATTAATGCAAATGACAAGTATCTGGCTGCAAAGCAAAATATCCAATAAGCTATGTTCATTATAACAACATTCGCATGACTAATAATACAGGCACAAGGCTAGTGCAGAATACATGGTGTTGGGGTAGCTTTAACATTAAACTACTGAAAGACCACACTTTCATCAGATGTTTTTTTGTAATCAGGGAAATTGGGGATCAATTAGAAAAGTATAAGTAAGTTTTGGTAAAAAGTAAAAAAAATAAATGTAATAAATAAATCCCAAATTTCATAGATTTCCCCCATTTCGGTGCTTTCTATGCATATGTGGGGGAAGGGCAGCATGCTAGGCTCCTGCTGTTTTGCTTTGACTTTGCAAGGAAAGGGGGCTAATGCAGAAAAACAGATCCAGGGGTCAAAGCTCTCCAGCAGCTGACTTGAGTCCATTCACACCACACCCAACAGTGAGAGTTTAACCACACCTAAACTACACTACTATAAGCACACTGTCTATGACATATGCATGCGTCACATTAATGCTCATATTTGATCAAGTAAATAAAACGGCAACTTATGAGCAAAACATTACTTCTTAAGTTACTGTTTGTTTTCAGTTTGCAAATATGTATGAACGAAAAATGGTTCACCAATTTAACGCATGCAATGAAACATGCATTACAATTTTAAGAATGTATACGTTTTAAGCTGACAAACACGTGTACTGACGTTAGCAGTCGTGTTTAAACAACAAAAAGGATTTGTTAATGAAACATATTGAGTAGAAGGGAGATGACAGCGGTGGAAAAGGGAAAGCAAGCAGCAGCAGCAGCAGCAGAAAGTTGACGCTGTACGCGTGGCAATGTTTATACACAGCCAAGCCCATCAACAAAAATGGCGATTTCATGTAGAATAAACATCGTGTGAATGTATCCATCCATTAATATAGCACTGTCCCTGAATTTTATTTACCTATTGTTGTGGTTTTTTCTTGAAATGGGAGAAGATTTAGTTTTCTTTCTGGAAAAGTCGCTATCGTACGGCAAAACAGACGCATAACCGTGTTCAGCTTCTAGTGAGAAAGTAAACAAAACCAGCATTAAATACAGACTTGTATGATTCAGCGAACAAAAATGAGACGTTTAGAAAGTTAGACATTTAACATGTTTGCATGTCAAGCCGTTAAAAAAATAACGAATAGTGTTTCTATCAACTTACTAAAGCAAACACCCCATCCCCCAGGTTACATATGACGGAAAATGAATCAACATTTTAACAGAGGCTGGGATAAATGACACATGTAAGTCATCTCATGATGGTAACTGTCTGAATATTTATAGACTTTTAGCAACTCACAGTGTCAAGATGCCATCGTCCTTTTGGGCTTGAATTAAACTACACTTGATCAGCCGGCAGGTTAATAGGTGGCATTAGACACCAACAACGAAATATTGCAAATACGAAGAATGTTTTTAGTTGACCACACAGACATCAATATATACCTCTGTCTCTTCTTTCCAAATACTCTGCTGCCTCAAGAAGAAGTAGAAGAGAATTAAGTTCCATCCTGGTTTATTTACAGAAATAAAAACAAAAAAACGTATTAACACTGTTTAACAACAAATTTAAAACAAATGGAGGAAACAAAACAAAACAAATAAACAAAAAAAAGTGATGACGCTCGATATGAACAGTTCAATTCCGAGTCGTAGAGACTCTCGACAAAAATTAATGCAGACTGCACGTAAACTAAAATCTGGAGATCGATTGATGGCTTCTTCGACCAATCAGATATCAGAAAAGTAGGAAAGGCGGAACTTAAAAACATTTGTATCCAATCAAAGACTTCAAAGAGAGAACTTCACAGGAAAGATGTTGACACATTGCGAAATGTCATATGATTGGTTAGTCAGTGATAGTAACAAGGTTGAAGCCATGCCCTAGCAACAGTACGTGTGACTCAACCCCTAAACATCTTATTGGTCTGGCGTACCCTATACTAGCTGCTGAATGGCCAAAGGAACTACTGGGCGTGTTTTCTTATAACCTCGTTTACTGAACTATGCTGGCAGTGAGAAAGTTGTCTCTGGAACAGCTCTACGAAAGGAAATGTTTTTGATATTCAAGTTTCTGGTCGTTTACTAAGGCACTATCACATTAAAGTGCTAGTGCAACGTGCACGTTTAAAAATAAGATGCAAATTAGTTTATATTTTTCATTAAATGAAACCATCAAAGTTGGCTGATAGAAATAACGCCAAGGGTGCGGTCGACTCTGAAATGGTCATCACTGCATTTCTATTAAAGTGGCTTTCCTGTGGTTCAAAGCAGTCTATAACATAGGATTTTGTTCAGATTTTGTAAGTATTCTAGACAAAATATTTATATGTTGTGTATATTTATTATGCAATCTTAAAATGTGTTTTACAACAAATATTTTGTTTTTAATTATTTGCATTAATAGCAACCAAACAATATTAACAGCTATAATGTTATTACATGACAGCTATAAATATCACAAAAAACCTTTGCTTTAAAATTATGGCTCCTATAAGTTGTTGTTTTTTTGTTTTGTTTTGTTTTCTAGCAAGAACTTGACACTTTAGGAACATTTGCAAAACAACAGTTTTTAAAAGCAAATGTTTAAATTGGCATGTCATAAAACACATATACTGAAAACTGTCATTATTTGCTCACTCTCATGTTTTCTATGAAAGAAGCATGGTTATGGTTTTGTGAACCAAATCAACTGCTTCATTACAAAGATCAATCTCAAAAGAATGGTTGAGTCATTTCTGCCAAGGTGAGCTATTGGGTTTTAGTGAATAAAGAGATTAAAAGGGTTACCAGTACCTCATTACATTCAGTATTTTCTGTTCGTCAGTGGGAAAAATAAATAAAATAAAATCATACAGTTTTGAAATGATTTGAGCTTGAACATATAATGACAGATTAATCAATTTAAGCTGAATTGGCCTATTCCTTTTAACAACATATTCCTTTGGGGACGAAAGAATATAAATATTGAGCTGAGGTGTTATCCTCATTATCAGATCAGTGAAAAGGGAAAGGATCACCTTATTTTTGTGACTGGGAAATGGAAGAGGGAAAAGAAGCCTGAGAGAAACAACAAGAAAAATGAGACAGAAAGCAGAAATCGCTGACCTCCACTCACTCCTAAAAAAAAAACACAAAAAAAAAAAACACAGCTGTTTCTAATTGGTAACTCGGCACCGACTGCTGACCTACATTCTGCTTGAGATTCTGAACCCAGCAAAGGAGAGAGAGGGAAAATAATAAGACAACACAGAGGTGAAAAAAGATGAGCACTGATTTGTGGAGGAGCTGAATATGAGGTGAAAGTAAAGTTGAAAGTTTAATTGTACAGAAAATATTTCAAAACAGCTTGAGTGATCATTAGGATGAATGGTGGTTTGACACTTAAAGGGATTGTTCACCCCAAAATTTTATTTTTCCCATAATTTACTCAACCTTAAGCCATCCTAGGTGTATGACATTCTTCTTTCAGACAAATAAAAAAATGTCCTGGCTCTACCAAGCATTATAATGGAAGTGAATGGCTGCCAAAAAAATTATATGGACATTTTTCTTGCAAAAACCCATCGATTCGCTTCAGATGGCCTTTATTAACCTCTTGCAACCGTGTGGATTACTTTTATAATGGTAGGATGTACTTTTTTGAGCTTCAACTTTTGGGCTGCCATTCACTGCTATTATAAAGCTTGGAAGAGCCAGTACATTTTTTTAAATATATATATAACTCTGATCGTATTTGTCTGAAAGAAGAATGTCATATACACCTCAAATAACTTGAGGGTGAGTAAATCAATGGGTAATTTTCATTTTGGGGTGAACGATCCCTTTAATTCCCCAAAATGTTCACTTTCCTTGAAATTCAGTCCAGCGTTGGCTGGTTATGGACAGTTGGATAAAGCACACTCCAACAGGTATTACAGTTCCCCTGAACACATTGGTCAGCTCGCCCATCTTTGAAAATCTTCATACGGCCTTGCATGGTGCCCAAATGCCAATATGGTTAATCTGTGTACATTGAATATGTGTATTCAATCACTACCAATTCTTATACATGATTAATGTTGTTCATTTTGCATGAGGTACTGAGGTTACCTATATAAACCTTTTGTTTAAAAGATACTTGGTTTTTTTTTTAATGAACGCTCAGTTCTGAGAACAGTCTGCAGTTTGTCCCTGAAGGAAGGATGTGTAGAAATGAGGAAGGATGTGTTTATCATTTACAGTGTATTGTTTATGTTTAAGTTCTAGCTTTTTGTAAATTTATATTTTATCTATTTGTCTATTTTATCTATTTGTCTAATCTATTTGTTTTTACACATATACATACAGAAAATTATTGTTGTTTTCTTTCTCTGCCTCTTGCATGTTTCAAGTCTAATCCATGTTCTCTAGCCAAATGCTGTAAAAAAAAAACTGACTACTTTCTGTAGTCAAGGTCAGTGCCTAGGGAGTCAGATAAAATGTTTTCAATTAAAAATGATTTACGGCCATCATAATATGGTATGTTGAGGAAGACCAAAGTAGATTAAGATTAGCTGGAAGTGTACATGTATGGTAAACAAAAGTAGAAGGCCATATGATAATATGTTAATCCAATCAATTTTAAAAGTCTTTGTTCAGTGATAAGTGTAAGATTGTACTGAATAAATACTCTCTGCAGATAATAGGGTCCTCTGTTTGGAACAAAACCTTGCTTAATTTTTACCATTGAGTGACCTGGCATTATTTCATAAGTGTCCACCACATTACTAATATAAAAATTTTGTTTATTTTTTGTTATTATTTTACAAACCTCTGGCAATTTAAGGAATAGTTTTTTTTGTATTCCACAGTAGAATAAGGTTTGTATTAATATGAGAGCAAATGATGATAGAATTTTCATTTTTGAGTCAAATATCCCTTATAAGGAACACACCACCGTTTTTAGAAATAGGGCTTATTCAATTTCTTTCCTACATTTAGATATGTGGGCAAATGCATTTTTGTCTCAGTGCATGCATTGTTTTAGTTTGGCAGGGTCGCCGCTAGCTTAGCTTAGCATAATGAATGGAATCCTATGTTGCCAGCTAGCATGTCCCAAGTAAAAGTGATCCAATAAACAAAACAAAAACCCAACTAATTACTTCTTGTGGCCTGTGTATTCACAACGAATACAAATAGCGATCCAGATTAAGACTAGGCGATTTCCTAGGCAGATATTGACATGGCACTATTATGGGGAAGAACAGGCGAAGCACTGCTACTTGGGCGCAGAGATAACTATTTGTACTCGTTGTGAATACGCCGGCCACAAGAAGTAATTAGGTGGGGTTAATCACTTTTACTCGGGACATGCTAGCTGGCAACATAGGATTCCATTCATTATGCTAATCTAAGCTAGCAGCGACCCTGCCAAACCAAAACAATGCATGCACTGAGACAAAAATGCATTTCTAAATGTAGTAAACATGTTGAATAAACCCTATTTCTAAAAACGGTGGAGTGTTCCTTTAACACAAAATACTCCTCTCATTTATAAGTTGACCAAATGTTGATCTGGACATTTCAGATTTTCTGAAAGTACCTAAATCTACTGCTATGATTCTTGGGATGTCTAGTTGAGGTCATGCCAAAGCATCTCAGTCAGGTAGAGGTCACAACTGGACCACCCCAAAAGGCATACTTTCTTTTGATGAAGCCATTATGTTGTTTTATTCTTTTTCTTTGTATTGTTGTCCTATCACATCACCCAGATTCTGTTGTCTTTCAATTGGTGGTCAAGATGGCCTCCTAGAAAACGGCTTATTCTCCCCAAACCATAATGGACTTCCAAACATATTTTACAGTAGGGATGAGATTTGTAGTTATTTATTTAGTTAGTTAGTCAGTAAGTTATTTAGTTGGTTACTGTTCTCCCACTAAACACTCTTCTTGTTTAGTGTATTTGTAAACCAAAACAGATATTAGCGAGCCTTCACAGAAATTCTGCATTTTGCTCTTGCAGTCATCTTTGCAGGACGCCCACTCACAAGGAAAGAAGCAACAGTACTGAACTTTCTCTATTTTTAGACTATTAGTTTTACTGTGGACTCATGAACATTAAGGCATTTAAAGATACTTTGTAACCCTGAACATGTTCTGAGAACTCTTTTGTTTGATGCATGGTTCACATAAAGCTACGCTTCTTGCAAATAGCAAATTAAAAATATGTGTTGTACAGTGCAGGCAACACCTTCAGTCTGACCTCATTGATTGTTAGCTGACCCCTGATTCCATTTAGCTTTTGGATAAGTCATGAATCTTTTTTACATCACATATAGTTTTTCCACCATGCACTGTTCACACAGTGAATTCAATAAAAAACAAGAAAACACATAGTTTGTGTGGTGGTACATATATGTAAGCAGACTGTTTTGTCTGTTGTTGTGGCTTTAAGGTCACATCACATTTTATGACTAATTTCAGAGGAAACCAGGTCAATCGAAAGGGTTGCTATATGTATTGTGTTGTGACCATGCAACAAAAGGTTATAAGGGGGTTGTTTTTTTTTGCTCTGTGTAGGCATAGATGAGAGCAGGGTAATCACAAAAAGGATTGATTAATGCATTGGGTCCCAAACTGTGATTTGCAAAATGAAAAATTATTTAAAAGTGAAACTTAAGAGAAAAAAAGAAAGAAAAAGTTTAATCTTAATTAATTGTTTGTCTTTGACTATATGAAATACTGCATTCAACACTCTGATTTGAGTATTGTATTATGTAACCAGTCTGCAGTATATTTCATCAAACATGGTCCTACTACTTGTATATATTAATTTACTCAATGTTCAAAAATGTGAACAAAAACATAAAAATCAAAGCATAGGCTGAGGAAAGACTTATTACTAGTAAGTGAGAATGAAAAGAGAGCTCGAGCCACACAGGGTTTGCATGCCTAGGAATGCGTTTCCGCAGCCCACAAGTGCAGCTGTGCACATCACCAAACAGGGGGTGGGGGCTTCATAATGGACTAAAAAAATACAGAGAAGACAGCACATAACCTTGGTGTTGCTTGACAACCATAATCTTTCACAATTTCTTCTCCTGCTTCCTACATGATGCCATTGACCAAACGTCTATAAAGTTTCTAGTTGAAAGCTCAATGCAGAAGAAAATCACACACACACTTTTGATAATGCATCTTCATTTCCTTGTTCTTAATTCCCCCCCCAAAAAAACAACAACAAATAAATATGATGATTACATAATGAAGAGGTCTGCTTCAAATTGGGCAAACTGCTTAGTCAATTAAAAAGAGAGACATCTCATTTGTTTCTGATATTTATGCAACACTATCCCCAGTGTTGGGAAGGTTACTTTGGAAATGTAAAAGGTTACAGATTACAAGTTACCCTATTTAAAAGGCAATAAGTAGTGTAACTATTTAAATTACTTTATTAAAGTAATGTAACAAATTACATTTAATTACTTTTCTAATTTCCAGCACTGGAAAGCATTTTTATCACTCGCCATGGTGGCACTCTCAGACACTGGCAGTGTGGTTAATTGGTACACGTGGTGCACTGCAAATTCAAACAAGAGAACCAATCAATAGCATCAGAATAACATTTTACTAAACAGTCTTTAAATGGCAGGAGGCATTGTGCATATAAAAAACAGGCAAAGTAACAAATTCATATTATTCAACATATCCTAGCTTTTTATGGAAAATATTCAGATGTAACCCCCTTTGTAATCATTAACATTTTCTTAAGTAACTGTAATTTAACTACACATTTTTCTCAGTAACAATTAACACTTATTTTGTAATTAGATTATGCAATTTAATTACAAGTAACTAGTTACTCCCCAACACCATCACTGATACTATGATTTAGTTCATTAGTATTCCACTATTTAATGCATAACCTAAATTAATTAATGCAAAATAACAATTATTATAAATAATTTATAATAATGGGGTGCATAGATTCATATGGTAAAATATCAAAAAGCATTAACAAAACAAACATGAGCTCTAAGGTCAAACTGATTTTGATGATAAGTTAATAATACAACTGATAAAGGAAACAAAATACTATCAAGCATATTTTAAACACAGTTAACACAATTAAAGTGCAAGACTTTCACCAGTATGTATCATGTGATTTATCCATCTACTGGAATCAGAACGTTATCGTGACAGCGACGTCTGGTGGCGTACTGAGGAATATAAAGACGTTCATTGTATTTAGAAGGAGGAAGTCTACTCTGCAGACACGTAACAATACTGCTTTAAATCTTTAGTTTTCCTTTTAAATGCATTTTTGTATTCAGCAGTAGTCACTTGGAAAAACATATATCGCTACTTACAAAATAATTATACTAATAAAAATCACAGAACATAGGTTTAAACCATATGGTTTGATCACATCAGCTGTCCATGGACACGTACATACAAAAACTATAAATAGTTAGAAGGACACTGTCTATTTCAGGGGTGGGCAATTCCAGTCCCGGTGGGCAACTGTCCAGCAGAGTTTAGCTCCAAGTCCAACCCTAATCAAACACACCTGAATCAGCTAATCAATGTCTTCAGGACTGATGATGTCCAGAAAGCGTCATAGGTGATCCTGCAAACTATAGTAAGGCTAAAATGTACCGATTAAATTACATTTATGGCCTTATTTCAAGTTGTAAGTAATCTAAGTAATTTAGTATAATACACACTGGTATCAAAATGTGTACAATTCCAAAAATGTAATTGTGTTTACCAAAGAAACAAACTCGTTAAACCCCACCTAGTTTGCATTTGCTATGAGATTGGACAATACAGTTTCATTCAGCACACCCCGTTCAGGCAGTCAAATTAAGAATCCAACACTTCGGCGAACGCTTCTCTCGTAAATATTAATTTAGTGATGCTGACGTTGCTTTGTAGGCTTTTTGGAGCGTTGGGCCAGTCACGTAACGTATTTCATATTCATGAGTCACAAGCCCCGCTCATTCGTCTACTTTAGAAAAGTCTTACTGGACCAGAGCAGTTACGTAATTAATATGCATGAGGCTCACGCTACTCATGTCACGTGCTCTGCTCTGAGCTGTCTGAAGTTGAAAACACTGTCCATGTTATTGCTTCCTCTCTGCAACCTGCGTGCAGCACTTCTAATGCAAATATATATATTTTTGTAGACATTTTTGACTGAGAATTTTTTGCCGAATCTTCTAATTTTCTTCGAGGACTGTTTATACTACCAGCTACCTTACTGCTATATTTTAAGTGACAAGCGAGCCTTCAATTTAAGGTGAGGTTAAGCTCAATGCATTTAACGTTACTACTGAAACGTAAATTAAAACGGTCAGATCATTTCATGTGGTCAAACAATATGTTTTTTTGTTGTTTGTGTAAATAACGTGAAGTTGCACGTTTGACATTGATGTGGTTACTACTTGTTTCCGTAATTTGCAGGCTTAGGAGGACGGTAAACAAGCCTATAATGGCGACTGAGATTGAAGCTTGGACCACTGCCCCCCAAAACGATGGTACGAACATTAAAACTCTGATTGCCTTCACAACTAATAATGTATGTATTGAGCCTGCATTTGGCTATTTAATGCATAGGGTATTTGGTCTTTTACGCGGTGTCATTTTTGCAGACGACATGGGCTTCAGTAGTGGGCATGTTCCACCATGTGCTCTGGCAGAAAGGCTTGTATACCAAATGTGTGGTATAGACTTCTATAATCGCATTATTGTATCAGTATCAATATTTCACTGGTTGTTAATGTGAGCGCATATAAGCAATATAATTCTTTCATGTAAAACTTTTTTTGAGGAAGCATTTTATACTTTCTTTCTTCTTCTTTTTAAAATAGTTTCTCTGATAAAAATTAAAGTGGTGAAAAAAGCAAAAATTTCCCTCATATTTGACACATTAACTATCGTTCATAACGTGAACTCTACAGCTTGGTACCAAAACAGTTAACAGCAAGCTAGCATATATGGTAATGTTTATTGCTGCAAATTTGGCTAATGAACAAATCAATATGGAATGACCAATTGTGTCATTAATATATTCTTTTATAATCACATTTATTTATATTTGATCTTGTATACTATAAAACCATTAAGCTTCTTTGTTGAGGAAAATTTGCTACAATATTAAACTACGCCCCCATGCCGAGATACCCGGATGTTTTTTTTTTTGTCTTGCCACGTGAGTTTGAATATGAATATTTTGTGGATAAATATATATATATATATATATATATATATATATATATATATATATATATATATATATATATATATATATATATATATATATATATTTTTTTTTTTGTTTGTTTTCGTTATTTTCTTTTATAAATACAGCGGCCAGATAAGTGCTATAAGAGTACTGTTATCATAAGTAGCCTAAGTGCCATGGTCTTTGTTTTTGATTGTACACAGAACTTGGCTTAATAGTTTCTCTTATCTAATTACTATCTGATGTTAGCATATAACCGACCAATGTGTGTTTATGTAATATATTTGTATTGTCATATTGAAAAATATTGTGCGTAAACTAAATTTAAATGAAAACATAATTTTTTTTTGCAATCTTTCACCAATACACACACTTGGTTTTGCTATCTTTGTGGAGACTCTACATATGCATAATGATTTTTATCCTGAACGAAATGTAAATCCTATCCCTTATCCCTAAACCTACCCATCACAGAAAACTTTCTGCAGTTTTATAATAAGAAAAACCCAAAACATAATTGACCGCTGGCTTTCCTGCTCACTACCTAGTGTAGTTGATCTCAGGTTTTACTATCCTTGTGGGGACATTGGGTGCACAGTGTAATATGTAAACCTGTACACAAACACAAACTAGAGATTTTTTTTTACTTAGTCCATTTAAATTCTTGGCATATCACTTTTTTTGCCTTTTAAAGGCACAATAAGTGAGTCTTTTTTATTTTATTAAAATATTCAAAAACCCAATAGAACAACATTATATATTTTGTTGATTTGTGTACTTGCATTATCCCAAATCTTTCCAACTATGTTTGAATCCAGAGAAATCATCCATTTTTACCAGTATAACAGCCCGTGTCATTATCAACTACTGAGCGAACGCTTATTACAAAGCCTAACTTTCAACAGTTTCAAATTAATTTTTATATGGTTGTTTTGACCAACAGCACTGCATTACAGTTTTAATTTGTCAAATAAAGTGACCCTTCGGCCCCACCTGCTTCATAACATTAATAAAACTTTAATACATTAGCTCATCCATGAAGATGATTTCTGCCTGAGTCCCATCGGATTGCTTTCTATCGGCTGTGACGGTTAAGATCTCCCACGATTCCACGCTCATTCATGGCATTATCAAGCTACATCTTTGTTATTGTTTTGTATAAGTGACCTCAAGTGGTCGAAAGTGGTTGTATACTGTGCTTTTAAATTATGTCCTGTATTGAAATAAGTCAATTACACATACAAGAGCAAATATTTAGTCATTTTCGTTCTGGAAATGGATGTATTAATTTAAACAGACGTAGGCCTACATTAAAATACAGACACAATGAACAATAAAGTAATTAAATATTCTGATATGAGACAGTAGGACAAATGTATATACATACATTTTGTCCCTATTTCTTGCATATTTGCAGCTGTAAAATGTGTGAAACGTTACCTCTCAAGCATTAATGCAGAAGGTAAACAAGCTGATTATAGCTTTGGCAATTAATTCACATAATTACTAATTTATTTGATCAATAAATGACTTATACGTCGCTATTTGGAAGACACATATTACATAATGTTACAACCCAATCTCACGGCAATTCGTACATATTTTACAAGGTGGCTAATTCGTGCAAATTTGTATGACCTCACTCGTACAAATTTTTAGGATTTTTGCTAAATCTTCCCATACTACGAATACCTGCCATTTTTTGGATCCCTGTATTTGTTAAACAATCATAGTGCAGTAGACTTGAAAGGCAAATTTGCACTACTGACTTTACAGTATGTGTTGTTGTTGTAAGTTGAGTCTAATGTACACCCCCAGAAGATTTCAGAGGTAAATAAGCCATAGTTGTCAAAAATAGATAAGGCGTTTTCCTTTTATCATGACAAATGTTCCTTATTGACAGTTAAACTGCTGGTTAAACACACCCACCACACCTCCTGTTCTCCTTCTTGCTTAATACTTAATACAAAAAGTAATCAACATGGGGTTGTTATGGAGAGGCTTGTTTTTTTTATTTTTTTTATTTTTTTATAACTGAATAACTTTTACAGGACATTTTTAAGTTAACCTTCTGTTTTGGCCCTTCTTTGCCTATTTTGTGTTGCTGATCCTGGCATGTATGTGGGTTTAAATACTGTAGTAACTACAGTGTGGTTACTTTCTCGCCTGACCGTAGCTAGTATTTAGGACGAGAGTATTTATTGCCATGAGGGCCACTCCTACTATCTCCTGTGAATGTGTACCACCCCACCCCCACCCCACCCATGTAGACTGTACACTGCCATATGTAGTAAGGCTTGGCAGGAGCACTAGAGAGCCATCAGAATAAGCAATGTCAGCTTGTTTTGCCTTCTTGTGCTGCTGCCCTCTTTATCTCTTCATTTCCTTATCTCTTGCTCCCTATTTGCTTATCTTTTTTATATAGTCCAGTGAATGCAGAAAAATCTTGTTGAGGTTTACGCTCTAATGTTGTTTCAAACACACGTGTCTTTTAATTTTGAGTCTATCCCTTTAAAACCGAGTAGCATGTGATTTGTCAAGAAGCCTGTTTTTGGATGAACTCATATTTATTGGAGTTCTGACATTAGCTTTGAGAACTTGACTTGAAAGTGGACTTTTACATTGTGTTGTGGAATCATTTTTTACATTATTGGAAGTACTGCATCCCATTTGCAGTATGCACTACAAGTATTGGGATATACTATCACATTATTAAATTGCATCTTCATAACACATGCTCTTTTTGTTCCATCGTATCTCAGTGTAAACATGTCAGTTAGTTTATTCACTTAAGAAAAATAATTAGTTTTTAGCTACCCTTAAAGTTTACCCTTAAATTTTCAAATGCATTTTGTTGATCTTATTCTGATCAATGCTTCTGTGCATGAATCATTAAAAAAAGACTGTAATTTTAAATCTAAGTGTCTTTATCCGAAAAGGCAGATTTCTCTCTGCTGACATATGCTAGACTTCTCCAATCATTGAGTCTACTTAAACCCTGCTGCTTTCTTACAATCGACTGCAAGCACACATTCAGATTTGCCTTTATCTAATCAACAACCAATGGTAAGAACCAAATCTGCCCTACATTTTTTTCTTTTTTACATGCTATGAAGCAATATAGAAGAAAATATCTGTCTCTACTTCCGTTTTATCATTTATCATAATTATTTTTTAGTGTACCTATTAGGGCTGGGCGATATGGAGCAAAAAATATATCTCGATATATTTTTCTATATCTCGATATACGATATATATCTCGATATCTTTACAGGAAAAATAACCCCCCAAAAACTACTGCAAAAACAAATATGCCAAATACCACAATCTTTTTTAATTGAAGTGCAAATGTAGGAACAAAGTGCATTTGCAACATTAAAAAAAAAAAAAAAAAAATATATATATATATATATTTTAAGATAAAAAAATATCCCTGATTACATAATAATTTAACTAAAATTAAAGAAAAAATTAGTGGGTTTAGTGGCCGGATCCTTAAGGCCGCAACATACTCCGCAAGAACCAAGAAAAAAGTTCCAGTTCCCAGGGCTGCAAGAACAAATGGACGTCATTTCGTTCTCGGAGCCATGGTTTGGGAGTTCTCGCAGCTCGTTCTCGAAACATCGTCTGAGCAGAACTTTTTTTCTTGTGGGTGTCCGAGAACTGTCAGAGATTTAAAGTGGGCGGGGTTTAACGGAGAAATTATGTAATGTCCTGGCCAGAACGAACTTTGTTCTTGTTCTTGCCACCTCGAGAAAACGAACAAATTTCTGTTCTTGCGGAGTATGTTGCCTTTAGTCTGTTGCACTCCTCGTATGCGAGCTTGCGCCGCCTGTAAATGGTGGAAAAGGTTCGTGGTGCTAGCTTTGGTTGGCACCAACTTTCGGCATTCACGGCAGTGGACATCTGTCTGCTGTTAGTCCGACGCCTTAAAACCAAAGTATCTCCATATAATGTAGCCAATTGTTCTTTTTTATAGACGAGCTCTGTCGCCTCCGGCTGATTGCTAACGCCGCCATGTTCAATGAGACAACACGCGAGGGGAGGGGGAACAAAAGCAAGGCGGCGGGGGGCGAGCGAGAGGGTGCGAGCACAGCACAGAGAAGGCAAACAAGCAAAGTGGCGGAACCAGAATTAAATATAAGCAATATATCGATATATACGATATGTCAAAATCCATATCGTGTTTAAAAAATATCTCGATATATTTTAAATATCGAGATATCGCCCACCCCTAGTACCCATTCTAGTTTGCCCTAAAATGAATGGTCGGACTAGCCCTATTTTTTTATATTTAGCATCAAAGTAAACATAAATAACTTGTGTACCATATAGCAAGCTAAACTACACTACACAAATTCTTAATGCAAACATAATGTATATAAAATATTTGTTTTGCAGTGTAGACAGCTTCATTAATTTACAGTGATTTACAGTTTCAGTGATCATAAAGGTAGTGTTCTTTGTGTGCTATCTGTAATAATCTGTTCAAAATTATTTAAAAAGTATTCATGCTGCCAAGTACACAATGCAGAGTATTAACTGTTTTTAAAATTACATATATTTTAGATTCATTGCACACCACCTGAAATATTTCAGGTCTTTTATTGTTTTAATACTGATGATTTTGGCATGCAGCTCATGAAAACCCAAAATTCCTATCTCAAAAAATGTGCATATCATGAAAAGGTTCTCTAATGCCTGGCTCACACTACAGGAGTCTTAAAATCCTATCCGATTGTAAAATCTGGTTGCAGCACACACTTCAGGAGAATCTTTGCAGATTTTCTTCCCTCAAATCTTAAACATGCTCACACTACAAAATTTGAAATTCGCGAAGCATCACACACTACAAAATGTTATTAAGATTATCGTGCCCAGAGGAAGCGCATCACGTGATCTACGCAACAGATTGTAAACGGGGAAAATGGATACTGTAAACCGAAAACTGGCTCTATAAATAATGATCGTTTGTTGTGAAAAAAAAACAAAAGTGGAAAAATAAACGAGTGTGGATGAGAAAATGTTTGGGGAGACAGGATCAACATGGACTGTCAGTTCTTCAGCGAGAAATGGAGGTAAAATGTACCTTATATTAGTATCATAGTGTGCTAGAATGTTTACCGTTATAATATTGCCTGCCTAGTTCAAAAGCGATAGTGTCACCTTTTCCAGTGTAGATTTGTGCTGTAATATGAAAATACAATTGATGCTAGTATAGTATGTATTATGAAATGTGTCTACTTATAAGAAACAAGGGTTTGCAGCTTTCTCTCTCACACACTCACACACAAACACGCAGCGCGCACATACACACACAGCGCATGCATACAAACACGCACAAACAATCCCCTCTCTATCTATCTATATAATTATTGTTATCTGTGTTGTCGGTTTCGCGGTCGCCATTTCAAATGTCCGTCACTTCCGCCTAGTCGTAGACTTCTTGTTTCCTATTGGCTATTGTGACAGTACTGACGTTATTACAATCTTGCTCATCCCGATAAATATCAAACATGTTTGAAATGATCGGGGAGAGCCCGATTTATGTGAGAGCAGATCGGGAGGGGCAAGATTTTATCTGTGAATGTCTCACATTACCAGATAATCAGCGCCGAACATCGGAACCGATCGAGGTCGTGGACAAGATTTTTTCTCCGATTCTCGGGAGGGGGAAATCGGGTATAACTCCTGTAGTGTGAGCCAGGCATAAACGAGCTATTAACCTAATCATCTGAATCAACTAATTAACTCTAAACACCTGCAAAAGATTCCTGAGGCTTTTAAAAACTCCCAGCCTGGTTCATTACTCAAAACCGCAATCATGGGTAAGACTGCCGACCTGACTGCTGTCCAGAAGGCCATCATTGACCCCCTCAAGCGAGAGGGGAAGACACAGAAAGAAATTTCTGAACGAATAGGCTGTTCCCAGAGTGCTGTATCAAGGCACCTCAGTGGGAAGGAAATAAGTGTGGCAAAAAACGCTGCACAACGAGAGTAGGTGACCGGACCCTGAGGAAGATTGTGGAGATGGACCGATTCCAGACCTTGGGGGACCTGCGGAAGCAGTGGACTGAGTCTGGAGTAGAAACATCCAGAGCCACCGTGCACAGGCGTGTGCAGGAAATGGGCTACAGGTGCCGCATTCCCCAGGTCAAGCCACTTTTGAACCAGAAACAGCGGCAGAAGCGCCTGACCTGGGCTACAGAGAAGCAGCACTGGACTGTCGCTCAAATTTTGCATGTCATTCGAAATCAAGGTGCAAGAGTCTGGAGGAAGACTGGGGAGAAGGAAATGCCAAAATGCCTGAAGTCCAGGGTCAAGTACCCACAGTCAGTGATGGTCTGGGGTGCCATGTCAGCTGCTGGTGTTGGTCCACTGTGTTTTATCAAGGGCAGGGTCAATGCAGCTAGCTATCAGGAGATTTTGGAGCACTTCATGCTTCCATCTGCTGAAAAGCTTTATGGAGATGAAGATTTTGTTTTTCAACACGACCTGGCACCTGCTCACAGTGCCAAAACCACTGGTAAATGGTTTACTGACCATGGTATTACTGTGCTCAATTGGCCTTCCAACTCTCCTGACCTGAACCCCATAGAGAATCTGTGGGATATTGTGAAGAAAAAGTTGAGAGACGCAAGACCCAACACTCTTAAGGCCGCTATCGAAGCATCCTGGGCCTCCATAACACCTCAGCAGTGCCACAGGCTGATTGCCTCCATGCCACGCCGCATTGAAGCAGTCATTTCTGCAAAAGGATTCCGACCAAGTATTGAGTGTATAACTGAACATAATTATTTGAAGGTTGACTTTTTTTTAATTAAAAACACTTTTCTTTTATTGGTCGGATGAAAAATGCTAATTTTTTGAGGTTTTCATGAGCTGTATGCCAAAATCATCAGTATTAAAACAATAAAAGACCTGAATTATTTCAGTTGGAGTGCAATTAATCTAAAATATATGAAATTTTAATTTTATCATTACATTATGGAAAAGAATGAACTTTTATCACAATATGCTAATTTTTTGAGAAGGACCTGTTACTTCAGCGATTAGCATTAAGCTTTGTATCAGTAGAAACCCGGGAGTATATTCAAATTATCGTATTTTCCCCCCTCATATCCCCCTGAAACGAGAGAATTATGTATTTTATTTCTGGAAAAATTCCTCAGATGACGCATATATAGTCATTTTGCGTCATCGGAGGAGTTTTTGTCCAGAGGCTAAAGACTACAGCCAGGAGTCGCTATTTCTGCATGTTTTCAACATCGCACTCACAGCGCTCGGGAAGCTGCGTAGATTCATGTAAATGATTCGGTGGAGAGCAAAGTGAGTGTTTCAACTTTTCAAATTAACTTCCTATGAAAGTTAAGCTTCCAAAGACATGATCTGAAAATGCGCCAGACTGTTCACGTGCTGTGAATGCAGCCGCGAATTCCGCGCTTACCTCAGCCCATGTGATGAATGTAATCCAATCCTGCTGTGTTTGTGCCGTGACACTCAGGCTCACTCACATTATGTTGAACAGACACGTTCAGTTTTTAATTGTAGTGTCTCTAGCTGAACTGATTTTATGAAAAAGAACGCAGTGGGCCAGTGATCCAGCCAGTAGCCTTGCCAGGGCAGCGAAGTGTGTTCTGGGAATTGTTGTTTTTCATCCCCATGAGACAAAAATAAATTTTCTGTGTTTTCTCAGTCTAAAAGGCACCAAATTCAAAAATAATTTCACATTTCTACTACATTAATGACCCAGTTTAAATACAAATTCATCTTCCCAGCGCTGAAGTAAGCATACTCCGCTTTTCCGGTCATGAGTATGAGGTAACGCAGCTCTGTTTATCATATTAGAAAAATTTAAGTGTGTTTAAAATTATGACGTTACTCTGTGCATTCGCTCGGCTGCTGCTGTGACACTTGTTGCATACTGCAGTGAGAGTAAAGCTTTTCTGCAAAATAAAACCGGAAATGAGGGTAACGCAGATATTGACACGCTATGGTCATACGTCCCGGTTCATTGGTAAAAATTAAGTGTTTTTTCAGTCAGTGTTTTTTCTCACAATTTACAAATAGTTAGAAACATTTGGGATATTGTAAGAACTCAACAGAACACAATATATAACAATGGCCTTGTGGTTTTTGGATATATATTATATTATAAAATCCTACATAGTCTACCTTTTAAAGGGTGAGTAAAAAATAGCAAAACTTTTTTTTTTTTTTTACTTTTCATTGAATTTCGGTTAACTTGCCCTTCCATATTGATGACACACGAAGCAGTTGCACTTAATGACAATAATGTGTATAGTTCTTTGTTTTTTTTCTCAATATCATATTAATCGCTTAGAATGGCTTACAGGTCCAGGGCCTGAAATTTATCTATATCTTTAATTAAGATGGTTGCATGCTTGTAGGGCTGAGAACTTGAACATTGTTTTTCAAGGTTAATCAGATGTGAATATGAGACCTGACCAGGTGTTCAGGAAAGACAAACATTTCTGCATGATGAAATGAAAGCAGGTTGATGCAATGGATAAAATGTCAATATTCTTAAAAGGATAGCTCACCCAAAAATGAAAATGTGATGTTTATCTGCTTCCCCCCCAGGGCATCCAAGATGTAGGTGTCTTTGTTTCTTCAGTAGAACACAAATGAAGATTTTTAACTCCATTCGTTGCAGTGTGCCAGTCGCATAATGCATGTCAAAAGGAACAGTTTAGAGTATGAGAGCTATGAGTAAAAAAACATAGATATACAAATCCTTATTAAACCCTGTGGCTCGTGACTATACATTGCTGTCTTAAGACACGAAACAGAACAATATTTATATGATTTTTTTTAACCTCAAATACAACACCATGTACATCAGTTGTCCCCGCGCCATCACTGCCTGTAAGTGAGGTGAAATTAAACGATATGGAACAGCTAATGGTTGTCCATTTTGTCTGTGTCTGGTACAGGTGTGTTCTCACTGGAGAAAGTGCAGGATGAGATGGATGGGTCTTATGGCACAGAGGATCTGAATGAGTTGGAGGTGAATGGGAACTGGACCCCACAGGAAAAGGCCCTGCATGAGGCCAGACTGAAAGCTAAGGCTAAGCGGCGCCTGCGTAAATCATCCTCCCGGGATTCCACTCGGGAATCACTTTCTGAATCAGTATCAGGAGAGCTTTCTACCGATCCACACAGTCCCAAGGGTAAAAACGCTGTAAATGACCGAAAGTCGCGGGCTGGAAAAGGCAGAGGACTGCCCAAAAAAGGTGATATTGTGAAACAAGTTCTCTAATTATTTGTTAAATTATTTGTTTTTACCAATATATCAATTAAGTAAAGGAAGATGAATACTATATTTAGATGTTAATATAAACCACAAAACAGGATCCATTTAGCCTCAAGTGCCACAATAATTTTGATAGTAACTTTGGTTATTTGTGTGGTATGACCAAAATCTTACATCAAAGTTACAGTATTTATCATCACGATATGGTTATTATTGCTGCAAAGTTATAACCCCCAAATATTGTATTATGTTGTAATTCCTGTTTTTTAAATTTTGATCTAAATTAATAATTGCATTTTCAGTGTCTATTGCATTTCTAGTGTCTATTGGATAAATGTTTTATATTTCAAAGTCCTTCCTTCCTATCTTTTGCATTTGGCTTTCTAGCTGTTTTATACTGATTTCTCATTTGAATAGGTGGAGCGGGTGGTAAAGGTGTGTGGGGAGCAGCGGGTATGGTATATGAGGTGGAGGAACCTGATGTTAAGGACCCCAACTATGATGAATCTGCACAGGTATGAATACACCTACTATTTAGGTTTGCAGTCTATACATGAAGTAGTACACTTTACACAATATTTCTCTTTTTTATGGACAATGAATTCACAGTGCCAGTCAACATATTTAGAATTGGGGATAACAGTTAAAAGAGAGTTTATCCAAAAATAAAAAAGTAATAATTTACTCACCCTCATGTTGTTGCTCATGGTTTTCTTTTGTCTGTGAAACAAACTTTCAAGCTAAAAAAAATACATAAAAAGGTTTTATTTTCACTAGTTTCATCCAAGTCCTCTGAAGCAAAGCAGCCACTTGATAAACACAAGATTTAAAGCACAAGTTTGCTGATTTTCAACCAGCTTTACACAAAAAAAGGGTACTCTTTGTCTGTTACCTGCACTCAGATATCCCAGTTTATCTGTCAGCTAAAGGCCACTGGATGCAAGTAGCATGTCTGAATTTATAATACTCATAAAACAGTAAGCGAAAAAGTATGACCTACTACTACTGACAAAGTTCTGAAGTGCGTATTTGTAAATGGCAGTGAACTGATGCCGTTGGTCACAGTGACAACATAGCGGATGTAGTATGTCCAAATTTCATTCATACTGTATAGAACATGGTGAAACGTATGTTTCAAAGTAAATGTAGTATCGGCTATACAGTATGCGATTTCGGACACAGCTCATGTATACAGAGCCTAAATCAAGTATGGTGATGTCACTAACATCATTCCTGCATCATGACATGAACACCAATGAGGTTTGATGTTTGGAATGGAATCGAGGTGAGGAAATGATGACAGAGTTTTTTGTTGGACCAATCCTTTAAGAATCATCCTCTGGAAAACCAAAAGGCCATTTTCAAAGAGTCAGTGTTTCTCTTGTTCAGTTGAGTGGTATGTGAGCTAAAAGTGGTTCTGGCAACCCTGCTGGTATTCATGCGGTTTGAATACTGCTGTGATGTTATTCAGTTCACTGTATCACCAAAGTGTTTTAGCAGTGACAGTTTACTGGAGAGATCTACTAGGGCAAAAAAAGATGATTTTAATTTATTTATTATTTATTAATAATAATGATTTATTAGTATTTATTATCCCTTTATGTTAAAGGTGTTTTTTTCCTAGTGTCAGACTCTTGTTTGTTTATCAGGGAGTCACGGTGTATGCCACAGTAGTACCGGAGCTGGACGAGGGAGAACTTGAGAAGACTATCAATCCCATTGTGCAGGAGTACTTTGAGCATGGAGACACCAAAGAGGTGGAGGTGAGCTACAGCTTATCACAAAGCCAGATTCCAAATAATTAGTGCTGCCATTCTATAAAAAAAAAATGAACTGATTAATCACACATTTTTCTGTAATTAATTGTGATTAATTGCACCTTACATTTAAAGTTTTTAATATTGTTGTAATTCCACATTTACTCTCCAAATTAATGTAGAAACAACATACTGGCAGTATATTTTAACAACAATTGTGTGATCAGTCTTGACTAGGGGTGAAACAATTCACTCGTTTTCTCTTTATCGATTACAAATCCTGACGATGCATATTCATCGATCTTGAAACATGTATTTTTGATTCGTGAATTGTTGATTTCGGTCAATAATCGATTTAAAATGCTAAGAATCTAATTAGATATCGATTCAGTGCTTTAAAAAAACATTAGATTATACTACATGCGTGAATTAATGGACATTGCGCGATCACCCGTGCACTCACAGCTCTCCTTCACAGACACGCACTGCACTCTTCACTGGATGCTTGTGCTCCGTCTGTAGCTCTCATTGACACATTTTTGAGCAGCCCACCTTTGAGCTTCTTTTCAGGATGGCCGCACTGCTATTCAAAATTTTAAGTTTTTAAATTTTACTTAATGTTGTTTAGCTGAATGTACGAAGGAAACTGCTGAAATAATGACAACACTGAAATAAGAGCGCATGGTTCATCTGTCTATCAGACGCGCATTAAAGTTGCTTCCGTTACTATAGCAACAGTAGACACCCTGCGCGTTTTCTTTCAGAATCATCGTAAGGAAAATGTTCCGTATTATAAAGAGAACAAATAGGGCTTTTCTTTCTATTCCGTAATGAAAAGTTAGTTTAGGATTAGTTGGAAAAGTGCATGATATTCTTGTCTCTCCATGGAAGCATTGCATGTTTAATGTACCGTGAACACTTTAATAAATAAGGTTATGTAGCCATTAACAACACTGTCATACACAATAGTTGGCTTGAACTAAAAATAGCCTACTTTTAAAGCCTTATTAAATTTTGGCTTATGTAAATTTCTAAAAATGCCATATAATATATTTTAAATATATTAAAATAAAGTAATTATAATAAAATAACAAAGTAATAACATGAACTAACATTAACAATGGACAAAATATTTTTTTGCCCAGTCTCTGACCCCTGAAGGCCGCTGTGTAATTCACACCCTGACTAAGACACATTTGGGGAAGCATTTTAATAATCCTATGATCGTATATTTAAAAAAATGCAGAATCAAATCGCATCAGATTTTATTGTGAATCTAATCTAATCATGATAAATTTGCAAAAATCGTTCTTGAATCAAATTGAAAACATATGAATTGTGAATCGAATCGATTCGCTGCCTACCCAAAGATTCACAGCTCTAGTCTTGACTGGTCCCTGGAGCATACGATCACAATGGTGTGATTAGAACGTTCAGTGCATCACGTGGTCATCTGCTAAATTCAAATGTGCTTTTGGCTGGCGCTGAGCCAGAGACGGATGCTCAGCGTTTGTCTCACATCACAACTATTCAGTGTATTCAACCACATAATATTTATTTTACATTTAAGCTATTTAAATACACAGTACTAGCAAAAAATTAATGTAAAGCTTGTTAAATACACACTGATGTCTATGGAAGTGGTAATAATCCTTTCAATTAAAATTTGGCGACGTGTTTTATCAGATACACTTTGCACAGATAAACTCTATTCTTCTCCCATTCACTTGTCACTTATTTTCATGTATTTCGGGAGAAGTGGGTGAATTAACATGATGTAAATCAGACAGATCTGATTCTCTGAATTGTGGCGCAAACTAACATGGCGGCACATGATGTTATAGATCAACTAACATGATCATTATAAAGGTTTGTAATCAACAAAATGCATTCTTTTACACATATTTTGAGTATCGGAATATCAGAGTTCATGATGTAGTTAACAGATTAAAAGCGATACATCAGTCTTGGAGCACTATTATGCTGTGGTGTGTCATGTGACAAGCATGACGAGTATCCCATAGAAATAATGTGATGCATTCTACAAAAAAAATGGTCGTCTTAGAGGGATATGAAAACTGTCATAATTTACTCGCATAAGTTGTTCCAAACCTGTATGAATTTCTTTCTTCTGCTGAACACAAAGGAAGATATTTGGAAGAATGTTTGTAACCAAGCAGATCTCATCAGCCATTGACTACCATAGTATTTTTCCTCCCACACTACTTCCAAATATCTTCCTTTGTGTTCAGCAGAACAAAGTAATGTACAGGTTTGGAACAAGTTGAGCATGACTAAATGATGACAGAATTTGGGGGCTCATCTAGAATGTTTTAAGCTTGCATGTGAAAGGGTTAAATATTTGTTTAAATATTTAAAATAAAAGCTTTTAATTTTAAGATTTAGTAGGCCATATATCATCGCTCAACGCTAAGGGTTTTTTCTATTGACCCAGTCAGAACGGTTCAGACTTTTACTTGCCCTGGCAAAGTACACAAAGTTAATGTTTTTGTTGTTTTTGAATCATGTAACCCTGTAAACAGTGCTTTAAGATTTTCAGGTAAGTCTAATAGGCATACTGAAATTGAAAAAAGGTTATCAAACACTTCACAGACTTCCATGCATAAATTATAAATCAAATATAGATTTATAGATTATCCTTATTAAAGCTATCAAGTTATTAAGTCAAGAGCAGTGAGTGATTTTTCTCTTTTTCTTTTTTTCTTTTTATTAACATTAAGGACAGACAATACAGCAGCAAGTTGCTGTCACTTTAAGACCTGCCGCACCTGTACATTACCTGTACAGGTTCGGCATCCTCGCCAAATTTGCCTTTTGGCCTCTGTCCATCAGGGCCTCCTAATCATCCCCAAATACTGATTGGCTTCATCACTGTCTCCTCTCCACCAATCAGCTGGTGTGTGTTGTTGGGCATTCTGGCGCATTATGCCTGCCATCGCATCATCTAGGTAGATGCTGCACATTGGTAGTGGTTGAGGAGATTCCCCCCTTCTATATGTAAAGAACTTTGAATACCCAGAAAAGCTCTATATAAATGTAACAAATGATTATTATTATTTTTTTTAACTGACACGGATCTGACACAGAATGGCATCCCATTTTCATACAACTTCATTTAAGACTGTGCTTGTGAGGATACTCAACAAAACATTCATTTTTGCATATTTTATGTTTTTGTCTGTTTAAAAAGGTTGGAGAAACACAGCATTAGGGTATCATACTTGGTCTAGTATATAGTATTCTAATTACTCTTTAGAATGGAAACTAGTTAATTCACCTCCCAACAGCTTTTGTAAGTTAAACTCTAAAGTTTTTTTTTATCTCTGCTTCCTTCTTTGTCTGGTAGATGCTTCTCAAAGAACTGAACTTGGGCCATCACAGATATGAGTTCTCCTCTCTGGCTGTATCTCTGTCTCTGGAAGGCAAGGCCAGCCACAGGGAGCTCACATCACGTCTTCTCTCAGACTTGTCTGGAAAGGTGCTCTCTGAGAGGGACATGTCACGTGCATTTGACAAAATACTTAAAGAACTGCCAGACCTCATCCTGGATACACCAGAGGCCCCACAGGTAAAGGAGAAAATGCCACAAATCGAGTTCACTCAAGTTGAAATTGAATATTCTGTTTTGATTGATCATGTCGTTGCAAACATGTATGAGTACATTCTCTATATTACCTGGTTCCTTTTTTTTCTTCAGATGCTTGGTCAATTTATTGCAAGAGCCATTGCTGACCACGCTTTACCCATGAGTTTCCTTGACTGTTACAAAGGCAAGGTGGATTGTGACCATGCCAGGTAAGCTTGATGTGACAGTCTTGGATTATTTGCTTAGACCAGCAGTCTTGTGTCTTGATTATGAGTAAGTATTTTGAGTAAGAATGATTATGAGTAAGTATTCGGATAACTGTGGTGACTGATTGATGAAAAATGATTTTGCTTTGTAACATTGATGCACACTTGTAGAAGTAACATTTTATTATCTTGTAGCACAGATGTAAAGAAGCCCATCCCAATAAGAGTGAACCCACATGCAGACTAAAAAAGTTGGGCTACTAGCCACTTAAGCAGTTTTTCCACATTCCTAATAGGGATTTATGAATGGCATGCATTTTAATTAAAAAGTGTAAATACCTACAAGTAGCTTTCACCAGTCACTGTAGCTTGTGGGCAGTGACGGTAATTACCCACACTACATGCTATGGAGTTCTAGATTGAATATGCTATTAATTTTGTCTAAAGTATAAAATCATTATTCTTTTTTTTCTTTTCTTTTCTTTTTCTGTAGTATCTGCTTCTGACCAGCTGACATGCTATTATCATGTTTGTGTGTTCATGTCTTTATTACTGTTAGAGCTGCACTGGACAGAGCATCAGTTCTGTTGTCCATGAAGAGGGAAATAATGCGGCTTGATAACGTGTGGGGAGTTGGTGGTGGCCAGAGGCCTGTCAAACATCTCACCAAAGAGGTAAAGTGAAGGCCAGATGTGTTTTCAAATCCCTAGAAGGGTACTAATGTAAGGCTATCATATGATCAGCCAATCATTCATTAGAGTGCTTTTTAAGGATAAGCTCGCTTCAAAATGAAAATGTACTTTTTTATTTGATTTTTTATTTACCCCCATCTCATCCAAGATGTCCATGTCCATGAGGAAAACATTCCAGGATTTTTCTTCACATAATGGTTTTCAGTTGGAACCAAAATGTTAAAGGTCCAAATCAATGCATTTTTACAAATGGCTTCAGAGGCTTTGCGCGATCTCAGAAGAGGAATAGGGTCATCTAGTGAAACAATGTCATTTTCAAAACAAAACAAAAATGATATACCTTTTAACCTACATTGCTCATCTTGCGCTGCTCTGCGACGTGCTAGTGAACAATATTAAATGACAGACAAGCAGAATTACAGAAAATTATAAATAGAATATTGTTGGAATCAGCATAACCCATGGAATATAATGATAAGAAAGAAAACAAAAAAAGTTTTGGTAAAATGCTAGGTGACACCAACTTCAATCTTCTTAGGCACAAAACATGTAAATGAAGAAACTCAAGTTTTGTTTAACATCCTGCACTTTATTTGCTTTTTATACGTTGTTGCTGTTTGTTTTACAGATGAACCTGTTGCTAAAGGAGTACTTGGTGTCAGGTGTGCTCTCTGAGGCTGAGCGCTGTCTGCGAGATCTAGAAGTGCCACACTTTCATCATGAACTGGTCTATGAGGTGTGCATGAACATTTCACATACAGAAATAGTCAATATATTGAAGTATAATTTAAATCCTTTAAAGTGTAAACAGCACTATCATGTAGACAGCCACTATATTGAATGCACATACGTTGTCTAGTTATCAGTTATAAGATATATTTAAATCTCTTTTGAAGTGTAAATAGCACTGTCATGTGTTTCTGTCAGGACCACTATCGTCAAAGATGATTGATTGACTATTTAGCATATAGTTTGGGTTGCCGGTAAGGTTCTGTTCTGGGCAAGAGCTCCCTGCACATCCATGCAGCTAAGCATGGATAAGAGCAGCAATTACCCTTAGGGTAACAGAAACGAACCAGCTTAATGTATTGCAGATATCATTAATGTTGATATTTAACATACAAAATAATTCAGGAATTTAGTCTGATTCAAGGGGAATTAGAATACAAAATCC
The DNA here is from genome assembly GCA_023029165.1 of Gobiocypris rarus. NCBI lineage: Eukaryota > Metazoa > Chordata > Actinopteri > Cypriniformes > Gobionidae > Gobiocypris > Gobiocypris rarus. The sequence goes on along the minus strand of CM040914.1, from coordinate 23,575,338 downwards.
TGACTGACGAGAGGAGGAGCTGGAGGTGGAGGAGGATAAATGAGCTCCGGAGAACGCAATAGCTGCTGATAGTACTGAAGGAGCTTATAGATGTATGTGGTGATAGGCATTGTATTCCTATAGGTAGACGTGATCAGCTGACAGACAGCTCAAGCGAGTTAGACTAACGTGAACTGCCAGAACTGATGCTATACGCTTTGTCTTGTAGACATTTTCAACATAAAGACATTAAATTATGTGTCATTTATATTTGATGATTAATTACTGTGTCGAGTTGCACAAAGCTTTTCGTGCTTTCTCTTTCGATTATTTCATCTTCCTGTCACTTACCTGATTTCTCACCTGTTTTTCTGTCTGGTTGATATAGGCTGTGGTTATGGTACTAGAGTCTACAGGTGACGCAGCCATACAGATGATGGTCAAACTCCTCAAGGTGTTCTGGCAAACTGGTCTCATCACTCTGGACCAGATGAATAGGGTTTGTACAAACGTGACAATGTTTTTTTTTTTTTTTAGCTATTATGTAGCTGGGTGATTTTGCACTGTTACCAATTAGCTAAAACCTGTCTAAACATTTTAACATTATTCTTCTAGTAATTTCAGATCTTAATGATTGTTTATTATTGTTATTATTTTAATTATTAGCCAACAGATGGTACTGTTTATAATGATGTAAAACCATTGATATCACATGGAAACACATCTTTAATGATTCTAAATTGATTCTTAAAAGTTTTGAGCTTAGTTTTTCCACATATGCGCAATGACACTTGTATGTGCTAGAGACAACTGTTTTCTGCATGCTGCCAATTTTACACACACACGCACGCACGCGCAAAACAATCGAACGAGTATATAAACTTGCATAAGGTTCCATGGTTCAAGCACAATTAAAAGGGGAATTGTGGACTATTGCACAGGATATGAGTTCACCTGCTGGTATTTTAATGTTTTCCATTCCAAATGCTTTATGAAGGCATCATTTATGGCATTTGTAATGTTTACAAATTACTTTATATTTGCTTGTATGTTTTATAGTATTTGTTTTAAAATATTTAATAATGAACTTAACATACAATTATTTTGATTTATTATTAAGTTGTAGTTCTTTTTAATAGTACTTGTATTTGTTTTTTTTTTATTAAATTGTTTTATAAAATGCACAAATATTTTAGATATTTAGTCGGTAAACTCTTTAATTCATAAAACAATGTATAGTTTTAGAACTGAATTTCGATAATCAGATCAGATTGTGAGGTGCCTAAAGTTTTCCACACTTACTATGATAGTGGATGGTGATTTATTCTACCTTCTTACCTACTGCCTTTTCTGCTAAGTTTTTTCCAGTCATCACCAAATTTGCGTCTGTTCTTCTTTGGACAATGCTTGTATTCAAAACAGTTTGCTTGTAACATCAGCAGAAGTTTCTCAGAAGTTTCTCTTGTTTTGTATTTACATCCAGCTTGATCTGGTCATTTGAAGGTTGCAGGTTCAAACCCTGCAGAGGACAGTCTAAGAGAACCATTATTATTGTTCTTGTGAGCAAGGGACATAAACCCACATTGCACAAAGGGTATACCTGTAGTTTTTATTCATTAGTTTCTTCCTTTTCTATTTTTTAAATAATATGGCATTAAACTTGTTAAAGTTATGATATAATATGTTAGCTTTATCTGTTCATACCAATGACTTTTAAATCAATATTTTAATTCCTCATAATTCAATAATCAGGTTAAATAAGGAATGGCTCCGACATGGTTGGCAACATTTTTCCTACAGTGATCCTAGTTGTTTGTGAGAGAATGAATTGGTTTTGTGTGTTATACACAGGGCTTCCAGCGTGTATACGATGAGCTGCCAGAGATTAACCTGGATGTGCCTCATGCGCACTCCATTATGGAAACCTTTGTGGATCTTTGTTACCAGGAGTCAGTCATCACTAAGCAGCTGAGGGATTTCTGTCCAACCAGGTCAGAGACTTGCGTCTTCTGTGTCTACTGATGTTCTGTAGAGGATAATTTTAAAATTGTCTGCTATGTAATGGTAATTCCCTTCCTGTAAACACTAGCATTATAACGGATGTATTCCTGTGGCCAACAGGGGGCGGAAGCGCTTTGTGAGTGAGGGTGACGGAGGGATTGTGAAAAGCTAGAAGAATCAGGTGAGCTGCGGCAGGACCCTGATGCTGAGCAGTCTGGGATCTCCTGCACTCCCCTGAGAATCTGTCCTCACTGTCTTCTTCATTGCTCATCTTCCGAGAACACCGAAGTATTCAGCCTCAGAAATTATATCATCATGTAGAAGAGTGACAACTGAGAAATGCTGTTCTCTCCTCTATTACAGGCTTTGTTCCATTTTGTTTGTGAATTTATATGCGTTTGTATGCAGCATAAATGCTGCAGTGGAAAAAAAAAGTAAGGGGAAATCAGCAGCTTCAGATGGCCATGAAATACAGTTTGGGTTGAGGGATTAATTTTGCTTTATCTTTTTCAGCTTAAGTTCTTTTTCTGTTGTTTTTGTTCACAGGTGTTCACTTGTTAGTGTTCACAGTGATCTCCCAACGTTTAGTTTTTTTTTTTTTTTGCAATGTAATGCATAAAACATGAAGTACTCAGAATAAGGTATTAAAAGAATTTGCTATTCAAATGAAGTACTTAATCAAACTGTTGGGCCAAAATACAATATTTTATGAAGTGATTGGGATCACTTCTAATGGTTTTCATTTTATTGCATGTTTATCTTCAAATTTGTCTTATTGCATAAGGAAACCATACGTTTACAGACTTACAAGAATCTGGGAGATGTCTTGGTTAGCTGCATAAAGACTTTTTTTTTGGTTTCTCAATGCTTATTCAATGGTTTATGCCAACTGCATGTCAAGAAATTCGAATTCTAATGTTTCCGGCTAGTTTTGACATCAGAAAGAGTCTTTGAATGTTTTAGCTGATGAAAAATGGAGGAGAGAGCATCATCACCTCTCAGTCAGGCCGATGCCTGTGAGACTTCTGTCTCCCATTTTCATAGCAGCCTAAAGTTTTGTAAGTTTGATGAAGTTCAGAACAACCATTTTAATTTTTAGTCCTCATGTTTATTTGGACAGAGAAGCCAACTGAGGCAATTAATGAAAATATCTTTATCATTTTGTGGTAAACTTTTCAACAATCAATACCTGTGGTCTCAATTATTATATGATGGGAGGACTTTTTTTTTCTTTTTTTTTTTTACTGTTATGCAATCAGTCTTTGTATTTGCTTGTTCATGGGACACTTTTTCAAAGCAAAAAAAACATTTTGTCAACCAGCAGTTCCAGTGTTCCAGCATTAAATACATTTTGACACTAATTATTTCAATAAAAATTCATAATGCTCATATTCATAATGTTTTTTTTTTCTTTTCAGCCAGTATATGTGAAGTAATTTCTGTGTACAGTAGATTTTAAACCATGGCTAAAAAACCTAAAATGACATTGTAACATGAAACAGTGTGTGCATAATTATTATACAAAATAATATTTTGATCATATTTTTATTTTTTTTCAAGCACATTTGACCAATTCCAAACCACATCAATCTTAATAACTCCTATTAAACTATGAAAATTAACACACACTCAAAACAATTATTATGGTGAAGAATTGGGTGTGAAACCATCAGGAACCCTTTAGTCTCCAGCTCCACCATTTTCCAGAACTTTAACCTACCTGTAGTCTTTAGAAGTACTAGGTGTCAGGTCCTCAGAGACTTTGCTACAGTCATGAATCCCGAAACATGACCCACATTTAATAAGAATCACAATCTGAAGTGTGAAATACACGACGGACCAGCACAACCTCCTCTCGTAGCACTGAAGAACTTATCTTCCAGAATTTGGTTGAGTTGAAGTCCATCTCCTACCCTGAAATGTATATCTTGCTCATTGCTAGTAGCAGGTCACAGCAAGGCTCCCTCACCACTGCAGCTATGTTGTCTGACTTGAACTGGTGCTGGTCACTCTCACTCTTTGCCTATAAAGCCTTCAGACAGATCATGTATTACCTCAGCATTCATATATTACAACACTTTAGATTGTCTGTTGAGATCCTAAAAACTTGTACTTCCGGAGACTAATTCTACACCTTAATTTCTTTCTTTTTTTTTGGCAGCCTTTCCTTCTTGGCATGTTATGCACCCACTGCAAAATCACTATACACTTCCATTCAAAAGTTTGGGGCTGGACATTTTTTATGCTGATGTAATTTCAGCAGCCATTACTCCAGTCTTCGGTGTCACATGTACTTCAGCAGTGCTGAGTAGATTAAAAGTCAAAATAAAACATAAGTTTCATGACGAAAATTGTAAATAGTAATCTATTACATTACACATTTTAAGTAATATAATTTGATTGCTTTTGACTCATTTATCGCATTGATTTGTATAGAATAATCTTGATATAGCATATTGATATAAAAATGCAAAGAGAAAGAAAATGTATTCCACTCTTTGTTAACAACGTGAAGTGCATTAAAAAGTCAGGCTTTCTCATGCAGTCGGGTTGTAAATGGATGAAAAGCTAATAATTTAACATTGAATTTAAATGCAAATATTTTAAAATAAAAACAATCAAAATAAAACACTAATTAAAAAAATATTTGACTTGCTGATGCTGTGTGGCCTCTCAACTTTCCATGTAGCTATATTAGTGTGCAAATCCACAAAACTGGAAGACTTCAGCAATAGCCTTTTTTAGAAAGCAAAATTTTAAAAATAAAATTAGGAGAATGATGGAGATTATTTGAATTAAAAATTATTAACTACCATTTTATATTTTATAATATTTAGTGATCAAGATAATCAATCAAAAATATATATTACCTGAAGTCTGATAACGAGTATTTTAAAATGTGATATAATCTAATTACAAGTAGGGCCTATTTAATTTTAGAAATCTGATTACATAGGCCAGGGGTTTTCAAACTGGGGTCCTCCAGAAGGTTCTAAGGGGTCCCCAGAAAGTTTCAGAGAATAAAAAGAACAAAATTGGTAAAAGTGTACCGAACATTCCGTTTAATTTCTAAATGTTTCTCTCTATTCTTGCCGTATACCTACTTTCCAGAATTGTATGTTTGCTTTGTATTTTACTAGTGAGTTTTTCTCACTCTAATGCCCTTTATCTTGCTCACTGCTCCATAAGGGGTTGTAAGGCAGTATTCTTAATGCAGTACGTGATGGATTTTAGGAAGGGAAATTTTAGGATGGATCCATGTTGATCACATTTTAGGGTCCTTGGCATCATAAAGTTTGAAAACCCTTGACATCTATATTGTATAGCCTATAATGATACCACCCAGCACCCTTCAGAGAATCCTTTCTTTCTGCTGTCTACTGTGATGCTCAAAAAACACCTCTTATTAATAAGAAAACTTAAGTCGTCGTGGTTTAAACCGTTCATTACTCAAAACAGGGCATCGACAAAAAACGAACAAGTTGTGGAGTGTGAACGCACCAAGTGCCTGTTAGCATGTGATCTTGCTTGCTTCACTCCAGACCAGTTGGTGGCAATAGTAAAGTATGATCGCCAATAACCTCACAGTAAGAAGAGGAAGACAGTGTTTACCGCACAGTTGGAGTGTTGTTTTTAATCGTTTGTTTCATTTTTCTCAATGTTCTCACGCAGGTATTAGTCGCAAATTCACGTGGAATTGTTGTTTCTTTCCTTTAATTTATTTGAAGTAATTATACAGATTATAAAAAGCAGTATGTAACTGTGCACTCTCTGTTTTTTGGAATGCTAAATAGCACATATCTCGATTACTATAACACTATCATTATCCAAGGATGTAAATCCATTTGTTAAGAAAATCAGAATTCCGTGTTTACCCATCACTGATTTGATCTAGTCTCAAGCTTTTTTCTTTTCTTTTCTTCATGTAAGTTAACATTAATCATTTGCTCTTAGTGACGTTTTTTAACAGCCCCCATTAAAAATGAGGCAGTTCATTTAACTGACCTGAAAATGAGAAGGCATTCAATATTTGAAAGCTATTATTCTCTCTTGGTTTAGGCTCAAAGACATGAGCAGCAGCCCCGTCATCTCTCAGATATTTCCTCTTTAGCAGAGAGACTGTTAGAGATGAGCAAACCAGTCTACTTTACCAGAGCTAAAGAGGAGGAAACTCTGTGGACAGAAAGAAAGAGAGAAGACAAGAAAACACTGACTGGGATTGAGGCCAGAGACTTCTACCAAACCCTGCTACAAGAGAGAGATGGAGAAAGGCCAAAAGAGGGAAAAGCAGCAACCACACGGAGAGTGGGAAGAGGAGCAGGTAGAGAAGTTAATTTAGAATAAAAAAAAATACATATATTTTGTTTTCTTCTCATTTCTCCCGGTCACAGCTCAGCTGAAGTTGGGATCCTTTTTTGCATGATTTTAAAGTATATAAAGTGGTCAAATGAAATATCTAGTTATCAGCTGCTCATTACATACAATGAATGAAGTTAGAATAATAATGTAGTGATATGAAAATATTCTGTAATACTGTTTTTTTTTTTAAACAAAGGTGATAAATACATTTACACCAATATTTACACATCTATTCTAAACATTAATAATAGTCGGCTAACCATATATATTTTTTCTAAATAGCTGTGGCAACCATTTTACATAGAAGTTTTAAAGATGGCATCAAAAAGTGGGAAATTATCATGAAAAACTAAACTGACAGATCTCTATATTTTAATCTAAATGTCTTTGCATTTTGGCAGGGAAAGAAGGAAATAAATCATAAAACATTCAAACTTTAAATCCTTTCCATTTAAAATGTAACTACAAGTGTACATGTTTAAATTATGCCTCAAAGTATGATTCCATAAATAGATTGCAAATAAAATTTGCATTGATATTTGTTGTAAATGTAAATGTATTTACATGGCACGGTGTTGCTTCTACTAAACTACCTTTTTCATAAAACTATCATCTATAGACCTTATCTACCCCCACCCATTTGTTTTCTGTCTTCCGGTTTGCATTTGCACAGCATGAAGTTAAGATCTTATAGATCTATAAATGAAATACTTCAAATCTTCCTGGTCAACTGACATTTATGACATCCATTAACTCTAAAATAAGTAAATCCACTTCACCAGCTAATTACTCTTCCACAGTGATGCCAAAGAAATATACAGTTATATACAGAGTATACAGAGAATATACAGAGTTATCGCTAAGCTGGATGTTTAAACAAGATGTTTAAAAGATGTAAAGATGGCTGTGGGCTTGTTTATCTGCCGCAAGGTCTACACAGTACTTGTACCCTCAAATCCTATACAGTATGTAGATGTTTAAGACACATGTTTAAGTTTTTCATGACCACCCATTTTCTTTTGACTTGAGGACCCAGTCGAAGAAGAAGAGAAGCACAAAGACATGTTCAACCGGTCAGCACCTCAGAGCGTGATGGACACAAACTCCTCCGATGTGCCCAGGAGGGCAACATTCGGGCCTTGCAAGACCTCTTGCAGCGTGGCTGTGATGTCAACTTCCGTGATGATTTTTATTGGACGGGCGTGATGTGTGCAAGTAAGGCAGGAAAAACAGAGGCTGTCCGGCTGCTCCTGCAACACGGCGCTGCTTGGGTGGGAGTCGTGGACAAACAGGTGCATAACATTCAATTCTGGAAAAATCTTTGCCTCTTCCTTTTTTTGGAAAAGTAGAGTGGTGAGATAAGGACGATTTTTTTTTTCCCTATTGACTTCTACTTATTTGTTAACAATATGTCAATATGGTCAGTTGATTGATAGTGAAATGATTATGATAAATAGATCAGACTGTACTGTTGTCCAGTCTAACTACTAGAGTACTACCAGTCTAACTACAGTCACACATTAACGCTCCTGGAACTAGGCTTGTGTGCATTACTAGGGTTGCAAAATTCTGGGAATTCTCAAGGGTGGAAACTTTACATGAGAATTAACAGGAATATATGGGAATTAATGGAAATTAAAGGGAACAGTCTGGAAATTTGCAAGATTGAAAGTTAGTCTATAACAGGGAATTTAAATGTAATCTTAAAACAACCAGATTAAATGCAAATTCAGTTAAATTTCTACCCTGCACATTCCTCAATCCATGCACACAGCACACTACTTGTGACCAAAGATAGTACCAAAAAAAGCGAACAAAATGTATTAAAATCAATTATTTTTAAAGAGGCTTTATGTAAGAATTTTCTTGTATTAATCACTTTTTTTTGCCAATGTGTGAACAGCTAATGAAAAAAACAAAAAAAACAAGACCTTCCCTGACTTTCTAGGTTGTCTATGAAAGCCAACATGATATTGGTGAATCCTGTTCAGTCACTGTTTTAGCCGAGGCTCGCTCACGTCACCATGGTGTGTGTGCTAGCATGAGCAAAAAGTTGCTGGCTGCAGTTAATTTAGCGTCCACCTGTGTTGCTATGAACAACGGTTTCTGAATTCTATGTGTAGCCCCTTTAAAATAAAGTTTATATATACTATCATTCAAAATGCTCAAACACTTTTCTGATGAAGAAAAAAGTCATGCGACAGAATACTGAATAAGCCAAGTGCACTCTACAGTACAAGACTGAACCTCACTGGTCAGGTTAGCTGTGTATAACTAGTCTGTAACCAAAAAAAATTAAATAAATTGCTGTAGCTAACTTCTTTCTAGCCTTTATATCAGAACTAATTTCACTTCTTTAGTCATTTAACCAACTGGTCCAAGTGTATGAAGTCTATTCACCTCAATTTCAGCAGTTACCTACAACCAATAGATCCCCAAAACTACATTATTATGCAGAGTACAGTTACAAATTTTGTTTTTAAAATTTGTATGAACTTGCATGCATGTCTGCTTATGACCAAACAACATGTTTATGTTTGTATATGATAAAGTTTGTATAAATTACCCCATATTTCCAATTAAAGTTTTTTAATTCCTGTAAATTCTTGTTCATTTACATTTACATTTAGGCATTTAGCAGACGCTTTTATCCAAAGCGACTTACAACATAGGAGTACAGGAAGCGATCGGTCATGAATAGGCGCAAAACGCAAAAAGTGCCTTAAATACCAAGCTTTGGATATCACATAGAATAAGCTTAAGCTAGAATAGGGAAGGAATAAAAGAGAAGAATAAAAGAGAAGAGGTTTTTTTTTTTTTTATGATAAGTGTTCACGGAAGAGATGAGTTTTTAGCTGTCTTTTGAATGATGACAGTGATTCTGCCATCCGGATGGAGGTAGGAAGATTGTTCCACCAGCCAGGAACGGTGAATGAAAAAGTTCTGGAGAGGGATTTCATGCCTCTCTGTGATGGTACCATAAGCCTACGCTCCTTACCTGAGCGAAGGCTTCTGGTAGGGGTGTAGACTCGTAGGAGCGAGTCGAAATATGCTGGTGCCGAGCCTGTGGTGGATCCATAAGCGAGTGTCAAGGCCTTGAACTTGATGCGGGCATCAAGTGGCAGCCAGTGCAGAGAGATGAAGAGAGGTGTGACATGGGCCCTTTTGGGCTCATTGAATACAAGACGTGCTGCAGCATTCTGAATCAATTGAAGAGTTTTGATTGCACACGATGGAAGACCAGCCAGAAGCGCATTGCAGTAGTCAAGCCTAGAAATGACAAGGGCCTGGGCGAGAAGTTGTGTTGCATGCTCTGTAAGGAACGGTCTGATCTTCCTGATGTTGTGCAGAGCAAACCTGCATGATCGAGCTGTCTTTGAAATGTGGTCTTTGAAGGACAGCTGGTCGTCAAAGATTACTCCAAGATTTCTGACCGACCCTGAGGGGGTAATCAGAGATGAACCTTGCTGGATGGTGAAGTTGTGTTGTAGAGTCGGATTGGCAGGGAAGACGAAACTCAGTCTTAGCCAGGTTGAGCTGGAGGTGGTGTTCTTTCATCCATGCCGAGATGTCTGCCAGACAGCTTGAGATGCGTCCATTTACTGTGGGGTCATCTGGTTTAAATGAAAGATAGAGTTGAGTGTCATCAGCATAGCAATGGTATGAGAAGCCATGTGCCTGTATGATGGGTCCCAGTGACGTAGTGTAAATGGAGAAGAGTAGAGGTCCCAGCACTGAGCCCTGAGGAACCCCCGTGGTCAATTGATGTGCTTTGGATACCTCACCTCTCCAGGCAACCTTGAAAGACCTACCTGTGAGGTAAGACTCAAACCAGTGGAGTGGAGTCCCTGTGATGCCCAGTGATGAGAGGGTGGACAGAAGAATCTGGTGATTCACTGTGTCAAATGCAGCAGATAGATCGAGGAGGATTAGGACTGATGATCTGGAAGCAGCTTTTGCCATCCGCAGGGCTTCAGTGACTGACAGTAATGCAGTCTCTGTTGAGTGGGCCTTTTGAAACCTGACTGGTTAACGTCCAGCTGATTTGACTGTGAGAGGAAAAATGAAACCTGGTTGAGAACAACCCGCTCAAGTGTTTTTGCTATGTAAGGCAGGAGAGAAATAGGTCTGTAGTTCTCTAGAAGTGATGTGTCTAGAGTGGGTTTCTTAAGCAGTGGGGTGACCGGGCCTGCTTGAATGTGGTAGGGAAAAGCCAGTGCTGAGAGATGTGTTGATGATGTGTGAGTGCTGGTAGAAGTGTGGGAGAGATGGCTTGTAGAAGGTGTGAGGGGATAGGATCTAGAGGGCAGGTGGTGGGATGGCTGGAGAGGAGAAGTTTAGATACTTCTGCCTCAGTGAGTGTAGAGAAGGAGGAGAGAAGATGTTTGGCTGTGGGTGTGGCTGATCTAAAATCCTGTGTGTGCGGGGGTGGGAACTGACTGCTGATGGTTGTAGTTTTAGTTGTGAAGAAGTGGGCAAAGTCATCTGCAGATAAGGAGGTGGTGGGAGGTGGTGGAGGTGGACAGAGGAGAGAGTTGAATGTTCTGAAGAGTGTGCGTGTGTTAGAGGTGGTGTTGATTTTGTTGTGGAAAAATGAGGATTTAGCCACATGGACATCATCTGAAAATGATGAGAGCAGAGATTGATATTTACCCAGGTCAGACGGGTCATTAGATTTTCGCCATTTTCTCTCTGCTGCCCTTAGTTTTGTCCGGTGTTCACGAAGAACATCAGATAACCATGGGTTAGCAGGAGTGGGGCGTGCTGGCCTAGAAGACAGAGGGCAGATACTATCTAGACAAGAAGTTAAAGTAGAGCATAGAGTGTCTGTTGCAGTGTTGACATCCATGGATGAGAACTGTGTGGGTGAGGGAAGAGAGGATGACACAGCGGAGGAGAGATGAGAGGGAGAAAGAGAGCGTAGGTTTCGTCTGAAAGTAACTGGTTGTGGGATTGGGAATGCGGGGCAGTAAGTTGTAGATTAAAAGTGATGAAGTAATGGTCTGAGGTGTGTAGGGGTTTGACCAGGATATTATCTGTAGTGCAGTTGCGTGTGTATATGAGGTCAAGTTGGTTACCAGATTTGTGGGTGTGTGAGGTGACATGTCGTTTGAGATCGAATGAGGCTAGGAGGGAGTGGAAGTGTGTAGCATATGGTTTGTCCAGGTGAATATTGAAGTCGCCAAGAATTAGAAGTGGGCTGCCATCCTCCGGAAATGAGGACAGCAGCACATCTAGTTCCTCAACAAAGGTGCCCAATTGACCTGGGGGACGGTAAATGACTACAAGATGGATTTTAGTGGGAGTTGAGACTGTAATAGCATGGTATTCGAATGAGTTGTTGTTGCATAGAGAGGTGTGGGTAGAGTATTTCCAATTGTTAGTAATGAGAAGACCTGTTCCTCCGCCCCTCCCAGTGTGACGAGGGGTGTGTGAGAAAGAGAAATTGTTAGAGAGCAGCAGGGGTTACTGAGTCATCTGGACGGATCCAGGTCTCAGTCAAAGCCAAGATATTGAGAGTGGAGTGAGAGGCAAAGGCCGGAATGAAATCAGCTTTGTTGACAGCTGACTGACAGTTCCATAGACCAACAGAAAAAGAGGGAGGGGCATTAGTGGAGGGGGGAATCAGACGCAGATTGGCAGTGTTGCGCTGCCTTCTGCGTGTGACAATGGATCGTGGTCGAGAGACAGTGGGAATGTATTGAAAGCACATTGTAAGAGAGAAAGGAAGGTGGAAAAGGACAGAAAAATTAGATAATTAAGTGCTGTATCGGTGTTCGCTCTTCGGTGGAGTCGATCACAGGTAGAGTCGAAAGAAGATGTCTTTACCCGAGTCGGTCTTCACACGAGGAGGCTGACCACGAGGGCTGAACGCTTCCGCTGACGCTTCTGTGCCAGCGCTGACAAGCTTATTAAATACACACCTTTTATTATTTGAGCGACTACAGCTGTGGACGCTTTTGTAATTAGCCCAAAGGATCAAGTCAAAAGCCTGTCAATGGCTCGAATCGAAACGAAAAGTATGACTCACTACCTGTGCTAAAAGCCACCAATAACAATAACAATAACGTTTGACTGCGCGTAACGCGAAAACAGCCCTGGTTATAATTCAAATGCAATATGCTAACACAGTACAATTATGACAAAATAGATAAGTGCAAAATCGAAATGTATCCTTCTTCTAGCACGCAATACACTAAGTAATACAACAAAACGGAGTATTTACAAAAACACTTACATACGGCTCGCGGCTCTTCCACGGACCTGGACGCCTTCTCCTAATGAGCAAGTGACTGACCTGACTTATATATGTACAGTCCGCCTTGTAATTAGCCCAAAGGATCAAGTCAAAAGCCTGTCAATGGCTCGAATCGAACGAAAAGTATGACTCACTACCTGTGCTAAAAGCCACCAATAACAATAACAATAACGCTTGACTGCGAACGGCGCCGAAAACAGCCCTGGTTATAATTCAAATGCAATATGCTAACACAGTACAATTATGACAAAATAGATAAGTGCAAAATCGAAATGTATCCTTCTTCTAGCACGCAATACACTAAGTAATACAACAAAACGGAGTATTTACAAAAACACTTACATACGGCTCGCGGCTCTTCACGGACCTGGACGCTTCTCTAATGAGCAAGTGACTGACCTGACTTATATATGTACAGTCCGCCTTGTAATTAGCCCAAAGGATCAAGTCAAAAGCCTGTCAATGGCTCGAATCAAACGAAAAGTATGACTCACTACCTGTGCTAAAAGCCACCAATAACAATAACAATAACGCTTGACTGCGCAACGGCGCGCAAAAACAGCCCTGGTTATAATTCAAATGCAATATGCTAACACAGTACAATTATGACAAAATAGATAAGTGCAAAATCGAAATGTATCCTTCTTCTAGCACGCAATACACTAAGTAATACAACAAAACGGAGTATTTACAAAAACACTTACATACGGCTCGCGGCTCTTCACGGACCTGGACGCTTCTCTAATGAGCAAGTGACTGACCTGACTTATATATGTACAGTCCGCCTTGTAATTAGCCCAAAGGATCAAGTCAAAAGCCTGTCAATGGCTCGAATCAAACGCGAAAAGTATGACTCACTACCTGTGCTAAAAGCCACCAATAACAATAACAAAAACGCGTTTGATCATGCAACGGCGCGCCAAAACAGCCCTGGTTATAATTCAAATGCAATATGCTAACACAGTACAATTATGACAAAATAGATAAGTGCAAAATCGAAATGTATCCTTCTTCTAGCACGCAATACACTAAGTAATACAACAAAACGGAGTATTTACAAAAACACTTACATACGGCTCGCGGCTCTTCACGGACCTGGACGCTTCTCCTAATGAGCAAGTGACTGACCTGACTTATATATGTACAGTCCGCCCTTGTAATTAGCCCAAAGGATCAAGTCAAAAGCCTGTCAATGGCTCGAATCAAACGAAAAGTATGACTCACTACCTGTGCTAAAGCCACCAATAACAATAACAATAATAACGCTTTGACTGCGAACGGCGCGCCGAAAAACAGCCCTGGTTATAATTCAAATGCAATATGCTAACACAGTACAATTATGACAAAATAGATAAGTGCAAAATCGAAATGTATCCTTCTTCTAGCACGCAATACACTAAGTAATACAACAAAACGGAGTATTTACAAAAACACTTACATACGGCTCGCGGCTCTTCACGGACCTGGACGCTTCTCCTAATGAGCAAGTGACTGACCTGACTTATATATGTACAGTCCGCCCTTGTAATTAGCCCAAAGGATCAAGTCAAAAGCCTGTCAATGGCTCGAATCGAAACGAAAAGTATGACTCACTACCTGTGCTAAAAGCCACCAATAACAATAACAATAACGTTTGACTGAACGCGCGGCCGAAAACAGCCCTGGTTATAATTCAAATGCAATATGCTAACACAGTACAATTATGACAAAATAGATAAGTGCAAAATCGAAATGTATCCTTCTTCTAGCACGCAATACACTAAGTAATACAACAAAACGGAGTATTTACAAAAACACTTACATACGGCTCGCGGCTCTTCACGGACCTGGACGCTTCTCCTGGGGACAATTGTTCATTTTTCAATTTGGAATTTTCCCAAAATTCCCCAGCTTAACTTCCCATGGAAAGTTTCTGAAAATTTACCGGAAGTTTAACGCCCATTTGCAACCCTAATTATTACTATTCAGAAAAGTAATACACATTTTTAAAATAATAATATGATGTTATCTCTGGGAGGTGTTTAATTGACCGTAGTTGGATGGTTCAGATGTTTCAACAAAAAAACTTGTGACTTCATTAAAGGGAAAAAACGAATCAAATTAGTGTACCAGTACTTTTAAGACCTGTTCACATCAAGAGCGATTATACTTGCTATGTAAACTAAATATAATTGCGCTAATTATAATAATTCTGTTATATGACAAAAAGGACATCAATACCACAGCTATAATGATTACAACAGTAATATAGTTAGACTCATATTTTCTTTATTTTCCCAGCTAATGAACTATAAAAGCATTGACAAGCTAATCAGAATCAACATAACTTTAGAGAGCTCGAGCATTTAAAGCAGCAGATGACATAACTGCAGCACGTGGTTATAATTATATGAATGTTATCATCGGCTTGTGTGGATTTTAGTTCAGGGTTGTCCATGTCCAATCCTGCTCCTGGAGTTTAGCACCAACCCCAATTAAACTCACCTAAACCGGCTAGTCAAGGACTTACTGGGTATATTGGAATCTTCCAGGCAGGTGTGTTGAGGCATGTTGGAGCTAAACTCTGCACTCCAGGACCGAGTTTGGACACCCCTGGCATAGTCGCTAGTTATCGCTCTTGGTGTGAATGGGCCTTTAGTATCATTTATATACAAATTATTATTATTATATTTCATTAGCTATTGCTTTTATAATTTCAGATTTAATTTTAATTTTGAGTCATTTTGTTTTGTGCTTTTGCCATTTTTATTATTATTTCTATTTATTAACAATTAGTCATTTTAGTGCTTCATGTTTAGTGCTTATTTTATTTAAAGTTTTTCATCTTATATTTATATTTTATTTTATTTTATCTATATTTAACGATAAAGTTTGCTTTATTTAACGATATTAAGACTTCCTGTGCAACTGAATGGATGTCAAAAAGATAAAAAAGCGAACCTATAACACAAGGGCAGTGAAGCATTTACACAATACATTGTTATTCATAAAAATTACTTTAAAAGAGTTTTATGTCTTTAAACTAAACTAATTTAGTCAACCGATATGATCCCTAATGGAAAGTAGTCCTGCTACCTCAAACACTACTGATGTAATAGTCTGCAAATCATTTCCTAAACATTATCTTTGGTTGTTTCTTGTTTCGTCTCATTCCCTCTCATTTTATCTCCTTTTTTTCTTTCTCTTTTAAGGGTAAAGATGCTCGGGATCTGGCCCTGCAGGCAGGTCACCAGGATGTAGTGAGAGAACTGGAGCAGTTCAGTGTGCCAGAGATTACAAACACACCTACTACAAACAATGCAGACAGGTTAGATGGTTTACAGTAAACTTGGTGTCCAGATGTCCAAACACAACATAAATTCACACTTAAATATAGCAGTTAACATTATCATTTACATGCATGTTCTTAACCCGATTATGCATAAAGGTACACTGTCACTTTTTTTGTTGTTCAAAATGAACAAAATTTAAATAATTAATCAATACATTATCATTCCTTCTCCCAAAAAAGTGTTTGTCTTACCCTGATTCACTATGGTAAGCCTTTTTTAAGTGTTTATATTTTAGAGCTAGCAGGTATTTGCGTATATGCGTCACATTTGCCTTGTGAGTGACTCTACATATTCGTAAAAAGAGAAAAGTTGCTCCGTCTACTTTGACACGTGTATGGTGTGGGAGTGTGATTTGTTCTCTTAAGTCTAGTAGTGAATGAGTGCGTTTACATGCACATGCTTAAGCCGATTATGCTTAATAAGCCAACAACAAAAGTGGTCATGTAAACGCGGTAACCTGTTTACTTTTAACGGAGTATGTCATAAACAGCTAAAGCATAAACCGGTCGGAACAGGTCGTTTTTTGCCTCTTACCCCGATTTCACGCGGCATGTAAATGCATTAACCTGCTTTCAGTCGGCTTATTGAAGTGCGCATGCGTGATAGGTGACAAAAACGCATCCAGACAGAGCGAGCGTTTTACATGAAAGAAAGAAGGAAATATATCACAAACACAGACTCTTTTAAGACCCAGAAAATTATAAAAATGTGTTCTCATCTCATGCAGCAGAAGCAGAAGAGATTCAGTCAAACGCTGCATCTGTAACTGCAGGAGAGAATAATATGAGCCTTACATTTCCCACGGACACGTTGCAAGCTTTATTTAACATCACAACTGACATATAAATTATTATTTTTAACGTCACTACAAGGAAATAACCCGGTTTATTAATAGTCATGTAAACTCAGTTTACTTACGTTGTCAGTTTACTGGTTTGCATGTAAACGGGTAAAACTGGTTATTTCTATAAGCTGATATTTGTGAGTTATCAGCTTACTGGCGTGCATGTAAACGTGCTCACTGTTTTAAAGGGAATATATTATTCCCCAATATGTAAAATAAGTCTCTGAAGTCCCTAGAGTTTGTATGTGAGGTTTTAACTCAAAATACCCATCAGATCATGTTTTATAGCCTGTTAAAATGTATAGTTTTTGGGCTGAGCAAAAACGCATTGTTCTTGTGTATGTCCCTTTAAATGCAAATGTGCTGGTGCTCCCTGCCTGTTCTTTCAAGAAGAGGGCGGAGCTTCAATAGCTTAAGCAACAACAACAACAACAACAACAGAATGTCAGAAACTAAAGGTGTTCAGTTCGAACCGGACTCAAACAATAATGCCTACAGAGTTAGAGAATAAATGCTACATGGTATAATTTAGTTTTATTCTGGTTTTAACTTATGTTGCCATCTTTCTTTTATCCACTATCAGTACAAGCCTGTTGTAGTGGACCCCATCCAAATGATAGCCAAAATTTTACCTATAAATTTGACGAAGTTTATTGTTCATCGCACAAAAGATGAAGCGTCTGTTTTCACTCCCGAAGATTACTGTAAGAGCTAATTAAAACGCAGTTCAAGAAGTGCACATTCAAGTCTTATCCATAAACACTCGCGCATAAATACTTGCATTATCATCAGCTTACACAGCGAATTACACAAAATCACTCATTACAACTAACAGTAAACTAATATATATATATCGTTTCAGGGAGTGCTTAATAAATTCGTAAACTTTATATCCATGAAACAGCTCAAATAAACTATTATAAAGCGCATGCTCTGCCTTTCATTACTGCTGTGACCAGTATCGTTCCGGAGATTATAAGATGGATCAGGAATACTTTTTAGCAAAACCTGCCTTGAATTGTGCCTCGTTCAGGCAATGCACCTTCATTGCTTTACAAGACATTGTTGTCGCTATAGCTGCTTGAGTCTGTCAATGCTGCAGGTGGAAACGTGCAGATTAAGGGGTGTAATATTATAATAGATCATAGAGAAATCTGAGTGGCTCGTTTTTTCACATGTGTGCAAAAAAAGGTTTACCAAAACAAAGTTACTGGGTTGTCCTTTTTCACATTTTCTGGATTGGTAGATGCACCGAGGACTCGATTTATAGCACCTAAACATGGAAAAAGTCAGATTTTCATGATATGTCCCCTATAAGAGCAGTAGGATAATCATATTAGTCTGCACAATCAAGCAGAGCCTCAGCACAACCAAAATGATGTTCTTTTGCAAAATGCATGCAATTTAGTTTTTTAACCACTAGAGGGCAAAATGTACATAGTATATAAGCAGCCAGTGGTCAGGGCCAGAGTTACCTCATATTGTGACAGGCAAAATAATAGTTTTTGCCCAAATGCTATGCTTACATAATTATTTTTTTGTGTGTGGATTTTCCCCCTAGTATAATTCCCCCCATATATTTGACATTATTCTCTATTATGTTTAGAAAAGGCAAAAATATTAAAGTTCTCACTAAAATTCTGTTATCTAATATATATATATATATATATATATATATATATATATATATATATATATATATATATATATATATATATATATATATATATAATATTTTATTTTATTTTATTTTATTTTATTTTATTTTATTTTATTTTATTTTATTTTATTTATATTGACAAACCTATTTAAACTTGTGTGTCTGTTTCCACAGTGTTCATTCTCAGTGGTGTAATGTGTGTGCTGTGTATTACACAGACAGCACTGAAGCACACAACAGGTCCACACTGCATCAGTTCAGTGAGCTCCGACCCCCAGCCACCCCTCAATACTGCCTGCCCTCTTCCAGCACTAGCTATAAAATGATGCTCCGTTTGGGGTGGGACCCCTCCTCTGGTCTTGGACCTGTCCACTCTGGCCGCAAAAACCCAATAAGCACTGTACTAAAGAGAGATCAGGCGGGACTGGGATATGGTGTGCCCCCGCAGCCTAAAGTCACTCACTTCAAGCCCAAAGATCCTCAGGCAGTGCAACACAAGCATAAAGAGAAAAGACTGAGACAGGAGAGAGAAACAACACTCAGTGCCAAACAACTTAAGAGGAAAGAAGAGAGAGACAAGAAATGGGAGAGAGACTACCGTTCTTCATTTAATTTTGACTTCTGACCTACCATGAATCTTGTGTGGAATTTCATAAAACAAACTCTTTTTTCCAGTGAAATTTCTCTTTTTACTTTTATGTTGTAGCTGAAACTTGATCTGTTGAACAAACTGTTGCTTTGGCAGTAACACATTTTATATAGCCTACATGGAACACTGGAAATGGAAAAAGAGTAGAAATGTATTTACAAAACAGTTGTCTGACAATAAACAGGAACTGGATGACATTTTATTTAGAAAAATTACATGATTAGAAAACCTGAATAAACTCGCAATGTTTTTTGGTTGTATTTAATGTAATCCATCTCAAATTTTGAATTATCTTTTGTATTCAGTTTTCAAAATGGACAAGAAGTTCCATAAAATGAGTTACTTACATGCATAATAATACACTGATTATGCTTCATAAGTTGAAAAAGTGTAAGGTCATGTAAATACCTTAAAGAGTAACTTCTCCGACGCCACAGCCCTTTTAAAGGTGGTCCTAAATGTGGTTTACTGAAATTGCCATGGTTACCAAACAAATAATAATGGATTCTAAATTTAGGATCTTTCTGTATTTTTTGCCCTCTTGGTGCCTTCAAGTCTATAGATAACAGGTGTCAGAAGAATATCACCGTTGCTGTTTTTGGTAACAGTAACCAGAATGTGCAGGTTTCTGACCTCTTTTCGAGCTTCAAAGACATTCCACTACCGGCTATGTGGTCCAGAGAACTTGCAAACTGTAGTTAACTGTAATGTAGTATTTATTTCCTCAGAATGTTGCTTTAAAGTATTACTAACTGTGGAGGAATTCCAGTGAGAAAAAGAAAGTGTCTATTCATGTCTCAAACATGAAACAAACAACAGAATTATAAATTCACACGAGCAAGTTTAAACTGAAGGATACTTTCATTAATTTAATATGCTACTCAACTATTTATTGACCTGAACCTTTTTCTGGATTATCATTCAACATTATGTATTTTCAAATATTGATGGCCTTAAATTTATTTTATTGTGTAAACTATAATATAGACAAAATTCCAGCAAAATGATCACCCTTCCACAAACAAAAGCTTTTGTCCTGGGGTCCGTTTCTTAAAGGAGGTTAAGTAAAAACTGAGTAAGTTAACCCAGAAATGAGGAAAACTCTGGATTTTCTGTTTCAGAATGTGAAGTATGTCAAACCCGAGAAAGCAGAGTAAGTCAAGCCCGTTTCTGAAAGAGAGGTAACTTATACTCATTATACTCAGAGTCAGTTTCAATGGTAACAAAGTATTTTTTTTCACAATATGATTCATGTTAAATATCAGTGAAATTCCACAATTATCGATACTTCAGCAAAATGTAATACCAGGTTAACTAATGTTAGTCTTCAAAATAATTACATATAACAAGTAAACAGTCAGCAATACAATAAGAACAAAGAAACTAATTACAAACAAAACGGACAAATAAAAACAACAGAATGAAAATAGAAATTAAATAAACAGTGTTTTTCAGGAAGATGTACTAAAAGTGGTATTTAGATAAGTGCAGATGCTGGTCATATAATTAGAATATCATCAAAAAGTTGATTTATTTCACTAATTCCATTCAAAAAGTGAAACTTGTATATTATATTCATTCATTACACACAGACTGATATATTTAAAATGCTTATTTCTTTACATTTTAATGATTTTAACTGATAACTAAGGAATATCCCAAATGCAGCATCTCAGTGAATATTTAAATAATACAAAGAAAGAATTTTTAGAAATCTTGGCCAACTGAAAAGTATGAACATGAAAAGTATGAGCATGTACAGCACTCAATACTTAGTTGGGGCTCCTTTTGCCTGAATTACTGCAGCAATGCGGCGTGGCATGGAGTCGATCAGTCTGTGGCACTTCTCAGGAGCTTATGAGAGCCCAGGTTGCTCTGATAGTGGCCTTCAGGTCTTCTGCATTGTTGGGTCTGGCATATCGCATCTTCCTCTTCACAATACCCCATAGATCTTCTATGGGGTAAAGAGTTTGCTGTCCAATTAAGAACAGGGATACCATGGTCCTTAAACCAGGTGCTGGTTGCTTTGGGACTGTGTGCAGGTGCCAAGTCCTGTTGGAAAATGAAATCTGCATTTCCATAAAGTTGGTCATACGGCTGTGTTGACCTTGGACCTCAAAACACAGTGGACCAACACCAGCAGATGACATGGCACTCCAAACATCACTGACTGTGGAAACTTTACACTGGACATTGTGTGCCTCTCCTCTCTTCCTCCAGACTCTGGGACCCTGATTTCCAAAGGTAATGCAAAATTGACTTTCATCAGAGAACATAACTTTGGACCACTCAGCAGCAGTTGAGTCCTTTTTGTCTTTAGCCCAGGTGAGACGCTTCTGACACATAAAACTCCTGCACTCGAGTCTGAAAACCTCTCTTGTCTTTGCTATGTGTAACAATTATAAACCCAGTTCTGTTTTATTTGGATATTTGATTATTCTAGTATTATTTTACTCTTTATTTGTGTATTATGGATCCAGTGTCCTTGGTTTTCAGCAAATAAATGAGTAAAATTGCAAAAATGCCTATGACAACTACTACTACTTTTTTAAAGCTTTTTTATTTTATTTTTAAACTGAGCAAACACGTTGAAGATTAGTGAACATGGTGTCAATTTATTAAGAAACAAGCTGTTTCTTCACAAATAATTAGTCATTATGTTCAGTACAGTTCTTCTTACATTGTTATGCTGTCTGGCTTTGCTCACTACTGATTACTTATATTTAAATTGCAGGAAGGAAAAGGCAGAGTACAGCCCTGAAAAGCTTTCCTGTATTTTTTCTTTTTCTGCCAGTTTGAGGACACCCTGCCATTCTGATCTGTAGCTTTCTCATGTTTAACCAACCTTAAAAATACCAGGCATCTTAAGACGGTGAGTGCTGACTTTTTTCATTTTCTCTTTTTTTTTTTTATCACATTAGAGTAATCAGCCGCAGGTTTTATGCAGATGATTCAGACAACATAAAATGTACCATGCCAAATAGCTATTGTTTGGAGGGGATATCACAATGTGTGCTGCTTAATTTTTAGCTTCATATTTGTATGGGTTTGTGCTTTTGTTCTGTCTGTGCTGAAAAGGATTTTATTTGATATATATTTGGAAAGCATGTATTCACCAACTTTATTTTTAGCTTTTTTTTCTATTTTTTTTATGTCATTGTCTCTTCCCAGACTTGTGCACATATACCAAATGAATACAATGGGAAGTTTGAGGTTTCCTGCAGTTCTCCTGGTGCTCTTGTACACTGTAAGCTCTCCATTGAACATATATCATCACTACTTTAAACTGTTTAACTTAGAGAACTCATCAAACT
Organism: Gobiocypris rarus; assembly: GCA_023029165.1. Taxonomy (NCBI): domain Eukaryota; kingdom Metazoa; phylum Chordata; class Actinopteri; order Cypriniformes; family Gobionidae; genus Gobiocypris; species Gobiocypris rarus. Next base: position 23,552,941 of record CM040914.1, on the reverse strand, counting down.
TTGTAAAGAATAGAAGTCTTTGATTTTTTTTTTCCTCTCCACAATGCCTTGTGCTTTCAGGCTATGGTGCCAATAACTGAAGAGGTGATACACATGGGTATGTTTCCTGAAGCTCGAGATTACTCATTCTACAATTGTCGGAAAGAGATGCTGCAAATGGTCACAAAAGCTGGAGGTTTGCTGCAGACAGAGCTTAACCACAGTACAGATTTTAAGGATATGTGGAAAGGCAACACATGTGAGAAGGTCATTCCAGGGGGTACACCTGAGCACATGACTGCACTGCAGAGCTATGTTGAAGCTGAACCTAAATTTCGTAAAACATTTAATAATTTGGTTCACACCAAAAGCAGGGGCAGTTCATCTTACCAAGATGATTTTCCTTTCAAATCTCTTTTCTTCCTGCTGACAGATGCCATGCAACTCTTGAAAAGTGACAGTTGTACTGAAGTGTACTCTGGCACAGGGGAGGAATATAGCGCCAAAATCGGGGACAAAGTACGTTTTAAGAGTTTTTTTCCAGCAAATCAGGAATATAGTTCTGCAGCTGAAGAGGCATCAATTGATGAGGCCATTGGGACTATTTTCAACATCACTTCCTGTTCTGTGATCAACCTTGATAAAGTGTGTAGATCAGAGCAAACAGATCTGCTCATATCACCCACTGAAGTTTTCATAGTTAAGAATATCAGGACTTTTGAATATATGGATTTTAATTATAAAGAGATCACCTTAGTGCATTCACACATTCACAACTCCTCCGACTGCAGTAGCCTTGAATCATCTTCAAGTTTCCTGAGTTCCAGTTTACTGAGTCTGATGGCTTCTTTACTCATAACATACTCTACATGCTGACAAACTTGTGTGAAAAAGTAAAAGCGGCATTCATTTTCTTAATGAATGTCATAAACACATTCAATGTTCTTGATGTATATGGAAGAATTTATCACAATAATAGATTACATTGCTTTTAAGCATTTCCTTTGTTCTAATCCTCACGACTACTTAATGTATATATATATATATATATATATATATATATATATATATATATATATATATATATATATATATATATATATATTAAAAAACATTAAAAAGCTTACATTTATATATTAGGCCTATATCATAATCTTTTTAGTAAACCTATTATGTGCTTTTGACATTTGTTTGAAAGTCTTTAGTCTATAAAAATGTTTGACATGCATACAAGTAGCCTGTTGGTCAAAATTTGCTTTCAATTGCCATATGCGGTATACTTCCTAGGCCATCATTGCAGTTGACCTTACATGACTTGTATTTAACTTTTTTTATTTGTGCCTTGTTGAAAATTGTAGTCATGGGATACAATTACACTTAAATCATGAGACTAAAATTTTAATGAAATGTTTTTGTCTTGATATGTTGTTTTTTTTCTGTGTTCTGTCAATGCCATAAGTTTTACAATTACCAGACTTGGTGGATTTAGGGTTGGTGGAAAATCCTCAGGATCATCAAGTCATCATCAGGAGTCTTTTAAATCAATTCAGACTTTACTTCAGAAGATGACATGTTCAAGCTGCAGTGGGCAGTTTTCAGGCACAGCATGGAAGAACAGTACTATGAATACAGTAACCCAAAGTTAATGACTCATTCCTTTAGCTTGTGCATGAGTTGTGCAATCTAAATGTAAAAAAAAAAAAAGTTTAGTTAAAGCTTTGACCTCAATCAAAGCCATTGTAAAATAACAAAGATCGTATGTAAAATAACATTTGAATCAGCACAACAGTTTCACTTTCAGAATTCAATATTTATGTCGCAAGTCTCAAACCAGCTTTGATAAAATTTTAAGACAGTACAGAATTTCCGTGAGCCCTCCATTATGCAGTCATTCATTGTACTTCATGAGAGAGGCTTCACTACGGCTTTAACAAAAAGTTGTTAGAAACCCTCCTCTACATGAGCTTGTCCACCAGAGGGAGTTGTAAAACACAGTGTGCCTTTGACAGAGAAGACTCAAGTTCAGAACTGCCTGCTTTTTTGCCCCATGGTACAGTCACTCCTTTAAAATCAAGTTTTCTATAGCTGAGAAAATGCATGATTTATACTGAAATATACACAGGCAGAAAGCAAAGGTTTTTATCACTTTATGAGTTTTTGTTTTGTCTTATTTGTATTGACATAGACCTATTCATTTATTTTTATACACAGGCAGAAAGCAAAGGTTTTTATCACTTTATGAGTTTTTGTTTTGTCTTATTTGTATTGACATAGACCTATTCATTTATTTTTTTTATTCATAAACATAATTAAGTAGGCTTTCTAAATGGCGTAGAGAGACATAGAGAGACCCAGATGTATATGCAATATAAAGTTTTACTGCCTAATCATTATTGCAAGAGGTAAAACAATGATTAAAATTAAAGCTGCGAGCAGCGATGATGGGCCCAAGCTGGTGGCTTAAGGGAAACTGTGCACGACAGGCAATATAAATTTAAACAGGAGAGTATTTTAAAATTGCTCAAATATACCACACTTACCACAGCAGCTGGTGAAATATGACCACAATTCACACCCATGATGTCATTTAAATATAGATGAATTTTAATGTCATAGAATAGGTCGTTTTCAAATATGTGCAAGTTTTCTTTTGCAGCTCCAAATTGTGTAAGTCCAGAAGGCCAGTATTTAAATCAAGGTCTTTTTATATTTTTATTAACACAATAATTAAACTAATTATATAAAACTATATAGTCAGTGCCAAATTACCAGTTTGTGATCTTTGTAAACACAGCACATTACTTTCTGTATATACTGTGTATAGAAAACACACACACACACACACACACACACACACACACACACACACACACACACACACACACACACACACACATGCAATTTCAAGCATGCTAAGAGTCTCAAAAACACCCAAAAATATAAATAAACTTTATCTTTTCACAATTTAACGTCGCAATGGCCTTTTAGATTAGACTGCAAGTATGATGTTGAAATGATTAAATCTCTAGGAGGAGTTTGTTACAACGTCTGGCAATGGCAAAAACTGCACCAATATACCAAAGAAAATTCAAAATATCTCACTTCCTGTTGGTATACAAACATAACGTGAATGACGCTTAATTAAAATTTTGAAGGCGGCGTTATCAAACCATTTGCCACGCCTAATTCTGAAACACATATCAGACGTATATTTTCACCACTTCTGATGCGTTTTTGTGCATGTTTAGGTCCTCAAAAATGTAATTCATTTGGGAGAAGAAGAATGATGGACTGAGCAATTACTAGAGGGTCCTCACTCCTCAAGCCCTAAATATCTGACTTCCTGTTGGTCGGAGCTAATGACTGTAAATTAGAAAGTTGTCTGGCTCAAAGAGAACAATATATATACAGAGTTTGGTGACTGAAGATAACCCCACACACACACACACTTTTGACTAAAGATGGTGCTACTGAGCCCCTTCACCACACCTGTTTTTAAATCTTTGCCCATATCTACTGGACAGCATGTCTGGTGTGTGTGTCGAGTTTCATGTAATTTGAAGCATTGTAAGAGTCTCAAAAGCATCGAAAAAAATTTTTATAGCTTGATGTGTTGCCATGGCAACAATATTTACAATATCTAGAAGTCCTTACCAGCTTTACATCTACTATGTTTTGACATTATACTGATGAAGTTTGGAGTAAATCGGGTAAAAATAAGATGGTGATTTCAAAGCATTTTGAAAGTGACACACTTCCTGCTGCCAGTTAATAGTCACATCCATGTGATCGGCCTCCTACAATGAACACACCACTGAAGTTTCATCCAAATCAGTCAATGTATGCAGAATTTATAACACACTTCCTGTTTCCATCTCCTCGCCACGGCCAAACCGTTCGAGATATCAAAAATTTGCTCACAATTTAGCATCCTCAATGCCTTGACTTCATGCTGACCAAGTTTGGCACTGATCGGGTCAATCGCCTTGGAGGAGTATATCAAATTCCAGAGCATGCGTTTTCTGAACAACCCATAATAGCTGACTTCCAGTTGGGCTGACAACTTAGAGCACGAAAGTTGTTTGGCCCGATGAGATCTACATGTGTACCGAGTTTCATACATCTACATGCAAGTGTGTTTGATATATGGACCAAGTTTTCAGACCACACTTAAAGGGGCGGTGTCGAGCCCCCTGCCATGCCCGGGTACCAGCTTTGGTCCGGCCCTGATGGCCACAGATTCCGATGTGTGTGCAAAGTTTCAAGAGTTTTCGAGCATGATAAGGGCCCAAAAAGTGCCCAAATAGTCGAAAAAGCTAAATTGTCGATCAGAAGAACAAAAGGGCTCTGCGCACTTTCAGGGCTTAGGCCCTAAAAAGTAAAAAAGGTTTGTGAGTGGGTGACAAAATGTCCCCACAAGGCTAGCACTACAGGTAATACAAGACATCCTTTGGTCCCAAGAGGAAAACAGTTTATAAATCATACAACACAGTCTCACTCCCAACTCTTCACATATTGCCGCTTGGTCAGGACCCTCAAGGCGTCACTTTTTAACGCACAGGGTACCCCTTGCCGCCATTTTTCGACGCTCAGAGGCACTCCGCTGATTTCAATGAGAAGCCTAGGCGTCATATACAGACGTGTTGGGCACGCGTGAATGTTATCATCGTGATGAAATTATTTATTGGGTTATAATTTTTCCATTATGACATGTTAGGGTGTGATTCTCAATGTAATAAGCCAGCACACTTTTATTTAAATGTATTTATTTTTATTTACGCTATTCAGACACGTTTTAAACAGCCCAACCCAACCCCACCCGCACTAAACCTGCCCATTTGCGTATTATATGATATAAAACACAGAATATAACAGACAACAGACACACTTTATTGAAAAAGTCCTGCTATTGCAACTGTTCCGAGGCCAAACGATTGATTTGTGTGAAGAAAAGACCCAAAAGCAATCACCGTCTCCACGGTACCCCTCATCGTCACGATATGGACGAAATGGGAACTCCATGCTGAAGAAGTGAAGTCTCATTCAGAACACATCGCGATGTTTGGCATCAGTTCACGTGTACGTGCCACATGTGGGTGAGTAGTCAAATATTATGTCCTAATGTTTGATATAAAGTATTCGCTATCGATCAGATTATTTTCAGTCACTGCATTATATCTGTCATCTCCACTGAGGATTTGAATTTCTTTGCTTTCTAAATCAACACATCTTGCTAATAGGGTAATTGCACACTGTCACGTGACATACTATAGACCTTTAAACAGTTGTTCATGTTTAATAATAACTACCAGTGTAGTTCCAACGTGGAATTTGTAGTAGAAGCACAATAAAAACAACACTTGCCACACTTTTACCACAGTAACCTTAGTTTTAATGTGATAGGTGCAGTAAAAGGACAGCAACCTCAAAACTTACCATGCTTTTACCACAATAACCTTAGTTTTAATGTGATGTTTGTTGTAAATAGACAGTAACCACAACAATTACAATGCTTTAAATGCATTTTATGTAAATCCAAATATTTTAATGTAAATAGTACTTTTTCCTGTATATAATGCAATATATTATATATTATGACTTTTTTTCTCTCTTTCTTTTTTTACCTGAAAAGACCAAAAGGGCCTTCCGGACTCAGTCAGCCCATTCTTGTTTGTGGAGAAGTAACGGAAAAGACCAAAAGCTGCAACAGCAAATATTTGCAAGGGTATGTATGTATGTTCTGGATGGAACCCTTTATCAAACATATTATTCAGCATTTGTTGTTACTTAAACTTATTCTTACAAATCCCATGGCTCAATCAGTAAGAACATATTCTCAAAGTCTCAATAATTCACAAGATTTAACAAGTAGTCAAATTCATATGATACTCGTCCATATTTGTATATACTCGTACATAATCCTGCACCTTTTACTATGACTCCTGCCATTGGCTACTGCCTCAATTCCTGTACATATTTATTGTTGTGCCCTTTCTTGAAAAGTAGTCAGATGTCCCACACACTGTCAGAAAGTTTATATTAAGTCCATTGTATTCTTTAAAATGATGTCAAATTGGGCTCTGTCTGTTCATGTAATGTTACATGTCTCTTCACACCTCATAACCTAACGCTGTTTGCAAGAGTGAAAATTCTCACATGACATCAGATATTCGATTATTTTGTCATACTCAGATCAGTTGCACTGTTGATAACGTCAACAAAAAATCAAGTGAATTATCAACATTTTTAAACACATTCATAAGATATAGCTTGCTATTAAAGATATACTTTTAATAATGGAAATGCACACATATCAGTGAACTTATTACATAAATGTATTTAACATTTAATTATGCAACGCTTTTACAGAAAGAAATCCTGCAGTTATATATAAACTGACAACTTGCATGCAATGTAATTAAATGTCTTTTCTTTCTGTCTTGCAGGAATACTTGCAGATTACTTTTACTTTTATTTTCGTATTTTAATATCAAATTCATCAGCACTTTTAAGAGTCAACCCTCACAAGAGCTACTAGTGAGTCGCAGCGATCTTGCAGTAATCAGCCCTTCACAGGTAAAGTTTCTAGAATATTTTTAGTATATCAGTATTTAATCAAATGCTCTCCTGAATCATATGGTAAATTAACTTTATTGTAACTGTCTTAATTTATATGTTTCAAAAACAAAAGTACGGTATTTGCACATAGAGTAAGTGAGACTTTCTTGTTTTACAGCAGAGAAGAAAGACCAGACCTTATATCGAAGCAAGCTAATCAAATAAGTCCTTTGTTTTGGGTGAGGAAGGAACATGGCCATCTTGTGCTTGAAGAAGACAGAAAAGTGTGCAAGTCCACTGGTATGTCTTGTATTGAAGCAATGCTGTAATATGTAGTTAAGAATTTGATGTTGATCTCTAAAAAGAACTATTCATTTCAGCAGCGATCATTCTTTCTATTCTGATAAAATACACACCAGTATTCATGTCTAAATCTTTTTATAACTCCTAAAATGAGCAAATGAGGTTCTGTTTCTTGGATTTATCTAACATTAGAAAAAAATAAAAAAATTCTTCCTTTTTTGAAACAATTATTATTACAATTACTGCCTTTTAGCATAAAGGCTGAAACACGTTTGGCCTTCAGTTCTTATCACCATTTGTTTGTCTTAGATAAAAGCAGACATGTAGTTGTTATAAACTCCAGCTATTTCTCTATTGTTTTGTAGACCATAGATGGTTCTGGGTAGCTTTAATGAGATAATGAGTTGTGATATATATTAGGAATCAAATAGTAAATGTTCTTTGAATTATGTGAAATATCTGGTTAGTTCTTTGGCTTGAAACAAGACTTTATACTCCACTGAATAAAACACATTTTATTTGTGTTTTCAGATGGATAGCAAGAGAAGGCACAAACTTCAGAAGATTCTACAGGACAAAGACTAATGTGCTGCCAAGGAGGAATACAAGAGGCAAAAACTCCACTCTCTGAGAACTCTGCATGGCCGTGGGTGCTTCATAAGCATGGTAAGTCTGGTGCCTCGGTACCTATTTCTTAATTCTTACCATGACATTTGTATTGCAGTATTTTAACAATTGTTACATTGTTAAGGCTATCACAAGTGATGCTCTTGGAAAGTGACTAAAGAAATCTAGCATCAATTATAAAAGCTCAGAAGAGAAGAGACCATGCCTTTCTAAAAGATATGCTGTTTAAAATGTTTCTGTCGATAAGGGTAAAATAGTTTTTGTCCAGTACTTGGCTAATATTATGTGCTGCAATATTATATATATATAATGCTTCAATGTGTATATTATATAATGTACTGACTGCGGCTTTGTAAATTTAAATCAGAATGGGCAGGTGGAGAGTTTACCTCCAAGCCTAATCGAGCACACCTGAAAATTTTAACCAAAGTCTTCAGCTTTACTTATAGACAGTTATAGACAGGTGGGTTTGAGGTTGGAGCTAAATATGCTGGACAGTCGATGCTGAGGGCCAGAGTCGACTACTACTGCTTAAATCATGCAGAACATAGGCTAACCTGACTGTACATTAAACTTAATTTGAATTGTGTTTTTGTTTTACTTTTAGACCAGGACTGGAGAACGCCTGACACTGGAATGTTCTTCTTCCTCTGGATGAGAAAAAGCTACACAACATCAGTGACCACATCATCTGTTCATCAATACTGTAGGGTACAAATGGGCAAAGAGGTTTAGAAGAAGAAGAACATGATGGACCATGAACCGGAAAGAGCCAGAAACCAGTCTAGCTGTGATAATGAATCATTATTTTCCAACACAATATCAAATCTGTTTTCTGTAACATAGTTGACTCATTTGTGTGGCTTCAGCAGCTGTGAATGGATTAATATGATGTTAATGTATTTTTGAAGACGCATTTTTATTTATCTTGAATCTCATTTGTCTTTATGCTACTGTATCAACTGTATACTGTATCCTCCAATAAAGTGTTGAGTGATAAAGTATGGTGAATATTGTGTATGGTGTTTGGTACAGTAAATACACATTTTACAAGTTTATTTAGGTGATCTGTTTATTTTACTTGACACGTAAACATTTTTTGTCTGGTTATATTATATTTGGTACAATAATGCACCAAAAAGTTTGATATACTTTTAGTTTTCAGTGAAATAAAGGGAAGGATTACAAACACTTCAAGCTTAACTGAAAATGATCCATATTGATAATTCTGGTACATCTACTACTGCAATAAAAATTAAAGAAAGCACATTACCGATTTCAGGAACGTGGAGACAGGGTGAAGATGAAATGTCTCTTGTTATTTTACTTAATGGTGCATTGACCTATATTTAATAGTAATAGTGAAGTGTAAATACATAAATAGTTTTTGTTTACACTGGAAACTGGATAATGGCAAGTTGTTGCAGGTTCATCCATTATATTTATTGGTGTCTATCCATAAAATGAAATAAATATTAATAATTTTTATTTTACATCTCTTTCAAATATTTCTGTATTTCATCAGATGGTCTCACAATACCCATCAAGAACTAATGCAAGCATGATGTTAGAATAGAAAAGACAAAATACTCTGATATTTAAATGTGACTCAAAATTTGTTGTCCATGATGAGGAGAATAGATTTGTGTAAGTTGTTCTGCCCTTCCCTCTCCAGGGACCCAGTAGTGGCCCCTGGAAGAGCAAAAAAAAAAAATATTTCAAATGACTGTAACTCAAAGTCTGGTTTGCGTATCACAGAGAAAATAGGCAGGACAACTGCTTATGCTATGTTTACTAAATAATGTTTGGCACAGTTTTCAGACATATATGGAAAGCTGGAATAAAGGTTTTCTCAAAATGCTCACAGTAAAATATTAAATTTTTCGCCTGCCCCTCGTAATGTCATAAAGGTTTGCACAATGCACATATTTAGATATCCAGTTGTCCATTAAAGATGTAATTTACTTAACATTTATTGTTTCATTATTAAACGTTTTAAACTACATTACCCATATATCTTTGTCATTGTATCAATGCAATGGTAAATATGGCGCTGTAGTTCATTGAAGTGTGCAGCAATGCTTAGGGTTAGGGTTGTGTTTTCGGTTAAGGAGTAATTTCTCACAACATACCGACACTTTATAGCTTACTTAACGTATATCTAACGTAATATTAACACCAATACATACTTTATAACATGAAACGCCGTTTTATATGGGTTAAAAGATAGTCCAATCACAGCGAGTCCTGCGATAAAGTCACAGCCAATGAAAATCCAGCTGAACAGAGGCGTCACACTTACCTGTCCATTTATGGTAAATGATGACAGTTCTCATCCGGTTCCAACTGAAGAATCCCTTAAATATTTAATATTTAGGCAGCTAAATATTTATTTATTCTAATTAAATAATAAAACTAACATTTTAAAACGAAAGACTCATGTGTGTGGTTAAACTGATGCATAAATATATTTGAAAGAGAAACCTCTTTTTCTATGCAATGGCCTACAAGCTACAACAGCACTGGTAGTTTTGCAGCTTTTGTAACATTTATAGTGTGTGTTTATGTGTATATATATATATATATATATATATATATATATATATATATATATATATATATATATATATATATTTAGGTATGTATATATTTAGGTATGTATATAAATATAGGCATACATTTTAAACTTCTTTATGCCACCCTTGACCATCTGAACTATTGGAATTAAAATAAATGTAACAAAAGCATTAAGAATGCACACAATTTTGTAAGCATATTCCAATATTTAATGTCAAACATTTCAAAGACATGCACACCAGTATAAAGATCAATCCCCTCTCTCTCTCTCTCTCTCTCTCTCTCTCTCTCTCTCTCTCTCTCTCTCTCTCTCTCTCTCACACACACACACACACACACACACACACACACACACACACACACACATCCACATGTTGTGTTTCCATGTTTTATAGGGACATTCCATAGGCGTAATGCATTTTATACTTTACAAACCATATTTTCTATCCCCCTACACTGCCCCTGCCCCTAAACCTACCCATCACAGGAGACATGCTGCATTTTTACTTTTTCAAAAAATATCACTTAGTGTGATTTATAAGATGTTTTCCTCATGGGGACCAAAAAATGTCCCCACAAGGACAAGGATTTTGGATATTGCCATCTTTGTGGGGACATTTTGTCCCCATACCGTAGGGATTACCAGTCCACACACACACACACACACACACACACACACACACACACACACACACACACACACACACACACACACACACACACACACACACACACACACACACACACACACACACACACACACACAATGTCCCCACATTTTTGTGAAATGTGGGGACATTCCATAGGCGTAATGGTTTTTATACTGTACAAACCGTATTTTCTATCCCCCTACACTGCCCCTGCCCCTAAACCTACCCATCACAGGAGACTGCAGTTTACTTTCTGTGAAAAAACCTCATCCTGTGTGATTTATAAGCGTTTTGAAAAGTGAGGACATGGGGAACGCGTCCTCATATTTCACCCTCTTTTGTAATACCTATGTCATACCCATGTCATTATACACATTTGTGTCCTGATATTTCACAAAAACATGCCCACACACACACACACACACACACACACACACACACACACACACACACACACACACACACACACACACACACACACACACACACACACACACACACACACACACACACGTGAAACATAACTTTTAAAAATATTACCACGATGAAGTACAAACCAAGAGATGAGGTGCAATTTTGTTATCTGAAAATATATTTCTTCCCATTAAAAAATAAATAGGCAAAAACTGAAGAACATTTTACATTCTCTACTTTAATACTATATATTTGTGATTATTGTAACTAAATGAAAGTCCAATTAAATTATTATAAATGTCAACCATTTTTAGTAAGAAAATGCTTCTATATAATACATTCATGTAACAGTTACATTAAAAAGGTAGTGATAATGATACCATAGATGTAGTTATTAATGATACCATGGAGGTAGATATGGTGGACATGTACTATAGTGACCACTGTATTGAAAGGTTTAATGAATAAATATTGATTTCAAAAGGTATTCACTCTCACTATCTTCATTTGTTCGAACAAACAACAAATGCAGCAATATACATTGGACTATAGCATCATGAAGTCGCTGCATGACTAGAACTAGTGGATGGCAATAGATATGTCCTTCAATAAAACTCCTGATGAGAATGCTTTTTTGATAAAGGCATAGGCAGACATCAAGTACAGTTTATGAATATTGGTTCTGCATAAATTGAAGAGATCATAAGACTCCACATGAAGACATTGAGAAACTGTGTCAGAACAAAGGGTGCACTTCACTGGACATATCCTATGCATACCCGAACAACAACACCCAAAAACACTTGTGAAGTGGACACCACCAGGAGGACGCAGGAGACAGGGAAGACCAAGGAAGATATGAGACAGATGTTTCACGAAGACCTGAATGCCGGTGTTCAATGAGAAGATGTGAAGAACGTGGCCACAGATCGAATATGTTGGAGGACACATGTTGCCCAATGTGCCCAGGGCAGGACACGATGATGATGTTGTCAGTTTATACATAACTGCAGGATTTCTTTCTGTAAAAAGCGTTGCATAATTAAATGTTAAATACATTTATGTAATAAGTTCACTGATATGTGTGCATTCCCATTATTAAAAGTATATCTTTAATAGCAAGCTAGATCATATGAATGTGTTTAAAAATGTTGATAATTCATTTGATTTTTTTGTTGACGTTATCAACAGTGCAACTGATCTGAGTATGACAAAATAATCGAATATCTGATGTCATGTGAGAATTTTCACTCTTGCAAACAGCGTTAGGTTATGAGGTGTGAAGAGACATGTAACATTACATGAACAGACAGAGCCCAATTTGACATCATTTTAAAGAATACAATGGACTTAATATAAACTTTCTGACAGTGTGTGGGACATCTGACTACTTTTCAAGAAAGGGCACAACAATAAATATGTACAGGAATTGAGGCAGTAGCCAATGGCAGGAGTCATAGTAAAAGCTGCAGGATTATGTACGAGTATATACAAATATGGACGAGTATCATATGAATTTGACTACTTGTTAAATCTTGTGAATTATTGAGACTTTGAGAATATGTTCTTACTGATTGAGCCATGGGATTTGTAAGAATAAGTTTAAGTAACAACAAATGCTGAATAATATGTTTGATAAAGGGTTCCATCCAGAACATACATACATACCCTTGCAAATATTTGCTGTTGCAGCTTTTGGTCTTTTCCGTTACTTCTCCACAAACAAGAATGGGCTGACTGAGTCCGGAAGGCCCTTTTGGTCTTTTCAGGTAAAAAAAGAAAGAGAGAAAAAAAAAGTCATAATATATAATATATTGCATTATATACAGGAAAAAGTACTATTTACATTAAAATATTTGGATTTACATAAAATGCATTTAAAGCATTGTAATTGTTGTGGTTACTGTCTATTTACAACAAACATCACATTAAAACTAAGGTTACTGTGGTAAAAGCATGGTAAGATTTGAGGTTGCTGTCCTTTTACTGCACCTATCACATTAAAACTAAGGTTACTGTGGTAAAAGTGTGGCAAGTGTTGTTTTTATTGTGCTTCTACTACAAATTCCACGTTGGAACTACACTGGTAGTTATTATTAAACATGAACAACTGTTTAAAGGTCTATAGTATGTCACGTGACAGTGTGCAATTACCCTATTAGCAAGATGTGTTGATTTAGAAAGCAAAGAAATTCAAATCCTCAGTGGAGATGACAGATATAATGCAGTGACTGAAAATAATCTGATCGATAGCGAATACTTTATATCAAACATTAGGACATAATATTTGACTACTCACCCACATGTGGCACGTACACGTGAACTGATGCCAAACATCGCGATGTGTTCTGAATGAGACTTCACTTCTTCAGCGCGATTTCATACCGATATAATTTGCGTCTTCTCTTGACGCCAAAGGTTTCCCATTGAAAGCAATGGAGTTCCCATTTCGTCCATATCGTGACGCCGAGGGGTACCGTGGAGACGGTGATTGCTTTTGGGTCTTTTCTTCACACAAATCAATCGTTTGGCCTCGGAACAGTTGCAATAGCAGGACTTTTTCAATAAAGTGTGTCTGTTGTCTGTTATATTCTGTGTTTTATATCATATAATACGCAAATGGGCAGGTTTAGTGCGGGGTGGGGTTGGGTTGGGCTGTTTAAAACGTGTCTGAATAGCGTAAATAAAAATAAATACATTTAAATAAAAGTGTGCTGGCTTATTACATTGAGAATCACACCCTAACATGTCATAATGGAAAAATTATAACCCAATAAATAATTTCATCACGATGATAACATTCACGTGCCCAACACGTCTGTATATGACGCCCTAGGCTTCATTGGAATCAGTGGAGTGCCCCTGAACGTCGAAAAATGGCGTTAAAAAGTGACGCCGAGGGGTCCTTACCAAGCGGCAATATGTGAAGAGTTGGGAGTGAGACTGTGTTGAATCATACTAAATTATGCTTAGTTATCTCAAGGGACCGAATATAGCCTTCATGTTTAACAATATTTCACGAGTTCACGCTTACATATAATTAGAGGGAGTAAAGTTTTAATGCGTATTTGGCGTGCTGTCCAGGATTTGGCCCGAACCCAGAGTACTCCCCCGTGTATGTAATTGGTTAGAACTAGAAGTGTGGAGAAGGGCTGATGGAGGGATGCTTATAAATTGTCAAATAACAGAGGTAAGACTGCTGAATATACCTTGATGGCTTAGTGCTCCACTTAATTTTCTGAATGCGCTCCACCCAAACATTGTTAATAAAATATAATAAAAATCATTATATTTAAAGTCCCCCATAAAAAAAGAGAAACCCAACATGTGTGAGTGTGTGTGTGTGTGTGTGAGAGAGAGAGAGAGAGAGAGAGAGAGAGAGAGAGAGAGAGAGAGAGAGAGAATATGATTCGCTCTCAGGTGTTTGTAACGCTGACGCGCATTTACACCTTTCAGCGTCACTTCATTTACACTGTCCATCCATTTAGCCTACCTGATAGGAAACTGAAACCAGCGGAATTCAGCCTGATAGCACATTGGAATAAAACGGAGAACTTGCTTTTGCTTCCATTCTTTCACTGAAAATGAGCAGCAGACGGCGACGATGCAAGCGTCAGTTGATCAAGTTTACCCAGCATATTGCTCGCTTAATCACAGAACTCTGAACTCAGGTAAATCAGCCCGTTTGATATAGTATTTTTCTGTTTATAATTTACAGCACTGCACTGAGACTAAAAAGTTTGCATCGTTTGACTGTCACTCTGTTGTTCTGAAGCTTTTGTTCCAAAACTGTTAAAATTATCTGTTAAATAATTGCTTTACCACAGCTGAAATAGGCTATTACATTATAGGCGTAGCCTATATTAGAAATCTGGATTACATTACAATAAATGTAATTGGATTAATTACAGATCAGTTCATGGAAATTCTAATGTGACCACTGTGTGTGAAAGATTATTAACGTTCATGACTTTTATATGAATTTACTTATGTTATGCATTTCATAATGTAGCTTAAAAAATGGAAAAGAACAAAGACATGTCTACAATGAAAATATATTGTGTGGAAACAATTTTAGCACAGAAATTGCTAGTACATTTCACAAACACTTAGCTACGCATATGGCAAGTACCACATTGAATTAAAAATTAAATATTGCAGTAGAAAACCTGAAAATACATTTTTTTGTAAAATGTAGCTACTACTACAGTAATCTGCGTTTTTTTTTGTTTTGTTTTTTACAAATTTGAAAAAAAAAAGTCAAGTCAAGTCAAGTCAACTTTATTTATATAGCGCTTTTAACAATGCAGATTGTTTCAAAGCAGCTTCACAGTGTTAAACAGAAAAATAATGCAACAGAATATATTTTGATTATCACACAGTAACAATGTGGGCTTTAGATCAGTAATTAGATAAGTAATTTGGTCTATATGGTTAATTTAGTTTATTAATTAGATTTATTTTGAAATATATTTGAAAAATAGTTTTTTCCCCAACTGAGCAAGCCAAGCCAGAGGCGACAGTGGCAAGGAAACCAAAACCCCATCAGGAGACCTAATGGAGAAAAATAAACCTTGGGAGAAACCAGGCTCAGTCGGGGTGCCAGTTCTCCTCTGGCCAATTAACAAACAGCGTATGATTATTATTAAAGTTATTATTTTAAAGGTCAGAGGTCATAATCGATCTGAATATTCGAAAGATCTGAGGCAACACGCCGGAGACGGGTTTATTGAGGATGATGTATCAGGTAATTATTAAAAATAAAAAATTTGAAATATCGGAGTCATTACGCCGGAGACAGGTTTTTATTGAGGATGCCGTATTGATTAAACAATTACTAAAATGTAATATTCGAAGATCGCGCAACACGCTGGAGACGGGTTGTTTTGAGGATGACATCGATTTAAAGAATTGTTAACTAGGACTATTCAAACAATCTGAGTCATCACGCCGGAGACAGGTTTATTGAGGATGCCGTGTCGATGAGGCAGCTTAAGGGGGAGTCTAAATGACACGGTCTCTGCAGACACTTCAGGGTCATGTGTTGGTCACATCTGGGTGCAGATCCACCGTCTGATCTGGATACAGCCTGGATCCTGCTGACTGCAGTAGACCTCGGGATAAAACAGAAACACTAACATTAGCGTAGATGCCATTCTTCTGATGATGTAACGAGTACATCAGTTGTTATGGGAAGTGTTCCCGGTTCCGGCTGACCTAGATAATGCAGCCTAATAATCATTTAATTGAAAAAGTGTTTTATGTGTATGACATAGAAAAGAGATGTGTTTTAAGTCTAGATTTAAACTGACAGAGTGTGTCTGCTTCCCGAACAATGCTAGGAAGACTGTTCCAGAGTTTAGGTGCTAAATAGGAAAAGGATCGACCACCTGCAGTTGATTTTGATATTCTAGGTATTGAAAGGCTTTAAAAAGTGATGCCGGTTTGTCTGGTTGAGGACAAAGAAAACTTTTTGCAGACGACGTCACACTGAGTGAATCAACTTAGAATGGCTCTAATTTACATGTATTTATTTCTCCCCCCATCCTACTTCCCCTCAAGCTGTGACCATTGAAAATATACCCACAATCTATATGATCTAAAAATGAACAAATACTAAACAATATATATGTGTTTGATATCATTGGAAATGTCTTAGTGCGACTGGTACAAATATCTCATCCCCACAGAAATATTCAAGAAGATAACAATGGTTTTAAGAGTTTAAAGAGATGTTGCATATATAGTATGGTAGGTGTGGCTTTCAACCATTTGGTCTTGTCAATACAGGTCTGAGAGAGTGATTAAATGTAAATTCCCTTTGTTAACATATGTTACCATTTGAAAGAAGTTATTGTCAGATTTGAATACTTAAGGCAGCGTAGCAGAAGAGTCATGGCGCAATTTGGTATTCAGATTCGCCCGTAACGTTGTGTCCAGCCAACGTTACGTAGCCTATGGAAAGTCAGGAACGCATCTCTTTACTTAAGAGTATTCGATGTTTTGAGGATCTTTGAATTGATTATGTAATTGGAATTATACCTGACTGTTTAATAAATTGTTACATTTTGATTTATTCTGACTTACTCTGGAATTATTAACGATCTC
Organism: Gobiocypris rarus; assembly: GCA_023029165.1. Classification (NCBI taxonomy): domain Eukaryota; kingdom Metazoa; phylum Chordata; class Actinopteri; order Cypriniformes; family Gobionidae; genus Gobiocypris; species Gobiocypris rarus. The sequence goes on along the minus strand of CM040914.1, from coordinate 23,535,725 downwards.
TATGAGATCATGAATGGGTACTTTCCACAAAGGGTTAAACGGAATAATTAAATGTGTGTCTAACTATTAAACATAAATGACCAAAAATAACCAAATTGGCATTCTAATCTAAATTCTAAATTATAATAAAATGGAGTCAGATAAAGAGGAATTGGAATTAGATCCATTTTGTCCAGCTGAGAACACAGTACGCGCAGATACCTTCGCGCCCGCTCTTCGCTGCCGCCATTGGAGCGATTTCAGCGGTCTTACAGTATTATCAGCAGGTCAGAGTTTAGAGACCGCAGTAGACGTGATGGAGTATAATGTGTTAAGAGCTCACTCAAGTACTGGGGAGCTAAACCATTTAGTGGTTTGTAAGTAATAAGCAAGATTTTAAAATGTATGCAATGTTTAATAGGGAGCCAGTGCAGTGTTGACAGAACCGGGCTAATGTGTTCATACTTCCTGGTTCTAGTTAGAACTCGAGCTGCTGCGTTTTGGACCAGCTGGAGTTTGTTTATTAAGCGAGCAGGGCAACCACCCAGTAGAGCATTACAATAATCTAGCTTTGAGCTCATGAACGCATGTATTAAATGTTTAGCATTTTGCATTGAGAGCATGTGCCGTAATTTAGATATATTTTTAAGATGGTAGAATGCAGTTTTACAGATGCTAGAAACATGGCTTTCAAACGAAAGATTGGTATCAAAGAGCACACCCAGGTTCCTAACTGACGACGAGGACTTGACAGAGCAGCCATCGAGGGTTAGACAGTATTCTAGGGCACTACTTGTTGAGCTTTTTTGTCCAATGATTAAAAATTCATTTTTTTCTGAATTAAGTTGCATGAAATTACTGATCATCCAATTTTTTATATCATCTATACATTCCGTTAATCTTGTGAATTTGTTAGTTTCTTCAGGGTGTGAAGAAATATAGAGCTGAGTATCATCAGCATAACAATGAAATCTAACGCCATGCTTCCTAATAATATCTCCCAGTGGTAGCATGTACAGGGTGAAGAGCAATGGCCCTAGCACTGAGCCCTGCGGTACTCCATACTGAACTTGTGATCGGTGTAGCGTCTCTTCATTTACTGCTACAAATTGATAACGGTCAGATAGGTATGATTTAAACCATGCCAATGCAGGTCCACTAATGCCTACATAATTTTTGATTCTATTCAAAAGAATGTTGTGGTCGATAGTGTCGAATGCAGCGCTAAGATCGAGTAACACTAACAAAGAGATACAACCACGATCGGATGATAAGAGTAAATCATTTGTAACTCTGATGAGAGCAGTCTCAGTACTATGATAAGGTCTAAATCCTGACTGAAAATCCTCACAGATGCCATTTCTTTCTAAAAAGGAACATAATTGTAAAGACACAGCCTTTTCAAGTATTTTTGAAAGAAAGGGTAGATTTGAGATTGGCCTGTAATTGACTAATTCTGTAGGATCAAGTTGCGTTTTTTTAATAAGTGGTTTAATAATAGCCAACTTAAAAGTTTTCGGTACATATCCTAATGACAAAGATAAATTAATGATATTAAGAAGAGGATCCATGACCTCTGGTAGCATCTCTTTTAATAGCCTAGTCGGTATAGGGTCAAGCATACATGTTGTTGATTTAGATGAATTACAGTTTTTTACAATCACTTAGTTACTATTTTCAGAACCTTGATGCCATTTTTCACAACTCTAGACACAAAACTCAAAACGGTTATCACTTGTAACACAGGCTATCTAATGTTCAAAACATTACATTGTGCATTCACATCTTTAAAGAAATCTTGCACTTGCACAATCATTGGTTCAAAAACAAATTTACTGTGAAATACCATTGAAACATAACTATAGATCACCCACACAGAAGCAACTGATAGTTTCACTGTGTTATTGTTCGTACAATCATTAAATATTGTAGAACAAAATAAGTGATACAGGTTTCATTATGGTACTACATGTACAGTAAATCTCTGTAAAAGTACTGCAGTAGTAGAGAGAATAATACAGACACAGTGGAATCATTGAACAAAGTTTTTAATATATTGATGCAAAACTACAGTACAATCACAACATATGTTTATTTATAAAACTAATCATCAAAAATAATTATCTATGAAATAGAAAAGAAAAGACAGTACTGTAAAACATCAAATGTAGTGTTCTTGCTTGCTTGTACTAGAAACAAAACATGAGTGATTACTGTACTTCTGCATTGTCATCAACTCTGTGTTGTGGATTTGGCCACAGGTTCTCATCTACATCACAATGGATGTTTTCATTAGCCAAACATCTTGGGAAAAACCTTCGGGCATGGCGAATCCAGGCCTGACACTGGTCTGCTGTAATGTCATTGCAGGCTTCATCCATGGCCTGGAGAAGAGTGACTTGTTCATGAGGGTGCCTATCATGAACCTTCCATCTCCATGCGGAGAAAAATTCCTCAATTGGGTTAAGGAAGGAGACTATGGGGTAAATACAGGGTGGTAAATTGTGCATGGGCCTGAAACCATGCTTGCACCACATGAGCATGATGGAACCTGACATTGTCCCACACAATGACATAGGTCACACCTTCAGCTCTACAAACCTGATCATCAGCTCATCAAGAAAGGTGACAAGGAGAGCTGCATTATATGGTCCAATATGAGGTCTCGTCCCACCACACCATCTTCTGATATAGCCGCACACATGGTGATGTTGGCCCCTCGTTGTCCAGGTACTTGGATGGTTGCCCGCTGGCCAATGAAATTCGACCTCTCCTCCTTGTCTTGGCCAGATTAAAACCTGCCTCATCCAAATATATGAATTTGTGATGGTCGTCATCAGCATCCAGCTCCATCACCCTCTAAAAATACATTTTGGAAAGAGATTTAGAGATACTGTACAATGTAGAATTTTGGGGAATATTTTTACAACAGCCATCTTCAAACTGAACTCACCTGAACATACTCAGTCCTCATTTGCTTCACTCTGTCTGCATTTCTTTCGAAAGGCACATGATATAGTTGTTTTATAGATACCTGGTGCCTTTTCAGTATGCGTGCAGTAGTCGGCAAACTTATGGATCCCACATTGTTGAACATGTCTTCATTGTCCAAGATATGCTGGTGAATTTCTGTAAGGCGAATATCATTTCTGGCCCAAACCAAATCGACCACAGCCTGCTCCTGTTGGTCAGTTAGAATTTTGTCTCTGCCTCCACTATTTGGCCTGGTCTCAATTCTACAGGGAAAATTAGAGTAAGAAGACACTTGGTCACATCACCTATTCTGTGATACACGTTGGTATGCAGTCATTTGACAATTGAGAGTAGCATAATGTTTAGTGCATGCTGATAACTTACCGGTTCTCATTGCGGAATGTTCTGATTATTGAGGCCACGGTTGACCTTCTGAGGTTTGGTTGAATCATTGCAGCCGCCTCAGTCATTGTCATGCCATGATTCATGACATGGTCTACAACTATTGCCCGAATTTCATTGGACACTATGCTGTTGCTGCCGCTGTCTTGGTCCGTGGTCTTGTCCTCTACCACGTTCCCCCACACCTCTCAAACGAGGCCCACGACCACCTCTCAAAAGGGGTGCCTGTCCCCTGCCATTCCTTTGACCAACACGTCTTCCTCGTCTTCCTCCCACCACTGCTTGACCTCCATTGTGACCTGGATCACCTGCTGGCTCCATGTTACATATCACTACGCTCTTGCAATTGGATCCCAATCAACTCTTTATATACTCATTCCACAAAGTGCACTCAATCATTAGTAACGAGTTGGCAGAATTGGACAAGCAATTACAAGGGCCTGAATACAGTGCAGTGCTGTCAATACTTTAAATAGTCTGAAAAGGTGTAACAGTATTTGGGACCATAGACACAGTGTCTGATGAAGCATTATGATACAGTAAAATATTACTGTAGGCTACATCCATGGGTATTGTAGTCTAATTGGTTCATTCTTCACACTTATTAGTGACAAGGAATCTCGTTATCTTGAAACTTTCATGATTGAACAAACATTGAACAAACTGTTCATGATTTACTGTAAACATGGAAGATTGTTTGTCTGTTTCCATACAACTATGCATTAAGAGTAATGCAACAGTTACTTATCATTTTGAGCAGTTGTATCAATTGATAGTTAGATCATTGTAAGGAAATGAATAGACACTCATTTGAAATGTAATGTGTGAATTGCCTTTTGAAATAGTAGTAATTTGATGTTAAGTTGTGTTATATTGAACAGGTGATTTTTGTTGAATGAACAAATGATCTAAGTTTTATGTGTATTGTATCCAAGCAATTGAGAAAAGGGTTAGAGTTTTGAAAAATGTGCATTTTGATCATTGGTTGTGAGTTTTGTGTCTAGAGTTGTGAAAAATGGCATCAAGGTTCTGAAAATAGTAACTAAGTGATTGTAAAACTGTAAAGAGTTTAGCCAATTCTTCCTCTCCTATAGCAGTGAATGAGTGTAATTTTTCCTCAGTGACACTACGATGCTCTGTCTGATGTGATATTGTAGCAGACAGCTGCATGGTTATAATTTTCTTCCTAATATTGTCAATCTTACATGTAAAGAAGTTCATAAAGTCATTACTGCTGTCCTGTTTACAAACATCAGAAGTTGAAGCTTTATTCTTGGTTAATTTAGCCACTGTATCGAATAAATACCTAGGTTTGTGTTTGTTTTCTTCTAAGAGAGTCGAGAAATAAGCAGATCTAGCAGTTTTTACAGCCTTTCTGTATGCGATCATACGTTCTTTCCACGAATTACGAAAGACCTCTAGTTTTGTTTTCTTCCAGCTGCGCTCCATTTTTCTGGCTGCTGTTTTAAGGGCCCGGGTGTGCTCGTTGTACCACGGTATTGGACTATTTTCTTTAATCTTCTTTAAGCGCAGGGGAGTGACTGTGTCTAAAGTACTGGAAAAGAGAGAGTCAATAGTTTCTGTTGCTACATCGAGTTCCTCTAAGCTATCTGGAATGCTGAGGAGATGATACTGATTAGGAAGATTATTTAAAAAGCATTCTTTAGTCACAGCAGTGATCGTCCTGCCATTTTTTAAACGGGTGGACGGCTTTGTAGCTTTAGCTAAATTAAGTATACATGGTACTAGATAATGATCTGAGATGTCGTCGCTCTGCTGCAGAATTTCAACGGTATCAACATTTATTCCATGTGACAATATTAGGTCTAAAGTATGATTATGGCGATGAGTGACCTATAAAGCCCTAAATGGTTTAGCTCCAGTGTATTTAACGGATCTTCTATCGCCCTACAATCCATCGCGCTCTTTAAGATCACTAAACTCGAGGCTTCTGGTCGTTCCTAGGATATCTAAGTCCACTAAAGGAGGAGGGCATTTTCACATTTAGCTCTAAACTCTGGAATAGTCTTCCTGATATTGTTCGAGGTTCAGACTCGCTGTCCCAGTTTAAAACTAGATTAAAGACGCATCTCTTTAGCCAAGCATTCACATTATAATTACCTTTTATACTACAGTTAAATCGGATCAAAAGAATTAATATTCTGAACAGCAGCTATGCTAATTATTTCCCATCTGCTTTTCTGTTATTATCTCGGGACACTAGTCCCGAGGTAAATAGTTGGTCAGCTCCAGTTTGTATCCAGCCTCTCATGGAGACTTCAGATGCCCCAACACCTGTGATGAGACGACTCGACGCCTGTGAAGAGACGACTCAACGCCAGCGCTGTTATAGCGGCCTAAAATAATACATGATTGATTAACTTTTTCTAACATTTTTCAATGTACATTTATAAAATGCACTTTCTGTAAAGCTGCTTTGAAACAATGTGTATTGTGAAAAGCGCTATACAAATAAATTTGAATTGAATTGAATTGAATTGAATTGAATTGAGTAGGTCCTGACACGTGTTGCCTAACTCCAATAGTTTAGAATGTCTTTAAATGCCAATCCCAATGTGTCTTTTTCATTGTCTACATGGATATTAAAATCACCAACAATTAGTAATTTATCTACGGCCAGAACTAGCTCTGATAGAAAATCAGCAAATTCTTTGATAAAGTCTGTATTGTGCCCTGGTGGCCTATATACAGTAGCTAACACAAATGTTACACGGGATTTATCATTTGCACTACATAACGTTACATAAAGCACCAAAACTTCAAAGGAATTATATTTGAAACTAGACTTCTGAGTAATACTGAAGATATTATTATAAATTACAGCAACCCCTCCCCCTTTACCTTTCAGACGCGGCTCGTGTTTATAACAATAATCTTGTGGGGTGGACTCATTTAAAGTAATGTAGTCGTCAGGTTTTAGCCAGGTTTCTGTCAAACACAGCACATCTAGATTATTATCTGTAACGATATCATTAACAATGAGCGCTTTTGGGGAAAAGGATTGAATATTCAGCAACCCAAGCTTTATCATTTTATTATCCATATTATATATATTGTTTATTTGTTGGACATCAATTAAATTATTACCGTTGAATGGTTTTGATGGTTTTTTGTAATTACTAATTCGCGGAACAGACACAGTCTCTTTGTGATAATATCTAGGTAAAAGAGTGTCTATGTGTTGGGATTTACCTGACTTCTGTAACGGGAGGCAGCTAGCAGGCGGTCGGGTAAGCCAGTCCGTCTGCTTCCTGACCTGGGCCCTAGTGAGTCAAGGTTTAGCTCTAAGACTATGTGCCAAATTACTAGAGAGAAGGGCGGCTTTATTTCTTTATTTCTTTATAAAGAAATAAAGAAATAAAGCTGCACACACCAGTACACCTGTTACAAGCACGCCAGGCTCCACCCTCTCACAACCACAACGTTCCCAATCACCTGAGTACTGAGCACACACACCTGCACGTCATCATCACAGCAATCACCTCCTGCACTTAAGCCCCACACTCTCACTCAGTCACTGTCCGGTATTGTTTGCACATGCTACTACTCATGCTTGCTTCCTCGGACTCACCTGCCTACTTACCTGATCTCCTTTGTCTCCTGAGTGTCTCCTCGTCTCGTCCTGTCTCCTGGTCCTCGTCTCCTTTGATCCAGTGTCCCGTTGTTCTACAATCAAGATAACGTATCGTATCACCTCCATATCCAGCATTCACCTGAACACCCATTCTGACTCTCACCTCATCTGTTCACATCCTGGTTCAGCAAATAAACTCTGCTTTCCCCTGCCTTTGTTATCCGTGTCACCTCTGTTTGTAACAGAATACTGGACCAACACCGCGCACCAGGATGAGCACCCCGGATCCCTTCCAAGAGCTTGTCGACGCCGTTCGGCGAGCTCTCCCCACCAGCGCACCTGCACCTTCACCGGCGAGCACTTCCGGGATCCACACCACGGCTTCTTCGCCCCCCGAGTACGCCAGTCTCATGGCCAGACCGGTGCCCTTCTCTGGTTCTGCGGAGAATTGCAACGGGTTCCTTCTACAATGTTCGCTGGTCTTGGAGATGCAGCCGCGCCTGTACCCCAACAATCGCGCTAAGGTAGCGTTCATTACATCTCAAATTTACGGTCAAGCGCTCCGTTAGGCGGAGTCCATATGGTCCACAGACAGTCCAGTGATCCAGACCCTGTCGGGGTTCATGTCTCACTTCAAGTAGGTCTTTGGAAAACAATCATGGGATTCGTCGATCGGAGAACAGTTATATCATCTGAAACAAGGTACCATTGTTAATGAGTATGCTCTACAGTTTCAAACCCTCGCTGCTGCTAGTGGATGGAACGAGCAGTCCTTGATTACGACCTACCGACATGGTCTGGATCCTCGGGTGCGGCTGCATCTCGCTGCATACGAGGATACCATCGGGCTAGAACGCTTCATCCAACTATCTATCCACTTTGCCACTCGTATGCAGTCGTGCATGGAAGAACACCAGGGCCAGTCATCATTGTTCCTCCGCCGACCAGGTGATGTCAGCACTCCAGAACCACACCCCGAGCCCATGCAACTGGAGAATACCCGACTGACATCGGCTGAGCGGCAGAGACGGCTGACCCAGAATCTTTGCCTGTACTACAGTCTACCTGGGCATTACATGCCCAGTTCGTCCACCTCTATGAAGCCACTCACCACAACTGTGAACCTTACTGCTCCTGGAATTTCCCTTTCAGTTACTGCCCTCCTCGATTCTGGGTCAGCCGGGAACTTAATCTCGGGAACCCTCTGCCGCCAGCTCAAGCTCCGCATGTCTGCAACTTCGACGACCTACCAAGTCCAGTCGACAACGGGTAGACCCCTCAGTCGGAGGCAGGTTAGTCGCTCCGTGGGTCCCATCGGAGTGCAAGTCGGGATCCTCCACATGGAGCGACTACACCTGCTGGTTCTGGAGGAATCCACCGCTGACATCATCCTAGGGCGCCCCCTGGTTAGAGCAGCACAACCCAGTCATCTCCTGGAAGACGGGAGAAGTCCTGAAGTGGGGCGACAGCTGCTTCCCGGACTGCTTCCCATCTCCACCGATTCGTCCCTCTCCGCGTCCCCAAGATCTCCCTGTCTGTGCCACGTCCATCGAGAGTCCAGTAGAGAGACGATCGGTGGATGTCCCCGCCTGTTACGCCCCCTTCAGAGACGTCTTCTGTCCCCAACGGGCTTCCAAGCTGCCTCCCCATCGGCCATGGGACTGTGCCATCGATCTGCTGCCAGGTGAACCAATGCCCAGGGGAAAAATCTATCCCCTTTCCCTTCCGGAGGAGAACGCCATGGAGGATTACATCAGGAAGGCACTGGAGCAAGGCTACATCCGTCCATCCACCTCCCCTGCTGCTTTGAGCTTTGTCTTCGTGGCAAAGAAGGACGGAGGCTTGCGGCCTTGTATTGACTACCGCTCCCTGAACATCATCACTGTTAAATTCCGTTATCCCCTTCCTCTCGTCCCAGCTGCCCTGGAACATCTCCGTGGTGCCATTGTGTTCACGAAGTTGGACCTCCGCAGCGCGTATAACCTCATCTGGATACGTGAGGGGGACGAGTAGAAGACTGCCTTTGTCATGCCCACAGGTCACTACGAGTACCTCGTGATGCCATATGGACTCGCCAACTCGCCGTATTCCAGGACTTCATACATGAGGTGCTCCGGGAGTTTCTCCACAGGTATGTGCTGGTCTACATTGATGACATGTCGATCTACTCCCGGAGCATGGCCGACCATCGCCGTCACGTTGCGGAGGATGGACGAGAGGAAGGTGGAAGCCATCCGGTCCTGGCCAACCCCATCAACTGTGAAAGAACTGCAATGATTCCTGCAATCAATTTCTACCGACGCTTCATCCAGAATTACAGCTCCATCGCCAGTCCCCTTACCAGCCTTCTCCGCAACAAGCCTAAGTCTCTGTCCTGGACCCCATCCGCCACCTAAGCCTTCCAGACCCTGAAGGATGCATTCACGACAGCTCCCCTCTTGGTCCATCCCGATCCCGAGATCCCGAGATCCCGTTCGTCGTGGAAGTGGACGCCTCCACCAGCAGGGTGGGTGGGGTCCTATCTCAGCAGCAGGGGAACCCCAGCTGTCTCCATCCATGTGCCTTCTTTTCCCGCAAGCTCAGCCCGGCGGAGAACAACTACGACATCGGCAACCGAGAGCTCCTCGCCATCAAGCTCGCACTGGAGGAGTGGAGGCACTGGTTAGAGGCCGCCAAACATTCGTTCCTGGTCCTCACTGACCATACGAACCTGGGTAATCTCCGTGAGGCAAGACGACTCAACCCCCGACAGGCTCGCTGGGCACTCTTCTTCACGAGGTTCGACTTTCACATCTCCTACCGGCCCGGGGCCAAGAACATCAAGGCGGATGCCCTTTCCCGCATCCACGGCCCCGAGGAACGATCTGAGGAAGAAGAGGAACCCATTCTCCCCAAGAAGCTCTTCCTCAGTCCCATCACATGGTCGGAAGAGACCTTGCCCTCTACCAATGCTTCCACCACCGTGCCGCCGGGCTGTCCTCCGTGCTGTCCTCCGAGCTTGCAGTACATCACACGAGCACAACGCATCCCTCTCATTCACTCCTCGCACACATCACTGGGCACTGGTCACCCTGGGGTCAATGAGACCCTCTCGCTGCTACGTCAGCGCTTCTGGTGGCCACACATGCCAGCTGATGTCAGAAGGTAAGTGCGGGGATGCCAGGAATGCGCCAGATGTGACCGTAAGCCTCATGTCCGGATACCATCCCCAGACGAACGGGCAGACGGAAAGAAAGATCCAGGAGATTGGCTGTTTCCTCCGTACCTTCTGTCACGGCCACCAGGACTCCTGGAACCAGTTCCTTGGATGGGCCGAGTACGCACAGAACTCCCTTCGACAACCCACTACCGGCCTGACCCCATTCCAGTGCGTACTCGGCTACCAGCCTCCCCTCTTCCCCTGGTCTGGGGAACCCTCTGACGTCCCTGCGGTGGATTACTGGTTCCGGGAGAGTGAGAGGGTCTGGGACTCAGCCCATCTTCAACTCCAACGGGCCCTCTGCAGACGCAGGTTGACAGCCGACCTTCACCGCTCCAACGCACCAACGTTCCAGGTGGGGCAGAAGGTCTGGCTGTCCACCCGGAACATCAGACTGCGTCTGCAGTGTAAGAAGTTGAGTCCCAGGTTCATTGGCATCATCCTGCAGCAGATCAATCCGGTGACGTACAAACTCCAATTACCCCCTCAGTACCGGATTCACCCCACTCTCCATGTGTCTCTCCTGAAGCCTCACTACCCTTCTGTTTCTGTTTCCCCAGAGCCTGGCGTTACTCCGGAGCCTCCCCCTCCACTCCTCGTTGACGACGGCACAGCATACCAGGTCCAGGACATATTGGACTCCCGGCGTTGTGGTGGTCAACTCCAGTACCTAGTGGACTGGGAGGGGTACGGCCCAGAAGAACGATCTTGGGTACCCAGGCATGACATCCTTGACCCGAATCTGCTGGAGACGTTCCACACTACCCGCCCTGATCGACCGGCACCTCAGGGAAGAGGCCGACCACCACGGCGTCGGGGTCCGTGGCCCTCAGGAGATGGCCGTGGAGGGGGTAATGTTACAAGCACGCCAGGCTCCACCCTCTCACAACCACAACATTCCCAATCACCTGAGTACTGAGCACACACACCTGCACGTCATCATCACTAGGGGTGGGGAAAAAAATCGATATTGCAATATATTGTTGTGCTCTCTGTCGCAATAAATAATCGATACAATCACGCCCAATATCGATATTTTATTACAACATAAAATGATTAATTTACCCGTTGTCAGTGTCACTGTCACTACCCAATATCTACCATTCTGTTTGGGGCGCTGGTCGAGATAGGGGTAAAGTGGCGCAAACAGCGGCCGGTGAAGAACACAAGTTAACTAACAACAACAGAGAATTGCAGAAAAAAAGAGAAGCGAGAAGAATGGCAGAAAACGATAAAAAACTAATCAAAGACCCACCCGCTAGTTTCCACTCTAAAGTGTGGAGACACTTTTACGAGACAGTCGACGGAAAGGTACTGGATAAAGACAATGCAATCTGCAAGAACTGCTTTGCAAAGATAAAATATAACAGCAACACTACGAATCTGCAAATGCACCTCGTTCGCTATCACGACGAACTACTCTCAGGTGATAATGAGGGCAAGCAAAGTCAGCCGACAATCACTACTGTGTTCAAAGCAAAGCTCCCCTTTGGGTCGCCGAGGGCACAGAGTATCACTAAGTCCATCGCCGAATTTATTTGCAAGGACCTTCGCCCTTACAGCGTGGTCGAGAATGATGGATTTTGCAGAATGTTGACAACACTGAAACCGAGATACGAGATACCGAGTCGTCGGCACTTTACAGACAAAGTCATCCCTGCATTGTATGCAGATACCAGAGCCAAAGTGGAGGGTGCGCTCTGGTCTGCTAAACGAGTTGCATTAACCTGTGATGGTTGGACGTCAAGGGCCACCGAGTCCTTCGTAACTATTACTGCCCACTTCATAGATGACAACTGGGATGCCCAAAGCTACGTCGTTCAGACTCGGGCTATGAATGACAGTCATACTGGCGCTCACATGGCAGAGGTGCTTAAGAAGGCTGTAGACGAGTGGAAGCTCACCGAGAAAGAGCCAGCAGTGGTGACTGACGTTTCAGTATTATGGTTTACACATGTTAATGTTCATTCTGTTTTGTAATGTTTATGCACTTTTATCTGTCTAGATGTACAGTGTTTACATTTAAGACCAGGAGGCAGTGAGTTATTATGCAAATGCATATTTCTTTGCACAATTTTGGAAATGTTGGCATTAATAAATGCATAAAATTTCCTTATTTCCTTATTCCTTCTTTTTCTTTTCAGTCACATATATTCGTGATATATCGTTGATGAAATTTCTTCCAATATATTGAATATCGTAGATATCGCGAATCGTGATATTATCATATCGTGGACCACATATCGCCACAGAATTGAATCGTGAGGTACCTGTATCGTCCCACCCCTAATCATCCCAGCAATCACCTCCTGCACTTAAGCCCCACACTCTCACTCAGTCACTGTCCGGTATCGTTTCCACATGCTACTACTCATGCTTGCTTCCTCGGACTCACCTACTTACCTGATCTCCTTCGTCTCCTGAGTGTCTCCTTGTCTCGTCCTGTCTCCTGGTCCTCGTCTCCTTCGATCCAGTGTCCCGTTGTTCTACAATCAAGATAACATATCGTATCACCTCCATATCCAGCATTCACCTGAACACCCATTCTGACTCTCACCTCATCTGCTCACATCCTGGTTCAGCAAATAAACTCTGCTTTCCCCTGCCTCTGTTATCCGTGTCACCTCTGTTTGTAACAAAACCAGCCAAACAGACCAAGGGCACACTGTAAAAAATGTTCCCGTTAATTTACAGTAAACTACAGGCAGCTAGATTGACCTGTAGAATGCTGTAATTTTATAGTGGACCTGCTGTAATCTAAAACAACAGTTTAATACTGTAAAACATATTACAGTACTGTGCTGTAAAAAAATATAGGCTGCACAGTATAATACTGTCAAGTGTTTTGCTCCCGTTATTTTAGTGTTTCTGCTGTAATCTTCTAAATGTTTTATTACTATAAAAAGTATTAAAGTTCTGTAAAATGTGATCTGCTAGAAATTGGATTCTAAAACAAAAAACACTGAAAATTGCTGGCAAACAAATGGCTCAAACAAAAGATGACTTTAAAACATGCTTTTATTAAAGCTAATAACATCAAATCCATTCATTGAATGACATTATTTTTGCTTCACCATTGAGACTGGGCAGAACAGAACATAATGCTGATTAAACCTGATTAAATAAAGCCCGACTCCATGACGTTGGGTGGCCACATGAAGATTGACAGTTGTTGCCTTTTTCTGAACAATTTCCAATCTTCTTGGAGACCACCGTTGCCTGGCTGGCTTTTGCTCCTCTTTTGGGGTTCAAACCAATAGACCATCTACAATGTAATTACACAGAAATATAATATATTAGGTGAGGTATAAAGATTAATTGCACTTAAGACACAAAACACATTACATTCAAATTTGCTGTTATGGCAGTAAGTTTGCTCCTGAGGCATTATTAGACCAGAGTGTCTTGTGTAGACAACATTATATAACAGCAGTGTTGAAGGGATAGTTCACCCAAAAATGAAAAAAATTGTGTCATCATTTACTCATCATCATGTTGTTCCAAACCTGTAGAAGTTTCCTTCTTCTGTTGAACACAAAATAAGATATTTTAATGAATGTTGGTAACCAGACAGTCGATGGACCTCACTGACTATCATAGTAGGAACAAAAATTACACTGGAAGTAATAGGTATAACTGACTGGTTACCAGCATTTTTTAAAATATTGTAACAATATTGACTATGAGTCTAATATCTCGGGGAATAATTAACTCAAAAGGGATATAATATTCATGAGTTTATGAATAGAATTTGCTAGTCGTTCATTACGTTATTTAAATTTTCCGATAAGGAAAATGTTTAATTAAATACAAGTAACCTTTACGGAATTGCTTGAAATTATCTTACTAAGTTTGTCCTGCAAATTAGTTATAGACTTTCAAATCAATTTTCAATAAGGGATTACTGCTTTACGAGAGTATAAGAAGCATTAACTTTACTGATCAGGACAAATTAATATTTCGTATGTTCGTACAGTTTATGTTACTAAAATAGTAGCACAAGGCAGCTTTAGGTAACGTTTAGGATTGTAAGTTTCATTGACTTTGTGTATGTAGAAGAATAACAGCTTCAATTCAAAAATATCTTTTGGAAGTTTAATAAACACCGACTAAAGATAACACTACAATTCACACAGAAAGTACATACTAAATATGCATAAAGAGAGTAGAAATATAGATAGGAAATGAAACTAAACTGGTACCTAAACGAAAAGAATGAAAGAAAACAAAAATAAAGAGAGAGAGAGAAGATAACAGCGTTCACTTCAGTTCATTACACAGAGCCCTCAAGGAGTTAATCTTGTCCCAAAGCGGAAATAACACGACCTTTCAACAGCAGTTCGGATTGTAGAAAATAAGAATACTTGCTTTGGTTTTGGCTTCTCGCGTGTGTGCGTGTATTCTGAGTTCAAATGTCCCGCGCGTTCCGTGGTCGTTTTTCCTAGGTCGGTTGGGTATGGCTCTCGGTTTGCGGAGAAGAAGTTCGGCTGGACGCGGGTCTCTTAAGTGAGCTGGAAGCGTGCAGTATCCTCCTCTCTGAAGAATGCCCTCGGGGGCTGGAAAGCGGGTGGCGGATTGCAATGCAATGCACTGACAAAAGGCGCAGGAATGAGGGTCACATTGGTACTTGTAGATCAGGTAGAGCGACGCCCATTTCCTGGATGGTCAAATCGATCTGAGTTGCCGCAAGCAAAGTTCTTTGTTCGGCTGAGTTCCTCCTCCTGGCTACTATCCGGGGAAGATACGCTCATGCATTTTTCCTTACAAAGCTGGTATCTTTGTAATAATGTATGTCCTTTAAATTATTTTACAAGATTCGGTACAATGGAGTTTTCCTGGTTCTAATGATACCATGAACCACTGGTCTGAGAGGTGGAAACACACAAATCCAGGTTTTCCACTGTCTATTGTCGTACACAGCTTGAGTTAACAGTCATATAATCCTCCTAATTATTACAGACACATATAAAAACACTTCAAGCAGAAAAGTATACATTTAATACGTTTTTGAGGTGGCTTTTAACCATATATTCCTCTGATACTAGTGGAACTCTATGTGTGTGAGAGTGTGAGGTGTTCGTGAGGTGTCCGATATCAGGCATGGCTATTTGGGGCAATAAAAGTCACATCACGTGGAGCTGGTGCGTTATCTCTCCAGGGCGATCAAAGAGGCTGATCGTTCCTTTCAGACATTGTGGCGACTAGGTTTGTGTGTAGCGCGTAGACTCTTCTGGCGCGGCCATTTGGGAGCCATAAAAGTCAAGACGAGCTTGTTTGTTATCTCCCAAGGGTGATCAAAAGGTGGTCTTTCAGACATCGTGGTGCCGTTCCATACCATAAATTGTATTGGAATTCCGGGGGGGGGGTTTGAGACATGGGTTTTAGTGTGATCTGATGACGTGCCTCACGAGATGCGCGAGCCATCTGGCTGTTTGCCAGATAAACAGACCGTCATTGTGGCTACAATATCATCTTTGAATACAGAAAGAGCAATTAAATAGTCTGTTCTATACTGTTTATACTCCATGCCTTGCTTATACTTACCCAACAGTATCAGTTGTGGACTTGGATGTGCACAGGGTGCACTCAACATCTGCTGCAGTGGCAGATATCTGTAAAACAGAAAAATGGTGTGTAGTGAAATGGAAATGTGTGCAGGCAGGCATGAAGTAAATTCTAAACAAGTGGAATAATATTAAGCAAAACTTATCAGCACAGAGTATCAGTCCCTCTATGTGCGACACTTGATGGCTGAAAACGTAGACAAAGTTATTGTGCACTCAAGGAAATCACACTTTGCATTTGGTAAAAATATGTAGCTAGCATAAGCTAATGCATTGCTGCAGGTCTTAGCACATATGTTACAGGTTATCATTTTTGTACTACAATCCACAGACCTCAACATCAAAATATTCTAACATTTTAACACCGACAATTTTTTAAGCTATAATCTCTCAAGGAATGGTATTGTGTAAAAGAGAGAAGTAACTGCCAGAAGTAACTAAACAGTTAGCATTACATTAGCCTCAATGCCTCAATACACTGATGTGTGCTGGCAGGGTCACAGTCGAGCAAAAATTGCCTTCCTTAATTTAATCGTTGTCTTATTCTTCCTTCTCACAATAAAATATTCAAGTAATGTAATGTTAAACCTTAAATGTAATGCTAATCCTTTTTGGTTGCAATCTGATGATGGGATTTGATGCTTCTAGATTTTCCTATGAGTTGTGAGCAGGTTTAAGCATGTGACTATAATAAAAGAAAATACTGTATTATACCGTTAATCTGAACAGTAGCTTGCCGTTATTAATTTGCTCATAAAATTTTGCCTCATTTACAGTATTCAGCTGTATTTTTGAAGAACAGTAAATTACTGTACACAATTTCCCATATTTTTACAGTAATTGTCATTTACATTTGGTGCGTTTATCCAAAGCAACATTGCATTGAAGGTATAGTCAATATTATTAGTCAAACCCATGATCTTGGCAATTCTCTAATGTTTGAGCAAAACAATACATCTGTTGTAGATTAATTCAGTAATTGCAATTTATGTTGGCCAGTCCAATTGTTTCACTTTTCCATTTTTCTGGCAACCATAATGTGGAATACGTTCTAATACAGATGTCCTTTTTGTTTAATTTAAAGCTGTAGTCCGTAACTTAGCCCGATTCACACCAGTAAACTTGTAATAATGTTATAATTTGAGTGGTACTTGTGGGTTTCCGTGGGAATTTCAAGCATGCACCGTTCGTCTTTGCGTCATTACGTCACGTCTGTAAATAAAGAAGGAGTCCAGCTAGTCGTATCGCATGTAAGGATGCTGCAGGTTGCGGATCATTTATAGCCTTTTCTCACAGCAGCTGGAATAATTAAATTGATCATTTTGATGGCGGATTGTAATCCAGAAAGTTCCAAAGGACAATCATCAGTGACAACTGGAGATTCAACCGTAGTCAAAAGCAAAAGTTAGACTGTACAGAAATTGAAATCTACAGGTAACGCTATTACACATTAAATGCACATAGTCGCGCAATGCTGGTGTTGTTAACATAAGAATTTGAGAACAAAGTATAACAATAATAATAATTTGCATGATTCGATGTGATGAGCCAAGTGACCCACATAAAGATAATAATTCCGCAAATAACTGCAACTGCAGGTTTCAAACAGAGATGGCGACAAAGAGGCAAAACTTACAGACCACAGCTTTAAATAGGATGTCATATTACAAGAAAAGGTTTTAAAATCAGTGTGTATCAACAACATGCAAGACTTCCAGGCATGTGTTTAAACTGACTTTCAAAAATACCTCACTCTAAGAAACAGCCTGTCCTCCTCCGAAAAACGACACCATAGGTCGTTTGTGCATGCAGCATATTATGACCTATATTCACGTTTTGAAATTGAGCGCCCTCTAGCGGTCTAATACATAACGACAGTCTCGTTTGTCGGGTGTGTCGTCATCAAATGAACTTTGACCATGGTTTTCAATAAACAATGCAATGAGAAGAAGGAGTGACCCTGACCCTCATAATCCAGGTGGGTTTTATTTTATGTTCTATGTAAGTTATCTTTCTGATTGTCTGCAATTCATGTTTAAGTACAGTTTGACGTTTACAAATAATTTGCGAATGTCACTGAACAATGCGATTTTACCATGGTAACTGTAGCTCAATCCTGTTATTAAAAGCCCAGTGACCACAAAGCTTACCTTTTTTTTTTACCACACTAGCTGTAGTTTTGTTGTGGTATTTGTATTTAATTAATAGTTACAAAGCATCATGCTTTTAACACTGTGGCTATACTGTGGTATTTGTAGTTAAAACACAGAAACTACTTATACAATGCTTGTAGCTGTACACTGTGTACTAGCTATTATAAAGCATGGTAACACAACACTTACAATTGTTTTACCTCATTAACCATAGTTTTACTGTGGTATTTGTTGTTAAAGCACAATAACCACAACACTTACCATGCTTTTACCTCATTAACCATGGTTTTACTGTGGTATTTGTTGTTAAAGCACAATAACCACAACACTTACCATGCTTTTACCACAGTAACCATAGTTTTAATGTGGTAGTTGTAGTAAAAGCATACTAACACTAACAACACCTTACCATAGTTTTATGACAATGACTACAACACTTGCCACACCTTTAATGCTCTTTTGTATTTCAATATTTATGTCATTGTAATTTAATATTTTTCTGTCTTGCAGTTACTTCAGATCACCTACTCCTCCATATCCATCTCCCACAACAACTTTAAATCCAACAGCTCTTTTAAGAAACCATCTCTCACAAAAGCTCACTTACTGTCTGTTTTTCTGAACTGTAATCTGGAATTCATATACACGTGTTTTTGCTCTTTCTTTCTCTTATTCATCTTGGCATATTTTTTAAAACTCAAAACTAAATTTTGACCATTTATGTCAGAAAGCTGCTTGTAATTAACAGGGAACTTGAACTCAAAGCTCCCTATGCTGATCCCGAAGAAGCTGCCATGGAGACTGAACAAGTCCTTCAAAGGTTCAACCCTTCACAGGTAATGTTGAACACATTTCGCTGTAACAGATTTGCTTTAAGGAATGTATCTTTATTATTTTATGTGTTATTAACTTTCCTTAAAGTCCTTCCTCTCATGTATATTGGTCACAGATCATGTTTAACACACTGTCTCAACATGTGCGTGTATACATATATATATAAAAATATATCTTTGTTTTTCTTTGTTTCAGCTGAAAAGGAAGTGATGTCAAGGGCTTGTTCGTGGAGAGGGATGAATTTGGCCATCTTGTGCGTTTATGAACAAGACAAAAAGCTGCAACTGCAAACATTTCCTGGGGTATGTCTGTGTTGGTCTTAACCCTTGATTGAACATTACAGCAGTTACATTTTGCACAGCATTGGATATTTCTTAAACTTTAAATATCACACTGCCTCATCAGTAAGAACCTAATAAGGCAGGTTTCCTCAAACTGGGTCCTGGAGGGCCACTGTCCTGCAGAGTTTAGCACCAACCCTAATCAAACACACCTTCCTGTGATTTTCTAGTGATCCTGAATACTTTGATTAGCTTGCTCAGGTGTGTTTGATTAGGGTTGGTGCTAAACTCTGCAGGACAGTGGCCCTCCGTGACCGAGTTTGAGGAACCCTGTAATAAAGTGTCATGTTCATGTAGTAGTTCACACTTCACACAGATCGAGTTTTTCCATTCCAGTGTGCTACTTGTCAATTTTTTTTCTATATGTA
Source organism: Gobiocypris rarus (assembly GCA_023029165.1). Lineage (NCBI taxonomy): Eukaryota > Metazoa > Chordata > Actinopteri > Cypriniformes > Gobionidae > Gobiocypris > Gobiocypris rarus. The sequence goes on along the minus strand of CM040914.1, from coordinate 23,516,317 downwards.
AACACGCACTAGATTGATGTGTTTAACCGGTGTGCTCATGCCTTGCGTCTTTTGCAACGTCTCAAGCTTGACACAATGTTCTAAAAAAAGAGGTGCTCAAGTTAAAGTCAGTTCAAATTCTCCTTGTGGTCCCCCCCTATTCCACTGCCCGTATCTCAGGTTTTTCAAAGCAAACACGCTTTCTGTGTGAAAGCCCATAATTCATACAATTTATCATGTCAGCGAATTCATAAGATATTGGACAAGCACACTTGTACAAAATTCTATAGCTTTTATTCCTGCTGCTGTCATTGGCTTTTGCATCAACTCTCGTGCCGAGTGTGCCGATTGTAAGTAGTCGGACAATTTATATCAGAAAGTTTATATTAAGTCATTAAAATGTATTCTTTATTAACCTTTAGAAATTGTGAATGTCTCTTCCATTCCAACAGTAGCCTAGATGATATTTGCCCACACCTCATAGTCTGCCTTTTTTTTCCATGTTGATTTTTATTGAACACATCTGTTTAAGAAGCAAGAGTCTGGAAATGCTAGTTTAACATGTCACATGACACACCAGATCACTTAAGTTCGTTCACATCAAGACCAATAACTATAATGATGATAACTATTTTAACATCCACACCAACCAATAAAGTTCTGTTCAGTTTAAGCACATGCTTCGGTTATGTTGTCTGCCATTTTAAGTGGTCAAGCGTTATAAAGCTGTGATTCTGATTGGTTGTCATGTTTATTTCATTTAATACAATTTTAATCTTTCATTCTGTCTTGCAGGATTTACTATGGATTGTTTAGTCGTTCTCCATCAGCTCTCTACATTATCAAACCCAATGGTTCTTTTAAGAGATAAAACTTCCACCACTCCCACTCTCTCACACTCACACACTCTCACTTTCTCTCTCTCTCTCACACTCACACACTCTCACTTTCTCTCTCACACACACACACACACACACACACACTCACACTCACACTCACACTCACACTCACACTCACACTCACACTCTCACTCAAACACACACTCACACACTCACTCACTCAGACACTCACTCACTCACTCACTCACTCACTCACTCACTCACTCACCACCACTCACTCACTCACCACTCACTCACCACCACTCACTCACTCCACTCACTCACACACACACACACTCACTCCCTCACACACTCAGACACTCCCTCACACACTCAGACACTCACTCACTCACTCACTCACTCACTCACATTCTCAGACACTCCCAGATACTATCTCACTCAGACACTCACTCAGACACTTCCTCACACACTCAGACACTCCCTCACACACTCAGACACTCACTCACTCACTCACTCAGACACTCACTCACACACTCAGACACTCACTCACTCATTCACTCACACACTCACTCACTCAGACACTCCCTCACACACTCACTCACTCACTCACTCACTCACTCACTCACTCACTCACTCACTCACTCACTCACTCACTCACTCACTCACTCACTCACTCATTCCCTCACACACTCAGACACTCACTCAGACACTCACTCACTCACTCACTCCACCACTCACCACCCACCCACTCACTCACCACCACCACTCACCACCCACTCACCACCACCACTCAGACACTCACTCAGACACTCACTCACCCAGACACTCACCACCTCAGACACTCACACACTCAGACACTCACTCACTCACCACTCACCACTCACTCACTCACTCACCACCACCACTCACTCACTCACTCACTCACTCACCACTCACCCACTCAGACACTCACTCAGACACTCACTCAGACACTCACTCACTCAGACACTCACTCACTCACTCACTCACACACTCAGACACTCCCTCACACACTCAGACACTCACTCACACACTCAGACACTCACTCACTCACTCACTCACTCAGACACTCACTCAGACACTCCCTCACACACTCAGACACTCACTCACTCATTCACTCACACACTCACTCACTCAGACACTCCCTCACACACTCACTCAGACACTCCCTCACACACTCACTCCCTCACACACTCCCTCACACACTCAGACACTCACTCACTCACTCACTCACTCACTCACTCACTCACTCACTCACTCACTCACTCACTCAGACACTCACTCAGACACTCACTCAGACACTCACTCAGACACTCACTCAGACACTCACTCAGACACTCACTCAGACACTCACTCACTCACTCACTCACTCACCACTCACTCACCACCACCACTCACTCACACACTCACTCCCTCACACACTCACTCAGACACTCCCTCACACACTCAGACACTCACTCACTCACCACTCACCACTCACCACTCACCACTCACCACTCACTCACTCACTCACCACTCACTCCACCACTCACCACCACCACTCACTCAGACACTCACTCACTCACTCACCACTCACTCACCACTCACTCACACACTCACTCACTCACCACTCAGACACTCACTCAGACACTCACTCACTCACTCAGACACTCAGACACTCACTCACCACCACCACCACTCACTCACTCACTCACCACCACTCACCACCACTCACCACCACCACCACTCACTCACACACTCACCACTCACTCACTCACTCACCACCACTCACTCACTCAGACACTCACTCACCACCACTCACTCACCACTCACTCACCACTCACCACTCACTCACTCACCACCACCTCACCACCACCACTCACTCCAGACACTCACTCACCACTCACCACCACCACCACTCACTAACTCACACTCACTCACTCTCTCTCTCTCTCTCTCACTCACCACCACCACCACCACCACCAGACACTCACTCAGACACTCACTCACCACTCACTCACTCACCACCACCACTCACTCACTCACCACTCACTCACTCACTCACCACCACTCACCACCACTCACTCACTCACCACCACCACACACTCACTCCCTCACACACTCACTCCCTCACACACTCACTCAGACACTCCCTCACACACTCAGACAATCACTCACACACTCAGACACTCACTCACTCACTCACTCACTCACCACTCACTCACCACTCACTCACTCACCACCACTCACCACTCACTCACTCACCACCACCACTCACCACCACTCACTCAATCACTCACCACTCACCACCACTCACTCACTCAGACACTCACCACCACTCACACACACTCACCACTCACCACTCACTCACCACTCACTCCACTCACCACTCACCACTCACTCAGACACTCACTCACCACCACTCACTCACTCACCACCACTCACTCACCACTCACTCACCACTCACCACTCACTCCACCACTCACTCACCACCACTCACCACTCACCACCACCACACACTCACCCCTCACACACTCACTCCCTCACACACTCACTCAGACACTCCCTCACACACTCAGACAATCACTCACACACTCAGACACTCACTCACTCACTCACTCACTCACTCACTCACTCACTCACTCACTCACTCACTCACTCACTCACTAACTCATTCACTCACTCACTCACTCACTCACTCAGACATTCACTCACTCACTAACTCACACTCACTCTCTCTCTCTCTCTCTCTCTCTCTCTCTCTCACTCGCTCTCTTACACACACGTGTCTTCATTTCTCCTCTACAGTGAAAAGTCCCATCTCTGCTATGATCACTAGTGTCATTACCACCACTTTTATTCTACATGATAACAGAGGAAGACGAGGAAAAATAATAATGGTAATGTAAAAATGATCAGTATTTCCTTCATTGTGTCAACTTAATGTTATTGAATTGCATTACCTACCTATATGCATTTTTCTTGCTGAAAACAGTTTATTTTAGTTTACCTTACATGTTGTTGCAATAGAAGTAAACTATGATTATATAGTTTTAAATAAATAATGTAAATTATTGTTCTTAACCATTTTGTGCCTGTTTTTCCTCAAAGGGAAGAAGATAGGAGCCTTGCAACTCCTGATTAGTATTATTAATCTTATCAATTGTTACATATGTCTTATGTTACATGTGTTTTTTTTTATTTTTATATTTCTTTACAATTGTACATAATATATAATTGTACACCTATATTAATCATTACATAATAATGTAAATACCGGTAATATAATTTTTTATACCTCTAATCAAGTAAAACAATTTTTATATAAGCAACTTTTCTGTTTTTCTTTTCTTTTTTCTTTTTTTTTATAGTGCCACAAACTGGAGAAGTACCTGGGTGACAGAGGATGTATTGCTGGGCACTTATGTTTGTCTTTAAACAGTTTGACATATCAATAAACATTTTGAAATTACTACAAAATGTGTGCAGTCATTATTATTATTTTTTTGTTTGTTGTTGTATTAGCTGCACTTATCTTTGGTCCAGAAATACTGCATGCTTGAATAATTATCAGAGGAGTAGTTTTGTAAATGTTTTAAATTATTTTAACATTTATTTGTCATACAGTATGCAACTGCAGAATTTTTTTTTTCTTAAATGTAAATACATTAATTAATACTTGTGTAATGTATACAATAGAAACCATTAGGCCCTTGCTTGGGAAAAATAAAAATGCAATCTGTCATTTTAGTTTTATATTTCATGGGGACACATAAATGTTTAACTGATAATCTGTCCATTCATCATAAGAACCTGGAAGGTCCTGTCATATAAGACCATATATGGGCAAGTAAGTGTGACGCATCTGCTCAACTGGATTCTCATTGGCTTTGACATTTCCTTGGCACGACATGACTGGTTGTGGTTGGACAACCTTTTAACCCATATTAAAAAAACGTTTAATGTTGCAAAGTATGTTTTGTTGTTATTATTACGTCAGCAATCCATTCAGTTAACAATGTGGTGATGCTATGTTGTGTGAAATGACCCCTTTACCGAGATCCTAACCCTAAGTGTAACTTCACTGAACTACAAACTAAGACTATTGCGTTCCATCAATATAGTGACAGAGGCTTATGGGTAATGTAGTTTAAAACGTGTAATAAAGAAATTGAAAAAAAAAAAAAAATACTATCTTTAATGAACAAAGAGAGATCTAATCATGTTCATTGGGCAAACCTCTATGAAATATTTGAGAGGCAGGCTGAAATTTGGTATTTTACTTGGCATTTTCAAAAAAAAAAAACTTTATACCACCTTTTCCTACATATATTTGAAAAGGTATAAACCATTATTTAGTAAACACAGTGTAAATAGTTGTCATGCTAATTTTCTTTTTGATACTATAATCAGACTTTGATTTACAGACATTTGAATTGTGTACTTTTTTTTGCTTGTCTAGGGGACTATATCTGGCCCCTGGGGATGGAAGGGCAGTAAAAACACAACATGCAGATGTATTCTCATCATGGACAAGTGTGTTGAGTCAAATTTATATTGTCTTTTCAACGACTTGTAATAAGTTGTTGTATAAGTTGTTGAAGTTCATCCAGTCATAGTTAACAACAGAACAAGAATAAACCCCCAAATTAACATACATGCTCATTTAGAACATTCTTATCAGTTTATTTAATGAGAACAAGATACAGGAATACAGTGTTAACAATAAACAAATACATCTATTTAAACAACCAAAACACCTTATGACACTTCATTGTACTATGTGCATCTTCAGCTTGCTTGTAGTACAGGATCCACAAACTTTCCCCGGTATATCACCCTGTAACAATATAAGCCATACAGTCTCTTCTAATGCATCTTTCAGCCTTCCCTTCACTGAAATTTGGCATACTTATCGTATTCGACACGGCATCAAGGTCACTAAGCATATGCAGTGGTTACATTCTAGCAAATTGTTGTCCTAAATGTCATGACTAAATGTTCATGTCTCAATTAAAATAATCATGGTAATTTTATGTTGTTGTTTTTTTTACTAAATCAAATTGTGTATCTACTAAACACCATCCTTAATATGGAATATTCACCATTCTTCATCCAAAACTTTACTTGAGAATACAGCTAACGTAGCATATAAAAGACATGATATTCAAGAGAAATAAAAATGGGTTATGTTAAAACCATGATATTTATCAGTTCCCAAATAAGGCCTCCACACAAATGCATGCATGATGAAATCACATCCAGTTTCCTTACAGGAACTATCCTGGTTTTCTTCCTCTTGCTTGCCTGTCCATGTCCCAATCATAGTCTTCTTCTTCTATGTCTATACAATTTGCAATTGTTATCCAGCACTATGCAGAACAAATTAACAAAAGATGTAACTAATTCAAATAAAATCACTTTATTGTCACATTACCATGAACGAAAATGTACAGGTGATGAAATTATTTTGTGCAAACTCCGCAGCATGACAGTACGAATGACAAGTATAGAATATAGGGCCACTGTCCTGCAGAGTTTAGCACCAACCCTAATCAAACACACCTGAGCAAGCTAATCAAAGTATTCAGGATCACTAGAAGGAAGGTGTGTTTGATTAGTGTTGGTGCTAAACTCTGCAGGACAGTGGCCCTCCAGGACCCAGTTTGAGGAAACCTGCCTTATTAGGTTCTTACTGATGAGGCAGTGTGATATTTAAAGTTTAAGAAATATCCAATGCTGTGCAAAATGTAACTGCTGTAATGTTCAATCAAGGGTTAAGACCAACACAGACATACCCCAGGAAATGTTTGCAGTTGCAGCTTTTTGTCTTGTTCATAAACGCACAAGATGGCCAAATTCATCCCTCTCCACGGACAAGACAGATTTAACAAGCCCTTGACATCACTTCCTTTTCAGCTGAAACAAAGAAAAACAAAGATATATTTTTATATATATGTATACACACATGTTGAGACAGTGTGTTAAACATGATCTGTGACCAATATAAATGAGAGGAAGGACTTTAAGGAAAGTTAATAACACATAAAATAATAAAGATACATTCCTTAAAGCAAATCTGTTACAGCGAAATGTGTTCAACATTACCTGTGAAGGGTTGAACCTTTGAAGGACTTGTTCAGTCTCCATGGCAGCTTCTTCGGGATCAGCATAGGGAGCTTTGAGTTCAAGTTCCCTGTTAATTACAAGCAGCTTTCTGACATAAATGGTCAAAATTTAGTTTTGAGTTTTAAAAAATATGCCAAGATGAATAAGAGAAAGAAAGAGCAAAAACACGTGTATATGAATTCCAGATTACAGTTCAGAAAAACAGACAGTAAGTGAGCTTTTGTGAGAGATGGCTTCTTAAAAGAGCTGTTGGATTTAAAGTTGTTGTGGGAGATGGATATGGAGGAGTAGGTGATCTGAAGTAACTGCAAGACAGAAAAAATATTAAATTACAATGACATAAAAATTGAAATACAAAAGAGCATTAAAGACATGGCAAGTGTTGTAGTCATTGTCATAAAACTATGGTAAGGTGTTGTTAGTGTTACTATGCTTTTACTATGCAACTACCACATTAAAACTATGGTTACTGTGGTAAAAGCATAGTAAATGTTGTGGTTACTATGCTTTAATTACAAAATACCACAGTAAATCTATGGTTACTGAGGTAAAACCATGGAAATAGGTGTTTATTGTGCTTTAACAACAAATACCAGAGTAAAACTATGGTTACTGTGGTAAAAGCATGGTGGTTAGTGAGCTTTAATTACAAAATACCACAGTAAAACTATGATTACTGTGGAAAAAGCATGGCATGTGTTATGGTTACTGTGCTTTAACTAAAAACAGTACATAGTAAAAACTGTTACTGTGGCAAAACGATGGTATGTGTTGTGTTTACTGTGCTTTGACGACTTTACAACAGTAAAACTATGGCTACTGTGGTAAAAGCATTGCAAGTGTTGTGGTTACCGTAACAAGAAATAGCAGTCACAGTTACGCTGGGAGAAGCAGCATGGGCTGTGCTTTTACTACACATGACATGGTAGAGCGATAGTTACTATGGTAAAAACATGGTGACGTTAAACGTGGACTTTGAACTTGATCCCTTTCCCACCACAGACGAATTTCAAATGAATATTACAATGAAAACTAACTACGCTGGCGTTTGAATGATTTGAACACCACAGTGCTTGAAAAAATCGGACAAATGCGTCCTGTGTCGAAACACGACACCTTATTTAATTCATAAATACGGGGCAATCCACTACTTTATGGGATGGAAGGAACTCCTACCTGTATGTGTCTCGAAGTCATCCATAATCCAAAATCCATATTTTATAGAACTAAACCAGGGATAAACCGAATAGCTGAGAGAGCTGAACAATTAGCTAGAAAACCCAGAATGCATTGAGACGAGAGTTTCTGTGAGTGACATATCTCCAGTTGCCAGTAGGGGCGCTAATATAGAAAACGCTCGTCTGGGTCGTATTTTAAGGTACGGACATACGACCTTTATTGTCGTATGGGTTGGAGGACTTGTTGCAGCTAAGAAATCACTTCCTGTACCTCCTTAGTTTTCTATATGTAATTTTCCACATAACAACAATTATTACATTTTCAAAACCGACATCAGGCAAGATGTATCTACACCAAACTGGAAATGGCCATGAAAACAACATTATACACTTAAATTACAATAGCAAATTTAAAAGTTATTCAGAATGACCCTGATCTATAAAGCTTTGATGCTGAGTGAGGAATGAGGTGAACTGCATAAAAAAAAATAGCAAGGAACTTTTTTTTTTCAACTCAAACTGCCAGTGCAAGTATCTATTTATTATTTGTTTTTGTTTTTTTCTAAAAAAGATATTATTAACTGTTGAACAAAGTTAGAAACTTCTTGGAAAGTTCTACATTTGATACTATGTCTAATCTAAATGCAATTTACAATACATATCACATTGCAACACTTATGCTAATAGAAAGGTCAGCAGGAGTTTAAAGTCTTTCGAGACTGTCTTGTAAGTTTATGCCTTACACCTCTTCTTCTCCTGTGACTACTGAAGTGTGCAATCACACATTTTACTGAAATACTTAATATTTAATGGCAGAGTTCTAGATCAAATATCTTGCTAAGGTAATACAGAGCCATGTTTCACTCCCATAGAGGTTCAACCCTGTATCACATGAAATTCTGAGGAAACTATTTTGCAAATCGCAATTACGTTACATGCCAACATATAAGCAGTGCTATTACGTTGGTCCTTAACCAAATATAGCCAATTTATTGCAGTGCTATTACGTTTGTTCTGAACATAATACATCCAAAGCAGGTTTCTTTTCACATGTAGCAGCTAATGCTGTTCATTTTGTTTTAATTATTTAGTCCCTTTTTTCTCATCGGGCTACAAAATATTATCTATGGCAGGGGGAGTCAAATGGCAGCACCCAGATAATTTTTATCTGGCCCTCCAACTGGTTATTGATGTTTAAAACCCCTCGCAATCTTGCAACCCGTTCTCATCAGTCTGCATATAAATTACACAACTTTACACTTTCCAAGTGCATGTAATGCATACGCCAAAGTCCAATTTTGCATGCATATGATACGCCAATCCTTCCCATTGACTTCAGTGGAGAGCAGATGCGTCCGATTTTTAATTTTTTTACAGTGTTAACAGTTTAATGAAAAAAAATTAGGGGGGTGGTGGTGGTCAAGTAAAAATATTAAATAATGAGCATAATTTAATTGTTTTAGCAGCCTTCTTATTTTTGGAATCATGAATGGAATTGATGTACTGTTCCGTCTCCTTACCAAAAGCAATAAAAGAGGGTTTAGAATTACTGAATTTAGCTTTGTGAATGTGATAATTCCCTAAAATGATCAATAGATTGATTAAGTATATTTCTTTGTGTTTTTTATCTTTGTTACCATGGACACCAAACAGTACATTTTTCCAAAAAGAGAAATCAACCATAAGTTTTGCAGTAATAAAACGTGACAGATCTTTCCAAAAAGTGATGGTATCGGGACATTGCCAAAACAAATGTATCAGTGTTTCTGGACATATTCCACAAAAGGAACAGTTTACACAAATGTTCACCTTAAACCTAAGGAGATAATGCTTTACAGGATAATACCTATGTATGATTTTGAACGAAACTTCTCTTACTTTATTTGTCAGGAGGTATTTGTAAGGAAGGTTCCATATACTCCCCCAATTCAGGTTATTAACAAAATTAGACCAATAGGGAATAACATTAGGTATGTTGGTGACATCTCTTTGGAATAGGGAGCGCATATTGCGATTATTATTCCTTATTGTGGTTGCAAAACATAGTTTACCAACAGAAGTCAACTTAGGGTCCAGAGCTGGAAGGCAGTCAGGTTTTCCAGCCCCTTTTAGGAGAGTTAATATACCAGACGGAATGGCATCAATTACAATTGCAAATTCTCTTGGGAGAATAAACAGAGTAGTTTAATAAGAATTATGTTATTATTAAACCAGGTTTTATAGAATAAAGATTTATTCTTAAATTTAATAAGTTGATTATTCCAAATGAAGCACCTATGTGGGGAGAAATTATGTTTGTAAATCAACGACCACGCTAAGAGCATTTGTTTATGAAATTTAGATAAAATTAGGGGAATTTTTTCTATTTTATAATCACATAGGAGTAAGAATTCTAGACCACCAACCTTAGAGAAGATATAGTTAGGTATAAATTCCATATAGAAGTGGGATTTTTAAGATACTGCTTTATCCAATTAATTTTAAATTTTAATTTTTTCAACGGAATTACAAAACTTTTTGTTGACAAATAAGGGGATAGCTGCATATGAGAGCCGGGATAAACCTTCTGCCTTTGTCAACAGAACTCGTCCTTTCAAGGATAAATCTCTCTGCAGCCATTGATTTAACTTTTTTTTTTGTCTTATCACTAATCGCATTAAAGTTTATAGAGCATCTCTCCTCCTCATTTTTCATTATAGTGATCCCTAGATATATGACCTTATCTTTGACTGGTATGCCACAAATCTGGGAGGCGTCGCTTTCTTTAAGGGAGAAAAGTTCACACTTCTTCAAATTTAAGCAAAGTCCAGAAGCAGTTGAAAATGAATCTACTGTTTCGATAGCGATTGGCACTTGATTGGAATCTTTTAAAAATAAAGTGGTATCATCTGCAAGTTGGGTGAGAGTAACTTCTCTCTCTGCAATAGAAATTCCTTTTAAACGACTATTTTTAATATGGGTGGAAAGAAGTTGAGAGCATAAAATAAATAAATAGGGAGAGGCAGGGCAGCCTTGGCGGATGCCTCTTTGCAACTCAAATCTAGGTGAAGTCCCATTTTTTAATCTAATAGAGCTATTGGCTTTACAGTACATTGTTCTAACAGCTTTACAAAAAAAGTCACCAAAACCAAATTTCTCAATAGTCTGAAATATAAAATTATGCTCTATTGTGTCAAAAGCTTTGTAGAAATCTAAAAAATATATATAACTATCATCGGGACATAAAAATGAATAATCAATTATTTCTAAGACAAGCCGAATATTGTTTGAGATGTCTTTTTCTCATGAATCCTGATTGGACTTCATCAATAATTGGGTCTAAAACATTTTTCAACCGTCTTGCAATAACTAAAGCAAATATCTTATAATCAGTGTTTAATAGCGAAATAGGTCGCCAATTATCTATAAAGAGCGGATCCTTATTAGGTTTGGGGATTAAGCTAATTAAACCTTGAGTCAGCGTAGGAGGTAAAGAGCCTTTTTCAACACTTTCTAATATTACTTCAAGTAAAAACGTAGCTAGATCCTGTGCAAACGCCTGATAAAACTCTGTAGAAAGGCCATCAACCCCAGGAGATTTGTTAATTTTACAATGTTCAATTGCAAAAGTAATATCTTGCAAGGTTATTGGGTCATCACAAAATGTCCTATCAATTTGAGAGATTGGAATTACAGTAAGAGAGTTCAAGAAAGCAGTAGATGACTGATGGCAAAATCTGGATTTATATAAATTCTCATAGAAGTCCGCACAAAAAAGAGCTATCTCCTTCGGATTATCAATTACAGTACCGTTAATATTGAGTTGCTGGATTAAATTCACTTTCCCATGGTATTTCTCTAGGCCAAAAAAATAGGCAGAGTTCTGCTCCCCTTCTTCAATCCACCTTTTCCTTGACCTTATAAAGGCACCTTTTGCTTTATTAGAGAAGATCTCATTTAATTTAAGTTGTTCCGAAATTAAAGCTAGTCGCTCCTCCTCTGATATATCTGCCGGGTCCTTCTGGTAAAAGGCAATTATTTTAGAAACCACTCTTTCTTCCTCCAATTTATGATTTTTATGATACTACCATAATTCCTCAAGTATTGGCCAGTTTTAAACTTTAAAAGTTCCCAATTGCTACCAAAAGCATCCTCTGACTTTGCTTTATTCCAGAATTTCAGTATTAGATTCTTAATGACTAATTTAACTTCCTCTTTTTGCAGAAGCGAACTGTTCAGTTTCCAATAAGCATTCCTGCACCTTGTGGGTGGGGCAGAGTGCAAGGGTATAAAGATCAAGACTGCATTATGATCTGTTAGTGGGGTAGTAATGATATTAACTGATATTTTCTCAATATTCAAGTGATCAGAAACTAACCAGTAGTCCAATCATGAACGTTTGGTCGCACTTCTATTGCTCCAAGTAAATGCACTTATGTTAGGGTTGTTGACTCTCCAAACATCAATTAAGTAAAACATTTTCATAAATAGTATTAAGTTATTATTTACTGCAGTGGAAGCACGAGGAGGCCAGCAGTCAATATTGTGATCCAAAACATATTAAAATCCCCCCCTATTATTATACCTGAATTTGGAAAGTTATTTAGCGCATTTTGTATATGCTTCTCTAAGGTTTCAAGCATTGTATCATTCTCGTGGTTAGAATTATATCCACATACATTAATTACTATCAAAGTAAAATTCTCAATGGTTAATACTTGAAAAATAAAATGACCTGATACATCGCTAACAGATAAAAGAATATTCCCTGGAAAATTATATTTTAAAGTTACAACACCAGTCGAGCGTTCGGAGCCATGAGCCTGCCACAGAATATTTCCCCATTGGGAACTCCAAAATTTACTATCGTCCGGAACTGAGTGTGATTCCTGAATGAAACAAAAGTCAGATTTGTGCTTCTTGACAAACAAAAATAACGCCTTGCGTTTGACAATATCCCTTTACCCCCTGGCATTAAGAGTAATGATGGATAAAGACGTATTAACAACAACTAATAAAACAAAGTATGAAATAAAGTATGGAAAAGTTAGAATATAACCGTACTATTAAGGAGCTGCACCACTTAAACTAAGTAGAATGTGCATAGCTAAGCTTAATAAAACATTGAATACTAAAGAGATACCTATGTTCGCAGTCGACAACTTAGTAAAAAACAAAATTTTAATATCTAAGCAATAAAATGAAATGCAAAGTAGAGCATTACAACTAAAAGAACATGCTATTATATTTGCTGACTTGTGAACTTCTTCCAATGAGGGTCTCTGGGGAGCTCAACAACCAAGCATTTAAGATATTGTAGCTTAACTCGACTTAAGGCACATGTTGACAGTTGTGACAATTACCACAGTCAGGTATCTGGGAACAGTTCAGTCCCATTGGCAAAGCTCGACCTCCAACAGGGTCAGTGGGGAACTCAACAACCGAACATTTAAGATATTGTAGCTTAACTCGACTTAAGGCACATGTTGACAGTTGTGACAATTACCGCAGTCAGGTATCTGGGAACAGTTCAGTCCCGTTGGCAAAAGCTCGACCTCCAACAAAGTAAGCAACTTTCCCTTGCTCTCGTGCTTTAGCCACCAGTGGCCACAACTGCAACCTTCGTTCTCTGACTGCGGGGGACAGGTCTTCGGCAAACCGTAGCTTATTGTTTTGCAGAAATCAAACAGTTGGTACTTCTCCATGTGCTAGTTCCTTCATCCCAACTTCACCATATAATAGCTACCAATATCCTGGTAAGTAGAAAAACTACTAGAGTTAAGTTAAAGAGAAGCCTGTCATTGTACCTGCACTTTTGCTATGTTTAGTAACCAGCCAGCTAACATACACATTCCTAACATGTTCCTTCCAAATTGCTACTGACAGCCAGCACATACACATAATCTTAAGGGTCATGAGTTTGATTGCCCTTTTCCAACTATCCTTTCACCCCCTGCTTTCTTTGCTATCACTGGACTGTCCTTGTATTAAAAGCAATGAAAATTCCACAAAAGAAGTCAGTGATAGTGGAATTGCAATGTTGGATTTCTGTTATGTTTATATTTTTCTCTTTCTCTTTTTGAAGATTGCAATATGCAGAGGCTAAAGGATCTTCTACAGGACTCAGAGAGCATTGATGGGCAAGATTTTTCTCAGCAGACACCATTGTCCAGTTGGTGTCAACGGCAGAAGGAGGTCCAACAATGTTGGCAACAGGCGAGGCCACAAAACATCGACAACTTGCTGTCTACTGAGAATATCTTTCAAGTGACATGTAATCAGTGTCACGTGAAAGAAGCCATCATCCGCTGTTTGCCCTCAGAGTGGTTTTGTGCTGAGTGTGATCAATTAGTACATAAACACCACACTCTGCACAGTAGGCAAACCAGCATGTTTGGATTTTATAAATACATTCCTCCAACAGAGTTTGTGAAACTCCATGATGGCAAGTACATCATCTGTGAACAAGGTTGGTGTCTCTTCTTCAATTTATTTGCCTTTTTACCCCATAACAGACAACATTAGTAAATCATGCATTATATTTTCCAAGTACTTGCACACAATCCAAACATTCTTTAATGTCATCCTTATTGTCTTTTGCTCTTGCAGAGTGTTTGCTGCCAACAGCCTTTCCTCAAATTATATGCTCCTGTGACACTCGTGATGTTGACATCTCTGTTGGTAGATCCGTCATACTGGTTTGCATAAATGGTAGGATTGCGTAAAAAATATTGTTTATCTAACACATTAGTTCCTTGTTATTTTTTTGTCTTTCATGTGCACTCAGGCCGTTATAATCTTCACGTTCCGGTGCTAACATGTAAACATTGCAATAAGCAATGGGCTCCAGAAGTTGGTGACTTTGTAAGGAGTGGTTACTGGCCCGCTACCATGCAAGAACAGACACTGTTCCACCAAGATCTGTTCCATTCCTTTGAGGCTATGAAGACAACAGCTCCAGGAATGTCAGTGAAAGCCTTTACAGCAAGGTTGGACCAGAGAACAAAGCAGTTTGGAAGAGTGAGTAAAAATGTGAAGATGAAAGACAAATGCCTTTATCTTTATTATTAATATTATTATTAAAGTAGCTGTAAGGCTGGACAGTATGGCAAAAACGGTGATTGAGTCTGTGCAGGGCGTACATTAAAATATACCCACATATGCAGTTCAAGGTCCACAAGTGGCTGTAGTATTTCAGATTTCTGAAATGAACTGAATTGAAGACCATTCTAGACAGCATTGTCATTTGCATCCTTCTTAGATTTGAAAAGTTACATTGACAAAACATAAATAGGTTATATTGTAGTCTATTGTCATTGAAAGCTGTACTATAATTTGTTTATTTCAGACTGGTAATGTGAATGCAGACACTTTTCAGAGGAGCTTTCTGCAATATGTGTACTGCAACTCTGAAGTGAACCAACTTATGGGAAAGGAGCCATTTGTCTGTCCAGCCTGTAGCCCTGAAATGGTGGCTGTTTCAGTGGATGGCAACAGAAAACGGCTCGGGTTATGTATATAACCCTTGTTCCCTGAGAAAGGGAACGAGCACTGCGTCGGAACGACGAATTTGGGGACACTCCCTAAGCAACAGCGTGTCTGAAGTATGAATGAAACTATCCCAATCCTGATTGGTGTTGCGTCATGACGTAGCTGTGACGGCATACCCGGAAGATACATAAGGAGCCGCGCATAGTAACGGCAATTATCGCGATGAAGCATGCGCCCAGGCGTGCCGAGGTGTGGCGACGCCGACGCAGTGCTCGTTCCTTTCTACAGGGTTATATACATAACCCGAGCCGCTCCTTCGAGGAATCACACCGCGCCGAACGACGAATTTGGGGAACGAGTACCCACTAGGCCACACCGAGGGTAGCGCCTGCCCTAGTGTGAAGCCGGAGACCGGGCACAACTAGGACTGGAGCACCCTAGCGCCAGGCGTCGCAGGGAGGTGCAAGCTATAGACAGCTGTACAGAACTCCTGTGCAGACTCCACTTCCCTTCTTCCGCCATCATGTGAGGCGGAGGATGAAATACCTGAAGAACCAAAGACCTGACCACACTAGATGGTACCTTGGGCACGTAGCCCACCCTAGGATGTAAGATGGCCTTTACTCCGCCAGGGGCAAACTCCAGGCAAGTCGGCGTAAGCACCAAGGCCTGAAGGTCCCCCACTCTCCTCAGAGAAGTGATAGCCAAGAGAAAGGCCAACTTAAGGGTCAGGTTCTCTGCCTCAGCTGACTCTAGTGGCTCGAAGGGGGCCTCAGCCAAGCCTTCAAGTACCACTGCCAGATCCCTAGGTTGGAACTCTGGAACGAGCCGAAGGCCTCATCCTCCGAGCCCCACGGAGGAACCGTACAACCAGATGGTGCCTACCTAAAAAGGCCCATCATTCACAGGAGTGTGGAAAGCCCAAAGGCAGCCACGTACACCCGGAGTGTGGACGGGGTAAGACCTGCAGAGAAACGATTTTGGAGGAACTCCAGCACTGAAGCCACTGGGCAGTTAACTGGGTCCACCTCACGCTCTCTACACTAAGTGGAAACACGCTCCACTTCGGGCTGTACACCCTCCTGGTGGAAGGAGCCCTGGAGCTGAGCAAGGTCTCGATAACATCTGCTGACCGTCCAGTCTCTAGGTACTGGGCCCCCTCAGGGGCCCGACCCAGAGATCCCAAAACTCTGGGCAGGGGTGACATATTGTGCCCCGTGCCTCAGACAGCAGATCCCTCCTCGGCGGGACCTGCCACGGGAGACCGTCTAGCAGTGCTATAATGTCCGAGAACCATACCCGGTCGGCCTGCAGGGTGCTACTGAGAGTAGGCTGATCCCTTCTTGGCTGACCCGCTCCAAGACTCCCGGGAGCAGAGTGATCAGGATATGCATACAGACGCAGCCTCGGCCGCGTCTGAACCATGGCATCCAACCCAGCGGGCTGGATGCGTGAGAGAAAAACCCCTCGGACATGGCCTCCACCACCTCTGGGTGGAGTCGCCACTCCCCGGGCCTCAGCCCCTGCCTCAACAGGATGTCTGCTCCCTGATCTTGGACCCCCGGGACGTACATTGCCCTGATGGACAACAGTTTCCCTTGGGACCGCAGGAGGATCTGATGCGCCAGTCTACACAGAGGGCGCGACCTCAGACCCCCCTGCCGATTGAGGTACGAGCACGACAGCTGTGTTGTCTGTTCTGCACCAGGACATGGTGACCATGGAGGTCCGGGAAAAAGCTCCTGAGAGCTTTGTAGACCGCCATCATCTCCAGGCAATTTATGTGCCAGGAGGAATGACGGCCCTCCCATGGGCCCCTCGAAAAGCGGCCGTCCATGACTACGCCCCAACCAGTGAGGGAGGCGTCTGTTGAAGCGGATTTCCGGCAACAGGACGCTCCCAACACTGGCCCCTGGGACAGAAACCAAGGTTTCTTCCATATGACTAGGGAACGAAGGCCACCGCGCTGCTACCCTGATCATACAGAATGGATTTCCCCTCAAGGAAAGTCACCTGGTTTACTTCCGTATCAGGACATGGTGGCCGCGGAGGTCCGGGAAAAAGCCCCTCAGAGCTTTGTAGACCGCCTGCATTTCCAGGCAGTAAAAGTGCCAGGAGAAATGCCGGGTCTCCCACAGACCTCTCGCAAAGCGGCCGCCATGACCACGTCCCAGCCAGTGAGGAGGCATCCGTTGAAACGGTCTTCCGGCAACGTGATGCTCCCAACACTGGCCCCTGGGACAGAAACCAAGGTTTCTTCCATATGACTAGGGAACGAAGGCATCTGCGCTGCTACCCTGATCATACAGAACGGTTTTCCCTCGAGGAAAACCCCTGATTCCCAGCCACCACTGTAAGGGTCTCGTGCAGCAGGCCAAGAGATATTCTGTTGGACGCAGCCGCAATGAGCCCCAGCAGTCCTTAAAACTGCTTCACAGTGATGCTGTGGCCTAGCTTCACTTTAGAGACCACCGCCCGTATGGACTCGGAGCACGCGGGAGACAATTGTGCCCACAACGTAGAGAATCCCATACGACTCCCAGGAACACTGTTCTCTGAGAAGGCGTCACGCTACTGCGTAGAGTCTCAACCCCAAGCACTGAGAGCAGCCAAGGACGACACCTCAATGCCAAACTGCTGCTACCACAGAGGAAGGGCTAGGCCGTATGGACGAACCCGATATTGGCACGCTTTGCCCCAAAAGCGAACCTCAGGAACTTCCTGTGACACAGAAGGATGGATACAGGGAAGCATGCGTCCTCTTTAGACCGTCGTGACAGACCAGTCCTCAGACTGGATCTGAATCACAACGGAGGAACTGTAAGCATCTTGAATCTGAATCTCCTCAGAGAACGATTCAAGTACCTCAGATCTAAAGTTGGATGCAACTCGCCATCCTTCTTAGGAACTATGAAGTACCGGCTGTAGAACCCGGACTCCCTGTCTGGCGGAGGAGCACCTTCTGTGGCCTCCTACCAACGGGGAGTGGACTTCCTGTTCCATTACCCGAACCTGCCCAGGGACCACTGCCGTCCAGACCACCCCACTGAACTTCGGGGGAAGGTAACTGAACTGCAGTCTGTATCCCATTTTCTACAGTATGCAGGGCCCACACAGATATATTCGGAGGCATAACCATGCGCCAAGATAATCTACTAAGGGAACCAGCCTCTCGAGGCCGGCCTCGGGTGTCAACCGAGCCTTCTCCCCGACCCCCTGAAGCGGCTAACCGGCAGGGACTGACGCGTTTGCTGGACTGCCGCAAGTCTTGCTAGAGGCGGCTGGTGCAGCACACGTGCGCGGGGAAACGATGTGGCCCGAAGCATACTTGATGGCGGAGCACAGCATCGATTCCCGAAAACTCCACAGGGGAGGTGACCTCGATCGCTCCTACCCGGGAGAGGGGGCTGGGCCAGCAGGGGCCTCATCTAAAGGAGCTGCTCTACAGGGCCGCAACACTAGGGCGGACACTGGGAATAGCAATTGCCTGAAACTGATGTGTCCCGCAGGCCACAAGGCGGCGAGAACGACATCAACTTCAGGAGGGCTCCACCTTAGATGAATATCCAGACAAGTCGAACACGCTTAGGTGACATAATTAAAGTATCCAACTTATTAAAGTCAGAAAACATGACACTCAATTCCTCTGAATTAAATGCCATCATAATCAGCCAACCCGTGCAACCTGGTCTGAATGCTAGGCTGAATAAAAAATACATCTAACTCCTCAAAGTCAGATAATATTTTAATTTAATTCCTTGGAATTAAATACAGCCACAATAAGGTGAAACATGGTCTGAATGATAGGCTGAATATCTAACTCCTCAAAGTCAGATCATATTTTATTTAATTCCTCAGAATTAAATGTAGCCATAATCATCAGATGACACTGTTTTATTGTATTTATACGGACTCATAAACCAAGCGTTGCCTCAGCAACGTGGTTCAACCCATCATAATACAATTGGCTTTCATCGCTCGAGAAAAAAGCCAAACAGTATCACGGTGAAACATGGTCTGAATGACAGGCTTAATATCTAACTCCTTAGAGTCAGATCATATTTCATTTAAATCCTCAGACTTAAATGCAGCCATAATCATCAGGCAATACTGTTTATCGTAATATACGGACTCGTAACCACACGTTGCCTCAGCAACGTAGCTCAAGCCAACCAGTATTCCATGCACACCGATCGCGTGTGTTCACCTTAATAGCAGACCCATAACCTGCGCGCTGCCTCGGCAATCGTGAGATTGAGTCTTGCATATAAGAAGTGGCGAGCTCGTTATAATCTTCGACTGCCCCGATGCTGAGCACGTCTAATTCCCCAGAATCAGACCGTTCAAGCATCGGGTCCTCCGCCCCGGGGGAAGAAGCCGCATCGCGGGCTTCCACGCAGGGAAGACTGGGAAGATGCATCAGCAGTCCCAAGTCTCGCTGACATGTCCATCCGTGAGCCCCATGACCGGCCTCGCGAGGCTGGCCGGCCTCATTGAACACGGCCAGCCGCAAGCGAAGCACCCTGAGCGCAGCTTATCGCACCGCCGCGGGCGGATTCTCGAAGCCGCCTCTAGCGTGCTGCACGCCCAGGCACTGTACACTAAGCATATGTGTGTCCGTGCCCGCCTATAACTGGGACACTGGTGCACACAACGCTAGTATTGCCCGTGAGTCGCCAACTTTATATATATATATTCTTTTTTGTGACAAACAACACCAAATAGACAGACAGTTTGAAACACAGAGCGCTATGCTGAAGAGTGATAACTGCCGTTACTATGCGCCGGCTCCCCTTATGTATCTTCCGGGTATGCCGTCACAGCTACGTCATGACGCAACACCAATCAGGATTGGGATAGTTTCATTCATACTTCAGACACGCTGTTGCTTAGGGAGTGTCCCCAAATTCGTTGTTCCGACGCAGTGTGAGTTCCCTCGAAAGGGAACTCTACAGGTTCCAGAAAACAAACAAGTGAGTTTTGTGTGCACATTAAAAACAGCCAATGTAGTTAATGTATGTACTTGCTATAAACATTATCATCATAATATAGTTCTAATTTTATTTCACAATAAGCTGTTAATACTGTAGCTGCTGTATATATCTATGTTAGGCTTTGTAACCTTGTTTTTATAACTTCCATATAAATACAATAATTTCCTACTACAGTGGTTATCCTGAATTCATTTTCTTGTAGGAGTGAAGAGCACGGGTTCTTTGATGGAGTGTTTTTAGCCCAAGACTCTGAGGTGTCCAATTTTGTTGAGGAAGTCCGGGGCGCTGTCAAGAGTGTAAGTTTTCAATCAGGCTGTGCAACGGGTATCTCATGCCTTCTTAAATGTTTGGAGTCTTTGATTTTGTGTTGAGATGGCAATGGCAGGGTGCTGAGGTTAGCAATGCAATCAAACTTTCGTAAGTTATAGGTGCATGGGGAAACAACTAGATTCTAATCTAGGGAGTTACAGATGGAAGATGGGTCAGGCAATTAAAGAAAACATCTTTTATTTCATCAATTTATAATCAACAATCATGTAATTGTTGGTGTGTTGGATCGTACATCCCTGCTAGTTAATGTTCTTGAATGAACTACTCTGACATGTTGAGAAAATTTACTTTGATAGACATCAGGAAAGGTGATGTGTGGGGAATCCCACTGGACAGCAGCAAGAGAGACATCAAAGCAGGCCAACAAGTTGGATGAAGAAGGTGTAGAAATTGCTGTGTGTAGGCATGCCTTCCTTCTCAAAGGTAGGTAATGGTCTTGATAAATTGCATTTAAAAAAAAAATTGTAGATAATGATGATCTGTAGCGTTTACTTCAGTGTCCAATGTGCTCTGCTTATTTCTATTTTCAAAAAGGTCTGAATATGTATAGAGGAGAAATCTTTGCATATCCAATGTTTCTCCAAAAAGAGTTCCAGGGTGCAAAATTTTTGGCCATGGATGTGACCTGTCGTTATGTGCCATACCTGGAAAAGGTGTCAGAGGCCCTGACTTATCTTGAACCTCTTCAGAAAATGAGACATTGCTTGTCCGTGATGCATGCCAAAGCCCACAATACAAAATGCGAGGTGATGCATTTAACTATTTGACTTTTACATTTCAGAGAATAATGTAGCTAACAATTAATGTAAAGTGCCACAATGAATTACATTGTGACCCAAACAACAACCCAGGAGTATGTTAACATGAGCCCCTATGTGCTCTCCTCTACACCTGGTGACCTCGTGATATGTATCAATCTTGGTTACCCTGTTGTCCACACTGTTTAACAAGTTCACTGCTTCCTGTAGATTCTGTGGAATGCAAGGAACCAGGAAGGTGCTGGAACCACTCTTAGTGAAGAAGTAGAACAAGTGAATAGTTTTCTCTCCAGATGTGCCCTGACCACAAAGTATATGGCCAAGTCAGGTTTGTAAGCTTCTTTGCCCCCTGTTAGCCTGCAAATGTACCATTAAAATTTTACAATTTATTATGATTTTCTGTTGTTCTTTACAGTAAGAACTGATATGCTTACTGTCCATGCTATTGTGTGGAATCAGCGTAAAGATAATGGCCTCCACATTGCCTTGTCTTCCAGATTCAAAAAGGTATGCTTTGTTTAAGTTTTGTATTGTAAAAGTATACTCTATTTTAAACAGTTGCATTTGAACTTAAAGTTCACTCAAAATGCATCACACTGTAACCCACAAGTAGGTATTGTAGGGGTGCAGGACCTCAGCTATGTATATGTAGTTCAATATTTTGTTGTATTAAATCAGGCAGGGACATATACTTTTGTGATTCTTTTAAAGGATTATTTTATGAAATGACAATGAATGAACAATGATTTTGTATTGCTGTTTTGCAGACAGTAGAAAAGAACTTAGATGTAACAGAGAGCCTGAAGAAGATGCAGGAACAGTTGCATTGCTGTGATGACATGCTAAAACAGTGGGTTGATGATGTCAAGCAGTGGGCCAGTAGAGGTAAGGACAATGTTGTTTTTATACATAAACACTGTCAGAGTAATTTAATGTATGTAGCCAAACCTCAACACACACCTTGACAATAGGATCGGCATTGGCTTGTCATTGGTTTACTCACCGTGTGTGTGTTTGTGTGTGTATATGTGGACTGGTAATCCCTACGGTATGGGGACAAAATGTCCCCACAAAGATGGCAATATCCAAAATCCTTGTCCTTGTGGGGACATTTTTTGGTCCCCATGAGGAAAACTTCTTATAAATCACACTAAGTGATGTTTTTTGAAAATGTAAAAATGCAGCATGTCTCCTGTGATGGGTAGGTTTAGGGGCAGGGGCAGTGTAGGGGGATAGAAAATATGGTTTGTACAGTATAAAATGCATTACGCCTATAGAATGTCCCCATAAAACATGGAAACACAACATGTGTGTGTGTGTGTGTGTGTGTGTGTGTGTGTGTGTGTGTGTGTGTGTGTGTGTGTGTGTGTGTGTGTGTCTTTGTAAAATGGCACAGCATAATATTATGATAAATCAAATCAAGCACTATCTGACAATAGAACTTTAGCAATTAGAAATGAAACTTGGTATGAATGCATATTTGTCTTAAGATAGTGCTTAAGATATTGTTGGTTATTCAGTGTTTCTGTAAAAAAAACATAATAGTCATAGATCATATCCCTTTAGGATAAGAGAGAACTGGGAACTTTAAGATTCAACCTGAACTACCAACATTTTGCAACATTTGAGGTCACAGTCACAGCAGGTCCCATATTAAGATGTACAAAACTTGCATACTGTACACAGATAGATACTGGCAGTGTAACATACTACAAAACTGACTATGTAGAACTATTGTAGAGGCTTGGTTAACCACGTTATACTGAGGAACGGTTGGCAGGGTTGGGTCTGATTACTTTGAAATGCACTAAATACAAACAACATGACAATAATTGTAATCAGTTATGCAATATACATTTTAGCAACAACCAAAGTTGGAATATTATTTTAATGAGTTAATGTATGACTCATGACATGAGGAACTAAACCATGTATTAATGATCACTCCATCAGCCACTAATGAACATTATATATGATTAATAGGTTAAGTAATATATGAATAGCTTTTAATTAAATATATCAAGTGTTTATTCCCTAATAACATTATATTAACTAATAATGTAAATGAATCCATTAATCATCACAATGGGTCAAAGCCATGCATTTCAGCTTCCAGTTGTAATGATTTCGGTCTGATCTGTTTTCCTCCTCATTGTATTGCATGTGTTGTTTGTCTTGAGCACATGGGCTTATTGACGAGTGCCAGGTGATCGCTATCTTTGTGATTATTTCCCCCCTCCCCTTCATCATTCTTAATTCCCATTTGGACTCTTCGTTCACCGGTTGCTAGTTCTACCTCGTTATTCTCCCCTATATTAGACCCTCTTGTTCTCAGTCTTTTGTCAGACCGCTGTGGTATGTAGCGCAACACTTTCGCTCGTGACCTACTTTCGCTATTGTCCTGTCCTGCCGTGTCGTGCTTGCTCAGTCTCTCAGTGCTGTTTTATTTTTTGTACTTTTTGCTTTCTCCCTCTCGTCTGCCAGAACTTTTCTCCTTACTACAGGCCCTGGTGGCACTCGCTCCGTTGAATTTCGGAGGCTTCACTCCAGTCCCTCTCTGCACGCTTGCCACCCTCCTCTGGGAATTCCCTTGCTGTGCGCCCATTACGTGCATCCGCGAACTCAGCGGGTCTTCGACGATGCGTCATTGGTGACGCTTGGGACCTGTCTTTGGTTAATGGTGCTCACCGGACCAGTGGACATTTAATTTGGATAGTTCATATGCCTTTTGTGTTCCTGCTATTTTCCTGTGTCCGTTTTGAGCCAAAATAAATTCTTCTGTTACCTGCAACTGAATCGGCACTTTTTCCTGACAGAACGGTCTGACCCAAGGATGGATTCAGCAGGTGCAGACCAGGTCAGAACTGCAGTCAGTCAACAGGGCATTCTTCTGGGTCAGCATTCCAGCCAGTTAACAGCCACTTCACGGGATGTTGAGTGCCTGTCAGCTCAGGTAGCTGATCTAAGCCTCCAGGTACAGGAGCTTCAGCGGGAGGCCATGACCAGCAGGTCAGTTGCTGCATACGGCCATTCTCCATCTCATGCACAGCCAGAACCTCATGCTAATAGTCCGCCGGTCTATGATGGTGATCCCAGTTCGTGTCGGGCCTTCCTGTCACAGTGCTCTCTCGTTTTTGCTCTCCAGCCCCGCCGCTATGCGACAGAGGAGTCTCAGGTAGAGTTTGTTATCACTCTCCTGAAAGGACGGGCCCGTGACTGGGCTACTGCTGTATGGGATGCTCAGGCCCCTTTTTGTTCCACGTTTAAAGACTTCAAAGCAGAGATGTTAAAGCTGTTTGACGCTCTGCTACGGGTGATGAGGCGGCTTCCCAGTTGGTGCGGTTGAGTCAGGGCAGGCGTTCTGTTACAGAGTACTCAATCCATTTCAGAACTCTGGCAGCAGCTTGTGATTGGAATGAGGCAGCCTTACGTGCCAGGTTTCGAGAGGGGCTGGACAGTGACATTCTGGATGAGATCGTTACACATGAGCAGCCTCCAGATTTTGACGCCCTTGTGGAGCTGGCACTTCGGGTGGAGGGACGTCTGCAACGTCGACGCCAGCGGTGGACAGCTCGACCCTTCCAGACCCTGGATGAGTATGGGTCCAGTTCTGCTCCTTCATCTTCCCCTCCTTCAACAGACCCGGAGCCCATGCAAGTGGGTCGACTTCGTCTCACCCCGAAGGAGAAACAGGATCGGTTGGCTCGGGGCCTTTGCTTGTACTGCGGGAAGCCAGGACATCGGGCTATTCTCTGTCCTTTAAAAGCCGGAGCCCACCAGTAGTCCGGGGAATCCTGGTGGGCGCTTCTCCTTGTTTCAAATCCCCCATCTCACGTACGATGCTGAGTGTCTCTGTGCAATATAAGGATACTGTTCACTCCTGTTCGGCATTGATTGACTCAGGTGCCAAAGGCAACTTCCTGGATGTCTCCATTGGTGCTCTGTGGGGTATTCCTGCCATTCCTCTTCCTTCTCCTATCTCTGTCCGTTGCCGTAATGGCCTCCTCATCTCTTCCATTACCCATTCTACACCTTCCGTAAGTGTTATAGTCTCGGGCAATCACCGGGAGGTAATGGTGATTAATAATAAATCCCAGCACATAGAGACGCTTTCACCTAGATATTATCACATAGAGACTGTGTCTGTTCCCCGAATCAGTAAATACAAAAAAACATCAAAACCATTCAACAGTAAAAATTTAATTGATGTCCAACAAATAAACAACAGATATAATACGGATGAACAATTGATAAATCTCGGGTTGCTGAATATTCGATCCCTTTCGCCAAAAACGCTTATTGTTAATGATATGATTATAGATCATAACCTAGATGTGCTGTGTTTGACAGACACCTGGTTAAAACCTGACGACTACATTACTTTAAATGAGTCCACTCCCCAAGATTATTGTTATAAACACGAGCCACGTCTGAAAGGAAAAGGGGAAGGTGTTGCTGTAATTTATAATGATATCTTCAGTATTACTCAGAAGTCTAGTTTCAAATATAATTCCTTTGAAGTTTTGGTGCTTTATGTAACATTGTGTAGTGTAAATGATAAATCCCGTTTGACATTTGTGTTGGCTACTGTATACAGGCCACCAGGGCACAATACAGACTTTATCAAAGAATTTGCTGGTTTTCTATCAGAGTTAGTATTGGCTGCAGATAAAGTACTAATTGTTGGTGATTTTAATATCCATGTTGACAATGAAAAAGATGCATTGGGATTGGCATTTAAAGACATTCTAAACTCTATTGGAGTTAGACAACAAGTATCTGGACCCACTCATCGCCTTAATCATACTTTAGATCTAATACTGTCACATGGACTAAATGTTGATACCATTAAAATTCTGCAGCAGAGCGATGACATCTCAGATCATTACCTAATATCATGTATACTTAATTTAGCTAAAGCTGCAAAGCCATCCCCTCGCTGCAAATATGGCAGGACTATAACCGCTGCGACTAAAGATTGCTTTATACATAATCTTCCTCATCTGTTCCATCTCCTCAGAATTACAGATAGCCAAGAGGAACTTGATGTTGCAACAGAAACTACTGACTCTCTCTTTACTAGCACTTTAGACATAGTTGCTCCTCGGCGCTTAAAGAAGATTAAAGCAAATAATCCAACGCCGTGGTACAACGAGCACACTTGGGCCCTTAAAACAGCAGCCAGAAAAATGGAGCGCAGCTGGAAGAAAACAAAACTGGAGGTTTTTCGCAATTTGTGGAAAGAGAGCATGATTGCATACAGAAAGGCCATAAAAACTGCTAGATCTGCTTATTTCTCAACTCTTTTAGAAGAAAACAAACACAACCCTAGGTATTTATTCGATACAGTGGCTAAATTAACTTAAATTAAATTAAATTAAATTAATTCATCCTTGACATTAGGATATGTACCAAAAACTTTTAAGTTGGCTGTAATTAAACCACTTAAAAAACCGCAACTTGATCCTAAAGAATTAGTCAATTACAGACCAATCTCGAATCTACCGTTTCTATCAAAAATATTAGAAAAGGCAGTGTCTTCACAATTATGTTCCTTTTTAGAAAGAAATGGTATATGTGAGGATTTCCAGTCAGGATTTAGACCGTATCATAGTACTGAGACTGCTCTAATTAGAGTTACAAATGATTTACTCTTATCATCTGATCGTGGTTGTATCTCTCTATTAGTGTTACTCGATCTTAGCGCTGCATTCGATACTATCGATCACAATATTCTTTTGAATAGACTCGAAAATTATGTTGGCATTAGTGGAACTGCATTGGCATGGTTTAAATCTTACTTATCTGACCATTATCAGTTTGTAGCAGTAAATGAAGAGATGTCACACCGATCACAAGTTCAGTATGGAGTACCACAAGGCTCAGTGTTAGGACCGTTGCTTTTCACCCTGTATATGCTACCACTGGGAGATATCATTAGGAAGCATGGCGTTAGTTTTCATTGTTATGCTGATGATACTCAGCTCTATATTTCTTCACACCCTGACGAAACTTACCAATTCACAAGATTAACGGAATGCATAGCTGATATTAAAAATTGGATGAATAGTAATTTCCTGCAACTTAATTCAGATAAAACTGAATTTTTAATCATTGGACAGAAAAGCTCCACAAGTAGTGCCCTAGAATTCTGTCTAACCCTCGATGGCTGCTCTGTCAAGTCCTCGTCGTCAGTGAGGAACCTGGGTGTGCTCTTTGATACCAATCTTTCGTTTGAAAGCCACGTTTCTAGCATCTGTAAAACTGCATTCTACCATCTTAAAAATATATCTAAATTACGTCACATGCTTTCAATGCAAAATGCTGAACAATTAGTACATGCGTTCATGAGCTCAAGGCTAGATTATTGTAATGCTCTACTGGGTGGTTGCCCTGCTCGCCTAATAAATAAACTCCAGCTGGTCCAAAATGCAGCAGCTTGAGTTCTTACTAGAACCAGGAAGTACGATCATATTAGTCCAGTTCTGTCAACATTGCACTGGCTCCCTATTAAACATTGCATACATTTTAAAATCTTGCTTATGACTTATAAAGCAATAAATGGTTTAGCTCCCCAGTACTTAAGCGAGCTCTTAACGCATTATACTCCATCACGTCTATTGCGGTGTCTAAACTCTGGCCAGTTGAAAATAACTAGAATATCTAAATCAACTGCAGGCGGCGGTCGATCCTTTTCCTATTTAGCACCTAAACTCTGGAACAGTCTTCCTAGCATTGTTCGGGAAGCAGACACACTCTGTCAGTTTAAATCTAGACTAAAAACACATCTCTTTACTATGGCATACACATAGAACATTTTTAACATTCTTTATTCAAATCAAATGACTGATTGTTAGGCTGCATTAACTAGGTCAGCCGGAACCGGGAACACTTCCCATAACACCTGATGTGCTCGTTACATCATAAAAAGAGTGGCATCCACACTAATGTGAGTCTCTCTGTTTATCCCGAGATTTACTGCAGCCGGCCGGATCCAGGGCGTGTCCAGATCGGATGGTGGACCTGCATCTGGACATGACCAGCTCATCCTGGAGTGTCTGCTGAGACCGTGTCCAGTAGTGTCTCCTCTGAATTTGCCTCACCGGCACGTCATCCTCAATTAACCCGTCTCCGGCGCAATAACTCCGATCTTTCAAGTATTCATATTTTTTGT
Source organism: Gobiocypris rarus (assembly GCA_023029165.1). Taxonomy (NCBI): domain Eukaryota; kingdom Metazoa; phylum Chordata; class Actinopteri; order Cypriniformes; family Gobionidae; genus Gobiocypris; species Gobiocypris rarus. The sequence goes on along the minus strand of CM040914.1, from coordinate 23,487,469 downwards.
TTAATAGACGCGCCATCCTAAATGAACCCGTCTCGTGCGTCATACCCAAAATTTCGAATATTCCTATCTAATATCATTTATGACCTCCAAGGTTGCCAGAGTAATAATTATACACTGTTAATAATAGGCCAGAGGAGAACTGGCACCCCGACTGAGTCTGGTTTCTCCCAAGGTTTATTTTTCTCCATCATGCCCTGATGGAGTTTTGGTTCCTTGCCACTGTCGCCTTTGGCATGGCTTGCTCAGTTGGGGACACTCAAATTATGATCCAAGTTACTCAACTAAATATACAAATAGAATTTATTAATTTGGTCATATATAATTCTATAAACTATCCAAATTAAACTAGCCAAATCAAATTTTGTTGCAATGTTGTCCTGTTTAACACTTTGAAGCTGCTTTGAAACAATCGTCATTGTAAAAGCGCTATATAAATAAAGTTGATTGATTGATTGATCATGCCTAGAATTTGGCCCAGGTGACTCTAAAGTCATCCTCAAACCAAGACATGACTATGTACCCAAGGTGCTTTCAACACCATTTAAAGCACAGGTAATCACTCTTTCTGCTCTTCCCCCCTCGGAGGGGCCTTCAATGTCCCATAGGTGTCAAAGCTCACTCCACCAGAGGCATGTATATCATGATGTGTCAATAACTCTGGTCTTGCAGTGCAGTTACCACTGGCCAGCCAATAGCGCGTGAGTAGCCTCGACTCCGCTTTGACTGTGCAGTAGCACTGCGTGATTTTATAAATGCTTCAGTATTCGAGAATAGGAGACTATTCCCAATGCGTCTTCGACGCAGTACTCCTTCCCTTATCTCAGGGAACCGAGGTTACGTAAGTAACCGAGTACGTTTTTTTTTTTTTTCTACTGGAGACAATTTTCCTTTAGGTAAAAATGCTAAAATGCACTATATATGATGACATTACAAGTCAAAAATCTCGGGAATAGGAGCCTAATCCAACCCTACAGTATCATGCATCTGCAAGCAACTAGTAATGCCTGCCTGAATTATACCAACGTGCCCGTTATTCTATCAGATCTCAGATCGGCTTGTTTAGTGAATGTAGGCCGTATGATCCGAAATACTGATCTGGCGTCAGCTAAGGTTACCTCTCAGGGTCCGCACCCACGTGTAATGTTCACGGCCCGCAAATGTATAGATGCAGCAAGCATTAATGCCTTTTCTGCAGGCAGGATTTAAATTATAGACAGTAACGTTAAATAGATTTTTTATGTCCACAATTTGGAAATAAAAAATAAAATAAATCATATGCACACAAAATTGGACTTGGAACGCACTTGGAAAGTGTAAAGTCGTGTAATTTATATGCAGACTGATGAGAATGGGTTGCAAGATTGCGAGGGGTTTTAAACATCAAAAACCAGTTGGAGGGCCAGATAAAAATTATCTGGGTGCCGCCATTTGACTCCCCTGGCATAGATAATATTTTGTAGCCCGATGAGAAAAAAGGGAGTAAATAATTAAAACAAAATGAACAGCATTAGCTGCGTGTGAAAAGAAACCTGCTTTGGATGTATTATGATGTATATTATTGTTGCAAAATAGTTTCCTCAGAATTTCATGTGATACAGTGTTGGAAAGAGTACAGCCCTGAAAAGCTTTCCTGTATTTTTTCTTTTTTTGCCAGTTTGAGGACACACTGCCATTCTGATCTGTAGCTTTCTCATGTTTAACCAACCTTAAAAATACCATCTTAAGACGGTGAGTGCTGACTTTTTTCATGTTCTCTTTGTTTTTTTTGTGTTTTTTTTATCACATTAGAGTAATCAGCTGCAGGTTTATGCAGATGTTTCAGACAACATAAAATGTATTTTGATGTAATTTGGAGGGGATATCACAATGTGTGCTGCTTAATTTTTAGCTTCATATTTTTATGGGTTTGTACTTTTGTTCTGTCTGTGCTGAAAAGGATTTTATTTTATATATATTTGGAAAGCATGTATTCACCAACTTTATTTTTAGCTTTTTTTTCCTATTTTTTTAATTTCATTGTCTTTTCCCAGACTTGTGCACGTATACCAAATTAATACAATGGGAAGTTTGAGGTTTCCTGCAGTTCTCCTGGTGCTCTTGTACACTGTAAGCTCTCCATTGAACATATATCATCACTACTTTAAACTGTTTAACTTAGAGAACTCATCAAACTTTGTAAAGAATAGAAGTCTTTGATTTTTTTTTTCCCTCTCCACAATGCCTTGTGCTTTCAGGCTATGGTGCCAATAACTGAAGAGGTGATACACATGGGTATGTTTCCTGAAGCTCGAGATTACTCATTCTACAATTGTCGGAAAGAGATGCTGCAAATGGTCACAAAAGCTGGAGGTTTGCTGCAGACAGAGCTTAACCACAGTACAGATTTTAAGGATATGTGGAAAGGCAACACATGTGAGAAGGTCATTCCAGGGGGTACACCTGAGCACATGACTGCACTGCAGAGCTATGTTGAAGCTGAACCTAAATTTCGTAAAACGTTTAATAATTTGGTTCACACCAAAAGCAGGGGCAGTTCATCTTACCAAGATGATTTTCCTTTCAAATCTCTTTTCTTCCTGCTGACAGATGCCATGCAACTCTTGAAAAGTGACAGTTGTACAGAAGTGTACTATGGCACAGGGGAGGAATATAGCGCCAAAATCGGGGACAAAGTACGTTTTAAGAGTTTTTTTCCAGCAAATCAGGAATATAGTTCTGCAGCTGAAGAGGCATCAATTGATGAGGCCATTGGGACTATTTTTAACATCACTTCCTGTTCTGTGATCAACCTTGATAAAGTGTGTAGATCAGAGCAAACAGATCTGCTCATATCACCCACTGAAGTTTTCATAGTTAAGAATATCAGGACTTTTGAATATATGGAATTTCATTATAAAGAGATCACCTTAGTGCATTCACACATTCACAACTCCTCCGACTGCAGTAGCCTTGAATCATCTTCAAGTTTCCTGAGTTCCAGTTTACTGAGTCTGATGGCTTCTTTACTCATAACATACTCTACATGCTGACAAACTTGTGTGAAAAAGTAAAAGCGGCATTCATTTTCTTAATGAATGTCATAAACACATTCAATGTTCTTGATGTATATGGAAGAATTTATCACAATAATAGATTACATTGCTTTTAAGCATTTCCTTTGTTCTAATCCTCACGACTACTTAATGTATATATATATATATATATATATATATATATATATATATATATATATATATATCTATATATATATCTATATCTATATATATATATATATATATATATATATCTATATATATATATATATATATATATATATATATATATAAACATTAAAAAGTTTACATTTATATATTAGGCCTATATCATAATCTTTTTAGTAAACCTATTATGTGCTTTTGACATTTCTTTGAAAGTCTTTAGTCTATAAAAATGTTTGATATGCATACAAGTAGCCTGTTGGTCAAAATTTGCTTTCAATTGCCATATGCGGTATACTTCCTAGGCCATCATTGCAGTTGACCTTACATGACTTGTATTTAACTTTTTTTATTTGTGCCTTGTTGAAAATTGTAGTCATGGGATACAATTACACTTAAATCATGAGACTAAAATTTTAATGAAATGTTTTTTGTCTTGATATGTTGTTTTTTTTCTGTGTTCTGTCAATGCCATAAGTTTTACAATTACCAGACTTGGTGGATTTAGGGTTGGTGGAAATCCTCAGGATCATCAAGTCATCATCAGGAGTCTTTTAAATCAATTCAGACTTTACTTCAGAAGGTGACATGTTCAAGCTGCAGTGGGCAGTTTTCAGGCACAGCATGGAAGAACAGTACTATGAATACAGTAACCCAAAGTTAATGACTCATTCCTTTAGCTTGTGCATGAGTTGTGCAATCTAAATGTAAAAAAAAAAAGTTTAGTTAAAGCTTTGACCTCAATCAAAGCCATTGTAAAATAACAAAGATCGTATGTAAAATAACATTTGAATCAGCACAACAGTTTCACTTTCAGAATTCAATATTAATGTCGCAAGTCTCAAACCAGCTTTGATAAAATTTTAAGACAGTACAGAATTTCTGTGAGCCCTCCATTATGCAGTCATTCATTGTACTTCATGAGAGAGGCTTCACTACGGCTTTAACAAAAAGTTGTTTGAAACCCTCCTCTACATGAGCTTGTCCACCAGAGGGAGTTGTAAAACACAGTGTGCCTTTGGCAGAGAAGACTCAAGTTCAGAACTCCCTGCTTTTTTGCCCCATGGTACAGTCATATGGAGGGATCTTTGGGTCAGATTATAAACTAAAAGTCTAAAACTAAAAGTCTTAAACCAAAACTAAAAATCTAAATTTGAAACTTAAAGTCCAAGTCGAAAATTTATTTGGTATTTAGGATTGGGCATTTGGTATTTAGGATAGGGCATTTGGTATTTAGGATTGGGCATTTGGTATTTAGGATTGGGCATTTTCTATTTAGGGTTGGGCATTTGGTCATTTAGCCATTTAGGATTTAGGATTGGGCATTTGGGGATTTAGGATTGGGAATTTGGTATTTAGGATTGGGCATTTAATCATTTAGCCATTTAGGATTGACGATTGGGGAGTAGGATTGGGCATTTGAGGATTGAGGATTGGGGAGTGCATGCAAATTAGGAGGCGTGGCCCAAATACTGGAGGCTGGAATGGCTGGTGCGCAGAGGCACCTTATGGACAGCAGAGGGAGCTCCCAGTGCTAAGGAGCACACTGACAGAGCGTCCTCTTCAGAGTAAAAATTGTGGTTCCCTTTCGAAAGGGAACTCGCGCTGCGTCAGCTGACGCTACGGGGAAACGCCTCCAGCGTGACTGGTGCCTGATATCACAATCGAACAACGTCAATCCTATTGACCGGCGACAGCCTATGATGTCATCAAGGTGCGACCAGGAAGTATATAAGGGCGCCTTGCCAACATGACAGTATCTTTTCGTCTTCAGGGACTGTTTTGCCTGTGTCAGAATTGGAAGTCAATCTGAAGAGGAGAAATGAAGTGTGCAGGAAAGCAGCGCCACTTCCGCAAGTGTGTGGATCCATGCAACAGGTACCTCACGCCTGACGACACACACACACTTTGCGTTTACTGCCTGGGGGAAGAGCATGCACGAGAGGTTCTCGAGGGAGCCTCTTGTGCAAACTGTGAGCAGTTCCTTGAGAACGCTCCGCTCGCCGGCCCTCTTCCTGAGGGAAGGGGGCTCAGCATCTGGGGACGGGCCCGCTCAGGCCGAGGCTGAGCGGCGTCTTAGATCTTGGGGTTCCCAGATGGATCTGGCTCATCGTCTGGAGAGAGGGGTTGTTCTCGCAGACGATCAGTCAGATCGCGAGAGGCGGTCGTCGGGGGAGGAGCGGGACCTAGGTTCCTCCCCCTCGTCCGCGGCTCTTCCGGTAGAGCAGGGGATGGAGGAGGAGGCTGAAGATGAGTCGGCTGAGGCCGAAGCCTCCCAACCATCCTGCCCCATGTATGGCGAGTTGTTGGAGGTGATGGAACGCGCTGCAGGTAGGCTGCAGCTACCGTGGCAGCGTGTTAGGAGAGAAACCGCACGTCCAAACCGCCTGGATGATCGGTTTCTCGCCGACCATGAGCTCCCAACCCCGGGGAGCCTTCCATTCCTCCCGGATCTCCACCAGCAGATCTCGGGGGCATGGAAGAAGCCTTACTCGGCCCGCATCTTTCGGCGTCAGCGAGCCAATTTCGCTGACGTTGAAGGCGTGTCTGAGGCCGGGTATGTGTCGGTGCCACCAGTGGACGAGACGTTTGCGAACTATCTCGCTCTCTGGGCGCCGTCGACACTGAGGGCTCTCCCTGCCGCCCAAACCGCTGAAAACGACTTCACGGTTGAACGGCAGGGCATACATGTCAGCTGGTCATGCTGCGGCGGTCTGCACACCATGGCGGTGTTGCAGGCATACCAGGCGGACCTGCTGAGGGACCTCGATCAGGGGGAGGGACTACCCCCTGATGCGGTGGCTGAGCTGCGCCGAACCACAGATTTCGCTCTCCGGGCCACCAAACAGACGGCGTTCGCCATCGGTCGTTCGATGGCGGCGATGGTGGCCACGGAGCGGCATCTGTGGTTGAACCTGGCGGACACCTGGGAGAAAGAAAAAGCCTTTCTCCTCGATGCCCCGGTTTCACCCACTGAGCTCTTCGGCACCTCCGTTGAGGCGGTGGTGGGAAGGTTCAGAGAGGCGAGAGCGAGCGCCGGCGGCATTCAAATCATGCATCCAGCTGAGGTCCGGGGCCGTGCCCAGGCAGTCGGGTGTCCCGGGCCCGTCCCGGTCTGAAGACCGGCGTCGGGACCAGTGAGCTAGCGTGGCCTCTCGGCGCCCCTCCGTGGAGGAGTGCGGCGCAGAGAAGGCGGGACACTCGCAACAGGAGGAGGAAGGAGGCTGGTGCAAACCGGGACCAGCGTGGGCAGCGCGACAGATCTCCACCCGAGGGGCGAGATAGGCGCGCCGGCCCTTCCTCCGTTACTTTCCCGGGCGCTGACATCAGGCCGGGTGGGCCCGTGATGAGCGGGATGTGAGATTCTGATGGCCCGCCTGGCTTGATCCATTGAGCCCTCAGGATTGGTGATTGAGCTTGATAAGGCTGGTTTTTCAGGATCTGAAAACGCACCAGAGGAGCGAGCGGTGAGTCCTCAGTAGGGTGAAACATTATTTTAATATGTTTTCCAGGACTCTTCTCGCTCCTGAGAGGGAGTGGGGATTGTGGAACATCATCGGACACTGCAGGGCCTGCAGCTCCCGTGAGTAGCTAAGAACGATCTCCTTTGCAACATGATGTGTTTATGCATATTTCTATACTCTAGTTAGTAGAGACCTACCGCTCCGTGTTATATCTCTCACTTATGTGAGTAATTAGTTGCCGTTCTTGCTCGCGGGCTTGTAGCGCATGGGGCGAGAGTGGTTTCCTAGCTTTAAGTATAAAGTAGCCACGACCGGGTATGCACTAATGCATGAGCTGTAGTGAGATCTGCACCCAGCCCTGCTGGGCTTTGGAATGGGTTCGGGGCCTCGTGGTCTTTATGTGGTGATAATATTTTCTTTCCCGAGCCCTGAGTAGATCTAGTGCAGGCTTGATGCCGCACCACTTGGCCTAGGCTTCGCTAAGGGTGGGGGGCTTTTTCCTTTTAGGTATTGCCGCCCCGGGCCTGTCCTAAGTATAAGTACAGTGCGTTGTTTCTACACTTAATTCAGCCTCCTCTTAAGATAGAGTCGGCCGGCCAAGGCCCGCCCCTTCTCTGCGTTCTGGGGTTATTGAGTAATGCAGTCTAGGTGTTGCAGCAGAGATAGCGACTTTGCCAGTGGTCGTGGGGCGGGGTTAAGCGTCTTTCGCTTATGTGCGATTAGACCTATTTTTGCTGTAACCCGCCTTTCAGAGCATTGTGTGGCCGCCACCTTTTGGTGGCTCCTGGCCTCATCCTGGAGGATGGCTGCATATGTATATGATATGTTTACCCTTTGCTCTATGTCTTCTGCTCCACCTTTCCTAGGGCTCGGTCGAGCGGAACATCGCAACCTTCCACACGGCGGTTTTGGTCGGATGCTCCTGAGGCCCGAGCATTGCCAATGGCTGACGCCTTGCAGGAGCGGCAGGCCGCTGTATGAGAGTAGGCGGCCGTTCCGGAGAGGTGACGTAAGTTGTACTCCCCTTGCTTTAGAGGGTGTTTGAGCGCTTGTTGTTGAGTGCACTGCTATTGGCAATGTGTTTAGGTTCATGTCTGTAGGCAACTGCCCGTGAGACTGCGCCGTCCACGGAGGCCCTCTAGCTTCTGGGATGGAGCCAGCCCCAGGTGGGGGCATATGAAGGCCAGCTGGTTGTGAGTAGCCAGCTTGGGCAGTCTGGGCAGCAGACTCCAAGACAGGTGGTAGGCATCATCAGGCCTCCTTGCAAGAGAGTCTCGACGCCGCGCCCAGTGGGCCTGGGGAGGTTTTTCCTTCGATGTCGACTTCAGCAGAACCTCGTCAACTAGTAGGCTTTGTCCTCCTTGGGGACGAGTCCCCAGGTGATAACTGGATATTCCAGTTCTTCTTCAGCAGCAGACAGCTACCGTCAGCCCGGGTGCAGCAGCCAGCTTTCTTCTAATTATGGCAGGGGTCATAGTATCTGCAGACCTCCTATTATGGGGTAGGCCCTGCCAGGCCTCCTGAGGGTAGGCTCCGTTTTTGGGTCACCTGGCTCAGGTATTAGGCCCCTCAGGCCTCCTGAAGAGCCTGCTGTGAGTAGCAGGTTTTGCCCGGTCTTCCCTGAGGGGTATTCCGGTGCATTAGTCCCTCGTCGGCTGGCACGAGCTGCTATTAGGTGGTAGGCGTTACCAGGCCTCCCTAAGGGCCTGCTGTGGGTAAGCAGGCTCACTTGACCTCCCGTGAGGGGGCAGCCCCGGCCCCAGTCACTGGATGAGTTGGCGGTGAGCGTGGAGTGCTAGCAGGTCGTAGGCCTCACTAGGCCTCCTGGAGATTAGCACATTCTGCTATCAGGTGGCAGGCGCTGGGCCTCCCTGAGATCGTTCCCCGGTCCCCAGTTTCGGTAACCGTTGGTAGCATGGGTTGCTAACAGGTAGCAAGCTGCACGGGGCTTCTGCGGGACTCGCCATTGGGACCTCAGTCACCTCTGATGGTTCACACGTGGCTGGAACAGGTGGTAGGCCTCGCCAGGCCTCCCTTGGGGTGAACCCCGAGCCTGGGCGCTTTGTTAACAGGCTTATGTGTTATCAGGGTGTAGGCCCTTCTAGGCCTCCCTGAGGGGGTTCCAGTTCCAGTCATGGACACAAACTAGTGGACCATTAATAGGTCTCACTACTAGGCGGTAGGCTTCACTAGGCCTCCCTGTCAGAGCGAGTCCCATCTTCCGGCTGCCTCGAGGGCCATCTCGACTGCTATTGGGTAGCAGGCCTCACTAGGCCGACCTGAGGGCGAGCTCCATGGGTTGGAGGAGCAGCAATCAACCTAGGTTACCAGGTGGAGGCCCCCTTTTTGGCCTCCCTGGGGAACGAGTTCCCTAGAAGGGAGCGCATAACTGGCTCTTAGCTGACAGCTAGTGGTCACCTGCTATCAAGCTCCGCTTCTAGCCGCAGCACCTGAAAGCGGTGGTTATACCTAGCGTGACGAGACGACACTGCTGCTATGCGGTCCCTACAGGAAGGGACTTTCATAGATCGCCTACAGCATGGGTACCTACCAGGCAGGCTTAGGAGCTCCTCTCCGAGAGTCTTTATGAGCTTACAGCCGCTTGGCTCTGATCGAGTGGTCGAAGGCCCTTCGAGGCCTCCCAGGTAGGATCAGCCAGTAGGCCTAGTCGGCCTCCTGAGCACGTTTTAAAAGAAGTGCTTGGTAGATCCTAGGATCGAGCGGCCAATCTCCCCTCGCTAGCAAGGGTTAAGAGGCACTTCACGAGCGCTGCTCTCCAGGATAACCCGTCTCTGAGGTCCGGCTGGCGGAGGACACTGCCATTTTGCAGTACCCTAGCGGGATGTCTCTGCTGAGGCAATTACCGGAGGCTCTGTACTTACAGACAGGGTTGGCGAACTGATGTGTCCCACATAGAGGTCACCAGGTCGAGCCTCCTGGTGGCATTCGGTGAATTCCTCCCGAATAGTGACTGGCACGGGTTCCCTTGGGTCCCCTAGCCACGCTCCCTTAAAGGAACCCCTTCTGGGGAATGGGTTGGTTCCAGGCCTTCGAAGCGGCCAGGGCAGGACTTCATATGGTATGCGAAGGTTCCTTCTCAGGTTATAGCTTGGGCTTTGACAGGGAGCGCTGTCACTGACAGCCTAATGTGACCAGAAGGAGTGGTTCAGGCATTTTAGTGAATTTGCTTGTTCTGACAGTTGTCACTGCCAGTGGGCATGCACTTTTGTCATGGAGGCGTGGGTATATCGCTCCTCAGAAGGCCAGCTGACGCAGCGCGAGTTCCTTTCGAAGGAACGCCCCTGGTTACGTATAACCTTAGTTCCCTGAGAACAGGGAACGAGACGCCGCGCCAGGTTGCCATGCCTCAGGGCCTGCCTGCCAAACAGTCCCTTCAGACGATTAGATACTGTCATGTTGGCAAGGCGCCTTATATACTTCCTGGTCGCACCTTGATGACATCATAGGCTGTCGCCGTCAATAGGATTGACGTTGTTCGATTGTGATATCAGGCACCAGTCACGCTGGAGGCGTTTCCCGTGGCGTCAGCTGACGCGGCGCCTCGTTCCCTGTTCTCAGGGAACTAAGGTTACATACGTAACCAGGGGCGTTTCGCGTGCTCTGCCATCCACGTTGGCTGCCATATTAACAATGGCAAAGCCGTTATATATATATATATATATATATTAGAGGTGGGCATAGATACTTTTTTTTATATAGATTAATCTAGATTAATTTTGAAATTAACCTAGATTAATTAAAATGGCTCATCTGAATTCTGCCGAAGGCTTTGTTTGCTACCCTCTCACATTTGTTACGCTAGGGGTGTACCTGTACAGATTGCTCACGGTTCGGTTCGTATCATGGTTTTAGGTTCACGGTTTCGGTACGGTTCGGTATTTGCTATGTTCAGGGAAAAAAGGACTACTGTCCAATAAAAATAAAGAAAATAAGAACAAATAACTTAAATACAAGCAGCAGCACAAATAAATACTATTGAGCAAAGATACTAATAAAATAAACAATGCTTTTCAGGTTTTTAAGGTGGGTCTAACATTAGTTTATAGGTAAAGAAATTGAATAAAGTAAACAAATGTAAAATTTGCATATTTCACTGTTTAAATTAAAGATTAATCCTTATTAAACTTACACAAGCTATTCAATCAAGAGCAGTGAGTGATCTTTTATTTGAGACAGCAGTAAAGGCTACTTCCCCTTTAAGACCTAATGCAGGGAAATGCGTCATCTTTCTCGACTCTATACAGTTCACTTCAGTAATATTCAGACTATGTCTGCTTGAATACTCATCGAGATGGACATGTTGACATACTTTCTGTGTGAGTTTGTCCGTTCAAGCGCAAGACTTGTCTTGAAAGATAACTCAATATTTGCGCGCTGTGAGACGTTTGCGCGCTTTGGGACGAGTGCAGAGACAGATATTCTCACAGTGCGCGCGAGTTCTCACCCGCGTCTTCTGGCTCTACACAACACGGGTGATGAAGGCGAAATGACTGTTCATATTCGGACATTAGGCAGCACACGCATGCATTGAACAGTTTACAAAGAGAGGCCGTTTTTTCCCACAGAAACATACATAAAGCATTTCAAGTTACAACCCATATTAAATATGCATCATCAGATGTGAAATGAACCGCGGTGCAAGTGCACCTTTTGCACGGCCCCTGCTCTCGTCAGACGGCATCCCGGTTGGGAAACGCTTGTATAGACCCAGCTTCCAACCCAACTTTGAGAATAGATTAACGGCGTTATTTTTTTTATCGCAAGATAAGAGTCTCCGTGCTGCGTTAACGTGAGACTCTTATCGTCTGACGTTGAAACCAAACGGAGCGAGTGAGCGGCTGCAATCATATATATATATATATGATTGCAGCCGCCACTCGCCTCCGCTTGGTTTCAACGCCAGACGATAAGAGTCTCACGTTAACGCATATATATATATATATATATATATATATATGATTGCAGCCGCTCACTCGCTCCGTTTGGTTTCATTACAGTGTGCTCCTTAGCACTGGGAGCTCCCTCTGCTGTCCATAAGGTGCCTCTGCGCACCAGCCATTTCAAACCCAGCCTCCAGTATTTGGGCCACGCCTCCTAATTTGCATGCACTCCCCAATCCTCAATCCTTAAATGCCCAATCCTAAATCCACAAATCCCCAATCCTGAATCCTAAATGGCTAAATGCTTAAATGCCCAATCCTAAATACCAAATTTACAATCCTAAATGGCTAAATGACCAAATGCCCAACCCTAAATAGAAAATGCCCAATCCTAAATACCAAATGCCCTATCCTAAATACCAAATACATTTTCGACTTGGTCTTTAAGTTTCAAATTTAGATTTTTAGTTTTGGTTTAAGACTTTTAGTTTTAGACTTTTAGTTTATAATCTGACCCAAAAATCCCTCCATACCAGTCACTCCTTTAAAATCAAGTTTTCTATAGCTGAGAAAATGCATGATTTATACTGAAATATACACAGGCAGAAAGCAAAGGTTTTTATCACTTTATGAGTTTTTGTTTTGTCTTATTTGTATTGACATAGACCTATTCATTTATTTTTATACACAGGCAGAAAGCAAAGGTTTTTATCACTTTATGAGTTTTTGTTTTGTCTTATTTGTATTGACATAGACCTATTCATTTATTTTTTTTATTCATAAACATAATTAAGTAGGCTTTCTAAATGGCGTAGAGAGACGTAGAGAGACCCAGATGTATATTCAAAATAAAGTTTTACTGCCTAATCATTAATGCAAGAGGTAAAACAATGATTAAAATTAAAGCTGCGAGCAGCGATGATGGGCCCAAGCTGGTGGCTTAAGGGAAACTGTGCACGACAGGCAATATAAATTTAAACAGGAGAGTATTTTAAAATTGCTCAAATATACCACACTTACCACAGCAGCTGGTGACATATGACCACAATTCACACCCATGATGTCATTTAAATATAGATGAATTTTAATGTCATAGAATAGGTCGTTTTCAAATATGTGCAAGTTTTCTTTTGCAGCTCCAAATTGTGTAAGTCCAGAAGGCCAGTATTTAAATCAAGGTCTTTTTATATTTTTATTAACACAATTATTAAACTAATTATATAAAACTATATAGTCAGTGTCAAATTACCAGTTTGTGATCTTTGTAAACACAGCACATTACTTTCTGTAAAGCCTGTGTATAGCACACACACACACACACACACACACACACACACACACACACACACACACACACACACACACACACACACACACACACACACACACACACACACACATGCAATTTCAAGCATGCTAAGAGTCTCAAAAACACCCAAAAATATAAATAAACTTTATCTTTTCACAATTTAACGTCACAATGGCCTTTTAGATTAGACTGCAAGTATGATGTTGAAATGATTAAATCTCTAGGAGGAGTTTGGCAATGGCAAAAACTGCACCAATATACCAAAGAAAATTCAAAATATCTCACTTCCTGTTGGTATACAAACATAACGTGAATGACGCTTAATTAAAATTTTGAAGGCGGCGTTATCAAACCATTTGCCACGCCTAATTCTGAAACACATATCAGACGTATATTTTCACCACTTCTGATGCGTGTGCAAAGTTTCATGCATGTTTTTTGTGCATGTTTAGGTCCTCAAAAATGTAATTCATTTGGGAGAAGAAGAATGATGGACTGAGCAATTACTAGAGGGTCCTCACTCCTCAAGCCCTAAATATCTGACTTCCTGTTGGTCGGAGCTAATGACTGTAAATTAGAAAGTTGTCTGGCTTAAAGAGAACAATATATATACAGAGTTTGGTGACTGAAGATAACGCCCACTTTTGACTAAAGATGGTGCTACTGAGCCCCTTCACCATGCCTGTTTTTAAATCTTTGCCCATATCTACTGGACAGCATGTCTGGTGTGTGTGTCGAGTTTCATGTAATTTGAAGCATTGTAAGAGTCTCAAAAGCATCGAAAAAAAATGTTATAGTTTGATGTGTTGCCATGGCAACAATATTTACAATATCTAGAAGTCCTTACCAGCTTTACATCTGCTATGTTTTGTCATTATACTAATGAAGTTTGAAGTAAATCGGGTAAAAATAAGATGATTTCAAAGCATTTTGAAAGTGACACACTTCCTGCTGCCAGTTAATAGTCACATCCATGTGATCGGCCTCCTACAATGAACACACCACTGAAGTTTCATCCAAATCAGTCAATGTATGCAGAATTTATAACACACTTCCTGTTTCCATCTCCTCGCCACGGCCAAACCATTCGAGATATCAAAAATCCACTCACAATTTAGCATCCTCAATGGCTTGACTTCATGCTGACCAAGTTTGGCACTGATCGGGTCAATCGCCTAGGAGGAGTATATCAAATTCCAGAGCATGTGTTTTCTGAACAACCCATAATAGCTGACTTCCTGTTGGGCTGACAACTTAGAGCACGAAAGTTGTTTGGCCCGATGAGATCTACATGTGTACCGAGTTTCATACATCTACATGCAAGTGTGTTTGATATATGGACCAAGTTTTCAGACCGCACTTAAAGGGGCGGTGTCGAGCCCCTGCCATGCCCGGGTACCAGCTTTGGTCCGGCCCTGATGGCCACAGATTCCGATGTGTGTACAAAGTTTCAAGAGTTTTCGAGCATGATAAGGGCCCCAAAAGTGCCCAAATAGTCGAAAAAGCTAAATTGTCGATGAGAAGAACAAAAGGGCTCTGCGCACTTTCAGGGCTTGGGCCCTAAAAAGTAAAAAAGGTTTGTGAGTGGGTGACAAAATGTCCCCACAAGGCTTGCACTACAGGTAATTCAAGACATCCTTTGGTCCCCCCCAAAAGGAAAAAACAGTTTATAAATCATACTAAATTATGCTTAGCTTTAGTTATCTCAAGGGACCGAATATAGCCTACATGTTTAACAATATTTCACGAGTTCACGGTTACATATAATTAGAGGGAGTAAAGTTTTAATGCGTATTTGGCGTGCTGTCCAGGATTTGGCCCGAACCCAGAGTACTCCCCCCTGTATGTAATTGGTTAGAACTAGAAGTGTGGAGAAGGGCTGGTGGGTATGCTGATAAATTGTCAAATAACGGAGGTAAGACTACTGAATATACCTTGATGGCTTAGTGCTCTCCACTCGAGTTAATTATCTGAATGCGCTCTACCCGAACATTGTTAATAAAATATAATAAAAATCATTATATTTAAAGTCCCCCATAAAAAAAGAGAAACCCAACATGTGTGAGTGTGTGTGTGTGTGTGTGTGTGTGTGTGTGTGTGAGAGAGAGAGAGAGAGAGAGAGAGAGAGAGAGAGAGAGAGAGAGAGAGAGAGAGAGAGAGAGAGAGAGAGAGAGAGAGAGAGAGAGAGAGAGAGAGAGAGAGAGAGAGAGAGAGAGAGAGAGAGAGAGAGAGAGAGAGAGAGAGAGAGAGAGAGAGAGAGAGAATATGATTCGCTCTCAGGTGTTTGTAACGCTGACGCGCATTTACACCTTTCAGCGTCACTGTCCATCCATTTAGCCTACCTGATAGGAAACTGAAACCAGCGGAATTCAGCCTGATAGCACATTGGAATAAAACGGAGAACTTGCTTTTGCTTCCATTCTTTCACTGAAAATGAGCAGCAGACGGCGACGATGCAAGCGTCAGTTGATCAAGTTTACCCAGCATATTGCTCGCTTAATCACAGGAACTCTGAATTCAGGTAAATCAGCCCGTTTGATATAGTATTTGTCTGTTTATAATTTACTGCACTGCACTGCACTGAGAATAAAAAGTTTGCATCGTTTGACTGTCACTCTGTTGTTCTGAAGCTTTTGTTCCAAAACTGTTAACATTATCTGTTAAATAATTGCTTTACCACAGTTGAAATAGGCTATTACATTATAGGCGTAGCCTATATTAGAAATCTGGACTACATTACAATAAATGTAATTAGATTAATTACAGATCAGTTCATGGAAATTCTAATGTGACTACTGTGTGTGAAAGATTATTAACGTTCATGACTTTTATATGAATTTACTTATGTTATGCATTTCATAATGTAGCTTAAAAATTGGAAAAGAACAAAGACAGGTCTACAATGAAAATATATTGTGTAGAAACTATTTTAGCACAGAAATTGCAAGTACATTTCACAAACACTTAGCTACACATATGGCAAGTAACACATTTAATTAAAAATTAAATACTGCTGTAGAAAACCTGAAAATACATTTTCTTGTAAAATGTAGCTACTACTCCAGAAATCAGCTTTTTTTTTTTTTTTTTTTACAAATTTGAAAAAAATAAAAATAAAATAAAGCTGTACACACCAGTACACCAGCCAAACAGACCAAGTGCAGTTTTGACATGGGAGTTGTTATTAACATAGTTGTCATTTACATTTGGTGCTTTTATCCAAAGCAACATTGCATTGAAGGTATAGTCAATATGATTAGTCAAACCCATGATCTTGGCAATTCTCTAATGTTTGAGCAAAACAATACATCAGATTAATTCAATAATTGCAATTTATGTTGGCAAGTCCAATTGTTTCACTTTTCCATTTTTCTGACAACCATAATGTGAAATACGTTCTAATACAGATGTCCTTTTTGTTTAATTTAAAGCTTTAGTCCATAACTTAGCCCGATTCACACCAGTAAACTTGTAATAATGTGATATAATTTGAGTGGTACTTGTGGGTTTCTGTGGGAATTTCAAGCATGCACCGTTCGTCTTTGCGTCATTACGTCACGTCTGTAAATAAAGAAGGAGTCCAGCTAGTCGTATCGCACGTGAGGATGCTGCAGGTTGCGGATCATTTATAGCCTTTTCTCACAGCAGCTGGAATCATTAAATTGATCATTTTGATGGCGGATTGTAATCCAGAAATTTTCAAAGGACAATCATCAGTGACAACTGGAGATTCAACCGTAGTCAAAAGCAAAAGTTAGACTGTACAGAAATTGAAATCTACAGGTAACGCTATTACACATTAAATGCACATAGTCGCGCAATGCTGGTGTTGTTAACATAAGAATTTGAGAACAAAGTATAACAATAATAATAATTTGCATGATTCGATGTGATGAGCCAAGTGACCCACAAGATAATAATTCCGCAAATAACTGCAACTGCAGGTTTCAAACAGAGATGGCGTCAAAGAGGCAAAACTTACAGACCGCAGCTTTAAATAGGATGTCATATTACAAGAAAAGCTTTTAAAATCAGCGTGTATCAACAACATGCAAGACTTCCAGGCATGTGTTTAAACTGACTTTCAAAAATAGCTCACTCTAAGAAATCACTTCCTGTACCTCCTTAGTTTTCTATATGTAATTTTCCACATAACAACAATTATTACATTTTCAAAACCGACATCAGGCAAGATGTATCCACACCAAACTGGAAATGGCCATGAAAACAACATTATACACTTAAATTACAATAGCAAATTTAAAAGTTATTCAGAATGACCCTGATCTATAAAGCTTTGATGCTGAGTGAGGAATGAGGTGAGCTGCATCTAAATAATAGCAAGGAACTTTTTTTTTCAACTCAAACTGCCAGTGCAAGTATCTATTTATTATTTGTTTTTGTTTTTGTTTTTTTCTAAAAAAAAGATGTTATTAACTGTTGAGCAAAGTTAGAAACTTCTTGGAAAGTTCTACATTTGATACTATGTCTAATCTAAATGCAATTTACAATACATATCACATTGCAACACTTATGCTAATAGAAAGGTCAGCAGGAGTTTAAAGTCTTTCGAGACTGTCTTGTAAGTTTAGGCCTTACACCTCTTCTTCTCCTGTGACTACTGAAGGGTGTAATCACACATTTTACTGAAATACTTAATATTTAATGGCAGAGTTGTAGATCAAATATCTTGCTAAGGTATTACAGAGCCATGTTTCACTCCCATAGAGGTTGGCTAACTGTATCTTTTAGTCTGAAAATAGCAGACGCTGTTCTTCCAGAAATTTGTATTATTTATTTGCACAGTGTAATTAGTAAATTAGATTGTGTAGTGCATATTGCTTGTATTCAGTCATCACTGTCTATCATTTAAGTGCAATAAAAATAACAACATAAATAGTCGCTTACCTCACACTATATAGGTTATTATTGAAATTACAGTGCTAATCATTAATAGTCTTAACTTTGTGGATGAGAGTTCTAATTAATTTCATTTTTCCCTTGGCTATGCTTCATATCCTTGTGGGACTAAATATAATTACACACTCCATCATTCCATAGCCGACCATAAGACACTGATGATCCCTTAATAATGCCATAAATTAAGTATTGCAGCAGACACCGGTATCTTTTTCAGGTAATTTTATCTGCCACATTTCAGCTGGATCTTTGGCTTCATTTTTTCTGCATTTGAGAAGTGTTTGTGCTACTGCTTTATACTTTAATATACATTCCTTCTTGAAAAAAATGCATGCTGAATACTTACATTTAGTATTTGATTCATTGAATGCAGTTGATTGATTTCCCACAGGATTTACTGCTTGGTCTGTATTTATGCCTTAAAAGCATCCCAAGACAAAAATAGCTTCAAACCATTCAATCTTTTTTCCCTTTCTTCAAAAACAGGCCACAGAAAGTGATACTGTATCATGTTGCCACATCAGGAAAAGAATGATTACCACACTCCTCATGACACACTTTGGCAATGAGTTGAAAAAATAAAGAAATTACATTCAAATTAAGCTCTTGAAATTAACACAACAGGATGTGTAATTTTTATATAAATGTTACCAAAATAGCTTTTATAGAAAATGTCTACTTCTATCAGCCACCATTCGGTTTGCTTTTTATGTTTGTTTGTTTGTTAATAATGGTTTATCTCAGTTTCTTGTGTATGCAATGATTCATTTTCCTCTCATCTGTATTCAAATAGAGTGAAATTCCATTTTCTGCCATGTAAATTAAGTTTAAGGCCAGTGATTTCACATACATCCTTTCCACATCCTGCGCCTGAGTTTTTAATAGAACACCTTCATCATCTCTTGCATTGTAATCATAAAAGTTGAATCGTTTGTATAGATATGCATAGTACATGTAGTTTTATATATTGTTATGTCATTCTGTGTCAACTCAACCCGAGGTCCCTGGCAAAAAAACAAAAACATTTAGATCTTTTTTTTTCTGATGAAAGAAATGCATATAAAGCCCAACCCCACACCCATTTCTGAACTGTGACCGTTGGCATATAATACAACAATGATGGCTAAAGTAAACAGATTTTACTAATAGAATTACCGATCTCTGTGTACAATTAAAATAATGATGCTGCCATCTTTCTAAAATATTTTTTACCCTCCTGCTTGACTCCAATTCGTAGGTGAAAATGGTCGTTACTCAGTATTCATCCATGACATTTAATATTTTGGCTTTCATCACTATTCATGTTTGTCTTTGTCCAGAACAAAACAATATAAAAAAAAATGTGCCTGGGAAATTTGTTTGATTTGACACGGAATGACCCTATATATATTGTCTTTAAAACATGTGATTGTTGTTTTCTGCATAAAAGTTTCCGTTTAAACTAATTGCAGATCCAGAACTAGACTTTTAAACCTGCTGTGGTTATTTGTAGCACCACCTTTGCAGTGAAATGTGACCAGTGAAGTGGTGGGTGCAGTAACTTGATTGATTATGTTCTAGAAGCAGGTTGTAAAATCTTGACCAGCCTTTAAGTGGGTCATTATTGCACCCCAATTTTAACACATATTAATACCCTCATACAAAAACAAGGCAGAGCAAGGCAAGGCAAGGCAAGTTTATTTATATAGCGCATTTCATACACAATGGCAATTCAAAGTGCTTTACATAAGAAATAATAATACCATGTGTAAGAATTAAAAATAAAAACAAGGATAATTAAAACAGTGTAAAGAGAATTTTTTAAAAATAAAAATAAAATGTGGATAAATAGATCCCTATCTGCCTGGTTCTCTAAATGCGTTCACCCCTATCTGAGATGGAAGAGATAGAGCAAGTTCGCAATGTCTGCTGGACCTTACAAGTCGGTCCAGGACGGGCTCCTGTAGGGGACGTTACCTATGCCCCACAGGGCCTCCCCTTTCTTGAGTCTTCTTCTCTTCACTGTCTGCTACCACAGAATGAAGCAAAGCACACTGCTCTCCTTTTCCAATCTCCTCCAGTCAGACAGCCCTAACCAACAATGATAATCAACAGATACATAAGAAATAGAAATATACAGTTGTAAAGAGAATTAAAAAGAATAAGATTATATATAGTTTTCTTTTACAGTTATTAAACAAGAACATGTTGACCTACAAATAGTAAATAGTAGTATGTTTCAAGTTTTAATTGGATGCTTTAAAGATGTGATTATTTTACGTGTATTACTTTTTTTTTCCTTTCCTGTATTTCCTCAGAAATTGTATATTTCTCATACTTGGACAAGGATATAGGCTAGAAGCTGGACTTTTTAAAACACAGGGACTATATCTTATGAAAACCAGTGCTTCTTTAGGGCTGCAAGCATCAACCTATGCACCAGGACGTTCTTCATGAGAAACTGGGACAGAGGTATTATGGATGTCCTAAAGGAGACACCGCTAGTTACCTGACCTGCTAAGGCACAGTAGTGAATATTTAATAAAATTCATGGAAACAGGCCAGCAGACCCGAGAAGTGGTTTATGCTATGAATATTGACATATACTGTACATAATAGCCACTAAACAGTTAAAGTATTTTATGAATAGCTTTAAATATCAAAACAGTCATAGAAGTTATACAATAATAAATCAGAAAAAAATTAAAAATACAGCACTGGACAATTGCACAATAAAGCTAAATACTTGTATGCTCCCTAAACACATTTTGTTGTGATCCATTATTGAAGTAAAGATCAAAGACACAAAATCTATTTTGACCCTATAATGTAGTTTCTCAAATCACAGGTAATGTGTAAAAGGAAACATGGGCTTGAAAAAGCCATCAATACATGTCACTCTCTTTTCATTATTCATCAAAAAGGCAAGTGTTTGTGTAATTAGTGTCACTGGACCTGCTAGTTCCAGGATACTTAATTAAAGATAAAGCTCTAGGCGTCATTAGACAGTTTGCAAACTAGGGTGTGTCTGAGCACCTGCATTTACAGTAAATAAAAAATGACAGATTCTTTGATACAGAAGCTCTATAGCCTGTAAAAAATAATGGCAGCTGTGTGTGCTATGTTGCAGATAATGAGGACGAAGAACAAGAGAGCACAACGGTGCGGTATCACCCGGAAAATCTGGAGCAACTGCAGTCGCAGACCCATTTCTCCAGACAAGAGCTGCAGTTACTCTATAGAGGATTCAAAAATGTGAGAGTTCAGTTAAACCCTACCTGCAGGGTGAAGAAATTAAAAATGATGTTGTCATTTTTGGGCTTCTGCTCTCTTTGGAGAGATTCGGTCTCTTAAATATTGCTTTCTTATCTGATCCTGTTTTTGCTAGGATTGTCCAAGTGGAGTTGTGAATGAGGACACATTTAAAAACATATATGCTCTGTTCTTCCCACTGGGAGGTTGGTCCACTTAAAGTTTATATTATTAAATATGTTTAGCTAAAGTTTTAAAGATCTTTTGTGCAGGCATTAATAGCTATTAGTAAATTACTGTATTAAAAAATATGTGCAAATCACATGAAAATACATTTTAATGTGACAGTTTGAAGTCAGTGACTGTAGTCAGTGTCTCCTCCTTTTTTTCCGCACAATATTATGGCTTTTTAACAGAAAGTTACAACTTCACCAGTATAACTTTTTATCCCCTGTAGAAAAAAATAATTTATGAAGTGTGCCATGTTTTTACCTGATTCAGTTCAAATCCTGATTTTATTTAGCTATACGGGACAGGCCAACCCTATTCAAATGTAGGCTATGCCATCATAATACTATGCCTTTTAATTTTTTTTTAGATCTACACGTCACAGAAACCTAAAAATCTAAAGCATCACCTTTTTCCTGCAGTAATATAATTATATGTATTATTTTCTCAGATTCATCAAAGTACGCTCAGTTTCTCTTCAATGCATTTGATAAAGATAAGAATGGCTCTCTTAGTTTTGAGGTAAGGATATTTGACTAAATTGTATTTGTAGTACAGGACAAATATTTAGGCCTATTGGAAAAAATATGAAAGTCCATGTTTTGAATATCTTTAAGAGTTTGGAAACAGAGGGTGCTTCCCAATACTCAAATTGATGCTTCCTCGTTTCCTCACTCCTCCATCCTCCAGCCTTAAAGGACATCTCAATTCTCTAATTGCAGCGCGAGGAGGTGAGGAACAAGGAGTCAGGGGGGCATTCCAGAAAGCAAGGTTAACCTACCGCCATAGCCTATACCATGAACTCTCGGTTGATTAACCCAAACCTTGCTTACTCGAGGTATGCTGGTTCCAAAAACAAGTCTGGGAGTAAGTTCAGAAAACGAGTATGCTCCCAGTTAACACACAAGAAATCCTCAACAGAGCAACGAATCGACGATTCACCATGGAAACAGACGCTAAGTAAAATCGCACCATTCTACTTCTTTCTTCTTTTGTAATGGTGATTTACATAACCTACATTTAATGCACATCGCCACCTATTTGGTGGTTGTGCAAACATTTTTTCAATCTCTTCGTTTAATAAGTAGCCTAATCGTTATTCACATGAGAATAAGGATTATATTGTTTGTTTGATGCTAATTAATTGAATGCAGATCCATGTGTGAGATGAAAATAAATAAATAATAAATAAAGGCTATTTGAATTGAATTAACATTTAAACATTGCCTTGTTATAATAGTGCTTTATAAATAATATATAATATTGTATATTATAACTGTAACTAACACTTAAGCAAACTAACCCTGGAACATAACCTGCTCCAGAAATGAATGTCTGCTAAAGTTGAGGTTATCCACTTACATACTCTTAAAGCTACACTGTGTACATTTTTTAGTTTATTCTTAGCTAAAAACACTTAGTTCTTACAAATATATATATATATATATATATATATATATATATATATATATATATATATGTGCTCATTAATGAATATTTACTTATTTCAAGTAATAAAGTATTTACATAATTTTATAATATGCCATTGAAAATACATATGGGTGAGGGTTTCGAATGCCGGTCGCCATGTTGCCCCTCCATCTTGAAAGTACATTAGCAAAAGAGGGACATACCCATAAATTCAAGCTTCGCCTTTCGCGTTTTAACACTTGATGGCACCGTGTCAAATGTGAAGAGTGGGATTGCTTGAGACTGATATAGCCTACAATGTAAATTTTGCCTTACGCTAGTGATGTCGTACAATATACGGAATAACGATAGCATCGATAAAAGTTACTTCACTAAGATTAGCTTGCATTCGTCTGGGAACCTGATCGCTGATGTTAGCAATGAAATTGTAAAAACTAATGAAAACGTAAAACTATTATTAATTTTACATAGATGTCATAACCTGCATGTTAACTGTCAAATTAAATATCTGCAAATTATAATAGTTTTCTAAAGTAACCTCATCACGTGAAGGAACACTCATGGACGAGGTCGAACTGGAAGCCATGTTAATCTTGGACTAAATCGGCCACCGTAGGAGTTAAAACTAAATTGGAATTGAAACTAAAACAGAAACTAATATTCACTTGATGGTCATATACCTTTCACCGCTAGATGGGGGAAAATATCACACAGTGTAGCTTTAAAGGGTAACTAAACCCTAGAACAACTTTTTTTAGTTAATGATCTGCAAGACTGGGGCTTTATTAGTGCTGTTCATTGATTCAAGTAAGAGTTTTGACATTGGAGTATAAAATGTTTTAATTCTATAAAATATGGTGTAAAACCGCCAAAGTACTGCCCTCTTAAGGTTGAACGGTGGCTACTGCAGTTGAATTTTGGACGTTGTGGTACGTAGAATGTTTCTTCCAACGGCTCACTACCACGCCTCTAGTACGAGCTTACCACGCCCTCGGCTCAGCTCCTGGTATAAAAACATCTTGTTCCGTCACTGTAGCGAGTCAGGAGTTGGAATTTGAATATTGAAAATTATCAGGAGAGTGTAAATTAGTATCTAGTAAGCATAGCCGTTTATAGTTATATAGATTATTTAGTCTAACCTAGTTTAGTTAATTTATTAGCATAGTCGTTAGTGTATTATTGTTAGAAGCATAGTTAGTTAGCATAGTATTGCATCAGTTAAGATAGCTTCAAGTTAGCGTATATTTTTAGCATTAGTTTTATATGTATTTAGTACAGTGGTTAGTTAGGATGGTACGTAACGTTAGGTGTAGTGTTGCTGGTTGCAACAGCAGTGCTGGACTGCATAGCTTTCCAGCAGACGTGAAAATTAGGCGTCAGTGGCCTGGATGACTTGGCCTGGATGACCGCGAGTACACTATCCATAATGCTAATGTTTTACCACTCAGACACTGCTCTCTCGCGCTGCTGTTTCGCTAGTATCGTCGGCATCGGGAGTTAACGCAGTTTGAGCCAGCGGCTCGAATTGATAAGGCTCTGGCTCTGTGTTTACAGACAATTCACCCTCCTCCACTTCAGGTAAAGACGGTGGAGAAAAGTCCTCTACTTCAAATGACCGCTCTGTTGCAAAACTTCTGGTGTCACTCCAGTCATTCTTCGTCTTTTCGAGTCTTGACAGCTGTTAATCAATCCGTCACTGCGGGGTCTCAGGTGCACGCCCCCCGCTCAGCCCCACCCTTGGTTCGCCCCCTCTGTCTCCACTGGGATCTTCCCACTTTTCTGCCATTTTTCAAATATTGCCAGTGGGTGGAGTTAGGCTGTGAACAGGGGTTTAGTTACCCTTTAAACATATCCAGGTATGTCACATAACCTGCTTTCTGGAATAGGCTACCCCCCGAACTTCCAAAGGAAGCGAGGAAAGGAAATGCACAAATAAGAAATGAGAAGCACCCAGTATCACTATTGATTATCCTTTTTTTCTGATGTGAATTTGATTCAGATTTTTGCAATAGATAATGTTTTCAGATGTTGAAAGCTTACACTGGATAAGATTAAGAGGAACGTACAGCCACTTTATTATGTCCATTCTTTACGACTGAAGTAGCTTTAACATGTTCATATGTGTTTAAATGTGATAATGACAGGAGGCTTTGATATTTCTGCTTTTTTTCAGGAGTTAGTCTGTGATCTCTCAGTTTTGTTGAGAGGCACTACTGAAGAGAAGCTGAATTGGGCTTTCAATCTTTATGACGTCAACAAAGATGGGCAGATTACTAAAGAGGTCTGAAAACTTTAATATATTTTTCAAGATTATCTGTTTTACTTTTTAGCCAAGGACTAAACACCTTGTGAGGTTTGTTCTGTGATGTACTGAATGCAAAGATTGCATTTGATCTCTTTTGTTTTAGGAAATGTTGGATATTTTAAAGTCTATTTATGATTTGATGGGGAAATCTATCCATCCACGGCTTAAAGAAGAGGCAGTGAGGCAACACGTCAGAATGTTCTTCCAAGTACTGCTATTATATACTCTTATAATGGGAAAATGTGCAAAAAATATGTGAAATTTTGTTTGGTATAACAGTTTATAGATGAAGTGTCCACAGGGTGGCGCTAAAAGCACTATACATTTTAATCCTATTTTCTAATATACTTTACGAAAATGTATCTTTTTCACTAGTGACAATTCAGATAACCTCCAGTTGACATATACATCCTGAATCATTAACACTAACAAAGAGTGTTACTTGAGCACAAGTCTTAGTCATCCAACACTATAACTGCCTTGATTGTGATCATATGAGCCTAGAATCTTTAGCTACTTCAATCCAAGCTGCAGTACACCACTCCAAAGTTGCTCTTTGCGGAAAGATAGTTTTATTGACAACCGACTGACTTCCCAGTCAACATTTGAGATCATGCGATGATCACAGTGACATCACTCCATTAGTGTGACACTCACAGTGTGAGTAATATGTGAGCTCATTGTGAATTCAAAATGTTGAGCAGTTTGAGGAGGTGGCTAAAATATCAGTCACTGGGGGACATTCTACTTCCTGTTTTTCAACACTATCACAGTGATATGACAGTGGCCTCACATGGTGAGCTTAGACTGACTTAATCTGTCAGACATCTACAGAAGCTCTTATTGAGAATTAACAGTGGTTTAGAATTTGATTTTTTATTGGTTCGTTACCATTATGGAGATCAGTGTTTGCTTTAGTTGGGCTCTTGACATTTGACTTTTATAACATTATATTTTATCAGGCTGCTGTAATTGTGTTTGTAAGACACATTTGTGTAGCGACTGGGTTACATATAATAATAAATTAAATTAGCTATTATTGAATAGGGAATTATGGGTATTAATATTTAATTATTCATAATTAATCATAACTGGTTATGATCAAATTATAAATCCCCAAATCACCCAAAAGGGAAATACCTAACCTATAGGTATTTAAGCAATATATATACACTCACCTAAAGGATTATATGGAACACCATACTAATACTGTGTTTTACTCCCTTTCGCCTTCAGAACTGCCTTAATTCTATGTGGCATTAATTCAACAAGGTGCTGAAAGCAATCTTTAGAAATGTTGGCCCATATTGATAGGATAGCATCTTGCAGTTGACGGAGATTTGGGGGATGCACATCCAGGGCATGAAGCTCCCGTTCCACCACATCCCAAAGATGCTCTATTGGGTTGAAATCTGGTGACCGTGGGGGACATTTTAGTACAGTGAACTCATTGTCATGTTCAAGAAACCAATTTGAAATGATTCAAGCTTTGTGACATGGTCTATTATCCTGCTGGAAGTAGCCATCAGAGGATGGGTACATGGTGGTCATTAAGGGATGGACATGTTCAGAAACAATGCTCAGGTAGGCTGTGGCATTTAAACGATGCCCAATTGGCACTAAGGGGCCTAAAGTGTGCCAAAAAAACATCCCCCACACCATTACACCACCACCACCAGCCTGCACAGTGGTAACAAGGCATGATGGATCCATGTTCTCATTCTGTTTACGCCAAATTCTGACTCTACCATCTGAATGTCTCAACAGAAATCGAGACTCATCAGACCAGGCAAAAATTTTCCAGTCTTCAACTGTCCAATTTTGGTGAGCTCGTGCAAATGTTTGCCTCTTTTTCCTATTTGTAGTGGAGATGAGTGGTACCTGGTTGGGTCTTCTGCTGTTGTAGCCCATCCGCCTCAAGGTTTTGCGTGTTGTGGCTTCACAAATGCTTTGCTGCATACCTCGGTTGTAACGAGTGGTTATTTCAGTCAAAGTTGCTCTTCTATGAGCTTGAATCAGTCGGCCCATTCTCCTCTGACCTCTAGCATCAACAAGGCATTTTCACTGGATGTTTTTCCCTTTTCACACCATTCTTTGTAAACCCTAGAAATGGTTGTGCGTGAAAATCCCAGTAACTGAGCAGATTGTGAAATACTCAGACCGGCCCGTATGACACCAAGAAACATGCCACGCTCAAAATTGCTTAAATCACCTTTCTTTCCCATTCTGACATTCAGTTTGGAGTTCAGGAGATTGTCTTGACCAGGACCACACCCCTAAATGCATTGAAGCAACTGCCATGTGATTTGTTGATTAGATAATTGCATTAATGAGAAATTGAACAGGTCTTCCTAATAATCCTTTAGGTGAGTGTATATATATATATATGGTTAACAAAAATGGATTGCAATTAACTATATATTAAATAATTACAGAATAACTTCTAAATAATTAATTCAAAACTCATCTGATCCATTCGTTTACCGAACGAACAGTACAATCTCTTTTCAACTATCAGAGTTTTGTTCTTTCTACCAAATCTTCGGGAAGGTTACTCTTCTGGCCACAAAGAATAAACTTTCAGAACTATTGGGATAGCCTACTAGTTAAAGTGTTCGAAGATACTTATGAGAGCTGTAACTAGATCTGGACATTATAGTGACTTATGTTTTGTGAGCGGCAACAATGACAATCAAACGTGGATACAATGGTTTTAATAATTGATACTACGAATACATACGACTAGATGAAGAATACATTTATATACAGGATAACGAAAAGTAACGAAAGGAAGAAGAGAAAATGAAGAGAAACAGGGAAAGGGCAGGAATGGCAATTTCACAAGCAAGTAACCCTAGCGAGCCAGCAAAGAACATTATCACCTTAAACAGGGGTACACATCTTAACACATCTAAATTTCGATAGAGTTTATACTTGCATGGTTATTTTGTGTTGCATGTTGCAAGAAATGCGTATCCTTCAGCTCCCTTGAGTTAAAGCGTTAACTGGGGCGTTCTCTCTCCGGTGATCGGGTCTCCGATACACGGGAAGTTTGAAAGTGGTTTGCTTGAGAGCGAATGCTGCCGAGGAGGGAGGAAAAGAAGATCATATCGTCCAGGCTGAGAAAGCCTCTCAAGCGCTGCGATGGAGCGCGTTGCTGGCTGAGTTGCGGAAGGAACCAGCTTGAGCTGCCAGAGCCCTGTTGTCCGCTGTGCTTACGATGACGGGAGGAAAGAAAAGAACAAACCCAGAGAGCTTGTGTTACTGTACTTTAAAGGTACATTAACATACGCCCATCTATCCTGAAATGGCCAATCATAGGTAGGAGTTTTAGGCAGGATAAAACTTATTTTTCTCCGTTCATGACTTAATTTGCCTAATTTACGATGGTGTCAGAATTGGTAAATTTCTACCCAAAGGTTGGTAAACATAAGGTGATGCATTTCATAATCACAAACTGTGCACCATTGGTTCAGGAAGAGAGAGAGGAACACGTTAATATCAAACACCGTATGGCGGAGAGATATTAAAACAGAGATATATTCTTTCACAGGAATACAAGCATTTACAATGCCCTCACATTGTTCGTACATCATGAATATGTTGGCATGGTATAGGGATCATGCATACACACAGGGATATATAATATACATAAGGAAAGTGTGTGTGTGTGTGTGTGTGTGGGGGGATGTGTATTGGGGAGAGTTATCAGGTCTCTCTCTGTCTGAGGAACTAGATTAGAATCTGATTGAAGTTGCCATGGTACCCCCATAGGGTGGCCTTTTATGCATCGACAAGGCGTCAATACGTCAATAATCCCTTGGATCGTCAATAATCAGCGTGTGAATCTCAACAATGGTGACAATCAAAAGCTTCTTGGTCTAATACATGCTGGTTACCTAGCCTTTGTGCAGTGAGTGCACTTTGACCTTTGACATTGTGACCATAGTATGAGCACACATTGAGTGCGCTGTGAGATTACACTTACTGTGACCTCACATTGTGACCAAATCACCAGTATCCAGGGAGCTCATAGTGAGATCACTGTAAGATCAAATTGTTGACTGGGTTCCCACTGACTGACACAACAACCAAGAGACTCCCCAAACAAGAAAATACATACATATATTTATACCTTAAGGTAAAGTAAAAACAAATGTTTGATTGGTTCTACTATTGATTTTATAACTTAAAGGATACATACACAAACAGTTTCTGCCAAACTAATGTTAATCTTGAGTACCTATTAAGTAGTATAGCATCCTTCATATCTCCGAAGAGTCTTTAGTTTTATCAGATTATAAAAGACACTACGCTGTACCGTTTCTTTCCAAAAACAGTGGAGGCATGCAGTGGGGTGGAGCTAAAGAGGCGAACATGAACACAACACAACACAACACTTCCCTCACAACTAAAAACACACTTCTTTGATGACATTGTTGATTTCGTGGACTAAAAACAAAATGACAGCGCTGCCAACGGCTTCCGTAACCCAAACAAGCTCGTTGATAAGCGTGCTCTTGCTAGGGTGGCCATATGTCCAGATTTTGGCCGGACAGTCCGGATTTTAAGCCTCTTGTCCGGCATCCAGCGCAGCCTCAAGCCGGACACTCAATTGTCCTCCTTTTTGGAGTTGCGCTGAATCTGCCTAAAAAAACCCTGCTCTAGAATCTTTATTGGGACGCAGCAGCATAGCATCTAATTCTGTAAGATCTCTGGTCAAACAAATGATTGATTGAAAGCGGTGTCAAGTAAATATCTGATAAATCATTGGTTAAAAACATAAACAAGCCTCCACGTCCACGTGCTGGCTACATCATAACAACGTTAACATGCCGAAACATCAGACCTGATTTAATCCTGAATGGACAAAAGATCACAAATTTATATAAAAAAGCAGTAGAGACGCTTTTCATGGATTTTGCTGTGTCGCTGTGAAGTGGATGTTAGTAGTCAAGGGAAATTATGTTTTCTGGTACTGGGCCTGATCATTTGTTTATTTATGTATTTCTTTTATTTCCAGATGTCCAGAAATGTTATGTTTTCAGGCACTGTGCACTCTGCAAGACTGCATCTCAGTGGTCAGTTTTTGAAACAGACATCACAATGTCTTGAATAAATACAAATATTGTGAACAGACACTTTTTTTGCCTCTTCTGTTACACATAGGTCTAAATCAAGATATAACGTAGATCAAATTTTCTGGCAATAAATATATTAGGATCATTTCAGAATCACTGTATCATGATACCATCAATATGATGGACAAAATTGTATTGGAGTTGCGAGTACACCAGAGTCCTATGCAATTATTCTTGTCTCACTAAATGCTGCAAAGTGTCCTCCTTTTTGGTGTTATGGAAATGGCCACCCTAGCTCTTGCTCTCTCTCTGCTTCACATGCGCACACGCTCATCTGGGAGAAGTGCCCTTTAAAGGAATTCTGCCTTTGATGACATAATACAGGGCCATACTCGAAGAAAAAAAAACTTTACAAAACTGTATTTGTATTTGGAACAGAAATACTGTTATGACGTCCATCTCCAAAACATTGGTCATGTTTAACATGAGAATCTAACTCTTAATAAGTAAATAAGTCAGAATGCATGAAATAGCATTAGACATCCCCTTTAAAAGAAATCCCTCTGCCCAATTATAACATTTTTAAATAATATATAGGCCTAAGGCAAATTCAAAGCTCCTGAATTCTTCACTGCAGACATTTTTTACAACATAAAAGTACTTATTCTTAAATAGGTCAACCTGCAATTCCAATAAAACAACCAAAGGGAGAAGCCAAAAAACTCTAATCCTGCCACTTTGACCTGACTGAATATATCAATCAATCAATCAATCAACTTTATTTATATAGCGCTTTTACAATGACGATTGTTTCAAAGCAGCTTCACAGTGTTAAACAGGACAACATTGCAACAAAATTTGATTTGGCTAGTTTAATTTGGATAGTTTATAGAATTATATATGACCAAATTAATAAATTCTATTTGTATATTTAGTTGAGTAACTTGAATCATAATTTGAGTGTCCCCTATATATATATAGTCCCCTATATATAGCTACTATTCGGATCCATTCAGAATTACTATACACATCAAAATACAAATGAAAAATGTTGAAAATGTGTCGAAACATGCTGATCTGAAGGTGGGTCGACGTCATCAGTGAACATTTCCTCCGTCAGACCACGTCTGGTGCCATTATGTACATTACTGAAACATTACTGAACCCCGCAAACTCTCTCTTCAGCGAACATCCTTTATAAAACACTCGCAGGACATTAATTTGGGTACCTATGCAAATTTATTGAAATCTGCATGCAAAAATATAATGTTATTGGGATCATTGTGCCGGGAGCGCATATACACAATTTAGTTGTGCATCGATAATAAAGTCCACGTACATGTATAATGTACGACTTTGACATACAGGAGTCGTAAATTAGACACACGCAAGTCTGTTATTATTCAGTCTTTACGTTTACCTGAGCACAACACTGGGTTGCCTTATCCACCCGAGAGATGTAGTTTGTGTACAGTAGTTGGGTGTTTTGACATGTATAAATAGATCACTCCTCACTTTACATTGGCAAACAAAACTGCATTTAAATCTTTTTTTTTTCTCCCCTAAGAAAATGGACATAAACCAGGATGGTGTAGTAACTATTGATGAATTCATTGGCTGCTGCCAAAAAGTAAGGATCGTTTTATCTTTATTGAAACATGTATTACTTTTAGCAGATACCTAATAATACCACTTTTGTTTTGCAGGATGAAAATATCATGCAGTCTCTTAAGATTTTTGACAATGCAGTCTAGATGTTAGTCATGAATTACGCCTGTGCTTGGACAATTCTAGATGAGCAACACTCATTGGTTAATTTCATCTTTTCTGCGCTGCTGTTCTGGGCAGCTCGGGACAGCTCTGGACTACTCTGGACTGCTCCAGATTTTTGTGAACTGACTCCTAAATGTATACATACCTAGGTAAAAGTTTGGGGCTGTAGTGTGATGCAACTGTAAGGTCAATGTTATTGGTAGAGCAGCAACTGCTTTTACTAAACAACATCAGTGTTCTAGTATTATAATGTGCTTCTGTGGTTATTTACATGGCTCATTTTTGGCTGCACTAGCTGTTTGATACTAATTGTATCACACATTTTCTTTCTCCACAGCTGAACTCTTGGTATATTTGGGTAGAGATTCAAAGCACATTTAACCCTACATTTTTTAGTATTGAATTAAAAAGGTGAATAATTTATGAGACTAAGTTTCCCTGAAATTCTCAAGGTCAAGCTAGAGCCATTTACCTAAAGTGGACATCCACTTTTCTTGACATCAAATACTTGCTTGTTTTTAAAGTAATGCTAGCCAATTTTAAGGTTGTA
Source organism: Gobiocypris rarus (assembly GCA_023029165.1). Lineage (NCBI taxonomy): Eukaryota > Metazoa > Chordata > Actinopteri > Cypriniformes > Gobionidae > Gobiocypris > Gobiocypris rarus. The sequence goes on along the minus strand of CM040914.1, from coordinate 23,455,079 downwards.
ATTTAAAATAAAAAATAAATAAATAAATTACCTCTGATATACACTGCTCAACAAATTAAGGGAACACTTAAATCACACATTGCAACTCAATTAATGAAATATTCAATTTGAAAATATTTATATACATTATATATATTTGTCAAGGACAACATTATGTGACAAAAGTCAATGGAAACCAAAATCATCAACACACTGAAGGCATGCTCCTGATGAGAAATGGAGATTAGGTAGATTTTGGTTTGTATTATTATTTGTGGTAATTTTTCTTGACAGAACAATGATTTGCACCATCACTGTTACATTTCAAAGACAACCCCACACACACACACACCAACAAACACAAAGAGCCTGCACTGTGCAATGATGATGAAATGTTGCTTCTTTTCTCCTTAATGATGCACTCAGGGGGGTGAAGATGATCAGAGTGTGACAACCCAAATATTATTTTGGTGCTATTTTCTGTTCTCTAAGTGCAGCAATGCCTTGATTAATTAAATCCCCACTTTCCTTATTTCCGTATTGTTCATATCACTAAGCTATCAATTATCTAAAGAACAGATTCCATAAAAGACATTTAAGTATAGTGAAATTGTATTACTATAGATTAGGATGCCTGGACAAGGTCACATTACTAAAAATACTATCTGATAGACTATTTTACACATTTCAACTTACACATTAAATAAGGAATTAATGCTAACTAGTAATAATATAGGACTTTCAATATATATATATATTTAACTAACATCTCGGCTCCCCTGAGAAGAGGAATAAGACACCGCGTCATGGAGTTGAGGATATGGGAACACTCCATGTGAGCTGGTGTCTAAAGCATGTGTGTTACACGCCAGTCTCGACTGGATATCGCAGTGGAGTGATGTCACCAGCATGCTGGCAGGGTGTAAAAGGGCGCGTAGTTAAGGCGTCATCAACTACACATTTTCTGAAGGAATTTTTAATATTATTCATAATATTGTTCAAACAGGCAGGACGGAAGTATTGCAACATGACACGTGTCTGACCGAGCGTGCTCTGCTCCTAAACCAATAATGCACAACCCATGAGAGTCATTAGGACTTATAATATACTGACATGGCGTGATACATCTTCTAAATGTGCTAGACATGGTTTTTCTCTCTCCTAACCACACATTACACATCAAAAACCACACACACACACAGACCTGCCGGCGCGTATGATGTCATCCGACTGCTGAAGCCAAATGAGATCTAACACACATGCTTCACACACCGGTTCACACGGAGCATTCCCATAGCATCAACTCTATAACACAGTGTTGAGTTCCACTTTAAAAGAGAACTGACAGTTTCAATTTATTCTTTTGTTTTGTAATTGTTGTTTTGTATTTAAAATGTCAAGAATATAAAATATACCAGAGTTAATGATATTAGGCTTTCATAAGTTTAAAATCAATTGGTATGAATTTTTAATACCAAAAAGAGAAGAGATGCCTGGAGGTGCCTCCTCTGGATGTCTGTACTGTAGTTAGTGTCATTGGCTGATAACATAATAGTTATTTTATTCATTCATTGTCAATAAAATGGTGACTGCAAGAAGATCTGAAATGATAGAGTTATTTCAAGAACATATATATAGTTTTTGGCAAATTACAGGAGGTGGATTATAATGAAACTGCATAATTATAATTAAATTTTAATAGATTATAATAAACTGTACTTATTCTGTGACCTTAGATATATGTGATTTTTTAATATATTTTTTTTATATTGTTTATTGTTAATGCTGTATTCTCTGGTATTAAACTAATAAATAGCAGCTGCCTTTAAGCAAATGTATAACATTTTGGTTGCTCTCAATTCTTAAATCTTAGACACTATTTCCTCTCTCAGTTCAGCTCAGTATTAGACTGATTCAGTGGAGAAACTGAGACAATTGTCAACAATTGGTTTTAATAGTATTGTTTTTTTTTTGTTGTTTTTTTACATTTTAGAAATCCATGTCACTGTTACAAGTATACAGAAAATGTGATTATTTTATAGCAATTATCTTAAAACAACATCTTAAAGAAACATAATTCTGACTTTTATTCTGCTTTAACAAATATTAGGTAACTTTTCAACCGTCATAATATATTTTCAAGACTCTTGTGATGATACATCGACTAACAATAGGTTTAATGACACGTCTGCCATAGCCTGACGGGGTCTGAATCGTTTTTAATCGTACTTTTAAACTTCGGGTTTCGGGTAGTAACCCGAGAACAAAAAGAACTACAAAATTCGAATGCTTTACGGCATATTCGTCACTTCCACCACTACCCCCACTTCCTTAATTTCGGACGTGCGAGGCTGCGAGCCCAACTATCGTTTGTTTGCCGGATGTTATAGCCATGGCCGAAGCAGCACAGAAAAATAAGAAAGCAAAGGTTTTGTCGGAGGAAAGCAAAAAGAAGAAACGAGAAAGTGATCGGATTAAAGGCAGGACAAGGATCAACATTGGGCCAGGGTTTGCTCGTTGGCGTGAGCTGAAGATTGAGGAGGGGTGCCCGACCGATGCTGACTTGGCTGTCATGCATACAAAGTCATATTTTAGGATACCTAACATGTCTGTGATATTTGTTTATTTGTCTTGCCTCAAGCTATAATGCAAATAGATTTTTCAAATTTGCAGATTCATCTATGGTAGCTTGATATTATAATATTGACGATATATGGTTATTACCTACAACACAAACATTGAATTGAAGTATCATATACTCTGTAAAATGGTAACCAATAAATTAGGCTACTATAATGATGCTTGCTTGTAAACATGAGCATCGCGATCATTTTGGCGTTTGAAAAAAATAAAACCCATGAAATGATATTCATATGACATGCTGAAACATATGCCACTGTACCTGGAATGAAGACATTTCACACACGACGCAAGCAGAACACCTGCATGTGAACTCCTCTTGCAGTGTTCAGGGCTATCATGGTTGCCATGTCAACAAATACACGTGCATCCCCTAGCAGTAGAGGACAATACTGTTTCCCAACTGTAGGGGGACCCCCAGAGCAAAAGCTACCTAGTGCTGCTTTAATTGAACTTTATGCTGGTTTCTAATGAATACTTAACCAAAATGAAAAAAAAAAAAACGGTAACGCTTTATACAGTAATAAAGTACTAAATAATTTGCATAGTTAATTAATTGTCACGTCTGTCTGTCTTTATGTTGTTTTGATTCAGTCACGTTCCTTTGTTCACTTTCCCACCACTCCTGTGTTCCCATGGTTACCCTCAATAGTTCATTTGACCCAGCTGTGTCTTGTTAGTTATAGCCTACCATTCACCTTGCCATTTGCTTTGTGTACTTAAGCCTTCAGTGTTTGTCGGTCGCAGTGTTGGGTGTAACGCGTTACAAAGTAACGCGTTACTGTAATAATATTACTTTTTTCAGTAACTGGTAGTGTAAGGCATTACTCGTCTGAAAATGGTAATATTATTACAGTTTTGAGCTAGTTACTTCGTTACATTTGCCAGTAGCACCTTCATCGCACACAACACAGAGAACAGAAGGGAAGGGGAGGAGGGCGTGAATGGAACAGTGATTGGTCTGGGTTTGGCACGAGGTATCATTTACCATCACCGATTGGTCGACAACCGGCAGCCAGCAGCAGAGCGGCACCCCTCAAAGACAGATGGGGGATAATGGAAGCGTAAACAACGGCAAGCTCTTTTTCAGATGACGGTTCCCAGCAACAGAAAGCTAGTTTCACGGGTGGAGATTCAGTAATTATTTTGAATATGTTCAACGGAAGGAAAATAACTTCGGTGAAGTGCACACTCTGCCCGGGACATAGCTGCTCTCCACCGCTTGTAATCAAATGGATTTTTTGCACTAGATGGTTTTTGTTAAACATTGAGGAAGTTAATATATCTTTGGACTTGTTATAAATTGACAATCAAATATATTGATTGTTTGCACCAGAGGTGTTTGTTAAACATTGAGGAAGTCAATACTTGTTTGTTTTTGATTGCACAAGTACAGTTGTTTGTAGTTATGGTAACACTTTACAATAAGGTTGTATTAGTTAATATTAGTTAACGCATTAGTTAACATAAACTAACCATGAACAACACCTCTGTTCATCATTAGTTAATCTTTGTTAACACTAGTTAATAAAAATACAGCTGTTCATGTTAGTTCACAGTGCATTAACTAATGTCAACAAGATTTTATTAATGCATTAGTAAATGTTGAAATTACAAAGATAAATAAATGCTTTATAAGTGCAGTTCATCATTAGTTAATGTTAACTAATGCATTAACTAATACAACCTTATTGTAAAGTGTTACCGTAGTTATTTGTGCTAGACAGTGCCAGTCTGTTGTTGGCGTAATAAAGACGCTAAAGAACACTCCTCCTTTGTATGTTCTCCCTCCATCTGATGCATCTCAGGCCATTATAGAGTAATTAAGAAAAAAAAATGTAACTAGTAATATAACTTGTAATATAACTAGTTACTTTCTCCAGGGAGTAATAAAGTAACGTAAGGCATTACTATTTTTGAGAGTAATATGTAATATGTAATATATTACTTTTTTGAGTAACTAGCCCCAACACTGGTCGGTCGTCATCTATGTTAAAGGGTGTGTTTCCTGCAAGTTTTTGTCATTAACCTTCCTATTTCCAGTTCTCCAGCATCTTTGAGATTACCATAGTTTGTGACATTCACAGTTAATATTTTGTAGTCTCTACGCAAATAGTGAGTTCCTCATTCTGTAAATCCCTTATCCCCAAAGCTAAACATAACCAATTCCTTTTTTTATAATACAATGCTTTTATAGCACTATTCGAGTTCCAATAGATTCTCATGGGGAAGCAGAGTATTTTAAACATTTACAGGGGCTGGTCTGTAATTTAAAAAATATGGAAATTGGTGGAAATAAGTTAATGCAGCCTCTTATTTAAATGGTGTAAACTAAGCTGCTAGGTATATGTATTTATATGTATATAATACATATTTTAAAATTGCATATATTGCTGCCACATTTACAGCCCATAGTGTACGGTGCTCCACAGTGGTCAAAAAGGATTTAAACAGTGAATTTTGAAGTGATCTCTTCTATTAAACTCAGAGATGTGGATTCGGACAGCAATTAAATTACCACACGACCTTGGTGTTTGTAAAAAAAAAAAACAGTAGGCCTTTATAATTCGGCCAGATTTTCAAGCAGGTGATGAGAGAAAACACTAACATTCTAGATTCGGACTGCAATAAAATCACTGACTAGCCCCTGTAAATTTAGAAACTATTACCATCTAAATAGGGATAATGTCACTTTTTTTCTCCCACCTCTAGCATTGTGTCAGTTTTTTATGCTTGTGGGGAAAACATCCCTTTTCTTTGAATACTGAAGCCTTACTGCTGTTTCAAGCCTTGTTTTCACTGCACGTGTCTGCGGCACGTTAAGCCTTGTTTATACTTTCGCCTGGCTCCGCTGTGCGAGCCTCCGCTGACTGCGCGCGCCCCTCCCCAAACGGACGAGGTGTTTATACTTGACGCGCTCGCCATTGTAGTATTCTGTTAAACGACAGGGTGGATTCAGAACTTGGAATTAACTGTTCTTAAAACCATCGAAAGCAGCGGTGAAGAAGTTGTTCACCCTAACAACACAACACAGAAGAACATGGCGTCCCTCGTGGAGTTGCTGAATTCCGAAGAAGAGTTGTTGTGGATGTTGCTGTTATCTAAAAGACAAATGAGAAGAAGATGGAATGTCCATCCATTAAATACGACCAGGGAAAGAGATGGGGAATACAGTACTCTTGTAAAACAAATGTGTGCATTGGACGAGGAAATGCACTTCAGCTACTTTCAAATGTCTGCTCAGCGGTTTCGACGACCTGTTGCATCGCATCAAGCACACAAAAGAACCCACATGAGCCCAGTAAGTTTACAGGAGAGACTGGCCATCACACTCCATATTCTTGCGTCTGGTAGTAACCAAAAATGTGTTGCCTCCAGTTACAAATTGGGTTTGACCACAGTTTCACTGATTGTGAGTGAGGTCTGCCAAGCCATTTGGGCTGCTTTGAAAGGCGATTTTGTCTCCCAATGAGTGGCTAGATATTAGGCAGGAATTTTGGAGGGTTTGGAACTTTCCTAACTGTTTAGGATGTGTGGATGGGAACCACGTCCTAACCAAGGCACGCACCCCCCAATGCTGGAAGTGACTTCTACAACTACAAAGGGACCCACTCCATTGTTCTTATGGCAGTTTGGCATTGTTTCACCATGGTGGACATTGGCTCGTATGGACGTGCAAGTGATGGTGGGATTTTGAAGGACAACATTTTTGGTTCCAGGCTTCTTTGGGGCACCCTTGAACTCCCACAGTCTGAAAACCTACCAGGCACCAACACCAAATTGCCACATGTGTTCTTGGGAGAACTCTGTGTGTCTATATCCAGGTAAAAAACAAACAAACATATTTTGTACCATAAACAAAGTTGTATGCCATATATTTGATGTGAACAATCTAAGAAAGAACCATATCTCAAATCTGTTTGTTTTACAGGTGGCAACTTGGATGATGCCCGTAAAGTGTATAATTATAGACACTCAAGAGCCAGGCGAGTCATCGAGCTTTTGGCCTTCTTGCTGTACGCTGGAGGATTCTTGGACGGCCAATGGAGTTTCAGCCTGAAAAAGCAGTGGATGTTGTGAAGGCTTGTGTGGCTCTTCTGATGAACACTGTAGTATATTATCATGCGATAACAAAAAACAAAAAACAAAAAAAAAAACACAACAAACAGAATTCAACTTGACAAAACAAATATTTAACTTATCCATGTTTGAACACAAAAATTTGAGAAAAACAATGTAGAGCTGTGCAATCACTTGGTCTCACGAACCCTGTTGCCTCGCTCCTGAAATGCTTCTGGTGTGAGTTGGCACCGAGTAGAAGCCTCACCTGAGACAAAACAGACGTGTGCAGTATAAATAAGGGGACACACCGCAAGCGTGAGCAGTGCATATTTTTTTCGCCGCCCATGTTAATCAATGAGTGCATTCACACCAGGAGCAGGAGCAGCATGTGAGCGTCAAGCAGTTGCGCCACATGAGCAGTAGAGAAGTGGGGGTTTCAGTGGTGAGCTTATTTTTGCTGCACTGACGTTCAATTAAAGTGAAAGCACACTTTTGATGGACAAAATAAACATGATTTCACACAAAAAGTTCTCAAATAGCACACAAGAAGCATATGTAGTATGTTTTAACAAGAACTGTAGTATGTCAGAAAAGAAAACGAAGAATAAAAAATATCTGTCGAAGATTTTTCCATTTAAACAGTTTATTGAATTTGGGTTAAAGTATGGTTATGATTAATAAAAAATAAAGTAAACTAGCCAGAAAATATGATAAACTTTCTTTAGTTTATTATGTAATACATGGACATGTAAGCTCTAGCAATACACAAATAAAACCAGAGTTTGCGGTCATTTTTGCCTACTTGTATGCGGATTATGTAAACACCTGTAGCCTACAGCAATGAATGACATGAAGCTGATCGTGGAGGTCGAGAAACCGAAAGTGCTTTATGACCCCAAAAATAGGTAACCTGGTGTCCGTATCATGGGAGGTTTTGGTACTATTGCACAAATTATTATACTCACATACTCGCTACTTTATATGGCTTGAGTGTCCTTTTGCTTCCTATTAAGATTATCATTTTGTTTGGTTTGTTTTCATTATTTCCCTGCATAATTTTGTTTTGTGTTTTTGACTGATTTGGTCATGAATCGTTTGCTTAAACCCTGATTTAGTTTTGATTTAACTGTTGATTTGTGAATTGTTTATAACAATACATATGTTAATTTTTTTCCAAATTTGATTTAATTTTCTTTAATTGAAGTTAATTGTCTTGATTTCCTGTATGTGTATAACAAACATTTTTTTTTCTTGATTTTGGTATCAAAGATTATTTTGTTAAATGAGGTTTATTTTCATTGTTAATTGCTTTCTTTATTGAACTGGGCCAGTAAGGGCATTTTGACCAAAGGCCGGTTGTGATTGAATAATTGACGATCTCTTGTCTGTTTATATAATTTAATATTTTGTTTATTTTGTGTGTGTATGGTGTGGAGAGTTTGTTTGTTTTTAGGAACTTTTTTGAGATTCCATATATTGGCTATGTAGAGTTAGACATTGAGCTTTGCGGGAGTTTGGTGCCCAAGCGTGGAGTTCCGGTGGTCAGAGATCCTCCTGGTGGCATGGGTGACAAAGTTCCCTGGGTATTGGGGATGAATATCTTGCGGCGCTGTTACCAGGAGCTCTTTGGCCTGCAAGGCCCTGCATTGTTTGGGGTGCCTTTTGTTACCCAGGCTCCGAGTGTTATGGTCCAGGCGCTTCAGTATTACTGTCGTGTTAATACTGAACCGGAAGACGTTTGTGCCAGTAAGGTCAGAGTGCGTGGTCACAGGGCTTGTTGTATACCCGGTGGCACAGTGAAATTTGTCCCTACAACATGCTCTGAACATTATACTGATTCTCCAGTACTTTTTGAGCCACTCGAGCAAGGGTTGCCTGCAGGATTTTTGCCGTCTCCTGCGTTAATTCAGGTAATTCGGGGTACGGCATATGTGCCTATTGTGAACGTTGGGATTTCTGATGTCATGCTTTATCCCCGCAGTCTTTTAGGAACATTGGATCAGGTGCTTGTGGTCAGCATGCCCCCAGATGTGGCGGAGGTTCGATCTGCTGTTGCCACTGTTCAAACTCCAGTCCCCCAGGTAGACCTCACTATAGAAGAGCAGATTAGTGTTCTATAATTGCCAGGGCTATCGGGGAAGGAAGTAAGTCAAGTGAGGGCATTGCTTCATAGATATCAATCTGTATTTTCAGCCCATGAGGGGGACTTGGGATGCACTGGTTTGTTGGCTCATGATATTCCCCTTGTGGACGATGTTCCAGTTCGGCAGCGTTATCGCCGAATACCGCCCTCTGAGTGTGAGGTGGTTAAGGCGAATATCAATCAATTGCTTGAGGCGCGGGTGATTAGAGAGAGCTGTAGCCCTTACGCCTCACCTATAGTCCTGGTAAAGAAAAAGGACGGTACTCTACGCATGTGTTCAGATTATCGTCAATTAAATGCCAAAACTCGAAAAGATGCATTCCCTTTGCCTCTTATCGAGGAGTCTCTAGATGCTTTGTCAGGGGTCTGCTGGTTCTCCACCATGGACTTGGCTAGTGGATATAACCAAGTCCCAGTGACTGAGGGGGATCGGCTGAAGACCGCCTTTTGTACCCCATTTGGCCTATTTGAATTCAATCGCATGCCCTTTGGGCTCTGCAACGCCCCCAGTATCTTTCAGCGATAGATGCAACGCTTTTTTGAAGACCAGCAGTGCCAGTCGTTATTGTTGTATCTTGACGACCTTGTAGTGTTCTCGTCATCAGTGCCACAACATTTGATGCGTCTAGAGGTGGTTTTGCATCATTTGGAGATGGAGGGGTTAAAAGCTAGGCTAGGGAAGTGTTCCTTCTTTCAGAAGGAGGTGAAATATCTGGGACATGTAATTTTGGCTGAGGGAGTGTCTACTGACCCTTGTAAAATCGAGGCAGTGACCCAGTAGCGCCGCCCAGAGACAGTTAGGGACTTGCGTTCATTCCTTGGTTTCACAAGTTATTATCGTCGCTTTGTGGAGGGCTTTGCCCAGTTGGCAGCCCCTCTGCATCGGTTAGTGGCAGAGCTTGCAGGGTCTAAACACAGGAAACATACAGTCGAACACTTCAGGATGGCATGGACTGCACAATGCCAACAAAGTTTTGACAGGTTGAGAGATAAGCTTACGTCATCGCCGGTCCTGGCCTATGCTAATTTTTCTCTGCCGTTTATATTGGAGGTAGATGCCAGCCATAGAGGGCTGGGAGCAGTGATCTCCCAAGAGCAAGGGGGAAAGGTGCGACCCATCGCTTATGAGTCGTAGTCTACGGCCCACTGAGCGCAATATGTCAAATGTTTTATTAAATAAATAATGGAAAGCAACATTCTACTTCACCTGCAAGGCTGAAAACCTCCCGCGAGTGAGCCAAAGCCAGCCAGACGAGTAACGTCAGCAGCTCTGCCTCTGATTGGCTGCAGGCATTGAGCAACACAATCTGACTGGTCACAGACCAATTGAAGATACATTTGAATTACGATAAGACTCAACTACTCAACTCATATTTTCTGTTGTATTTTAAGTGTGCTGTTGGTTTAACCCTTTGACACGTACGATCAAACCTGTGTGATCAATCTAGGCTGGTCCCTGGTGCGTACGATCACACTGGTGTGATTAGAACGCTCAGTGATCAACTGCCAAATTCAAATTTAAAATCTGCTTTAGCGCGCTGACTGGCGCTGAGCCAAAGACTGAGTGAGTGAGAGACTGACTGAGCTCAGTGTCTTTTAATGTTTATTTTAGGTTTTATACACGTCAAATTACATTACACAACCACAAAAATATCAGCAAAAACTAAATATAGTTTGTAATTGCATACTAATATATATAACAGCAAGATATCAGTGTTGTAAACATACGTGTGATAACATTACGTGATAACATTACCGATCAACTAACACAACCATTTTCTACCCTGTTCCCTCACGTAGTGTCACATATATCAGGAGAAGGGGATGATCTTGTGTTGTAATTAAATCCAGCAGGCTCCGACTCCCTGTCAGTGTTGTAAACATATAATGTTAATGTTCACGGCGGCACAGACGCCCACAGCCCGTGATAATTTTACCGATCAACTAACTAACACAATAATCATTTTCTACACTGTTCCCTCACGTAATGTCACATAGGGTGAATTCAGGGTGATTGGGACACTTTTCCCAAGTCATCGCAATGCCAAAAAGTGTCCAAACCACCTTGAATTCATCCTATATCAGGAGAAGTGGATGATCTTGTGTTGTAAATCCAGCAGGCTCCGTCAGCGTTGTAAACATAATGGCGGCTCGGATGTATCCCATGATAAATTTACAGATCAACTAACACAATCATTCTCTACCCTGTTCCCTCACGTAATGTCACATATATCAGGAGAAGTGGATGATCTTGCGTTGTAAATCCCGCAGGCACCGACTCCCTGTCAGTGTTGAAAACATATAAGTTAATGGCGGCGCCCCGCCCACAGCCCGTGATAACTTATCGATCAACAACCACATAATTTATTTGTTTTTATTTTTATTATTTAAACCATAAGGAGTTCACTTGCATGTATTTAATTTAGTCAGTAAGTATTTTGCATTAAAAAAAATTATACAAAATAAAACATCACGTGTCAAGTTTGATGTGTTACCATGGAAATTAGAACACATGTCATTTTATAATAACGGTCGCGTTAAAAAACTCACACCAGGCTGCCAGTCTGAATATTTAGAACGTACGTGTGAAAGGGTTAATATAGATGTGTGTGTACGATTGTAACACGATTCTTCTCTGCCACTGTAAACTTATTAAACATATTTACACTTAAATCATGACTAAAGTAGGGCTTATAGCATACACTGCAGTATAAATGGGCTTTTAGTGCATTAGTCATAATTTAACACTTATTTATTCATGCTTAATTTGAACACTTAAGCATGAATAAATAACCTTAAACTTTATTTAACTTTAAATATACTACAGCTTAATGATATTAATTATGTATTTTGCAAAATATGCTTTTAGTGCATTGTTAATTTGTTACAATGACAATTTTGAGCATACAGTTTAAAATATACAAAAAATATATTTTAAAGTAATTTTCAAATAAGTACACTTTACAAAAGTACACAGAACTTTCATTTCAAGTATATTTTTAGAAAATATATATTTTTGGAAATATACTAAAATACAATTATTTTAAATTGTGTTAAAAGTTGTATCGCGGAAATATGATGTTAATATACTTTGTTTATATTTAGAGATGGTACAATTTTTGTTAGTATGTTTCCAATATACTCTTGGAAAAGAGAATATATTTGAAATACAATAAAGTATACTTTTTTTCACGCGAATCATCAGATCCTCCCAGGGCAGACTATCGTCTATCAGAGCGATGTACATCCCCGGGGACCAGAATCAGGGAGTGGACATCCTGTCGAGGCAGGGGCTGAGGCCTGGGGAAAGGAGACTTCACCCAGAGGTGGTGAAGTCCATATGCGAGAGGTTCGGGCCAGTGGAAGTGGATCTGTTTGCGTCTCGAGAGACGTCCCATTGTCCACTGTGGTTCTCCCTCACACATCCAGCCCCACTGGGGTTGGATGCCATGGTACAGACGTGGCAGAGGCTGTATGCATTTCTGCTCTGCTTCCGGGAGTTCTGGAGTGGGTCCGCCAAGACGGGATCAGTCTACTCCTAGTAGCCCCATACTGGCAAGCCCGAGTATGGTTCTCAGACATCATAGCACTGCTGTCTCAGGCAGGGGGCACAATATTTCACCCCCAGCCAGAGCTGTGGAAGCTTTGGGTCTGGTCCCTGAGGGGGCTCAGTACTTAGAGGCTGGCCTGTCAGCAGGTGTAGTGGAGACCATACTCAGTTCCAGGGCTCCTTCCACGAGAAGGTTGTACGGCTTAAAGTGGAATGTATTTTCCACTTGGTGCAGGGAGCGTGAGGTGGACCCAGTTAACTGCCCAGTGGCTTCAGTGCTGGAGTTCCTCCAAGATCGCTTTACTGAGGGGCTTACCCCATCCACACTTAAGGTGTAAATGGCTGCCATTACGGCTTTCCACACTCCTTTAAGTGATGGGCCTCTGGGGAGGCACCCTTTAGTCGTACGTTTCCTCCATGGTACTTGGAGGATGAGGCCTGCGACTCGCTCCAGATTTCCAACTTGGGATCTGGCAGTGGTGCTCGAAGGGCTAGCTGAGGCCCTCTTCGAACCACTCGAGTCTGCAACAGATCGGGTTCTGTTGTTTAAGGTGGTGCTGCTCCTTGCTATCACCTTGCTTAAGAGGGTGGGGGACCTCCAGGCCTTTGGCTATAACGGCGACTTGCCTGGAGTTTGCCCCCGGCGGAGTTAAGGCCATCCTTCATCCGAGGCCAGGCTATGTGCCCAAAAGTGCCATCTAATGTGGCACGGCCTACGGTCCTGCAGGCATTTCATCCTCCACCTCATGTGTCAGCTGAAGAGGGGAGACTTTATTTGCTCTGCCCGGTCAGAGCACTGCAAATTTATCTGTGGAAGTCTTCGCAGTGGAGAAAGTCGGACCAGCTGTTAGTGTGTTTCGGGTCTCCCAAGAGGGGGCTGCCCGCATCCAATTAGACGATCAGTAACTGGATCATCCAGGCGATTGCCTTGGCCTATCAGGTGCGCGGTTTGCCTTCACCTTTGGCCTTGACGGTGCATTCCAATAGGGGCATGGCCTCATCTCGAGCCCTTCAAATGGGGGTCCTGCTTCAGGAGATCTGTGAGGCAGTCGGCTGGGCGGCCCCACACACTTTTATCAGGTTTTACAGTCTGCATCTCCCTGCGACGCCAGGCGCTAGGGTCCTCTCGTCCTAAATGTGTCTGGGTTCCAGCTTTACACTAGGGTAGACATGGTTCGTGGTGGCATAGTGGGTACTCGTTCCCCATAAGTGTCGTTCTTACAACGCAGTGGGAGTTCCCTCGAAAGGGAACGTCTCGAGTTATGACTATAACCCTTGTTCCCTGAGAAGGGAACATGACACTGCGTCTCCTTGCCATGCCTCTCCATGTCGGGGAGCGACTAGCTTCATCGCGAAAAAGCTAGCGTGGTTGTGAAATGGCGTCCCTTTATACTTCCGGGTATGCCGTCACAAACTACGTCATGACGTAGCACCAATCAGGATTGGTCTTAGTTTCATTCATGCTTCAGATGCGTAAGGCTGGGGGCGTTTCCCATAAGTGTCATTCTTACGACGCAGTGTCTCGTTCCCTTCTCAGGGAACAAGGGTTATAGTCATAACCCGAGACGTTTTATTGATAGTGTGTGTGTAAGATGTGTAAGAACATGGTGCTCCCTGAGTTCTGACTGGATCTCCTTGAAGAACAGAAGTATTGGCATAATTTCTAGGCAGTTGGTGTGGCAGCTCGTCATTGGCATCTGTCCAGGAGCCAAATGCCAGCCTGCCGTCGCATAGGGCAACCAAACACGTCTTCAAAGCATCCGTCATGACTATTGTCCTTCTAGAGACTGAGCCCAGTTATACTCCTAACTGATACAGATGAGGCAATGTCTAGGGGAATAGGGCTTTCGCCGTGGGTCACCTTGAGAATGAAGCTGCTTTTATGACACACTCAAGGTGTGATGTGGGCCTTCAACCAGTGTTGTAGTGGCCGCATATGTAACAAGCCCAAGGGAAATGCTGAGGATGCTGCTGCCATGAGGCCCAGTAGCTTCTGAAACAGTTTTAGGTTATCCCCATCTTTGAGAGACGCCGCTAGATGTAGCATTCTGAATGTCCGTCTTATCAGAGCACGGTTCAGACATCTCCAGAGGACAAGAGCATCGACATTTGAGACTGAAGTGTGAATCACACCCCTGAAATGGGGGGCTTATGAGCAAACTGGAGCAATTAACCCCGTTTAATTATTCCAGGCGGCAAGGGGTTGAATAGTCACATCCGGCAGCTCGTTGTGTTGTGGTGGGGTGCTGACACTTGTGATAGGTCAGTGAAGAGGAGGAATGCTCTTTTTGCGAAGGTGTTTGTTTTTTATTTGACTCGCCTTAACAGCGGAAGGAGGCCTTGGTGTGCGTACCACTGGTGGGGTGGGCCCAGTTCTGACAACAAACACAATGCCTCCAATGCCTGGAACTGAACACAGGGTTGAAAGGTAAACAAATGTCCGCTTTGGCGGTGGTCTGGTCTTGGCCCAAAACATCAGGACTTCTTGAAATGTGTTGCGCCAGTGTTGGGAGTAACGCATTACTAAAGTAATGCCATTAGAGTAATATATTACTTTTTGTTGTACAATTTTGGTAATATTATACTTGTTACAATCTCAGTAATGCATGTTACAGCAGCGCATTTTAACCCGAAATTAAGTGTTGTTTTAAAAAGTGTGTTTAAAGAATTTACCAACATCATGAGACATTCCAAAATGAGAAAAAAATTTCTGTGGATAAAATAGTATGTCTATTTCCTGTTGCTGGTTGAGATGACTGCATAGACAGGTTCTGAGCAATGGATATGCTCCCATTTTTTTTTAACTTCAGGACAAGAATGTAAAAGTCAAGTGCAATCTATGTGCGACACCGAGGTACATCGAACTCTACATTGAGAAATAGTATTGGTAACTTGAAGAAACACCTGGACTGGTGTTACACTAACACTAAGCTAACTGAGAGTGCTGCAAGAATAAGAATAAACAATACTTATACAGCATTAATATTACTTAATGTTAATTTCACCATTTGCTAATACATTATTAAAATCAAAAGTTGTATTTGTTAACATTAGTTAATGCAGTGTGAACTAAAACAATGAACGACTGTATTTTTGTTAACTAACATAAGCAAGGATTAATAAATATGTTAACAAATGTATTGTTCATTGTTAGTTAATACAATAACTAATGTTAAGAAAATGAGACCTTTTTGTAATGTGTAACCTTTATTTTTTACCTCTTTTGGGAGGAGTAACATTTACATACACTATATTGGCAAAAATGTTTTTGTTTTTTTACATTTTTTACATGTTTTTTTACTCCATTTACATGCACATAAACTTTAATGACATCCCATTCTTAATCTGTAGAGTTTAATATGGAGTTGGCCCATCCTTTGAAGCTATAATAGCTTCAATTCTTTTGGGCAGGCAGATGGACAAACGATGAACCACGAACCGTCGTCTAGCTGTGTGTTGTCCGTAGCTCATTGATGCCAGAGGGGAGCAGAGATTTAACTTGCATTGTTCACAATGTCCTCAGGATCACAGTGCGACAAACAACAGAGGCTATGGCACCTGGATTCACTGTTGGGTGGACACAGTCCGGCCGCGTTGCAATGCTGTGGTCAATGTTTGCTTGGGATACCTTAGGGTCCATTATTCCAATAGCACAATCTCTGACAGCTGTTAGGTATCTGAACATCATTACAGAGCAAGTGCACCCATTCATGGCAACACTTTCATGCGCCATGCCACACTGGAAGAACATGATGTTGAATTTCTGTTAATGGCTTGGCCACCAAATTCAACTGACATTAACCGAAATTAACTTTTGTGAATTGACTTGGAAAAGTGGTACATCACCACCACCCTGCAATGTACGGGAACTGGAGGACCTGCTGCTGACATTATGGTACCAGATACCCCAGGAGACCTATTAGCACCTTGTCAAATCAATGCCAGTTCAATGCCAGATCAATGCCGTATATATTCTGGGGCCATTAAACATGTCATGATGATATGTCATTGCAGGGAGGAGGGGAAGTTATTTTGATTAAAGATTACGAGGACACATGAACTACGAGCACTTTATTTCCATGTTTTTTTTGTTTTTTTTTTGCAGACATATAAAAGGTATTATATAAATAACAAAATGAGACAATATGTCCGGTAAGGAAAACAAGAACAATGCAACAACAACAACAACAACAAAAAACCCACCCGCAACCCACCCAAAAAGCCACCATAAGGGCACCAAGAAAGATAAATAAGTATATAAAATAAAGAAAATAAAAAAGAGTTAAGTATGTATATGCAAGAATTATAAAGACAAAAGACAATAGAAAATACAATTCAAATATGAAAAGTCTAATCAAATGGTTTCCCCAGACGGTCCAGTCTCCACATTTTGTAAAAGTATCTCAGTGATCCTTTGGAAGAATGTCAAATTTTTTCAAGGTTGATGCATTGCAATACATTACATATCCAATCCTCATGTGATGGGGGAGAGGCATGTTTCGATTTAAAGAGGATGGTACGCCTAGCCAACAAAGTGGTAAAGGCAATGACACATTGGGCTGCAGATGTTGCAACTGAAGCTGGGGGAAGACCAAACAGGACAGTCAGTACATTAGAGGCAATGGTAGTATTAAGGGCCAGCAAGAGTTTTCTAAAAATGTCAGAACAGTAGTCCATTAGCATCGTGCAAGACCAGAACATATGAAGATGATCAGCTGGAGGAAGTTTGCATCTGTTGCAAGCATCCCTTCTGTTAGGAAATATTTTAGCCAATTTAGGCTAAAATTATACGATTAGGGAAATGGGGAGACATTTCAACATTTGTGTAAGAGCCACTTAAGGACTAGTTCACTTGACATAATAATTTACTTTAAAAAGATAAAACAAAACTATTTCATTAAAACTAATAAGAAATATATTGGTTTAAAATTCATGATTTAGTAATGTTTAGATAACATTTCAGTATTTTGAGCTTCCAATCAGATAGCACTACGTCATAGCGTATGCGATTGGATGTAGTTAGTTTAGTTCTGAAGTTGGAGACGTTTGGAAGCAACACAGTTTTTTGACCGTGCAAACTATGTCTATGTATACTTTAATGTTTTGGAAGTAAACAGTTGAAAAGAAGACAGTTTGTTTGCTCGTGTTTCAAATACTCGTTGTAGTTAGACTGACTTCAAAAGGTGGTGCAGAAGAATTAAAAGCAACTAGGTGCCACAATAATTTGAATAAAGTGCCTCACTTGAAGAAAACGAAAAAGATGGCTGTTAGGCTGAAATTAGCTGATAACGAAGAGAAAGAGGAGAATATTTCATTTTCATACCAATCATTCATTATAGAAAGACCCATAGTTGCCCAAATATCGAAGACAATCTGAAAGGGATGGGGGAAATACATCATATTTTGAATTTTTTAATGAAAAGCATGGTTTTACCTGTGACTACCATTATCTTACAGTAAAAGGAAACTACCCTACATTTAAACTCAGTTAAAATGTCATTAGGGTAATTAAAGGATAAGTCAACAGCTTTAAAGCCTGGATCCCATATTTTCCTCTTTAAATGTTTTATTAACTTTTTAATAAATCTAATGAAATTTAATTACATGTTATTTCAACGAGAACCTCATGAAAGACAGATATCAGTGTCATACATAATTTAGGTGTGAACTCTTGAAAAAATATTATTGTTTTTAAAGGGGTTGTTCAACCCAAAATGTGATCGTTTACTCATCATAATGTCATTTCAAACCTGAATTAATTTCTTTCTGTGTTTAACATAAAATAAAATAATTTGTGTGTTTTTTTTTTTTTCATACAATATTCAATGGTAGCTTATAACCAAAATGGTTTGATTGCCAACATTCTTCAAAATATCTTCTTTTGTGTTTCACGGAAGAGAGAATGTATTACAGGTTTGGAACGACATGAGAGTGAGTAAATGACGGCAGCATTTAAAATCAGTAAATTTACTTTACTCCATCCAAGCTCAAAATCTGTGCTTTACTGTCAAGCACATTTCTATGTGACAATATTAAGTTTGTCTGCATTTGCAGTAAATTCAATAATATACATCATTATTTGTCCCTGTCATAGGGAAAACTCATGGGCCGGATGGGCTGGGTTAGCCAGGCCCGAATTTTAGTCCCAGTCCAGCCCTGCTATAATAGACAGATGAGCTATGACTATCTGTAACTTTGTTTACCTGTATATGCTGCAGATATTCCCCGCTTAGTGAGGTACAGCTTATCTTCTATTATAGGAGTTATAGAACACATAACAAATAAATGCAATCACTCAGGAGTCCAAAGAATCAGCCAAGCTCGAAAAATAATAATTTTCCCTTATCCTGTGTAAACATGTGAACACACCTTTTTTATATTCAGCTAAATGCCTCAAACAAAATTCTTGAATATCTTTTAAAGTTTTTAAGCCATGAGCTTAAATCCAGTGTTTAGTTGCTCATCTGAAGTGCTGCAATATTCATCTGCACATCTGAGCTCTGCACTCATTGATGCAGTCCTGGGAACTTAAACACAGCTTCTGTTTCTTGGCACACGCTAGGCTCCCGGAAAATTTGTATAAGTCAGATAAGCCTAAATCAGATTTAGACATCTGAGGTTAATGGCATTAATCCAAAGCGTTACCGATAAAAATTTATAGGAGGAGAGTATTTAAATGAATCACATAACATGATTTTGTCACAGATCAGCCAGGCTCTCTCACTTCCACCATACAGTGAACACAATCACCAGAGTTCTGTCATCAATCACTTCATCAGCAGCACACTATATAAGATATGACCCATTCATAATCATGACATGACACATATCATGAATATGAAGGAGTTTTTATGCATGTTTATGACAGCTGTCATTAAGTGTCATTTGCTCAATTGTCATTTTTAATGCAAAGACGACATTATTTGAGATGTCTTTTTTTATGAAAACTTGACATAAACCAATGCCTCATAACCTGTCAGTGTCTTTGTCATGACAACTTGACATTACCAAGACAACATAACCTGTCATAAACATGACATTGCAGATTAATTATCAAACTTCAGAAACTACTTAGCTTTATGGGTTAACTTTACATTAAACTGTCATAGTTTTGATGTTGACTGAGTGTTGACTGTGGGGCTCCAATGACTATTTCTCTTATTTTTATTCATCGGAAGTGAATTTATAAAGTAAAGTAATTTGACAAAGTGTTATTTTCCGGTGTTTGTTTATGTGTGTTTTTGAGGGTTTTATATTTGTTTATTTTTGTGTAATGGCCATTATTTGTGTATATGTTTTCCCCTTTTTGCATTAATTGGTGCTGGTCACCAGTGTATATATACAGTGGGTATGGAAAGTATTCAGACCCCCTTACATTTTTCACTCTTTGTTATATTGCAGCCATTTGCTAAAATCATTTAAGTTCATTTTTTGTTTTCCTCATTAATGTACACACAGCACCCCATATTGACAGAAAAAGACAGAATTGTTGACATTTTTGCAGATTTATTAAAAAAAGAAAAACTGAAATAACACATGGTCCTTAGTATTGAGACCCTTTGTTCAGTATTTAGTGGAAGCACCCTTTTGATCTAACACAGCCATGAGTCTTTTGGGGAAAGATGCAACAAGTTATTCACACCTGGATTTGGGGATCCTCTGCCATTCCTCCTTGCAGATCCTCTCCAGTTCTGTTAATTTGGATGGTAAACGTTGGTGGCCAGCCATTTTCAGGTCTCTCCAGAGATGCTCAATTGGGTTTATGTCAGGGCTCTGGTTGGGCCATTCATGAACAGTCACAGAGTTGTTGTTAAGCCACTCCTTTGTTATTTTAGCTGTGTGCTTAGGGTCATTGTCTTGTTGGAAGGTGAACCTTCAGCCCAGTCTGAGGTCTTGAGCACTCTGGAGAAGGTTTTCCTGTACTTGGCCGCATTTATATTTTCCTCAATTGCAACCAGTCATCCTGTCCCTGCAGCTGAAAAACACCCCCACAGCATGATGCTGCCACCACCATGCTTCACTGTTGGGACTGTATTGGACAGGTGATGAGTGACTGGTTTTCTCTACGCATACTGCTTAGAATTAAGGCAAAAAAGTTATATCTTGGTCTCATCAGACCAGAGAATCTTTGCATCTCTGGAGCTCAGCCACAGTGATCTTTGGGTTCTTCTTTACCTCTCTCACCAAGGCTCTTCTCTCCCGATAGCTCAGTTTGGGTGGACAACATCAAAACAAACCACATGACAGTTTAATGTTAACCCATAAAGTTAAGTAGTTTCTTAAATTTGATAATCTGCTATGTCATGTTTATGACAGGTTATGTTGTCTTGGTAATGTTAAGTTGTCATGACAAAGACACCGACAGGTTATGAGGCATTGGTTTATGTCAAGTTGTTATAACAAAGACATCTCAAATAATGTTGTCTTTGCATTAAAAATTACATAATTGAGCGAATGACACTTAATGGGTGCTCAGGAGGTGCTCTAATCCTGGAAGGATACCGCCTTGTACGGCGGCTGGCATACCTTCTGCCTTTCTGGTGTGACAGTTGAACCAGAGTGTGGAGATTTTTAATTGTCCTCACTGCTCGCTCTGCCTGTCCGTTGCTTTGCGAAAAATAAGGACTCAACGCCACATGGTTGAGACCCCAGTCATGTGCAAACACGCAAAAATACTTTGTTATGCCAAGATGTCCCTCATGCAGTTTATTTAGTTCCTCGGCACCAGAATTACAATCCTGATTCCATTCAAGAATAGTCCATTTTGCACAGAAAGTTCTCCTGCAAATGACAAGTAAGGCTTGAAAGTTTTGTCAATTGAGAATGTGTCTGGCCATCCTGACACATGGTATTTCTTTAGCTGCTGGTGTGTGGATTTATCATCTTCAGTGTTTTTGGAGTCTTTTTTCTTTAGCTGGCAAATGTGCCATAACAGAGTCAGCATACAGATTAATGTCCTCTTCGGAAAGTCCTTCAGCTGTACTGCTTATAAGAACTCTAGACAACACATCCTCTGTTGGGGAGGGAGTTCATTCAATTTATTTGAGTTAAGCAGAGGAGCTAGAGGTTTATGATCAGTTTCGATGTGGAAATGTTTCCTAATGAGAAACTCGGCAAACCTTTCACAGGCCCATATGGAGGCCAGCGCCTCCTTCTCAATTTGTGCGTGCCACTGCTCTGTATTACTGAGAGAGTTTGAAGCATACGCCACAGTTTTCCACACATTGTCTGCTTACTTCTGAAGGAGAACAGCACCCAGCCCATATGAAGAGAAACAACTATAAACAACTATATCCTTGTTTGTATCATACAGCACCAAACCTGGAGGTTTTGTCAGTTCCTCTTTAATTTTCTCTAGGCCTCTTGCTGAGGTGATCCCCAGATCCACATGTTGGACTTTTTCAATAAGTCTCTGTGGTTGTGTTTTCTCTGTCAGATGTGGTAAGAATTTACCATGGTGGTTGACCATTCCCAAAAACCACCTCATTTCGCTGACATAACATGGTTGTTTTATGGCTTTTATTGCTTCCTCCTTATCTGGATCTGCACTCACCGCTGACGCCTTGATGATTTGTCCAAGAAACTAGATTTTTCTCTTGGAAAACTCAAATTTTTCGTTGAGTGTGACACTTGCTTCCTGAAGTCTTTCGCAGCCTCTCGTTGTGTTCACCCCGAGTGGACCCCCAGACAAGCACGTTATCCATTTGACAGACAGCACCTTCCAGTCCCTCAAGAATTCTGGAAATGTGTTTTTTGGAAGTGCTCTGGTGCAGAAGAGATTCCAAAGCATAGACGGTTATAACAGTATCATCCAAATGGAGTTATAAAGGTGGTGAGCAAAGTGGATTCCTTTGAAAGTGGACTCTGCCAAAAAGCAAGCATTGGCGTCGAGCTTGGAAAACACTTGCTCCTGCAAGTTGTCCTAATGTGTTCTCCACAGAAGGGAGAGGTTTTTCTCTCATAACTGATTTGTTCAGTGAGAACCGGGCAAATTCTCACTTTCCCCGTCTGCTTTGGCAACACAACCGTCTGCTTTGGAGCACACCACTCTGTTGGTTCTTCCACATTTGAAATTACCCTCAGCTGTTCCATTCGGGTTAATTCTTCCTTCACCTTTGGTATGAGAGGGAGGGAAATGCCCCTAGGTTTTGACAGAGAAAAGGGTTTTGCCCCTGGCTTTAGCACAATGCTGTACTCACCCTCCATTTTGCCTAAGCCACTGAGGAGTTTTGGAAACTCTTGAGCTTGAAAACATTTGAGCTAAAGCTGACATCATACAGCCTGGATACTAGCTGAAGTGCAGTGACTGCTGGTCGGCCTAGCAATGGCATGTACAATCCGTCAACAACATATATGCCCTGTTTTATCCATTTATTGTGTTTACCGTGGCTGTAAATTTCCCTTTTATATTCAATGACATTCCACCTGGAGAATTTTCAGTTTGTTGATCCGGCCCTGGTTGTACATTGTCTCAGGAACAACTGTTACATGTGCTCCAGTGTCAATTTTGAACATCGAAATTGTCAATTTTTATCGTAGTCATCTATGGGCTTCCAGCCACATTAGTTGTTACTGAGCCTAGGAATGCAATGTCCTCATCTGCATCCTCAGTTAGTGTGGCAACATTCACCTCATACACTTTCTTTGACTTGCACACCCTTACAAAATGTCCCTTTTTATGACACCGATGGCATTTTGCATCTCTTGCTGGGCATTGCTGCAGGTTATGGACTTTTGTGTCTCCACATCTTGAACACTGAGTCCCTTTTTATATCTTTCATGAGGTGTTTTCTTTGCCAACTGTCCATATTGTGGCTTCATGGTTTTGATTTCACATTACTGTTCTGCTTAGCCTGCACACTATCCAACTGTTCGATAATGATTTCCACTTTGAAGTTTGACATGAGCAGTTCTTGTTTTTGTTTTTTTTTACCTGTTTACTCTGTCAAACTTGTACAACATTCTTCTCAAGTGTTAATTCAGGGCCAAGTTGTAATTGTTCTGACAGCCTTTTGTCTGTCAGACCCACAAAGAGTCTATCTCTCACCATCTCATCGTTCAAATCTCTGTATCCACAGTGCTCGGCTAGACAATGCAGTTCTGTTATAAAGTGATCCATAGACTCACCCACTTCTTCTTTTCCAGTCAGACCCTCCCGCTGACAGAACAAAACGGAACTGAGACTAAACTAACTTCACAACTTTGCCAACTTAAGAGTTTTTAAGAGTTGCATTTCTGCACTTCTGACACAATGTTCTGTTGTTTAAAAGGTACAACGACAACCTTTTTAATGGAGGGCGACGCGACAGCCAGCCATAACTTCTGATAATTTTTATTATCCTTTTCAGTCCCGTAACACACACAGTATATGTAACTCACATTTCCTATGTATTCTAAAACTACCGTATATAACCTAATACTCCTTGGTTTTCCCAGAGTGAGTTCCTGTCTCCTTACAACTTCATCTCAGAGTGTTGGCTGTCGTTACTCACCTTTCATCCAAGGTGTTGAGGTATCCGTTTCTCTATACTTCCTCTGTATGACAACCATCAAGACTGTTATTCATCTACCATCTCTCACTGAGATACAAGTGCATCTGATACACACCATTCTCTGTCCTGTGTTCCCAAATAAAGTGTGTGTTTGGATATTTAGTTACCTTGTCCAATGTGTATATCCTGACATATTTACTAAGGTTTGTGCTAGTCTACTTAATGGAATTTGCGCCACTATTCAACGGCCAAAGGAGCATGTCTTAAACCAGATCCAGTTTGCACTGCTTTTGGTAGTTTGCATTGGACAGGCTGGATGTGGCTGCATCTGTGTTCCCTTTCAAGGGAACTCGAGCTGCGTCACCGCTTTGGGAACGCCTCTGCGTGATTGCGTCGTGAAGCACGTATGCCATCCATCCAATAGAGAGAGAGTACGTCATGGCGGGTGACGTCATAGACCCGGAAACTATAAAGCACCCCGGCAAACACACGCCTTTAGCTTCTGTTGCCTTCAACAAGCGCTCTGTGTTCATTCTGTCCAAATCTGTGTTGTGTCTGAGTTCAGACTTTGTTGTTTTTGAGAGAAAAATATGGCGGCGAACAGCATTTCGTTGGTGTGTGCCTCCTGCTCACGTTTCATTACGGGTGGGGACACACACTCGATGTGTGTTGTTTGTTTGGGAGAGCAGCACGCGCAGTCGGCACTCGAGGTGGCGGCTGCGAGCAGTGTGAGCTTTGCCTCTTGGCGTGCTGCGATCCGCGGGCGCTCCGAGGAGGCGCTCGGCTTGCGTTCCCAGCGGCGCGGTCCCGCTGCTGCTGAGGCACAGCGGCGGCTCATGTCGTGGGGTTCGCAGATGGATCTGGCGGAGGTTTGAGGCGGGCCCGCCCTATCTCAGCCTTCACCCGCCAGATCCGGCGCCGCGTCTCTGGGTTGGGAGCCCGCTGCGGTTTCTCCCGCCGAGGGCGGCAGCGGCATTGCAGCTATCGTCCTCCGAGGAGGTCGATATCTGCACTGTCGATGCAGGGATTGAGGACTCGCCACTTCAATCCCCTGCAAGTGAGGAGCTCATGGAGGTTTTGAGCAGAGCTGTGTCCAGATTAAACATCGACTGGCCACATGAGCATAATGAGCGAGCTACTGTAAAAAGTAAGCTCGGCGGCGCTTTCTCCCTCGCGCTCTGCTCAGCCTCCACGTAGGAGTCTGCCGTTTTCCCGATCTCCACACCGAGGTGTCGAGATCGTGGAGGCGTGTCTGCGTGTTTTCAACCCAGGCACATCTGTGTATAGTAACATCTCTGGGTTGAAAGGCACGGTTATGGTCAGATGCCTCGGGTTGAAGAGACGCTTGCGAGCCATCTCTCGCCTGAATCGGCATCTGCCATAAAGGCTCCAGCTTTACCCACAAAGCCCCTAAAAACTACATCAACGCTAGTGGGTAAAGCATACTCGGCAGCAGGTCAGGCCGCCGCATGTCTGCATACTATGGCCATTATACAGGCATACCAGGCTGACCTGCTGAAAGACCTGGGGGAGAGCCACGAGATCGGAGCTGATGTCATTACTGAGCTCCGATCCACAGCAGATCTTGCTCTCCGGGCCGCAAGGAGGCGGCCAGGTGTGTTGGCCGTTCTATGGCAGCCCTGGTGGCCTCGGAGAGACATTTGTGGCTCAATCTTACGGAGATAAGGGAGAGAGATAAGAGCTTTCTGCTCGATGCGCCGCTGGCTCCAGGAGGTCTGTTCGGTGACGCCGTCAATACTGTCACCGACAGGTTCCTGGAGGCCAAAAAGCAGTCGGCGGCGCTCAAGCAGTTCCTCCCCCGTAAGGCCCAGGTCTCGTCTGCTGCTGGGCGGGAGCAGCAGGCGCCGAGTACGAGCTCCTCCCATAGGGTGCAGCAAAAAGTGAGTGTCGCCACTCGTGGCCCCACAAAAGGGCAGTCGGGTGCGCGGCACTCTGGCGCAACCCTCCAAGTCAGGGCCGATCTGAGGACGGTCATTGTGGCGAGGAAGGCTGCGTCAAAGAGGTCCTGGCGCCTGCGGGCCCAGGACAGTGAGGTGATCCCCTCGCGGGCGGACGGTGCTTACCGCGGTATCACGGTACCCGTCGTCCGCGGTACCCTCAGGGCCAACCCACCAACCCTGCCCGGCGCCGGGCGTGGGAGGCCCCACGGGTCATCCGAGGATGGTCCGCACCCTCCGGAGGAGTTGGGGCCGTTGGGTCGGCTGTTCCCTGCCGGTTCGCCGCTTCAGGGCGCTGTACTCACGGTACGGAGCACATCAGAGGCCAGCCTCGAGAGGCTGGTACCCTTAGTAGATTTTGTGTCGGAATGGGAAAATCTGCCGCATATTTCTCAGTGGGTCCTGCGATGTATAAGGGTAGTCGCCATTCAGTTCAGATGTCGTCCCCCCAGTTTCAACGGGGTTCTGCCTACGTGCTTGGGCCCCGAACAGGCTCTGGTGATGTCTCAATAAGTACAGACTCTGCTGCAAAAGGGGGCTATAGAGAGGTCCCAGACAGGGAGTCAGGCTTTTACAGCCGGTACTTCATAGTGCCAAAGAAGGATGGAGGGCTGCGCCCCATCTTAGATCTACGCATTCTGAACCGGGCAGTGGCAAGGCTCAAGTTCAGGATGCTCACACTCAAACAGATCGTGTCTCAGATCAGGTCCGAGGACTGGTTTGTCACGATAGATCTCAAAGATGCATATTTTCATATCTCCATCCTTCCGCAGCACAGGAAGTATCTGAGGTTCGCTTTCAGGGAGAAGCGTACCAGTATCGGGTGCTTCCTTTCGGTCTAGCCCTTTCACCCACGCGTTCACGAAGTATGTGGGCGCTGCTCTGGTCCCCTGCGGCTGCAGGGGTCCGGATTCTCAATTATATAGGCGACTGGCTGATCATGGCACGGTCAGCTCGTCTCGCAGTTCAACATCGAGATGTTGTTCTCGCACATGAGGAGGTTGGGGCTGAGGCTCAACCCCAAGAAGAGTGTTCTGTCTCCTGTGCAAAAGATCACTTATCTCGGTGTGAGTTGGGATTCGGTCTCTATGCAGGCCCGCTTATCAGAGCCTCGTGTAGGTCGATCCTCTCAGCCATGAAGCGGGTGAAACTAGATCAGCCACTCACTGTGAAACAGTTCCAGAGACTGTTAGGTCTAATGGCAGCAGCGTCCAACGTGATTCCTTCGGGCCTGCTGTACATGAGGCCACTGCAGTGGTGGCTCAAGACCAGGGGTTTTCCCGAGAAATCCTTTTCCGTAATCAAGCCAGCGGCGATGTCTCCGCGCCTTGGTTATGTGGAAGGACCCTTGGTTCCTGACCCAAGGCCCGTCCTGGGGGCACCGTGTCGGCGCGTCTCTGACCACGGATGCCTCCCTGACGGGCTGGGGGGCGATCATGAGTGGTCGCTCGGCCCAGGGTCTGTGGCAGGAACACCAGCGTTCATGGCACATAAATTGCCTAGAAATGCTGGCAGTGTTTCTAGCACTAAAACACTTCCTGCCACATCTCAGGGGCCATCATGTGCTGGTGAGCACAGACAGCACATCGGTGGTGTCCTATATCAACCATCAGGGGGGTTTGAGGTCCCGTCGGTTGTACAAGCTGGCGCCTTATGCTCCTCTGGGCTCAAGGGAAATTGTTGTCAGTCAGGGCAATATATATTCCGGGGAGCCAGAATGTGGAAGCAGACATCCTGTCGAGGCAGGGGCCGAGGCCCGGGGAGTGGAGACTCCACACCGAGGTGGTGGAGCTCCTTTGGGAGAAGTTCGGCAGGGCCCAGGTGGACCTGTTCGCCACGCATAAAGTCGCACTGTCGTCTGTGGTTCTCCCTGTCGCATCCAGCTCCTCTGGGACTGGATGCGATGGTGCAGGAGTGGCCGAGGCTGCTCCTGTCGCTTTCCCCGATTGCTCTGCTTCCGGGAGTTCTAGAGAGAGTGCGCCGGGGCGCGTCTTCTGCTAGTAGCCCGTTCTGGCCGGGTCGAGTATGGTTCTCGGACCTGGTATCTCTCCTCGGACGGCTCTCCTGGAGATTCCGATCAGGAGGACCTTCTCTCTCAGGCGGGCGGCGTGTTCGTACACCTCGCCCGGAGTTGTGGAAACTGTGGGCTTGGCCTCTGAGGGGCCCAGCTCATAAGTTCGGTCTCTCAACTGAGGTTGTGGAGACCATTCTACACTCCAGAGCTCCCTCCACGAGGAAACTGTACTATCTGAAGTGGAGACTCTTCACCGTATGGTGTCGAACGCCTGTGGGATCCAGTAAACTGCCCTGCGGCGCGGTGCTGGAATTCCTGCAGGATAGATTCTCTGCTGGGCTAGCCCCTCCACTCTGAAGGTGTATGTGGCGGCCATAGCGGCCTACCACACTCCTTTGAGTGGAGTGTCTATCGGGCGACACCCGCTAGTAACCGTTTCCTCCGTGGAACCTTGAGGCTGAGGCCTGTGACACGTACTAGGGTGCCGGCCTGGGACCTCTCTATAGTCCTGCGAGGCCTTTCCGAGGCTCCTTTCGAGCCGATGGAGGAAGTCACGGATAAGTTCCTTACCCTTAAGACAGTGTTTTTACTGGCTATTTCTTCCTGAAGAGGATCGATTTGCAAGCTCTCTCTGTGGCACCCTCGTGCTTGGAATTTGCTCGGGTATGGCTAGAGCGTTTCTCGCGCCGAGGCCGGTATGTTCCCAAGGTCCTCACTAACCCGGTGAGGCCTATTGTCCTTCAAGCCTTTTGTCCGCCTCCGTTTCTGACGTCAGACCGGGAGAGATTGAATCTGCTTTGTCCAGTTCGCGCCTTAGACGCATATGTCCACAGAGCTGCCCTGTGGAGGAAAACTGACCAGCTTTTTGTCTGTTACGGGCCGCCCTCGAGGGGGGCCCAGTGTCAAAGCAGAGGATGAGCAAGTGGGTGGTCGAGGCCATCTCACTCGCTTATGAGGCGGCCGGGCGGCCTTCCCCTAGGGCCGTTCGGTCCCACTCTACTAGGAGTATGGCTGCCTCCCAGGCACTATTGGCAGGAGCCTCCTTGCAGGATGTTTGTGATGCGGCAGGGTGGTCCTCGCCTCATACCTTCATCCGGTTTTATGAGCTGGATGTTAATACTACTCCGGGGTCTCGGGTGCTCGCCTCTCAACCATGAAGCACAGGCGGGCATCCGGACTCGTATGGGCGTGGGTATTTCGTTCCCAAAGCGGTGGCGCAGCTCGAGTTCCTTGAAAGGAGCGTCTGGGTTACATATGTAACCTTAGTTCCTAGTAGGAGCGAGGCGCTGCGTCACCAAGCCATACTCCCGCATGCCCGCATAGCGCCTTGTCTCAGGCCTTCTCCAGAAGCTAAAGGCGTGTGTTTGCCGGGGTGCTTTATAGTTTCCGGGTCTATGACGTCACCCGCCATGATGTACTCTCTCTCTAATGGATGGATGGCATACGTGCTTCACGACGCAATCACGCAGAGGCGTTCCCAAAGCGGTGACGCAGCGGCGTCTGCTCGAACTAAGGTTACATATGTAACCGAGACGTTCTTTAATGTGCGCTTTGTTAGTAAATCAACCACAGAACTTTCCATTCCCATCAGTGCTTTTATGGGATTTTGCTCTCATTTGCCCTGTTTAGTAAATCTGGCCCAAAATATGTAACCAGTTTGAACTTATATGTAACCCCCCAAACCCCTTCTTGAAATTTACCCCCATTTCCATTTCTGATAATTTGCAACTATCACAGTTTTTCATAAGCAAAACCATAACACATGAGAATATACTTGAGACTGGTGTGACCCGGTCTCACTTAACCGACCCGGCGAACATATTTTTGGATGGCCTATCCAGTTGCCTCAGGGGTTCGAATTATTTTTCTTAGTGCAACCTGAACTGACTTGCTAGGGCCACTCCTGCATTGCCTGTGGGAACCATGCAGTAATTTCATCATATCTAAATGGGGCACGTTACCTATAACTTATGTCTGGGAATTAAAAGAGAGATCAAAACATTAGTGTTGGAATGCACACCATGTGAAAATGGGAAAACTAGGCTGTTGGTTCACCAATGATTTCCAATTTTTTATATGACTTGTATTCCAAGTGATCTAAAGTTGCCCCCATGGGCACAATAAAAGCTGATGCCATATAAACTCTCGTGCTATTTTTTGGCAATTGTGGCATGTCAAATAGAACTTGTGTAGTTTACAATTATTTTACAATATATTTGCTCTAAATTGTTTTCCCTATAATTGTTTTCCCTATATTTCCCTATTTCCCTACTGGAACCCAGAGTACCCCCGTATGTAAGTGGTTTAGAACTAAAAAAGGAGCCAAATGTTGAGAAGGGGTGGTGGAGGGATGCTGATAAACTGTCAACAAAACGGAGGTAAAAGGGCTGCGTATATATACTTATTTTGTTGATTAACTGATTACTCTCCACCTGTGTCAATTACCTGACATGTTCCTCCCGAAACTCGTTTAATAAAAACAACATTTAAATTAATTGACTGCTACTTTTAACTTCACTGTGAATTAGCCTAACCACAACACGGCGCTAAGCTTCTTATCCTTATTTTATTATAGAATAATAAAAGGAAATATTATTCAGATTCTGCAAATATAAAAGCAAATATTATTCATATATATATATATATATATATATATATATATATATATATATATATATATATATATATATATATATATATATATACCACATAGTTCGTAAATTCATTTTCTGAAGTTATGTGTAAAGTGTCCCTTTTTTTTGCCTGAAATAAATGCTAAAAGGAATATCAGACATAAACACGTTTTCCTTAAGCTATTTATGTACAATTTAATACTAAAACGAATTATGTCTTATTAAAATATCACACCCATTACACACAAACCACCTGCCTGTGCAGTGAAATTAAAATTATGAACAGATTATTCTATTCATATTATTATAAGTGCATGCTTATTTTTAATTGTCTTTTTTTTAAAAGTACTTTACATTTTTTTTTAAAGATGTGAATGTGGATAAGCTCAACATTTTTATAAAAACTCTAACTGTAAATTTTTTTACATGCAAACAAATGTGCAACAATTCTACAGATTAAAGTGCAAAAAAAGAAAAAAGATTTTGACCTTCTCTTTCTTTTATTCCAAGAAACCCGTTTTTTTCGCCATGAGTACTTCTTCTAATTTCTCACTGCAGCAAGGATTTGTTTGTCATGAAGTACAGTTTTGTAAAATTCATAACATGGTGTGTTGAAGTTCATGGTAATAAGCAGCTCGCTTTTCATGAGTTCAACAGAGCATCTGTTCCTGAGGCACTTCACTTCTTTTTCGCTATGGAGAATATCTTCTCCACGTAGCCTGTGGATTTTGGAATGAAATGAGACTAAAGCCAGACAGTTGATCTAGAGTAAGTGACAGTTGTTCAAGATTTATTCTCTATTTATGTCACAATGCCATCAGCAGACTCATCAGAATTCTCCACAAAACCTACATTTTTTTTGGTTTACTCCTTTCTCAGGAGTGAAATACTGAATAGCTATTTATGATGTGTCATCCTTGATTTCAAAAGACTGTTTAAGATCTGTATTTAGAGACTATACAAGAAAAATTCTCCAATCAATATTGCTATATGAAAGACAATGAAGAAATGCTTTTTATGCATATATTAATATACAGTACATAGGTTATATATATGGAGTAAAAGGTTGCCATGTGGTGAAAACACCTAGGTGATAATTACTATAATTGAGGAATGATTATAATTTTTATAAATATCCATGCTAGTGTATGCGTAATGAGACATAAATGGTAATGAGACTGTGTAAGGAACATCAGAAGGAGAGAGTATGGCCTACAGAGCACAATATGGAAAACAGCCACCACACTGTTGTGTTTGGCTTCTAGGACACAAATACTAGTTTAACATTTAGACACAAACAGTGAATACCATTCCTTCTAGAGAGAACAGGAGAGCTGATGGCTTTCCAGACAGTATTGCAGACTCCTATTGAGGAAGAGAAACAAATGCACTTAGTCTAACTGCTTTGGTAAATTTGTGTGGATTTGGAAACTAAGTACATGTGTGCATGCCTGGACCAGGATTTTGACTCCTTAAGTCACAAACGTTTTATGTTTATGCAGTTTAGACAGCACAAAGTCAGTGTATTTTATTGAGAATTTCTGGAATACTA
Source organism: Gobiocypris rarus (assembly GCA_023029165.1). Classification (NCBI taxonomy): domain Eukaryota; kingdom Metazoa; phylum Chordata; class Actinopteri; order Cypriniformes; family Gobionidae; genus Gobiocypris; species Gobiocypris rarus. Next base: position 23,423,056 of record CM040914.1, on the reverse strand, counting down.
ATGAAATACATTGCTGTATGGAGTGTTGTTGGTGATAAAGATTTAAAAAAAATGAAAACAATACAAAACAATCAAACAAAAATAACAACAATTGTTATTAGTTTATTCATTTGAAGAGTATATTTTACAGTTTATAGAGAGGGATGAATTCTTTAGTTGTTCAAAGGATATATTGTTTAGTCTTTTCTATCCAATAACATACAGAGCCTGAGATCAGATATATGTTTTTTTATCTGTTCAACTTTCAACTTCAGCATCCAGAATTAGTTTAAAAGATCCCAGATGCTGTTTCATTCACTTGCCTATATTAGGGCTGTGTTACAGTATTGTGCTGATTTGCTGCACACTATTACTTTGCAGTTAAGTGTCTGGAATAGCAAAGGAGATGTTTTAAATGCTTTTTATATCTTAGTTATTGTTATCTGGAAATAGCAATTCATTGGCTCAATGCACATGAGTGAATTCTATAATTCATTTAACCATGGATGCAAAAGATTTTAGATTTTTGATACATTGTTGTATGGGAAAATCAAGCAATGAATATTAAGGTAACTTTGCAAGGCAAATATAATTAATTGTAGAAATGTTTGCACTACCATATGGTTAATAGTCATGTGCCCCAACAAGTAAAGTCATAACATAATGACACATTTGTAAATCATTAGCTAATGATTAATTAAAGCAGACAACTGGAAGTTGAAATGCAAGGCTTTGACCCACTGTGGTAATTAAAACATTAATTTACATTATTAGTTCATATATTATGTTATTAAGGAATTAATACATTATGACACATTTAACTAATAACATTTTAATTATTACTTAATCTATTAATCATGTAGAATCTTCATTAGTTGCTGATGCAGTAATCATTAATAAATGGTTTAGTTAACCATTAGTAGCACATTAACTCATTATTAGTGCACCCTTATTGTAAAGTGTTACCACAATGAGTATTTGTAACTATTACAACTACTGCAATATCTACTGCAGTATCGCATTAATGTAAATAAGATCAATACATGTATGCATTCTGCATGCACTTTTACTCATTATCTTAATGGCATAAGCAAAACAAATGTTTAGTTTTTTTGTTATTTGTCATTTATATGACATATTCCATGTTTTCACTCTGTATGTCCATGTGTGTGATGTCTGTAATAAGTGTACTTCTCTCTAGTAACTTAAATGATGGTTTTATCAGTGTGTTTTGATGTGACATTAACACCAGCTCTAAAACCCTCTTCAGGATGAGAGAGCAACCCATTCCCACAATTAAAGAGACTGATATGGACCCTTGTCAAAGTACCTGCCTCCCCATATCTGAACATGACAACAGACTCAAGTGGATTACAGCCCTTCTACCACAGGTTCTCACTAGAACCCAGAGAACTTGAAGCAGGAACTTTTTGATTCCTTGTAAACTGAAGAAGAGAAAAAAGGCTGAAGAAGAGGAGGAGACGGGAGAGGAGGAGGAGGGAGAGGTGTAGGACCTCCTGTGTGTCAAGTGGAATTGAAGTCCAGGGTGCTGAGCAGACAGAGTGGTGGGGCACTGGCTCCTTGACGGAACCGACCAGACTCAGCAGACACCAAGCAAGACAGGCACGTAAGACAAACCTTCTCCAAATATGTCCTTCAGTGGATGTTTTTGTTTATTTGTCTGTCTGTTTTTTTCCCCTTTTCTTTACCTCTCCACTGATCATTTTACTATTATCTCATGTCATTTAATGAAAGACATTTTAAATAATTTGTAATTTAATGCATTATATACTGTGCCTTGTTCACCTCTAAAAGGGATAATATAATCATAACAATATTAAATATACATTTTATAAATTAAACAGATTTTTTGAAATTTGATCATTTGGCTGGTTTGTTGGGTACTTGCTTGCATGAGCATGTCTTGACTGCCTGGACAGAAATAACCAACCAATTCTGGAATAGGGTTTGACACTGGTCTTCCCTTGCTCTACTAGGCAATGTCCTCTAATTATGCTGATATTTTATAAACTTACAATTACCTCACTGACTGAATCACTCAAGGATTGTTAGGTTTTTCAGCTGTAAACAGGCTAATGTCTTATATGCAATTAGAAGTAATGACTGCAGAAAGTGAATTTAGAACAGTTTTGATTTTTCTCTTAAATTGCTTTTGTCAAAACTGTTAATGCTTTTGTATGAATGAGCAAGCCGTATGATAAAACACCATTTGAGAGCTTCTTAAATAATAGTGCAATACTGCAGTAGTCAAGCCACTGGTTTGATAGGCACCAGCATGTGTCAGTATAGATTTGACATATGATCCCTTGGTGAGGAGCCCTGACTCCAATAAATAGTGGATAGCACCTCTCTCTCTCTCTCTCTCTCTCTCTCTCTCTCTCTCTCTCTCTCTCTCTCTCTCTCTCTCTCTCTCTCTCTCTCTCTTACTTGTTTTTTTACTTGCTCACTCTTTTCCTTCATAGTCCTGCCACCCCACCACAGTGTTAGCACTGGCACAGTTTGCACAGATAACAACTTTAGCCAAAGGGTTTTATGACCTCTTGCAATGTTAGGTTACCTAAGCTTTCGGTAATTCAGGGTGCTTTGTACTAAGATGACTGTTAGAAAGCTAAATGTCAGCATTAGAAAAGGAAGGTTTTTTCTTTTCTTTTTTTTTTACAAAGTTGTGCTCATTTTCTCCAGAACAACTTGAAGCATTGCCTCATGCTTATTTGTTTTTTAAAGCTGTATTAATGCAGTTAGAATTGTTTTGATGTAAATGTGTCTGAAAAGAGACAAGATTGGTGGAATTCATAAGGTTCATAAGGAATTCATGAAGTGAAAATAAGGTTTTAATTACTTTTACTTACCCAACTAATGTTCAACTGAGGCCTGTGCGACAAAGTTTTGAAGGATTTATTGAGTTATACAGAGAAATTGATCATTGTAAGCTAATAGACCATAAAATCATTCACTTAATGTAAATGTTCTTACCTAAACTACACTTCAATAAAATGAAATTTCTTAATAGTACATATGGTCCCACTTTATATTAGGTGGCCTTAACTACTATGTACTTACATAAAAAAAGTACAATGTACTTATTGTGTTCATATTGCATTGGAATACACTTTTGCTGATATTGAGGTGGGATGCAGGTAAGGTTAGGGACGTATGGTAAGTTTGAGGGTAGGGTTAGGTGTTAGGGAAGTGTCAACAGTGTAATTATAAATGTAACTACAAAAATGAAATACATATGTAATTACATGCAGGTCATTAAGTACAATATAAAAACATTTATGTACACAATAAGTGCATTGTATCAAATTATTCATTAAAATGTTAGTACATAGTAGTTAAGCCCACCTAATATAAAGTGGGTCCGTACATTTTAAGGCTTTGAAATAATAGTTTGTGCCCAAGAACACATGTATTAAACATGGTAAATACTTATGAGATGATCTATGCAAATTTCAAAGAGCACTATAGCCATGTACACACTGTAAAATTTCAGGAGTGACAACTGCATTTAAATACAGAAGTCAATCCCCCTAAATTATTGTTTTGTGTGTGCATGGACCTGAACTCACTCTCAAAAATTGACCCTTCACAAAGACACCCCGTTTTTAAAGCATCAAATAAACTTAAACTAAAACTAAACTTATTTAAAAAACGAACACTTAAATGAAACAATCGTGATAAAAACTGCCTACAATGACATAAACTAACTTTGGGGGGAAAATATTTTAAGTGTAATTTGATTGTTTAGTTTGTCTCTGGTCCATTAGAATACAAGTAGGGGCGGGGGTTATGAGCTATACTGGGACCAGCCACCTGGGGGCAATCGAACCATAGAGGCTTCAGTTATTTACAGGAGTGCTGCAGGCCTGGCTTCAGCACAAAGGAGAGCAGTTTCCCTAAAAGAGCTACACAGGTAGAGCTTGCGTCTTTTTAAAGATTACATTCTACCTTTGTGTTTCTTCGGGATACGGTAGTTACCCGGTGCAGAGGGATGGTCATGATCTCTGTCTCACATGTCTGGCCGTCAAGTACACTGAGGCGGCATTCATTGATGAGTCATGCACCCACTGCGTGAAGATGACCATCTCAGATTTGCGGTTGAGACTCCAGTTTCTTAAAAGGGGCGGGGTCCCTGTGCCTCTGCCTTAATCTAACCCTCCATAGAAGGTTATTTTGGGCGGTTGTGCAGGTGATCTGATGGTGACAGTGAGCGTGCGTCCCTCGGAGAACAAACCCTTGGGAACCCCCACTCCTCCCACACTTCGCAGTGGACTCATTGCATACCAATGTGCTTTGGCTTGTTTAGTTACACTTGAAGTAGATTGGCCTCTCTAGTGAGATTCCTATTCGGTAATTCAGTTTTTCTAAATGCAGTTGTCACAACCTGAATTTTTCAGAATGTAAGAATGCGGTTGGCACTCCGGTAAGTTACTGAACTGTGTGTGTACAGAACAGGATTAAGTACTAAAAGGTAACTGACCACTGATTTTAGCTGCAGTATATGGCTTATGAGGTAATGCTGCATCCTGTTGTCCCAAATGCATTAATGTACACATTTCTAAATAATTCCTGTATTGTGTTGTGTATTTCCATTCTTAAAAATTTTCATGCCATTTTTAATGTATATTTCCTTGAATTTTCTTTCACAGGACTAAGACAGAGTGAGGTACAGTTGGTGACACAGCTGAAAAAAAACAACCTCTAAAAGTAAACATAGCGCTTTGCTTGTTACCGCTGCCAAAAACAAGGATGTGTTGATGTTCAAGAATTTTCGACAAAGGGTCAGAAGGTTCACACTGGTTTGCTACGGTACGGTTTCTAGATGAAAGATTTCAGGACAAGAATGAGATTGCACACTACAAAGTAAGTCAGGACTTCAGATTGCTAAGCTCTTCAAAAAAAAAATTCAGAGTAGACAACTGCTCAGAACCAAGGTACTGTTTTGAGCTGCATCAGAATTTTTAAGCACAGGCTGAGTATAATTTGGAAACAATGGAGCATCTTCCACAGACAAAAGGCAAGGGTGTCTTGATGTTTGCAAAGAGGCGTCAAAGGATGGATGAGCTTTCTGTAGAACAAGAGGAAATGAGACAAAAAGGAATACCAGTGGATGCAATTCTGGAACCAGTAGGTGAAATTATAAAGCGTCCTTCACAAGAAGAATGTATACAAGTCCCACAAGATGTCTATGAAAGGCAACAACAGCAGTATCAAGAGCAGCCATTTCAGCAACAGATGTTGCCACAATCAGCAAATGGTATGAATGGTCTGGATCCATACCAAGGTTTGGCTATTTCCAGACCCCTTGTTCCCAACAGAACTGCTAAGCCCTTCCTTGGTGGTCATAATCAAGGCCAAAAAACTTTTTCACCAGTCATAGGTGCCTCAAGCCCAACATCTAAGAAACCTGAAAACATATTCAAAGTTCCTGTTCCAGTAAACACAACCCCACAGGTTTGGTCCCCTACATCAGACATCATTGCCTCACGTGATGAACGTATTGCCATACCTGCCATTAAAACAGGGATCCTGCCAGAAAATAAAAGGAGAGGAGCAAGCAAGACAGACTTGAAAGAAATGCCCCTGCTTCAAAAGAAAGGAGATCAGAAGTCCTTTGCAGAGTCAGTTCCAGAAGAGGACTTTCTCAGTCTGGGTGCTGAAGCATGCAATTTCATGCAAGCTCCAACGATCAAGCAGAAAAAACCTCCACCTGTCCTACCCAAACCTGTTATCAATCCTGCTCACCCTCCTTGGTCCACAGAGGGCCGTGCCCTCTCTAGGAGTCCCCTTGCAGCATCAAGCTCAGTTCCAGGTATGGGGCACACCCAGGTGCAGGCAAAACCCCAACAAAACCCACCAAAGCTACAGCTTGCTGGAAAAGCCCAGCCCTTATTGTTATCTCAACTGATATCAGAGCAGGCATCCCCTGCTTGGGTTCCATCCCACTCACCAGATCTGCATCAATTAGCCTGGACTCCAGAACCACATCAGGTACAACATAAACCATATTTACTCCAAGCTGGTTCTTCCCAGTCTAAAACATCATGGATTAGATCACAAAATGATGGCAACTCGGTTGCTTCCTGTCCACCCCAACACCTGGGTACATACGTCCAGGCATCTAAGGTTCCATCAGCTTCTCCTAAAGGGTATTCATCAGATGCAGGTGCTTCTGATGGGCTGAACCTCAAAGGAAAAGGAGCTGAACTGTTTGCTCGGAGACAGTCCCGTATGGAAAAATTTGTGGTGGATGATGAGACTGTGCAAGCCAACAAGGCCAGATCCTCATCGCCAACACTTTCAATGCCAAGCACTTGGAAATACTCTTCTAATATCCGTGCCCCACCTCCAATGTCCTACAATCCTATTTTGTCCCCCTTTTATCCCCTTGCTGCAGTTAAACAACCCCCTCCTTCAACTAGTCCAAAGATAAAGCCTAAAGCAAGCAAAGAAAAGACGAGTCCACCACCCAAACATCTCAATGTTCTGGATGTCATGAAACATCAGCCTTACCAACTGAATTCCTCGCTTTTTACCTACAACTCCACTCTAGAGGATAAGGAAGCCGTTTCCCCTAAAGAGTCTAAGCTAACTTCTAATCAAATCCCCACCAGTTTTCAGACCCAGTCACTCGCTTTTGAGCCATCTACAACATTCTCTCCATCCCCAAATAGTTTTTCCAAAAGTTCAGTTCTAAAGCCATCTAAAGCCACTGGAGAGGTAAATGATACATACCCATTTGTCCGCCAGTCTACTTTAAATGAGGCAACCATTGTTCCACATCAAATAGATCGAAAACAGCTAAACATGCATGATGGCTCCAGAAACATCTCCAATGCTTCTGGTAGCACTGGGGGCAAGGTTTTTGTAGGGTCTTCCATACTCATGAATAATGAAAATGCTTCACGATGCGCATTACCAGGGGCTCCAAGACCAAAGTTTTCAGCCAAAAAGTCAAATACTGGATGTAAGCAATGGAAACCAATCATTTTGCAACATTAGATCATGACATGCTTTTTAAATTATTTTAATGTTTCTTGAGATTCACTTTTAATGTTAGTAAAGTTAGTTGTTTTTTTGCACCAAAAAAAAAAAAGTCTGAACCATTGTTTAGTACGAAGTCAAAGGATCAAAGAAAGTTTGATTCCTCTTATCACAACCCTTTGAATGATGCTTTCTAGATAAATGCACACAATAATAATTTCATACATTATAGAACAGTTCTGCAATTTATAGAATAAATTGATTTGATTAGTTTTATTAGTTCACAATTTTATTGTGATATGTTTCCATGTTAATGACAGTTACATTTATTTTTTATCTGTCTTTTGTAGAGAAAAAAAAAAATTCTCTTTCTTTTCTAAAGCAACACATTCACCATGTTATGCCAAGTGGGCCTGGATTGTAAGAGGGAACATAAACGTCTGATATTTGTGGCCAGGCAAAGCATCAATGGAATAATCAGTGTTAAACGCATTAGATGCCAAATTTTGGTTACAGTTCCAGATTAACATACTAGATCTTCCCTGAGTATCTTTTGCAATTCAATTCATTCTTATTATGTTTTTTGTAAATTCATTATTTGTAATAGACGCTTTTGCAGAAAACAAAGGATGGGTGTCTAGAATAATTAATTTGTACTAATTCAACTATTATTCTGAATTATGTTGCTTATGTTCTTGTTTCTTCTTTCCCTTGCACTTCTTGATCCTTGCCTTTAATAAATATTTCCATCAGCACTGTCTCACTTAATGCTTTCGATGCTCTCGCTTTGCTTTTCTGAATTTCCCCCCACACTTTACCAATTTTACAACTGTTCTCTTTCTGGTATTTCCATATTGCTCACGTTACTCTACCTTTCTATCTGGTCCTGCAAAGACCAGTCCTTAAAATGGAACACCTTCAGTGTAATAAGAATACACATTGGGTCAATAAGTACTAAATTGAGTCAACAAATACTACATTTTAAAAGCACAAAAAAATTAAACAAACTACAATTATGTGTTTTTGCATTGGCATACCATATTTGAACAGTGTCAACAGGTATAGTCTTTATTCTGTGAGATTAATTCTGTTCTTCACAAATTGTTGAAATACTATGGGTAGCTTGCAGTGACTTGGGGGATGTGGTTTTGTCTGACAGAAGCAATGTCAGAATTTTGGAGATAATGGAGAGTGTGTTACTTTCAGACAATTATTTTAAATGTTCCCCCACCTTGCCATACTGAAAGAGTATAAACCTGTTGTTAAGTTACAAAGTTATGTCAAATAAAAAATATTTCAGGGTGACTGATTGAATAATAGAAAAAATGTACAATATTTGTCAAATATATTTTTTATAATTAAATGATTTATGTGTTAAATGTGATATCTACAAATATATATATATATATATATATATATATATATATATATATATATATATATATATATATATATATATATATAAAATTCAATAATATACACATTGTTTTATTACATATATACATATACACACACACACACACACACACACACACACACACACACACACACACACACACACACACACACACATATATATATATATATATATATATATATATATATATATATATATATATATAATTTTTTTTTTTTTATATAATATATCAAGAATGAAACCACTCTGAAAAACAGTGACAGTATCTAATTATAAATCAACCAATATTGACAACCAATAACCTCCTCTAACCTAAAATGAGTGCATTGTCTCTAAAGAGCATTTACAGACACAGTCCATATGAGGGCAGTCTAAATGCATGTAATAATTTATATTTAGTTCGCTGTAAAAATTCTTGTTAGAAATCCAAATGTGACAAGAGTTTCTAAATGTAACAAACTAAATCTGTGATTGTTTGATAAAGCATACTGAATTGTTTTACTTGTACTGAAAAATGAATGCCCATCTTTCTTTCTCTGTAGGGATTCAGATGGAGCCATTCCATGTCTTTTCCTCAAAGACTGTCCTCTGTGTCTCCCACAGTGTCCACCTCTGGTGTTCATCCAACACGTGAATCACTGAACAGGCAATTTTCTTGGGTGGAGCAGCCCAAAAAAACATTCTCTTCTATGAAGGCAGTTTCTCAAAGCCCTTTTGTTCTCGATGAGGTCAAAATGTTTGCTACTCATAGAAAATCACTACCAGAAACACCAGCAGAATGGAAGCAAAGAGTGTTGTACAAGTTAGTTGGTGGCCCACAGGAGATGGCACCTGTTATAGCTGTTACATCCACTACTAACAGCTTTTCTTCAGTGCCAAAAGAACCAGTTGCATATAGGCCACCTTTCTGTCCTTCACAGCCTCTGGTGAACAGCAACAGGTACAGCAGGGGTAGTTCCCTGCCAAGTAATTGTACACGCCACACAAACTATCCACATTCGCATAGAGTCCGTTGGAAACTGTAATCAACATATTATTGTGATTGATCAAATTAAATCATAGAATGGCTTTTACAAAAAGTAGCTTTATTAGTTGATATTTTAATTGATTCATTTTGTAATTACAGAAGCTATAGGGAATGTGTTATTCAGTAAAAACTGTTATGTGTTTTTGAAGCTTTGATTGTGTTTACAGTGTGCAATATAACATGTGTTCATGTTTCGCGTGTAAAAAAACCACAGTATTTTTCACACAATTTACTTATCTGTATACCGCTGTTTTCACTGTCTTAAAAACGGCCTGATGATTTCCTTGTTCTATGAAGTCCCTCCTTCAGAAATACGTAACAGGTTCTGATTGTGCCAGCGGTTCTCGTGTTGTGATTCGACAGCAGCTTAGCGCACGTTGCCCGGAAAGGTCAAGCCTCTTATCATAATGGGGAGATGCATGCGCTCAATGTTATTGTAGACATGGCGACAAATACACTCTACAAAGCAACACTTCCTCTTCTCCATGTGGGAGAGAACAAGACCACGCCCCCTTTTTTGCGTATTCTTGTGGGCGAAGGGTAGTCAACAAACTGTTCTATTGACGTAATTAAAGCAGGAAGTACAGGGATGTAGTACAAATCGGCCGTTCGCTGTAGGCTTTGAAAGGGAACTTCTGTTAAATAAAATATCTCGCTTGCCATTGAACTTTGAGCTTTATAATTTTACAGGTACTATTTATGCTCTAACAGCAACATTACACACTAACTAAAGTTTGAAAAATGGGATCACAAAGAACAGGACCTTTAAGAGTAAAAATTTTAAATTTGTCCTTTTGTTCACTACTACACACTTTAATATTTTGTTCAATTAGAGAATGAGCTTCATTGTTAGCAGGCCCTATGTGTACCTGTTCAGAGTAAAATCTGGTTTGGCTGGGTGTGGAATGAAACTCACAGTAGAGAGAAATACGTTGTCAGTTTACATGTTGTAGGGCCAGTATTCTAGCATTTTAAGTCTACTTTATATATATAAAGTAATATGATTAAATAAGTAATTTTAAAAATTAACTTGTAGCCCCCTAGTGGGCCTTATCCCCCTGTTGAGAACAGTTGCACTGGATTATTTGTTAAAAAAAACACTTATTACATTATGTACATATTTTACACTATGATTGTGCACAAAATGAGTGTAAGTCACTTTTTTCAGTGTTAGTATTAGGTTAGATTACTTTAATTTGTCCTCAAAAAGGGCATAGCCTATATATTTCATATATATGTCAAATATATATCAGATTTTGTCGTAACTACTGTCTTGTACAATTTATTGTTATTACAGTTATTATGCAAAACTACGGATGTGATTTAGATCTCACATGCACTTCAAACATGACAGTTCTGGACAAGCCTCCAAAGCAATATTTAAAAATGTTTAAATAAAAAAGTATTCAGACTTTGTTGGAAATTGTGGAAGTGTGGTGATTTTGCTGGTATTCTTAGTCTTTAATCATGTCTTTATCTCTGATAGTGTGACCAGTATGATTATGGGGATCCTTCAGCATGAGACATTAAACCGAGGTCTTGACTCTCTGAGGTCATTTTACGAGTTCACACTTACAATTAAATAGAGTAAAGATTATGCATACTTGCCGTGCTATCCGGGGGGAGGGCTGAGCCCATAGAACATGTCCCCAAGCGTGAGAGGGGGGCGTGCTAACAAGGACGCTAAAGACTGCAGCCTAACATCAGTTGCTAGAGCACCTCTTGAGATCTGGGGCGTGAGGTTTACACGCACATGCCTATATCCGTTAGTTACAGTGACCAAATTTCCCATTTTGTCATGTTAAAACCAGGGGAAACTGGAATGAGGACTCAAGTGCAGAATAAATGTGATTTATTAATAAGAAAACAAACATAATGACAAAACAAAAACCCACAAGGGGGAAAACATATAATCGTAAATAACAAAAAACAATTTAGCACAAACCAAACAGGATGTAGGGAACAGGAGACAAAAGACTCATGACAATGATCCGACACATGACTTTCTTCTTTTCTTTTTCTTCTTCTTCTTCTTTTTTTTTTTTTTTTTGGGCGATTTGCATCGATTTCGCACATTACTGCCACCTCTAACCATTTCCCCGATCCCCGACACAAGACTGCAAACACAAAGGGACTATAAAGGGTTATAACCAGGCGGGAACAGGTGGGGTTAATTAAACAATAATGAGATAAGAAGAAGGGCGGGGTCAGACAGAAGACAAGAGCACATGGCCCAGATACAAACCAAAACATATGTGCAAAACAAGACAGGGCAGACATGTGACACATTTGGCCTCCTAATCATTCCATATATATATATATATATATATATATATATATATATATATATATATATATATATATATATATATATATATCCTGCCTTCTCCAATAAGATGCAGTATGACATCATCTAGGTGGATGCTGCACATTGGTGATGGTTGAACTTGAGGAGATTCCAATCCCCAGCTCCACCTAGACCTGCTACAGGCAGTTCATGAACATGGAGATTAACTAGATTAAGATCAAGGATTAAGGCCTACTCCTGTCTTAATTTAAACCCCAAAGGTTGTTGTTTTTTTTTTCTTCAAAATTTCTATGTTAATTCTGAGAGTTTATTTCGCATGTCAATCATTTCCATTCACGGATTCTAATGCACATTATCAGAATGCACAAAAAAATAACTGATAGGAAACCTGACTGAGATTGCGCATTTGTTCCTTTACCTTTCCCTACCCCACTAACTTGCAGGAATTGTCACTTCCTGTTGTTCCAGGACCTCGAAATTTACAATTTAAGCAGTGCACAAACATTGAAATTCTCACATCTATCATTAAACTTATCAAGCTGGAACATAAAGAGAGTTGTATTAAAGCATTACGACCAAAAATGCTGTTACTGTTGTATAATACCAATGTTTACTACCATAATTCGGTCAGATCTTTTGGAGCAGACAGCTCAGTTCTGAGAGTCCTGATTATGTGTTATGCAATATGGCTGGAGAAGGATCATCATACTGCCCATGCTTCTGGAATGAAAAATAGTGGGGTATATCTGCTGGAAGGCCCGCCTTAAATTATAATCAAGAAAATCCCATTCTCTGCAGCTAAGAATTACACAGACTAAAGCCTCATCACCGTTTACACACATATATACAAAGTACATACCCACAGACTTTATACTCACCCACAGACTTTTGTTCACTTTATTCTCATGCATAGAGTTCTCCCTCCCCCTTCCATACCATCTTATAGCATTGTGAGAGGTTTGAGTGCTGAACACAGCTAAAATTAGCCTATTGATGTAAGCTGGCGTTCCACTAACACCCGCACACACCCCAATCCCAGTGCAAGTCAAGAACAGAGTGCGAGACAAAGGCAAATCAGGCCGTATCGATCTATCTAAAGTAAACTCTACATTTGTACAGGTAGAACTCAGCAGCTCTAACAGGTAAGAAGCAGCTGGCCTTCCTTGAGAGAGTGTGTGCTGTGTTGATATAATGATAACTGACATGTGTTATAACAATGTTGGGGGTTGTGGGTTGTGTCTTGTGGACCGTTCTGACCCTTAAACTATGATAACACAACACAGATACAAAGAGATGTATTTTAAATGAGAAAAATCTTAAATATGGTATTTAGAAGATTGATGATGTATAAATGTGCACATAATAATGGAATGATGACTAAACAGAATGAATTCATTTTAAAATGTATTGTCATAGAAATACAAAGCATGCAGATAAACAAATTGTATTGCATAACCTTGAAAAAAGCAAACTTTTTAATTAGGAATAACACAAATCAATTTAAGGCAAGGCAAGGCAAGTTTATTTATATAGCACATTTCATACACAATGGCAATTCAAAGTGCTTTACATAGAAAATGAAATTAAAATGGTGATAAGAATTAAGAATACCACGTGTAAGACTTAAAAATAAAAACAGGATAATTAAAACAGTTGTAAAGAGAATTTTTAAAATAAGAAGACAATAGAAATATATAGTTGTAAAGATATTTAAAAAGAATAAAATGATTACAGTATATATAGATAAAAAATAAAATAAAAATAAAAATTAAGATGATGCATAGATTAGAATAGTTGCAATCAGTGGGACGTACAGTGGCACAGTGCTCATTCAGTAAATGCACAGCTGAACAGATGTGTTTTGAGTCTAGATTTGAATGTGGCTACTGCAATGTTTACAAAAAAATTTAAGCAATAGCAATGTTACAAAAAAAAAGAGAATTCAGAGTTCGATCATTTTAAGGTTTTTGATGAGAGCAGCAAGTAAAGGATAAAATAGCTACAGGCCGTGTGAACTGTATACCAAAAAGTTTCTGTTGGCTTTGATCAGCCTCAGTAACCCAATCTACACCCTGGATACAATGTTCCGTCAACAGCTCACACATAACGATTGATTTATATCACTTCATGACATATGCTATCTTGTTCTGTAGAGATCTGGCTTGTGGTTGGGTAAGTTTCACCTTTATGCTTGAATGACCCTTATGGAAGGACATTTACAGTGGCTTAGAAAGTCTAAATATGGAATAAAGGATTTGCTTCGGTTTTAATGTCATGTCAGTTATTAAAATTGTATTTTCTGTTTTCTCAGTTTTTGTCAGGGTCAAAAACTCCATAGCAATCCTCAATAGTTTTACACAGAAGTCCTAAATTACAATAAAAAAATGAATTAATTAAAACAAATTATTTTTTATTTCAGTTAAATTACATTGCGTGGCAACATATTATGAATTATAGCACAGAAACATACACTATTGTAGTAACAATATAGATTAATTCATCCTAATAAAGCTTATAATTTTTGTATCCTCATTAATAACCTTCTTTTTTTCAGACAGGTTCTCTCAGGACTTTTCATCACAATATCCCATAAATGGACTTTAGATAGTTCTACTTCAAGTATCTGTGTCCTTTATGTATTGCAGCACTACTGGAATTCTCATTTAAACCAACATGTCACAGTTCAGCACTCTTTCAGTGCGTGAGAGGAAGATGCAGGCAGCTGCCCTTTGCCATGAGGTCCATGGTAGTGCCAACGGTATAACCTTCTATCAAAACCTGTTCTCAGATCAGCACTGAATGATTACAGAGCACAGCACAAAACGTCACTGCCCATCACAGAGAGAGACGCCAACATTTAGAACGTGGTTCAGGGCCACAGCCTCATTCTAGCCATAAATAATCTTGTGTGGATGTTCTGCTGCCTGCCAGTGGATTCACTCTGTCATTGTCATGGGCTATTTCTGCAAAGGCTAAAGTTGGAAGGATAGGGTAGGACAGCTGTGTTGGAGATGAAATGAGCACAGAATAAAGATCATGGAGAAGCAAGTTTTTCCTGTTCAAACAAACACTGAAGCTTTCAGTTCTTCTCTTTAGATTAGGAGCAATTTGAAATGCTTTAGGTAGCATTAAACATTGCCATATTGAAACATCTTTCAGTACAAATTAATGCACAAAGTGAATGCTTTCTGTTTTAAATAACGAGTTCTGTTTGGTAATGTAGTATAACGTCGACAGTTTAGGTGAAAAGCCCCTGCAGCATAGCACATGACATGCAGATTTTTCATTAATAAAACTTTTATAATAATCATGTTTTACCTTTTTATAAATAATTTAACAATAAATGTCAACGTTTTTCCCAAGTGAACTGTCATATAATGTGTGTCTAACACAGGCATCCACACTCACACTAAAATCTTTGTGTATTTTTGGTTTTATTATATCATAATATATGATATGCTATTTGAATACATGATGTATATGTACAGTACGTATTCAAATATGAATCACATGAAGCAATCTATAAAGGTTCACTAATTTCATTATTAAGTCATTAACAGACATTGCATTTTAGTAATGTAATCTTTAATGTCCATATAAATTGTAATAATGTCATGAGCCATGTATGTTCATATATAAGTATTAAATATACTATATATACGTATATATAGTGTGTATACACACACACACACACACACACACACACACACACACACACACACACACACACACACACACACACACACACACACACACACACACACACACAGTGTATACTCACACAGTCTATATATATATATATATATATATATATAAAAGATACAATATAGTTTTATAGGTGATTTTCTCAATATTTAGAATGCTTATTTATTCATTTTTCAGATGATGTATAAATCTCAATAATAATAATAAATAAACACCCTTACGATGTTTATATGTTACTAATATATATATATAAAAGTTTTTCCCATGTGTGTATATATATATATATATATATATATATATATATATATATATATATATATATATATATATATATGTTAGTTAGTTAGTTAGTTAGTTAGTTAGTTAGTTAGTTAGTTAGTTGGTTATTATAAAACATTATCCAGGTTTTGGATTATCCTTTATCCATTTAGGCTTTGTTGAATTATTTGTAATAACAAAAATATGTTGTTATATTAATGCAGGTTTTACTATGGACCTAGGCAAGAAACTTTCCACTCCAAAAGACATCATGCTGGAGGAACTTTCTCTCTTGTCAAACCGAGGATCGCGCCTTTTTAAGATGCGACAGCGGAGATCAGAGAAATACACATTTGAAAGCATTCAGAATGAAGCCAACACCAATTTAAATGTAAGTCGCATACACAAATACATTGGCTTGAGCCTACATGCATAATGAAGTCTATTTGCTTATACAGGTCCTTCTAAAAAAATTAGCATATTGTGATAAAAGTTCATTATTTTCCATAATGTAATGATAAAAATTAAACTTTCATATATTTTAGATTCATTGCACACCATCTAAAAAATTCCAGGTCTTTTATTGTTTTAATACTGATGATTTTGGCATACAGCTCATGAAAACGTCTCGGTTACGTATGTAACCCTCGTTCCCTGAAGGAGGGAACGGAGACGTACGTCGGAACTGACCGACGAATTGGGATCTGCCTTCAGAGACCTATCTGCTTCGAGTGTTTCTAAACGAGCCAATTGACATTGGCATGCGGTTCACGCTCCGCAACGCGGTATAAATACGGAAGTGAAACACCGCATACTCGTTTTCTGCTGAGGAGCCAAACTAGTGGCAGGTCCTTCAGCGGAAGCACAGCACCTGGCGATGGGACGTATGTCTCCGTTCCCTCCGACGTTCCCTTTCAGTCGGTCACGTTCGATGTACGTCGGAACTGACCGACGAATTGGGATCCCTACCAACACGCCAGGGATGCTGGCCCTTCCAGCGCCCTGCCTGAGCTCGCTGGACCACTCCTATGTTGGAGTGGGAGTCAGGGCTCCCGGCAGGGGAGGACAGTCACTGCTGTTCCTGCAAGACCCATTCAGCGTGACTATTGGATAACGCTGGGAAAGCATGCCCGTCTCGGGGAGATGGCACTCTGCGGAGCCACGTCCTTCAATGGAAGGAGAGGTGGTGAATACACATACGGACTAACCTAGCAGGGGAGTGCAACATATGGCAGTCCCTGGGGTGATTCCAGCCTGGTCCCAGGGGGGAAGAGCACCTCCAGGAACGACAGAGGGAGCTCTGTCGAGGGAAAGACACGGGGCTAGCTAATTAGGGTAGCTGATACCGTGGAGAATACACATATGGGGTAGCCGTGAGGGGACCGCTACATATGGATACCCAGCCTACACACACGTTCCACAAGCATACGGGTGCAGGCCTGGCGTCAGACGGCCGCCACGTCTGACACCGAAGGGGTGACGGAGGAACTCACAGGGTTAGCCGTTTCCGGGGAACACAACTGGAGCAAAATAGACGCACGTATCCGGCCCCGAGGGCGGGAGTGGCACTTAGCGCTACTGGCCACTGGGGGCGAGTACACGGGAAGTTACCGGCTCTACACGGAGGCTATAGAATCTAGCGAACGTGTTAGGTGTCGCCCAGCCCGCAGCTCTACATATATCTGTCAGCGAGGCGCCTTGAGCCAACGCCCAGGAGGAGGCAACACTCCTTGTTGAGTGAGCTCGCAACCCAAACGGGCAAGGCACGTCTTGGGACTGGTAGGCCAAGACGATAGCATCCACTATCCAGTGGGCTAACCTCTGCTTGGAGACAGCCTTTCCCTTCTGCTGGCCTCCGTAACAGATGAAGAGCTGCTGTGAGGATCTGAAGCTCTGCGTCCGGTCAATGTGGCGCGCGCAGAGCGCGGACGGGACATAACAAAGCTAGGACTGGGTCTGCCTCCTCCGAAGGCAGCGCTTGCAGGTTCACCACCTGGTCCCGAAAGGGAGTGGTAGGAACCTTGGGCACGTATCCAGGCCGGGTCTCAGGACCACGTGAGAGTTGGCGGCCCGAACTCTAGGCACGATTCGTCGACCGAAAGTGCATGCAGGTCCCCTACCCTCTTGATTGAAGCCAATGCAATCAGGAGAACTGTCTTCATGGACAGAATATTTAGCTCCACGGACTGCAAAGGCTCGAATGGAGGACCCTGAAGTGCTCTGAGCACCAGGGCTAAGTCCCAAGAGGGTATCGAGGTAGGACGAGGAGGATTTAGTCTCCTCGCACCTCTGAGGAACCTGACGATTAAGTCGTGCTTACCTAAGGACTTACCATCTACTGCATCGTGATACGCCGGTATTGCTGCGACGTATACTTTGAGGGTGGAAGGAGACAGCCTTCGATCCAACCCATCCTGCAGGAAGGAAAGCACAAGGTTAACCGAACAACTTCGGGGGTTTTCCCGGCGGGAAGAACACCACTCGACGAACAGGTTCCACTTCTGAAGCGATGGTGTCTACCACTGCTTGTGGTAGGCCACCTAGAACCTCCGCGTCCCGTCCAGGGACCAGACATGGAGTTTCCAGAGGTCTGGACGCGGGTGCCATAGAGTGCCCCGCCCCTGAGAAAGAAGGTCCCTCCTCAGGGGAATCGGCCAAGGAGGGGCTGTCGCGAGGAGTGAGAGTTCTGGGAACCAGGTCCGGTTTGGCCAGTAGGGCGCAACTAGCAAGACCTGCTCCTCGTCCTCCCTGACCTTGCACAGTGTCTGTGCGAGAAGGCTCACTGGGGGAAACGCATACTTCCGTAGGTCCCGGGGCCAGCTGTGCGCCAGTGCATCTATGCCTAAGGTACCTCCGCTCAGGGAGTAGTACCACTGGCAATGGGTCGAGTCTGGGGAGGCGAACAGGTCTACCTGTGCCTCCCCGAAGTGGTCCCATATCAGCTGGACGCTCCGGGGGTGGAGTCGCCATTCTCCCGGAGGTGTCGACTGGCGAGAGAGCTCGTCGGCTGTCTGGTTCAGCGCAACTGGGATATAAATGGCACAATGTGACCTCACAAACTTCTGACTCCACAGGAGGAGATGACGGGCGAGCCGGAGCATGCAACGGGAGCGTAGACCACCCTGTCGGTTGATGCGCAGCGGCCGCAGTGCTGTCGAGCGGACCAGTGCGTGCTTGCCCTGAAGCGGTTTCTTGAACCGGGCCAGGGCGAGACGTACTGCCAGTAACTCCAGGCAATTGATATGCCAACGCAGTTGGGGCCCCGTCCACAGACCTGAAACTGGGTGCCCATTGTACGTGGCCCCCCAACCCGTGGCCGAGGCATCCGTGAAGACCACCGCATGCCTGGACACTTGCTCTAAGGGTACTCCCGCCCGTAGAAACGAAGGGTCCAACCACGGGCTGAAGGTTTGGCGGAAGTACGGGGTGACTGGGACCCGGTACCTGCCGCTCTGCAACGCCCATCTCGGGACTCGGCCATGAAGCCAGTGCTGAAGCGGTCTCATATGTAGCAATCCGAGCGGCGTTACCGCGCTCGAATTGCTACCATGCATTTCAACTTCCAGTTGTCTGCTTTAATTAATCATTAGCTAATGATTTACTAATGTGTCATTATGTTATGACTTTACTTGTTGGGGCACATGACTATTAACTAATTGATTAAGTAATATGTAATTGTGGTTATGAGTTTTGAATTAATTTTTAATTAGTTAATAGTCATGTGTCCCAACAAGTAAAGTCATAACATAATGACACATTAGTAAATCATTAGCTAATGATTAATTAAAGCAGACAACTGGAAGTTGAAATGCATGGCTTTGACCCATTGTGGTAATTAACACATTAATTTACATTATTAGTTCATAAAATATGTTATTAAGGAATTAATACATTATGACACATTTAACTAATAACAATGTAATGATTACTTAATCTATTAATCATGTCGAATCTTCATTAGTTGCTGATGCAGTAATCATTAATAAATGGGTTAGTTAACCATTAGTAACACATTAACTCATTATTATCTGTGCATTAGTTAAGCATGAATTAATGAATATTAGTGCACCCTTATTGTAAAGTGTTACCAAAGTTTAATTTGTATCATTACATTATGGAAAATAATGAACTTTTATCACAATATGCTAATTTTTTTAGAAGAACCTGTATTGTGCATACATTATTATATGACAGATCAAAGAATGCAAATCAAGTTAATAGCTACATACTGTGGTGCTGCTGCTGATAATAACAATAATATCTAACTGACCTCTGTTGTGATAAAATGGCTCAGACATCTAATTTGCTGTTTAATTTGTCACTTGATCTCTGGCACTGAGCCTAAGACTAAACTGTTCTGTTATATAATTGTGATTTGCTTGTTTGAACAACTGTATTGTATATGTGGGTATTATATTAGTTGGTAAAACAAGCATGTGCTCAGCTGAATAAATGGCAGCCACACATGGAAGATAGCAAATGCCACGTGCCCCGTGTCCTTCCAAATGTTCCTTCTTTAGGGTCAGCACTGCCATGCGTCCCTGACAACCTACTTCATTTATCAATGTTCAAGTGTGTGTGTCTGTGCCCATGCTCACCACTGTGTGCCAAAATACATTACAAAAAAAATCTGTACATGATAAGTATATAAACCTTTACATTTATATATAGTGTAATGTATGTTTCTACTTTTTACATGAGGTTTTAAAATTCTTTGGTCTAAAAATGTATTTTGTGTATATGTTTTTTTAACATGTGAGAGTGCATTAAGCGTTATGTTCACAGGCATTTTAATCTATCTCAAATGTGGCTCAGTTTACCCGACTTCATTTTTAATGGAAAATATAGTGATATAGTAAAAAATATAGTGCTTTTATAGTGCAATTTTAACTGTGGAACAATGTTATTAAAATGCCACTTTATCTACAATGTGAAATGATTTTAAAATAAAGAATATTCTAATATAAAATTGTTTGTTCATTTACTGTAGACAGTCTTTTTATGTCTATGTCCAAATAAAAAAACTGACATTTTGTTTCAGAATGAAAATCAAGCAAATGCAGAAAACTCAGAAAATAAAGTTGCATCAAAAACACCACCAAACACACCAGATCCCAGAAACCCAGCAAACCCAGAGGACATTGCACCAGGTATGTCAATGTCATGTTTATAATGCACAGTTAATATGACAATGTGGTAACAATGAATCGTGTTTTAGAACAAATGTTATATTAAAACTAATAGCAGATGAGTCAGGAGGATTGCAGTACTTGCTTGTTATCCACCCCGCACATGCTTGTAAGATGTTTACAAAGCCTTGTATCATCTATGAAAGAGTAAGTGCAATATAATCAGAGAGAGTGAAAAGATAACATGATAGCGACAGCACACGCCACCCCCAACTTACTTTCTATTTTTAGTTAGTGAATCACTCGAAGTTAATTTAAAAGGGTTAAAAGGGTTAAAAGGGGTTGGTTTCACACTCTGAATGTTCAAATGAATGCTGCTTTTGCTCTGTAACATAAAATTGGAGTCCATATTGTACTACTAAATCCAAGACGAAACTGGATTTTTAAGTAGTTTGTTAGGTTTAGTAAGTGCAGCAGTTCATTTTGTTTGAGTTCAGTTTTAATCTCCCTGATTCAGTTTAGTTCCAATCCTTTCATCTCAATTTAGGTCAATGCCTTTTTTTTTTTATATGGTGTGTTCTACATTAGATATTCTTTACAGAGGACTATATCCAGAACTTCACCTGATCAAATGATTACATCCAATCAAAATCTAAACAGCAGAAACTGTTTCACAGGATATGGCGGTCCCTTGACAAACATTCCTCCAGAGAGGTTCAATGCCACAGCTATGCCTAAATCCTACCACTCCCCCTGGGAAGAGGCCATCATCAATGACCCCACGCTGGCCGACACACTTAAAGTTCACATGCCAGTGCCTGAGCCTAAAACAGAGCTGCCTGACTACAAAAGCTTTAATAGGTATTGACTTTTTTTCTTAATGCCATCTTGTGAATACTGTTTCCAACAACAACAACAAAACATTTTATTAAAAAAAAATGCAAATTCAGTGTTTTTTAAGGATATGTTGGTTTATTTAAAGTTATCATATTTATCATTAAATATAGTTTAATGACTATTGATGATGTTATATATGATGTTATTTTAACATCGTTATTTTTAATGTATGACACACGGTTGCAAATGGTACAGTTATTCAAGCATGTTCAGTTCTGTAATAAAGTATCTGCACAACACAGCACCATCCTGAGGAGGTGAACAGGAGGTGCAGTCTCAATATCCATATATCCAATAATTCATATCTGAAAAATGTGTTCATGCCCTAAAATGTTGAGTAATTTATTGGAAGTCTGATTTATACTGGATTTTTGGTCAAAATAAGTAAATATATATAATAATGAGTTTTAAAAATCTTATGAATGTTTTATTTTTTCGCATAGTATATATAGATTATAGGGATGTTTTATTTTTGTTTCCTTTCTTCTGTATACTACAGGGATATACACCAATTAGGCATAACATTATGACCACTGACAGGTGAAGTGAATAACACTAATTATCTCTTCATCACAGTACCTGTTAGTGGGTGGGATATATTAGGCAGCAAGTGAACATTTTGTCCTCAAAGTTGATGTGTTAGAAGCAGGAAAAATGGCCAAGTGTAAGGATTTGCACAAGTTTAACAAGGGTCAAATTGTGATGGCTAAACGACTGGGTCAGAGCATCTCCAAAACTGCAGCTCTTGGGGTGTGTTCCCAGTCTGCAGTGGTCAGTATCTATCAAAAGTGGTCCAAGGAACAGTGGTGAACCAGCGACAGGGTCATGGGCAGCCAAGGCTCATTAATGCATGTGGAGAGCGAAGGCTGGCCCGTGTGGTGCGATCAAACAGACGAGCTACTGTAACTCAAATTGCTCAATAAGTTTATGCTGGTTCTGACAGAAAGGTGTCAGAATACACAGTGCATCACAGTTGGTTGCGTATCAGTCAGGGTACCCATGCTGACCCCTGCCCACCGTTGAAAGTGCCAACAGTGGGCACGTGAGCATCAGAACTGGACCACGGAGCAATGGAAGAAGGTGGCCTGTTCTGATGAATCTCGTCTTTTGCATCACGTAGATGGCCGTGTGCGTGTGCGTGTGCGTGTGCGTGTGCGTCGCTTACCTGGGGAACACATGCCACCAGGATGCACTATGGGAAGAAGGCAAGCCGACGGAGGCAGTGTGATGCTGGAAAACCTTGGTTTTGTGGATGTTACTTTGACACGTACCACTTACTTAAGCATTGTTGCAGACCATGTACACCCTTTCATGGAAACGGTATTCCCTGGAGGCTGTGGCCTCTTTCAACAGGATAATACACAATTTGCATACAAAGCAAAAATGGTACACGAATCGACGGTTTGAGGAGCACAAAAACAAGTTTGAGGAGTTGATTTGGCCTCCAAATTTCCCAGATCTCAATCCAATCGGGCATCTGTGGGATGTGCTGAACAAACAAGTCCATGCCTTGATGGGTCAGGGCTGTTTTGGCAGCAAAAGGGGGACCAACGCAATATCAGGAAGGTGGTCATAATGTTATGCCTGGTCGGTGTATGTATACAGGTCCTTCTCAAAAAATGTGCACATTGTGATAAACGTTCATTATTTTCCTTAATGTAATGATAAAAATTAAACTTTCATATATTTTAGATTCATTGCACACCAACTGAAATATTTCAGGTCTTTTATTGTTTTAATACTGATTTTAATACTCAAAAAATTAGCATATCATGAAAAGGTTCTCTAAACGAGCTATTAACCTAATCATCTGTATCAACTAATTAACTCTAAACACCTGCAAAAGATTCCTGAGGCTTTTAAAAACTGCATTCCCCAGGTCAAGCCACTTTTGAACCAGAAAACAGTGGCAGAAGCGCCTGACCTGGGCTACAGAGAAGCAGCACTGGACTGTCGCTCATATTTTGCATGTCATTGGAAAAATCAAGGTGCCAGAGTCTGGAATAAGACTGGGGAGAAGGAAATGCCAAAATGCCTGAAGTCCAGTGTCAAGTACCCACAGTCAGTGATGGTCTGGGGTGCCATGTCAGCTGCTGGTGTTGGTCCACTGTGTTTTATCAAGGGCAGGGTCAATGCAGCTAGCTATCAGGAGATTTTGGAGCACTTCATGCTTCCATCTGCTGAAAAGCTTTATGGAGACGAAGATTTCGTTTTTCAGCACGACCTGGCACCTGCTCACAGTGCCAAAACCACTGGTAAATGGTTTACTGACCATGGTATTACTGTGCTCAATTGGCCTGCCAACTCTCCTGACCTGAACCCCATAGAGAATCTGTGGGATATTGTGAAGAGAAAGTTGAGAGACGCAAGACCCAACACTCTGGATGAGCTTAAGGCCGCTATCGAAGCATCCTGGGCCTCCATAACACCTCAGCAGTGCCACAGGCTGATTGCCTCCATGCCACGCCGCATTGAAGCAGTCATTTCTGCCGACCAAGTATTGAGTGCATAACTGAACATAATTATTTGGAGGTTGACTTTTTTTGTATAAAAAACACTTTTCTTTTATTGGTCGGATGAAATATGCTAATGTTTTGAGATAGGAATTTTGGGTTTTCATGAGCTGTATGCCAAAATCATCAGTATTAAAACAATAAAAGACCTGAAATATTTCAGTTGGTGTGCAATGAATCTAAAATATATGAAAGTTAAATTTTTATCATTACATTATGGAAAATAATAAACTTTTATCACAATATGCTAATGTTTTGAGAAGGACCTGTACCTATCCCTGATAAATTTGATTTTACATTTAATATTATATTTGATTTTATATTTAAACCTAGAGTGGAAAATATTTAATCACAATAATATATATATATATTATTTTATTTATTTTTTCAAATATTTTATCATATATATATATATATATATATATATATATATATATATATATATATATATATATATATATATATATATATATATATATATATATTATTTTATTATTTTATTTTCAATATTTTTACACACACACACTCACACACACACACACACACACACACACACACACACACACACACACACACACACACACACACACACACACACACACACACACACACACACACACACACACACACACACACACACACACACACACACACATGTTGTGTTTCCATGTTTTATGGGGACATTCTATAGGCGTAATGCATTTTATACTGTACAAACCGTATTTTCTATCCCCCTACACTGCCCCTGCCCCTAAACCTACCCATCACAGGAGACATGCTGCATTTTTACATTTTCAAAAAACATCACTTAGTGTGATTTATGACCTGTTTTCCTCATGGGGACCAAAAATGTCCCCACAAGGACAAGGATTTTGGATATTGCCTTTTTTGTGGGGACATTTTGTCCCCATACCGTAGGGATTACCAGTCCACACACACACACACACACACACACACACACACACACACACACACACACACACACACACACACACACACACACACACACACACACACACACACACACACACACACACACACACACACACACACACACACACACACACACACACACACACACACACACACACTAAACCTACTCATCACAGGAGACTGCACAGTTTACTTTCTGTGAAAAAAACATCATCCTGTGTGATTTATAAGCATTTTGAAAAGTGAGGACATGGGGAACGTCCTCATATTTCACCCTGTTTTTGTAATACCTATGTCATACCCATGTCATTATACACATTTGTGTCCTGATATTTCACAAAAACATGCCCACACACACACACGCACGCACGCACGCACGCACACACACACACACACACACACACACACACACACACACACACACACACACACACACACACACACACACACACACACACACACACACACACACACACACACACACACACACACACACACACATACAGGCCTATGTATACAGTATATCCATGAAAACTGTCAAAAAATCAGCAGAACAGAAACCAATACAGATAGTAATTAAATATCTCTTATATCTCAGGGTGGCTACACCTTTTGGTGGTTTTGAGAAATCTCCACGAGGGATCACCTTCAAGCTTCCAGAGGTGGACTTGAATGTTCCTCAATACCCTGAGCTCCAGGATCCTACAGCTAAGCGGCCCACTTTCAACAGGACTGCCCAGGGGTGGATCTCCGAAGGCATGCCTCTCATTTTACCCACTGTCTCTCTGGAGCCTTTCGAGATCCCTGAGTCTGACGATCTGTAACACTAGTTGAATCCTTCCTGTCCTCCAAGCCGATTTGGCTTGACTGTGGTAAACGGTGTTTGAAGATGTCATCCATAGCTTCTAATTGCAGGCCAGATTTGTGTTTTATTTTTTTTCTTTGTATGTTGAAGTGACTTTTGGAAAGCTGTTCTTGTGACAAGAATTTCTTTTTATATGTATGCTTCAAAAACGAAGAATCAAAAGGGTATTTAACAAAACATAGTTATGTGAGACATCATTAAAAATCATCAGCATCATTTCTGTTGGGTTTAATTCCACATAGCATTGTAACTGTTATTATACTGTTTAGCCAATCATTACAACTTTGTTTCATATTAGAATTATCTTGCTAAACAATACAGCGTTGATTACCTTTAAAAACAGAAATTAATTTTGATTTATGGATGCACAATTATTTTATATATATATATAAAAAAGCATACAGAAATTATAAGAATATGGTGGAGTTTGTGCAATGAGTTCATTTACTGATCCATGGTGTAATAGTGATTTTCACTAACATTATGCATGGTTATAAATGGTTAAACATCACCAGTTTTCTAAGGTTGCAATCATCTTCATCAGTATATTTAGTACAGCACCACATCATTTTGAGGTTATGATTTTTTTAAATGTTGTGATTAAACATTTTGCTCTCTAGGTTCCACAAATACCCACTAAGCTTTGTAAAATCATTCATTTTAAATCTGAAATTACATTGATCAATGGTTGAGACAGTCATGTAATAATGTGTTGAGTTCCTGAAATCTTGTTTGTACTCTAAAAAAATATTAATATATACATTTCTGAAAAATTGTTTTGTGAACTGTATTTCTGTCTTTTGGCTGATGTTTGACATATCAATATTCATAGTTTTAAAACTTTTGCTTGTATTGTAGCTCCAAACTGTACAAATAAATTGCATATTTATTTCAATTTATTTCTGTCACTTTGTTATACCATGTTGATATAACAACAACAACAACAACAACATTAATAATAATAATAATAATAATAATAATAATAATAATAATAATAATAATAATAATAATAATAGTAATAATAATAAATGTTCTGTGTGGTGTTTTCAGTTCAGCATACTAACCATCATCATCCAAATCAGTCTCTGGAAGAATCTCAGTTACCCTGAGACATAGCTCACAGACATATCCTCTGACACTGGCTATATTTACAGGAGTCATAAGTAGCCTTGAATTTGACACTCCTTGTGCTACAGTTACAGTAAACACAAATACTTCCAGTCAGCAAATGCTTCATTCAAGCTCTTAATAAAACATGCATTGAAAAACATGAACTATTTCACATTATAATAGCCCTACTTAAAGACTGCTAAATAATCATAATCATTACTGAAATATTCCATATAAGAATAGCCTACCCCAAACAATAGCCAAAACCTGTTTTCTACATTATTTTCTTGTGTAGGCTATTCTTGTGACCTGTTAAGGAAGTTCTTGCCTGCAGCCTTGTTTCACCTTATTATTCACACAACAATAACCAACAAATGCTAATTATATTCAGTAAAATATAGATCATATAGACTCATAAGGTGAGATACTATTAATTGTAAGCGTATGCGCTGTCTTTCAAAACACAGAAAGGACAAGGCAAACATAATCTGTCTGTGTATGGTCACTGTTCAGTGTGAAATATAAAAAATAAAAATAAAAACACAGATCAATATCTTGTCTGACTTCTGTTTACCAAACCAACATTCATCACCTTTTAAGTCATATGATTTTGAGCGTATAGGCTATTTTGCCCCAGTTTCGGATAGAATTGGTTCACTGTTGACCAGTAGCCTACTGTAGGCTTCACCAATCTAAATGTCACATCGGTTCGGTTGTTTTGCTTGGTCTCGTGAGAATATGACTGAATCCACGCCCTCTAAACACGCGGGTTATTCCTGCGGAATGACAGTAAATAGTTTAGCGGTATATGGGGCGGAGCCAGCGCGGCTAACTCCACATCCATCAGAATAATCTCCAGCTCAGGACCTGATCGGATAAAACCCTCATGTGGATGAGTGTGGATGAGCAGGAATGCAAGAAAATGGACACAGTGCTGCGGTGTTATTGTATTTAGTCCTGTAAGCAGATCTTTGACCATATGGATTTTGACCTGCGCTTTATGACATTTTGAGCAATGAAGGATTTCGACAGCAAGTAACTTGAGCAGGACCCGCACAATGAACTCAGCTCCTTATGAATTTGTGGATAAACACGCTTCTAAGAGCAGGATTTGAATACCAATATACTGGACACGCGTAGGTGAGTTATGCTTGTTTATTAACGACTGTGTCTCAAAACGTAGCTAGCTGCCTACATGGACAACATTTTGAGGCATCATAGGCGCGTTCTATTGCCCAGAAATGCTGCATAGAGCAGGTCACCTGATGCGCATGCGCAGTAACAGGTGTAACGGCATGCTGATCGCATTTCTGCTTTTGTTTATCATCTCATGTTATGCATATACTTTTACAAGACAACACAGTAATGGATCCCGTTTCTTAACTACTTAAAGGGAGAAGCACTGTTTTAATGGCTGTATAGGTTGACACAAAGTGAATGTCATTCTGCAGCGTTTTATGGGCTTATTAATGACAAATCAGCTCACACAGACAACCAGATCGTTGTGTTAAAAAAACAAATTCTGATAGTTCTGTCACTGTTTTTACTGTTTAGAATTGTTCTATGCACTATGCATTATTGTTTCATGATGAATAGCCACAAAGCAATTTATAAGACTGCAGGCATGGGCAGTATTTACACTGGTCAACTCCAGACTATTATATAGGATAGCCTACTCTAGAGGAAATATTTAAGTTCTTGTGAGAACCACTCAAATTCTCCAGAAAAACCAATATTGTTTGTTGTAATCTTAATTTCATACTGTTAGAAGTTCTGTGTTTTTAGTATGAAGAGGCTGGAATTCAGCATCAGTGCTGCAGCTGCCTACAGCCCATCATCTTCATGCGGTAGCCATGGCAATGGTCCAGCATTTACTGTAATATACTGCGACACTGCGGCAACAAGTTCTACATTCATCCTAACCCTGATCACAGAGGCTCTGGGTAGAGGATTGCCCCTTAGCACTAAAAACCAGTCAGATTTCCTTACACAATCGTCAGTCTTAAACATCATGACAGCTAAACTTCTTAATGCCAGCTGAAAAGGCTGAATGGAATAAAAACTGCCATGATTTCAAAGTATTATAATAAACTTTAGTCACTTTAATAATAACAAATATAATACCTCATGTGTAAAGAAATGTCTTTACTAAAATGTTTGATTTTTTATTTTTATTTTGTAAAGACTTAAACGTCAAGCATCTGTCTTTCATGTATAATGGGTATTTAATAAAAATGTATTCATGTAAACAGGTTAGAGTGGTTTCATTTTTTCTGTCAGTTTTTCTCAACACAATGAAAGAAGATTGCTAAAGCAGGTTGAAGAAGTCACTCTGCACTGTGCAGTTTTCAGAAATAAATATATTTAAAAGTTTTGATTCATTGGTGCATTAAAGATACATTTATTTTATTAAATATTAAATGACCTATAGCAAATTCTTCTTTTTTTAATGGATAAAAGTAAACCATGCAAAATACCCAAGCTCTTTCAAGTACAGTAATGGATCAGTTCAATAATGAACAGAGATCACTAAGTCCATGCCATGTACTTCTTAAGTACATGGCATGGACATTTAATCTTAACATGGCAGTAGCTGCTTACAGCTATATTTCAGTGTTGTTCTTGGTAGCATGTCTTGTTTTCGGTAGTCCTTTTTTATAGGTTGCTTACTAAAAACCATTAGAGTAACTGTTTTGATATTTTATCTTGCCATTGTCATTGTGCCTCAAAACACTGAGGTGAATACCAGAGATAAAGTCTGATGAAATCTTTAGCCTTGGCCTGGATATTCTTTCTGAGCTCAACCAGTAAAAAGTCCAGCCAGTCAGCAACTATTGACCTTAAGCTCATGGGGTATACTAAACAAATCTAATGAGAAAATGTTGGCTAATGTTTTGGTGAATTTGTATGATTTGATACATAAAGGTCACCCATAATCCCAATCATAAACCTGTCAAAAGCCCGTAAGCAGGTTGTAGGTATTTCCAACCAAATCAACCTAATGTAAATTTACCATGAGAGTGTGTTGTGTGCACTCTCAAGAATTCAAATGACTGTGTTGTGGCATAGAGTTTTAAAAGAACAAACCTGTCCTGTCATGAAATGCAGTTGGTCACTGTACTGAGTATGATCTAAAACAAAATATGTGGCTCTACATTATATTACACTAGAGTTCAGTAAAATGGCTATAGTAATCTGAAATAGCTTTCTATTTAACAACTCTTTTTTTTCTCTGTGTGTCTCTCCTTCTCTGTAGGTCTTCCTTTGTTATAGCCAGTGTTTTTCTTCAGTGCCTGTCCTGAGGAGTGTTTATGAATGACCCCCTTCAGTGACCTCCATTGACTTTGCTGGAAATGCTGAGGAGAGTAATGGATTTGTTCTTCTATCTGCATCCATCATCTTATTGCCAGTGTGCCTGGATGCAGATGAATCCTCACATGCAGAGGATACAGAGTGTGATCATTGTCATAGTAACTGCTGGACTGATAAAGCAATGTGCTGCAACTTGTGGCTAAAAGTCACAATATCACATTAATTGAAAATCTACTGTTTTGAATGATTCCCTATATCCCAATGGTGTGCTGTCATATCCTGCACATCGAAAGAAATCCAGTGCAGTATATTTTGCTGTTTTTTTAGGGCACTGTGAAGTTGGCCTTCTCTGTCAGGTACAGGGACTGTGGCACTAATGTTGCCTAAAACAAATGTATCAACCTCAAGTTGCTTCAGTAATTGACTCTGGTTGTTTGCTGGAGTGGGCCAGGCTCCAACCTCATGGCATGGGTCAAACTGTTTAAAAAGCCTGGAGGCAACATGGCTGGTACAGGTGCCTTGAGTGGAACCGGGCTGGGCAAGTCCTACCAGCCGGGCAGTATGATCTCTCTCGCTTTGACCAAAGGTCTTCTTAATGAGCCAGGCCAGAACAGCTGCTTCCTTAACAGTGCTGTGCAGGTGAGTGAAGTTATTTTAAAAACATGTGGAGGTGTGTAATTTAACGAATATTTAATATAAAATACTCTCTGTAATGGGGTTGCTGATATAAGCAGCTAATATAAGTAGCAAGTATTTATAAGAAATGGTGTAAACTACTCTTAAAAATAGTACTTTATTGGCATTGGTGGTTCCATTAACAACATTTAACATGCATGGAGCCATACTATTACAAAATAGGATCTTTTTAGTGGAAAATGTTTCTTTAGATTTTCTTTACTGTTTACCATATGGTTCTTCTATGTCACTGATGTGAAAACCCTGTGCAGGGCTGGACTGGGGCTAAAATTCGGCCCTGGCAAACCCAGCCCATCCAGCCCTTGAGTTCCCCCATGCATGTTTTTGCTAGGGTTAGGGCCTTAATTGGAGTAAATAAATAAAACTATGACCGGGACAAATAATGATGGATATTATTGAATTTACTGCAAATGCAGACAACAAACTTAATATTTCACTTTTGTCACATAGAAATGCACTTGACAGTAAAGCACTGATGTTGAGCTAGAATGCAGTAAAGTAAATGTACTGCTTTTAAATGCTCCCATCATTTACTCACTCTCATGTCGTTCCAAACCTGTTTCGCTTTCTCTCTTCCGTGAAACACAAAACACGTGAAACAAGATATTTTGAAGAATGTTGGCAACCAAACCATTTTACACATTGAACATTGTATGGAAAAAACAAAACAAAACAAACAAAACAAGACTCAAATGATTTTGTTTTATAATACACAGAAATAAATTCATTCAAGTTTGGAATGACATTAGGTTGAGTAAATGATCACATTTTGTGTTGAACTACCCCTTTAAAAACAATCAATAATATAACACCTAAACTATGTAAGACACTGATATCTGTCTTTCATGAGGTTCTCATTGAAACAACATTTAATTAAATTTCATTTGATCTATTAAAAAGTTCATAAAACATTAAAAGAGAAAAAATCTTTGCCCTTAATTCATGGAATCCAGGCTTTAAAGCTGTTTTGTTGAATTATCCTTTAATTACCCTAATGACATTTTAACTGAGTTTAACTGTAGGCTTCATTTTACTGCAAGATCATAGTAGTAACAGGTAAAACCATGCCCCTCATTACCATAGGTATATGGTTTCTTAAATAAATAAATAATAATTAACTATGTATTTGTAATAAAAAATATTTTAAACTGTAGAAAATACTATAAAAGTGATTTATATTCCGCAATATTTAAAGTAAGTTATAGCAACATTTTTAATAAATTTCTGCCAAAACACCATATTTTTTTTCCACTGTAAGTAGCTGCAAGGTAAATTGTGGTGTGTGAGAGTGACAAGTTTGTAGGCTAGTTGTGTGTAGGCCTATTGCCGTTTTCCAATTTACCTCATCATGTGTTTACATACTCACGGCTGTTTTCAGCTAGATTTACCACAGAACCTGTAATGTTGCCATCATCACTTCTGGTGCCATTCATCACTTCATAAAGCGGCAGAAACACAGCATACGTTTGTCAGCCGCAGTGCTGTGCGGATATTCGCCTTTTGCAGTTTCCCAAAAAATAATAATAATTAAAAAACAGTGCCTAATATCGACACAGTCTATGAATATGGAGTAGGGGAGGTCTCTCTCGCTTTGGCCTATCAATTAAGAAGACAAACCAATGGGACACTGTCCCTGCATGATGAAAAATTTGTATCAACCCCACAGTTTGTCTGCCCATTGGGAAAATGCCCGGTATGCCCGATTACCAGTCCAGCCCTGACCCTGTGTAAACCAAATGGAGTGCTTAATTAAGCAGTATCAAGGGTGCAAAAAAGTTTGACAATGGTACATTATGACAAGCTGATTATAAACAAACTAAAGATAAGTTTCTTACAGGTTCTTTGGCAGCTTGACATCTTCAGGAGGAGCCTACGACACCTATCTGGGCATTTCTGCTTGGGCGATGCCTGTATTTTCTGCGCATTAAAGGTGCGCATGTGAAGGCTTAAATGACTTAAATTCTAGTGAGCTTTCTACTTAAACAACATTTAAAAACAACATGAAAATTGTCTTGTGAAAACTGAAACTTGTGAGTAGTGAATTTATGGTACCCTTTAAAGTTTGCATTGCAACGGAAATTGCAATCTTCTTTTCTTCCTAATTGTAATACTTCTCAAACGAAAACAGAAACATTTTAGGCAGCACTTGTTTTTGATTAAAGATTATAAGGGCACATTAATTTAACAACAACTTTTCGATACTCTTTCTCAATGAACACTATTGCACTTCTGAATTGTGTGTACTGCATTTCTGAGTTTGTATGCAAGTTTTATTCAGCTGTTTCTTTTTACAGAGCATCTTCTGTCAGTTCCAGCAGAGTCGAGAGCGGGCTTTGCCGTCAGACACCCTGCGTCATGCTCTGGCTGAGACTTTTAAAGATGAGCAGCGCTTCCAGCTGGGCCTCATGGATGATGCAGCAGAGTGTTTTGTATGTCTGACTTCAGAGAGAAAACCCTAAAGTATAATTTCAATTGAGTTGAGATAAAATCTGTTTATACCTCTGTTTCCCTTTCGAAGTGGAAATCTAGACTGCGTCATGGAGTTGACACTATGGGAATGCTCCTTGTGAGCTGGTGTCTGAAGGATGTGATGCTACACACCAATTTTGATTGGCTACTGCGGTCAGGTGAAATCACAGATCGACCAGCAGGGTATATAAGGGCGCCTAGAGAGGACATCATCAGAAGCAGTGTGTGAACTTTCTGTTTATGGTTAGGAGTATAAAAAATGTCTAGGAAGTCATTTAGAAAGTGTGTGCCATGACAAAAAAACTTAACACCCGATGATCATCATGAGTCTTTGTGTGTTATGTGTCTTGGAGCAGAGTAAGCTTGATTAGCCCTTGAGGGGTTGGTTGTCCTCACTGGGATCACTTCACAATGAGTTAGATCTGCTCCCACCTGGCTTTTTTAAAGGGGGATGGGTGCCAGGTGTCTGCAACCCGTGGATCAAGTCCTGTGGCTGCTGAGGCAATTGCGATCGTGGGTTGCAGATGGAGTTATAACAGATGAGCTTGAGATGGATTTAACCCTTTCTCAGGCATCGTCAACTAGATCCTCAGCTCTCGTGCGAGACCCGGAAGCCTGTTCTGTTGCTTCTTCCAATCTGGCAAAGAGCATGTTATTGGTCCGGTCTAGATCTGAGGAACTAGATGTGTTTAGCCTAGAAATCTAGATGCACTCTAACGGCAGCAAATTTCATTTGCAGCCAGGACGTCTAGCAACTCTCTGTTGGCTTGCGAACTGGAAAAACCAAACTCTAGTCAGGCCAATCACATAGTGTATAGAGTCAGTGGGCAAGCTTAACATAATGACGGCAGAGTTGCGGCGGTTCCACGCTACTTGAAAACAAAGAACCTGGCAAACAGGAAAACAACCCAAGCCATTTGGATTCCTTGTGTCCTGCTCCAGTAAGTTTTCCCTTTATCCCTGATCTCCATAATGAGTTTATGAGGTCATGGGATAAACAATTCTTGGCACGTGTTCATGTTCCTCTAGCAAATTGTTGCGCTAACATTAGGGGGCTGGCTGAACAAGGCTATGTGAGGATGCTTGCGAACCATGGTTGAAGATGGGCTTGCGAATGATCTTGTACCTGGTGCGGCATCCTAGTGGAAGGCTCCAGCCTTGGCATCAATACTGTGCCAAATGACATCGAGGCTTGTGGGCAAGGCATATGTGGGGGTGGGCCAGGCCAGCGGAGCCCTGCACACCTTGTCGGTGCTGCAGGCTTTTCAAGCCGACTTTTTAAAGAACCTTGATTTGGGCAAGGGATAACCTTAGGACAAAGTCCTGGAGCTCCGCTGTGCATCAGACCTTGCCCTCCAGGCTACTAAGTGAGTGGTCAAGTAGCCAAGTAGAGGCATCTTTGGCTTAACCTCTTGGGGCTCAAAGAAAGCTTTTCTTCTTGATGTCCTGGTGTCGCCTTCAGGACTTTTTGGTACCACCACTGTCAAGTAGGCGAAAGTTAAGAATGCTGTGATATGTCAACATTTTCTCGTACTGTCTGTTATTTCTGGGTGCCGGCAGTATAGAGAAACTTGATTCCCACATCATCATTGGTCACACTTTCTCCTCAGAACTTAGGAGTGCAGAGGTGTTAGATTGCACTGTAAGATTGGGCAATACCGCTTTAGCATCCCGCTGTTGCCTTCGGTGGCATGAGGCTAAGAAGCAATAATCTGCTTCTTGTCAAATCACTTTCATATTGGAGTAATGGGCTGGCACTTCCTTTGGGGAAAGAGCAGCTGTCTAAGCTCCCTCCTAGATTGGAAGCTGCAGCTGGAGGTGAAAAGTGCAGACATTGTGGGGAACTATGTTAGCATGTTTTCCTAATGGTTTGTGAGGGGTATTGGGACAGAGTATAAATGTGGACTCTGTTGCAGCTAGTTGCCTGCTTTCTGTCGTTCGATAAGAGCTACCTTGGTAGGGGATGTACAAGATAGCCACGGCACTCCGCCCTTTTAGTAGGCCCTTCGATTTTCCCTGGAGGTTATAGTCAGATGATTGATGGCGACTTTCCCTCGGACACCCAATTCTGTGTGGAGCACTTTCCTAGGGGTTTGGAGTTCTTCTGTATAAAGAAAATTGCTTCTTATGTAGCGCATACAGTTGAGAGAACACAGTTCACTCCTGAGGCCTCTCCTGGTCCTGTAGACAGGATCTATCTCATGGGTGCTGTGTGCATGGGTGCGGCTACAGATTAGCTTACTGGGCAGTTCATAAGCACGGTGAGCAGGCATTTGTTCGGTATAGTGTAGTGGGTATTTTGTTCCCATAGCATCAACTTTATAATGCAGTGTAGAGTTCCACTTCGAAATGGGAATGTCTCAGATCTCATAGTTCCCTGAGAAGGGGAATGAGACACTGCATTGCATTGCTATACTTCCAGCATGCCTGCATGACTTCCTTCAAACAATTGAAGCTAATCCTCTCTAGGCACCCTTAAATACTGGTGCATCAGTGACATCACCTGACAGTGGTAGCCAATCAAGATTAGTATGTAGCACATGTGCTTCAGAGACCGGCTCATAAGGAGCTTTCCTATAGTGTCAACTCCATGGCGGAGTGTAGAGAACCACATTTCGAAAGGGAATGTCTTAGGTCTCATACTTCCCCATCTCAGGGAACCATGGTTAAAGCCGTAACCTGAAATGTTAGCTGTGGTGCAGGAGGTACTATTCAGCTTTTGATCTTATTTAAGGATCTAATGCCTAGCATCTTTTTACAAAGATACTAAGCCTGGTTTCCAATGTCAATGAGCATTTTATACAAATTAGAGTTGTATGGCAGTACTTGAAAGTAGGGATGTAACGATTCAGTTGGAGCAGGTTGAAAATCGATACAAATGTGTGACGATTCAATTTCGGTTGATGTTAAACAAATTGCCATGCCATTTTAAAACAGCCTCTCTTTACAGGCACGATAGCAACAAGCAAGTTGTAGCTAGCGTTACAGACTATGCGTGCACACTGCCACAAAGACGAGTAAATAAAGCAAATGTTTTTAGTTCATTCATATGAAAGTTGGGCACGAGCGCACCTTTGTGCACGTGCTGTCAAACAGAAGCATGGCGATGGCAAGCGTGTAGTTTATGTTGACTCATTCAAATCGGTGGTGTTGCGACATTTTGACTCCAGGCTCCAGTCACCTCTGTCTGCATGTAAAAAGATAATAGGCCAAACCACTGACCGGAAGATTTGCAGCCTCACAGTGTTCTCACAGCGAATAGGCTGTTTTCTTCTGTAGTAAATAAATTCCAGGCCCTTCCTCATCAAGAGAAAGACCAGCGCGAGGATGTATTCCACAGACTGAAGGAGAAATCTGTGCTGTTGCAGAACCAGGTGTTGTATTTATTTTACTATCTTTTTCTTTAAATGTGTATTTTTTTTCCAATAATTTGTTGATTATGGCATATTTATCTAAGTCAAGTCAAGTCAAGTCAACTTTATTTATATAGCGCTTTTAACAATGCAGATTGTTTCAAAGCAGCTTCACAGTGTTAA
Source organism: Gobiocypris rarus (assembly GCA_023029165.1). NCBI lineage: Eukaryota > Metazoa > Chordata > Actinopteri > Cypriniformes > Gobionidae > Gobiocypris > Gobiocypris rarus. The sequence goes on along the minus strand of CM040914.1, from coordinate 23,385,897 downwards.
ACAGAAAAATAATGCTACAGAATATATTTTGATTATCATACAGTAACAATGTGGGCTTTAGATCAGTAATTAGATAAGTAATTTGGTCTATATGGTTAATTTAGTTTAATAATTAGATTTATTTTGAAATATATTTGAAAAATAGTTTTTTCCCCAACTGAGCAAGCCAAGCCAGAGGGGACACTGGCAAGGAAACCAAAACCCCATCAGGAGACCTAATGGAGAAAAATAAACCTTGGGAGAAACCAGGCTCAGTCGGGGTGCCAGTTCTCCTCTGGCCAATTAACAAACAGCGTATTATTATTAAAGTTATTATTTTAAAGGTCAGAGGTCATAATCGATCTGAATATTCGAAAGATCTGAGGCAACACGCCGGAGACGGGTTTATTGAGGATGATGTATCGATTAAATAATAATTAAAAATAAAAAATGTGAAATATCGGAGTCATTACGCCGGAGACAGGTTTTTATTGAGGATGCCGTATTGATTAAACAATTACTAAAATGTAATATTCGAAAGATCGGCGGCAACACGCTGGAGACGGGTTGTTTTGAGGATGACATCGATTTAAAGAATTGTTAACTAGGACTATTCAAACAATCGGAGTCATCACGCCGGAGACAGGTTTATTGAGGATGCTGTGTTCTAAATGTGTTCTGTTTTTCTAACTCTTGCAAGTGTAATAATACAAATTATCATTAAAATCTTGCCTTTGTAACAATGTGAAACCCCTGTCACTGTTGTACTTAAATTTTACCTAGTCTTTTTATTTCTTCTATTTCTAAGTGCAGGATGAGGGTGAAGAAGCTGAAACAACCTCCTCCCAAGAAAACACCATTGGAAGATCTCCTTGAAGGGACTTTTTGAGGATTTGTTTTAAAATTTCAATTGAGTTATAATTTGACATAAAATATATATTTCAATTTTACAAAGAAATATGCGGAATTTTGTCTGAAAAATAAAATGACACTTTTAATATATAATTTGTCTTAAATCTTGTTTTTAAAAAAGAAATTGTATAGTGAAATTAGTATCGTGAATCGTATAGTATCGTGAGTTGAGTGAATCATTACATCCCTACTGGAAAGTTAAAGTGGAAAGGTTAAAAAGGTTTATATCATCATGTCAGCTGATCTCATTTGATCAGGGTCACAAATGACGTTCAATTGTGTCATGTTTGCAGTGGTGTAAGCAAATCTTACAGGTTAAGGTTTAGGGTTGTCTGTAATTATGTGTAATTTACAGTTATTACTTCAGTAAGAACATATGACATGTAACTACGCCACCCCCTAATGAAGTGTTACCAGTGTTTGCATTGTATTGTAAAAGTTGCACAACAGAGTTTTAAGAGATATTAAAGGGATAGTTCACCCACTAGGCTTTTTTTAGACTTGTAATGCCCCTCATGTCCACTTGTATGATGAAATATCTTGAAAAACTCAATGAGAAATATGGCAAATGGTCTAATTAGTATGTATTGTGGCACCATGAGAGGTTCAGGATCTTTGACTTGTGTAGTTGCCCAGAAAACACCACTTCAACAGTCTCTTCAGGATGCAGGTGTGTATTCTTTTAATCGTTCAACAAAACAGTATCAACTTAAATATCTACAGCTCACAACACCCAACTTAATCTTTCCTTGGCTCACAATCGAACCCCCTCTCACAACCACACATCTCCAGTTATATCCTGTTCCTGGTCTGATTAACTACACCTGCTCTCTCCGGCAGCCTGGGTTTTGTAGTCCTTCACAGGCAGCCCTCGTGCCTCCTAGTGTCCATGTGGGGTAACCTGGGAAGTGTAGTTCTTACAAGATGCCCTCTTGCTCCAGCCATCTTAGAGCAATGTATCTTCCTTCTAAAACACGCCCTCTTATGATGCCACATACCCCCCTCCTTTGCTCTGAGGCACTTGGTTGGCAGGCCGCTGTTAAGAGGACATCCCTGCGAGAGAGGCATCCGCATTTCCATGGTATCGCCCTGGCCTGTGGACAACAGAAAAGTTGAATGCTTGCAGACTTAAAAACCATCTAGTTATTCTGCCATTGCTCTCCTTATTCCGGGCCATCCATTGCAGTGGTGCATGGTCTGTTATTAATACAAACCTCCTCCCCAGTAAGTAGTACTTGAGTGTCTCTAGTGCCCACTTAACAGCCAGGCACTCCTTCTCAATTGTGGCATAATTTTTCTCGTGCTTTGCCAATTTCCTACTGATGTAAAGTACAGGATGTTCCTCACCTTTATGTGTTTGAGAAAGGACTGCTCCTAGACCCACCTCAGAGGCATCAGTCTGCACTATGAATTCTTTTGTGAAGTCTGGGGATTTCAAGATCGGTCTGGAACACAACATCCTCTTTAACTTGGAGAAGGCCTCCTCTGCCTCTTTGCTCCATTTTACCATTCTGGAGTGTCTGTTCGAGGTTAGTTCTGTGATGGGTGCAACCCGACTGGAAAAGTTAGGCACAAACCTCCTATAGTAATTGGCCAGGCCCAGGAAAGACTTTACTTGTTTCTTGGTTTGTGGTCTAGGCCAGTTTTTAATTGCCCCAACTTTGGCTTCTTGAGGTTGTACTGAACCCCTGCCTATTGTGTAGCCCAGATACTCAGTTTCACTGTAAGCAATTTTACATTTTTTTGGGTTTGCAGTCAAGCCCGCCTCTCTGAGGGAATCCAGAACCTTCTGTACCAATTCCAGATGACTTTCCCAATCTGAGCTGTGGATAACCACATCATCTAAATAAGCCGCCGCGTACTGCTGATGGGGTTGAAGAACACGGTTCATGAGCCTTTGGAAAGTGGCCGGTGCCCCGTGTAGGCCAAAGGGTAAATGCGTATAATGGTATAGCCCCTCTGGTGTTGCAAAAGCAGTCTTCTCCTTGGAATCTGGAGATAAGGGAACTTGCCAGTAGCCTTTTGTTAGGTCCAATGTTGTAATGAACCGGGCTTTACCTAGCCTGTCAATCAATTCATCAATGTGGGGCATAGGGTATGCATCAAACTGATATCTCATTTAATTTCCGAAAGTCGTTGCAGAACCTTACTGTACCATCTGGCTTGGGGACCATTACAATAGGGCTTGACCATGCACTCTGAGACTCCTCTATGACCCCTTACTCTAACATTTTCTTCACCTCTTCCTTGATGGCTTCTCGTCTGGCCTCTGGGATTCTGTAAGGACGCTGCTGTACAGTTTTCCCCGGGACAGTATGGATCTCGTGCTGGATTATTCTAGTATGGCCTGGAACTGGGGAAAACACATTTTTGTTACGATCTACTAGCTCCATCACCTCCTGTCTTTGTTGTGGGTTCAGATCTGGGCTTACCCTGACCTCTTCTCGTGCTGGGTCACTGGGTTTCCTTGGGAAAAGAGAGCACATCATCACTTCTCTAGGGTGCCAGCGTTTCAAGAGGTTGACATGATATATTTGGTCAGGCTTTCTCTTGCCTGGTTGCCTAACCTTGTAATTTACCTCCCTACCCTTTCCATGACCTCAAAAGGTCCCTTCCAAGTGGCTAGGAATTTGCACTCTACTGTGGGCACCAGCACTAACACTCGGTCTCCAGGCTGAAATTCTCTGGGCTGAGCTGGGCGATTATATATCGCTTGCTGCTCCCGTTGTGCTCTCTCCATGTGTTCTCTAACAATAGGGTAAATGGCTGCCATTCTGTCTCTCATTTCCCCCACATGCTCGACAAAAGACCTATGAGGGCAAGGCTGTTCCTCCCACGCTTCCTTTGCTATATCCAGCAGACCTCTTGGCTTGTATGGGTACAAAAGTTCAAAAGGGAGAACCCTGTGGAGGCCTGCACTTCTCTAATTGAGAACAAAAGATAGGGTAAGAGTTGATCCCAATTTCTGCCATCCTTGTCAATGGTCTTACGAAGCATTTGCTTGAGGGTTTTATTAAACCGTTCCACAAGGCCATCTGTCTGTGGGTGGTACACTGATGTTCTTATCTGCTTTATCCTTAGGAGGGTGCAGAGCTCTTTCATTACACGACATGAATGGGGTCCCCTGGTCTGTAAGAATTTCTTTTGGGATACCCACTCTACTACTTATCAGGAATAGTTCCTTGGCAATTTGTTTGGTTGTGGCTTTCCTTAATGGCACCGCTTCAGGGTAGCGGGTGGCATAGTCTACCACCACCAAAATATATTGGTGACCCCTGCCGCTCTTTGGGAGTGGCCCCACAATGTCCATCCCAATCCTCTCAAAGGGGTTTCAATGATGGGTAGAGGAATCAATGGACTACGAAAATGAGGCTTTGGAGCTGCATGCTGACACCGGACAACTACGGCAGTAATTCTCTACTTCCTTATGCACACCAGGCCAAAAGAACCGTTTTAACACTCTTTCTTTGGTCTTTTCCACCCCTAAATGTGCCCCAAGCAGATGAGTGTGGGCTAATTGCAGTACTGTGGCCCTATGGGTTTGAGGCACAAGCAACTGTTCTATCGTCTCATCTCCTTCTTTCTTTATTTGGTAGAGCAACCCTTTCTTGATTGCAAAATAAGGGTAGGCTATTGGGAGACCACTTGTAGCTACCCCATCCACTACTCTCACGTTTTTAAAGCATTAATGAACGTAGGGTCATTTAGTTGGGCTGTTCCATACTGGCCTGTTAGCATCTGACGCCCTGGCACTTCTGGACCGCTCTCAGTTCCTTGGGTTGATCTCAGCTCCTCAGACTGTATCTGTACCCTCCTCTGGGTGATGGGCTGTTGTGGTGGCTCATCTGCTTGTTCTGAAGCAGACTCCGTCTCTTCCTGGTTGTCTCCCCCCATCCGTCCATGTTTGCACTGGAAGGCAATGATGTATTAGACTTTGCACATTTTGATTTACATGATTCATTATCTTTCGTCTACTTTTACCCCGGAGCCGCTGTGGTTCTCTTGTTCTCCTTGTTTGTACCTCTTGCCACAACATGTGAAACACAGGGCAATCTCGACCAATCAGTACCTGTACCGGCAGGAATCCACCACCCCAGCTCGAATTTCATACTTCCCTTTAGTGGTGACTAGTGTTACTGCAGATGTGGGGTATGTGCAAGTGTCCCCATGCACACACGAAACTGGAACTGGGTTTTCTGGTGAGACTTGCTTTGGGTTGACCAATGATTTGTGAACCAGGGTAATCATGCTTCCAGAGTCTAATAATGCCTCTACATCTTGGCTATTGACTGATACCGGGCATGTCATGGCTTGGAACGCAGAGGTCCCCAATAAGGCAGCAAAGAGGTTATTTCTCGAGCCACTTGAACTCTCTGCTGTTGGCATAGGCTCATCTGCCTGATTACAGTGCCACGAAATGTGTCCTACTTCCCCACACTTGTAACACGTTCTCAGTTTATACGGCGTGCTTTCAACTGGGGACTCTTGCTGGCTGGGCCTTCTCCTGTGGACTAGCCCACCTGGGGTTAGGGGCTCTAGGGGACAACTTTTGTTGGGGCTGTGCACTGATTGGGAACCGTGTGGTCAGCATGTCTGCACTGGCTTGGAATCTTTCGACAGCTTCTATCATTTCTTGGGGTGAACTTGGGTTATTCTGACAGACAAATCGTTTGGCTTCAAGGGTAGGGCTCTCACAAACCTGTCCGACACCAAGGAATCAATAACCTCTGATGCAGAGCGCCTATCGGGCTCTAACCACTTCTTAGCAAGGCGCATTAACTCATGCATCTGTGTACGGGGTGGCTGTTCCTTCTTGAAGCACCATGCATGGAACCTTTGTGCCCTCCCAAACTCTGTAAGGCCACTACGACTTAATATTTCTTTCTTTAAGGAGTCATAACTATTGGCCAGTGTAGGGTCTAGATCTAGGAATGCCTTCTGTGACTCTCCAGATAAAAATGGTGCCAATATTTTGGCCCATTGATCTTTTGGCCACTTTTCTCTAAGAGCAGTGCTTTCAAAGGCATGCAGGTAAGCTTCCACATCATCCTTCTCTCCCATTTTAGGAATAAAGTCACTAGCCCGTGTCCTGCTAACATCTTGGGCTCGTTTCAGTTCCAATTCTTTAACTTTAAGGTTATTAGCCCTCTTTTGTTCCTCAAGTAAAGCCGCTTGGATTTGGTGCTGGATTTTACTACTTTCTATCATTGTTTTCAGTAAGTCTTCCATTTTGACATCAATTGACTCGGTACTTAGCTTAGAAAACAAGCCGGTGAGGTCCTCCACTTCCCTCTGGAACATCAGCAGTCATTCACGAGTGCCCGCATTCTCCACCATATGTGGCACCATGAGAGGTTCAGGATCTTTGACTTGTGTAGTTGCCCAGAAAACACCACTTCAACAGTCTCTTCAGGATGCAGGTGTGTATTCTTTTAATCGTTCAACAAAACAGTATCAACTTAAATATCTACAGCTCACAACACCCAACTTAATCTTTCCTTGGCTCACAATCGAACCCCCTCTCACAACCACACATCTCCAGTTATATCCTGTTCCTGGTCTGATTAACTACACCTGCTCTCTCCGGCAGCCTGGGTTTTGTAGTCCTTCACAGGCAGCCCTCGTGCCTCCTAGTGTCCATGTGGGGTAACCTGGGAAGTGTAGTTCTTACAAGATGCCCTCTTGCTCCAGCCATCTTAGAGCAATGTATCTTCCTTCTAAAACACGCCCTCTTATGATGCCACAGTATATATTGTCCTTATATTTTTATGGTATTAATGTTGTATGTGTTTTAAATGCATTGTCCACTTGCTTATTGTATGAGCAATTAAATATAACGTTTCGTTCTTTTTTCCCCATTTTTTTCAGTGAATAATTTTAATTTGGTGCCATTAATGTGCTTTATTTAAAGTAGCTGTTTTGTGTTGTTTGACCTACTTTGTGGTAGGTTGATGTCACTAATAATAACGACGATTGTTAAAAATAACATGAAGTATTAGCCTAGAACTAAGAATAACTGATTCATCACTGATCATTGTTTCTTTTATTGTTTTCTTTTTGCATCTGTTTTGTAAACTTTGGGAGACAGGAGAACATTCTAGAAAGGATACACCTGCACCTCGTTTCTGACTCATCCACGGAAATGTGTACTTCCAAATCATGCATCACCCACCAGAAGTTTGCCATGACTCTCTATGAGCAGGTACTATGACGTGTTTCCCTTTTTTCAAAATTATTCAGCCACAGCTTAAAATAACAGTTGTCTAAGCGTTTTCTATGTTAGTCTTTTAATCATAAAGTTCTTACATTTTTTAAAAACGTTTTTGTTTAAAAACCTCACTTCCCCTCACAGAAGTTTCTTTCCCTCTGTAGTTTGTTTGTCGTAGTTGTGGAGCATCATCAGACCCACTTCCCTTCACTGAGCTTGTGCATTATGTGTCCTCCACGGCCCTCTGGTGAGTGAAAGAATCTCCTTGACAGCAAATGTTTTTTTCTTTATTTCTTTTTTTTTTTTTGCATAGTGTCAGCGTGAGGATCCAGTCGACCCATTATAACTATCATACATGCATTCTTTGGGAGGGACACAAGTTTAATTCTTCTGACAGATAGAAATAGCTTTACAGAAAATTCTGACTGATAGCTGAAAGCTAAAGTATACAGGATTGTTTACACTAAAGGATTACAGTTTAATTTAAACTAAGTGGAATACTAGAGCAAGGTCTACAGTACACTATTGCACTGTCTACTAGAGTGGTTCAGTATCAGAAATGATCCTCTTTGTACTTTTTGCTCTTTTGTCAGTCAACAAGTGGAGCAAATCTTGGAGAAGACAGACAGATTGCGCTCAGACATGTTTGGTGAACTGCTGCAGGCAGCCAACACTATTGGAGATCTACGCAACTGCCCTGTATGTCAACTTTTTTCTCTCTCTCCATTTTAACTAGTTGCACACTAGATGCATCTATTAGTGTAACTCTTTTTTTGCCCTTTGTTAATTGTGTTAATCGGTGAAAGTACATTTAATTGCTAGTTAGTAAAGTCATAAAACCTGTAATGGTGTCATTACATATCACAGATACCATTATTTCAATCAAATTGGCTCATTCTACATTTCTTTGTTGTTTATTACCAAATAACCTGTTGGTGGCAGATCTGATAACATTTAAACCTTTCTTTGATAAGTTTGAATGTGTTTTTGAAGAGTGAAAGCAAACCAAAGAAAGTCAAATGTCTTTATGGGCATTGTATTAATACTATTAGTTCTAAATTAGTTCTAAACAATTTATTTGACACTGTAACAGTTAGACATTACAGTTGTGCGTTTTGCACAAATAACTGTATATCCATGACTGGATACAACTCTGTTGTAAAAGAGTTGTCCATTCAGTCAGTGTATCAGAAATGAGCTGGAGCTTTAGCTGCGTCATGTGTAGTGCTTGTCTCTGCAAGAAATTGTAGAAATGTTAAATCAGCAATCCTTGTCAGAGTGCAATGGAAGAAAAATAAACATAAAAATAATTTTAAAATACATTGACAATCCTAATAGTTTTTTTAAAGAACATATTTAAAGGATTGATTTATTCTTTGGGTCCCAAACTGTGATTTGCTAAATGAAAAGTTATTTAAAAGTGAAACTTAAGAGAGAAAAAAAGAAAGAAAAAAGTTTAATCTCGAATTTGATTTTGTCTTTGACTATATGAAATACTGCATTCAACACTCCGATTTGAGTATTGTATTTCGTCCTACTGCTTGTAAATATTAATTTACTCAATGTTAACAAATTTGAGCAAAAAAAAACAAAAATCAAAGCATATAAGCTGAGGAAAGACTTATTACTAGTAAGTGAGAATGAAAAGAGAAAAATCACACACAAACTTTTGATAATGCATCTTCATTTCCTTCTTAATTTCCCCCCAAAAAACCAACAACAAATACATATGATGATTACATAATGAAGAGGTCTGCTTCAAATTGGGCAAACTGCTTAGTCAATTAAAAATAGAGACATCTAATTTGTTTCTGATATTTATGCAACACTATCCCTAGTGTTGGGAAGGTTACTTTTTATAATGTTATAGCCTAATTTTTTACAGAATCTTAAAGACTTTATTGACTGATTTTCAAAGGAATACTTCCAAATAATGAAGATTTCATCATCATTCATTCAATTCATCCTTCTAGCACTTTACAACTGCACCTGCAGACCAAAGTCCTGTACAATCAAGAGACACTTCATTAAAAGAACACACATAAAGACTAGAAAAGACTAGCCCTCCCTCTCAAGACAAGAAATAGTTTTTGATTTCAATTTTAAAAGGGTTTAAAGATGTAACCTCTCTAAGTTCCTGAGGAATTCCTATTGACTACTGACTATTCCTCAGGAACTTATCAACTCCCCCTCAGCAAACCTGTATTACTTACAATCTTTCTAGAAACCATAAAGGACAAATTTTAAAGAATCACTTTTTTTCCATGCAATTATAATTAACAGGCACTGGAAATTTAAGCTTTAAAAAGACAGATGTTTTATGTGATGGACCCGGGATGTTTTTGCAAGGAAAATCAAAGTATGTGACGTTTACGCACACTCCCAGGAGCCTCTCTTCCATTCAATGACACATGAATGCTTATACAATCTTCAGGATAATACCGAAAGAGCCATTTTGTACTTTGACATGCAAATAAAAGGGATTCATTTAAACTATAGTCTCACATAGTCAGATCTATATATCTACACTTCTGGGGGAAACCCAAGCCCAAAATTGCTAAGCACCAAGCTTTTAATTGTCTTGAACACAAATTAGCAACGTTTAAGCCAATTCACTTCTTTAAAAGCCATTGCGGTCTCAGAAAAACAAAGATTTAGTTGTGCTGAGTGATGAATCAATGAAAGTTGCATTGTGATGCTCCAGAGTGGTGTCTTCAAAACTCATAAAATATAATAAATTAATTTCTACTGCAGTAAAGCATAGAGGCAGAGGGGAACCTTTTTAGCTGAAGGTATTAGCGAGCTGCTTCACTGTGAAAATACATTTAATACTTCAAAGTACAGGAGAATATGTAAGAATGGCTTGCTTCCCACAAATAAAAAGTTGTCTAAAGAGCAATTATCCAATGTTATTTTTCAACAAGACAATGCTCCTGCCCAAATTGCAAACCACCAAGAAGTTTCTTAAGAACCGCAGTTCTGCAGTTGAGAAAGTCCATCAGACTCATGTTTTGGCCTGGTCCAAGTCCAGATTTAAACCCTATAGTTAATATTTGGTCGGACATTAAATGAAAACAAACTAGGAGACATTTTTTTTTAAGTTTGAAGTCATTAATATAACGTGGAACAACACAGACTCTGACTCTTATTCCTGTAAAAAAAAAAAAAAAAAAACTTTTCCCACACATTTAAAGAAAACAAAGGGGAAAGTCATTCCTTGCTCACTTTATCTATAGTATTTGTACAATTTCCTGATCTGGGATTTGTGCTTAAATGGTTAAAAGTGTCCTAGAATGATTTGAAACAATATTTTAAATTGTTCTCTGATATCTACATAGAGTGTGTGTGGCTTATTTAATGGCAAAAATAGTCCAGATACAGTTTTACAGGTCCATTTACAACCCTAGAAATTGTGCCCAGGATGTAATGCTGGGTTTTTTAAAATGACTGAACTCTGGCAACCACAAGCACAAAGACTCGAAAGCACACCCCCACCCCGACAAAACCAAAACCAGTGCTTTTTGTTCAAGTTTTTATTTTTTAAACTACATTTTATGCTAGTCTTTTTTCGTAAAAACGATATTGCATGTTTATATAGTCACAATGTACGCAGTGACTAGTTATGTATGGTATTTGGAGTTTCCTATTGGTACTGTACTAACATCTTGCGTTATCTAGACAATGCTGTCTCTCTAAGAAACTTTCAATTTAATCATAAATTGTTTAGATAATCAATAAGTGGATAAAAACACTACTTACTGCTTGCAGCAATATGGTTGGAATTGCCCCTTTCTTCAGTTTTAGACGCTAAGCGTCACTGCTTGATATTGTCCCAGGTTAGAAAAACTGTCCATGGTGAAATGGGCCGAGCAAATTAACAATTTTGAATTGTTGCAGTATCTGATTATAACCACCATGCCGGTTGACATGTTTTATCTGTGGGAAGGGTATGAAAAGTCCTCACATCCCCTGCACAGCCTGGAACATAACATTTGTGTCCATGATCTGCCATTTTCGCTGTCCTCGCGTGAGGCTTGTATACCTGCAGAACTCCCGATGATTCGGCTGCAGTTCCGCCTGACATTGAACATGGGCATATGCAAATGTTGGGGGCGTACATATTAATGACCCCATCGGTTGCGTCAATGATGGCTATATGTTGAGATTTGCCTATTTTTTGGTGGTGTTTTTCACAAACAAGATTTACATATGAAGGAGGAGGCAATGGTGTTTGAAACTCACTATATGTGATTTCCATGTGCTGAACGTCTCGGTTACGTATGTAACCCTCGTTCCCTGTGGAGGGAACAGAGACGTAACATCAGTGACTGACGAATGGGGGGTTTCGCTTAGAAGCCTATCAACTTCGAGATCTAGAAAGCGCCCAATGGCAGTGCCAATGCCATGGGCATGCAGATTTTGCATAGCGGACTCCGCCCCACCGTGTGGGTATATCAGGAAGAACACTGGCATGATCGCATTATGTTACCTTCTGAGGAGCCAAGAATGAACTCCCGGCCGTTTCAGCGGTAAAGCGGATGTGGCAGAGGGACGTTACGTCTCCGTTCCCTCCTCAGGGAACGAGGTTTACATACGTAACCGAGACGATCCCTTTCGTTCATTCACTCCGAGTAACGTCAGAGGCTGTCTTTCACTTAACACAGGAATACCAAGGTACACTGGGAAGCATATTCCAGGTGGAAGTATGCGCCAAGCTGCCTACCCGTAGGGAGGACTTAGGAATACACATATGACCCGCTAAGGGCTGCATATGAAAGAACTCTGGGGTACCAGCCGAAGGTGGACTTTTAACCCCAGGTCTGGCAAGGCTTGCCAAGCCAGCCAAGGGAAAGACACCCGCTCAGGGAGGGTTATGGTGGAAATACACATGTGGGGGTCACCCAGAGGGGGAACCATGCACACGGAGGCACCTGGCCTGACACGAAGGTCTGGGCTTAAGGGCAGACTTACTGGTGTCGGCATCAAAAGTCCTGGAGGAGCTCAGGGCTTCCGGGAAGCTCACCTGAGAAAATATTGCACGTATCCAGTCCGTGAAGTGGAATGGCGAGCAAGCGAAGACACCTGAGCCTAGTCCATTACCGGCCACTTGTAGAGGCGAGTACATAGTCGGACACAGGCTCCACTCGGAGATTGTAGTATCTGGCGAATGTGTTCGGTGTCGCCCAGCCTGCAGCTTCGCAGATGTCTGTTAGCGGAGCGTCATGCGCTAGAGCCCAAGAGGAGGCCACACTCCGGGTGGAGTGTGCCCTGACCCCAAGGGGGCATGGGCGCCCCTGCTGCTGGTACGACAAAACAATGGTGTCCACTATCCAGTGAGACAGCCTTTGTTTTGAGAGAGCCTTTCCCTTCAGCTTCCCACTATAACAGACAAAGAGCTGGTCTGAGTTCCTGAAACACTGCGTTCTGTCTACGCAAGCACGGAGGGCACGTACTGGACAGAGAAGTGCCAAGGCTGGGTCTGCCTCCTCCAAGGGCAGCGCTTGCAGGTTCACCACCTGGTCCCTGAATGGAGTGGTGGGAACCTTGGGCACATTTCCAGGCCGGGGTCTTAGGATCATGTGAGAGTAAGCCGGCCCGAATTCCAGGCACGCTTCGTCAACTGAAAATGCCTGCAGGTCCCCTACCCTCTTGATGGAGGCCAAAGCAATCAAAGTAAACAAGGAGACTAAATCCACGAGGAGGATTTAGTCTCCTTGCTCCTCTCAAGAACCTAATGACCAGGTCGTGCTGACATACCTTTTTGTTGTCCAGGAGGTCGTGGTGGGCAGATATAGTGGCCACGTATACTTTAAGGGTGGAAGGAGACAGCCTTCGATCCAACCTTTCTTGGAGAAACGAGAGCACGGGCCCGATCGGGCATTTCCAGGGGTCTTCTTGGCGAGAAGAGCACCAGGTGACGAAGAGGTTCCACTTCAACGCATATAGGCATGTCTGGGAGACTCTGCCCTAGCGGAAAGTGATGGTAGCCACCACCGCAGGTGGCGGCGTACTCAAACCTGCCGCGTCCCATCCAGGAGCCACACGTGGAGGTTCCACAGATCGGGACGTGGGTGCCAAAGGGTGCCCCGTCTCTGAGATAGGAGGTCCTTCCTCAGAGGAATCGGCCAGGGAAGGGCTGTCGCAAGGAGTAAGAGTTCCGGGAACCAGGTCCGGCCGTGCCAATACGAGGCGACCATGTCCTCCCTGATCTTGCACAATAGCTGTGCGAGAAGGCTCACTGGGGGGAACGCATATTTGCGTAGGCCCCGCGGCCAGCTGTGTGCCAGTGCATTCGTGCCGAGCGTGCCCTCAGTCAGGGAGTAAAACAGGCGACAGTGGGAAGAGTCGTGGGAGGCAAACAGATCTACCTGCGCGTCGCCGAACTGTTCCCAAATAAGCTGGACCGTCTGGGGATGGAGTCGCCATTCCCCAGGGAGTGGCTGACACTGTGAGAGCTCGTCGGCTGCACGGTTCAGCTCTCCCGGGATATGGACAGCACGAAGGGACCTCAGATGCTTTTGACTCCATAGGACGAGATGGCGGGCGAGTTGAGACATCCAGCGGGAGCGTAGACCCCCCTGGGGGTTGATGTACTCTACTGTGGCCGTGTTGTCCGTCCTGACTAGCACATGTTGACCCCTGAGCAACGCTCGGAAGCGGTGCAGGGCGAACCGTACTGCCAGCAATTTGAGGCAATTGACATGCAGGGCGCGCTGGGGTCCTGTCCAGGAGCCCGCGGCCGCATGTCCATTGCACATGGCCCCCCTGTCCGTGTTAGGAGCGCCGCTTAGCCTGGCGTTTCTTCGCGGGCTGCGGGGCTGGAGCGGACTGGGGCGCCTTCCTGCAGCTTCCTCGGCGCATCCCCGGTGGAGGCTGCTGCTGGGGTGGTGCACGAGGGGTGGGAACCGCTGGAGGGCGCCCTCGGCGGCGAGCAGACTGAGACTCGATCGTAGTCTCGATCGTAGCACCGAGATGGGCATGTTCCCGCAGTGGGAACATGCCTCATCCACGAGCGCTGCCTGAACGTGCCGTAAGCCCAGACACGTCGGACAGTGCTCGTGCCCATCGGAAGGCTGGAGAGACCGACCGCACTCAGAAGCACACGGGCGAGACATCCTGAAAAGGACGTGCCACGTGTGAGCTCTTTTAATGAGAGGAAACCTCGCAGTCGATGCCGAAGCGCCCAGGGAAACACACACCAGCTGGATGCAGACCACTGCACAGATCAGCAGGCAGGAAGTATGCGATTGCTGGAATGCGCCGTAACACCAACACCGACTGGAAGGCTGCTCGTCTCGAAGAAGCTGACGATATACTAAGTAGGCTTGTGGAGTGAAGAGTGTATGTGCTCTTGGCTCCGAAACAGAAACATAATGCGATCATGCCCGCGTTCTTCCTGATATACCCACACAGTGGGGCGGAGTCTGCTATGCAAAATCCGCATGCCCATGGCATTGGCACTGCCATTGGGCGCTTTCTAGATCTCGAAGTTGATAGGCTTCTAAGCAAAACAACTGTGTACAATATAATAGCATATTTCTAATAGGGACTCATTGTAACGCAGTGTAACAGCACACCCCATCTGCGCAACTAGGATTTAAACCGCGGCTCGCATCTTCTGCTGATAGATCAGCATTATAAAATGATCTCAACTGTTAATTAACAGATATAAGATTACAATAATATCAGATTTGTCTTATTTTAAATAAACACAAAAAAAAACAAAGAAAGATGAAATATAAACTTAAGTAAGAAATTTACTTTTGCTATGGTTAAATAAATGTTCATTGATATCTTCCAAAGATTTTTAACATTTTGTCACAATTTTTTCTCTAAATAACTTTGATATGGCAACTAGTAAATACACAAAGTTTCATCATCCTGGCATGTGTGGAAAGTTTTAAACCATGTTACAATTAACCCCACGTTAGGTTGTGCCCCGCGCTCCCCTACGTATTCTTTGGAATTCTGAATCAGTTAAATAAAGCAGTGTTAGTAATAATAATACTGCTTCATTTGCAGTAACTGATACTGCATCAGCATGCCTTTGTTTGACATTTTGCTCAGTGTAATTTAATCTTTACTCTTGTGCATTGCAGAGTAACTGTGGGCAGAGTATCAAAATCCGACGTGTGCTGATGAACTGCCCAGAGATCGTCACCATTGGCTTTGTGTGGGACGCTGAACAGTCTGACCTCACTGAAGATGTCATCCGCTCTCTGGGCCCAAACCTCAATCTTTCGGGGGTGAGGGTCAAATCTCTATGCACGACTGTAGCTCAGTGATAGGCATACTAGTTTTTTTTTTTAAAAGCAACAAAAAAAAAGCAAATTGTGGGCATTTAAGTCCACAATTTAACTAAAACAAACAAATGATTAAGTTGTGGAATTAATTCTTAACTTGCCTCAACACACCTGCCTGGAAGTTTCTAGTATGCCTAGTAAGATCTTGATTAGCTGGTTCAGGTTTAATTGGGGTTACTTTTGAAATGGAAATGAAAAAAAACTGGCCTCACTGCATAGATACAATTAAATGTTACATGGCTGCTTGCAAATATGTGATGCTAAAGTCAGCCATCTTTTGCCATACTCCCCTCTGTTAGACCTTAGTTTCCTCTTCAGCAGTCATATGAGTGCTGCAGGCCAATATCACATAATGTCTAGGTCACTACACTAGAGGAGACATCATGAACTTTGGCACAATATGACAAAACCATCCAGTTTGAACCCCCTGAGCTGGAGGCAGTTTACCGTTTTATTTTGATTTTGAGACATCAAAGTCTATAGATGGAACTAATATCGCAGTTATGCAGTAGACTAAATGTGACACATTTTTAAGCACAATGCTTTCTGTTTTTCTCGCTCTGAGAGTTTTAAATGTCAGTTTGACTGTTCTCTCTGTTTATTCTTTAGCTGTTTTATAGAGTCACTGATGAAAATGCCAAGAAAAGAGATCTCCACCTGGTGGGAATGATCTGTTACTCTAGTCGACATTACCTAGCATTCGCTTTTCACAGCAAGTCTTCCAAATGGATCTTTTTTGATGATGCAACCGTTAAAGAGGTATTTAACAAAAACACACATTTTTATACATACAGTATAAGTGAAATTGTTTATTTATTATTTGACACTTACCTTCAAAAATTGTTGGATCTGGGCTGTTAGATGAAATATTGTTGGTTCAAACACCAAAAGAGTTGATGGATAAATGAATGAACTAATTCCAGTTCTTGATCATGGCACATTACCTCAGCTGGCTGCAGGGAGACCTTGCATAACTTTACAGTCAGTTACTTTGGTAGGAAGTTCAGCTAAATGACTACTTACCACTGCATAATCTAAAGAAATGTAATTTCTCAAAATATCTCAGAGACTACTAATTATTCTACTAGACTAAGATTTCCTAAGAGAGAGGGAGAGAGAGAGAGAGAGAGAGAGAGAGAGAGAGAGAGAGAGAGAGAGAGAGAGAGAGAGAGAGAGAGAGAGAGAGAGAGAGAGAGAGAGAGAGAGAGAGAGAGTTACATGTTTTAACTAAAGCACCTCTTTAGTATATAGTATAGGGTCTACCATACAGGGTTTGGGGCTATATTAAGTTATGTAGCTTTTTCTTGGTATAAAAGTTGAGTCAGATATGGACATTTATTAGTGAATCTATTTTTAGTTAGAATCTATTTTAAAGTAGTTGAAATTACCAGAATGATAATGAGTTGCAGACTGAATAAGTTAAGCTTAGTGTGCAGAGCTTAGTAAAGAGTTAAAACAAATACAGTCTCTACGTGATGCGATTTGTGTGCTGTGTCAAGGCAGCTAGCAGAGCAGACGGTCGCTTAAGCCTGTCTGCTTCCTGGCCTGAGCCCCAGTAAGTCAGATACTCATATTTTTAAGATTATTTAACAAATTGTCACCTTCCCATAGGTAATAAAGGTCATTCCCTTTTCAACAGGCCTGTTCTACATCACAAACTATTGCAATTACAGTATATCTGAATACAGTTTTACTGTATTCTCGACACGTTTACATATTCAACACCTTTTTTAATAGGGCCAGAGCAGATTATAGTGTCTGACATCATCTTTGCTAGCACACACACACCTCTTTAAAATTACTTTTTGGATTCCCCAACTAGTAAAGACAGATTATATTATTGCAGGCATGAATAATAATTGCTAATAATAATTTTAAATATGCCTCTGAATTAAGAGTGTCTGGCTCCAGTTTGCATTGCACTGTGGTTGTAGATGCATGTTATAAAAACTGCTGAAAAGCAACATCACACTCTGTATACAGCCAGTTCTTGAAGTGGAAAAAAAGTGCCAGTACTCCCAAGGGTCATGTTCCGGGGCGGTCAGAGTACTGGCAACACAGTGGAATACGCTACATATTAAAATATAGAAGCACTAGGTACAGCAGCTTGTCACTGGTGCAGTACCCTTACAGGGACATCTTTGTACCTTATTTACTTAAGTTCATAGTAGTACCTTAAGGGTATATATTACTACTCTAAGGTATTAAAATGCATCTTTTAGGGGTTGATAAGCTACAATATTGTCCTTTTAGGGGTACTGCCCCAGTGACAAACTGTTGTACCCCTAAAGGTACAACTTTTGCAAAAATGTTTCAAAATGTGGTAAGCTCTCTGATATTTGAACCTCTTGTTTACTGACATATTATTTTATTCAATATATTGTATCTAGATTGGCTCCAAGTGGAAAGATGTGGCATCTAAATGTATCCGAGGTCACTTCCAGCCACTCCTCTTGTTCTATGCCAACCCGGATGGTACCGCAGTGTCCAATGAGGACGCCCCCAGACAGACCACCATGTGGTCCCGTTATAATTCCCCTCTCAATGGGAAAGGGACAGGTAAGACTCATCTTTTTAACAGTGTTTAAACAAAATCTCTTGAATTTTTTCTTACCCTAATACTTGAAAACACACCTTATAATTTTTATTATTATGCATTTGGCTTGGGATGTATTCTTATATTTAAAAATATGTAAAATTTTATATTTTGACTATTTAAATTTTAATCTGTTGGACAAATCATCAAGTCGATACCAAAGTTAATAAAACATCAATCAATCAAGACATTTTCTTCAAATCCATATAAAAGTATGTTTTATTATTATGAATGATCTTTTAAATGGAAATTAGGTACAGACCACTTTTAAATGCATGCTGCGAGATGATATGTAAATTGTGTTTTTATCTAATGCAATAGTCTATCTGTAACTGATTTTGAACACAAATCCCAATTTTGTGGCAAACATTTGCTGGGTGGATGAGTTGATTCCTGCTCGTGTTTCTGAACTCTACCAAGGACAGGGATTATCACCCACGCGCACTTTCTCTCTCTGCCTTTCACTTTATCGCTCTCTCTTTCTATCTCTCCTAATCCTTTCCCTCTGGCCTCTGCATTGCACAGCTATTCTCTTGTCCCATCTACCGAATTTTCCCTCCATTCTCTCTTTCGTTCTTGCTTTCCTCTGACTGATGTGCTAAATGGATATTCTCCCCAGGCTGTCATACTCACCGAGTCCTATTGGAATGGGAAAGCATTTTTATTTTCCCATGAAAAAGTGTAAGTAGTGTTTGTTTCTTTTTCCTGTAAGTTTCATTGATTTTATTATATTTGTGTAAATAACTGACCACAGAAGGACAAATTTATTTTTCTTTTTAATTTAGGATGTGCAGTTTTCTGCACAGTGGGATACAACACTGAGTGGTGTTGTGCAGGGGTAACTATTGCAGTTGTGCCGCAATTTGTCCACTCGATAACTTCCCTCCTCTGTTGGACCTTTGTGTGTCTCTTTGGTAGTTGCTCAGTCTTTTGTAGACTGTGAAAGGTCTTAATGTGTTTCCTGGATTTGTTCCTCTGGTGCTTTTGGAAGGATGTTTAATGTGGGATCTCTGCCAGCATGTTCCTGTCAGAGCTCAGCAGTCTCTGCTGAGCTCTGTACTTTAGACTGAGTTGGCAACACTTCTGCTTAGCAGAAAACAGATGCTCTCTTGCTAGTGATAGACTGCTGCAGTGCCATAATTTGCCATCACATATTTGCCATTTCATCAAAGTTGCTAACTTTTCACTTTAAACAACATTACCTATTAAAATTTCGCTTTGAAAAAGAACGTAAGTGAACATCAGTCAAATTAGTCATTAAATTATGTGTATTTTTATATACTGTATTTAACAAATACTTAGGCAGTACTAATAATAAAACTTTAACAGCACTCTATTGTTTATCTGATGTCAAATTCTGTTATTGCATGGTTCAAAATTATTTTCCCTGGAAATTGTAAAGAAGTGCCAGAGACGTGGAGTAGTGCAGGGTTCTTCAAATTCGGTCCTGGAGGGCCACTGTCCTGAGTTTATATCAAACCCTGATCAAACTCACCCACCTGTGTTTTTCTTGTGATCTATTCTCTAGTCTTTTCTTCCCTGTTGTGATGTATATCCGACTAAAACTGCTTAACTAACAAGAAAAAAAAGAAAGAAAAAAAATATGGGTAACACTTTAGAATAATGGTCATTAGTTAACATTAGTTAACTACATTAGTTAACATGAATTAATAATGAACTGCACTTATTATTTATTAATGTTGATTTCAACATTTACTAATACATTATTAAAATCTTGTTAACATTAGTTAATGCACTGTGAACTAACATGAACAAACCATGAACAGCTGTATTTTTATTAAATAAAGTTAACACAGATTAACAAATACAGTAACACGTGTACTGCTCATGGTTAGTTCATGTTAGTTAATACGTTAACTAATGACCATTACTCTAAAGAGTTAACAAAACATTTTGTCCTGCTGGAATTTAATCAATGATTAGATCATTGTGGTTTGCTATTGCTGTGATCTCATGTGAGTGACAGGTTGTCCCACACTCATGCCAGTAAACATGTCCTCAGAGAATAGAAGAGATGTTGCTGTAAGAGGAGGGGAAGTTATTTTGACCAACTATTATGAGAGCATATGAGTTTTTTGTTGTTGTTGTTGTTGTTGTTGTTGTTGAGTTTTAAGTCTATCTCTCTTCAAGTTAGATTATATTATGATTAACATTTTCTATTGTGTTTTTTTTATGGTGGTTTTAGTTTAACTGTATTATTATTCCCTATTTGTTTGATTTATTATACAATATTTATGTGTATACAGTTGCAGATCCACATTGCTCTTCATCTATGAGGAATGCAGTAATCCATGTGCTTGTTTTTTCCCTCTTTAAACATCTAGGGCGGCTGACTGTGTGTCCTATTTAAGCACATAATAAGCAAGTTTGTCCTCTCTCTCTCCCAGCAGAATTCTGCAGACACAGATATAATATAGTTTAGAAGGCCGTCTCTACCCAAAGCTGTTTGATGAGTTACAGATTGCATTGGCTTATTTGATTACTTAACTTTCTCTTGGATGAGATACTGAGTCAGTTTGTAAAGGCCTTTCTCTGCGAATAAACCATTAAAATAGGTCAATATACTAATCATATTAAATGCCCCTTGCGTCATGTTTTATGACTAAATAAATGTTGTTGTTACTTGCAAATACTGTATTTTGCAAAATATTACACCAGCCAACATTCAAGCCCAGTCATCATTTACCTTTCCTTGTGTCATTCCACCTCAAAGTATTTGTGTTATTTCAGTGTTATTTACATAATATTATAGTATTTAATAATATTTTGAATGAGCATTATGTCAAAAAATTTCAGGAGATCCGTGAGAAGCAACTGTGGCTGAACCTCACAGGCATCAAAGACAGGGACAGAGTGTTGATACCCCCCTCCCCTTTGTGAAATTTCTTCCCCGCCATACTCAAGGGTTGTCAGCCACCCAGCCCCAACCCGGTCCAGCTCCTAAGCAGCGGGAGGCTCAGAAGCAGAGTGTGGCGAGTCATGTTCCCTCTCGTAAAAGACTGGGGAGCGGCCTTCTTTTTCGGCTGTTGAGTGCGGTGAGCCGCTCCCCAATTTTTTTCATCTCTGCAAAGAAAGTCCTGATGTTTTAGAACCCAGGACCATGCCTCTCAACCAGGACCGTGCCACTCACAGGGTGCATAAAAATACATCAAGCAGCTTCTTCCCAACTCCCTTATATTATCTGTTCCTCCAGCCTTAGATGGCCGTCCAGCCCAAGGGATCTGAAGAGGTCATCATCTTGATTGGCAGATAAATTGCCTCAAAATGATGGCTGTATTTCTGGCCCTGAAGTACTTCCTCCAGCAGTTAAGTGGTTATCATGTCCTAGTGCTGGTGGACAACACTACAGTAATTGCCTACATAAAATGTCAAGGCGGACTGCGTTCGCCTCATCTGAACAGGCTAGCGCAGCAAGTTCTGCTTTGAGCTCAGGACAGGTTCCTCTACTTCTCTCTGAATCACCCAGTCCCCCTGGGTCTGGAGGCCATGATGCATATGTGGACCAGGCTAAGTCTGTATGAATTTTAACTGATCGCTCTGTTTCCGGGATTCATGGCTAAGGTCCGTCAACAAGGCTCTTGCCTCTTATTGATAGCTCCTTGTTGGCCGATCAGAATTTAGTTCTTCGAGATAATATCCCTCCTCGACAGCTTGGCAGACCCTGACATATGGGGCTTCATTTGGGAAGCTTCCTCTGATCGCTTGCTTCATCCTTCTGAAGCCTTTTGTCCCCCATACTCATATACTTTGGGCCTTGCATATTTCCCAAAGCATATGAGTATGCAGCATCAAGAGTAGCTTTTGAAAGGGAACATCTTGGGTGACCTGACTGTAACCCTGTTCCCTGAAAAAGTTGGAATGAGATGCTGCACCTCAATGCCTCACTGGGGACGTGTCCAGATGTCCCTTTAGACAAAGTGATATCCTGAAGGTTCACCTATTGAATGTATATTTATAGCCTTGCACGAGCACACACTGCAACGTCATCATCGTCAGAGGTTATTTAAGCCAAGTTCTTGTTGTGTTTGCACACATGCTTCACAACCGGTCAAACAAAGATGTTTTCCCAATGCATATGAGTATGCAGAATCTCGTTCCTGTGTTTTCAGGGAACAAGGTTACAGTCGAGTAACCCAAGACTTTCTTACAGTTTATATTACTGTATTACAAAAATGTTGTGCTTTTAGTGTTTTGAAACAAACTGAACTAAAATTTAAATGTAATTCTTCTACTTAAGAAACTAAACTTTCGCAATTGGAAAGTATTGTTATGTACAGTGGGGCAAAACAGTATTTAGTCAGCCACCAATTGTGCAAGTTCTCCCACTTAAAAAGATGAGAGAGGCCTGTAATTTCCATCATAGGTACACTTCAACTATGAGAGACAGAATGATAAATAAAATCCAGAAAATCACATTTTTACACATTCACATTCTGATTTTTAAAGAATTTAGATGCAAATTATGGTAGATAATACGTATTTGGTCACCTACAAAAAAGCAAGATTTCTGGCTCTCACAGACCTGTAACTTCTTTAAGAGGCTCCTCTGTCCTCCACTCGTTACCTGTATTAATGGCATCTGTTTGAACTCGTTATCAGTATAAAAGACACTAGTCCACAACCTCAAACAGTCAGACTCCAAACTCCACTATGGCCAAGACCAAAGAGCTGTCAAAGTACACCAGAAACAAAATTGTAGACCTGCACCAGGCTGGGAAGACTGAATCTGCAATAGGTAAGCAGCTTGGTGTGAAGAAATCAACTGTGGGAGCAATTGTTAGAAAATGGAAGACATACAGCTCTGGAAAAAATTGAGACCACTTAACATTGAAAAGTCAATTTAAAGTGGTCTCTTATTTTTTTTCCAGAGCTGTACAAGACCACTGATAATTTCCCTCAATTTGGGGCTCCACGCAAGATGTCACCCTGTGGGGTCAAAATGATCACAAGAACTGTGAGCAAAAATCCCAGAACCACACGGGGGGACCTAGTGAATGACCTGCAGAGAGCTGGGACCAAAGTAAAAAAGGCTACCATCTGTAACAAACTACGCCGCCAGGGACTCAAAACCTGCAGTGCCAGATGTGTCACCCTGCTTAAGTCAGTACATGTCCGGGCCCGTCTGAAGTTTGCTAGAGAGCATTTGGATGATCCAGAAGAGGATTGGGAGAATGTCATATGGTCAGATGAAACCAATATATAACTTTTTGGTAAAAACTCAACTTGTCGTGTTTGGAGGAGAAAGAATGCTGAGTTGCATCCAAAGAATACCATACCTACTGGGAAACATGGGGGTGGAAACATCTTGCTTTGGGGCTGTTTTTCTGCAAAGGAACCAGGACGACTGATCCGTGTAAAGAAAAGAATGAATGGGGCCATGTATCGTGACATTTTAAGTAAAAACCTCCTTCCATCAGCAAGGGCATTGAAGATGAAACGTGGCTGGGTCTTTCAGCATGACAATGATCCCAAACACACTGCCCGGGCAACAAAGGAGTGGCTTCGTAAGAAGCATTTCAAGGTCCTGGAGTGGCCTAGTCGTCTCCAAATCTCAACCCCATAGGAAATCTTAGGAGGGAGTTGAAAATCTGTGTTGTCCAGCAACAGCCCCAAAACATCACTGCTCTAGAGAAGATCTGCATGGAGGAATGGGCCAAACTACCATCAACAGTGTGTAAACACCTTGTGGAGACTTACAGAAAATGTTTGACCTCTGTCATTGCCAACAAAGGGTATATAACAAATTATTGAGATGAACTTTTGTTATTGACCAAATACTTATTTTCCACCATAATTTGCAAAAAAAATGGCAAAAAAATTGATTTTCTGGACTCATAGTTGAAGTGTACCCATGATGAAAATGACAGGCCTCTCTCATCTTTTTAAGTGGGAGAACTTGCACAATTGGTGGCAGACTAAATTATTTTTTGCCCCACTGTATGTATGCATTTGAAAAATGTCTAATTGAATGTAGGGTTACCCCTGTGATTTCTCTGTCTCTCTTTCTCTGTTGCAGACACTCAGCTGTCAAGCTCTAAGAAACTGGACAGTGTGAGAGATGTGAGTGTTGGTTCCCAACGAACAAATCAGGGATCCCACAAAACACCAATGCAGTCTTCAACCAATCGTTGTAAGTCATCATCATTACTTCATGCCTGTACAGTATTTTATGCTTCAAAGCAATGGTTAAATGTTTACTCTACCCAAAATTGAAAATGTTCTCATCATTTACTTGCCCCCATGCCGCCCCAGTTCACTCTCAAATAATCAGATTAAATAGTAAATAAATGTGCATTAGGAGTGCTGTCCAAGGGGAGGGCTCCGAGCTCAGAATTTGGCCTTAACCTAGAGTACCAACCCTCACCCCCACGCCACGCCCATGCTTTTGTACTGATTGGATACGAAATTTGAATGTGTTCCTCACAAAGTTTGTTAATAAAACATAATTTATTAGTGTGTGTAAAATATACTTTTTAAAAAATATTTTTAAATATTTTTTTTTAACTTTCTTAACTATAAACCATCACTTCTGTCCTACTGTCCTATGTGGGTTCATAAACGCCTTCCCCGACACTTCTCGCGTGAGCTTTAGAACACGGTTATATCATGCTTTACAACATGCTGATATTGCGTTTCACAATACTCGCATGAACCCACGTACGACAGCTGAAAGCGATGGTTAGTGTTTAAAAAAAGATTTAAATATTAGTATTTTTCTTTCACACACCTATTGTTTTACCTAAAAAAACATTGATTCACCAACTGGGGTCTTATAGATTACCGACACGTTCACTTTGAGGGTGAGTACATAAGAGAATTTTCAATTTTGATTGAGTATATTTTTCACTAAAGAAAGAAACAATGTTTGAAGGAATTATATAATAAAGATAATTGTATGAAAAGAGTGAGGCTCTTTAGAGTTTTGATCCTACCAATTTCTCCTGTTTCAATGTCTCAGTTAAAGTGCTTCCAGAAAGTCCCAGTAGGTTTCGAGAGTCTTCCAGAGATTTTTCTCACCGAGGAGGAGGACAGAGGAGAGAGAGTGAAAGAAGCTACCGAAGATCAGACTCTCTCCAACACAAAGGTATGTTAATGAATAATACATATTTGTAAAGAAATATTCGCATTATTGAATCTAGCTTTTGTAGAGCACATTATATTTTTCTCTTTAATAAATCCAACAGAATAATGCAGTTCTGATAATAATTTACACTTTAATCATATTGTAGTGTTAATGTAGTTCATACTTCACTCATCCATTTTAATTTGCAGTTATTTTCTATTTTGTAGTTTATGGAGATTTGTGTTGCACATGTAATATGGTTTCCACTCATAATATGCATCATCATCCACATGCCAAATAAAAATGGCTAAACCTTTTCATGAGCACTAGAGCCCTTTTAGCATAAGCTGATTTTAGACTTTTATTTTGCTACTGTAGTCCTGTCCTTTTTTTGCTACTTCATGTCTCTGAAATTAGGTTTCATATGATCATTTTTATGCATTTGTGCATCTTTTGCTATGAATTTGATACTTGAATTTGTTGTTAGTTCTTGCAGCATCCCGTATCCTCCCCTGCTCCTCCTTTTTGTACAATTTTGCCTGTTATAGTGAATTATTTTTAATTAACTCGTGAATTATTCATTATTGAGTCCACAGAACTATCAAATAAATGCATCAACCATTTGATAATTACAATTAATTAACTAATCAATGCAATTATTTTTTTACCGTAAAATTTTAATTTGGCTCACAAGCCAGCATATAAAGCTGTTGTTTATTTAGTTGAGATAGCAGCTTATATTTTTCTGGGAGTTTGAAAACATGAAAGAAGCCATGTGCTCATTGTGATTCAAGATTTCTATTTTCAGCTGGGGGTGCTTGCTCTGACAGACGGAGCTTCTAAGGGCAACTTACACACATGAAAAAAGTTTGAGTACTGGCTAACCTCCAAAATAACAACAAACCATCTGTCTTATTAAACAGGCTGCAGAAAGCATATATCTGTTCAAAGAGGCTTAATATTCATGTTAAAATCAGTGTAACCTTAAGAGTCTTACTAGGTTTCAATCAAAAGTTATATAAGTAATATTAAATAATATTATTTAATGGACCTGAGCTAACATGAACTAACAGTGAACAGTTGTGTTTACCGGATAAAAAAGATAATACTGTAGCAAATGAATTGCTCACTGTTAATTAATTTTAGTAAATACATGAACTAATGTTAACTAAACTTTTTTATAGTTAAGTTAAAGCAAAATAATAATAGTCCTTATAAAATCATTAGAGATATTATAGAGTCTGTGAACATTTCTGATCTCTCATCCTTTTACATATAGGTAGCACTTTAGAACATTTATTAACTAAATTACTAAATATTACTAGATTATATAGGCCTATTATCTAACTTTATTAATATGCATTTAAAACATTAGAAACAGCATGAAACTATGTTTTACAGCATTTGGACATTTAAACATTTCAGAATGTATTTGTTTAGACAACAAAATATCAAATTAATTAACATATGTAAACATATTATGTTGAATTAAGGGATGTTTTTTTCCAGTAGTAACTTTTCTGAGCCATTTATATTTATTATTAAAAAATTAACAGGTGTCAAGGTGATTTAATTTTTTGTAGAATCAGTTCCCCTTAAGTGTCATGAATATGACAACTGGAAAAGGTCTTGATTTTGAAGAATATATCAGTTTTGACTCATAAAACTTTTTTGTCAGATACTTAGCTTAAAATGTGTATATTTGCAAATGATTCTTTAAATTATATTACATGTTATTTAAGTGATTCATTCATTTGAAGTAGCTTAGGTATCCAAATATATTTTGTGACACTGTTTATTTATATTTATAATTTTTTTTTTTAGATATGACATATCCTCGGTCATCGTCTCCCCCTGAAAATGGCCCGAAGTTTCATTCCGACCAGAGACAGAGATCTTTCTCCTCACGTGTGTGTCGACCTGAGCATTCTTCAGTACATCCTCGTGTATCACCCCACGAGTCACGCTCAAACCAGGGAATGACCACTGGCACCAGTCGTCACATTGATTCATCCCTCTGCCATCATGGGTCCACAAATCTACCCGAGCGTGGCAAGTCCAAGCCCTCATGGAGACCAGTGCGAGAGGTCCTGAATGTAGACAGTGTGCTAAGCGAACTAGAACAGCGTCAGCAGCAGCAGCAACGTGGGAGCCCTCGCTGTGTCCGCCGCTTTGGCCATGAGAGAGGGCTGATGAAGGAGAAACAAAAAGGTCTGATGACTATTTACGAAGATGACTCACGTTTGGAGACTGAAAGTCAAAGCTCACAGGAATCTCAGCGACAGATGATGGTGACCAGACCTAAAGGTGGAGCAAATGTAGCACAGCGGAGTGATAATTGGACGATCCAGAGGACAGAGTCAGGATATGAGAGCAGTGATAGGTTGAGCAGTGGTTCCACCAATCCTGACTCACCAGGTGTTGAGAACTTCACAGGCAAAGAGCTCAGACTCAGTCAAGAAGCACAGCACCTCAGGTAGGAGAAGTTAAGTAAAGATATGTGTGAAGTATATATGTGTGAAGTAACTTAATGCAGTGGTGTATTTTCTCAGGGATCAAGGCCATAATAATCAAGGTGATTCAAAAATGGAGGCAGTGCGTTCTCCGTTATATCACAGTGAGTATTACTCAAACGCCATGGCATCATGTCAAGTCACCTTTATTTCTATTACGCTTTATACAATACAGATTATTTCAAAGCAGCTCTACAGTAATAAACAGGAAAATAACAAAATCAATTATGCAAGCTTTTTAATATGAGGCACATTTTAATTCTGCTGTAAAGTAGCTCTAGTCTGACAAGCCAGACCCACATCAAGATGTTGAGTCTGGGAACACACCATTGGCAGGGCTCAATCCGAGGGGCGGGATAAACGATTGTCTTTCAAATTCCCTCTGCACGCAATAGGATAGTGCTACAACCAACCAGAGCCATATCTGGTCAGCAAAACTCTGAACACATCTTCCTTTTATAAGAATCATTTCAGTGCCGTTCTTTGGTCTTTTCTCAAAGAAAAACTTAACTCCAAGTCTTTCAGAGTCGCTGTTAAAATAGATTCTTCTTTGTTTTCAAGTAGCAAGGAATTCACGTCGAACCGTCCCAACTCTGCCGTCATTACATTAAGTCCGCCCATCGACTCAATACACGATGTGATAGTTTTTTCAAGCTACCAAGCAAAAAAAAGGTTGCTAGACGACCCTGGCTGCAAATTAAATCTGCTGCCGCTAGGGTGTGTCTAGATTTCTAGGCTAAAGTAGCTCTATAAATGAATTATTCAGCTCAATTTAGTTCAGTGTTGATTCAGTTCAATTTACTAACTGTGTAAAGTTAATAAATTATGAAACAAGTTAAATACAAAGTTCTGTCATGAAACTGTATATGGTGCTGCCTGATAAATCCTTAACTCAATCTGCATGCAATCACATCATTCTCTGTAGGGTGCAGCTGATTGGTTCCTGCTATATCAGTAGCCAATGAGCTTGCATGCTCAACCTTTAAATAATTGGTTAGCATTCGCTTTAGCAGTTGCAGCATGTTTCCAAAAAAAAACCCAACTTCTCCAGCTCCCCAGAAATTCAGTTCAGTTCAAGTTTTGTTCTCGTCCGATAGTGTCAGTGCAGTCAAATCACTGTTTATTATCGCTAGCATCATCTCGTTACAATTAAACTGTTTTGCCAGTGTTGTCTTTCCTGTAGCTCAAATAGTAGAGCGTGGCGCTAGCAACGCCAAGGTCTTAGGTTTGATTACCAGGGAAAGCAAGAACTGACAAAAAAAATAAAAAATTGTGTTCCTTGAAAGCAGTGTAAGTCACTTTGGATAAAAGCATCTGCCAAATGCGTAAATGTAAATGTAGTTAATTTGCTTCTTTAATATTTTACTACCAATAGTTATGTAATAGTGGTGCTCATGTGAGAGATGAGAGATGGTTTAAATCTAGCCCATGATTCCATGAGTCCTGTCTTTCCTAATTCTATTACTTGATTGAATTACATGACACAAATTTCAGTTCCCTTTCAGTCTGTCACGTTCAACGTACATACTATCAGCTTCAAGTGTATACAGAACAGGCCAATGGCCATTGGCGTGCGAGATTTGCATCTTCTGCTCTGCCCCGCAGCACAGCTATAAATACGGAAGCGGATGCAGCGTACATTTGTCATTCACTTTGGAGCCATCTGTGTTTTGCTGAAGAGTGCTCGACAGGGTTAGCCATTTCTGGGCAGTGTTGTGGGTAACATTGTGGGTAACATTTTTCCTGAAATGTGTAACTTAACGTGTTAGTTTCGTGCGTAAGTACTCGAATTACTTTTTTCCTGAAATGTGTAACTTAACACGTTAGTTTCGTGCGTAAGTAATCAGTAACTTCGTTTTTTTTTTTTTTTAAGTAATCCGTTATTTTAAGGAAAGGGAAATCCCGACTGCAGCCTGATTTTTGTCAGTAGGCCTTGGTCTACTGTGCCACCTGCGGATGTATCAGCGGAGCCGAAGCTCTGTGATCGTAAAGTCGTGCGCTGGGGCATCCGCCGCTTGACGAACTGCCACCTGCACCCGTCAGCAGCGGAGACGCCATCGAGACCGACTTCTTTTCATTTACAGAGGACAGACAGGTCTCAGAGACGGTGGACACTGAAATTGCTGAGTATTTTAAGTCAGGTGTCGAGATCGATATGTTGAACAAGTTTCCCAGGATCAAGACAGTTTTTCTCACCACCCTCCAGCGCACCCGTGGAGAGGCTTTTCAGCCTCGGGAGTCTCGTTCTTACTCCCAGGAGAAATCGACTGTCGGACAAACGTTTCAAAAATCTGCTTCTGCTACGTTTTAATCAGTACTTTGAAGAGTAAATGTAAGAGGACTGTGTTAAAGCAAATTTAGGCTTGTGACTGTGAGTGACACTTTAATAATAATTAGTTCGGTTATTAAGCGATTTGTCATTTGCCTGTGTGGCAGTGAAGGATTTAATTCGGTTTATCAATTTTGTTTGACAGGCAGCTGTTAATTTCTGTTAGATCGTTGGCTGGCTGGTTGTTCATCATTTCTAAATGGATTTAAATCTGCAAGTCTGTTTAAGGTTGTGTTTACAAGTAAGCATACTTGTACTTTGATAACTGCATTATTTAAAGTTAAAGAAAAACCGGAGTTATCTTGTGGTGCTCATAATATACAGTAGCCTAGGCTACCCGGGCTGGGTAGGTGCGAATTTTGATTAATAATATGTTCTGTGATAATAAATAAATAAAACGCCATGTGGAATAGCCTATTGCTGACTGTCTTTCCTGTTATTGTTATCCTGCAGTGTTAATTTAGTCGGATGACTGACGTTATTCATTGTCGGGAGTCACGACTTCTAGGTGCATTTAAAGGGGCCGGGGGCTGTGTCTTTCATGTGTGAGCCGCTGCAAACGGCTTTTTTTTGGTAACGCATGAGTACTCCCCTACCCTCTTGATATAGGCCAATGCAGTCCAGAGCACTCCATGGACAGGATTTTCAGCTCTATGGATTGTAAAGGCTCAAAGGGAGGGCTCTGAAGTGCTCTGGGCACCAGAGCTAAGTCCCAAGAGGGTACCGAGTTTGGATGAGGAGGATTTAACCTCCTCGCACCTCTAAGTAACGTGGCTATTAGGTTGTGCTTCCCTAAGGACTTACCTTCAACTGCTTCGTGATATGCCGCTATTGCTGCGACCTACACTTTGAGGGTGGAGGCAGACAGCCTTCACTCCAGCCCATCTTGCAGGAAAGAAAGCACGATACTAATGAACACCTTCAAGGGTCTTCCCGGTGGGAAGAGCACCATTTAACGAACAGATTCCACTTCAATGTGTCCACCAGACATGGAGTTTCCAGAGGTCTTGACGCGGGTGCCATAGAGTGCCCCGTCCCTGAGAAAGTAGGTCCTTCCTCAGAGGGCTGTCTCAAGGAGAGTTAGTTTGGAGAACCAGGTCCGGTTGGGCCAGTAGGGCGCAACTAGCAAGACCTGCTCCTCGTCCTCCCTGACTTTGCACAGTGTCTGTGCGAGAAAGGCTCACTGGGGGAAATGCATATTTGCGTAGGTCCCAGGGCCTGCTGCGCGCATCTGTGCCGAGGGTACCCCCGGTTAGGGAATAGTACCTCTGCCAATGGGTCAAGTCTGGAGCGGCGAACAGGTCTACCTGTGCAACTCCAAATAGGTCAGCTGGACCACCTCGGGATGGAGTCGCCATTCTCCCAGAGGTGTCGACTGTCGTGAGAGCTCGTCGGCTGTCCGATTGAGCGCACCCGGGATGTGAATGGCACAAAGCAACCTCAGATGCTCTGTCCGAATAAACCAGTACGTGCTTACCCTGTGGCAACCCAGCGCAAGACGTACTACTAACGACTCTAGGCAATTGATATGCAAATGCAGTTGGGGCCCCATCCACAGACCCAAAGCTGAAGCAGTCTCATATGAAACAATCTGAGCGGCTTTACCGTGGCTGCAGATGCCATATGCTCCAGGTGCCTCTGAAAAAATTCCAGTGGGACCGCTGTCCTGCCATTGAACGTATTCAAGCAGTTCAACACTGACTGGACTTGCTCTTCTGTTAGGCACGCAGTCTGGTTGACTGAATCCAGCTCCATACCGAGATAAGAGATCCTCTGTGTGGGACAGAGTTTAGTTGAGATAATTGAGGGTGCGAATGCCTCATTCTCTGAGTGGAACAATGGCTGTCTCCACGACTTTCTTGAAGACGCAAGGCGACAGGGACAGCCCGAAGGGCAGGACTTTTCTACTGATATGACCTCCCCTCAAACGCAAAGCATAGGAACGGTCTGTGTGAGACATTCATAGGTTAAGGCCAATCTCGGAGACGGATGAATTCGTAAATGTAGTGTTTCTGCATTAGCATTTTGAACAGGAGCTTGTGCAGGGCCTGATTCATGAACACGCAGGTCCAAGATTGGCCGTTACCCATCACCTTTCTTGGGTACAATGAAGTAGGGGCTGTTGAACCGCAACCTCAAATCGGCTGGAGGAACCGGCTCGTCCTTTGCCAGAAAGAAATCGATCTCTGACCGCAAGATATGGGTATTGCTGCTCCCCACGAAGGTAAAGAGGATGCCCTTGTACTTGGGAGGCCAGCGAGCTAACTGAATCGTGTAGCTGAGTCTGATGGTACGGATGAGCCAGCAAGATGGCCTGGGGAGCTCTAGTCAGGCCCTCAGACACCGAACAAGCAGGACCAACGGCACCACAGTGGTGGGGCAGCTACCCAGACACGGCTCGGGAGGCCCAGAGGCGGCCCAGAGTTTTGTCTGAGTATTCCAGGGTGGGGCAGAGTGTGGGTGAGAAGGCCTGGTGGTGTCCTCGGGCCGCACACTGCTGCCCCCTGGCGAGGGGAGAGGAGGAAAGGAATACAATTATCCTCAATTTGTCGGTCAGTTCCAAATGTACGCCGAACGTGACCGACTGAAAGGGAACTGCTGTTATCCCTGCATCTCTGTTCCAGTATTAAGTGCAAAACACAGGCTGCACTATCCCCTGTGTTTTTGCTGTGGCCATCTCCCTGGGTGCTTCATGGTTTGACCCTGTGTCTTTTTCAAGATGTCGTTCAAACCGTGTGTTTCTGGATGCAGTTGTTTTCTGTCCTCATTTGACTGCCACGATCTCTTTCACATATAAACATGTGAGATTAAGTTCTCGCTTCTCTCATTCCCCGCTGAGGAAGGAGGTGAGGAAGACAGTGTGTAATGCCACGAAGTCTCACCACTCTCAGCCTCTCCTTCAGTCGCCAGTGGAGAGAATCGTATGGCTTGAGACCGCTACCATGCCTTCTCTCGCACCCTCTGTCCAACCACAGGGGCAGGTAGGTGCTGCTTTGCACACTCAGAACCCACTTCAGGACGCTATGCCTCTTGGGTTAGGTCCCTGTCCACCACTTCGCTACCCTAGCGCAGGTACGTCTGTGGTACGGGTGGGTTTGTTGGTACGGTTTCTAGAAGCCTAGCTAACACTTCAGAGATCGTCCCTCTGCCTAACCTGCACCTGGACGATTAAGTTCGCACGGCATCTCCCAAGTTCAGGGGCGTCCACTTCACTTGTGTGCGGAGCTGCAATGTCCATGTCTTGCGGAAAGAGTCCTACTGGTGAAGGACACGGTTGAGCCGATCCATCCAGCCGATATGAAGATGGGGTTCTATAGCCCATACTTCATTGTGCCCAAGAAAATTGGTGGGTTATGACCAATCTTGGACCTGCGAGTCCTGAACCGGGCCCTTCACAAGCTCCCATTGAAGATGTTGACGCAGAAGCGCATTTCGAATGCATAGGTCCACAAGATTGGTTTGCAGTGATCAACCTGAAGGTCCTTCCCTTTGGGCTGTCCCTGTCACCTCACATCTTTACAAAGGTCGCAGAGGCAGCCATTGGTCTGCTCAGAAAACACGGCATTCAAATTCTCAACTATCTTGACGACTGGCTCATATCGGTTCAGTCTCGGGATCTGTTGTGCGAACACAGGGACATGGTGCTCAATCACCTCAGCCTGTTGGGACTTCAGGTCAACTGGGAAAAGAGCAAACTCTGCCCTGTGCAGAGGGTCTCTTTTCACTGTATAGAACTGGACTCAGTCAATCTGACAGCGTGCCTCACAGAGGAGCGCTTCCAGTTGGTGTTGAACTGCAACTGAAACACTTTCAGAGGCTCCTGGGGCATTTGGCAGGAGCCACAGTATTGCCACTCGTGTTGCTTTATAAGAGGCAACTTCAACACTGGCTACACGAAGATGGGCGTGGCAGAGCAGTTCATTTCAGGTACCAATAGCAACGACTTGCTGCCAAACTTCAGCCCCTTCTCTCACAGACACTGTGCAAAGTTAGGGAGGACGAGGAGCAGGTCTTGTTGGTTGTGCTGTACTGGCCCATTCCTCTGAGGAAGGACCTCCTAACTGCACTGCAGAGAGCACCTGTTGAGCCCCTGCAGTCAGCCGAGTTAAAGATAAAGGTCCTGGAAGACCCTGTTCCTGACTTCATTGGCCCATATCAAGAGGGTAGGGGACCTGCAGGCATTTTCGGTCGGAGGAGGCACCCCCTGCTGGGCTAAGTGCCATATGTTGTGACCCCTACAGCGGTCCCATATGTGTATTTTTCCATGGTGCGGCTCCCTATAGCGAGCCTGTGTCTTTCCCTCAGCAGAGCCCACTCTGCCATCTCTGTCCGGTGTAGTCTCCTGCCTAAAATTGTCCAGGGCCACCCCAGAGACATTCTGTATGTTGCACTGTCCAGATGGCCAGTCCATATGTGTATCTTCCACATGTTACCTCCCTACGGGCAGGATGTGGACTCCCCAACATCCCTCCGGGCACGCTTTCCCAGCATTATCCAATACCTGCTGAATTGGTCTTTTGAAAATGGTGATACTTTTTAGAAAATAGAAAATATAGAAAGTTCAACTAACATATTTATTTGCATTTATTACATTTATTAAAGCATTTATTAAATAGAATATTTGCAAAATTATAAATGTCTTTATGGTCACTTGGTTAATACAAAGTTGATTAATTTCTCTCTTTTTAACATTACCACAAATGTTTGATCATCATTGTTTCCACAAAAATGTTAAGCAGCAAAAACTGTTTTCAATATGATAATAATAATAAATATTTCTTTAGCAGCAAATCTGCATATTGTAATGATTTCTGAAGGACCGTGTGGCACTGAAACGCAATTTCTATTGATTTAAAAAAAAAAAAAAAAATTGTTAAAGGGTTACTTCAGCGATTAGCATTAAGCTAATCAGTAGAAACCCGGGAGTATATTCAAATTAACGTACTTTCCCCCCTCATATGACCCTGAGACGAGAGAATTATGTATTTTATTTCTGGAAAAATTTCTCCGATGACGTAAATATCGTCATTTTGCGTCATCGGAGGAGTTTTTGGCCAGAGGCTAAAGACTACAGCCAGCAGAGGGCGCTGTTTCCACATGTTTTCAACATCGCACTCACAGCACTCGGCTCACGGAGCTGCGGAGATTCATGTAAACGGAGCGGTGGAGACCAAAGTGAGTGTTTCAACTTTTCAAATGAACTTCCTATGAAAGTAAAGCTTCCAAAGACATGAACTGAACACGCGCCAGACTGATCACACGCTGTGAATGCAGCCGCAGCCGCGAATTTCGCGATTACCTCAGCTCATGTGATGAATGTAATCCGAACCTGCTGCGTTTGTGCCGTGACGCTCAATCGTCTCACTCGCATTTTATCGAACAGACATGTTCAGTTTTTAATTGTAGTCTCTCTAACTGAACTGATTTTCTGAAAATGAACGTAGTAGGCAAGTGATCCAGTAATCCTGTAGCCGACTAGCTGTGCCTAGAGTAGGGCAGTGAAGCAGTGCGTTCTGGGAATTGTTGTCTTTCATCCCCATGAGACAAAAATACATTTTCTGTGTTTTCTCAGTCTACAAGGCACCAAATTCAAAAATAATTTCACATTTCTACTACATTAATGACCCAGTTTAAATACAGATTCATCTTCCCAGCGCTGAAGTACCCCTTTAATAACACAATACACCTTTCATGTACAAAATAAACTCATGAAATCAAGCATGTCATGAAATCCATTTTGTTCAATAAATGTTTATGTACATTAAATCAGCACACCACAAAATCCTCATGCTGTGGAGTACATCATTTTTAAACCCCCTTTGATGGACTAAATACATATTTAATTCACAGAATGAGCATTTCAGGTCACACTTGGCACCCCATAAAGTAGCATGTGCTCAAAAGGATGTTTTAGTTTAAGCTACAAATTTAACCTCCATCAAAGGCATAGACAGGCATTTGGAGTCATTCCAAAGGACTGACTCATCTACAGTTTTGTCATGTTTTTGTATACTTTGTGATTTTACGCAACTGTAATTTTCTCTAATTCCATGGTAGCACATGATAGCATGCCAAAAACGGAGAGAAAATGCCTCTCCTTCTTCTATGAGGGCAAAAAGAGACAGAAGCAGCTTAAAATTTAAAACTCTTCATCCCACTAAAGAGTGTTGCATTACACTGGAAAACGTTGATGGAGGAGGAAAAGAGAGAAAAAAAAAAGATCAAGAATTCTTGATAATGCCTTAATTGCACTGTGGTTGATGGGTCTTGTGTGGCAGTCACAAAATTAGCCCTTAATATATCTGTCTTCAAATCTGCATGTACTATTTCCGAATCTTCCCAGAAGTCATGGAATTTTAAAGCCCTTTCCTAGTAAAGAAAACGGCTCGGGTTATGTCTATAACCCTTGTTCCCTGAGAAAGGGAACGAGCACTGCGTCGGAACGACGATTTGGGGATGCTCCCTAAGCATCAGCGAATCTGAAGTCTGAATAAACACTAGTCCAATTCGATTGGTCGTGCGTGATGACGTCATCGTGACGGCATACCCGGAAGTATAAAAGGGGAGCCGGCGCGTAATGGCGGCAGCTATTGCTCTGAAGCATGCGCCCAGGCGCCGAGGTGTGGCGACGCTGACGCAGTGCTCGCTTCCTTTCTCAGGGAACAAGGGTTATAGACATAACCCGAGCCGCCCTTCGAGGAACTCCCACCGCGCCGGAACGACGATTTGGGGAACGAGTACCCACTAGGCCACACCGAGGGTAGCGCCTGCCCTAGTGTGAAGCCGGAGACCGGGCACAACTAGGACTGGAGCACCCTAGCGCCAGGCGCCGAGGGAGATGCAGGCTATAAAACCTGATGAAGGTGTGTGGGGTAGCCCACCCAGCCGCCTCGCAGATATCCTGCAAGGGGACCCCAGAAAGGAGGGCCACCGAAGAGGCCATGCCTCTGGTGGAATGTGCCCTCACGGCCATAGGTGAAGGCAAACTGCGCACCTGATAGGCCATGGTTATCGCCTGACAATCCAGTTACTGATTGTCTGAGTAGACGCAGGCAACCCTTTCTTGGGTGAGCAAACACACCAACAGTTGTTGAGATCTCTCCACTGTGCCGACTTCGCCAATACACTCTAAGCGCCCTAACCGGGCAGAGCAGGTGAAGTCTCCCTTCTTCCGCCACGTGAGGCGGAGGATGAAATGCCTGCAGAACCAAAGACCTGACCACCCTTGATGGGACCTTAGGCCCGTAACCTGGCCTAGGTGTAAGATGGCTTTACTCCACCTGGGCAAACTCCAGGCAAGTCGGCTACCGCCAAGGCCTGGAGATCACCCACTCTCCTCAGAGAGGTAATGGCGAGGAGAAAAGCCACCTTAAGGGTCAGGTTCTTTGGTTCAGCCGACTCCAATGGCTCGAAGGGGGCCTCAGCCAGCCCTCCGAGAACCACTGCCAGATCCCAGGTTGGAACTCTGGATTGAGCCACAGGCCTCATCCTCCGAACCCCACGGAGGAACTGTACAACCAGCCGGTGCCTACCCAGAGGCCCATCACCCGTAGGAGTGTGGAAAGCCGTAATGGCAGCCACGTACACCTTGAGTGTGGACGGGTTAGACCCGCAGAGAAGCGATCTTGGAGGAACTCCAGCACTGAAGCCACCGGGCAGTTAACTGGGTCCACCTCACGCTCCTGCACCAAGTGGAAAATACATTCCACTTGAGGCTGTACAGTCTCCTTGTAGACGGAGCCCTGGAACTGAGTAACGTCTCTACCACCTCTGCCGACAGGCCAGCCTCTAGGTACCTGGCCCCTCAGGGCCAGACCCAAAGGTTCCAAATCTCGGGCCGGGGTAAAATATTGTACCCGCCTGAGACAGGAGATCCCTCCTCAGAGGAATCTGCCATGGATGACCTGCCAGCAGAGCTATGATATCCGAGAACCATACTGGTCGGCCAACAGGGTGCTACCAGAAGTAGGCTGACCCCTTGTTGACGGACCCTCTCCAGGACTCCCGGGAGCAGAGCAATCGGGGAATGCGACAGACGCAGCCTCGGCCACGTGCACCATGGCATCCAACCCCAGCGGGGCTGGATGCGTGAGGGAGAACCACAGTGGACAGTGGGACGTCTCTCGAGACGCAAATAGGTCCACTTCCACTGGGCCATACCTCTTGCATATGGCCTCCACCACCTCTGGGTGGAGCCGCCACTCCCCGGGCCTCAGCCCCTGCCTCGACAGGATGTCTGCTCCCTGATTTTGGACCCCCGGGACATACATTGCCCTGATGGACAACAGTTTCCCTTGGGACCACAGGAGGATTAGATGCGCCAGTCTGCACAGAGGGCGCGACCTGAACCCTCCCTGATGATTGAGGTACGCTACGACAGCCGTATTGTCTGTCCGCACCAGGCCATGTTGGCCGCGGAGGTCCGGGAAAAAGCTCCTGAGAGCTTTGTAGACCGCCAGCATCTCCAGGCAATTTATATGCCAGGAGGAATGACGGCCCTCCCATAGGCCCTCGCAGCGGCCGCCCATGATCAAGCGCTTCAACCAGTGAGGGAGGCGTCTGTTGAAACGGATCTCCGGCAACAGGACGCTCCCAACACTGGCCCCTGGGACAGAAACCAAGGTTCCTTCCATATGACTAGGGAACGCGAAGGCCACTGCGCTGCTACCCTGATCATACAGAATGGATTTCCCCTCAAGGAAAGTCACCTGGTTTACTTCTGTATCAGGACATGAGGTCCGGGAAAAAGCTCCTCAGAGCTTTGTAGACCGCCAGCATTTCCAGGCAGTAAATGTGCCAGGAGAAATGCCGGGTCTCCACAGACCTCTCGCAGCGCCGCCATGACCACGTCCCAGCCAGTGAGGGAGGCATCCGTTGAAACGGTCTTCCGGCAACGTGATGCTCCCAACACTGGCCCCTGGGACAGAAACCAAGGTTTCTTCCATATGACTAGGGAACGAAGGCATCTGCGCGTTACCCTGATCATACAGAACGGTTTTCCTCGAGGAAAACCCCTGATTTCCAGCCAACACTGTAAGGGTCTCGTGCAGCAGGCCAAAAGATATTCTGTTGACGAGCCGCAATGAGCCCCAGCAGTCCTTAAAACTGCTTCACAGTGATGCTGTGGCCTAGCTTCACTTTAGAGACCACCGCCCATATGGACTCAATACGTGCGGGAGACAATTGTGCCCACAACGTAGAGAATCCCATACTACTCCCAGGAACACTGTTCTCTGAGAAGGCGCCAACACGCTACTGCGCAGAGTCTCAACCCCAAGCAGTGAGAGCACCCAAGGACGACACCTCAATGCCGAACTGCTGCTACCACAGAGGGGAAGGGCTAGGCCGTATAGAAGAACCCGATATTGGTACGCTTTGCCCCCAAAAGCGAACCTCAGGAACTTCCTGTGACACAGAAGGATGGATACAGGGAAGCATGCGTCCTCTTTAGACCTGCCGTGACAGACCAGTCCTCAGACTGGATCTGAATCACAACGGAGGAACTGTAAGCATCTTGAATCTGAATCTCCTCAGAGAATGATTCAAGTACCTCAGATCTAAAGTTGGACGAATCGCCATCCTTCTTAGGAACTATGAAGTGCCGGCTGTAAACCCGGACTCCTGTCTGGCGGAGGAGCACATTCTGTGGCCTCCTTACCAACGGGAGTGAACTTCCTGTTCCATTACCGAACCTGCAGATATATCCGGAGGCATAACCTTGCGCCAAGATAATCTGCTAAGGAACCAGCCTCTCGAGGCCGGCCTTGGGTGTCAACTGAGCCTCCTCCCGACCCCTGAAGCGCTAACCGGCAGGGCGAAATCGAGGAAGATTTTCGTGTGCGACGCTGTCGCTGGACCGCCGCAAGTCTTGCTAGAGGCGGCTGGTGCAGCAGCGCGCGCGCGCGGGAAACGATGTGGCCCGGCATACTAGATGGCGGAGCACAGCATCGATTCCCGAAAACTCCACAGGAGGCGACTCGATCGCTCCGACCCGGGAGAGGGGCGCTGGTGAGACGAGCCTCGCCCCCAACCCCTGAAGCGGCTGACCGGCAGGGAGTAGTTGGGAACGAGCCTCTGTGTGCGACGCGCGAGCTGCCCAGCCGCAGGTCTTTTCAGAGGCGGCTGGAGCAGGCAGTGCTGGGAAATCGATGTGGCCCGGCGCCATAGACGGCGGGATTACCACATCGATTTCAGAGCGCCGCGGAAGAAGCAACCTCAGTTGCCTTCGCGGAGCCTCATCTAAAGGAGCAGCTCTACAGGGCCGCACGCTAGGGCGGACACTGGGAATAGCAATTGCCTGAAACTGATGTGTCCCGCAGGCCACAAGGCGGCAGAACGACATCAACTTCAGGAGGGCTCCACCTTAGATGAATATCCAGACAAGTCAAACACGCTTAGGTGACATAATTAAGTATCCAACTTATTAAAGTCAGATAACATGACACTCAATTCCTCTGAATTAAATGCCATCATAATCAGCCAACCTGCAACCTGGTCTGAATGATAGGCTGAATAAAAATACATCTAACTCCTCAAAGTCAGATAATATTTTAATTTAATTCCTTGGAATTAAATACAGCCACAATAAGGTGAAACATGGTCTGAATGATAGGCTGAATATCTAACTCCTCAAAGTCAGATCATATTTTATTTAATTCCTCAGAATTAAATGTAGCCATAATCCTCAGACGACACTGTTTTATTGTATTTATACGGACTCATAAACCACGCGTTGCCTCAGCAACGTGGTTCAACTTCATAATACAATTGGCTTTCATCGCCGAGAAAAAGCCAAACAGTATCACGGTGAAACATGGTCTGAATGACAGGCTGAATATCTAACTCCTTAGAGTCAGATAATATTTCATTTAAATCCTCAGACTTAAATGCAGCCCTAATCATCAGGCAATACTGTTTTATCGTCAACCAGTATTCCATGCACACCGATCGCGTGTGTTCACCTTAATAGCAGACCCATACCTGCACGCTGCCTCGGCAATCGTGAGATTGAGTCTTGCATATAAGAAGTGGCGAGCTCTCGTTATAACATCGACTGCCCCGATGCTGAGCACGTCTAATTCCCCAGAATCAGACCGTTCAAGCATCGGGTCCTCCGCCCCGGGGGAAGAAGCCGCATCGCGGGCTTCCACACGGGGAAGGAGAACATCTGAACTGACAGACAAAGACTGGGAAGATGCCTCAGCAGTCCCAAGTCTCGCTGACATGTCCATCCGTGAGCCCCATGACCGTCTCGCCGCACCGCCGGCGCACGCGGGACCGATCCACGGGCTCACGAGGCTGGCCGGCCTCATCGAACACGCCAGCCGAGAGCGGAGCAGCCTGAGTGTCAGCTCACAACGCTCACAAGCGGCTCCCTCGAGAGCCGCCCGAGCATGCTGAACACCCAGGCATTGCACACAAAGCAGGTGTGCATCCGAGCCCGAA
Organism: Gobiocypris rarus; assembly: GCA_023029165.1. Lineage (NCBI taxonomy): Eukaryota > Metazoa > Chordata > Actinopteri > Cypriniformes > Gobionidae > Gobiocypris > Gobiocypris rarus. The sequence continues at coordinate 23,344,528 of CM040914.1, read as the reverse complement.
ATGTAGCGGGGACACGGATGCACACACTGCTTAAACTCTCTTGCTTTCTCTCGCCTACTTCTTTCACACACTTGCACAACTGGACAAACAACAGTAAATAGACAGACAATTTTGACAGAGAGCGCTATGCTGAAGAGCAATAACTGCCGCCATTACGCTACTGGCTCCTTTATACTTCCGGTATGCCGTCACGATGACGTCATCACGCACGACCAATCGAATTGGACTAGTGTTTATTCAGACTTCAGATTCGCTGATGCTTAGGGAGCATCCCCAAATCGTCGTTCCGACGCAGTGGGAGTTCCCTCGAAAGGGAACAGCATCAGAGGCTTATGTGCCAGTAGGACAGCACACATTCAGTAAGAGAGACAATTATAGCAGTACAGAAAAAGTAAAAATTCAAAAACATCTTCAATTGTCAAATGTATTCTATAAGCTTGCTAATGCCTAAATCTTAGACTTAGGGCACGTGTTGTATCCTGTGGCTTTATCCTCACATGGAACTCAGCAGGTTGGCAGGAAAGAGATGAATAGTCTGTCTATTTATAAATAAGTGAGGAGGATGTGTCCTAGTGAGTGTGTCTGTGCCCACTGCGATCCAGCTAGGGGGATTTTGGAAGTTCTGTTCCTTTGTCGCTACATACCCATGGCAGAGATGCAAAAATCCACCTTTTAGGCTTTGTTGTTTTATGTCTCAGAAAATAAATTATTGGTTTGCATTTTGTTCCCTCAGGTAAACATTTGGCTAAAATTCAGGGAAAGAACTCAGAACATCTTATGAAAGGCAGCCCAAGTTCAAGGTATTTGCAGGCTTTGTCTTTACAATGCAAATATGTTACAATATACAGTTCATATCTACAGTATAACAGCATTTCATGGTGATATTTGAATCCCAGTTTGATCACAAGAATATGAAGACAAATATATAATATAAATCCTCAAAGAAAGCTTAAAAACGAAAGAAAAGTTCAAAATTCCAGTTGATTACCAACTTGTTTTTATGCTTCACATATTGACAGTTCTGCACATAGGCCATTGGTTCTTTTTCAGAAACGCATTAAAAATGCAATTCATACTATGGCTTGACTTGAATACATCCTATGTTTTTAATTTATGAATACAAATGCATTAATGCAAGTAAAAATGTGAGGATGATGTAACTGTGTTGATATAATAATGAAGAAAAAAAGCCTCATTAAAAGAATGTACTGTAAGACATTTGTGATATTTGAAAACTGAAATTCAAACTTTGACGCTGATTTTTATAAGACTTATCCTTTTCTTTATCATAGAATAAACCGTTTCTTTATACCGGTCCATTTCTGTAGTTTTGTTGTTGTTGTTAATTTGTTTTGTTAGTTTAAACGAAACAACACAGTATGTTTAGAAAATACCTGAAATATGTAAATATGGGGAAATCTAAATAAGTGCGTTCATGTTTCATAGAAGGAAGCTTAGATACTCATCCTGTGGAACCAGGAAAGGGGGCAATGCAGAAAAAGACCCATCGGCTGGCGACCTTCAAGCAGAGCAACAGGAAGTTTCCATGCGATGGCACCACAGCCCAGAAAGCCCCCTTCTGCGTCGCCTTGGCAAGATCAGCAGTTCCGAGTGTAACAGTTCTGATGAACTCACTAACCCTCTTTCAGAGCAGGAAGACAGTGCTTATCGTTCTAGCACCAGTGAAGTCACTCCACACGAATCACCGTGTCCTAATCGCACCATTTACCCTTTGCAGCCGAGGGAAGAGTCAGCAGTAGCTCCATCTATGCCAACTCACTCCAAACATGCTCAGCGACCGATTGAGATAAGGACTCCACCCTTCCGTCCCAGAATTTTACAGGAGCCATCACAAACAGCTTCCAGAGCATCTGGCCGTGGCATTTCATCATTGCACACCACCGCAGTACACAAGAGAATGGAAATCAACGGCACATGCCCAAGCTCATCAGATATGAGCTCAAAATCGTGTTCTGACCAGGAAAGAGGGGATCAGGTGTCCAGCGGTCCTGAGGAAAGATCTTGTGGATGGGATAAGCCATCTGCTTCAGTGTCTCCAGGATCTGGAGTAGCGCTGACCACTTATTTCTCTGTGGATAATTGTATGACAGACACCTACAGACTAAAGTATCACCACCAGAGGCCGTTGGTCCTCTCCATGCCTGAGCCGAGAGGAGCTGTCAAGGACGGGAGAGATACAGGACACTCAGGCCGCATAGAGAACCAATCTGAGCGTGCCAAAAGTAAGCCTGACTCTGGTATGTTTAAGATCGACTGAGCTGTTCAGTAATTCCTTCATTAATATATTGTTATATTAACACTACCATTCCAAAGTTTGGGGTTGATAAGATTTTTTTATGTTTTTGCTCACCAAGACTCATTTATGTATTTGACCAAAAAATACTATTTCAAATTTAAGTAACTGTTTTATGTTGGTTTTTTTTATTTTTTTTATTATTATTAAATGTAATTTATTCCTGTAATGGAAAATTCAAAGTTGAATTTTCAGCATAATTTCTCCAATCTTCAGTTTCACATGATCCTTCAGAAACCATTCTAATATGCTCAAGTAGCATTTATTATTACTTTCCATATTTTTGTGGAAACCGTGATGCAATCTTTTGTAACACTGTAAATGTCTTTACTGTTCATTTTTATCAATTAAATACCTCCTTGCTGAATAAAAGTATTTCTTTGAAAAATCTTACTGACCCCAAAATTAACCCCTGAATGGTAGTGTATGTATTTAACTGTAGTAAGTAGCTTAACTAAACTAAACTGTCCTTTTCAGGCAATAGCATCAATAAGCCCACTGCTAAATGGCACCCTGTCACAAAAGGGCTAGATGAACATGGATATTTGTGAAAGTTATGGTAAGTTCTTACTAAACCTTTAGATATTGTTTTAAACTTAAAAGTTTAAAAAATACAACTCTTTCAGTACTAATATTGCACATTATTGTAATATACTAATTAACTTATAAGACTTTACACTAAAGTTGATCCTTACGAGATTTGTTTAGTTAATGCAATAGATAACACAAACTAACAATGTGCAAAACATTAATAGAATTTATTAATTAAAAAAAACAATATATAAAGAACAATGGACAGTAATATATATATATATATATATATATATATAATACGTTATCAAAATGTTTAAGGTAAGAAATATCTTATATTTTTATTTTGTACTCACAACTTTTAATTGCTCTTAACTTTAAATATTAGAGGAAGCTAATTCATACTGACTTAAAATGATCATGTAATCACAACTTGGCTAGCTTTAACTAGCTAATTCAGTAAATGCTAATTGCTAACACAATATTGCATTAGCATAGCATAGCAATTGCTGAATGAGTAGAGCAATATAGAACATTTAGGGCTAGATTTACTAACAGCTTCCACCAGCACACTTTTGGCATCAAAAAACTATACTGTCAGGATTTGCTAAAGATATATGTGGTGAAAAAAATGCGCTGAAAAGGTGTAGACACAGTTATTTTTACAGCAATGTAGATATCAGCCATTTTTCATCTAAATAACACACAGCAGAGAATTGTGCTAAGAAAAACCAAAGGAGCATAGTGAAACTGTCTTCAACCATCACCAATGTTTAGCTGAACCAAGCAAACTAAGATTGTTATCAGGCAGATGGTGTATGCGATGCCCTATTAGTTTGATAAAGAATGTGAAAGGAGATTGGTTAGTGGTGAGAAGATAATAAAGATATTGGTCGATTAATTTGTTACCATAATTATGCTTGATTAATTGTAGAATTAGTTTGTTCCAAATCAGGGGTGGGGAACGTTGATCCTGGTGGGTGACTCTCTTGCAGAATTTAGCTCCAACCCTGAAAAAAAATACTCACCTGTCTGAAACTTTAGTAATCCAGAAGACCTTGTTTAGCTTCAGGTGTGTTTGATTAGGGTTGGAGCTAAACTCTGCAAGAGCGTGGCCCTACAGGATCAACATCCCCCACCCCTGTTCTAAATGAACCGTTATTAAGGAAAATGCTACCTTTAACAATACGCAGAACACCATCAACACTATACTGTTTTATGAAAATGTAATTAGTAATAGTATAATTTAAGAATAAACAACCAAGACACTGTTTAAATGCTAGCATGCTATTTATAATATTTCCACCATACAAAGATATGGTAAAATAGTTATTGTTATCCAAAACTATTACAAAAATTTTTGTGAATTAAACACATTTTTAAATTAAGTTGAAAGCCTCTGCAAATAAACGAATGTTCAGACTTTTGACTAGTACTTTATGTATTTAAAAACAATGCATACATAAACAATAATTATACGTCTTCTTTCTTACCAGGTCCTGGTGACCCAGTGAGAAGTAATGAAAGAGAATTGCCAAAGAAGTTGAAATATATGGATTTTTTTTTTGTACTTGTAATTACAATGTATTTGAAGCTGAAGGAAGGAGACGTGTCCTTTTGTACCCTCTTCCTGTAAATTGTGAAGTTTATAAGAGCCATCCACAGGAGGGCAGTATGCACTTTGGCTTGAATAAGTATTTGCTTGTGAAAAGGAATGACCATTTTATGATGAATAAAAAATGTTATTATCTTTTACTGATTTGTGACAGGTAATATATATATATATATATATATATATATATATATATATATATATATATATATATATAAGAGACCACTTAACATTGACTTTTCAATGTTAAGTGGTCTCTATTTTACCAGAGCTGTATATACACACACTACCTTCCAAAGGTGTTAGATCGGTACATTGTTTTATGTTTTTAAATGAAGTTTCTTCTGCTCGCCAAGACTGAATTTAATTGATCCAAAATACAACAAAAAACAGTAATATTAGAAATATTTGAATACATTTTAAAATGTATTCAAATATTTATATATTCCTGTTTATATATATATATATATATATATATATATATATATATATATATATATATATATATATTCCTGTGAAATTCAGCTTAAACAGTTGTGTACAATGTTTCGAAAATTTTAAAGTTCAAAAGAACAGCATTTATCTGAAATAGAAAGCTTTTGTTACAATTATACACTACAGTTCAAATGTTTGGGGTTATTTTTTTCTTTTTTGGGGGAAATAATGCAAGGATGCATTAAATTTATCAAAAGTGACAGTACAGACATGTAATTTTTAATGTTGCAAAATATTTCAGATAAATGCTGAAATAGCTATTCTTTAAAAAGAATTGTACATAACTGTTTTCAACATTGATAACAAATGTTTCAGGAGTAGCACATCATCATATTAGAATAATTTCTGAAGGATCTTGTGACACTGAAGACTGGAGTAATGATGCTGAAAATTCAGCTATGAATCACAGAAATGTGACATTTTAAAATATATTCAAATAGAAAAGTTATTTTTTAATTATTAAAAATCTTTCACAATATTACTGTTTTTGCTGTATTCTGGATCAAATAAATGCAGCCTTGGTGAGCAGAAGAGACTTCTTTTAAAAACATAAAGAATCGTACCAATCTAAAACTTTTAAACGGTAGTGTGTATATATAAAATAAATCTTAAAGACCGAGTCTTAAAGACAAAGATAGCGATTGTGTCCTTGACTTTCATTTAATTGCAAATGGACCTTTGTAGATACTCCCTAGAGGTTGTTTCTGGTGTGCCTTCCAGCCATTTTTTTTTTTTTTTTTGTGCAAAATATTTAAATGATTAAAAATAAATGAAAAATGTAAAATGATATCCGCTATATATTTTTGGAGATGTCTATGCAGTTATTTTTATTCTTTGTTTAATAAACTTCAAATGTTCAATCACTGATACAGTTTACTTGTGATTAATTTTACATCTAAAACTAATCTAATTGTGCTTTTTAAACGATGGAACGCATTGTAATGTATCACAATATATTTATGTTTGAAATAATTTCATCCAACATGAGTCACAACACATGAAACATAAAACTGTTCACAAAGGGACGTAAAAATGGCTTTATTACCATAAATATCAAAACTCATAGTGCAAATGACACATGATTTACATACATGCTTTGTAAACTTTTGGGCTGCCAATTGTTAAAACCCTTATTATCAGGTTAAATATAAATGCTTACAACAGTTATTTCCATATCTCCCACTAAATGTTAGAATGCTGGATGGCATTTAACCCCTCTTGAAAATCCTCTTGGCCTCAACACCTTCATAGATATAAGTCTGTAAGCAAAGAAAATCAAGAAGTGAGCCAACACAAGTTTATAGCATTTAAACCAAATTCTGAACTGAGGATATGTAATAATCCATAAGGACAACAGCTCACCTGTACAAGTTCATCACCGACAATCTTCCTGGTTGTTATTAGCATCTTTCCGTTGTCCTTGCGTGTAAAAGTTCCTTTGAGCATGTCACCCTCCATGGACCAGGATCCCTGCAATCAGAATGTCAAAGGTCAGACTCATTTTGAACTTATCAGTGTGACATTCTCTCGTTGACCTATTAGTGATTATTTGTTCAGGAGGCTTGATTAGAGGGTGCTGTGAAAGTTACGTATTCTTCTCTGCTTCTCAAGAGTGAACTTTGTAGCTTCCCACAAAGTTCCCACTCCCATAAGAACAGCACACTTATTCAGCAAATGTTATACATTCACTCTTTTGTTCTAAATCAGTGACACATCACACTTTTCTAAATGGAACCATAGATACCAAATTAATACAGAGCCTTTATTTTTAAGGGTGTAAAGACTGAAAACACCTTTGAAATCTGAAATTGTTATGCTTACTGTGAGCTCAGTGCCATCTGCCATAGAATAGTTAAAGGTGACGTCCAGAGTAAAGTCAATTTCCACTGTGCGGAAAGTGCTGACTTCCTTCAAATGGAACTTATCTCCGGTCTGCTCCAGGGTGATCTTCAGGTTGTCATGAGAAGCTAGTTTCCTTTTCACCATGTTGATGCCTGTTGAAGATATGCAGTACAATTGCACAAACGCCTTATAAATAATGACTCGCTGAATCACTCAACATCTTTAGAAAAAGAACATTTCAGTGTTTGATCTCGAAAGCAACAATACTATGCTTAATTCGTCTGTCCACTCACCCATTTCTTCCATGAACTTCTCGTAGTTCTCATTGCGGTCAACTTTCCAGGTTCCGTTGAAGGCCATGATGACAGACTGCAGTGATCCTGATGGTGGCCTAACTTTACCCCACGCCTGTCTTTTATACCTGTGCGAGTGACAGCACGCTGTCTTATCTGACTATTATCTTCATGCTGATGTGGCCGAGTAAAGCTCACAGAGTATGATTTTCACCCTCCCTCCAGGCTATACGTTACACATCCAAGCATGCCTTCATTGATTGTGCAAAAGAGCGGAGGCTTTAAGTCATCCCATGAGAACAAGCAATCACTTGTATTGGATGGCCAAATATTCACATGGCATTAGTGTCTCTGTTGTTCTCACTCTTTTGGTTTGAATCGTTTGCTGTTTTAAATGTAGGGCGTGTCTGTTACACAATTTGTGGTTTATGTGGCAAGAGCAACTGTGGAACTCGGAGTGGTGTATTTAAGCAATTAATTTTTGATCTGTTTTATCTGTTAAATTGAGAACTGTGAAAGTGATGAATTGCTTATAGCCTACAATTCTTCTATGTATGATATGAAGAACAATTAAACGGTTCAAAAATAGTTTTTCAATGTTATTGCTTACAATGTCTTAAATACTAATGGAAAAGCCACTTTGAGAATGGCATATTCACTTACAATGAAATTTTGAACCAGTTCACAAGTTTGTTTAACCATATACTCTTTAGCCAAATAAAGTTTAAGCGTATTTGGCTTGCTGTCCGTGGTGGAGTGGCTCGAGGAAGCAGCTTCAACTCGAGCTTAGATTTATCCCCCAGGAACTATTCGTGCTAGGAAGAAGAGTACATTAAACGGGGTGCCTAAATGTTGGTAAAGTTGGGGAGGTGGAGGGATGCAAAGACAACTAATGAAAGACGGAGGTGGCAGCTTATATGCTTTGGCAGTTAATTGAACGATTATTCACTCTTCCCAGACCTGCGCTTGTGAACTTTGTTAATTGAAAGATTAGATGGGTTCACTCCTCCCGAAGTTATGTTGTGAACTTCACTAAGTGTACATGGCCTGCTAAACATAAAATTACAGTTTTTGCCCGTTGCTTGAACACATTTAGCAAAACTTCGCTCATTGTGCCAAAACTCTACACACAAGTAAACATGACACAACACTGGGAAATATACCATTCACATCTGTGTCAAATTGAAACTCTACTATCAAAACCTAACATTCCTTTGTCAAAATGTAACTCTGATGACAAAATGACACATACTTGCACCATACAGTATGCATACACTTTCAGATCAGGGGGAACAAACTAGTCTGCTTTATATAAAACACTGCAGTCTTTGATTTTCACTCTTTATTCAGGAGGCACATTTTCAAACAACCAAAAAAGTAAATAGATCTACTCAATATTGTACATTGCAGTTACATGAATTCAGATAAAGTAAAAATAAAATAAAATAAAAAAATTATAGCAAAAAATGGGACCCTGTAGAGTTGCTTCATGGTGATGTTGTGTTTTCCCAAGATGCATCTGATGGTGGTGATGCTCACATGGTTTATGTTGTTGAACACTTGCCTGTCTGCAAGTATTTTCTGTCGTAGCTGGTGGAGACGGATGGCATTGACTGCCCTCGCTTGGTCCACAAAGGCAAGTTCCTGCTGTTATGTGAACAGGTGTTGGCGTCCTCCTCCAGAAGGTCTTCTAGTCATTCTAGAGAAATACAACCACAAATTGTCATCGGTTAGCCTTTTTCTTACAGTATACTTTACTGTATATACTGTATCATCCACTGTACTGAAACATCTCAATATAAGTAATCATGAAATGTTCCACAAAAACTACCATGTTGGCTGCAGAAGGAGAATTAGCTCCCTGTAATACCCTGTACATGTGATGTGGTAATGTGATAGTACAGTGCTGTAAATACCCTCTGAGTAGAGTAGAAGAGAGGTGAAGACATACCTGCTTTCTGTGTTCTTATTACAGATGCCACTGTGAAGTGGCTTAGATGTGGGTGGACTCTCTGCCCAGCTTCCCTCATAGTCAGGCCATGGTTGATGACCACCAAAGTTCCTCTTATATCATCAGAAATAGGGGTCCGTGCATATCGTCCTCCTCCATCCATGCTTGCAAAGTTCTTGAAATGGCTTAACTAATGGCTTTTTGTAGCTGGCTGATTGGTGTTCAGTTTTGCAAGTAAGTGCCTTCATGTGTGTATTTGAGTGGTTGCAATTACCCGATGTGTGTTGTATTTTGGATACATGTGTTTTCCAAATGGCACCCTGAGATTTCATTTTTGAACGAAGTGTGAAATAGAGAGTAGTATGCAGGACCAAGTGTGTTGCATAAAGGAGTAAGTGTGTTGCAGAATTGCAACTAGAGTGCAAAGCAGCGCTTTTGTTTAAGCTATGGGTACATGTGTTTGAGGTATGGTAACAAAAGCTTCATGTTGTGTTACTTTAGTCTAAGCATGGGTCTATAGTGTTCAAGTAATGGGCAAAAACTGTAAAGCAACATGTAGGGTGGAAGTTTTATCTGGAGACTCGATGACAAGATAAAAAGATATCAAGACCTGAGACATGATAATCTCTGATAATGGTTTATTTTATCATTCTCTCAGTCTTAATCTCTGCAATAAAATAAGACCTATGAAGACCTTTTGTATAGTCCCATTGCAAGACCTTTGATATCGTCCCATTGAACGCAAACACTAGAAACGTTTTTTGAACCTTTACTGCTACTGAAACCATGTTGAACAATAGAGGCTTGAACATACAGGACTAAAACCATATACAGTTGTGGTTACAAGTTTACATATACCTTGCAGAATCCTGCAAAATGGGATATTTTTTTGTTAAAATCATAAATATGCTTATATTCTTTGCAAGGCATTTATTAAATAAAAAATACAGTAAAAACAGTAATATTGTGAGTAATCAATTTATAAGAAAAAAATCTGGCCCCACTTTATATTAGGTGGCCTTAACTACTATGTACTTACATAAAAAAATAAGTACAATGTACTTACTGTGTTCATATTGTGTTGCAAAACACCTTTGCTGATATTGAGGTGTGATACGGGTAGGGTTAGGGACAGGTGTGGTGGGATGGGTAAGTTTAAGGGTAGGGTTAAGTGTAAGGGAAGTGTCAACTGTGTAATTACAAATGTAACTACAGAAATTAATTACAGATGTAATTACATGCAGGTATTTTTAAATGTAAGTACAATGTAAAAACATGTATGTACACAATAAGTGCAATGTATCAAATTATTAATTAAAATGTTAGTACGTAGTAGTTAAGGACACCTAATATAAAGTGGGTCCAAAAATCTTACTAACACCAAGCTTTTAAATGGTAGTCTATATGCACATATTCTTTCTGAATATGGTTTTGCAAACCCTGTATGCTCCATTGAAGCCTCTGTTTTATATGCTGTTAATCTGCATTTTCCTTGCGCAATGATTCCTTTTATAAAACACAAAAGGTTGTTTATTAATCAGGGTTGTAAAGTCATGCTTGCTTGCTGTAATCAAATAATCTTGCAATTTGAATTTGCACTATCACTATAGGGAATTAACAATCTTCCCACTGACTCTTATTTCAGACACAATTCAAAACAATCTGTTTCTATGATGTTTTAATCTTTTTATGACAATCAGCTGTCTTACGGCATTTGGCATGTTGATGCATTTTACTACAGAGGTGTAATAACTGCTAGCAAAGTTTATGTCCAGAAGATAATCATTAACTACACGATCTATAATCTACAAATGAAAGTCGATTTCTCAATGGAAGTGGAAGTATTGAAAATATCAGGGTCATAGTGCCTTAGGAAGATTTTAAGGTGAACTAGAAATTGCTAAAGTGGCATTTAGATGTCAGAGCTAGGCATACTTTTTTCATAGTAGTTACATGTTTGTACCACAAGAAGGAGACAGTTGCATTAATATTAAAAGACTGAGCTGAGACACGCTTGACTAAGTGACAGTAGGCCAATTGCCTATTGCAGATTTCTCTTGGTGTTGTCTATGAATAAAAAAAGGGGATTTTTGCTTTTTTTTTATCCAAGTTACAAATACTTTTATTATAATTAACAATTATGATTATGTTTGTGAGCTGACTCTAACTGGTTTAAATACAATTAACTAAAAATCACACTATAAAAAATTGTGTATAGTAATCATTGCAAATAGCAAACATTTCAAAACGTTATTTTATTAAAACAAACTTGACAAAACCATATTACAAAAATAACAAACATAAATTAAACTGTAACAAATATTTAACACTTTAATTTTTACATTTAAATTGGTTTTTACATGTGTTATTGTTTAGTTGATTATGTGTATTTTCTAATTTAGTTAATTCAGTGCGTTGGAATTAATCCGTTGTGACAGCGTGAACATTTAAAAATGTGTGCAAAACAATCCCACACCCTGTTCAGGCCTGTTATATTGTAGCCTGAGTAGTTAGTATATGTGGCTACCTTGAAACTGATAACAATGCTTATGTGGTACATGTCAAAGTAACATCCACATGGATGGCAGGACCCAAGGTTTCCCAGCAGAACATTACCTAAAGCATCACACTGCCTACTCCGGCTTGCCTTCTTCCCATAGTGCATCCTGATGCCATGTGTTCCAAAGGTAAGCCAAAGCACCCGGCCATTCACGTGATGTAAAAGAAAACATGATTCTTCAGACCAGGTCACCTTCTTCCAAATTTGAGCTACAGTAGTGATCGGACCACATGGGCTAGCCTTTGCTCCCAACGTGATTCAATAAGCCTTGGCCGCCCATGACCCTGTCGCCAGTTCACCACTGTTCTTTCCCTGGACCACTTTTGATAGATACTGACCACTGCAGACTGGGAACTCCCCACAAGAGCTGCATTGGAGATGCTCTGACCCAGTCGTCTAGCCATCATAATTTGGCCCTTGTCAAACTCGCTCAAATCCTTACGTTTACCCATTTTTCCTACTTCTAACACATCAACTTTGAGGACAAAATGTTCACTTGCTGCCTAAAATATCCCACCAACAGGTGCCGTGATGAAGAGATAATCAGTGTTATTCACATAATGAATATGTTGGTCATAATGTTATGTCTGGTTGGTGTATAGCCTTTTGCTGTCAGTCGATGGCTGCATCCGAAAAATTGGGCAGCTGACTTGTTACCTTGCTGCCTTTTATCAGGAAATAACTTGTAAAGCAGCATTTGAGGCACCTCACAAAATTAAACTGTTATGCTGCCTTAGAAGTCTGTCTGAAATCAATGATCTACAGCAAAATAGCACAAGCTTAAGTGAATATTTAATTACTACAGCAGTAACTTCTCGCTAGAAATTACATCAGAAGTGGAAACCGTTAGTCAAAAACGTACATCTTTCTTTTTGTTGCTCAACTGTCATCGAATGGAACACATAGGATTGTGGGATATCAAAGGCAGTGAAGGATACATCTACGCTGCCTTCAAAAATTGATCAGATGAAGGTCTCTCATGCAGGAGGCAGAAAGTAAAGCATTGAATTCAGACGTGCCTTGATGCCTTCCTACCTTGAAAAGTGTCTTCCGAAGGCAAGATTTTAGATTTGACTGTTTATTTTTATTTGATTTTGAGTATGTTTATGGGCACTAGAATGGATAACTTATAAATCCTGAATATTGATAATTTTGCAAAAGAAAACAGAGTACAATGCTATTTTGTTTCATCATACACCACAAACAAATTAGACTATGCATCTTTAAAATAATATTTTAATACAATACTTAAATATATGCTGCAAGTAGAGGTGTACATAAAAGCATTGTGACATGGGCAGGTTTCCTTTAAAGAAATCTATCTGTGAGATTCAATGAATACAAACTCTCACACCAATAAAGTCTATCCACTTTTTAAATAGTAAATATTCACTTGAAGACATGTTTAGAATCTACTCATTCACACAATAACTACTCATAGTAAAACAATAAGAGAAGTGTAAGTATATTCTAAATTATAATACATGTTTGGCCAGTTCTCTGATGCAATGAGTGTAATGATTCTAATGTGCAGACATTTTATTATTTACAGCATGCACATTATCCTCAGAAACATGACAGTATTTCCAATATAATACATTGATACAGTAATAAAAAGTGGTGTGATACTGAAAATCTACAAGTTATTTCTTAATTACTAAATTAATGTGCGCAATTTAAAAAAAGAGGTTTGCTTTAGGTATTTCTGTTGTAGTGCTCAACTTTAAATATCCACACACAGACATACAGGACAAAAGAAAATAACTTGTTTTACTCAGTGATAAAATAAAATATTCCTGGACTAAATACTGAGCCTTGATGAAAACAAACACTCGATGAGCATGTTTGCATGTTGCATTGCAATTTTTTACCATTTTCCAGTTGTATTTATTCCGATGTTCTTTTTCTGTATTAAATCAATTTAACAGTTGGCACTCAACGTAGTATCATTAATATCAAATGGACAGCAGTTTCCATATTGCTATGTAAGGTGTGAACAGCTCTGTTTACCCTCTGCGCTATAATACCCTTCCCCACCCTATTTTTAAATTTTTTGTGAATCATAATTGGCACTTGAAAAGCAGGGGTCACTGAAGAACATTCTGAGAGGGGAAGAATAAAATGATTTTGATGAAGACAACAAAGTACAGTATGTTCCTTTTCATAGATTTTAGAATTAACACATTAGCTGAGAACTTTGCATCGCTGCGGTCACACAGTGTGTCTGTTAAGTCTTGCGTGAGAGAAACCACACTTTCATTGGCTCTTTTTTTCCTTTCATGGATATCGGTCCTCGGTACTCCAAATGAAACTGAGGATCAGCGTTTTCCACTGACTGCAAACACCTGAGACAAAACAATACAATGACAACGTTCACTTCATGATTGTCAAAAAATAACAAAAAAGGTCTTATATACAAATATATATATATATATATATATATATATATATATATATATATATATATATATATATATATATATATATATATATATATATATATATTTAACCACTGAATAAACCTAAATTAATTTATAACAACAAAATACATTTCAATGAGTTGAATCGGGTAAAAACTGCTCTTTAGCATTACAGATTACCATTTTTAAATAGCCTTTTAAGTATATTAATTGTAAACTGCGTCTTTTATAAAAATACAGATTTTTGTCATTCAGGTTTGACATGGTTCTCTCACCTGTATGTGTATTCAGACACATTTATCTTTCCTTTCTCTCCTGTGGTCTCTGTACGACTTGTCAGGTTGACCGTGTTTCCAAACAAACAGTAACGGGGCATTCTTTGCCCTATTACCCCTGTGACCACCTCTCCTGTGTGGATTCCAATGGTGATCTGCTCCAAAACATAGCAGTTAGATAGTAAATATGTAAAGCTTGAAAATATGTAAACACATTCATGTAACGCATTAATAATAACATTGTCTTCAACAATTCTGACATATTTATAAAGAAGAAATCATTCTTTTTTTCTTCAGCAAATGCATAGAACATTCCCTGCCTGAGCGAGACACGCTCTGCCATGTGTACGTGCCAGAGCAGAGCACTATTCAGAATAAAGTTAATGTGGGTGTATTTTTAAACACTAAAAGGAATGATGATCTGAAAATGTCTTCCTTTGCCAGACTGTGCTTTCTTTTGTGTGTGTGTGTGTGTGTGTGTGTGTGTGTGTGTGTGTGTGTGTGTGTGAGCTGGTAATCCCTACGGTATGGGGACAAAATGTCCCCACAAAGATGGCAATATCCAAATTTTTGTCCTTGTGGGGACATTTTTTTGGTCCCCATGAGGAAAACATCTTATAAATCACACTAAGTGATGTTTTTTGAAAAAGTAAAAATGCAGCATGTCTCCTGTGATGGGTAGGTTTAGGGGCAGGGGCAGTGTAGGGGGATATAAAATATGGTTTGTACAGTATAAAATGCATTACGCCTATGGAATGTCCCCACAAAACATGGAAACACAACATGTGTGTGTGTGTGTGTGTGTGTGTGTGTGTGTGTGTGTGTGTGTGTGTGTGGACTGGTAATCCCTACGGTATGGGGACAAAATGTCCCCACAAAGATGGCAATATCCAAATTTTTGTCCTTGTGGGGACATTTTTTTGGTCCCCATGAGGAAAACATCTTATAAATCACACTAAGTGATGTTTTTTGAAAAAGTAAAAATGCAGCATGTCTCCTGTGATGGGTAGGTTTAGGGGCAGGGGCAGTGTAGGGGGATAGAAAATACGGTTTGTACAGTATAAAATGCATTACGCCTATGGAATGTCCCCATAAAACATGGAAACACAACATGTGTGTGTGTGTGTGTGTGTGTGTGTGTGTGTGTGTGTGTGTGTGTGTGTGTGTGTGTGTGTGTGTGTGTGTGTGTGTGTGTGTGAAAGTGTCTTTTCCATCCATCTAATACAGCATTCACTCTCATTTAGATGCGGCACATCTTCAACAGTCGCACGTATAATAACAAATCTGTGTCTTCTGGTTAAACAAGAGACCCCGCAGAGACTCTTCTTTACTGCAGACACGTCTAACACAGTTTAGAAATGTATTATAGAGCTTAGAGCTAATATTCTTAGAAAACATAAAACATCCTTAATACACTGGGTAAAATGTATACCCACAGGAGCATGTTTTATGAAGGGGGTGTTTTATAAAGGACAGCATGGTGGGTGGGTGCTTATGTGATCCCATCAGCCAGGTATGCGAAATATGCAAGAGATGTTAAAGTATGCGAAATATGCAAGAGATGTCTAAACATTCAGGATTTATTTATTCATTCAATTACAAAATAAGCAGTATCTACTTGTGTATTATGTTGTGAGCTCACAAAACATACTGTATGTGCAGTGTGCATTGGAAGTAAGTGAATTTGCTAAAATAATTTCAGTGATTGATATTTGCTGTTTAACACATAATAACAATTACAGCAGCGTCTGCTTTTTATAGATTTTCAAAGTACTTTTACAAATGTCTTTTCCAAAACATTGCCAAACACACTATATAAAAAACATGGCAAAATGTGATTTGTTATAATTGGTTTAATTTGAATACTGTTTTACGTTCACTTAAATTAGAGGTTGTTATAATGTTTTTTTTATGTTCTGTAAGTGTTAAAGGCGTTATGACATGGATTTTTTTTTTTATCTTAATTATCTATTAAGATAATTATGTTAATATAGTTCCCTTTCAAAGTGGAACTTCGACGCTGCTTCATGGAGCAGTGACTGGTGTCTGAAGCACTTATACCAAACACGCCAATTCATTGGCTGACGGCAGTCCATGATATCACCAGCAGAGCGCCTGTGAGTATAAAATGGTGCCTGCAAAACACATCATCAGCTTTTTGTCTTCAAGTGCTGTTTGTTTGCGAGTGTGTGGAATACAATGGAGAGCAGTGATACGATTTTCAGACAGTGTGTTCCCCCTCAAGCCAGTTCAAGCAATCTTTGTATTTAGAAAAAACACTCTGTATTCTTCTGATCCAGCGGAGAGCATGCTGCCTTCAAGAGTTATATCCCTCATAGGTCTGAGTCTACCTCTAAACCATCCACTTCTTACAAACCTTCTGAGCCATCTCCAGAATGTTCCAGAAGAGAGGATCAGAAGGTCAGAAGGTCAATACTAAGACGTATTGCCAAAAGATGTGTGTGTTGCGTTCTTTAACGGTCCGCCTGGAAACAACAGCCACGACTCCAAACTTGTGGAAGAAGAGCACCGTCGTGTTTACAATTGTGACAGTGAGCGCTTACCAGGATCAACTAAATGCTGGATTTTCAAAAGTAGGAGGCAAAAAAAAAAAAAGTAAAACAATACTCCTTTCAAAAAAAGGAGGCAAGACCTCAGGGAGTTTATTACTAGGAAGCATTCAGAAAAGAACAACTGAATGGTTATCATAACATTACCCCTCCCCCCTCTGAGATGGGTTTCTGGAGCACAAGAGGTTGTTAAAGCGGAGACATCAGGCTCTATCTTGGACTGATAATGCTAGTGGTGCGTGTCGCAATTTAAAACAAACCCACAATCTGATATGGTCCATGGACAGTCCTTGAGGTTAGCACTTTTGAGGGTAAACGTTGGACAAAGATGAACAATGATCTGGAAAATACTGGACAGTGCATTTTCCAGATCATTGGACCCTCCATTTGTGACATCATGGACTGTGGTCAGCCAATTGATTAGCCTGTTTGGTACACATGCTTTAGACACCAGTCAAACTGATTGCGTTCGCCATAGTGTCAACTCCATGATGCAGCATCTTGTTCCCCCTCCTCAGGGAACCGGGGTTACATACATAACCCAAACGTTTTTTGCACAAGACTATTATTTTCAACCTTCGTCTGAAATGAAAAGTTTTTAACAGGCAGCTTCTTTAAGGCTTGTCAGTAAACAGCCAATGTTATGATTGGCTAACATCACTGCATAGGAAACGGTATCACCACCCACCTGCTATTGCAATAAGTGTTCTGAAAAAAATATCCATATAAAACCGTCATTTACAGACAAAGCATTATTAAATTATTTAAACAAAAGTTTCTGTGAGAACTCTCAATTACGCTGTGCCTCATTTACAAAACAAAAATGATTCAAACAAACATATAATCCTCCAACACAATGTGGGACACCATTAAAATAAACCATCCACTAGTTTCCGCTGGGATCCTTATGAAGTTTGTACAGAGATGCAAATGAGCTGCTTGAACTGGATGCATCAAAGCAAACATTCATTCACTCTTCCAATTGTACTGTTGTTGACAGACTGTGTGGAACATGTCAGAAACTGAAAACGCATCTGTATACTGTATCCAGTGTCTGTGTCAGTGATTAAAATGGGTTCCTGCTTTTAATGTGACAAGACTCATCCAGTGTTGGAAAAATGTCAGCTATTAAGCTACTGAAAATCCAGTGGGCGGGGCCTATGGTGCGATGATGTAACTGTTTGTTGATGTCTAGCTCTGGAGGCAGTCATATGTAAATGTTTTTGCCTGTGTGATGTAACAGATCCCACAATATAAAAATGAGCAGTTTTCGAAGCTTGATAAAATACATGCTTTGTTCGATCTGTTAAAAGATTAAGGTACATTTTTTTTCTCATGATGATAATCTGATAATTTGCAGTTTGGACCTTTATTTCAATTATACTGTAATGTTGAATGACTATTAATATTATTTTTATGCCAATAAATTCTTAGTGCTTAGTAAAGAAATGCCATAAAAAATTTCAAATATCAAATATTTCAAATACTGTCTTTATGTTGATTCCAAATTAATTTGGAGATTCACTATAAAAAAGTATTCCAAATTGTGGTAAAGAAATTGTCCAAAAAGTGCAAATAATCACAAATAATTAAAGAAATCTGTGGGATTCATTAGTTATTTATTTTTTAAACTGATCAACAGTTATACATTATGAACATGTGATCTGCATATGATGACCCTTTCTTTCATTTCGGCCCATAAAATCTGCAATTATGTGTTGTTTCTTCCTGTGTATTGAAAACGTTTTAGGTTACTTGACTGTAACCTGAAAAAGCAGGAACGAGATGCTGTGTATTCATACGCATTGGGAAAACATCTTTGTTTGATCGGTTATGAAGCATGAGTGGCACTTTTTTCAGGCAACAGGGTTACATTCAAGTGACCCGATTTTTAATGACCATAGACAGTCAGGACCTCGGTTTAACGTCTCATCCGAAGGACAGTGCCCTTTGAAAGAATAGTGTCCCCCATAACTATACTAGGGCGTTGGGACCCACACAGCGCCCCCTGCTGGCCTCACTAACACCTCTAGCAGCTACCTAGTTTTCCCAGTTGGTCTCCCATCCAGGTACTGACCAGGCTCAGCCCTGCTTAGCTTCAGTGGGAAACCAGTCTTGGGCTACAGGGTTATTTGGCTGCTGGCTTGTTTGGGGGATGTTAAATGCAATGTGTCCTGGGAGATAGCAGGAAGCAACAGGACATTTAACATTTCACGGGAAACCGCTGCCCCCCGGAACACCAAAGGTGGCGGGGATGGATGGGGTCCTGGGTGCAAAAACCTCAGGACTTTGTACAGATGATAGTCCTCACTCTGCCTCTGGGCCTCCCTCCATTTAGGTGCTGAACTGGGTTGGGGCTTGGTGGCCGGCAGCCCCTCCCCTCTGTCCCTGTCTTTAATGCCTGTGAGGTTCAGCCACTAAAAATGCCTCTCTGTGGTGACCAAAGCTGACATAGATCGGCCGAATGCACGGCCCGTCTGTTCAGTCACCCAGTGAGACAGAATTGTGGGCCGACAGAGTTCTGAGAAGGCCTCCTCATCTATGGTCCCGCACATACTCTGATCTTTTAGAAGGTCAGACTGGTATGCATGTAACACCGCCATTGTGTGCAGAGCAGAGCCCGCAAGCGTCTATAACCTGAGGCATCATCGTATAACCACGTGCCCTTGCACTCAGAATAGTCGAATAAGTCGGCGTAGAGGGCACAAAGTCATGCAATATGTATGGTTAGTTAACTCGTCATGGAGGCCTTTGAAGAAGGGGAGAGACCGTCGCTTAGGCCTCTGGACAGAAATATATCCTCTAACTTTTTGGGGCCCGTCCAGTTGTAACCTGGCCACTGCACGAGTCACCAACTCGAGTAACTCCTTTTGCACTTTATCATTACGGGAGGAGTGCTCAGAGGTGGCACTCTTGAAATCCATCTCATTAGAAACGAGAGATGCAGCGTCCTCTGCCCGATCTGAAGAAGTGTTGGGACACACTTCGGACATAATGTTCTCTAGTGCAGCACTGGGAATGGCCCCAGCACACTGCTCCCACTTCTCTATCGCTCATCCATGATCCCCTATCCATTACAGTGAAATGACGGAATAGAATGAAACACACCATTACACATAGAAAAAAATCCATTAGAGCAATTTTTGAATGCACAGCATTTCATATTTTTTGGTCACATCTCTGGACATTATGATAAGCCACAATAGGCCAAATAAAATTGTTCCAACTGTTGCCAAAGCAATATCGATGATGGTGTTTCATTTGAGTGAATGATTCTATGACTCATTCATAATACACCTGTCACCACTTACTGCCATAACAATGTACAATATCCATCAGAAAGAGTCAATGAAAAATACATAGGCTGACAATCTGTAGGGATGCAGCTCAGCCAAATATGAGAACCAGAACTAATTGTAATGGGTGGTGGTTGTAGTAAGTGCACAACGAATAGGAATATCCAAAAGAACAGTCTTTAATCACAAATCTCAGGAGACACAGAAAATATATAGACAACCAAGCAAACTGAAACGACATAGAACAATGAACTGAGGAAACTAAGGGAGTAATTAGGTAACCTAGAAACTAAGTAGCAAACAGAACTCAGGCAACGCAGAACACACACACAAAAAAAACTAAAACTAAATAGACTAGACCATAATTCTGACACTAATACTCTATATTATATTATTATACTCTATATTATAGAATTTCATATATTAAACAGTACACAGTATCTCATCATATGATATCTCAGCACCATCAGCATGCCAACTTCTGCAGTCTTGGTAAAACTCTCCTTCCTGTAGCTTTCTAGTAATCCTGAAGACCTTGATTAGCTTGTTTAGGTGATTAGGGTTGTAGTTAAACTCTGCAGGACCGTGGCCCTCCAGGACCGAAGTTGCCCATCCCTGATGTACAGTACATTGCACATTAGACCTATTCTATATGTTCCTTCAATTTAATTGGACAAGCATTCCAATAGTACTGATAAAAGTAAAGCAGCACTGAAACACAACCGCACCACACACTCTAGGTTGTGTGATATTGCTGTAATGTTCTCCATTGCATAGATTTGAACTGGTATTCAATCTTAGACAAAGACAATAATTTTGTGTCTGTATAGTTCAGCTAATGCCTTCAGAGAATGCAGTGATACTATGTTACCCTGCTGATTATGGAACGAAAAAGACCTTAAAACAATCTCATGTGCAATGCATATCATTTTTTATTTTTGTTTAAACTTGTAACTGGATCAAGAAAATATCTTAGTGATCACCTGCACAGGATCCTCGTCCACTTTCACCTGTCCAGCGATCTCCATCATGTCCAGGGCCAGGTGACAGATAGATTTTGCATGGTGGGTGCAGGGCTCTGGAAGACCACTCACGGTCATGTACTTATCACCAACAGTCTCCACCTTTCAGAAAATAGAAAGATATTTAGGAAAGTGATGGATTAAAATCAGAAACCAACAGAAATAGCTAATGTGGTAACCTCAAAGGACTTTCCATGAGCTACACTTAGATATTTTTGAGTTCTCTATCCCAATATAGATATTTACTTAACATTTTTAATCAACATTTATTGATTAATGGATATGAATACAAGATATGAAATTAATTTAACAAAGTCAATAAAACATTGAAAGATATTGTGTGGCCTTGAATGTATGATAATAACTAGCCTTAGTTTGTGATATGAATAAAGCCAAACAAAATAACATGAAAATAGCAGGATAA
The DNA here is from genome assembly GCA_023029165.1 of Gobiocypris rarus. Taxonomy (NCBI): domain Eukaryota; kingdom Metazoa; phylum Chordata; class Actinopteri; order Cypriniformes; family Gobionidae; genus Gobiocypris; species Gobiocypris rarus. Next base: position 23,322,923 of record CM040914.1, on the reverse strand, counting down.
ACTATCATCCAAGTTAGCCAATTGTAAGACACTTTTGATTCACTTTTGAGTTTTCTTGAAGACGCACACTGAAAATGATGCCAATAAAACATGTCCCCTCCAAATTCAAAGCTAATGCAACAAACTCTAAAACACATCTTCAGAGAGAGCCCAGTCCTTCATGAGACCTTTGGACCACATAGATACAGTTGGCTTTGAGTAAATATTGCTTTTTTTGGATAGCCAGCCTTGAAATTCTACCCGACCGTTTTGTTTAGTTAGCAAAGCTACATGAAGTGCATTCTTGTCTGTACGCCTAGGATGTTCTCATGCCCTTGTTTTTAAGAGAGCATTGTACATTATGTGTAGTTGGAAAAGTACAAGCTATGGGGCACAGAAAGTTAATAAAGTTAATAAAGCTACAGAAAATATAAAACCATTGCTGTTTTGGTTGCTCTGGAAGTTCAAAAGACTTGCATTTCAATTGTAATATCTAAATCAAGAGTGTCAAACATACAGCCTGAGAGCCAAATATGGCCCTAGAGGCATAATCCAGCTTGTGAAATGATAAAAAAAAAAAAGTTAAATCTTGCTAAAAAAAACAACAATAAAAAAAAAAACCTTTCACATCCAAATAATTTATGGGAATGATACATTTTTTATATTCAGTTTTTAGCTAAACTTGTTTGCATTAAAGCTCACGTTTTAAAGCACTAATATAGAAAATATGCATAATATCTGGCATGAATTTACATTTTTAGCTGAAATTGGATTTGTGGCCTCAGATCTTTCGAATATTCAGATCGATTATGACCTCTGACCTTTAACATAATAACTTTAATAATAATAATATGCTGTTTGTTAATAGGCCAGAGGAGAACTGGCACCCCGACTGAGCCTGGTTTCTCCCAAGGTTTATTTTTCTCCATTAGGTCTCCTGATGGGGTTTTGGTTTACTTATCTAATTACTGATCTAAAGCCCACAGTGTTACTGTATGATAATCAAAATATATTCTGTTGCATTATTTTTCTGTTTAACACTGTGAAGCTGCTTTGAAACAATCTGCATTGTTAAAAGCGCTATATAAATAAAGTTGACTTGACTTGACTTGATGCAAGTGAGGAATCACTTGCCATAACATGGACATGAAGGAAAACTAATAAGGTTAAAAGAATATCCTAATTGTTTCTGAATGAGTGTGGTGGCATCCCTCCATAGCCACTTCATTGTGTGGAATAGAGTATTCAAAACTAAGTTGATAATTGAAAACTGTTGTATTTACTAAAAATGTAACAATATGAGAAAAAATAATAGAGTGTAGATTTTTGCTTTAGTTCAAATAACTGTTTGATGATGGTTACACTTTATTTTAAGGTGCCCTTAAGTGTAATTATACAAATAAGTACTGAAGAGTAATATTATTTAACAACATATACTAACTACATAATTAGGATTAATATTTGGTTTAGGGTTATTTGCTAATACTTTTGCATGATTTACTGTTATTACTATAGTAAGTATATGCAAGATGTGTAGCAGGGACACTGTAAAATTGTGTTACTGAAATGTTGTGTTACTGAAATGTGTTGGAATTTAAATGAGAAAAAGGCCTGTACTTATAATACACCATACAGTTTCTGTAATATTAAACCAAGAACAATATATCAGTATTGTTGTTTGATTAATATTCCCTAATTACCAATTGCATATGCCTCTAGTGAATAAAGTAGAATAAATTAAATTGTTCTTCTCTTTTATCCCAGAAATTGTTACTCAGAGGAATGTGAATTGTGAACATGCTCTGGGTTGCCTAAAGCAAGGTTTAACAAATAATAATAATAAAATATAAACCCACATAAGATAATTCAATCTAGCACTTGACCTAAAATAAGCTTCACACTCAGCTCTAAATATAGTCATTCATTTATTGATCTAATTAGGTACATCATAAAGTATTTAATATAAAACTATGTATCATAAAAAGACATTGTAGCTGGTAGGTTTAGTACTTTTGTTGAAAGCGACACCTTTATTACAGTAAGTTTGTTAAAAATGACACTGAAATTAGATTTTGATCTTTTTCACCTTGCAAGTAATAATGCTTTAACTTTACATTGTGGCTAGCGTGCCTTCTCACATGCACACTCACGCAAAGTTATCCATGTACCTGGGACCATTTTTTGTCAAGATATTTTTAGGCCAGTCACAATCATACAGCGTTGTGTCTTTTGTCTTTTGTATTTTTATGTCTATCAATTCTGAAGCATTTTCCGTAATCATAAATATTTCATTTTCTTCACAGCTGTTCCACTAAACCAAAAACACACGTATGAACAGATTCAATTTACAGTTTAAAATTCACTCACCTTATACACATAAGGGTTCTTCCGAGAATCAGTGAGGATGTCAAATCTGGTGTAGATGTCGTTGAGAAGGTTGACAATTTTAATGGCTCCCTCTGCTGATGCATGTTTGCTGCAGAACGCATTGAACCCAACAATGCCACTAAAAAGAATTGTCACGTTGTCGTATCGTTTGGCAGGCACGGGCCGCTTATGCCTCAGTTCATTGGCTACAGACGGAGGCAGAACCGAATACAGCAACCTGAAACAAAGAGATATCATTATTTGTATGTGCACTCTTCAAAAAGATAACACACATATGTTCATTGAATTCAATATCACTGACTGAACAATATATTTTATTTTTGAGTCATGCAGTTACAATTTACTTTGGTGTAGTCATCCAAAGCATTACAGTTGTTTGCTTTAGTTTGTTTTTAAAAAAAAAGAAGGTTGTTAAAAAGACATAAATGAAATAATCTAATACAAAATTAATCCTTTTGTGAAATTCACTTCAACTGACCATAGTGCATCACTTCATTCTTTTAGACACTGTACTTTCCCTGAAGGTTGAGTGCTAATTAGCCACAGAGCTGTTAGAGTATTGGCTCTCTACATTTAGAAATTCATCCATCTGTTCTGTTCTAATTTCATACTGCCATTGGGAAAACACAAATATTAACCTCTGTAATCAAAAAGCATTTTAGAGCTCTGTTATACAACATGATATATGAAAATATGAAATGAATATTGCAGGCTCTTTATAAATATATATTTATTTAAGAATTTTCTGCTCACCAAGGCTGCATTTGTTTGATCAAACAGAGCAAAAGCAGCAATATTGTGAAATATTATTACAATTTAAAATAACTGTTTTTCTTTAAATATTAAATTAACATTACAATGTAATTTATTTCTGTGATTCTCAACTGTACAACAAAAAAACAGCAATTTTCTATGAGGCGAGCCCTACATCATCTGCATATAAAAACTGTGTCCTAAAATCACATACATAAACTGAAAATGACAGTCACAACTCAGTGCCCTAAATTGACCAACTGCACAAGTTTTAGTGCAGGACACCTGCTAGTGAAGATAAGGCTGCTCTATTCAGCACATTCAGAATATGGCCCATTTGTTCACCTGTTATCAACAAAGTCACAAACATCCAGGTTTCCAAGAAATGCATGTGCATCTAACGCTATTGACACATTTAAAATGTTGTATTGTACATTGAAATGAACTGAAAAGGTATGCTTAGTTAGAAGTCATAACCACACGTCAGCTACTCATTGTAATTCTTACACTTATATATTTTAATTTGCAACAAAAATGAAAAAACAACCTACACCATATTTAATGAGGATTTGCTAAACCCTACTTAGGAACACTCATGTTTTGAATTCTGACTAGAACACAGGGATTTGTGTTGCTCCAGCTGGTATTTATTGTCTGTGTGGATGAGAGAGAGGGTCTCTGGTGATGTTCAAGGTTCTCCACCAGATTTAATAAACAAACACAGAGCTTGCAGACTGGCTCCCCACGGAGAGTGCAAATACAGCCTCATTTTCCAATCAGGAAAAGAAAGACAGCCATCTTAAAAAAGCAGTACACAGGGGAAACAAAGTAAAACCAATTTCATGCTTATTTTTATTTTTATCACTATAGCCTTGTGACAGTTTGTGTGGCATTATATCACCAAACTATAGACTCAAGCAGGAATGTAAGGGCTAGGGTGCCATCTGGAGTAGGGCCTTAGTCATTAGATCTAAAAGTGACCTTTGATGCATTACTCAGTGTATTGGTCTGGATCTGGATCCTCACACATGGTCTCGGATAAGACTACAGCCTATTTCCAGCTTGCCTTGTGTAACCACCCATTTAGACATGAAGAGATGGTCTGATTGACATGTAATGTAATTTACAGATTACTGTACAAAGGTAATGCATGCAGAGGAGGATATGAGCCTTAGTTTATTTAGATATTAGAATTTAAATTATAGAATACTGTAAACTCCACACAGACTCTCAAAGGTATTCCATTAGTGAAGAAGGAAAGGGAAGAATTTTGACAGAAATTTAACACTATACTGTATTACGTTTAACCATTTAGCGTTGCCAATTGATAACAATTAATTTCTACTAATTTCCTTGTTAGTCAGAAAAAAAATACAATAAATTATGGGAATTAAAAGGGCAGGTCTTATAATAGACAATGATGTGCTGTTTTTAAGTCAAATGACATTTGAATGTCCCTCCAAAACTCTTTCCCAGGGTCACCCTCACAAGGAAGACACCTTTTGAAGTGCTACAGAAATTGCTCTATTAACCTAATTTTTAAACACATCTTCTGAAGGTTTTTTTTTTTTTTGCAGCAGCAGCAGCATCTTTGATAAGTAAATTAGACATTTTTATTCAAAAATCAACTTTGTCTAACATAGTTTTACTGTAAATTGAGAAAATATATAAATAATAGGGATCTACTTATTTTTGGTTTCAAGTATATAAAATCCCAAGTATATAAATCTATACATTTCTAAAAGAAATGTGCATTTAAATATATCATAATTTTATAGAAATTGTATATGTTTTCTCATTTTCCATTGTGGTTCAGCGTTGCGACATTTCCCTAAGTAACCCCCAAAATCCCTAAGTACTTTTTTGGTTTGTATGATTGAAGCTATTTAATCTAATAAAAACTTATTTGAAAAAAATGTCATGGTTAGAACATAATGCATCCCATAGAGGGTTAGTACGGTATACTGTAGACCGAGACTAGATAAAAAATGAGTTAATCTCATAATCAATTACAAGTAATGCGAGTTATGTAATCAGATTACTTTTTCAAGTAACAAGTAATGCATTACTTTTTCATATCGTTTTCCCATCTATTTACTGACAGCTCTCCTGTTCCCATTTTTAGAGAAAAATCGGGAGTGAGTACAGAGTTGTTGTGTGTGCTGTGTAAACACGTCATTGTAGTTCTAGATTAAATGTGAGCATGCATTTACTCATCTCGCTTGCAGAAAAACAGATTCAGCCGGAATTTGCATTTCCTTCACGCTGAGGCAACAGGATAAATGAAGCTTACTTGAGAACAACATATAATATTTTAATGAATAGAAAATAGCCTTAAATAATGTATAATTTCCAGTACATGTCAAGCTTTTTGCACATTTTACACGAGATGCACGTTCAACGTGCCGTGGTAATGAACAGTACCTGCTTGTAAAAGCGAATGAACATATCCTGTATCCAAGTTTAAATCACTAAATATTGAGGAAGCACTAAATATTGAGGAAGCAACAGTGCATGTCAAGTTAGAAAAAAATATATTTTTCTAACTTCATAAGATCGGCCACTGATCAGAACCAGCTGATAATCACACATTTTGATGATGTGTGATTATCATGTGCTCACACTGTAAGAGGGGATTATGAAAGGCTGAGCAGCAATGGTCTCAAGGGGATGAAACACAGGGAAACTTTTTTGAGCAATGTTGCTTGGGCACTTTCTCATTGAGACTGGGCAATACATTAGATCAGTTGTGTGTCTCACCCATAGACTGTAAAACTCACAAAGACGCGCAAATACACTCTCTTCCGTTTAAGCAAGTAAAGCCACCAGTGTCCAAATATGGCTCTGACACCTTGGGTCTCGAGTCTGCGCAGTAGTGAGCGTGAAGCGGAGCCGCAGTATCAAGGTATGTCCCATTACATTTCATGGTGAGGGTGGGATTTATGACCTATACTGCATCCAGCCATCTGCGGGTGTTTGAGACGCTTTGGCTTCACTTTTCAGGCCTCGTGTAGCACACTTGGTCTCACCTGGTTGCCCGTTGACGCCAACATTGCCCAGCAACATTGCTCAAAATGTTACCCCATTTAACATCACATTCAGTCTCCCCTGGGTTTGAGTAAAATAAAAATGCGGATACAAGGTGTATACAATTTAAACTCTTAACTCCACTAATAGTAATGTTAAACGTTAATTCTGCAAACCGATCAATGTCCTCAGAGCAGTGCTGCGCTTCACCTGCACATTTATTTAATTATTGAAGCCTTTGCGATTTCATAATCTCACTAAGCCCATTTTGGTTTAATTTGCAGCCCTAGATTAACCTCACACAAGCACAAAACAAATTCTCACCTCATAAACAGTCTCACATACTAAACTGTATTGCACACGTGCTACTGTGGTAAATGTAATCATCGCACAGACCGATTTTTCTGTAGCATTTTTATGTCGCACTGTACAGCCCTGCCTTCCCCCAGAGGAGGGTCTCTCAACCCTCTCTTCTCTCGCCACAGTGCAGGAGTTCAGGGTTCGAGGATGCGACACCTCTTCACGCATCTCAAGCCAAATGTTAGAGTTACACGCCACACACTGCCTATACTTCAGGTTCAGCGGCATCCTGTTTACCTCAGTTACAGAACAAGACACACCTGTCCTGCATTAGGAAATTGCAGTCCTACTGGCGAAGGAAACAATAGAGCCGTTCCATACAGCCTAGATAAAGTCAGGGTTTTACAGCCCATACTTCATTGTACCCAAGAAAGTCAGTGGGTTATGGTGGATCTTGGATTTGCGTGCCTTGAACTGGGCCCTTCAAAAGCTTACGTTCAAGATTCTAAACCAGAAATCCATCCTCACAAGTGTTTCCCCCTTGATGGTTACGTCACACCCGGACTTGGTTCTCTGACCTAATGCTCCTCACAACAACCCTTCCCTGACAGATTCCCCTGAGGAAGGACCTTCTTTTTCAGGGACGGGGCACCATATGGCACATATGGGACCTGTAGGCAATTTTCGGTCAGCGAAAAGTGCCTGGAATTTGGGCCAACAGATTTTCACGTAGTCCTGAGACCCAGTTTGGATATGGGCACTGAAGGTGTGGGTCGCAGTGAGATGATGCAACTCCTTAGCTTTTATTGGGTGCTAAGCAGACAGTGGCTGAAAGAAAGAGGTGATTTAGTAGATTAATCTAGTGTGTTCATAGCACTTCCATCAATCCCCCTCCAGCGTATTCAGTTTGGAGGTGTTCGAATAAACATATTCACTATGTTGGCATGCTTCTTGGAAGCAGATTTTTAGAATGCAGAGGTGTTTATGTTGATACACTCCTCCCACTTATCATCTGTAGCCCCCTCCAGAATTGGAGGAGATAGTATAGATGTAGGTGCATCCATGCAGCACGCTTCCTGTAGGAATGGGTGAGTTGGCAGATTTGTCTTCCAACTTTCTCTGTCGCCCCCCTCCAGTACTGTAAATTGGAGGTGAGAGTGTAGATGCCAAGGAATCTATTAGGGTTGGTCAGAATATCATTTTTTGAGCTTCGAAACTTCGGTGTTACTCAACATCGAATATTCAAAGCTTCGGAGGGAGGAGGCTGAACAAATTTCAATTTATCATATAGTGATAATGTGGGCAGATCAGAGATTTAGTTGATATAGTTAAATAGTTTAGTCATTCATTTTATTTGTATATTTAGTTGAAAATTTAGACCAAAATTTTAGTGTCCCCACTAAACCGAAAGTAAAATGGTCACGGGTGCACTGTAATTCATTTACGGCTGCACAGTGCACACACACTGTAATGTGACGGTGAAGGAACCCTTTTTCTCCTTCACATCCCTAACAGGTAAAAAGGCTAATATATTTTGATTCTATTATTCAATTTTCCACAGTGTCAAACGAACGCAGCTTAATCCAAAATACAAGCTCAGGCATTTAAGCTCATCCAGTTGTGCGCTCTAGTTGTGAATACTCAGTTGCAGGGAACGCAAAGAAGAAGCAAATATGTTTATTAAGTATAACGAGGTTGGGTTTCTATTCAACTGTCCATCCTATTAAAACGACTAGGCTACAAGATAATTGTAAAAAAAGAGTATTGTATTTCGCAAGATTTTATGATGTAAACATATTCAAACGTGAATGAGAACCGTTTCGAGGGGTATGGCAGATGTGCGGAAAAAAAAGAATCCATCCATCCATCATCTTCTGCTTATCCGGGGCCGGGTCGCGGGGGCAACAGTCTAAGCAGAGACGCCCAGACTTCCCTCTCACTAGCCACTTCCTCTAGCTCTTCCGGGGGAACCTCGAGGCGTTCCCAGGCCAGCCGGGAGACATAATCCCTCCAGCGTGTCCTAGGTCTTCCCCGGGGCCTCCTCCCGGTGGGACGTGTCTGGAACACCTCCCTGGGAAGGCGTTCAGGAGGCATCTGAAATAGATGCCCTAGCCACCTCAGCTGGCTCCTCTCGATGTGGAGGAGCAACGGCTCTACTCTGAGCTCCTCCCGAGTGACCGAGCTTCTCACCCTATCTCTAAGGGAGTGCCCAGCCACCCTACGGAGAAAGCTCATTTCGGCCGCCTGTATCCAGGATCTTGTCCTTCCAGTCATGACCCACAGCTCATGACCATAGGTGAGCGTAGGAACGTAGATCAACCGGTAAATCGAGAGCTTTGCCTTACAGCTCAGCTCCTTCTTTACCACGACAGACCGGTACATCGACTGCATTACTGCAGAAGCTGCACCGATCCGTCTGTCAATCTCTCGTTCCATCCTTCCCTCACTCGTGAACAAGACCCCAAGATACCTGAACTCCTCCACTTGAGGCAGGAACTCTCCACCAACCTGAAGTGGGCAATCCACCCTTTTCCGACTGAGAACCATGGCCTCGGACTTGGAGGTGCTGATTCTCATCCCACCCGCTTCACACTCGGCTGCAAACCGCCCTAGTGCACGCAGAAGGTCCTGGTCTGAGGAGGCCAACACGACAACATCATCCGCAAAAAGCAGCGACGAAATCGTATGGTCCCCAAACCGGACACTCTCCGGCCCTTGGCTGCGCCTAGAAATTCTGTCCATAAAAATTATGAACAGAACCGGTGACAAAGGGCAGCCCTGTCGGAGTCCAACATGCACCGGGAACAGGTTTGACTTACTGCCGGCAATGCGAACCAAGCTCTTGCTCCGGTCATACAGGGAACGAACAGCCCTAAGCAGGGGGCCGCCGACCCCATACTCCGAGAGCACCCTCCACAGGATGCCTCGAGGAACATGGTCGAATGCCTTCTCCAAATCCACAAAACACATGTGGACTGGTTGGGCAAACTCCCATGAACCCTCCAGCACCCTGAAAAGGGAATAGTGCTGGTCCTGTGTTCCACGACCGGGACGAATGGGCAACTCCAGAGTGGGAGAGAGTCCAGCCTCTCTCAAGAAGTGAAGTTCCAGAGCCCAAGCTGTGTGTGGAGGTGAGCCTGACTATCTCTAGTCGGTACCTCTCGACCTCCCGCACAAGCTCCGGCTCCTTCCCCGCCAACGTGGAGACATTCCACGTCCCTAAAGCCAGATTCCGTGTCCAGCGATCGGGTCGTCGGGGGCCTCGCCTTCGACTGTCGCCCGATCCACTATGCACCGGCCCCTTACGCTCCCTCCTGCAGGTGGTGAGCCCACAGGAGGGCGGCCCCACGTCATTCCTTCGGGCTAAGCCCGGCCGAGCCCCATGGGGGGAGGCCTGGCCACCAGGCGCTCGCATACGAGCCCGAACCCCGGGCCTGGCTCCAGGGTGGGGCCCCGGCTGCACCATGCCAGGCGACGTCTCGGTCCTTGGTGTGCATGTGCTCATAAGGGGTTTTTGTGAACTGTTCTTAGTCTGGCCTGTCACCAAGGACCTGTTTGCCTTGGGAGACCCTACCAGGAGCATATAGCCCCAGACAACATAGCTCCCAGGATCATTCAGGTACTCAAACCTCTCCACCACGATAAGGTGACAGTTCAAGGAAAGGGAAAAAAAGGGAAAAAAAAGAATATATATATTAAAATCCTAGAATTGAAAATTGAATACTAACCCCCCAAACTAATATTTGAATTTTCTGGTCCATTTTCTGGTTCCAACTATCTTTAGACACTTCCTTGGTGAACGATTATAGCAACCATGCAGACACAGGAACTTTGTATGTACTTGTGAAGAGTGGAGATAGCAACCAGTTTACCCTGCTGCCCCTGAAGCAGTACTCTTATGCATGCTGCCTTCAGAACCCTGCTCCCTTAGGCTTGTGTTCAGGTCTTGTAGGGTTATATGTAGAATTGCTGTGAGCAACTTCGACTACTAAATATTGTGCTATGGACTTAGCTGAGGCTATGTCTATACCCATACTTAAATATATGTACATATATGTCCCTATATCTGAGTAGTGATGTCATATAGGTTTCATATAAGGCAATACATTATTAGCACATATATACATCCTCACGATATATGAAGATATAGGTTTATACCATGTATGAAATACCCATAGAATAATTATTATATATACATATATTAAAATGATTTTATATGATGACTTTTTATATAGTACTGTATGTTAATGCCATACATGTAAACAATATATATCTAATTTATATATGCAAGTTTATTTAAAAAACATATATGCAAACATTCAGTATGCTTATATGGGATTTTATATTGATTTATTTACAACCCCAAATCAGAAAAAGTTGGGACAGTATGGAAAACGCAAAAAAAAAAAAAAAGAAGTAATTTCTAAATTTACTTTGACTTGTATTTCATTGCAGACAATATGAACAAAAAAATATGTCATGTTTTGTCTGGTCAACTTCATGTCATTTGTAAATATGCATCCTTTCCTGTCATTCAGACCTGCAACACATTTAAAAAAAAATGGGACATGAGCAACACTTAAAAGACGTTTAGGGACTGAAGACACCAAGTGATGAAGTGTTTCAGGTGTAATTTTGTCCCATTCTTCCTGCAAACAAGTCTTAAGGTGGGCAACAGTACGGGGTCTTCGTTTTCGCATTTTGCGCTTTAAAATGCGCCACACATTCTCTATTGGAGACAGGTCGGGACTGCAGGCAGGCCAGTCAAGTACCCGTACCCTCTTCCTCCGCAGCCAGGACTTTGTAATGTGTGAGGAATATGGTTTTGCATTGTGTTGTTGAAATATGCATGGACGTCCCTGGAAAAGATGTCTTCTTGAAGGCAGCATATTATGCTCCAAAATTCCTCCCATTCCTCCCAAAAAATACCTGAAATACTGATTCATCTGACCACAGTACACGTTTCCACTGTGTGATGGTCCATCCCAGATGCCTCAGAGCCCAGAGAAGTCAACGGTGCTTCTGGACACTGTAAACAAAGTGCTTCCTTTTGGCACAGTACAGTTTTAACTGGCATTTGTGGATGTAACTACGTACTGTGGTACTTGACAAAGGTTTGCCAAAGTAGTCCTGAGCCCATGTGGTGATATCGCTTATAGATGAATGACGATTCTTGATGCAGTGCCGCCTGAGGGATCGGAGATCACGGTTGTTCAGCTTAGGCTTGCGCCCTTGTCCTTTACGCACTGAAATTCCTCCAGATTCCTTGAATCTTTTATTTATGTTATTCACTGTTGAATGTGAAATATCCAAATCTTTTCCTATCTTTCTTTGAGGAACATTGCTTTTAAACATTTCAATAATTTTCTCACGTATTTGTTGGCAAACTAGCGATCCTCGGCTCATCTTTGCTCCTAAAGGATTAGACCTTTCTTGGATGCTGCTTTTGTACCAAATCATAATTACAATCACCTGTTGTCATCACCTGTTTCAAATCACATCATTATTTAACCATTTTACCTCATTACTAGCCCTAAATTGCTCATGTCCCATTTTTTTTTTAAATGTGTTGCAGGTCTAAATGACAGGAAAGGATGCATATTTACATATGACATGAAGTTGACCAGACAAAACATGAAATATTTTGTGTTCATATTGTCTGCAATGAAATACAAGTCAAAGCAAATTTAGAAATCACTACTTTCTTTTTTTAATTGTTTTCCATACTGTCCCAACTTTTTCTGATTTGGGGTTGTATGTTTTTACTTTAAATGAGCATATATTGCATATATTCATATTTCATATAAGCACATATTTCATTATGGGTAGTCTCCCCTGGTAGCTCTTTAGAGTTGCTCTTAGGGGCTGTCCTATAGCTGTGGCTTGGAATTTGGCCTCTAATGAAAGAATCCCAGTATTATAAATGGTTGAACATGAAAGTTTTGGAGCATTTTTCCTAGCAACAACTGACGCAGGATCTCGTTCCCTTCTCAGGTTTGATACATAACCCTAAGATGTTATGCCTACTAGACATCATTTTTGGCCACTACTGTATGTAAATATTAAAATCTCTCATAGACTGACCTGTCTGTCTTCTTCTTCTCATCCTCCAGGGCTCGGAGTGTGTGCTGCAGACGATCAGTCAGGATCTCCAGCTCCTGGGTCAACTTGTACTCCTCACGAAACTGCTCACCCAGTAACACAAGGTCACGGGTGGCGTCATGAAGAGGAATGTCACTCAGGTACAGACCTCTCCTCGTAAGGTCATCAAGATTCATAACACTGACATACACAAATGACAAAACACTTGATTAAGCCCATAAATTATCAAAAAGTCAAGAAGTTATTCTCCAAAACTTTTAAAAGTATAACAATATAACTTAAAATACTATATAACCCAATATAACAATTCCAGCAAAAAATATTTCCATGGCTTAACTTATAATACGTTAACAAATCCTCTGTGTGCATGCTATGGGTATTACTGTCGGTTCTAAAATAAAACAGCAGATGATTCAGTCTAAACCAGTGGGAAGGACACAGATTATTCTAGTATTTGTGCTTGCCAGTGAAAGAGTGTCTGAACCAAGTGACCTGTTCAACTAAAAGTGGTCTCACCTCACCTCAGACAGCCACTGTGAAATAAGATACTAGCAAACACAGTAATTGAAAAACAAAACACTTCTAGTAGGATTTGACTCATAAGAGGCCTACAGAAAAACTGGAAAGTGAACATTTTCTTAGATACTGGCCCAACTTCTGCTGTACATTGCTGACCATTATGTTTGCTTTAGGAGGCAATGGACTGTACTTATTCTCTAAATAACAAGTAGCTGATGTTACACTCAGTACTACTTGTTAATCATGCTATATTTCCTTCATAAAAGCTGTATTAAATGTATAAATCAAGTAGAAATAAGTCAAATTGTAACAATTGTTACCACATTTTGCCATGTACTGTACATATTCAAATTCATGTTTAGAGCAGAAGAATTAATGCAATTAGCTTAAGCCAATGTTTCTCAACTCGGGCTCGCAATCTGGCTCTCAAGACCATTTTGAATGGGTCACGGAGTGTGCAGTCAAAGAAACACCAACAAACAGAATTCTATGTTTTTCTGATGCAAGACTTTTTTGAAAGATGTGTGTGAAAGCTGTTGATACTTTTGTCAGACAAAAAAACACACTGTCCTGATTCAGTATCTGCGGTCAGATGAGATGTTGTCAGGCTATATATAAATGTCATTATACTTTCCAGTCCTGTCAGCAGTTATACTGTGCTTGTAGCGTGGATTCTTCAATTGCACACGTAAATGCACTGGTGCGCGCTGTATGAGTACGTTTTATATCACTTTATAAATAAACTATGAGCATGCAACATTGTGAAATTTCCAAAAAGTAAATAACAATAAATAACGTAACTGTTACTTTGTCTGTTAGCTGGTAAGGATTTGCATGCAGGTGTGATATTTATTCTATTAATCATGAGCAGTTTCACTTTGTGTTATTTTGTATATTTTTAAACTGTGGTGGCTCATACAAAATTTAGTTTGGGACTGCTGTATTAGTAATTTTCTTACAATGAATGTGTATGTGGAATGGTAATTGTCATTCCAAACTCGCTCATCCATGTCTTAATGGACCTTGCTTTGTGCACTGGTGCACAGTCATGTTGGAACAGGAAGGGGCCATCTCCAAACTGTTCCCACAAAGTTTGGAGAATGAAATTGTCCAAAATGTCTTGGTATGCTGAAGCATTAATAGTTCCTTTCACTGTAACTAAGGGGCCAAGCCCAACCACTGAAAAACAACCTCACACCATGATACCCCCTCCACCAAACTTTACAATTATCACAATGCAGTCAGGAAAGTACCATTGTTCTGGTAATCGCCAAACCCAGACTTGTCCATTGGATTGCTAGACAGAGAAGCGAAATTCGTCACTCCAAAGAACACATCTCCACTGCTCTAGAGTCCAGGGGCAACGTGCTTTACACATCTGCATCTGACGCTTCACATTGTACGTGGTGATGTAAAGCTTGCGGGCAGCTGCTCAGCCATGGAAACCTATTCCATGAAACTCTCTATGCACTGTTCTTGAGCTAATCTTTAAGCCACATGAAATTTGGAGGTCTGTAGCTATTGACAACTTTCTCAACAGAAAGTTGGCGCCTTCTGTGTGTGCACTGTGTGCTTCCGCATGCGCTGACCACCCTCTGTGGTTTGACTTTGCGGCTAAATTGCTGTTGTTCCCAATAGCATCCACTTTGTTATAATACCACTAACAGCTGGACATAGAATATTTAGTAGTAAGGAAATTTAACGAATGGCCACGAATGGCCACAGGTGGCAACCTGTCATGTTACCATGCCTGAATTCACTGAGCACCTGAGAGCGACCCATTCTTTCAAAAATGTTTGCAGAAGCAGCCTGCATGCCTAGGTGCTTTTGACTTTATACACCCGTGGCCATGGAAGTGATTGGAACACCTGGATTCAATGATTTGCCAATGCTTTTGGCAATATATTGGGTCGTGGCTAAATGTGGGTCCCATGGCTAAACCAGTTGAGAACCACTGATTAAAGCTACCAAAACCATGTGCTTTGTTGGTAATATTTCAGTCTTTTCCATCTACCTTGGTGAGCACAGGAAAAGGATGTTCTCAGTCTCAGGAAGTGAAATCATCTGGCCCTTCAGTCTGAGACAGCTGATCTCTGTTCCTGTGAGTTCATCTTCACTCTCAGCAGTCTCTACGTTCAGCAGGCCCTCCTGTATGAAACCATTAACAAACCTAAATTTGTATTTAACAAATTAAAATGTTCATATTTCTTACAACATGCATTGTAATCCCTGTATTTGGATATGAGTATGTGACGTACTAAATGATAAACACACTTGTGTCATAAAATCTTAACCACATTTTTGTTAATGATTGTTGATAGTATATAATTCAGACTGTATGTAATGTGTTTTGAGGCAGACAGACCTTACTCCGCAGCACAAAGACAGTGTTGATGTGAGACAGGATGCCATGGAAACTAAAGTCTATGTGTGGCCGGACCAGAGAGAACACTGAGGACAGGTTACAGATGCCAGGCTGGAGCTGGAAAATGACACACATAAATTGACATGTTACTCCATAATACTTTTTATATACTTTCTAAATATCTCACTTTTATATTTGTAAACAATATTTTTTGAGCAGATAAACCTGTGGCAGAACTCTAAAGATGGCATTTCCACACTGTGAAAGCATGAGATCCTTGTCAAACATCAAGTGGAATGGGAAAGCCTTGCAGAAGGTGTATGGACTGATCCGTGTCTCTTGAGTCCCATTCTCCTCAAAACCATCCAAATCTTCATAAAAGGCCTCCTCCTCGGAGTCCTTCTCCTCAATCAAGAACTTAATGTGATCACATTCTTCACTCTTCTGCTGAATGACCTGGTACACCCCCACAAATAACAGATTTTGAGTCTCATTTGGAGAATGAATTTCCAAATATTAAACATGTAAAGGTAAAAAAACGGTAACATTTGTATGGACTGATACAGGGTTATTATAGTTAACTAAAACTAATAAACACCTGAAACGTATTTTATTTCAGCTTGTTGCCAAGGCAACATTTTTCTTTTTCATTTAGTTTAAGCTGAAATACTACAATAACTGAAATAAAATTTAAATTGAATAAAAACTATAAAAATAAAATAAAAAAACTCACAGCTCAAATAATATGCAAGTTTAAACAGAAATACATTATGTTAAACGCCTTTATAAAATAAGCTTAATATTAAATTGCATTAAATTATGTTTGCTTTTAAATCCTTAAATAATTGGAACCATTATAATGCCTTCAATGTAACCTTGATTTACAAGTAATATTTTTTTGTTTGTTTTTTTTGTGGTAATCAGCATTATGCCACAAATGTTGTTGATTAAGATTAATTTGTATTGAACCCAGAATATTAATTTAAGAACAAACAAGGCAGAGTCTGATGGTCTCTTGTGATTCCAAACAATATAATCTTTAGTGCTAAGGGTCAGTGATCGCATTTAAGTCTTCAGTCCTTGCATAGCGTTCAGACTAAGCAAAGAGAAAGTTACAGCTTCAAGTGTGTCTGAGTGTTTAATAAAGGAGAATGTTTAGTGTATTGAGCATGAGTCAAATACTGAAATAACTTTTGGATTTTTTTATGTAATGACGACACTCATTGCAGTGTCTCTCTGTTTTCCCTTTAAAAATATCACTGAAAATGGCCCTAAAAGCTTTTTTATTGTAGACATCATATCAGCTTGGGCGGAATGCAGAGAAGCTGTTGTTTTTTCTCTCTCAGCTTGAAGTTGAGCCCATTTCACTGACGTCAAGTCGCTGTCTCTTTGCCCTGCCGTCACCATGACGACGATGGCTAACATTTTTTTCAACAAGTCAGGTGTTGCATTTCGAGGGTCTGTCGATTGGACTCCCTCATTTCACACTAAGCCCAGATGGAGAGAGAGAGAGACGGAAAGAGCAGTCTTCCGTCTGGGGGATGATTAGGGATGATTAGCTCTTATTGGGTAAGGGGGATTTATTTGAAAAAGACTGAAGCGTGGTGACAAAGGATAAACCGCAGGGAGTTCATCATAATGTTATGTATCACTGAGCCTCTCTGTGAGAACGAGACTAAATCTACCCTTTAGTCTACTTCCTGTTATGTTTTGATTATTGCAGAATTTCTGGCACTTACCTTAATGCTTATGTAAAAATACCATTTTGTTTTTAAATATATATGTAATTATATCAATAAATTGTTTGTTTTTGAAAGTCTCTTATGCTCAACAAGCATGCATTTTTTAAAATCAAAAATATATTAAAAACAGTAATATTTTTAAATATTAGTATAAATATCGAAATTTAAATCTTGCTCTCTCTCTCTCTCTCTCTCTCTCTCTCTCTCTCTCTCTATTAATTAATATTAATGTATAATCAGACCTGCCTTTTGATTAGGGGTAAGTACTGACCACAGGATCTTTTCTACCATTCATCTTTGCAACCAATCTGAATCTGCCAGGCTAAAGACAATTAAAGGAACAAAGCAAAATCTATATGAGAGTATAATCAATACACAGGCACAGAACAAGCAGACCTTCATCTCAATCTCAGTTCCATGAATCTGCTGTGCAACAGTCTTGATGATCCCAATGACGATGTCCTGAAGGCCCTCTCTCTCAGAGTAATAGTGTAGAATAAGGTTGTTCCCTTTCTCTGCATCTGTGCAGCGGAAGGAGGGCGCGCGCATGCCGGGGTAGATGGTGCCCAGATGGTCATGCAATGCGTCCAGATTCTGAAGGAGAGAAAAAGATGATCATAATGTGGTGATGCAAAAAGCAGATTTTTGCTTAGCTGGAATAAGTGAATGCAAAAAGGGGGTGAAAACTTGCTGTAGCTTGCTGTACTAAGTTATATGCTACTCAATATTTAAGGTAGTGAAATTAATCTAGACATTAAAAAAATAGTCAGCAACAATAAGAATCTCAATTAGGCTGGCAGCAGCTTATTCAAACAATACTAATGATAATTTCACAATATATGATAACCTGCAGTAATGAGTTTAATGAATATTTAAATATATATAATAAAAAAAATAGTGTCTCTGTTTTTTAAGTAACTCCCTAACTACAGTTGTGCCAAACTTTTGTCTCACATTTTTAATTTTGGCATTTACAATGGACACAGCCTTAGCATAGATTTCTCACAAAATAAACCAAATAAATTACATTCTTTGAAAAACTCGATTTGTAATTTATATTATTACTTCTCAAATTGGTCACCAAAAAGGTAGTGATGGGACATTAAGGATTATTTAAAATGAAAAGTTAAATGTAAAGTTTAAAATTATGTTACTGTCAATTTTTATCAACTCTGGCACAAAACATACCAGTTCCACTGTTCAATGTTACAAAGCTGACACAGTCTATTATTATTTTTAACTATTCTAAAAATCCCCCTTACACAAGGTACAGTACATGCATAGTGTGAAATAGAGAACAGACAGTGCTTGCATGACTTTCTCGACATTGCTGCTGCTGATTTTGGGTGATAAAAACAGTAGCCTCTTACTTGTAAGAATTCACGGACATTAGAGCCCAACACTCGAAGAATGGTGTCATATCCAGATTCCTGACAGAACTCAAAAAACATTTTTCCAAACATTTGCAATATCCCTCCGGCATCCATTTCTATTGGAGAAGAAACCATATTTTTTAATCAACAAGGAAAAGAAAAATTATCATCAAAAACATCAAGAAGATTTTTACATTTGAACTAAGTAATTTTGCTACATTTTATGGTATAACACCAGTTGAGAACCAACCATGAGAACCTCTCTAATGAACCACTTCTGTTTTAAATAATAACACTTACAAATTATTTCTTTAATTAATAATTAAGTAATTTAAGTTTTAGCAAATTATTACCTCTATCCTTCAAAAACAATTTAAAAAACTTACTTAGTACTTTGCTTGCAGCAGCCACAAGGTCATATGTTTTGGCATCTTCATAGATAATTCTGACCAGAAACTGTCCTTCTACGTCAACTTGAGCCTCTCTCCTGAAAAAAAAGAAAAGATAAAGAACATCAAGCAATCACTATTACATTATCAAATAAAAATAAATAAATAAAACAAACCTAAAGATGTGTATTTAGAATAGCTATTATATTATAGAAATTTAGAATTTTTCAGGTTAAAAAAATGTGATTTGTTTGACCATATTACTAAACGTAGCTGGGGAAAAATCCACATAGACCAAGAATGAGAAGTTCAGCCAAAATGCTGCAACATAATCAACAAAGGAAAACACTTAACACTCAACCTAAAAATAGGCCAAGAAACAAGAAACATCATTAATCATGTCTGGTACATTGCAGAGAGATACTGCTAACCTTGTGATAATACTGACTCTCGGTGAAAAAGTGCTGCAATGAGTCCAACTACTTTAATGTTGCCAGAACATTGAGTGAGACTCAAGCTCACGACTTGAGCCTAAACAGGCTCTAAAACATGTTTACATTAAGCACAGCTGTGACTTGAAAAGACTGCTCTTAAAAGTCATGTCAAAGAGATGGAGGAAGTTAAAATAAGGCTGAACTGTTTGTGCAAGAGGAAAAAGTTGTACGCATGTGACCTCACCCCACGACATGTTATGCGTGATTTCTCATGCTCTGAATTAATGAAAAAGTGCATCTGGAAGTAAAGGCTGGGCTATCACAACATCCTGGGCTATTAATATAATATATTTTATTTGGAAATACAACTACTTTTCCCCCTTTTTAGGTATTGAGAAAGAGTGCTGAAAATAAAATAGCAATTGCTGAAATGTTACTTTATTTCAGGAGCTTTCAAATCTAAATGCAAGTGTCACTGTCAATCAAACATTGATGCTCTCACACACAAACACCTCTTTAAGTTACAAGTATAGCTATGTGAGAACATCTAGCCTATTATAGTATGTACACACACATTTTATAATATTCAGTGAATAGAATACAGTGGTCAAAAAAAGGTTGTCCATGATGTAATATAAAAGTCCATTTGAACTCACTTGATGTCCTCCCACACATCTGGACCATAATTTCTCAGCACCAGAAGTTCCAGTGCGTGGTTCACAAAACCATACTGTCAAAAAATAAATAATATATACAATTTTGAAATTCAAACATAAACTATCTTTATATGTGACTATATATATATATATATATATATATATATATATATATATATATATATATATATATATATATATATATATATATATATATATATATATATATTGCTGATGAAAACATTATTTGCTTGCTTGTAGTTTACACATTCAGCCATTTATACAAATATGTTGTAGAGCTTTTTGTACGTAATTCAAAACATGAGCTGTGCTTCCATGCATAAGTTCCATTTTAATACACAATGAGGCAATACAGTAATTCGCCTATAATACAGAATTACATATTTGAGCAATGCAAGGGATTTCCATCCCTTTTACACCGCGGATGATACCGTAAGATACACAGCAATTGTTTACGTGAATAGTGACTAGAAAGCAAACATAAGACATGTAAGTTACAGCCGCGTTCGTATTATTGCTATATACATACCATGTTTCGATTAATTCGCCAATCCCTTTTCTGATAGATTAAATCACTAAACGCTAGAACTGGCAAACCGTACAGCTGTTACGGTTGAAACTACCATTCCTGATACGAGCTCATTGTTATTGACAGAGGATGTAGCCAACGGGAGCGCGGGGATGCAGAGAGTACACACAGCTGGTTCTCGCTATTTGCATTTCGCTAGGTCCCGGATTCAAGAATTATACGACGTTGAATGATCGTCTTATGAATATTAACTACGCAGCATGACGTTTGTCCTGAAAACCTACCTGATTGGCTGAGAGTTAGACGTTAGTGGGTGGGCACTAATAAACTGGCGAATTAACGATTCCTAATGGTTGAAGGCCTGTCACATAAATATTAATTGTGTTACTACGTCTTGTACGCTCCGGGTAGGTTACCAAGCAACGGCAGTATGACCTTATTAATATTCATCGACCAAGTGCAATGCTCTCAGGAGATATTATCATTGGAGTTTCTTAGAAAGATCGCAAGATTATAATTCATCTAAATAATGAAAAAATGTATCAAAAAGGTTTTATATTTTTTTATAAAGATGTTGGAATTTTCCGAATTTGTTTGATAGTCATAAAATAGCAAGAGATATAGTAAATTTACAAAAGTGTCCTAACGTTAATCAACGGGAACTACTATTTCTCTAATTTATCAATCTCGGATTAAAATTAAAAATGCTAGCAAATGCAAATCATTTTTTTGGGGTTATAGTAGGCGTGTTCTGATTTTAAAACATTTACTGTGGCTACACTTGATTGAAAGTTATGTTATATTTCAACAGTTTTGCAATATGTTTATGTATAATAATGATGAATGTAGAGGAGAAAAATAAAATTCAAAAATGATATGGTTGTGTGAAATAGTAGGCATAAGGCACAGACAGGATTACTACTGCATTTCTGTGTTGTATTCCTGATATCACCACATTACATTTTTACATTACATATCACCACATTTTTATAAAACATAGATTTTAGGAAATACCCCACATGACCCCTGTTCTGTTAAAATATGTTAAGACAATGTAAAGAGACCAAAGAATTTGGGATAATGCAACACTGTTATCCTTTATGTGGTCTCTCTTTCACTTCTTTATAAAAAGAGCAGGTCGCACTGAAACATCAACGACAAACCAAACCTTCAGTAAAGCATGTTTATTACAGATCTATTACAATACAAAAAATGTCACAATGTATAGTTTAAGTATGATTGTGGTCGGACTCTGCTGAGGTGATACTTTACTGTGTGCTTTTCTTCGCCTTTACTGTGTACTATGACGTGCTCTATTCAGATTATTAAATGGATAGGCTACTTGTTGTCATTATAGACTATAAATGATTCACTCTCTTGACTCAATAACGTTTAAAGAAAGAGTCAGTCAGTATAGATACAAATGTGGATGATATTCTCTGCTTTTTTTAGATTTTTGGTATACAGTTAGAAAGTCAAAATAAACAAATGACTTTATTAAAACAAAAGATCTTCAGCTGGTCAAAAACACAGGACTCATACTCAACACCACTGTGAAGAAAAACACAGTGCTCAGTGAAACCCTTCTAATGAGTGTTATTTGATAGCTTTTTGGCAACATTCAACAGTTGGATGATAAACTACCTCTGGCTCAACTAAAAAGATACACAGAGGGACAGGCAGTATTAACCCACTGTTTCCAGCATTCGTTCTCTGAGAGATTTTGTGTCTTCATCCACTGGGCTGAGTTTCCTCTGTAGCACAGCCTCTGGAAGCAGCACTTGTCTTTTGATCACAAGCCTGGAGGAAGTAACAAACTCCAGGGATGTCAGCAGGGAAGTTAGGCGGAAGATCCTCTCTTCTCCGGGGGATGAGAGTGAACTCTGGACAATCTTTTAACAATCTAAAATGAGAGAGAAATAACAAATTGTCCTAAAACCCACTTGCAGGTACACAGTAAAACTGCAAATCAGCTGTAACAGAGTTCCTATGACGAAAATGCTCAGCCTGAAGTGATTAAATAAAAACGATATTCTATGTTATTTTTTCATAAACATAAAAAAAAACTGAAACATTTGGTGGAATGTTCCTGGTCTTCATTTATGTAAAACGAAAATAGTTGCAGACACTTCATTGTACAATAAATAACTAGCTGTTAAGCAAATTTATGTGTAAAAAATATTTTACTCCCACTTAAAGGTTAAATATTTGTGTATATCTACTTAAAAAAATTACAATTATTATAAAGAATTATAATCTATATCTTATCTTATAATTTAATAAAAAAATAAAAACATTCAGTCAAACAGACGCCAATAAGTTATGAATAAGAGAAAAAACAAGCAGGACAGGTGTCTCTGTTTATACCTGTATGTGGTGGGACTGACGTTAATCTTTCTTGGCAGGCTACAGGACTCAAACTTGTTGGCTAATGTGACGTTATTGCCAAAAAGGCAGTAGCGGGGCATTTTAACACCGACCACACCTGCCAAAACCGAGCCAGAGTGGATCCCGATACGCATCTGAGAATAAAGCAAACACTCTGTTAAAAAATATTAAATTGTTTTGCTTCACTTTTTTTTCCCTTTCTCAAAGCTGTTTTTTATTATTATTTATTTCAAACCATGTGTAATATTACTATTTCTGAGTCAATTTTAATCTCCTGATGTCTATTGTTTGCCAATTCAACCCAATCTTCAAATCATAAATATTACTTTTCTCATTTTTAGATAGATACTTTTTTTAAAGATAAAAATATAACATTTTTGTATCTAAAGCAGCAGTATTCATATTCTAATTCTAATTTTGATAACTTAGTCCGGGTGACAATTGCACTGTTATGAATAATATGAACATAGAACATAAAATAGAGCCTAAAATAGGATACATTAGGACCTTTCAAAAATGATTTTCCCTTGTAGTGGGAGTGTGTTTGTACAAAAATGTACAAGCATTCTGTGTAAATGAGTCACACATCGATTTTAAATCAAGAATTTCTAATTTTACAAACGAACAACAAACAAACAGTTGCCTTATTTCAGTCTAGTAAAGGTTTGCATTTGACTCATTTCATATTCATGCTATAACTGTACTCATAATTTGGAAAAACCTGATGAAACACTGACCTTGATGATCTCCCCCATGGGAGTCGTGACCTCATCCGACAATTCCATCATCTTCAGAGCCATGAGAGCAATTTGGACAGCATGGGTCGGACACTCTTTGTGTAATCCTCCAGCTACACAGTACGCATCGCCGATGGTTTCCACCTTGAACGCACAAATGAGGACATATGAAAGGTTATGAGAGCAGAGTGCTAAATATTTCATAACACACCTCTGGGTATATTCAAGGTTCATGGCTGCCATAATATTCTGAAATGCCTCTCTTGTGACATCCATGTGTTAGCTAAAATCAATTAACAGAACCGTTGTGAGATACATATATATATATATATATATATATATATATATATATATATATATATATATATATATATATATATATATATATATATATATATATATACAAATAATGATCATATATAATATATAGGATAATTATTTGATTATTATTTGAAATATATAAGATAATTATTTTAATTATTAAAAGCAGCTCACTAGTGCATTCCCAACCATGCACCAGATTAGGTTAACTGATTCAGTTACAATCAGTTAGATGATCCAGTGTTGAAAGTAAGCTATTTTGAAACCAGCTATAACAAACTAACTTTACGTTAACAAAATTATACAGTTTTGACAGCTTGAGAGACATTAATTCCCTGTTATTGCACATTCAGTATGGAGATGTTTGAGACACACATCATGAACCAGCTGAGATATGTTGGGAGAAGACAAGAGGAGAATCTATTTTAGGATATAGCTGTCTCTAAGAATGTAAGCAAAGCCTGACACTAAGCTAAACTTTACCTCCACTGTCTTTTACAAGAAATTCATCTCTGCTGCATGTGTATGGGAAATTCTTCTAGAGATTACATTAGCTAACCTCCCAGCTGTTTATGAGCCTCCATGTCAGAAATTGTGAGAAATGAAAAAGATTTCGGGTGAATGATTGTCTCAAAATCCCAAAGGCCCCTAGATAAAGTTAAAGGAACATATTTCGCAATATGAGAAGGAAAGAAAAAAAACAGACTCCTTTTTTGCTTGTTTGAAGCTTAAGGACCAAAAAAGGTTTTGATACACTATGCCAAAACAAGTCAAACCAAAGGACTATTCATCCACAGTGAATTTAACACTTATCAATAGTGAAATTCTACATAGTTTATTTGGACCTAGCAGGTACTTTATCTCACCTTATACACGTCCAGCTCACCGCAGTGGTGATCAAACCTAGTGTAGAGCTCACTGAGCATGTTTACCACCTGCATGGGCGTACAACGTGAACAGGTTGCAGTGAAGCCCACAATATCTGAGAAGAGCACGGTGACATGATCAAACTTTTTCGCCTGCACAGGAAGTCCCTGCCACAAACGCTGGGCGACATTCCCTGGGAATATCGTGAAGAGCAGCTCTACTGTTCGCCTCTTTTCTTCTTCCAGGGCCTGGTGTGCCTGTTCGAGGGCAGCTTTGGCTTTGCCCAGGCGTTTTTTTAGTCCATCTTGGGCTTTGGTCTGCTCCCCAACCAGAACAACATCTCGTAGTGCATTGTGGATGGGAATGTCAGAGAGGTAGAGGCCCCGGCCTGTCAACTCCTCCAGCTTATCCACACACGGAGACCCGAGGAAGAGGAGAGCGCTCATTTCTGACATGAAGATCATCTGTCCCTTTAGGTCCATATGCTACAATGAGAGGGTTGGGAGGATGGGAATTAATTCAGAGTTTTGGACCAGTTTGCTATATGTTACATTATGTATATATATATATATATATATATATATATATATATATATATATATATATATATATATATATATATATATATATATATATATATATATATATTTTTTTTTTTTTTTATATTATATAATTTAATGAAGACACTTCATAGGTAATATTACTCATAATTGTGAATTTGTATGAATTTCATAAAATCACATTCATATAATTTCAAAAAATCTATTTAAACCCCACTGAGGGTTAGGTATAGGTTTTGTGTGGCTACGGATGGACCTTTATTTTTTCTAAAAAAAAAAAAATTATACAATTATATATATTATATATTTTGTATAAAACTAGTTCCAATAATGCATACAAATTCACAACCAATTTTCAAAAATGTAGCAAAAATAGTTCTCTTTAGATCAGGTTGAATATAATGTAATTTATATAGCTCAGAGGCATTTGATTTGCACATACTTCACACATTGTAACATCTTGACCTTACCATCTGCTTATGTTCATAGTTTTGTTTAAATGATTTCTTTGCTGACAGATTTCTATTTATCTTATTTCAGCAAAATCGTATAGTGTACACTGTCTGGAAATATTCAAGTTTTAAAGTGTATACGCAAAAAGATCTGACCTAGTGTCCAAAAAATGATGTTGGATGTCAGAGGGGAAATTTGTTTTTTTTTGACCCTACAAGTTCAAATAAACAATCATAACATAAGGAAAATATTTTAGATTTTGAAAAAATATTTTAAATATGAAGGAAAAACAAAACACTAAACTTGGAGAATGTATTTATCTGACAAAATTATTTGTCAAAAAAGGCAAACTACATCTACAGGTTTTAATTTAATAAGGAAAAAAAAAAAGGAAAATTGTATACTGAGTACAACATAATCATTTATTAATATTTGGTTGGTTCTCTCTTGTTTTGGCATAAGTTTATAATTTCTTTGTATGTCAGCCTGGCCAAAAATGATGTCTGCACAATTTGCCATGTTTCATTGTGTTATCACAAATAATACAATTATTAATGGAGTTAAACTCCAAGCACAACTATGCAAAATGCTTACAAAATGTATAATAATATTTAAATAAAGGATGAAGTACATTTTCCAAGGCTGGACATTATGGCCACTAATGTATATGAATTCTGAGTTTTTGAAAAGACCCAAAGCATAATAATAACTGATATTAAGTGTGTGTTAATAAAATGAATATGCCATTCGGGGCTCTTAGGGGGGACAAATAAAATATTATATCTTCCACAAGATTATCAAGGTGTAAAGCTTGAATTAATTCTACCTGATATAGATAAGTGTAACTAATAAAGGAAAGCACATAAGACTAAACATTAGCCTATATGAATCATATGGATTCAAATCCATATAATCTATTTATCTTAATCTGAACCATCAGTGTATAGTATGTGTACTGCTTGTTTCTAGATATGAGGTTGCTGTGCAATTATTTTCATGTGATCAGGTAGATCTCATTAATTGTGGCTTTGAGGGGCCTTCCACGTCTTGACATTTGGCGCCATGTTTATTTCATCGTACTACGGGACTTTATTGCATTGCCCTTATTATACTGATCACCTGCAACCTAAGAAACCGAGACTTGCCAATAAATTTTTTTCCCTCAACCACATCATAAAAACAAATTTCAGACCAGCATAAAGATAAACCTATGAGTAAAAATCCTGCTAATTACTTTTCACTGATTAGTTGAATCCTGTTGCTCTTTTTAATTGTCTAATCAACATGAAACCCAAAGCAATCTTTGATTCCTCTTTCTCTTTGATGTCGGTGTGATAAAATGACACAGACCTTTAGAAGTTCACATTGTGAATGTAAACTTGCATACTTTGCATTCAAAGTTGCAAACATAGATGTTTTTTCCACACTCTGTTCAGCTTGTTTTAGCTAAGCAATAAGCTTGACGTATTAGAAATTCCCAGGTAAGCAGTTTCACACGTAACTGGTGGCCCATTGTTAGCATCAGCATTTCAATATATGGGATGCAAGAGGGAGAAATTGGAGAGCAAAAAATACCTTTCCAGGGCTGTCAGCAGCACTTGCGCCATGATGTTTCACCCGTAGCACGAACTGGGTGTTAAGCATGGTCAAAATATCCTGGAAGCTGGCTCGTATCTCAGGTGACACAATGGCAAAGTGCTCATTGAAAACAGGTCTCCTTTGACCATCCCTGCATCGCCCGAGCCTCCTCCTCAAACCATCTCCAATCTGCATCAGGACCATTTCCTGATCCAGGAGAATGTGGAAGGGAAAAGTTGAGTAGAGCAGTGAAAGGGGAATGTCTCCAGATGAGTGTGTCCTCATGGGGCTTGGTGTGAGGCTCCTGCCATCTCTCACTACCACTGAGTACAGCAGATGGGGCTGATGATTGGCCTGTAGCGCACCACTGTCTTTACCCCCAACATCCATTCTGACCTCCACTCGTGTGCAATAGAGCAAACACGCTGCCGCCTGGATGATACCCGAGAAGAAGAGCTCAGTGGTGGGGAGGGGGTTGAAGTAATAGACAGTCAGGAGTCCTGGATCTTTGTCAAGGCAGAGGATGGAGGCTTGGTGGATGTATCGCTGTACCTCAGGGGTGGGTGGTGTGCTTTGCTTTAAGAGAACATTGAAGCTGTTGAGAAAATCATGGAGAGCTCCCCCGACCACTCTGAGAATATGACCATCCTCTTCATAACAGTCCCGAAACACCTCCAGACCCAGAGAAATCTTTAGCGCATCCATGGGGATACCTTGGATTTAACGCGAAAAATACAATACATTAAAAAATTAATTAATATTAATAATATATACAAACATTTGAATGTCTCTTCTTACCTGTTTTAAGTGAGTAGTTTTTCATGACATCAGATAATTGTTCAGCATTGTCCAGTGCCTGAGATACATCCGCACTGCATGCTATAGGGCTTTGGACACATATTAAAACATATAGCCAATAAATTAATATGTAGAAAATACAAGGAGAACAAAATTATAACAATTTTAAACTTTAGGATGAAATATATTATAATATGATATAATATAATAATTCACACTGACAACATTATAGACCATATAATCTGAAATATTGTATGTAATATAAATATAAAACAATGTGGAAAAACACAGATGAAATATTACATATTGTCATAAGAATGAAAACAATACTCAAACGATATCTACAACATTAAATGGTCGACAAATTGTCAAATTAAAAATAGTATAAAAGGACAATATACTAATTTATGGTCAACATTGTAATGCAACATATTAGAAGATGTAATGCAACATATTAGAACATATTAGAACGAAGAAAAAACATCTTACCAACTCTTGTCCATCTGCTGTTTCATAACTCTGAATAATGCATTTCGTAATTTCTCGATCTAAAAGAAAGAAGAAAATAAACATTTTATAGAGCATGTCGTGTGTGTATTTAATACTGTAATTATTAACAGTTTGTCTGCCACATTTCTCTTAATTACAACATTTCCTTTGCGCGCTTGCAAAAGCAACGCAGAAATCAAAGAGATTTCCCAATGCAATGTATAAGAATATGCTGCAAGATATCATCAGGTGAATTAAACATGAATTTACCTCCGGGCACACCAGCTTTCGGATGCTCTCGCCCAGTGAATGCAGATTAACTTTGCTCCGGCTTATTTTGCGTCTGGGCAGAATGCTTGTGATATTGCCCTGCACCTCTCTGGATACTGGCACAGCATTCACCGCATTGCTTTCCTCAAAGTCCGCAGGTTCCTCTTTCCCCACGACCATAGAAAAGGGGCATTCACCCGCAATCTTAAGATCCTTCAGTTTAGCGCAAAACATTCTTTGCGTAATAGTCCTCACAAACATGCAACAAAAATATCTACATTGTGCATATCCGACTGAGACCATGCATACCCATCCGAATCCAGGATAGAAGCATCCTAACAGGGGGTGAAAAAATCTCAGCCCAGCAAGAAAAAAATATTTTGCCCGCACGCACACGTCTTATCCAGGACTAAGCTATTTCAAACTTATCAGCAGCTATTCCGCCTGAATAGAATATTCATAGTAAATTACAGGGGCAAATGATAAACCAAGGATCATTAAGTATGGCCAATCACAAGCACCAGTGGATCCTCCAGCTAGCCAATGGATGCACTGGCATGCAAAGCTCCTTAAAGATGTATTATGCTCGTCTGGAGATGTGTGATGTTTTTCTGGAGATGCTGTGTACCATGCGCATCATCCAATGGATTGGCTGTAGATTTTAGATGATTGCCGTTCTGCACCGAGTGTTCATTAACTCGATCCCCAGCTCATTATATGATTTCGTCGACGTCTAGCAAATATTTAAATGTCACATATATAGTCTAACCCTAGTACCCTAGCCGTTGGACTCTTATGCAACATCACGTTTTAGTCAATTCGGTTTCCAACCGAAACGTTTCCGAATGGAAACGCTCTCAACATCTCGCACTTGGATATGTGATGTATCATCTAAGCAGCGAACAATTTAGACACATGCTGCGCGCTTTTGCCCACCCAGATGTCTGTCCAGTTTCTCGCCAACATAAATTGGCATGCTACTCATTACAGTCGCAGAAATGTTATGTAAGTGTCTCAAGGCATTGCATTCTTTCATGGGTCCCTTTCCCTAACAGACATCCAGGAATTGTCAGGCTAATGAGGAGCATCGAGTTCACAAGATCATAGATTCAAGTTAAATGAGCCTATTATTTGGAAACTAACAAAAATGTTCGTATATTTTTATTCTATTTTATTCTAAAATAAGAGCATATATTTCACACTCTTATTAGGTGATATTGACTCGTTTTTGATGTAATGGTCTTGCAAATTGCATTAGGGTCCTGTGGAGTCAGACATTGAGAGAGGCGAGGAGAGTCCATAGTGCAAAACAGATCAATAGCATGTATACAGATCAATGAAAACTCAGTATTCTATTTTTTTTTTTTTTCTTCACTGGATTTTGATAAAACACAATGATCAATGACATGTTCTTGAAATAATGTATTTTGAGATGGAAGGGACCAGGAGAACACCCACATCATGGTTGCCTTGCATGGCTGATTATGGTCATGTTAAAATGTATAAAATAGCCTACTTTAATTTATTTTAAATGTTATTGTTTGTTTACAAGGAAAATAAATATATAAAATTATATCTCTTTAATATCTCATTGCTTCTAGACATCTGTGTAATTAAATGGGGAGACAATGCTACTTTTAAATGCTAGAATTATACTTTTCTTTTTTTCCTGGGACAAAGGACCTAATCTCAGATGTCTGGTCAAAAGACATCACAAAAGTGTGACAAACTGTTCTCAGAAATCTTAAAGAATTTTGCAAGTGTGAGATTTCTTAGTTAGCATTTCTCATCAAATTATTCCAATATTCCCAGATAATGCCGGTGTTTCTGATTGTATTTATTCAATGTAAGTTTGAGCCACTGAATAAAATTTTTTAACCTAAGAATGTAGGCTTTCATTTGCACCTCAATTTTAAGTTATGTTGAAAAGTATTTAACAAATAATGATAGCCATTCTCCCCTATTGTTCTAATCAGTAGCTGAAAACATAATCATATAAGCCAAAATAATTTATTTAATAAACAAACAGGCACTGGGATATGGGAATATTTATTTTTTAATGAGGGGAGTTACAGTTTCTGTGGAAATCTGCAGAGTTTTCTGTGAAGATCTGTGGGCCGCCGAATCTTTGTGGACATGCAGTAATAACATTTTAACATTACATAACTTTTCTTCAAATTACCTAACTTTTTGGGTAAACTAAACATTTGCTCTCAGTATTTAGAAATCAACTAAAATATATGGGGAGGGCTTGAGCTCGGATTTGGCCTGATCCCAGAGTACACCCCCTAAAGTGGAGAAGGGTTGGTCGAGGGATGCTGATAATCTTTCAACAAAATGGAGGCTGCTGCGTATATATACTCTTATTGTTGATTAGCTGAGTACTCTCCACCTGTGTCAATTATCTGAACGAGCTCCTCCTGAACATGAGTTCACACTTACATATAATTTATGGATAGTAAATTTAAATGCGTATTTGGCGTGCAGTCCAGGGAGAGGTGTTTGAGCTCAAATTTGGCCCGAACCCAGAGTAACCCCAAATACTAACGCATAGGACAGCCGCGCTAAATACCCCCCAAGGAGTGGCATTTATGGAAGGGCCTTGGGTTGCTTGACCAGGAAGGCACCCTGAGAGTGGTTTGTGGCTGAAGAGATCTGTCTGAGTGAGAAAAATGGGAAAGGAGAAACATGAGAGAGAAAAATAGAACACTTCCTTACTATATGTGAACTTTCCGATCTGTAATGCTGCGTGGAAACTTTCCTCTGACTTACTGCATGGCAAGTTTACGTTTTTGCTGTGTGGAAACTTAATGATCTTGAACACTGCGTGAAAGCATTACATTGGCTTACTGCGTGGAAACTTTCCCCTTTTTTTTGCTGTGTGAAAACTTTACGATCTTGCACACTGCATGGAAACATTACAATGGATTACTGCGTGGAAACTTTCCCCTTTTTTTGCTGTGTGAAAACTTACCACTGACTTACAGCGTGGAAACTTCCCGCTCTTTTACGATGCGTGGAAACTTTACTCTCTTGCATACTGCGTGGAAACTTCCCGCTCTTTTACGTTGTGTGGAAACTTCCTGCTCTTTTACACTGCGTGGAAAATTCCCACTGACTTACTGTGTGGAAACTTTTCACTGGCTTACTGCGTGGAACTTCCCTCTCGTTACGCTGCGTTGGAACTTTACATTCTTGCATACTGCGTGGAAACTTTGCACGCTGTGTGGAAACTTTCCACTGACTTACTGTGTGGAAACGTTCCACTTTCTTGCTGTGTGGAAACTTTCCACTGACTTACTGTGTGGAAACGTTCCACTTTCTTGCTGTGTGGAAACTTTCCACTGGCTTACTGCATGGAACTTCCCTCTCGTTACGCTGCGTTGGAACTTTACATTCTTGCATACTTCGTGGAAACTTTCCACTGACTTACTGCGTGGGAACTTTCCACTGACTTACTGCGTGGAAACTTTTCACTGACTTACTGCGTGGGAACTTCCCGCTGATTCGCTGTGTGGCAAACTTGCACTTTCTCACTGCATGGAAACTTTCCACTTCTCATGGAGCGCTGAAAAACAGGAAAGTAAAACGTGAGTGTTTGGCCGAGAGATTTCTCATGGTGTCAGATGGGAGACAAAATGCTCGCTGGACGGAGAAAATATTTTTTTTGCCAGAATTTAAGTGATTGCAGGCGGTTGTGCTGGTGGTTCCTGCGCGCGGCACGTAACTGGTGGATCTGGCCATGTTTGTCTCCGGGCGGGGTAGAGAGTAGGGGTAAACCTGCGGGCACGATGCTGTATCGTGTGACACTGACCTGCAGACTGCGCAAGAGACATTTTTGCAGCCTAAAAACACCCTGCTGTGAAGATCCGGGTCGAGTGCGCCCCAGTATGTGTCCTGGTTCCACTGTGCGACTCGCACGGCACTTTTGGTTGAAAACTCAGCTATGATTGCCAGGTAATTGTTTAGCTTGCACCGCCTGTGGGGGAAAACTGAACAGATTATTTCTGTAAAACGAAAAAAAGCAATTGCAAACTAAGAAAATAAAAGAATGCGAGATGACTGTGTGTTCGTGTTTTTTAGGGTGACGGAGAAATCCGAGGGAGCATGGAGAGAAGAGAGGAAAGATCTATGTCCGCATCTGCGAGGATCTGTGTGCGGATGTTTTGGGACACGGGTGGTGGTTCCATGGCGAGAGCGTTGGATGGCAAGGGCATCGTTATAGCTGAAAAGAGAGAGTGTTGGGGTTTACTTTGCAAGAGGGCTGCGGATGTCGGTGGCGGCCTCATGCTTGTGTTTCCCTCTATGGTTTGAAAGGAAAAGCTAGTTGGATGATAAGAAGGAAATAAAGGGTGGTAAACTGAAGTGTGGGCTTGGACTGCAAGCGGAGGGAAGCTTGCGCTTGTTTGCGCTTGCTTGCGCTTGTTTACCCGGCAGGCCACTGGACGTGGGCAGGGTTATAGCCTGTTGGATAAAACTGTTGAAATGTTTGAGCCTGTGTAGCTAACGGAAGCAGCCTCGCGCTAGCCTCTGGCTCTGCAACAGGAGCTGGAGGCTACTGAAAAGGAAATGGGTTATGGATAGCGGGAGCATAGAACTGAGAAGCTGTGGGGAGGCCGCTGGACCCGGCTGCATACTGCGCTGCGGCAGCAGAAGCCGCGGTGGAAAGCTGAGCCGCGTCAGGAGGTGGGAGTGGTCCTGCTCCGGCGTTAATCCGGAGTGCGGCCCAGGCTGGCTGAAGGCTCTTCTCTTCTGTTGCTGCGACTCGCAGGACGAATCAAGCCGGATGTTGTGCAGGAAGACGATAGTGATGTTTGCCCTATGCGGGCTCTGCTCTGCCTTTTGGCCGCCTTGGGAGCTGGAGTGCGCTTAGGAGAGAAATTAGTTGATTGCAGTGATACATAAAGATCATACAGCTCTGCTTTGTTTAATTTCCACGAAGCCTGTATGTGAGTTACCCAGCGCTTGCCTCAAACCTGCTACGGTCCACTTCCCGATAGGTGGGATTGTCAGGACGGCCGATCGGTAGGAGGAGGCTGGGGAGGAGGATGGAAGTCTTGCCGGTGGTGGTGAAGACAGGCCTGTTTGGGCCGACTTGTGGCTGCGTGAAGAAGCCTGGGGCTCGAGTTCGATGTCCGGTGTCGGATGGATAGTACTGAGGCCGGCAGAACTCGCCAGCGAATCCCTGGGGATATCACTTTCATTGTTGGATGAAGGGCTTAGTTGTTGAGACATTATGCTGATAATCTTTCAACAAAATGGAGGTAAGACTGCTGCGTTTATACACTCACCTAAAGGATTATTAGGAACACCTGGGGGCGTATTACAGAAACGTTCTATCTTAGGTCTTAACTTAAGATATGATAAGTTAATTTAGGATTTTTCACAATTTCGTATTACAGAAGCAGATCTTAACAATCTTACAATCCTTATCCTATCCTATCCCATCTTATCTGTAGTTAGGAAATCTTAAACCGCTCATTCCAGTTTGGTTATGAACTGTCAGGTCTGTTACCAAGCAACCAACAGCGCAAACTGCTTCTGAATCTGAGGTAAACCTAAAATCAAAATGGAGAAACAACGGCGTGCTTTTAATTCCAATGCAGCAGAAAATGACATTTTGATAAGCTCCGTTAAAAAGTTAAGCTGTTTTATAAATAAAAAAGTATCAGGCCTAAGTCACTTGAATGAATGAAATGGCATAGTGTTGGTTTGACGTTAGACGTTTGAAATTAAGGGACCGTCTCTAAAGTTACATACATTGGTATACACATTTCTAACTGTAATGACTTACAGTATCGAAACCAACTGTAAAGTGTTCATCCAGGTGTCAGCTATGATGCACACCTTTTACATATTCTGTTAATGCTAATGAAGTTAGGAATGTGTAGGTATACCAGTGTCGTATGTAACTTTAGAGACGGTCCTTAAATTTGCGAATATCAAACGTCCATGTCCAGCGTCAAACCAACTCTATGCCAGTGAAGACCGACCGGTAATGCTCTGTGACGGCTCGTTGGCCTCTGTAATGTTGGTCGCAATTTGTCAACTAACTGCAAAATCATTTGTCGTGGGAGTCTGTAATTATTTACAAGCATTTTATCATCAAAACACAGCACATCCTCTGGGTCCTCCAAAAGTCTCTCCAACATCAAAACGTTGCTGCTCTTCATCTTATATAATTAATAAATGTAACGCTCTCTCGAAAAAGGTTTTTGTACTGTGATTTTTACCGTTGGATTTCAATAATATTTGAAGTTAGGACACCAGTGGGGTTGTCCTAAAGTTAAGACAGCTTTTTGACTTTTTGTCGAGTTAGGATGCTTCTGTAATACCTGTTTCCTATCCATAGTTAAGATAAGATTATGCATTTAAGAAATGTCATTCTGTAGCTTTTGTCCTAAATGCGGTCCTAACTGAAATTGCCATGGTTACCAAAAAGATAAGATAGGATTCTAAAGTTAAGATGTTTCTGTAATACGCCCCCTGTTCAATTTCACATTAATGCAATTATCTAATCAACCAATCACATGGCAGTTGATTCAATGGATTTAGGGGCGTGGTCCTGGTCAAGACAATCTGCTGAACTTCAAACTGAATGTCAGAATGGGAAAGAAAGGTGATTAAGCAATTTTGAGCGTGGCATGGTTGTTGGTGCCAGACGGGCCGGTCTGAGTATTTCACAATCTGCTCAGTTACTGGGATTTTCACGCACAACCATTTCTAGGGTTTACAAAGAATGGTGTGAAAAGGGAAAAACATCCAGTATGCAGCAGTCCTGTGGGCGAAAATTCCTCGTTGATGCTAGAGGTCAGAGGAGAATGGGCCGACTGATTCAAGCTGATAGAAGAGCAACTTTGACTGAAATAACCACTCGTTACAACCGAGGTATGCAGCAAAGCATTTGTGAAGCCACAACACACACAATCTTGAGGCGGAAGACCCCACCGGTACCAATCATTTCCCCTACAAATAGGAAAAAGAGGTTACAATTTGCACAAACTCACAAAAATTGGACAGTTGAAGACTGGAAAAATGTTGCCTGGTCTGATGAGTCTCGATTTCTGTTGAGACATTCAGATGCTTGAGTCAGAATTTGGCGTAAACTGAATGAGAACATTGATCCATCATGCCTTGTTACCACTGTGCAGGCTGCTGGTGGTGGTGTAATGGTGTGGGGGATGTTTTTTTGGCACACTTTAGGCCCCTTAGTGCCAATTGGGCATCGTTTAAATGCCACAGCCTACCTGAGCATTGTTTCTGAACATGTCCATCCCTTAATGACCACCATGTACCCATCCTCTGATGGCTACTTCCAGCAGGATAATAGACCATGTCACAAAGCTTGAATCATTTCAAATTGGTTTCTTGAACATGACAATGAGTTCACTGTACTAAAATGTCCCCCACGGTCACCAGATCTCAACCCAATAGAGCATCTTTGGGATGTGGTGGAACGGGAGCTTCATGCCCTGGATGTGCATCCCCCAAATCTCCGTCAACTGCAAGATGCTATCCTATCAATATGGGCCAACATTTCTAAAGAATACTTTCAGCACCTTGTTGAATAAATGCCACGTATAATTAAGGCAGTTCTGAAGGCGAAAGGGGGTCAAACACAGTATTAGTATGGTGTTCCTAATAATCCTTTAGGTGAGTGTATACACCTCTTATTGTTGATTAGCTGAGTGCTCTCCACCTATTTCAATTATCTGAACGAGCTCCTCCTGAACCTTGTTTAATAAAAAAACATCATAAAAAGAAAGTTAAAAGAATACATTCCCTAACTTTAAAACTTGCACTGAAATTAAGATTTAGAAAATACAGCATGTATTGGAGGTTGCAGACCTTGAATCCATCATCTGTTTATGGGACTCAATTAGCTCCGATTAACAAACAAGAGGAATTACATGGGCAGCTACTGTGGAGTGCAGTGATTATTTCTCTGATTTACATTAATGGCCACCACCTAATGGCCACAGCTTTGTCAACACATGATGCCATGCCAGTAGGCTACTTTTGCCAGTAAGAGACTTTGAGCTATGCATATGCTTTCAGTTGTTTACTTGTATGTTTTTTTTTAATGTGTTTTCTGTGAACATACTGCATGTGTATGTGATATTGGCCTTGATCATATCTATGTGATCATTATGTAAATGCACTGGCTACTCATCAACATTAAAAGAAGAGTTTGCTTCTTATCAGCTACTCGAGCTGCCAACACAGAGCCCAAGCTTCACTTGAAGCACAGAGAAGAAGAAAGATAAAAAAGGAAAAGAGAGATGAGACATTCGTTTTCTTGTTAGTTTACCAGCTTCATCCTCATTTGTCTTTGGTGGCGCTTCTTGGTTGCGTGATGTCAAGGTCTGACTCTGTCTGTGCCCACATACTTTAAAAGCAATATAGCGCCAGCTATAATCATCTCTTTCTCTCTCTCTCTCTCTCTCTCTCTCTCTCTGACCATGCATAAACCTGACAAATACTCAGTCTCATGCTAAAATAGCACTCCATTAAGAATTCATTGTTTTAAAACCATTAAAGTTTGGAGCAAAACTGATTCTTGTTACCCTGGCAATCCAAACCGGTCTACAGATTTGACCCAATTTCCACTATACCAGCTTTGAGTTTACTCCTCTTTCCTCAGAGTGATTTGATTATGTGGCTTTTTCAATAAATGTTAACGTAGCTGCAGCTAAAATGACAGATTGTATTTAATTACAAAGGGCGCAGGCAGATGAATACAAATATTTCACCACCAAATGTCACTAAATAAATTAACTCGCCAATCTCCGGTCTGTTACAAGCATGACTCATTTAATCGTGCCATCAGTTTATTAACGTACGTCATGTTTGGTACAAGTTTATTATTTTCTCAGTGGTGCTGGCATGAATAATTCAAATTCCATGGGTGCTGTGAGACATATGCCAAACTGGAATCACTGCTACATGTAGATCTGTGCCTAATGTAATGGAGCGATGGAATTGATTTTGAAGTTTGTTTTGGTCATTGCCCTCAGGGAGGCTGCTGATTGGCTAGGTGGCGTTTATAGCGATGCATCAGGTCCAAATCCTGTGTAAGGCAGTGTGACTCATTCTTTAGAGGTGGCAAAGGGAACAAACCTCTTTGCAGCTGATGAAACAAACAGCACTGCAGCTGAGAAAGGGTCAACAGAACAAGAGCACGTGTGTGTGTCTTTCCGTTATTTGTCCATTCACAAGATATGTATATAAATTGTGGACATACTGATGACATATACAGTATATAGGGGAGAACAAGGCACATAATGCTTTTTGACTTTCTCAGTTTGTGTAAATCCACTTGGGGTTCAGAGTATGGGGTGGGGGCTGTATTTAACACATTGCTAAATACAGCTATACAGCGTACTTCAAAACATCATAATAATGAATAATTTCTGAACATTGACTCTCAGTCTTTATTCTCCCTTTTCTAATGGTTTCTCAAAATAATTCATAAAAGTATAGAATATAATTGCGTAGTTCTAATAGGGGCTCATTGTAACAGTGTTACAACGCACCCCATCTGCGCAACTGGGATTTAAACCGCGGCTCGCATCTTCTGCTTTTAGATCAGCATTATAGAATGATCTCAACTGTTAAATAACAGATAGAAGATTACAATAATATCAGATTTGTCTAGTATTAAATAAACACTGACAAAAACAGAGATGAAAAATAAACTTAAAGAAATTTACTTTTGCTATGGTTAAATAAATGTTCAGTGATATCTTCCAAAGATTTTTTCATTTTGGCGTAATTTTTTCTCAAAATAACTTTGATATGGCAACTAGTAAACACACTAAGTTTCGTCATCTTGGCATGTGTGAAAAGTGTTAAAATGTGTGCTACAATCAACCTTGCGTTAGGTTGTGCCCCATGCTCCCTTATTGTCAAATGATCCAGTCATGTGTTGCCTTGTTTCTGCCCTGCTTTATCCTGTCCTGCCCAATCAAGCTGCCAGTCATGTTTTCCCCACAGGCTAGGTTTAAAAAAAAAAAAAAGTATTATTATTATTAAAAAACTCTGCATCATTGAGTACTCGCTTCATCCCTGTACCCAAT
This sequence comes from Gobiocypris rarus, assembly GCA_023029165.1. Lineage (NCBI taxonomy): Eukaryota > Metazoa > Chordata > Actinopteri > Cypriniformes > Gobionidae > Gobiocypris > Gobiocypris rarus. The sequence goes on along the minus strand of CM040914.1, from coordinate 23,283,806 downwards.
CCTGACAGAACTAACTCTGCAGTCCACCAGGGTTCCGACAAGCCCAAGCCTCCCTTGTCTGTCCCTCTGACACCACCCTGGCTCTCCATCAGGACTCCAGACCAGCTGGAGCTTACCTGGTCCATCCCTCATATTCCACCTTGACCCTCAGCCAGATACAGATCTGCCAGAGCCTTCCTGGTCTGCTCGTCCGGTTCCACCCTGGCCCTCAGCCAGGACTCCAGATCTGCTAGAACCTTCCTAGTCCATTCTTCCGACTTCTGATTCCCCTAAAACTTAGGCTGTCCCGCTGGCACTTGCTTCTATGTGCCATGTGCTCTACTGTCTATTGTCTTAACCCATCTCCACCCCTCTACCCCCCACCCCATGATTACACCTACTTGTTACCTGATTATTGTTTTTTTTTCCCACCTGTCCTTCCTTATTTCATTTTTCCTCTTCTGTTTCACTAGTTCACACTTACATATAATTTATAGAGAGTCAATTTAAATGCGTATTTGGCGTGCTGTCCGGGGGAGGGCTTCGAGCTCGGACTTTGGCCGAACCCAGAGTACCCCCCAAAAGCTAGAAGCATAGGACAGCCGCCTGATAAATACCCCCCAAGAAGTGCCGAGCTTGGCGGCTGGCATGAAAGAGGGGCCTGGTTGTTTGACCGGGAGGGCCCGTGAGCGGCTAATGTCCCTGAGGGGCGGCCCTTGTTGGTTTACGATTCGCACGGTTCTTGATGGGAGCAGGGTGTGGTCTTGTGTTGGGAGACCACCTGGGAGAAAAATGGGGAAAAGAAATGAGATCTTGATTTATAGATTTTTTGGTACTTACCCTTTCCTTGCTGCATGGAAACTTTCCATTTTCTTGCTGCAATTCATCGGTCCACTTCCTTACTAAGTGGAAACTTTCCACTCGTGGAAACTATCAATCTAGAGGGTTTTATCCACTTCCTTGCAGTGTGGAAAACTGTCCGATTCTCGCTGTGTGAAATGTATCTGCTTTCTTGCTGTGGAAAAAACTATCCGTTTCCTTCCTGTGTTTAAAAACTTATATTTCTCGCTGTGTGGAAAACAATCCACTTTCTTGCTGCATGTAATCTTACATTTTTCGCTGCATTGACTCTTCCTTGTGTGACTATCCACTATCTCATTGTGGAATCTTCTACTTCTCACAGAGTTGGACTTTTTTGCTTGAGGAGACTGTTCACCATCTTACTGCGTGGACAACTATCCAGTATCTTACTGCGTGGACAACTATCTGTCATCTTACTGCATGGACAACTATCCTCTATCTTTTTGCGTGGGCAATAATAAAAAATAAAGGACCCACTTTATATTAGGTGTCCTTAACTACTATGTACTAACATTTTAATTCATAATTTGATACATTGCACTTATTGTGTACATACATGTTTTTACATTGTACTTACATTTTAAAAATACCTGCATGTAATTACATCTGTAATTAATTTCTGTAGTTACATTAGTAATTACACAGTTGACACTTCCCTTACACTTAACCCTACCCTTAAACTTACCCATCCCACCACACCTGTCCCTAACCCTACCCGTATCCCACCTCAATATCAGCAAAGGTGTTTTGCAACACAATATGAACACAGTAAGTACATTGTACTTATTTTTTATGTAAGTACATAGTAGTTAAGGCCACCTAATATTAAGTGGGGCCAAAATAAATGTATGGTACGTGTAGAAATGCCCTCCCCATAGGAAAGCGTGAGCTTGGATATGATTGCTAGGTAATCATTTCGTTTGCGCCACCTACAGTACAGACGGATACTTTACATTTACGAGAAGTGCATTTATCATGGAGCACGCGCCGTCGCCGTGGTGATGAACAATAAATATGCTTCTGGTAAAGCGAGTGAACGTATGGTGAGGTTAAATCACTAAAATGATGGCAATGCAACAGCTTGCATCATGCCATACAATCAGCCACTTGTTGAATCAGCTGATAATCACTGTCTTTGATTCAATATATTTCTCACACTTGATGCGCACATAAGCCCGGTCGTATTTGGGAGCACCCGTTTTCTTAAATGTTACATAAATACCTTACAGTAGGCTATTGTATAACATATGTATCAATGTTTATTGTACGGCATTTATACTTGGGGTTTAAAAAAACATATCACAATACTGCAAAGGTATTGATTTAATTGAATAGACATGAGCACTCACGTTTCAAATCTGAAAGTGGCGCTGTTGTGCGTTCTACTTGCAAAACTCTGCAGAAGGATTCAGTTTCAGAGCATTTCGCAATCAATGAAAAACACAGTTATGCAAAACAAATTCTAATGAACAATTACAACGTTTTCTTTACTTATATCGTAATATGTTGTATACAGTGTAAGACTGTATATTTTGTCTCCTTCATATGAATTAAACAAGCATCCCACAATAATAAGGCATGGGCATTTCAAAATAAGAGCCCGTTCGGTTACACAATATGTTTCACTATTTGTCCGGCTAACTTTTTATCCTTTTTCTCCCACAGGAGCTCAGTTTCTCAGGATAATTTTCTCCACTGCCCCAGCAGTGCTGTTCCCTCTGCTCCCACAGCAGCTCAGTTCTCTGGCTAATTTTCTCTACTATCACAGCAGCAGTGCTGTTCATTCTGCTCCCACAGGAGCTCAGTTTCTCTGTCTAATCTTCTCCACTATTACAGCAGTGCTGTCCCCTGTGCTCCCACTGGGGCTCAATTTCTCTGGATAAATTTCTCCACTCTCACAGCAGTGCTGTTACCTCTCCCGCAGGAGCTCAAGTTTCTCTGGCTAATTTTCTGCTCCCACAGGAGCTCCGTTTCTCTGGCTAATTTATCCACTGCCACAGCAGTGCCATTCCCTCTGCTCCCATATGAGCCCAGTTTCTCTGGCTAATTTCTCCACTGCCTAAGCAGCAATGTTTCCTCCCAGAAATCTCCAATCCTACGTGACCTTTTCTCTCCATGCTCCCCGCAGCCAAACCAGACCGCCAATTAGACTGGAGATTTTCTGTTACCCTTAAAACCACAAACATACATTTTTACCTTGAATACTGATGGAAGCTGTATACAAATTTGAAAGGAAAGATTTTAGCATTGTAGCACTGCTCTCGCAGCTGACTCTATCGTCATGGCTCCAACGCACCACGTTACAAAACACCACTTATTGAAGTTTGTGAATTGATTAGAAATGTTAGGAGACTGTGGATCGTCAAACACGATTACATCTCAAAAAAGAATATATTTTACAGCGAATGCTGATGGAGCGGCCGGTTTTAGGTAGCTTATAAAGATTTTAGCACTGTAGAAATGCTTCGAGCGGCGTGTGGAGCCGTGTAGACAGCGTGACTAGGCGGCGGGTGGAGCGAACTGCCAGAAATACCGTCTGTGCTGAAAAAACTATCAACAAAATGGAGGTAAGACGGCTCCGTATATATAGGCCTAACTCTTTTGTTGATTAGCTGAGTAGGCCTACTCTCCACCTGTGTCAATTATCTGACATATTCCTCCCGATCCTCGTTTAGTAAAACAACATTTATTAGCCTTGTGTTCGCAGTCCTGTGCCAGTTCCAGTCGTGCGTTGCCTTGCCTGTTCCTCCCCTGCCTTGTCCTGCTCAGTCAAGCTGCCAGTCATGTTTCCTCCACGGGCTATGTTATTTTTTATTTTTTTTATTAAATAAAAAGCCCACAATTCCCTTATCATTGAGTCCTTGTTTCATCCCTTTACTTATGCCTGATGGTACAAACTCTCCAGCAAAAGAGGACTCATCAGTACAATGGGCATCTTCCTCTTTCCCATCTCTGAGTACTCGGGGCTCAGATGGTCAGAAGGGTCAGATGGTGCTTTATTTAAATAGCACTTTATACAATACAGGAAAATGACTCAATGATGCAAACAGAGTTCATTTCTGCTGTACAGCAGCTCTAAAAGAAAATAGTATCATTGTTCAGCTGAAGTTAGTTGAGTGTGGATTCAGTTCCGTTAAAAAGATCATCAATTATTAAATTAGTTAATTTCATCTATAAAGCAGTCATCATCCAGGTCAATTCTCATTCAGTAGGGTCAGTGGAGTCTAATCAATAATATTGTTGAATATTATACATAACTTCTATAAATATTGTTAAAACATCTAATATAACATTGAACTCATTAAACACATAAAACGCAACTCTGCGTATGGCACCAATTTGACCAGCGACAGCACTGGTTGAAAACACTCATTCAAATATTGCTGCACATATTTTTAAAGTTTAAAGTTTATTATGAAATATATTATTTCAATTTAAAATATTTTTCCCCATTTTAATACATTTCAAAAGCTGAATTTTCAGTAACCATTATTCCAGTCCAATCATTCAGGAATCAATCTAATATGCTGATTTGGTGCTCAAACACAATATATAAACAATACATTATTTGGTCCCCACAACATTGGGAACCTGGACCACACACACACACACACACACACACACACACACACACACACACATTGCAGAATATTAACCTTAGAAACCCTCTGGCACTGTCTACTGCTCCTGAATTTATTCAAAGAACATCATAGGTCTTCCCACAGAGCCTTGAACTTGTTTTTCCTACCTACCCAAAAATGACACATGCACTCTCCCCTCAATTCTCTTTCTAATAGAAGAAGATTACATGACCCAGGGTACTCATAGCTAAAAAGGATGTTTGTTCTGACTCATTGTCAATCTCATAATCCAGAGACGTGTGGATGGCTGAGCGGGACTCGTGCTGAAAGGGAGTTTGCCATTAGGAGCCCATAACAACACAGAAAACTACTGAACATGAAGCACTCTGAATGATACTCCAAACCAACACAGCGTGTTTATTCATTCATTTCATCTCTTCGTTCTTGAGAATGGGCCACAAGCTGAGCAGTGGATTTCACAGGCAGGCACATAGCACACAGTGTTTTGACCTTGGACTAGAAATTGCATGAAAGCATGGAATGAAATGAATACCCACTGTGGCATAACATGATATTAAGTTCTCTTCTGTGGGGTGAAATGATTGCAGACATAACAGAACAGAAATGTATTTCAAATGTGTGAAAATAATGAATGTAAAATCTTATAGATTAACATTCCTTTGTGTGTCACTATTTTGCTGTATTTCTCCAACCACTATTTATAGAATTAATCAGAGCTCTGTGTACAGTATTTGAACTTTACTGACAGAATGCACAATTGTTATTTACAGACTTTCACTCTTCCACAAGATTAGTCTCTGCAATATCCAGGGAGGGAGTCTGAATCATTATGTAATCCTGTCACGTATTTATGAACGCAATGATGGTTTCGAGCAGCACTGGGAGTTTGTGTATGTGTGTGACTAGAATGTCATAGCTCAATGCCATAGCAACACACCATCCACCAGGAGAAATGTTTAACTGAGTCCAATAATGTGACTAAAATATTCTTTCTCCAAGGAAATATTTTCTCTCTTTAATTGTATCCCTTCTAATACGCTTGCATGATCACTGCCATGCAATGTAGCACAGACTGACCAATTCTTTGAAAGTGCAAATGTAGGTAAAGCATAATGTTACATACAATATCACACATCGCAATTTTGAAAGCACTCATTAAAATATTGTTCTATACCTCAAAGGATTTTAATCCTGTTTATGGGCCCCTTGCTGCAATCAGTTTTGCAGGAGCTCATTTATTCTTTAGAGCAGCAAAACTGCATGATGAGGATTTTAATTAATGTGCTGTAGGCAGACTGGCCCCTGACAGCTCAGTTTATTACAACACCAATGTGATTACTGTTATTATTTTTAGCACTAGTAGTAGTGGTAAAACTAGCTTGGTCTAAGCGCACAAAAATTAATTCAAATTATCCTGCTTTTAGGATAATGTGATCTTTTTTTTCAACCCACATAATGTAGAGGTTTAAAAATAGTCAACATTTTATCAAACCATGCATTACATTGCAAAGTCAAAATGTTGAATATGTGAACCTAAATCAAATGACGGCACAGTAGTTGCATGCCCAAAGCTCTTATCCATAGACAAATTGAGGGCACTTGGCAGTGAGCACCGCAGGAGACCTTCCTCTGGGGCATTCTCACACTGAAACATCACAAACACATTTAAAATCTTAAATAATAGAGGGAGTTGAGGAGAGGTACTGGAGAGGCTCTTTCTCCATCTTTCAGGCCTTCTTAATAAAGCCATGTAGCAGAAAAAAGCTCTACAAACACTTGAATGCAAACTTTATAAAATTCTTCTGTAAAGCAGCTCCACAGAAGACAATAGTGTCATTATTTAGCTCAGAAACTGTATAAACTGTATTTATTTCAGCTAAAAGCAGCGAACAATAGTGTTGTTATTCAGATCAGTATTGTTTCAAATAAATTTAGTCGATTATAAAAAAAAAAAGTCGATCAGCTATTAGCGGCTCTGCAGAAAACAGCAGTTTTATCCTGCTCAATTCAGTTCAATAGTATCGGTGCAGTCAAATTGATAATAATACTGAATATTAAGTATATTAAGTCTTCTAAACATGCTGATTCTCATTCTTGTGCTTTTTATACAAAATACTGTTTCCACCTGATCCAAACCTTGAATGTAGTTTTGTTGGTGTAACCTAATACATTTAGGTTGATTGGTTGACTTGAATTAAATCAATTAATTTAAATGTTAACAAGTGCAGATGTAATATTTTAAGTTTTTGTTTTTTTGTTTTTTGTTTTTTTTCAGGCTAGCTAAAACAGTTTAACACCTCCATTACATTGTATGTGGTTAATCAAATCCTGGTCATTTTGTTTAAGCTTGAAGACATGAAGCTTGGTAAGGGATTCACAAATTAACAAATCATTTGGAAAAGGAATAAACCACATTGTTTCATTTGGCTCCTAATATGGTCATCCTGAGCTCAGTATGGAAGAATGTAAGCAGTGGAGGAATATCAGTATATCAGATGATGCTTACTTTACCACACATTTCCCCCTAACAAATCAGCTACATGCAGGCACCATTTATGAGTTGCAACACATTTTAAACATAAACTAAACCCTCTGTGAACTAATTCACCTTTTTACAGTGTAACTGTGCCGCTGTCTCTGTGCCATACCATGTTTACACATATAGAAGAGGGATTTATCACAGTTTCGTTTCACCAAGTTACAACCCCACGTCATGTGTTTACAAAAAAGGTCCACGTCTGCCAGCCTATGCGCTTAAAAGGTAACCATGATAAACAATCTTAGGTTTCCCACAGTGTTCGACCCATGACCAGACCTTTTAAGACTGGAGCACTGGTGCTGTGTTTACTTGGAGGAGAAGGGCAAAGGGAACCACATGGAGAGTGACAACTACACATCCAAATAGCAACCTGAAATGCAAGGTTGCACATCAGGACAGGGAAAAAAACGTGATGGTCTGTGTCTATGTGTGGACACAGCTGTCTCTAGCACAAATACAAGGAGTGTTTGTCCAGCAAACTGTAAGGTGCCATATGGTCGTAAGGAGCACTACAGAGCAGAAAAATACCTTCGTTTATCAGGTTTGTCTCTTTAGAAAGGAAATTACATAGTTGATTGAACAGAAACTGGAGAAAAAAAGCAACAACAAAAAAACAAAACAATTTTGACCTTCAAACTGGCAGATTTTTACAAAAACAGATTTAAAGATAAATAATTGTAATAATTTATTTTCTCTAGTCCACAACACAGGCCTACATCTGAACAAAAATGCCATGTTGAGTGCAAAAGACACATAAACACAGGAAATAAAGTGAGACATTATACATCAATACCTGCCTCTGTATTAAAAAAGGCCCATTCACACCAAAAGCAATGACTATAATAATATTAGCGTCCACAAAAACAAACATTAACAATCTATTTATTATAAGTGCATTACAATTTTGCTCTGTGCCGCTTTAAATATAAGGTATGGGTATTTGCAGCTGCAGCAAACTTTACTGTAAAGTTCGCTTTGGCAAGCCATTTTGAAATCAAGAAACAAACTCAAAATTAACCATATTTGACATCACACCAGTTTGTTCTTCGATTTAGTTTGAAGTAATTAGGCTTTAACGCAGTCATGTTCTGAGGAATATGTTGTGTCCAGTTCAAAAGGTATTGGTTCTTGGTTATCTATGATAAATTCAACCAATGAAAAAGCAACCGAGAGGCATCCTTTAGAACAGTGGTTTTCAGCTCTGTCTGGGGACTGACCACTTTGCACAATTGTTATGCCTCTCTTAATCTGATACACTGAGTTGAGTTCACAGAGCCCTCTCCTGATGAGCCAATGATCTGAATCAAGTGTTAAATAAGGGAGACATACAAAAGTGTAACTGGAGTATAGCCACTGTTTTAGAAGCTGTGGACAAATTGGCACTGACATCTGCTCTGCATCTAGTAAGGACATTGATATTCCAGTCAGTGTCCTATGTATCCTCAATCTGCCCAGGCTGGATTCTCTTTATCTCTTTAGGATTTACCATTTATAAATGGCAAGACTGATAGGAACATTCACCACTGATGAATTCAGTCAATTTAAAAGCAGCAGAAGGGCTGGTGTGTATAGTATGTTAAGTAGTGGCCTGAAGTGAGGTAAAAGGTCCAAATTTGGTTAGATTATCACCACAGTAAAATATAATTGCAAATTCTTGCAAATAAGTGTCCAACTAATTGTTAATCGCTACAATAATAATCTGCTACAGTGTTTATTTAATACTTTCAGGCAACTGCAGAAATACAAAAACATTTTGATTTAATTAACAACTTAATATATTCTTCTAAATCACATTCAGCTAAATAAATTACAATGTTTCTTTGTTCAGAGTTGATGGCCATTGATGGTTCATGGCTATTTTAATGCTGATGATTACTTCATTTTAGACCACACAGGGACGTTGAATGCATGATTCTAAATTAGTTAACAAACATTCCAAGCTGTGCAATTATTTGTCAGTAAACACATGGCTGTGAAGTATTTCCATGTCTGTCAACCACATTACAGTTTCATTGCCACATGTATGGTCTGTTTTTGTTGTGTTTTGCTCTCTATACTTCCTGTTTTCATTTGTCACATGTTCCTTTGTCTAGTTTCCCGCCTGTTTCCATGGTTACCCTTGGTAGTTTAGTTCTGTTCAGCTGTGTTTAGTTATTTATCATCTGTATCATCTGCACTCCTCATTCATTAAGTCATCTGTGTTTGTATTTAGTTCTCCCTTGTTCCTTCAGTCGTTGTCTGGTCACAGTTACGTATAGTTGAGTTTATTTGTGTTTTCAAGAAGTTCTGCTTGTATTTCTGAAACCTTAAATTTCATTTAAGTAACATCTGTTCCTGTCTGTGCCTTCCTATCTGAGCCAACCGTAACATTCATATACGTATCACTGCCAAATTATTTCCATTATTTTAAAGATCCTTATAGCCTACAACAGCAAAAGACAGTGGGTTTAAATGGGATGTGAAGGGTCAACAGTGGCTGTATTTACAGAAACAGGTCATTATAATAATGTAACTACAATGTACAACCATGTATGCATATAAGTGCATTGTATTAACAATTGACTAACAATAGGATAAAAATTACAAACTATTTCTATGTTCTGTCCTTTTATATATGAAAAGCAATTTTTTTTCTTCATTAGACTCTCTGCAAGCACACACAAAGTACAAATCTCAGAACTTAGCATCTATGAAATAGGACAAGCAAAAACCTAAGGCAAACTACAAATAAAACATCAGAAAACCAGATTGTTTAACAGTTGTGCCGCTGACATACACTGTATTCTGTTTTATTACATCCTATCTCTCCATTTCCAGTATTATTTATAGCTGTATATTTCATTGACAAAAACCATTCAGCTTTTGTTGGTGCTCAAAGGCGTCTTCCAGCAACCTGATTTTTTTCCTATCATCTGTTTCCTTTCTGTTTGACACAAACCAGCAAGCAGCTTACAAACTTGCAACTCAAACAAACTGCAGGCATTTAACAAGTCTCTTCCTCTTAATAAGAACATCTACATTTGTTGTAACACAGCTGGTGCGTTCAAAACTTTCTAAGTTTCAACTGTGCAAAGTACACTGACATAAGCAATTATTTTGAACCTGACAACTACCTACCTCCTTCAGACATAAATCTATTGCAGAATTTAGAAATAGGTTTTGGCTGGTTATGGTTCATGCTGCAATTGCTTGATTATTTTTCAAGTGATTCCCTGAAAGAACATGGCAGCTAACATTCAGCATTCAGGCTCTTTTACTAGGTTAGTCAGAACATGCAATCAGATATTCTGTTTATAAAAGAGATGGACAAGTTGAATATTCTGATATCTTCTACAGTAAAAAAAAAAAACTCACAGTACAACTAATAAACATTAGTACTGTCATGTTTTGAGTTTGTTTGTTTGTTGTAGTTTAAAGCCTATGTGTACATGGTTGTTATTTCTCCAAGTTTTTCTCCTCTGTGTTGTGTTTAATATTAGATTAAAAGTCATTTTGAATATCTCCTTCGTTATACGCTTCTCCACAGCCACCTACACATGACAAAATGCAAGACCCATACTCCAGGTGGATTTAACATTTAGCACTGCCACTCCAGCCTCTGAGTCTGCTCCAGAGTTGGCTCCAGCCCCTGAGCTCACTCCAGTGTTGGCTCCAGCCCCTGAGCCTGCTCCAGCCCATGAGCCCACTCCTGAGTCTGCTCTAGCTCCTGAGCCTGCTCCAGAGTCTGCTCCAGTTCACAACCCCATAGCATGTGTAGTTTTTTATGGCACATGGATTTTTTTATGTGCCTTCTGGGAGGGAGGGGGGGTACTGTCACGTTTGCATTTGTTTGTTGTTGTTTAAAGTCTCTGTGTACTTGGTTGGTATTTCTCCAAGTTTTTCTTTGTGTTGTGTTTAATATTAGATCAGTTTGAATATCTCCTTCATCATGAACTTCTTCACAGCCACCTACCCGTGACAAGTACACACATATAAAAGAATTACTGTGACTGGGGGAGACTGTGTAAGGCTGTAGATTTAGGTATTGCGTAACCACAGGATGGCAAATTCGGCTGGCATCCAGTAATGCCAGCCGAATTTGCCATCCTGTGGTTACGCAATACCAAAATCTACAGCCTTACACAGTAAGAATTTAGCCCTACCACAAAATTTTTGCTTGGGCAATTCGATCTGGACTCGATCCATACAGGTGTAATTATGCCCTTACAGAAATTGTTCGGACCAATTAAATTGTGAGGGCGGACTTTAGACGAAGATGGACATATGATAAACAGTAACGTAATCATCCATGTTATTGAAGGCGCTTGGGTCGAATTTGCTCTGAGTATTTGTTCGAATATGCATTCACCTTCACCATTTCTCTCATATATTATGTTTATGTTGGTAAGTACTCTGTGTATCCTAAAATTCTTTTTTTACAACACTGGCAAAAATCGTTTACACTAATCTTTTTCTTCTAACGTTACTTATTCCAGCGTGCGTGCAGACATGGTTGCCAAGTTTTTTTGCAATGTCGCACAATTGCTACTCAAAACTAGCCCAAAACAAGCCCAATAGCTTTCCGGTGGGGTTCTCTGGGAAAAAAAATGGCATTTGGGGGGTAAAATATGTTATTTTGGCAAGGTTGCCTGCTAAAATTCACATTCCTGGGTCTATATATCACATAATTGGGGTCGCTTCAACCCGCGGACATTGAAAACACCCTGCGGGAAAAACATGGACTTGGCAACACAGTGCAGTATAGTTCTCTGCAATAATCACAGCCCAACGGAGCATTATCAGACTCATATTCTGACTAGAATTGAGTATGACCACATCAGGCTAGGTTAAAGGGGCATAAAAAGTAGAAATTTATAATTTATTAAAGCACTTAATTCTTTGGTTAAAAAAAAGTTAAATATATATAACCTATTACTTAAGCCAATAAAGTTAATTTAAAAAATTGCCCTACTCTAAATCAATTTGAATATACAGGTATACGGAAAGAATTCAGACCCCCTTACATTTTTCACTCTTTGTTATATTGCAGCCATTTGCTAAAATCATTTAAGTTTTTTTTTCTCTCTCATTAATGTACACATAGCACCCCGTACTGACAGAAAACCACAGAATTGTTGACATTTTTGCAGATTGAAAAAAAAGAAGAGAGAAGCTGAAATATCACATGGTCCTAAGTATTCAGACCCTTTGGTGTGACACTCAAATATTGAACTCAGGTGCTGTTCATTTCTTCTGATCATCCTTGAGATGGTTCTACACCTTCATTTGAGTCCAGCTGTATTTGATTATCCTGATTGGACTTGATTAGGAAAGCCACACACCTGTCTATGTAAGACCTTACAGCTCACAGTCCATGTAAGAGCAAATGAGAATCATGAGATCAATGGAACTGCCTGAAGAGCTTAGAGACAGAATTGTGGCAAGGCACAGGTCTGGCCATGGTTACAAAAACATTTTTGCTGCACTTAAGGTTCCTAAGAGCACAGTGGCCTAATCCTTAAATGGAAGACGTTTGGGACGACCAACCCTTCCTAGAGCTGGCGGTCCGGCCAAACTGAGCTATCGGGGGAAAATAGCCTTGGTAAGAGAGGCAAAGAAGAACCCAAAGATCACTGTGGCTGAGCTCCAGAGATGCAGTCGGGAGATGGGAGAAAGTTGTAGAAAGTCAACCATCACTGCCGCCCTCCACCATTCGGGGGTTTCTGGCAGAGTGGCCCAGACGGAAGCCTATCCTCAGTGCAAGACACATGAAAGGACTCCAAGCTGGTGAGAAATAACATTCTCTGGTCTGATGAGACCAAGTTATAACTTTTTGGCCTTAATTCTAAGCGGTATGTGTGGAGACAGTCCCAAAAGTCAAGCATGGTGGTGGCAGCACATTGCTGTGGGGGTGTTTTTCAGCTGCAGGGACAGAACGACTGGTTGCAATCGAGGGAAAAATGAATACAGCCAAGTACAGGGATATCCTGGACGAAAACCTTCTCCAGAGTGCTCAAGACCTCAAACTGGGCCGAAGGTTCACCTTCCAAGAAGACAATGACCTTAAACACTAAGCTAAAATATCGAAGGAGTGGCTTCACAACAACTCTGTGACTGTTCTTGAATGGCCGAGCCAGAGCCCTGACTTAAATCCAATTGAGCATCTCTGGAGAGACCTGAAAATGGCTGTCCACCAACGTTTACATCCAACCTGACAGAACTCGAGAAGATCTGCAAGGAGGAATGGCAGAGGATCCAAAAATCCAGGTGTGACAAACTTGTTGCATTTTTCCCAAAAAGACTCATGGCTGTATTAGATCAAAAGGGTGCTTCCACTAAATACTGAGCAAAGGGTCTGAATACTTAGGGCCATGTGATATTTCAGTTTTTCTTTTTTAATAAATCTGCAAAAATGTGAGCAATTCTGTGTTTTTCTGTCAATATGGGGTAGTGTGTATACATTAATGAGAAAAAAAATGAACTTAAATGATTTTAGCAAATGGCTTCAATATAACAAAGTGTCAAAAATGTAAGGGGGTCTGAATACTTTCCGTACCCACTGTACTTTTAAAACGGCCAATATTTTAATATTTAACAGATTGGTCCCATTCACTTCCAAAGTAAGAATTTCACTGCAACCCAGATTGTTGAAGAATTTTTCTGAGAAGTTGAAATAAATATTTGTGGTAATCAACATATTATGCCACAAGTGCTGTTGATTAACCTTAACTTGTATTGAACCTGGAATATAAGACAATTTTTCCAAAATTGTTGCATTGTTAAGCAATCTTGTATTATTTGAATTGGCTCTTAAATTTGACTATACATTTCTGGTCATTATTTATATCAGCCTGATATAGCTTTTAGTTGTCCAGGCCATATGAAATGTAAGAAAAGAGTTGAAGGAATGTTCAATGTTCCACTGAGAATGTTCCAAATTAATATTGTTAATGGTGTATTAATATAAGTCCATTATAAGTCCAAGACCATGATGAAGCATTACCAACACACAGTTGATATAAACAGCTCCTGTCCAAACACAGCTGATGGGAGCAGTGTGATTAATATCACAGACAATTCCTCTGCAAAAAAAGCCAGAAGGATATGTGTAAAAAATAAAAAAAAATATTGTGATGAAGAAATATATGCACTGATGTCATACAAAGGTCAGAATCTAATTAAGAAGACATTTGTGTTGCTTGCAAGTTGTTGACAAAATACAAGAACAACATGGATCACTGGCTGAAAGACTGAATCACATTACATATTTTCACATTTGTAATGTGTGACAATTTAAACAAAAGAGTTTATTAATATGACTGACATTTGCAAGAAAAGCCAATTTTCATGAAATGCTTTTTCATTATGTTCATTTATTTTCTTTTTGTCTTGTTTTTCTTTTTTGAATGATTAAATGAACACTGAAATGTAACAATACAATTTAAACTTAAAAGCATTGCACTTTTGTCTCAATAGAGTATATTTTATATTGACCATGCATGACAGATCAGTGAGCACGTAAATGCAGATGTCTTTTCCCAGGACAGGAACATTTTATGATATCTACCTCCCCCTGGTGGGTATATGGTATTATTTGGTCCAGCCATGACAAAGGGGCAACCAGCCAGACATAATCACACAGATAGAGAAAAAATAAAAAAATAAAATAGTGCAAATATGGATACAAACAACTATTAAAAAATGCAGATATTTACTGATGCTCAAGAAGGCAAGGTGATGAACAGGATGATCAGTGTAAAATGTTCTTATTTTGTCTATATAGACTATATTTGATCAGGCACTATCTCTGGAGCTGCTCAGTTTTGTATGGGAAGCTAATTTCCGCCACATAAGAAATAAACATGCTTTGGTAAAATTAGGACATACAAAGTATGACGTAAAAAGACATGCTAATAATTATAAGATAAAAGTTATCATTAAAAAGTCACTACGAGATAAAAAGGAACAATTATGTCATAACATCCTTCGGATGAGACGTTGGTCCTGACTCTCTGTGGTCATTAAAAATCCCAAGATGTCCTTTGGAAAACGAGTAAGGGTGTAACCCCAGCATCCTGGCCAAATTTGCCCATTGACCTCTGTCCATCAGGGCTCATTCCCATATACTGATTGGCTTCATCACTCTGTCTCCTCTCCACCAATCAGCTGGTGTGTGGTGGGCGTTCTGGCACAATATGGCTACTGTTGCATCATCCAGGTAGATGCTGCTCAGTGCTCATTGGTGGTGGCTGAGGAGATTCCCCTCTTCTATATGTAAAGCCCTTTGAGTACACAGAAAAGTTCTTTATTAAAGGATTAGTTCACTTTTAAAAAAACTTTTGCTGATACTTTACTGTCATCCAAGATGTCCATGTCTTTCTTTCTTCAGTCGAAAATAAATTAAGGTTTTTGATGCTAAATTTCTCCTTATAAAGAAGGCAATGGACCCCAAATGGTTCAAGGTCCGAATGACAGTTTCAGTGCAGCTTCAAAGGGCTTTAAATGATACCAGACGATGAATAAGGGTCTTAACCAACGAAACGATCGGTCATTTAAAAAACCTTTTCAACGTAACTGCGTATTACGTGACATCACGTACACATATCACAGAACAGAGCAAGGCGAACATTTGTGCTTATAAACCTTAAACTTTTGATTTTTTTTTAATGACCGATCGTTTCGTTAGATAAAGACCTTATTCATGGTTTAAAGCCATTTGAAGCTGCACTGAAACTGTCATTCGGACCTTGAACCATTTGGGGTCCATTGCCTCCATTATATAAGGATAAATGTTTTTTTATCAAAAACATTAACATTAACATTAATTTATTTTCGACAGAAGAAAGACATGGACATCTTGGACATGGGGGTGAGTAATTATCAGCAAACGTTTTTTTTTAAAGTGAACTAATCCTTTACTATAGCAATTTATTATTATTATTATTATTATTTTGAAGAATACTTTTTTTTTAGAATGTTGATTTTTATTTTATAGGCCTATATTTTGACTGTCATGACTTGATGGCATGAAATCGCTGCATGTTAAACTGGATGAAATGGTAAAGCTCGGGGCATTCAATGTAAAAGGCGTTTGCCATACAGGACGCCTACAGTACGGTGTCATAACCATATATACGTATATCTATGCCTGGAGCGGTCGAATGAGGCATATGGTCACTACGCCCTCGTTTAAGTTAAGCCTTCGTCGTAGTAGGTTTTGTAAATTCTCATCCGGTTGTTGCTTTGGTAACTCGCGTAAACAAATGGCGTCCATGATGAGCTGAACAACGCTTGCTTGTTTTGAAGCTACGGTAGGTGTTAATTGTTTGAATGGTTGATGGTTAAATGCTATATTTAAAACGAGCACATTTATTTGTTTATTAACAAATGAATGCATTTAAACAGTCTGTTCGATAAGATGGACGACGAGCCTTTTTCTACAACGCTTGCTTACACGAAAAGCCCTAAAACATCCAGAAGAACAACTTTTCAGGTAGCATCTACTCATCAGGTGTGCTCTTAAGTGATATTTCTTTAGATTGTCAGACGCACCAGCCTCTGTCTGAAAGCCTAGTGAACGTTCTTAACCGCATAAAGCTCTCGTGCATGTTGTTGAATTTCAGGATGAGCTAAAGGAAGCTGTGTCTGCTAGAGCCAACAAGCATAGTTACTCTGATGACTTTGACGATGATGATGAAGTTGGTAAAAATGATGATGATGAGGATGATGATGGTAGGTACAATGTCATGCGTAATCATATTAAAATGAAGTTCATGATATACTCAGAACTATAAACCTTACATATAATCAGTTTGTTTATCTCCAGTAATTCAGTTTTAGTTTTAATGTACTTGAATTGTTTCAGCAGACATACTGAACAAACTTCTTAAAAGACAAAAACAGAAAAAGGAGAGATTCAAAGCTGGGAAGACAAAAGGCAAAATCAATGATTTCAAGCTGTCAGATGATGAAGAAGAAAATGTCAAACCCAAAAAAGTGTCTTTCATGAAAACCAAAAGGACCAGCTCACCTTTGCATTTTGAACAGCTTAACTCCATGGGAAGGGCAGATGATCCGCATAGTTCTTTTCCTTCCACCCAATCCAGGAATACTTCTCAAAGTCCAAGCAATTCTTATGCTCTAGAGAAAAATCAACAGTCAGATTCCCCTTTTTCCTTACTATCTGACAAGTTTCAACCAGAGTCCACTTTACTCCAGAAGGATGAGCAGTCAAAGTCAGTAATGAGGCTAAGGAACCAAACAGAATTGTTGGAGAGAAAGAGCCTGTCAGAATCTCCACTGCCACTAAACTCTGAGAATAGCCAATGGGAATCTTCCATACCCCTTACATCAGAAGGCTCCCAGTGGGACAGTCCAGTACCATTGCCTTCAGAAAAAGAGGAGGACAACCAAAGGATTGGAGAAGATGGTGACCTACCCATTCCTCAACCTAGGGAGAGAAGTGTTAAACCAAAACTCTCAACAGGTCAGGGCTACAGTCTTTGCATGTGTGCTGTTGTTTAGGATCTGTGGTATTTTCCAAGACCTGTTATTACTGTTTATTATAATGCTGTTTTGGTGCTCAATTATTATAATTGGTGCTCAATTATTAATAATGGTTCTTATTACTTTTTGATGAATAGAAGGCACTTATTTGAAATATAAATCTTTAATGCCACTTTTAAACAAGTTAATGTGTTCTTGCAGAATTTCTTTCATTGTTAATAATGGTAATAAGACATGTTTGCACTTGAGCACCAAATATTACATGTACAAGGCTAGAGTAATGGCTGCTGAAAAGTCAGCTTTGTTATCACATGGATCAAATCCATTTTAAAATATATTAAAATAGAAAACTTTTATTTTAAATTGTAATGATTTTAAGTTATTTTTAATTGTAATGATATTTCACAATAGTACTGTTTTCTTTAATTAAAGGTCATCTTGTTCAAGACATGTCACCCAGACCCAAGCCCAGACAGAGGACAGCAAATATATGTGACACTGGTCAGTTAGAAGAGGAAACACAAGCAGAAACCCCTGCCTTCAGCAGAACAGCCACATCCTCTATGTCTATACCCTTCTCCAATAGATCTTCTTCTGAGAAGAGTCATACCTCTACCAATGACAGTGTTCAGGTAAAGAATGTGTAAATGATTGAAAGAGAAAAGGTGAAATAGCAGAAACCAGTTTAAACGCTGCAAATACTAAAACTTTTTGTTGCATTTTTCAATTACAGGTATACATTTAGTGGAGCCATATGTAGAGTCTGTTAGCAGTAGTTAATATCTCACAACAGAAACAAGCTGATTAGGTTTAAATACAGATTCTAGCAAAGGTTTTAAAAGATCCTTGTTTTGCTTTACTCAAGTAATTTGCATTCCAGGGTCTGTTTGGACCAGGTGGAACGTACACTCTTAAAAATGCAGGTTCTTTGGCGGGGTGTATGGTTCTATGAAGAACCTTTAATATCCAAAGAACCTTTCCATTGCACAAAAGGTTTGTTCTTTAAAGAACCTTTCACAAAATGGTTCTTCAGGGAACCAAAAATGGCTCTTCTATGGCATCCTAAACACTAAACCCCTTTTTGGTTCTTCCTGACACCTTTATTTTTAAGAGTGTAAGATGTAACATAGCTTAATGTATTTAAACTAAAACCATATTGTTTCTAATCAGTAACTTCTCATTAATGAATGAATGCACAAAAGTTTAAAAGTTTTGTATGTTGCTATGTTTCCAAATGTTACTATGTCCAAACCTTCTTTCCTTTTTTAAAATGTAGACTACTATAAACTTTTGTTTAACAAACACATTTAAACGTTCATTTGTTTGTCATTTTATTTTAATTTCAGAATTAGTTTAGAGCAAGGAAAAAAAATGTATGTGTCAGTGTAGGAAAGAGGCTTAATGTATTTAACAGAAGTAAGTGTTCGAGACAAATCTAACTAATAGATGTAAAAAAATAAAACAAAAAACAGGATAATGTCATGTGTAAAGCCACAGTAAATGTTTTGGTAAAAGCAGACAGAACGCAAAAGGTGTAGCAATTTAGTTTTAATGTTTAACTTAGATCTCACTTGTATTTTTCTTTTAAAAAATAATAGATGTGTATTTTGATAGTCTTAACATGCTTACAAAATGTCATCTTCGTACTAAAAAACATGGATTTAAATTTTTTTTTCCGAATGTAATAGGAGGCTTAAAGGATTAGTTCACTTATAAATAAACTTTTGCTGATAATTTACTCACCCCCATGTCATCCAAGATGTCCATGTCTTTCTTTCTTCAGTCGAAAAGAAATGAAGGTTTTTGATGAAAACATTCCAGGATTTTTCTTCATATTATGGACTTCAATGGACCTCAAATGGTTCAACGTCCGAATGACAGTTTCAGTGCAGCTTCAAAGGGCTTCAAACGATACCAGACAATGAATAAGGGTCTTATTTAACAAAACGATCGGTCATTATTTTTATTTTTTTAAGTTTAAGTTTTATAAGCACAAATGTTCGCCTTGCTCCGTTCTGTGATATGTGTACGTGACATCACGTAATACGCAGTTACGTTGAAAAGGTCACGCTTGCCGTAGGCAGAAGTAGTTGAACGTGCACATACTAAGTCAAACGCGTTTAAAAAAAAGGGAGTTAAAAGGTAAAACAACAATGTCAGACGATTTTGAATCCTGCTTCCGCACATTTGTAAACACTGACTTGTACTTCCGCCTATGACAAACGGGACCTTTTCAACGTAACTGCGTATTACGTGATGTCACGTACACATATCACAGAACAGAGCAAGGCGAACATTTGTGCTTATAAAACTTAAACTTAAAAAAATTAAAAATAAAAATAACGACCGATCATTTCGTTAGATAAGACCCTCATTCATCGTCTGATATCGTTTAAAGCCCTTTGAAGCTGCACTGAAACTGTCATTTGGACCTTGAACCATTTGAGGTCCATTAAAGACCATAATATGAAGAAAAATCCTGGAATGTTTTCATCAAAAACCTTCATTTCTTTTCGACTGAATGTACATCTTGGATGACATTGGGGTGAGTAAATTATCAGCAAAAGTTTATTTAAAAGTGAACTTATCCTTTAATGCTATTTTTACTGCAGGGTCCAGATGAACACCAGGCCATGTCAGAAAAGTCCAATACTCAGTCTTATTCTACAGCAGAGCAAGTGACTGAAGCTCCAGCCACTGCAGACAGTGGTATGTAGGAATGAATGAGATTACATTTTGGTATTGTTGATCTGTGACCTAACATCTAATATTTTAAAGTAAATTATAGTTAAGTTGTTTATTAATAATTTAAAATAAATTTGTCATTTTCATTCTAGTTGCCTCAGAAGAGAGCAAAGAGAGAGATATCTCAGCATCATTTAAAGAAAAGCATGTAAGTCAGTTTAAGAGTGAAAAGAAAATTGCATTTCTGTCAGCAGTGTAAAAAGAAACAGCTTTTAATGTTACTAAAGTTTACTGTACCCTACAAATTAAGGTAATTTAACTGCCTTGTCAACATTTAAATGCTAATGTAATTCTTAAATAAATCCATCTTCACACTTTTTCAATCAGGAGAGTTCCCAGGATGACCTTGACCACACATCAACCACACAAAGCCGAATGTCTAGAAAATCAACAGACAGGTTAGTGAATTTGTTTAATACTTCATGCTGACACAGGCAGTGATGTGATGTGGCGGACTTCTGAAATTAGGATGCAAAGACTCTTCTTGAAGTGCAAATTCATGTTCCATTTGATCACACATCATCTGGAGAACCATTTTACTGTACACTTTAAAGGGATAGTTCACAAAAAAGGTAACACTTGATTTTACAGTGTTCTTGTTACATATGTTACTTGTAATTACAATAGTAATAACAGTAAATTAGATACATTACATACAACTAACCCTCAACCTAATCCTACCCTAACCCTATAGTAGTACATGTTGTAATATTACTCAGTACTTAAATAAATAATTACACTGTACACTGTCAGTCTTTACTCATCTTCAAGTCATTCCAAACCCTTACGACTTTCATTCTTCATTCTACAACTGAAGATAATTTTAATAAAACCTGAGAGATTTCTAAGATTTCTAAATGCATAGAGTAAAGTGATCCATATAAATAGAGAGAAATGTGTAACTTTTAAGGAAGTCAACAAGAAACTGCTACTATAATATGTATATATTTTCATTTACATTAACATACTTTAATGATACCAAGCCACATGGAAGTCTCACCAACTCATCACTTCTGTGAATTATTTTCTAATGTAAATTGTTTCAACCTTGCTTAATTTATTCATATTTGTAATTGAATCTGTATATATATATTATTGAGAACAAATTACTTAATGCTCCTAAAGAGTGTTACGTAAAAAAGACTATAAGAATATATATTTGACATTAGACCTCCAAGCTCCCGGTCATCCAGTTCCAGAAAGTCCAAAAGCTCATATAAAGTGGAGTCCAAATACCTGGGAACATTGAAGATTTTGGATCAGAGGACACAGGAAACCCAACAGGTTCCAGAAGCAGCAGATTCATTAAGAGCTGCTGTGTACCAGGTTAGACTAATCATTTACTAAAAACATCATAATAATTA
The DNA here is from genome assembly GCA_023029165.1 of Gobiocypris rarus. Taxonomy (NCBI): domain Eukaryota; kingdom Metazoa; phylum Chordata; class Actinopteri; order Cypriniformes; family Gobionidae; genus Gobiocypris; species Gobiocypris rarus. The sequence goes on along the minus strand of CM040914.1, from coordinate 23,262,231 downwards.
TACAATAATACACAATAATACTTTTTTAATGCATCTAAAATGTATGTGGAAAACAATTATCTTAACAGGAATGGCTAAAAAAGAAAGAAGAAACTTTAAAAATAACAAGGAGGGCAAAAAAGCAGGAAGAGAAATTGAAAGAGGAAAAAATGCAAGAGGTAATTCATCCTTTGCAGCAAGTTTGACTGACAGGCAATCTGACCAATCAAATTGCAGAATTTGTTCACGAGCAGCTTTAACTGAGGTGTTACAGCGATCACGACACATTAAAGAGCCACAAAATTGTATTTATTGTTTAAATTTCTTTAAAAAGAGAAACAATTTTAAAGTTGAGACTTTGTTTCACATCAAAAGTAACTTGCTCTGTCCTGTCCTGTCTGTCGGCGTGTTGTCTGTGTCCTCTTTGCTCCATGATGTATTTTCTCTACGTGAGAACGTGTGTGTTGTGAGAGCGCCATGGCATGTCGGACATAGCAACAGTAACTGAAGGGGGCGGGTCTTTGTGAACGGTCGATTAACATAAATTAATGTTGCATCCGAAATCAAATACTTCTCTATTATATAGTATGCGAAAACTGTCAAAAGAGTAGTATATCCGAATTTATAGTATTAAAAAAAACTGTTTGCGAAAAGTACCCGAATGACCTACTACCGCCGAGATCCTTCAATGGATGCTTTACTATCCCACAAGGTCACGGATTTGGGGAAGTAGTACGTATGAATTTCACTCATATTAACGATATTCATACTACATAGAACATACTTTTTTAACCATCGCAAATTAAGTTCAAATTAAAATGTAGTACCTACCTACTCAGTCAGTACGTGACTTCGAATGCACCACAAATGTTCAATACACGTTTCTTCTGCAATAAATTCATTGAATTCTTTAGTCACCACAGTCCTGTTATGATTTATTTATTGTAATTTCCCTTCGAGGAAAAGCTTACTAAAATTGCAGATGCAAAGGCCTCTTATGATGCCTGGAAAGAGAAAAAATCGGAAGTCATCAAAAAGAAAGTCCATGAAAAACAGGAGGCAATCAACCAACAAAAACTGGAAATGGAAAAAAAACAAGAAAAAAAGGAAACAGCAAAACAGGTCAGTATTTTTCATCAGTAATTATACAAATTTGGTTTGTTAGGAACTTTTTCTCCATTACACGTGAGGTGTGCATTTTAAAACAGCTATACTTTATGGTTTTACAAAAAGGATTAAAAAGAACTCTGTTTTCACATCAATAGTAAGCATTTCCAGAAAGATGTCTGAAAAATACACTCCAGTCCACATAAAGTCCAAGGTGGCACTGGTCTGCCCAGACTGACGGTTGCTCAACCCAGTCAAAGTTGTTGGAATATACTAATGGTTTGAGAACAGAAAACTAAATTTTGTCACACGCAAAATAATCGTAGCTCAAATACATGAAATGCATCATATTTTCTCTATGTGTGTGAATGTGGTTTGCTGTACTGGCCAGTAAACTGAAGCAGCCTTGTGAACCCTTTGCGAAAATATTTTGTGGAGGTATTCAGTTGTTCACTTCCATTTGGAATATCCCTTCGAGTAGCATCCCCGTCAAGGACATCATAACAGTGATTTTGGCTTCAAGCATTTTAGCCGCTTCCTGTCATTTTTTTTTCATTCATGTCTGATTTTTTTCTGATGTCTAGTCTATCATAATCATAATGGTGATTAAAATTTGAAAAAAGAGAAAGAGAGACATGATATCCAGCAGAAACTATAATATACTGACAGATACAATACACTCACCTAAAGGATTATTAGGAACACCTGTTCAATTTCTCATTAATGCAATTATCTAATCAACCAATCACATGGCAGTTGCTTCAAATGCATTTAGGGGTGTGGTCCTGGTCAATACAATCTGCTGAACTCCAAACTGAATGTCAGAATGGGAAAGAAAGGTGATTTAAGCAATTTTGAGTGTGGCATGGTTGTTGGTGCCAGACGGGCCAGAGTATTTCACAATCTGCTCAGTTACTGGGATTTTCACGCACAACCATTTCTAGGGTTTACAAAGAATGGTGTGAAACAGGAAAAACATCTAGTATGTGGCAGTCCTGTGGGCGAAAATGCCTGGTTGATGCTAGAGTTCAGATGAGAATGGGCCGACTGATTCAAGCTGATAGAAGAGCAACTTTGACTGAAATAACCACTCGTTACAACCGAGGTATGCAGCAAAGCATTTGTGAAGCCACAACACACACAATCTTGAGGCGGATGGGCTACAACAGCAGAAGACTCCACCAGGTACCACTCGGTAAAAGAGGCTATAATTTGCAAAAGCTCACAAAAATTGGACAGTTGAAGACTGGAAAAATGTTGCCTGGTCTGATGAGTCTTGATTTCAGTTGAGACATCAATTTTGCGTAAACGGAATGAGAACATTGATCCATCATGCCTTGTTACCACTGTGCAGGCTGGTGGTGGTGGTGTAATGGTGTGGGGGATGTTTTCTTGGCACACTTTAGGCCCCTTAGTGCCAATTGGGCATCGTTTAAATGCCACGGCCTACCTGAGCATTGTTTCTGACCATGTCCATCCCTTTATGACCACCATGTACCCATCCTCTGATGGCTACTTCCAGCAGGATAATGTCACAAAGCTCGAATCATTTCAAATTGGTTTCTTGAACATGACAATGAGTTCACTGTACTAAAATGTCCTCCACAGTCACCAGATCTCAACCCAATATAGAGCATCTTTGGGATGCGGTGGATTGGGAGCTTCGTGCCCTGAATGTGCATCCCACAAATCTCCATCAACTGCAAGATGCTATCCTATCAATATGGGCCAACATTTCTAAAGAATGCTTTCAGCACCTTGTTGAATCAATGCCACATAGAATTAAGGCAGTTTTGAAAGGGGATCAAACACAGTATTAGTATGGTGTTCCTAATAATCCTTTAGGTGAGTGTATATACTACTTAATGCAATTGTAGTACCATCATTTACATAAATATATCACAATCTAATTTACAAAAGCAGGTTTTTGAGAAGTGGAAAGAGGAGCATGACAGTATCCTTAAAGACAAGGTAAAGGAAAAGAAGCAGACTGAGAGAAAAGAGAAACTACAGCAGGTCAGAGAGAAAGAGGAAAGAAAGAAGGACAGCACCTCTGCTTTTGCTGAATGGTAAGATAGACACATTTAAAATGACATATATTACCCTAATTTATTCCTTGTATCTTGTTAAATAGCTTATATTTGATCATGCTGAATTTACTCAAGCCATTAGTATTGATTAAGATGTAAATGTGCTCTTTGTGAAGCCTCAGGTTACAGATCGACATTAATGACTGTGCCGTTGTACAGAACACGACTTTCAGTTAATTACTTTACATATTACATAGGAGTGACAGAAAGAAGGATGTCATTGAAGAGAAGGTAAGGGCAGAACGCAGGAAGGAGAAAATAAAGGAAGTGGAGGAGGAATACGAAAAGGAGGAAAAAGAAAAAATGGCATTGGAGATGTACAACAAATGGCTGGTATGTTACTGTAAATGTATTTTCACACAATTTCCCAATCACACGTATCATTTTGCAATGTAAAAAAGTTTTGTAGAAAAAAAACATTTCCATGACATTGCTGTTTTGCTTGCTCTTCCTAAATGTCATTTGCCATTCAAATTTTGGCACATGGTATTTATGTGAAAAGGGTAGATCAGTGATATTTTTATAAACTGGTGTTGTTTAGTTGTTTATTTGTCACGCCATGCACTAAAGCTTCTTATGTATATACACATTTAAACAGATGCATTGAGACTGAGACATATTTTAATCTGTATTTAAAATGCATTCATTTTTAATGAGAAAACTAAACAAAAGCTTTTCATTGTTTTGCATCTGTTGATGTTGAGTTTATATGGTCCTGGTTCTTTTATTACAGAGAAGAAAAGAGTTTCAACAAAAAAGAGAGAGAAATGAAAAGAGGATACAGGCTATTCTTCAGGATGAGCCCCCTCCACCCTGGAGCCCACCTAATAAAACCATCCCATTTGGAAAATAATCTTTATTTAAGTTTATTTGTAGCCAGTTTTTAACAATATATATATATATATATATATATATATATATATATATATATATATATATATATATATAATTTTTTTCAGGAACCATTGAAACATAAAATAAATCAAAATCAAATAAATAAATAAGTAATTTTAAAATAGTTGTCTAAATACTTTGATCATAAACATGGCAAGATGAGAGATAAATAGAGATAATATGTGCTGTTTATATATCATTGTATTATTGTCACATGGGTGACTCTTTGTTTGGTCTTTCAGTGTTTTGATTTCTGTCATGTTCCTTTGTCTTATTTTTCCCCCCACTTTTCTGTAACCATGGTTACCCTTTGTTATTAGTTCATTTTGTCCAAGCTGTGTTCCATTAATTACCCTTGTTTGTTTGCTATTTAAGTTCCTCTTGTTCATGCAGTCTTTGTCTGGTCACTGTTATGATACAGAGTGTTAACCCTGCCTGTCTGCCTTGTAGGCCTATTTGGAAGTTAAACTTGTATTTTGATCTCGTCTTTGTCCTACCACAATACAACCCTGATAATTATAGGCTTATCAAAGCCTTAACCTTATTTACAATAAATGTATTTTGTTAAATATGTGTTCAATTTATGTTCTTTTATGGAATGTGTTTACTTGTTGACAAAACATACACCGTTTTAATCTTTTAATTCTTACTGGCGATAGATTTTATAAGAAAAATTATACAATAAAGTTTATCTTGAAATTGTACATCTCTGTCTTGTATTACTTCTCTCCTTCTGAGCCTTGCAGGCACTGTATACTTTCCTGAAGTGATCTCTTTAAACCCTGGGATCTTCTTAATGGACTTTTAACTTTTCAACGCATGAGTTTACCTAAACCACCAGCACCCTTTGCCCTACCAATCAATGTCCTGGGGCCTGTGCCATGATGATAGCTGCACAAACTCAGGGTTACAGGATTAGTTTCGAGTTGACAAAACGAAAACAATCCAATCCAGCTTTGTTGGTACGTTTTAGGTACCATTAAAGTGGTTTGGCTTTTAGCAGTGTTCATCTCCATAGTAACTTACGCTCCACGGCTAACCTGGGGCCTGTACCATGATGGTAGATCAACAAACTCAGGGTTATAGGATTAGTTGAGTTGACAAAACCAAACCAATCAATTCAGGCTTTGTTGGTCCCATGATGCTGATCATCAACTTTCTCTGTCAACTCAGGCTTTGATCCTGAGTTTGTGGAGCGCGTGCATGTGAAAGTGTGACATCAGCAGTGAGCAGCCAATCACATGCCTTTCAACGCAAAGTGTGACTCATTTCTCGTGAGAGAGCTAACGTGATTCAAAACTCTTTTGCTGAAGATAAAGACATTGAAGTATATATAAAGAATTTAAAAGCATTTACAAAGAAGAAAATAATTTTCCCTGTAAGAGGATAAATAAAAAAAATTGTAGGGCCACTGAAATCGCTCCAATGGCGGCAGCGAATAGCGGGTGAAGGTATCTGTGCGTTCGGTGTTCTCAGCTGGGCAAAATGGATCTAATTCCAATTCCTCTTTATCTGACTCCATTTTATCATAATTTAGAATTTTAGAATGCCAATTTGGTTATTTGGTTATTTGGTCATTTATGTTTAATAGTTAGACACACATTTAATTATTCCGTTTAACCCTTTGTGGAAAGTACCCATTCATGATCTCATAGAGATAATAATTCAGAGTAAGTCAGAATAAATCAAAATGTAACAATTTATTAAACAGTCAGGTATAATTCCAATTACATAATCAATTCAAAGATCCTCAACACATCGAATACTCTTAAGTAAAGAGATGCGTTCCTGACTTTCCATAGGTTACGTAACGTTGACTGGACACAACGTTACGGGCGAATCTGATTACAGTATTGCGCCCTGACTCTTCTGCTACGCTGCCTTAAGTATTCAGACCTGACAATAACTTCTTTCAAATGGTAACATATGTTAACAAAGGGAATTTACATTTAATCACTCTCTCAGACCTGTATTGACAAAAGACCAAATGGTTGAAAGCCACACCTACCATACTATGCAACATCTCTTTAAACTCTTAAAACCATTGTTATCTTCTTGAACATTTCTGTGGGGATGAGATATTTGTACCAGTCACACTAAGACATTTCCAATGATATCAAACACATATATATTGTTTAGTATTTGTTCATTTTTAGATCATATAGATTTTGGGTATATTTTCAATGGTCACAGCCTGAGGGGAAGTAGGATGGGGGGAGAAATAAATACATGTAAATTAGAGCCATTCTAAGTTGATTCACTCAGTGTGACGTCGTCTGCAAAAAGTGTTCTTTGTCCTCAACCAGACAAGCCGGCATTACTTTTTAAAGCCTTTCAAAATAGTTGTGAAAGTAGTTTTTTTAAAGCAGTCTCCTGTGCTCACCAAGTCTGCATGTATGTTATAACTTTAATATTGTGAAATATTATTAAAATGTAAAATAACTGATTTCTATTTGAACATATTTTACTATTTAATTTATAATTGTACAATTATTATATTAAGTAATCATCATTAGACAATATATACAGTATTGTTCAAAATAATAGCAGTACAATGTGACTAACCAGAATAATCAAGGTTTTTAGTATATTTTTTTATTGCTACGTGGCAAACAAGTTACCACTAGGTTCAGTAGATTCTCAGAAAACAAATGAGACCCAGCATTCATGATATGCACGCTCTTAAGGCTGTGCAATTGGGCAATTAGTTGAATTAGTTGAAAGGGGTGTGTTCAAAAAAATAGCAGTGTGGCATTCAATCACTGAGGTCATCAATTTTGTGAAGAAACAGGTGTGAATCAGGTGGTCCCTATTTAAGGATGAAGCCAACACTTGTTGAACATGCATTTGAAAGCTGAGGAAAATGGGTCGTTCAAGACATTGTTCAGAAGAACAGCGTACTTTGATTAAAAAGTTGATTGGAGAGGGGAAAACCTATAAAGAGGTGCAAAAAATGATAGGCTGTTCAGCTAAAATGATCTCCAATGCCTTAAAATGGAGAGCAAAACCAGAGAGACGTGGAAGAAAACGGAAGACAACCATCAAAATGGATAGAAGAATAACCAGAATGGCAAAGGCTCAGCCAATGATCACCTCCAGGATGATCAAAGACAGTCTGGAGTTACCTGTAAGTACTGTGACAGTTAGAAGACGTCTGTGTGAAGCTAATCTATTTTCAAGAATCCCGCAAAGTCCCTCTGTTAAAAAAAGGCATGTGCAGAAGAGGTTACAATTTGCCAAAGAACACATCAACTGGCCTAAAGAGAAATGGAGGAACATTTTGTGGACTGATGAGAGTAAAATTGTTCTTTTTGGGTCCAAGGGCCACAGGCAGTTTGTGAGACGACCCCCAAACTCTGAATTCAAGCCACAGTACACAGTGAAGACAGTGAAGCATGGAGGTGCAAGCATCATGATATGGGCATGTTTCTCCTACTATGGTGTTGGGCCTATTTATCGCATACCAGGGATCATGGATCAGTTTGCATATGTTAAAATACTTGAAGAGGTCATGTTGCCCTATGCTGAAGAGGACATGCCCTTGAAATGGTTGTTTCAACAAGACAATGACCCAAAACACACTAGTAAACGGGCAAAGTCTTGGTTCCAAATTAATTTCATGGAGTGGCCATCCCAATCTCCTGACCTTAATCCAATTGAGAACTTGTGGGGTGATATCAAAAAGGCTGTTTCTGAAGCAAAACCAAGAAATGTGAATGAATTGTGGAATGTTTTTAAAGAATCATGGAGTGGAATAACAGCTGAGAGGTGCCACAAGTTGGTTGACTCCATGCCACACAGATGTCAAGCAGTTTTAAAAAACTGTGGTCATACAACTAAATATTAGTTTAGTGATTCACAGGATTGCTAAATCCCAGAAAAAAAAACATGTTTGTACAAAATAGTTTTGAGTTTGTACAGTCAAAGGTAGACACTGCTATTTTTTTGAACACACCCCTTTCAATTAATACCCCAATTGCACAGCCTTAAGAGCGTGCATATCATGAATGCTGGGTCTCATTTGTTTTCTGAGAATCTACTGAACCTACTGGTAACTTGTTTGCCACGTAGCAATAAAAAATATACTAAAAACCTTGATTATTCTGGTTAGTCACATTGTACTGCTATTATTTTGAACAATACTGTATATATTATCATGTCGTGACCTTTAATTTGGAGCAAGAGAAACAGGAGGAGTGGCTTTATTGCATCAGAGATGAGTCACTTTGCTCAGCTGATTGGTCAAACTTAAATCTCAGATCTCGAATCCAGAACATAACCTGCCCCGGAGCAGGTTAGCCGTGCAGCGTAAGATACCATGGCAACTAACACCGATTAAAGCCGAGCTACTTTCATAGTACCTAAAACCCAGGATTGGCACAAAAGCCAGCTAAACCGGCATCATGGCATAGGCCCCTGCTCCAGGGCAGGTTATGTTCTGGATAAGAGAGCTCAAACTGAAATTGGACCAAACAGCTGTGAGCAAAGGGTCACACCGCTGATGCAATAAAGCCACTCCCCCTGTTTCAACTCCAAATTAAAGTTCACTAGATAGCAAATGTTTTTTTAAAGACTAAAGCATCTGGCTTTTAACAATGCTTATTTATAATAATAATAATCTTGAATGATTTATACATAATTTATGTAATTATTATACCCATAATCAATTACACATGTATCATTTTAGTTAATCAATCATTAATAGGCACTTAGTTAAAAATAATATAAATGGCCTAAATTAAGGTCATTCAAATAAGCTTTAAAATCAATAAAAAAAGATATAAAAATGACTACATGAGAGCTTAAATGTTCAATTCTCTCTCTATATCAACTATACTAACTTCATAACTTTTTCTTGCAATGATGTTTAAGATTTTTCTTTAAGTTGTCCTCTTTCATAGACCACTCTTTTCTTGCGGTGTACATTTGTTTTAAATTCTTAATATTTTTCAATCATGTAATATTCTGAGAGAAATGAATCTCAGTTCCACTGATCCACAGCGTGTGATTGGCTGTTCACTACGGATGTCACAGCTAAACTCCTAAACTCAGGATCAAAGTCTGAGTTGACAGAGAAAGTTGATGATCAGCAACCAACAAAGCCTGAATAGATGGGTTTGGTTTTGTCAACTCGAAACTAATCCTGTAACCCTGTAACCCTGAGTTTGTTAAACTACCATCATGGTACAGGCCCCAGCTTTCTCTCTCAACTCAGGCTTTGATCCACACATGAAAGCCTGACATCAGTAGTGGACAGTCACATGACTTTCAACACAGAGAAAGACACTTTATGCAAGAGCCAACGGAATTTAACAAAAATCAACGATATAAACTGATTTCACAACTTTCACTTGCACTGATATATACACTGCTCAAAATCAGGAAACACTTTTTAATCAGAGAATAGTATCAAGTTAAACTCCCGGGATATTGATCTGGTCAGTTAAGTAGCAGAGGGGGTTGTTAATCAGTTTCAGCTGCTTTGGTGTTAATGAAACTAACAACAGGTGCACTAGATTGGCAACAATGAGAAGACCCCCAAAACCGGAATGGTTTCTCAGGTATCAGACGTGTCACTTTGCTCACAGCTGATTGGTCCAATTCCAGTTTGAGATCTCATATGCAGAACATAATCTGTAACATAACATAATATCTGTTAACATAACATAATAGCTGTGGAGCTTAAGTTACTATGACGATGAACATAGCTAAAAGCCAAGCCACTTTTTTGTTACCTAAAACCCAGGATTGGCACAATCTAAACTGAAACTTACCTGGCTAGCCAGCAAAACTGGCTTCATGGTACAGGCCCCAGCTATAGTAGAAAGTATAGTATAATAACCTTTTTTTTACTGGAGGGGAAATATTGTTGCTTGTGGCATCAAACATCTTAACACTAAAGCAATGGAAGTTTGGCATCCACAGTGAAATAAATGAGGCGAGTAGTAACTACCCTAAAGCTTCTTTGCCTGGATTCATTTGCAGTAGTGTCTTTGCTGTTAGTTTATTGTGGGCAAACCAGCAAAGAATGACTAAGACGGCACCACTGCTGGTAATGCACATGGCTAAGCTTTAAGGCTAAAAGCCATCTTCTTGAAATAAAATGCATATATAAAACTGTGGCAACGTCTCCAAGACACTTGAGGAAACCTTCCTGCAAAACATGAATAGGTGTAGGAATAGATGCAGGTGACAAAAGCCGTTTTAAACGCAAAGGGTGGTCACCCAAAATATCTGATTCTGATTTAGTTAATAGAAGTTAATTCATAAATAAAAGCTATTTATGTTATTATTTTTACAGCATTCTCACTTTAAAGCATTAAGTGCCTAAACTTTTCACAGTACTGTAGTTTTGCAGGTAGGTTTCCTCAAGTGTCTGGGAGACGTTGCCTTAGTTTTTTCTGGATTTAGTCTGTCTCAGTTTTACAATTAATTGCAAATATAATGTTTGGAAATGTAAACGTACTCGGTTACTCACGTAACCTCGGTTCCCTGAGAGAGGGAACGAGTATTGCGTATGGGAAAAACTCCTTTTCTCGAGAATATGAAGCAAAAACTTTATTCATAAAGTGTCTATGTAAAACGCAGTGCGGCTGCACAGCCGATAGACCAGCGCGAGCTGCGCGCTGATTGGCTGTGCAGCGGGAACTGCATGAACCTATGGCGAGGCGGCAGAGAGAGAGCGAACCAATAGGGGTCGCTAAAATTCCCGCCGAACAAGGTCTCTAAAATTAGCATATCTGAGGCTATATAAGACCGTGTTTTGCCATAGGAAATCAGGTTAAAAATCGACTGAAGCGATACCCTGAGAAGCACAAGCGGCGCGTTACGCAATACTCGTTCCCTCTCTCAGGGAACCGAGGTTACGTGAGTAACCGAGTACGTTCCCTTTCGAGAGGTCTCTCGTGCGTGGGAACCCAATTTGAAACGCCGTGCGTGCTTAACTGACCCAAGTGGCCTGAGGCACTAAGATGGGTAACAGTGAGTCACAGGAGACCAAAAGAGTGGGTCCTATAGCGGACATAAGAGTATATAGGCCGGATAGCATCGGGCCATATGATAGAATTACGACCGGACATAGTCGGGCCTTAATATATAAGTGTAGACATATTATGAAAGCTCATGCTTGTGAGAGCTTATCATGTATGCATAACAGGAGACCGGACGCATCGGGTCTATACCTATTAAATGGGGATAATCCCGGCTTGTAAAGCGGGGACTTCCAGTTTATAAAATCTGATAAAAGTGGACGGAGAGGCCCAGCCTGCCGCACAGATATCTTGTAGCGGAATGCCTCGTGACCATGCCCATGACGAGGCCATGCCTCTAGTAGAATGGGCTTTAATGCCCAGGGGCAGGTTAGGTCTTTAGACTTGTAAGCCATAGAGATGGCGTCCACTATCCAGTGTGACAGTCTCTGCTTCGTGGCGGCATAGCCTTTAGTGCGGCCACGAAGCACACAAAGAGCTGTTCCGATCGCCTGAAGGGGCGGAGCGCTCTATATAAAGTCTCAGCGCTCTGACTGGGCAGAGCAAATTCGCGTCCTTTCGTCTTGCGACACGGGCAGGGCCAAAGAGAAATGACCTGTGCCTAAAGGGAGTAGAAAGCACTTTAGGAACATAACCATGTCTAGGTTTGAGGACGACCCTGGAGTCGTAGGCCCAAACTTGAGACAGGAAGCACTCGTGGAGAGTGCGTGTAAATCGCCCACTCGCTTGACTGAGGCCAGTGCCAGCAGAAAAGCGGTTTTCAGCGAGAGGTGCTTTAGGCTCACAGACTGAAGCGGTTCAAAGGTAGAGCCCTTTAGAGCTTCCAACACTGTGGCAAGGTCCCATATAGGTACTGAGGGGGGGCGAGGCGGGTTCAGCCTTCTGGCCCCTTTAAGAAAGCGCACTATAAGCTCGCTTTTCCCCAGTGATTGTCCCGCGACCTGAGCGTGATAAGCTGCTATGGCGGCAACGTATACTTTGAGCGTGGAGGGGCGACCGCGTCCATTAGCTCTTGGAGGAAGGTGAGCACTTCTGCCACCTCGCCACGCAGCGCGTCAAGGCTCCGTGCTGTACACCAGTTAGAGAATACCGACCATTTCAGTGCATAGAGCCGCCTGGTTGAGGGTGCTCTAGCTTCAGAAATAGTATTCAGAACTCTTTCAGAAAGGTTCGCGGGTATTGGTTGATGGGCCAAACATGGAGAGCCCACAGTTCTGGGTGGGGATGCCAAATTTTCCCCTTGGCCTGCGTGAGGAGGTCTTTCCTCAGCGGAATCGGCCATGGGGCTGTGACTGACATGAGAGCCAGTTCGGAGACCCATATTTGATTCTTCCACAACGGGCTATTAAGAGCACTGTGGAATTGGTTTCCTGATCTTTTGATGGCCTGTGGCAACATCGCGATCGGAGGAAAAGCATACAGAGGAGACTGGGCCAGACATGGGCCAGCGGCGTCTCTGTGTTTGGAGAAAAATATTGGGCAGTGAGCATTGTCTTTTGAGGCGAAAAGGTCTACTTTCGCTTTGCGAAGATGCTCCATATCAACTGAATCGTATGCGGGTGAAGAGACCACTCCCCGGGGGGAATACCGCCTCTGGATAGCATATCCGGACCCTGATTCAGAATACCTGGCACGTGAGCCGCCCTTAGGGAGCTCAGGAAGTGCTCTGCCCATAAAAGGAGGTGATTCGCCATGGAATGTAGGAGCGTGATTTCAGCCCGCCCTGGCGATTTATATAGGATACCACTGACATGTTGTCCGTTCGGACCAAGACATGGTGGCCCTTTATGTACGGAAGGAAAGCTTTCAGCGATAGGATGACCGCTTTCATCTCTAAACAGTTTATGTGTAGCCTTTTCTCTGTAACTGCCCACTGGCCAGAGACTGGCATGCCCTCGTGTAGGCGCCCCAACCTAGGTTGGAAGCGTCTGTCGAGACCACTTTCCGTTTCGTGACTGTACCCATCATAACACCTGTTTGATACCAGGTGGTCGCCTTCCAAGGAGCCAGAGCTTTGACACAGCTGTGGTTCACTTTGATGCAAACTGGCCTGATCGCCATGCGTGAGCCGAACGCGGGGGTTTAGCCAGCGTTGGAGGGGACGCATGTGTAACAGACCCAGTTTGAGTACTGCTGATGCCGAGGCCATAAGACCTAGCATTCTTTGAAAACGTTTGAGGGGAACGTAAGCACCAGCTCTGAAAGACTTCGCCATGTTCTGAATAGAGAGGCGCTGTGACGTAAGCCGCGCCCTCATCTGTATTGAGTCTATGACCGTACCCAGAAACGATATAGTTTGGCTGGGAGACATTGAACTCTTGGCGATATTGATCCTGAGGCCCAAACATTCTAGATGGTTGAGGAGCCAGGACTTGTGTGTCATCAACTGTGCCTCTGACTGAGCTATGACAAGCCAGTCGTCGAGGTAGTTGAGTATCCGCATGCCCTTCAGCCTCAGCGGGCTATGGCTGCGTCCATGCACTTCGTAAAAGTGCGGGGTGACAGAGATAAGCCGAATGGCAGAACCGTGTATTGATAAGCCTGACCCTCGGCGAATCTCAAGAATGGCCTGTGACGGGTGCTATCTGAATGTGAAAGTATGCATCTTTCAGATCGACCGTGAAAAACCAGTCCCCGGCGAATGTGCGCGAGGATTTGTTTCACTGTCAGCATCTTGAACGCGCGTGTCATAAGCGCTTTGTTCAGATGTCTGAGGTTCAGGATGGGCGGAGGCCGCCATCCTTTTTGGAACGAAAGTAACGACTGTAAAAGCCTGACTCGCTTTGAGTGGGGTGCACGGTTTCCACCGCTCCCTTCTCCAACAGTTTCGATACCTCGGCGCGGAGCACGTGACTCGCGCTGCCTTTCACTGAGGTCGCCGCGAGTCTGCGGCGAACTGTAGCGAGTAACCTCGTTTTATTATGTTCAACACCCAATTTGATATACCGGGGATGGCCTGCCAGGCCTGGGCCCGTGAAGCCAGGGGCTGAATTTGGATGGGGCGGGCTTAGTGATAGGGACCCGGTAACCCGTGTGTTTTGTGCTTGCAACACCGTGGGGATAGTGTTTATGTATGGCGGCTTGCACTGTGTAGTGGGCGCATTACATTTTGGCACAGGACAGCGTGTGAGCTGTGTGGGGGGTGTTTGAACGTAGGTGTGCTGACTGTACAGTGGGCACATTGCCTACATAAAAAGCTCTTTGAGATTTATTTGGGTCGCCGTGAGAACGCGTTTGTGTGCAGGCGGCGCTTTTGATAGAGGGCTCGTTGACTGCAAAAACTGAGTCGGCAGTCACCTGATTGCAGGGAACTGTGAGACTGAGAGATTTGGGTGGGGGTCCAGCCGAAGCGGGACCTGGCCACCTTCTTTTCCTCTTTGCGGCTAGGACGGCTTCGGTGGCTCGGGTCTCAACGCGGCTTTGGGTCGAGGTCCCCGGGACTCGGGCTGCCTGCCGCGGCTTGCAGAGCGTGAGCGCTGCCGGATCCTGGATCCCGAGCGTGGCCGAGAGGACGGCGCTGCTTTAGCGGGCTGGGTGGGCGGCGCTTTGTGGCGGCCAGAGGAAGAGTTGGAGCGTTTGGGCAGAAAGTGTTTCATGGCCTGCGAGGCTTTCTGAGCCTCGGTGAAACGCTCGGCGAAGCCAACGACCGCCGAACCGAACAACCCAGAGGAGGTAATGGGAGCGTCCAGAAAGGAGGCTTTATCCACGTCCTTCATGTCGGTGAGGTTCAGCCACAAGTGGCGCTCCAGAACAGTCAGGCTGGCCATGGTCCTACCGATAGCCTGTGCGTTAGCCTTGGTTGCCCGCAGGGCTAAATCGGTGGCGCTGCGCAGGTCCCTCAAGGCCTCAGAATCAGGAACAGACTCGTTATGAGAGCGGAGAAGTTTGGCCTGATATACCTGGAGGACGGCCATGGTGTGGAGCGCTGAAGCAGCCTGGCCAGCGGAGGCGTATGCTCGACTGGCGAAAGCTGATGTAGAGCGACATGAAGGGTGCTGAGCCTTGGCCTGCCATCCTCTGGAGGAGGGCGGACAAAGGTGCGGCGACTGCTTCCTCGAGGAGAAAACCCTCGTATCCTTTTTCTCGCGCCGTCAACCGAGGAGAGCGCTGAGAAAAGGCGGATTTAGCGCGCGACGAGAAGGGGGCTTTCCAAGCCTTCGTCATCTCGTCGTGTACCTCCGGGAAGAAGGGGCGGGCTTGGGAGGAGAGGAAAGGCGACCTTGTAGGAACCACTCGTCCAGCCTACTCCGTGGCGCTTCAGTAGGGTGGGACCACTCGAGCCCGAGGTCTTCCACGGCCTTAGTGAGCACCGGACCATCTCCGTGTCAAAGCTGGCTTTGGCGGTAGTGGCAGTCTGCGTCGAAGCGGGCTCCGAGACAGAGTCTGACCACTCGCTGCCAGATGCAGCCAACGAAAGGCTGTCCCCCTCCTCTTCTGCCGCTATTGGTCCACCAAATGAAACGGAACAGGCCACAGCAGGTGAGGGGCACTGTTCCTCCTGGATGAACTCGACCGCGAGCGCACGTGGAGAGTTACTCGGCGGCGATCGCTCGGGACGCCGAGGCCTCTGGTCGCGGGCGCTTCTTCTTGCGCGGTCCGAGGAGCGCGGTGGGAGCGGAGACATCGAAGCTGGCGAGGCGAGCCCGAAGGGTCGGCAGAGCCATTTCGTCACACTCGGGGCAGCCGCCCCTGTTGAGTGCAGTCTCCGCGTGGTCGCGTCCGAGGCATGCCACACAGATGATGTGGCGGTCGCCGCCGAGGAGAGGTGCTCGGCATGAGGCGCAGGAAGGGCGAGGCATTTGCAACAACGCTCGCGCTCTTTTAGAAATAGTTGCAACGGCAACACACAAATAGCACAGACACAGAATAAAGGATATATGCCGGATGGCGCAGCTGGAACGGCAGGCGGCTGAAGCGGAGACCAGCGGGAATCCGGCGTCCTCAGGGCTGCAGAGAAGTTCCGCTGAGTGCTTTTCGACGGCGGGGCTTCACTCGTCGGATGGCGCAGCTGGAACGGCAGGCGGCTGAAGGCGGAGACCAAGGGGGAATCCGACGTCCTCAGGGCTGCAGAGAAGTTCCGCTGAGTGCTTGTTCGACGGGCGGGCTTCAATTCGGAGGTCAACGAAGGTATCGCTGAAGGAGATTAAATCTGATTTCCTATGGCAAAACACGGTCTTATATAGCCTCAGATATGCTAATTTTAGAGACCTTGTTCGGCGGGAATTTTAGCGACCCCTATTGGTTCGCTCTCTCTCTGCCGCCTCGCCATAGGTTCATGCAGTTCCCGCTGCACAGCCAATCAGCGCGCAGCTCGCGCTGGTCTATCGGCTGTGCAGCCGCATCACGTTTTACATAGACACTTTATGAATAAAGTTTTGCTTCATATTCTCGAGAAAAGGAGTTTTTCCCATACGCAATACGAGAGACCTCTCGAAAGGGAACTGATATTTCCTACTGACACACTACAGTAAAAGATATAAATAACTGGCTTAAAAACATTTTTTCTGTGAAAATACCAACGTGGCTAAGACTTGCACAGGACTGTGTGTGTGTGTGTGTGTGTATATATATATATATATATATATATATATATATATATATATATATATATATATTATCATATAGTGACCTTCAATTTCGAGCAAGAGAAACTGGGGGGATGATGAATTACTTTATTGTATCAGATGTGTCACTTTGCTCCAGTTTGAGATCTCTTATGCAGAACATAATCTGTAACATAACATAATAGCTGTGGAGCTTAAGTTACTATGACGATGAACATAGCTAAAAGCCAAGCCACTTTTTTGTTACCTAAAACCCAGGATTGGCACAATCTAAACTGAAACTTACCTGGCTAGCCAGCAAAACTGGCTTCATGGTACAGGCCCCAGCTATAGTAGAAAGTATAGTATAATAACCTTTTTTTACTGGAGGGGAAATATTGTTGCTTGTGGCATCAAACATCTTAACACTAAAGCAATGGAAGTTTGGCATCCACAGTGAAATAAATGAGGCGAGTAGTAACTACCCTAAAGCTTCTTTGCCTGGATTCATTTGCAGTAGTGTCTTTGCTGTTAGTTTATTGTGGGCAAACCAGCAACGAATGACTAAGACGGCACCACTGCTGGTAATGCACATGGCTAAGCTTTAAGGCTAAAAGCCATCTTCTTGAAATAAAATCCCTAATGCAATGATGTCTGCCGTTAAATAGTTTTGTACAGAGACAGGAATTCAATTGAGAAATGTAAATATAATAGAAGTGGCTTTTGGGACATTCAAAGACGGGCATAACAGTAATTGGCAGGATCAATACTCTGAGACCCTCTTATTCTATTTTTATGTTGTTCAGTGAGTATTGATTGGACTGTTCCTGTCAGTTGATTGATCTTTCATAGGCCATTGGCTATCAGATTTAGGAATACTGATCCCATTTGTAATACGTATTTCTTTATTTATTGTTTTAGTGTCTGTCTGGTGGGCAAAAAAATCACAATCCCTCTCTATTTTACAACAAATAAAATAAAATAAAAATTGTAATACAAAAGAAAAAAAATTGTTATTTACAATCTTATAATTATAAATAATAGGTTGCAAGGTGATCCTTGTCCAAAATGAAATATGAATCTCCTTATGAGAAAAGTTGAGACAACATCCCACCAGACAGACTTCTTCCTGTTTAATAAATTTATGTCAAAATTTTGAGAGAACATTTGCTTTTAAAAATATTTTTTGAGGGGAACACTTCGCTCTTGGAATCAAAATGGTGCAGTATTTCATTGCTTGTGATCCTAAAGATCTTATTGTGAACAATGCGCAGTATTAGAGACCACTGAACCTAATTATCTTCGAGACATGGGGTGTCTGAAACAGAAAGCAGCTGGCTTGCTGCCTGGCTGCCCAACGAATTTGTTGATTCACACGCAGAATTTTTGTATAAACCTTTTATACTTTTGTTTAACTTGTTTCAGACCAGCTTTCAAAGCACCAATATATTAAGTTCTCTATAGACTGAAAAAAGACACAAAAAAAATGTACTTATTGGAAGAAACAAACGGCCTCGTAGACGTTAGCTTGTTGATCTGAAGAAATCGAAGCGCTCTTAAAGTTTTTGTTGTTGAGATTTGCTGTCAGAAATTATTTTTTATTATTTTGATGATATGTCGAATCACTGGCACAAGATTGTGAGTAATAGACAGGATCAAATTCAAACATTTGATTCCAACTTTCCCTGTCTTCCTACTTCCTACTTCCTCATTTTTAATGAGTTGGGAAACATTTTGTGTAAAATCACCTTTATTTTCTCAAGAAACAAAAAATCTACAATATACTTAATATGAGATCCCTGTCTTACTGACTTTTTTTTTTTACAGATCAAATGTTAATTCCAAATATTTACCAGATAAATATTACGTTTACAACAAAATACAACATTTCAAACGGTTTAGTCACAAATTCACCACAATTGTCTCATATATTTATAAAATATCAGGCAATTAGTAGAGTGTTTAGTCTTCAGATTTACTTATAGTTCTTCTTTACAATAGACTTTCTGAATATTTGTCCATATGTTCACATTTTGGGTTTTGAAATCTCAAAACATAGCCATCACAGCAGAGTGTTTTCTTGTTTAAGAGCAACACTGATTGTGTTTTGCTTATTGCGTGTACATTTCTCATTTACTTTCTCACTGCTACAAACTCTTCTCATTCCATTGTTTAACCTTCCACACTTGAACACGGCCACAAAAGATCTTCTATAGTTCCTGTTCATCCAGCCATAAAGGATGGGATTGGCAAATGTGGACCCCATGGCCACAATATGGAAAGCCGTATAGAGCAATTTGAAGTCTTTCATTTCCAATACACTGCTATCAATATCCACAGCCAGCTGGAAGGCGTGAAAGGGCAGCCAGCTAACGGTAAAGACCACCACTACAGCCACCAGCATTTTCGTCGTCTTCTGACGCCGTTGATGGCGGTCGCTACGGCCACCGCCGGGGCTGACGTGATTTCTTAGCTTGATCCAGATTCGAGTGTACGCAAAAGAAATGATAGACAGTGGCAGCCCGTACTGCAGGAAAAACATGGCGATGCTGTAGATTGTTCCATCCGTGCTACTCCCAGGCCACTTCTCTGCACAACCCTGGATTGTCTGCTCAGGCGTTAGGTCGAAGGTCACATATTCACGGAAGATAGCTAGAGGGCTGGCAAGGATCGCACTTGCCACCCAGGTAATGGCAATCACGACCATGCACATGTCTTTGGACATCTTGGTTTCCATGTGGTAGACAATGCTACGGTACCTGTCAAGCGCTATAACGTTGAGTGTGATGGTCGAAACGTGGACCGCTAAGCCTTGTGCGTACGGCAGCAAGTAGCACATCACCTGTCCGAATTTCCACTCTCCATAGAGAGTGTACATCAAAGTAAAAGGTAGACACAATGTGTTGACCAACAGGTCTGCTACAGCCAAGTTAACAATGAAATAGTTAGTAACCGTGTGTAAATTTCTAAACTTGTACACAACATATATGACCAAAGAGTTACCGGTCACTCCAAAGACAATGATGGTGCTGTAAGCCAAAATCAAGATCACTTGAACACCCACCAGTTTTGTACTGTCTTCCAGACCATCTAAGACACCATTAACTTGGATAGCGGCTGGTGCACAACAGTTTGTGGGCTGAATTAAGGAGTTCAGGTTTTCGTCTTCAGATGTGTTCATTTCATTTCTTATATCCATGTTTAGCATTCGTTCACTTACTCTGGAAAATAAAAGAATGAGTAAAGTGAAAATTTAAATATAAAAAATATATTTTCTGTATTTAAAATAGAAAAAAATAAATTATGTATAATTACATGCAAATAACGCGCAACCAAACCCTAATACCCTAACCCTATAGTATTACATTAAATACAGTACTTAAATATATAACTACACTGTAACAATGACGCCTTAAAATAAAGTCTAACCGGTTATTTTAAGGTGACATTAAATTGTAGTTATACAAGTAGGCTATTATTACTACATACTAAAAACAGTTGCTGTCTTAAATTTTTGCATTGCCTAGAAAATGTGTTGACTCGTGTATAACATAAAACAAAGTTGAATTGCTTAACTTATTTTAAAGAGTTAAAGCAATGCAACATGTACAGTGCATGTACTTTTAGTGTTAGGGTTTAGTTTAGGGTTAGTTACTTGTAATTGTGCATAATTTACTGTCTTTATCATAGTAAGTACATGTAACAACTATGTCACTTTAAAATAGTGTTATAAGTGGATTTTATTTGAATGCATACAATTATGGATTTAATGCATAACGTTTTAGTATTTGATCTAAACATGTTAATTCGTAGTTAATATAAATAAATAAATGTGTTCGTAGCAGTCATCTGAATGTACTGTATTTATCATCTATAAAACAGTATTAAATGCACGTTTGCACCTAGTGTTAATTTGCTGTCACTAATAATAGCTATGCGGTCATAAATACAAAGACATGCATACATTTGAAAGTATTACACCTCGGATTGAACCGAGCAAAACGTTTTGTGCAAATGCACTGAATTTAGGAAGGAAGTCCCTTCCTTCGAGGGAAAGTCATTTAAGACCTGAAAGTGTATTACCTTCTTTAAGTTGAGTATAGTTTCATGCCACAGAAGCTCGTATATCTGTCAGAAGAAACAAAATAGACTAAATCCATACCAGTACGGTCGTGCATAAACCTACGACAGACCTCAAGAAGTGTCAATAACACGAGTCCGAATGAATTTGATGCATTGAAAGGGAAAGGATCGCTTCAGTGTGCTGAGAGTCTGCCTCTGCATGATCTTTACGTGCGCTAATCCACCAGTGCTCGCGAGATTGTTGATCGACATCGGACTTCATGAGCCACAGTTTGCTTTTTAATTACAAATAGAATAGATCAGAGATTTATTAATGTTATGTTAATTAATAATTCTTATTAAAATGAATGAATCTAATGATTTTGGCATTTAAATCTTGAAAGTACATTCATTATCTGTTAAGCACCGGTCTATGTAATTTATGATAATCGTCTTTACTGTGTTAATTAAAGTTGTTACTTAATAAATAAAAAGTACTGACATGTAAACTCTATATATTTTCTTCTGATAACTGCAGTAATATACAGCTAATTAACTCATGAATAATGTCATTATCATATCCTTTTTTTTTTCCAACATTGTTTTCTCAGCTTTTTTTCTATTGTAAGCTGAGCTTTGCAGATGGTAGGTACGTACAAAGAGGGTTTCAAATGTCAGGAGATGTAATCATTATGACAAAAGGACAAATGTCTGTCTTCCTGGTCCACATCAGGTAGAAATGGACACATGACGTCAACAATCAAGATAAGGGTCACATCCCATTTTGTTGCCAGACCTATTCCATTTAAACAGAATTAACTGAATAATCCCCGTAGCAATATTTACTTCTTCTTTTTTTCTGTTGGCCATACAATCTAATCTTGTCTGTTTTCAGGTGTCGATAGCGTCACCGTGCCTGTCTTTTTTTTATAAAACTGCAAAGGCTATTACAAGGTTGGTATTATTCCCTTATATTAAATGGTTTCATCTGATGAAGTACAATATAATAAAGTAGCTATGCATTATAGTTGTAACATGCCAGCCCCTCAACACATAAGAAACATATAAGAACCTTTGAATTTTAGTCCATTAGGTTTTGTTTCAAGGTGAGACTGCAATTATGACGTTTCTCAGGGCAGCTTTTAGGAACCAGACTAATTAATGCATGCAATAATTCCATCTAAAAATACACAAACTGCCTGAGCATTAATATTCTCAACCTTACAGAACTGCACTGAGATTATATATGTTAATCATTTGTGTGTCTCTAGTTACATATCACAGCATTAAACATCTGAGTGATTTATCATTTTCCGGTCCACCACTTCAGTGTCTAAATTTAAATTTGATTGTGTCTTGGATTTGGACATAAGTTTTTTTTTTTTTGAAGCCATTTATTCTTTTAAGAGTCAATTACATTAGTTATAGTTAAGGAATAACTAACTAATCTTTCTTTAGAATAACAGGCACCAATCAATTGTTCACAGTAGGACCAAGAACATGCATTAAAAGGATGGTTCACCCAAATTCATTATTTACTCACCCTCATGTTCCATACTCATAAGATGTTTGTTCACCTTTGGGGCACGAATTAATATATTTTTGTCACAAACAAGCATACACAGAAATTAACATCCTTTTACCATATTTCACATGCTCTATTTATTTGCACTGATCAATGTTTATATGTTACAGGTGTTCTCAAATGCTAAAACACATTTCACAAAAGTTTCCTCCATTTAGATTTGTGAGTTTCATATGAAGAGTATAAATCTATAGTAAATTCTGCATGTACACTACTGTAACACAACTCAGTGCAAAAACAGAATCTATTGCACACAACAGTACTCTAAAAAACATGATCAGGGTGTGAAGTTTTTATTTTATTTACTTTATTCACACCACAATCACTGTGCGGCATCATGTCGCTGAGCTGCATCGGACCACATCACCTCATCCACGTCGCAGGCTATATTGTCTCTTGCCAGGCACTGTGGGGAAAACGCCCTGGAATGGCGAATCCATCTTTGGAAGGCCTCCACTGGGATGTCAACACAGGCCAGCTCCATTGCCCTTAGGAGGTTCTCACTAGTGTATGGTTGTCTGTCATAAACCTTCCATCTCCACGATGAGAAGAACTCCTCTATAGGGTTCAGGAAAGGGGAGTAGGGTGGCAGACAGACATTTAAAAAGTGGTTACTGTTGGTGGTGAACCACTCTCTGATTTGTTCTGTGGAAGCATACATTGTCCCAAATTATCGCATAAATGTGATGTGCGGGCCCTGGATGGTGTTGTTGGCGGTCCAGGAGGATGTCTTTTAGCTCCTCTAGGAAGGTGAGGAGACGTTGGGGGTTGTAAGACCCAAGGACAGCATGCCGGTGGACAAGTCCCTCCAAACCCATGGCCGCACAAGAGTAATATTACCCCCATAGGAAGGTGAGGAGACGTTGGGGTTGTAAAACCAAGGACAGCATGCCGGTGGACAAGTCCTCCAAACCCATGGCCGCACAAGAGTAATATTACCACCACCCCCTAGGAAGGTGAGGAGACGTTGGGGGTTGTAAAACCCAAGGACAGCATGCCGGTGGACAAGTCCCTCCAAACCCATGGCCGCACAAAGAGTAATATTGTATAACACAGTATGTCCACTAAGTGTACTTTGAACATGGAAGTATACTTACTTGCACATCCTCATAACGTAGGTCTTTGTGTCACACAGAGTTGCGCTCAAAGGTAACCCTATAGACCTGTTTCATCCGCATCTTTTGGCGCCGGAGAACTCAGTTTATTTTGGCCAAGCTGACATCAATGCTCTCAAAATTGATATTATCGGCAATGACTTTGTCTTGAAATGACTTTCACAGGCTTGTAAAATTGTATTATGACAAAGAAAGCAATAGAGTACAATACCTGTTGTGTTGTCTGAATGTCCTGATAATGGTGGCCACGGTTAACCTACTCAGGTTTGGACGGACTCTTAGTCCTGCTTCAGCCATTGTCATGCCATGGACAATGACATGGTCAATGACTGTTGCTCGCATCTCGTCCGTAATGATGGTCTGAGGTTGTCTTGCTCTCCCTCCTGGACCTTCTCCTATCCCTTGTTGGCCTGCTCCTCTTCTTCCATGGCCAGCTCTTCTCCCTCCTCTGACTCAAATTCCTCTTCCCCTGACTCTGCCTTCATCCATTGTGTTTGTTTGGAATCTTCAGCAAACTGTGCTCTCTGAACTTGCTTTTATACATGTGGTCACAGCATTAGCAACAAGTGTCTTCAATTTTGAGTCAATGTGTGTAATGAATGATGGCAGGTGTGTTCATTGTGTTCAAATATTGCTGAATGTGGCAAGCATTTTGCAACACATGAGCTTTCATTTGAGAATACGAGCAGAGTTCTTTTGCAACTTGTGTTTTAGCAAGGAAAAATGTGTTAAGATTAATGAGAACGGAGGATTGTGTTTTGTGAATTGTGTCTTCATGTGAAATGTGTTTATGATATTGGAAAATGATGGCTAGATTTGGTAAAGGTGTTTAGACAACTGGTCATTTGGTTCAGAGGATTGGCTTTTGTGTTTTAGCATTTGAGAAAAACTGTAATAAAAGCCTAAATTATCATATAAAGCAATCATGTATCTTCAAGAATTTACAACTTGATTTATGGATTACTTTTCCAGTCTTTGTGTACTTTGTACACCTTGAGAATGCTAGCCCTTATAAATAATAAATCTTTTCAGACATGTGAAGTATATTTCATTTTGGATGGCTCCATTATAAAAAATAAATAAATAAAAAACCTTTGTATGATTGATTGTGGATTATGAAATACCATGAATAATTTTCCTTCAAAGCAGAGTTGGAGAAAATCGTGATCTATTTCCTTTATTCTTGGTATAACAAATCATTCAAATCCACAGCATGTTTATTAGTAATTGGACGAACAACTGTCTAAAGAACTTTTCTATGTCTGTCATTCCTGATCCATCTCATCCAGGAGCTCATACCACAGGAAATCAGTCTTGTGATGTATTTTCTTATGTTTTCTTCTCATATAGGTTGTTGAAACAATAATTGCAGTTTGGTTGCTATGACATCTATGTACACAATACACCTAAATACCCCTAAATCTCAGTGCAATAGGTTTCTAATAGAACTTAACTGGCAGCTTTAGTCACTTATTGGCTGTATAATTAATTGGTATAGATTTTCATTCACTTCCGCGGGAACACTGAGGTAAATGTACAGCCGGCAAATTGACTTTAAGCAGCAGTGCAACAACACTACAGGGAACACGAAGACAAAAATAACCAGCTCCCTAAAGCGCTGCTTCTGTGATGTTAATCCATCCATATAGTGCTGATAGCTGTTTGACGGAATATAACACTATGAAACATAAAGAAACATATATGTCATAGTCAAAGTGGGACTGCAGTTATAACTTATTAGATAAATTGTTCTTTTTTGTTTTATGTATTATTAAAATGTGTTGAATCATGTTTGCTCAATCTTAGGGGTCAGTTCATTTGGGCACAGTTTTAAACTGTTGAGAGAGATGCATGTCAAAGATTTTTATATTCATAATGACATATTCACAACCTTATACTTTAGGATATTTGCAAGTTTTATCTCAAATGTAAATAAAGAAACCTAAAAAAAATAAAAAAATGTATGCTCAACTTTACTTCATAATCAACTTAAAAAACGTATTTTGTTTCTTGCAAGTAATGGATACTCTTCATTCAAATGAGAAATATTACCTGTCTGCTGCAGTGCTCAATTAATCTAAAAATAACTGAAGGATGCCATTATTGTAATTGCAAACAAACAAGCCTGAATAGTACCTTAAGTTGACGCAGTAATAGTTTTCTTTAAGAAATTACCCCGTGCATTGAATTTAACAAAGCAGGACTGGATCCAGGCTCAATAGGACACTAACTAATGCAAACTCAGTCTGCAGCATCTCTGCTTGTACTGCCATTCATCATAATTATCCCCATTACTGTTCTTTCTGACTACATCATGGCACTCAGGACCATCCATATATTACTTAGCCTACTGGTTCTTTGTAATCCAAAATGGCTGAATAGAATTAGTATGAAATAGCAGTACCTTCAATTTGGAAATGAATTATACTTTGATAATAGCACAAGTGATAGAAGTAAACATGAATGCTTTCATAAATTATTAATGCATTTGTCTAATTGACACTCACATTTTTTAATATAAACTGACTACATGGCTCTAGGAATTTTCTTTTCTGATGTTTTGTTTGTTTCCTCAGTCACCCAGTGACAGATTTCCTCTCTTTTTTTTGTCTTTTTTTTTTGTCTTTTTCACTCAGTCCAGAGTTACAATTCTGCTGGGGGCAAGTGGCAGATGTCTTGCAATCTTGGTGCACATTAAGCATAGAAAATGTGTTCTTTTCTCATTATAATTTTTTTATTTATTACAAAAATAGTTTATTAAATGCAACTAATAATCATAATTATCATTCAGGGTAAGCAACAGATGCAGGGTCTATATCCTATGACACATTTTAACACAAGAAATAATCAAATTAATCAAAGTTTCATGAGTGTTCCATCATCACGACTTCTTCTAACATTTATAGTTTGCACAGGATTTTGATTCCTGTGTATTGAAGGGCAGTTGTTGACAGAGTAAGTGCTTTGATGCTTTTGTGGCTGTTTCTGGATCAACATTAAAGGACAAATTTCACCAGGAGTGTCTTCAAGATGCCATCCAGATGGTAAAGGGAATAATGACAATGGGGAGGGTGGTGAGAGGTGTCATAGCGCCTAGATATAAAATGATGAAGACCCCGATTATAGCTGACAGGAAGGCCATCATCCTGCTGAATATAATTTTCCTTACAGTTTTGCAGAACTGAAAGAGAGGGGAGAGAAATTGTTTAGCATGGAATAAGATGCGTATGTGTTCTATTCAGGGCTGGCCCGTGGCATAGGCGCCTGATACTATTTCTGATACTATTTTATTAATATTATTTCAAAATATTACTAAATAAATAAAGCAAAAAAAAAAAAAAAGGTTGCTTGGCGGCTCGTGCCATGAAAGTTCCCTGATTATTTATGACGAATGGTTGAATATCCATGATAGTCAAAAAGACCCAAGCTCTCTGATGCAGGGAAGATATAGGGATAAGGGATAAAGACAGATAAACTGATGTAATGAATGAACAGTTTATCTCTGCATAGTAGTAAAGTATAATACTGTTCGCAAATTAATTGCAGTTATTTTATCTTAAACGTTATGCAAGCACAAGCAGCTTCTCCAGAGGCCACAGACAATGTGATTTGATAAAAAAAATAAAAATCATGTCAGTTTTTTTATAAACAATTGTAATATTACCTCTTGTCTTTATATATTTATAAAGATATATAAATTAGTAATATAATTCTATACATATTTATTTAAAATAGCAATATTTTATGTAAAATTCACATGAAATATATACATTTCTCAGTTTTATTCATGGGGAAAACATGAATGTGCAGTTCTCAATGAATAGTTTGTGCATGAATGTTAGATGCAATTACTCTTAATGCAGTTATTTGTGTTTATCTGTAGCCTAATGTGGCGTAGGTGCTGTTTTTATCATCTATCATAAGCCTTATATAGCCTATATATACATATACATATACATACAGGTCCTTCTCCAAAAATTTGCATATTGTGATAAAAGTTCATTATTTTGAGCTGTATGCCAAAATCATCAGTATTAAACAATAAAAGACCTGAAATATTTCAGTTGGTGTGCAATGAATCTAAAATATATGAAAGTTTAATTTTTATCATTACATTATGGAAAATAATGAACTTTTATCACAATATGCAATTTTTTTAGAAGGACCTGTATATATAAAATAATAATAATAAAGCATCAAACATCTGTCACTGTGCATTATGACTGTCCACTAGATGGTGCTGCTACTGTTGTTTGACGCTATTGCAAAATCCTAAATTAAATGGCTTTTCATTGTTACTTTTTCAGAATTTATTTAGATTAGACCGTATATTGGAATATACTGGAATTTAGGTAGTTATTATTTTAAAAGCAATTGCAAATGTAACAGCATATGTAGTAGCATGATGCTCATCACATTTAATAGGAAAAGAACCATGCTCATGTTATATTATTTTATTAAATGCTATTTTTTATTCAAATATATTTTTGGTAACATTTTACAAAAACACTCAATTCGATAACATTGGTTTATGCATTAATATAATTGATTAACAACGATGTTAATTTTAATTTTATGTTATTTATAGAATTTAGTCTACTCTAGTGATCATATTTAATCTAATATTAATTTATACAACTTCAAATGTGAAAAAATTTGCAACACCCTGAAGATTAGGCTACTAAATATTATTGTCATTGTTAATCCATATCTAATGCAGTAACTAATCTAATTTTTATATATAGCTGCAAGAAATTCGCAATGGATCATAATCACATGGCTCCAAAAACAATACTCATAACTGTCGGTATAGTCTCAAACTATAGGCTTTTGTCCTCTGACAGTTATCCTGTCTGTTTTTTTTTCATTCAGCAGCTTTTCATAGCTTGGTTAAGGTTACTAAAAAGCACAAGATGTTTTGTCTTTGTCTCAGATCTATTTATGGGAAATAAACCATGAGGAGAAGAGTTCACTGACATATTAAAATAGGAGATAATCTGTACTTGTGTAGGAGGAAATTGTGAAATCCTGCTTGGAATTTGAAAACAAAAGTGGACGAATGAATGCAGCGGGAAGCTTAAAGTGTGACAATCATGCCAACACAAAACTGATGATCTTAAAAATTATCTTAAAAGTATTCATTTTGAATGTCACCACTTATGTAAAGATCAATTTAAATGCTGTTTTCAAGCTCATGAATTTCCTGTACAACACATATGCGTCCTATTAGTCTTGTAATCATACTGACAGTTAACTGCATTCTCTCACAACATATAATACTACAAAAAATATTGTCTGAACAGTTAACTGTTAATGTTTGTTTTTTTGTTTTTTTTCTAAGATTCATTAATTTAGTAAGTTAGTCAGTCTGTCAGTCATATAAATTTTTCTTATGCAGAGGTCTTTGCCAGGCATATTTATATCATCAAGCAGCAAAAACATAATTTTGAGCACCAAATCAGCATATTAGAATCATTTCGGAAGGATCTGACACTGCAGACTGAATGAATTCAGCTTTGCCCTCACAGGAATAACTTACAGCTATTTTAAATTGTCATATTTCACAATAATTAAATGCAGTCTTTGTGAGCATAAGAGACTTAAAAAATCTTACCAACACCAAACTTTTGTATCACATATATTACACATAAATCACCTTTTTTTCTTACCTGGAACGTTTGGAAGCTAAATGCAACACCATAGCGGCAATGGCATAGTGCTCGCAGTTGTGCCACAGTAAGCTGTAGGAAAAAGATCCAATCAGCTTCTCTGCCCGCTGTGCCACTTCCTCTCCATTCAGTGGCTGTACACTGACCATACTATCTGTACAATTGACCTAAATCTTAGCACCATATGCAAAAACAGCCAAAGAGTCTACACGAACACTGGCTGTCTTAGCCAAAACTCAAAAAATCAGTCTTTTGTTGGTCACCATCTGCTCAACAATGAACTTTTCTTTAGTGAACACTGGTAAGATGTCTGGGATAAAATGACCGACGCGACCTTCACCTAAGTAGATTCCAAAATGTTTAAAAAGAGTCCTTGATACCACCAAAAGGTCACCATGCCTGTAAAGGGAGATGTCATAAGTTTTAATCCCTCTGCTTTCTTCACACTCATCCTCCAGTGTTGAGGTGATGAAGAACAAATTAAACAATCTGAGCCCGATCATGGAGGAAGGTAGTGGACAGTGATGCTGTTCACTTCACATCTACTCAATTTATTTGATCTGCTCTGGGAGGAGTGATGTGGTTCATTTAATTAAGCAGCTTTTGGGCAGCACATGTTGACTACGACAAGGTGATTTTGCAAGTTGTATATAAGCTACATTGTGTCTGGATAGATATTAAATGGCCTGCTGAATAAGTCAGCCTTAATAGCCAGGAGGTAAAAATCCCGGGTCAATTGCAAGATTAATGCAGAGTACTGCTTACTCTATGAAATGAACACTTTGAGAAGAATGTTTGTACCTTGACCAAGAGAATGCTACCAAGAGTTAAATTCAAATGTATCATGACAGTTTGTCATTTATATACACTTTTACAACATACATTTGGTCAGGGATAGACCTGATGCACAGTACTGATGAGTGTCTTTCACAGGAAGAGTGGCTTCGCACTTGTTATGTAAGACCTTGCACTTGAGTACCTCAGTATTAAAAAGGCTATGACAACTCTTTTAAAAAGAAATGCTATGGATATTGTATTATGAGGTGTGGCAAGCAGGAAGAGGCAGAGGGACCTTGAGAACAGGGCGAGGCTGGTGGTGAGTGATGATGAGCATGCCGCATCAGTCTCGTGTCTCACGGAGGAGCTTGACCGCATAAAAGTCCAGGTCTGGTCCTCTCTCGTCCTTCACTGTCTTTGCTCCTCCTTTTATGCACCCAAGTTCCTCCGTGAGACATGAGACCGGTGCGGTGCACAGGTGGGGCTCATCATCACTCGCCCCTTTCTCAACGGTCCCTCTGCCTCGTCCTGCTTGCCACATAAGTTATATGAAGCATTATTATTTTCCTGTCTGTACAATCTTAACTAATTCTCTAACATATCTTGGTTTTGTAAGTGTGTTGGAGATCAGTCAGTATATTCATTGGTAGTAGTGAAACTTTGCGTTCTCTGTACTCTGACTCTGACTTAGCAAACTTCCAAGGGGACATTAGATTCTATTTACAATTCTTTGCAGTGCAAATAATTGCACACTTGTGCTTGCAAATAATAGTTAGATTTAATTTAAGCAAAGTGTAAATAGAGTTACTCGTTATTTAGTGGCTAATATTTGCACCTCTCTGTATATCAACAAGAGTTTTTAGTTTGTCCTTGTTTCCATATGTACTGATTTAGTTTCACCAGATTTGGTTCCTCATTTTCCCTTTTGTCTATATACAGTAGCCCTTTGTCTCAATCTCAGTTCGTTGGTCCCATCTGACCTGTTGGATTATCTTAAGCCCGGGTATAGGCCTACTTCAGTTTCTCTTCAGTCTCATGCGCAGTCGTGTCCACTCAACTTTAAAAGTATACTCAACTACGGATGGGCAAGTTAAACACATGCACAGTACAACTTTTTTAATTCTCTACCAGACATCGGAGGGCAGCACTGAGTCGTTTCATCAACAGGACATTCGCTCTGTAGGATTGAAGAAGAATAGTAGTGGATCAACTATTGCAACCATAGACATAATAAATACATATGTCTATGATTGCAACATACACTATTGGCAAAAGTTTTGGAACGCCTGCCTTTACATGCACATGAACTTTAATGACATCCCATTCTTAATCCTCAGGGTTTAATATTGAGTTGGCCCACCCTTTGCAGCTATAACAGCTTCATCTCTTTTGGGAAGGCTTTCCACAAGGTTTAGGAGTGTGTTTATGGGAACTGTTTACAATTCTTCTAGAAGCGCATTTGTGAGGTCAGGCACTGATGCTGGGTGAGAAGGCCTGGCTTGCAGTCTCCGATCTAACCAAAGGTCTTCTATCAGGGTTGAGGACTGGAATCTGTACAGGCCAGTCTAGTTCCTCTACAACAATCTTGCTCATTTATGTCTTTATAGACCTTGCTTTGTGCACTGGTGTGCAGTTATGTTGGAATGGGAAGGGGCCATATGCCATCCCCAAACTGTTCCCACAAAGTTGGGAGCATGAAATTGTCCAAAATGTCTTGGTATGCTGAAGCATTAAAAGTTGTGTACATATGCACGGCAAAATTTGTTTTGGCGTGCATATGTTCACAACTTTTACTGCTTTATACATTCCACAACATTGCACACTCGTACTATTGATACACATTCTCATGTGATTGTGTTGAAAAATGTCCTTGAAGGTGCAAGAAGCCACATTTTTAGATAATAGGTAATTTAGTTTAATGCATCAATTTGCAATGGGATTAGGGAGAAGAATGGGATAAGGAAAAGGCAGGCCCAGGTTTGTTGCATCAAAAGCTGAATTAACATTTTTACTCTTCTGGCTATTGTACCATAATAGACCGGTTTCTTGTCATTTTATCTGGCCAAAGCAGACAATGGCAGGTGTAGTTAGTGTAAACAGCATGTCTACTATAGCTCAATCTATGGCCACTTCTTGTTTCTGGTAATAATATATTTGAAAACAAGAAGCTTTTTCATCATTACAGCAGGAGTAGAAAATATGTAGGGGGGCATGATGGTAAATCATGTGCACAGCTCAGATTATAGAACCTGTGCAAAGTCAGCCACAGGTCAAACATTGAGAATGTTTTGAATTCAACAATTTTGGCTTTATTTTGATGTAAATAGGGTAATAAATCCAATCAACTGTTTACAACTAGAAATACTTTTACTATTTACACATCTACTTACATTCATCAAATTCTGTCTAAATGTTCTTATTCTAGTTCTTGTTCAGGAATTTATGTTATTAAATATATATTTTAAACTGTACAAATTTACAATCAAGCATAAAAAAACTATAATGAATGTTTAAATCATAGTCCATAGTACAATAAAACGCGATCATATCAGTGAAATTTATCTTCAACGCTTCTGCTTCATACACATAATATAAGGCAATTTAGTGAGCAGTATACATACAATATGTAACTTTAAGCTACAACAATATTGGCTTTACCAATTTTAAGTATATGGTTTAAAAAAAAAAAAAGTCAGCAAGGAAGAGCTAATATTTTCATGAATTGCTTAAATGATAAAGCTTATCATTTAATATATGTAGAGGCAAAATGCAAACTATGCTCAAACATTGCTTGAATACAATCAGACTTTGCATACACATATTCCACTGCTGCACTGATGCATTGCATTGTTGTGTATTTGTCCCCTTTAAGACTGAGCTGTGTTGTTATATGTGATGTACTGAAAGTGTCTCTCAGCCAGCCATCCACAGAATGAAGGGAATAAGTATTGTGGGCACTGTAGTTGAAGGTGCCATGCCAAAGCAAAGGATGTACATCACTCCCATCCCAACAGTTAAGGCCACACTTCGCTGGTCCCGAATGATGGTTTTCAGACAATCACAGAACTGCACAGGAAAATACATTAATATATTGTTAACAGACTTTGTCCAAATCCAATGTACCGCTTATTTTTTGTCAAAATCCCTAGGTTTTTTATAGGCACCACAAAATAATAATAAAAAATAATAATTGTATTATTATTTTATCATTTATGATCCAATATTGACATTTTGATAACATGGTATTAAATCTATAATTTTCCACGTTTTGTATGAAAGAGAACTCACCCTGTCTGTCTGCTGGCTCACAGGTGTCCCGTACCTGCAATACGTCACAAAATGTTCACAATTATTCCATAATAAACTGTACGGAATGTCGCCGACCAGTTTCTCTGCTCTTCTCGCGACGTCCTCGCTCGCCAGTGCTTGACACTTCATTTTCATATCCATATCGTTCACCAAAATCTGAGCTCCATACGCGAAATCTTCTACCGAATCGACGCGTATACTCGCGCTTCTGTAAATGCAGCCTAAAATGAGTCTTTTGTTGGTGACAACTGGTTTAATGAGCAGTTTGTCTTTAGTTAAAATGGGCATGATATCAGGCATCAGGTGCGCCACTCTGTTCTCGCCCAGATAGATGCCGTAATGAATGAAGAGAGTGCGCTGCACCTCCAATAGGTCTCCTCTCCTGAGCATTGGACATTTCACCGCACACTCCTCCGTCTCCTGCCATAGACTTTTAAAAAGATTCAAGTTTGAGAAAATAAATAATTTCTCAAATAGAAATGTCAGCGAGTCTAGCATTTTAGTGTTTTTATGACAGTGAATCCCTCACAGTCGATTGAGAATTTATATATGGCATGTGCTTTAGAACTGAGGAGGTTCCCAGCATTCTGATTGGCTGGAAGTTAAAGGCTACATTCCCACACTAAACCAATGCTTTAACAGTGATTACAGTTGTGTAGTTTTTTGGAAATAAACAGTCAGCTTATTTGGTAAAGCTTAGTTTGTAATAACTCTCATTAATTAAATGAATTTAAATAGCTATCAAATAATAGGAAATCTTGATTAATATATTATCTATAAAATATTTTGATATATAACAGCATTGATGTACACTCTAAAAAAATCGTAGAAATAGGGCACAATGTACTGTGATCATTTAACAGAATTCATTCTTTAAGTGTTTTACCTGTATTTAGAATTTTGCACTGCATGCATTGCGTTCTGTGTAACAATTAACAGAAATGTCTGTAAATGTACAAGTCAGGATAATACACTGCCAGTACTTTTTCTGTTATTTTACGTATTTATTTTTTAACAGTGTGGAAAATAATAGAAATTGATTGACAATAAATGTACTTTTTATATTTAAACTGCTTGCAAACAGCCTTGTAATTAATCAGATATAAGAACAATGTTATTAGTGCTTATTAACTGTGCTGTAAATTCACATGTAGGAAAAGCAAACA
Organism: Gobiocypris rarus; assembly: GCA_023029165.1. Classification (NCBI taxonomy): domain Eukaryota; kingdom Metazoa; phylum Chordata; class Actinopteri; order Cypriniformes; family Gobionidae; genus Gobiocypris; species Gobiocypris rarus. The sequence continues at coordinate 23,227,946 of CM040914.1, read as the reverse complement.
GAATACAACAATCTCCACAATGAGACTTTGTTATCATATATTAATTAGACTCATATATTTTGTGGCCATTATACAGTATACATTATACACTTTTTTCACATATTTGTGACCTCAACAGTTTCAGACATGTGAATAAGCTTATCCAAAACCATATGTTTTCCTCTACTTGAACATGTTTTGAAGTCCACTTTGAGCTGATTTTGTCTGTGAAACGTGAGCCTCTTAATTAGAGGCAGGAGCTGATTATCCTTTAACAATACCACTTGCTGTTCTCACATGCTTTGGTCCAGCCTTCTAGCCTCCCAGCCTTTCTCCTAAGCACCCAAAAAATTCATGCAAACGTGAAAGAAAGAAGTGACCGTAATTTGCAGCTTCATGTAATAGAGATTCTTTGTTGTAATCAGGTCATCTGATAAACTTGAATTTTATTCCCAGATACTCTTTCTTTTTAAATCATTAGACCCATATGTCCAATCTAGTGCATGAAATCAGAATATACTTTTCCTCCACAAAGTTTGGTAAGTGCATTTTTGTCTCAGTGCATGAATTGTTTTAGTTTGGCAGGGTCACCGTTAGCTTAGCTTAGCATAATGAGTGGAATCCTATGTTGCCAGCTAGCATGTCCCGAGTAAAAGTGATAACCCCCCCCCCCCAAAAAAACACCTATAATTACTTCTTGTGGCCTGTGTATTCACAATGAATACAAATAGAGATCCAGGTTAAGACTAGGCGATTTTCTAGGCAGATATTAACTTGGGACTATAGGGAAGCACAGGCGAAGCACTGCTACTTGGGCGCAGAGATATCACACACCACATGCACAAAATACACTGGTATTTCCATTTTTCCATTCATTTTGCTAAGCTAAGCTAGCGGCAACCCTGCCAAACTAAAACAATGCATGCACTGAGACAAAAATGCATTTGCCCACATATCTAAATGTAGGAAAGATGTTGAATAAGCCGTATTTGTAAAAATGGTGGAGTATTCCTTTAAGAAGTCTGCCTAGACAGTGGCTTTGTGTAAGATTGCAACCAGTTTAGATGACAAACTGGGAAAGGTAATGAAGGTACAACTGTAATAAAGTAATCATAAGGTCTAACATGCATCGTCTAATACCATTTATACAGATGGTAACACCAGGGAGGGAACCAATAAATCTCTCAATTGCTGATTACAGGCCAGTTTTGTTTTTCTTTGTTCAACAAAGATAAGATCACTGATCATGTTTCTTTGGGCCTTTTGGTTTTAAAGGTGCCGTATGTCCAGAAGCACAGGCTTTTTGCTGTGATAACTATTCTGCCCTGCGAAGGCAAAAGGCAGTAACTTCAATTGAAAATGGGTTATTGATATTTTTGGGACATTCAATACCTCATTTATCATGTGGATAAGTATCTTGAGTCAATTCCGTTGTTTTATCGAGAAAATAATGGGTTGTCTTAACAGTAACTTCCAAAAGCCCAAGAGAAACCAAGGCCTTCCTGTTACTGTTCTTTGCCTTTGTTTTAGAACACTCAAATTGAGTTAGGATATTCTGCTATTGTTTAGAAGTTACCTTGTAGGCTTGGAGTTACGGTATTCCTTTGTTTTACTGTCCATTAAAGTTTGCTGTGTTTAAATTACAATGTAGCCTTTGTCATACATCTGTCACTGAAGCACTTCTGACACACACGATAGGCTACACTCTAAAAATTGCTGAGTAGAAAACAACCCAAGTTGGGTTGGAAATGGACTAACCCAGCAATTGGGTTGTTTTAACCCTGCGGATGGGATAAATGTTTGCTTAAGACAACCCAATCGCTGGATTAAAACAACCCACTTGCTGGATTAGTCCATTTTCTACCCAACGTGGGTTGTTTTTTACCCAGCTTTTTTTTAGAGTGAATAAAAGTGTAGGTAAAACAAATAGTTGAGTGGTTGTTTTTACTAAAAGTGTTTAAGGATGGTTGAGATGGCTTTGAAACGACATAAAGGTCAAGGTAAGAAATTGTATAATACAAAAGATGCATTAGACTAACAAATTAGATAGATCGCAATCTACTTCGTTTAGCTAGCAATGTACAGGTCCTTCTCAAAAAATTAGCATATTGTGATAAAAGTTCATTATTTTCCATAATGTAATGATAAAATTTAAATTTCATTTATTTTAGATTCATTGCACACCAACTGAAATATTTCAGGTCTTTTATTGTTTTAATACTGATGATTTTGGCATTCAGCTCATGAAAACCCAAAATTCCTATCTCAAAAAATTTGCATATTTCATCCGACCAATAAAAGAAAAGCGTTTTTAATACAAAAAAAAGTCAACCTTCAAATAATTATGTTCAGTTATGCACTCAATACTTGGTCGGGAATCCTTTTGCAGAAATGACTGCTTCAATGCGGCGTGGCATGGAGACAATCAGCCTGTGGCACTGCTGAGGTGTTATGGAGGCCCAGGATGCTTCGATCGCGGCCTTAAGCTCATCCAGAGTGTTGGGTCTTGCATCTCTCAACTTTCTCTTCACAATATCCCACAGATTCTCTATGGGGTTCAGGTCAGGAGAGTTGGCAGGCCAATTGAGCACAGTAATAACATGGTCAGTAAACCATTTACCAGTGGTTTTGGCACTGTGAGCAGGTGCCAGGTCGTGCTGAAAAGCAAAATCTTCATCTCCATAAAGCTTTTCAGCAGATGGAAGCATGAAGTGCTCCAAAATCTCCTGATAGCTACCTGCATTGACCCTGCCCTTGATAAAACACAGTGGACCAACACCAGCAGCTGACATGGCACCCCAGACCATCACTGACTGTGGGTACTTGACACTGGACTTCAGGCATTTTGGCATTTCCTTCTCCCCAGTCTTCCTCCAGACTCTGGCACCTTGATTTCCGAATGACATGCAAAATTTGAGCGACAGTCCAGTGCTGCTTCTCTGTAGCCCAGGTCAGGCGCGTCTGCCGCTGTTTCTGGTTCAAAAGTGGCTTGACCTGTATAGCCCATTTCCTGCACACACCTGTGCACGGTGGCTCTGGATGTTTCTACTCCAGACTCAGTCCACTGCTTCCGCAGGTCCCCCAAGGTCTGGAATTGGTCCTTCTCCACAATCTTCCTCAGGGTCCGGTCACCTCTTCTCGTTGTGCAGCGTTTTTTGCCAAACTTTTCCTTCCCACAGACTTCCCACTGAGGTGCCTTGATACAGCACTCTGGGAACAGCCTGTTCGTTCAGAAATTTCTTTCTGTGTCTTACCCTCTCGCTTTAGTGTGTCAATGATGGCCTTCTGGACAGCTGTCAGGTCGGCAGTCATACCCATGATTGCGGTTTTGAGTAATGAACCAGGCTGGGAGTTTTTAAAAGCCTCAGGAATCTTTTGCTGGTGTTTAGAGTTAATTAGTTGATTCAGATGATTAAGTTAATAGCTCGTTTAGAGAACCTTTTCATGATATGCAAATTTTTTGAGATAGGAATTTGGGGTTTTCATGAGCTGTATGCCAAAATCATCAGTATTAAAACAATAAAAGACCTGAAATATTTCAGTTGATGTGCTATGAATCTAAAATATATGAATTTTTAATTGTATCATTACATTATGGAAAATAATGAACTTTTATCACAATATGCTAATTTTTTTAGAAGGACCTGTATAGCATAAATAGCCTAGTCAGCTCTCCAATGAATAGGCTACCTACCTGCTCCATATATAAAAGCAATTGTAAATCATCCAAAATAAATGCCATGGTCACTAGATTTTATACAGGTGTTACTATAATGATTTTGTAAATGGTGATCAGCAACCAAATATTGACAATGTGGAAGTTAATGTAATTTACTTTGATGTGACTTTTTTGCAGACAAAACAAAGGCAATATACAGTAACTTCAAAAGAGGATTCAAAAGTCAAGTTTGAACTCAATAATTTTTTATGTAGATAATTTTCTTTACTAAAACATCTAAATGCCTGATTTCCAGTGTCCTACCTATAATTAATTTGGCTGGACGACTACAAATCTTTAAAATAATTTTTCTAAGTTCCACACTCGAGTTAAGGTATTTTGCTTTTGTAGGGCAGTATGACCTATTAAGTGCAATAGTTAAAACATCAGTGCATTAAAAATCCCCACAGTGCACTTATGCAACAAAGTGGAGATCCTTTTTAAAAGTATAAAATAAAAAACATGTTTGTGATCACATCATCACATTCACTGTCTTATGTTTCCTAGTTTGTAAACAGTTATCTGTCTAAACCCATCTTGTTTAGCATATAAACCAGATAAATAGAAAATACTGTATCATTATTGTGGGCTTGATTTAGCCATTTATTTTGTGTTGAATATTTGGCAGCTGTGCTCACCAGGCAGTCTAAGGTCTTAAGGGCAGATGTGAAACTGCGGCCATTGCAGAACTAAACTTGAAGTGACGGGCGCTGAACTCACACTGCCCTTGCTATGACCTCCCACTTACAAATTCACTGTGATCATATTTATGGAATGCCAGATAAGAGTACTCTTGTTGAGAAAACAAAAATCAACTTAACTCACAGTACTGTTTTTGTGCATTTATTGCTTATACTTTCATTGCTGGTTCCTTCTAATTATGTTTATAAAATTCAAAGAGAATCTTGGGGAGGGTGGTGGTGGTATTAGATATATACTTAGATAGAGGACTTTGGTAAATCAAATAGACATGAGAGGTAAACCTGAGTAACTGTTTTGCATGAAGATAAACAATACCAATGGGAAACATAAGAAGCTGTTGGCTGTTTTAATAAATAAATAAATAAATAAATGAATATACACATACGTCACCTGAAAGTCATGGTAGTTTAGCAAAAAACACAAGTACAATGCACGACCACTTATGATTTGGAAATTTGCATTCAAACCAACAATTGGAGAGAACCAGGGGTGAGCTGGAAATATATATAAATATATATATATATATATATATATATATATATATATATATATATATGTTTTTTTCAGAATTAACTTGCTGTCATTTCAAGTCAAACATGACAATGAATAAAGAAATCTCAATATTATTAATATTGAAAGCCTGACATGGAAAATTTGTCAGAAAAATCGAAAGTTTATCAAACTTTAGGATCAAATATTAAAAAAATAAATTATTTATATATTTGTTCATATCTGGTACGTCAGGCATTTACTGTAAAAAAAAAAAAAAAAGTTTTTACTTTAAGTAAACTAAACTTAATTTTTTGATTTGTCCGATGTGTTTAAATTTGACGAAATTAAAAAAAACTTTATTTCCCATTCAGTTGGACACAGACGAAAATGAATCTCGCCAGAGAGACAAATCTACTTTGAGTGTAACTATGTAAATGAGCCAAAGCACATTGGCATGCAATGATTGCAGCAGCTGCCCTGCCTGAGAGCTTTTTGCCGGAGAAAAAAATAGATGGACCTCTCACTCCTCAGCGTGTCGTGTGCCGTCCAGCTGCAGCACTGTCCTCTTGCCTATTTCCCATTGTAGCGCCTCCCTGGTGGCCACCAGGAGAAGTCTGCTTTGGTGAAATAACTTGTGTGACCTGAGGACGGGAGGGCTTCTCCATCGGGGATCCAACCTCTAGTGCTTCGCAAACTGTGAAGCTTCTGGATGGAAATGCTGGTCTTTCATATGGGGAACCTAGCGTTTCGTCCGGGGCTATTGCTGAGGAACAGATGTCAAGCTCTGCATCGGAGAGAGGGCTGTTGTGCTCTGGAAATGAGGATGATGCTGAGCCCACTCTAATTATGTGTGCTTATGCTGAATCAGATTCAGTTAAAAGCCATGCTTTGACCATGCTATGAAGACTTTGCTGCTAATATGGCACTTATATTCTCGAAAGCAAATCCTGTCAAGTCCTTAATCACCCTCGGTCCCGGACGTGGCAGAGCGTCTGGCACCAGGCATATTCCCGCTGAATCCTTGAGAACCGTTATTAGACTGGGTACCATAGGAGTGACCCCATGGGATCCCATATGTTCCTTCCACAGTTGCTCCTAAACGGAAACCTGTGTCTTTCCCTTGGGAGAGCCCCCTTCTGGTAAGGCTGGGACCACCCCTTAAACCTCCTGGCCTATGGGTTAGCATATATACTCAACATAACTCCTTCGGGGTAGGATGTAGCTTCCGCAGTGTTCCTTTTCCAGTGGAAAAGGCATGCTTTCCCAGTGTTATCCAATAGTCACTGATTGGGTCATGTGGAACAGCAGTGATGGACATTCTCTGTGTCAGCCATGTCTCATCAGGTAAGAGAGTTCAGAAGGCTCACACAGGACACTGGAATTTGGACAATGGATTCCTATTCACAACACCACCTTGGGTCCCTAGACTTTTTACGAAAACGTAATTCTTTTATATTTCTTGTTGTATTGATTTATAATGAATAGAATGAGGAATACTAACAAGTTTGATGTCTAAATAAAAAAAAATAAAAAAATAAAGGGGAGGGTAGTGAATGAAGTCTGAGGTAGGCTTAGTTGGGCATAGCTGAGGTGGGCATACAGTGGGTACAGAAAGTATTCAGACCCCCAACAGACCCCCATTTTTGCAGATTTATTAAAAAAGAAAAAGAAATATCACATGGTCCTGAGTATTCAGACCCTTTGCTGTGGCATTCATATATAGAACTCAGATGCTGTCCGTTTCTTCTGATCATCCTTGGGATGGTTCTACACCGTCATTTGAGACTAGCTGTGTTTGATTATACTGATTGAACTTGATTAGGAAAGCCACACACCTGTCTATATAAGATCTTACAGCTCACAGTGCATGTCAGAGCAAATGAGAATCATGAGGTCAAAGGAACTGCCTGAAGAGCTCAGAGACAGAATTGTGGAAAGGCACAGATCTGGCCATGGTTACAAGAAAAATGTCTGCTGCACTTAAAGGATTAGTTCACTTTTAAAAAAACTTTTGCTGATAATTTACTCACCTCCATGTCATCCAAGATGTCCATGTCTTTCTTTCTTCAGTCGAAAAGAAATTAAGGTTTTTGATGAAAACATTCCAGGGGTTTTCTCCATATAATGGAAGTGGGCTCCAAACGGTCCAAATTACAGTTTCAGTACAGCTTCAAAGGGCTTTAAACGATACCAGACGATGAATAAGGGTCTTATCTAGCCAAACGATCAGTTTCTGCGAGAAACCGAGCAGTATTTATGCTATTATTTTACCTCTTATTAGACGAGTGTGATCATCTCTGAGCTCCGTCATAACTTCCGCCAAGTTAGGTCAAATACGAGCGTGGTCATAGATATATCGATCGTAGATGCCTCATTCTACTGATCCGTGCAGGCGCTAATGAGGCATCTACTATACATCTATGACCACGCTCATATTTGACCTCACTTGGCGGAAGTTATGGCGAAGCTCAGACATGATCACGTTTGTCTGATAAGAGGTCAAATAATAGCATAAATACTGCTCGGTTTCTCTCAGAAACTGATCGTTTGGCTAGATAAGACCCTTATTCAAAGTCAGAATTTTGAAAGGCAATATTTTTAGGAATCTGTTCAGTTGCCGTAAGTCCAGAATGGGCCGCCAAGTCCACCATCTTTTTTTGGTATCAGGAAATATTTTGAATAGAACCCAGTGAGCTGTTGCTGGTGTTTATCTGTACGATTTTCTGTAATAAAACTGTGATTTCTTTGGCCAAAATTTGTGCCTCGATTGGGTCTCTGACTATGGTCTTTTGAACCCCTAAAAAAGTAGGAGGGCGCCACTGAAACTGTATCCTGTATCCAGTCGTGATGGTATCTAGGACCCAAGGATCTGATGTTACCTTCTCCCAATGTTCCAGGCATAGTTGGGAGCATGCTTAGGCGACTCCAAGACCGCTATGCATTACCTCCCTGGGATTTGAAACCCCTGGAAGTACGCCTCTTAAAATATCCTGATATAAACTGGTCAGTTTGGTGGAACTGTCTAGAACCTCTATCATGGAATTGGTACCCCCTAGTTCTTCCTCTGTCATACCCCCAAGGTTCTGAATGAGGAAAGTGTGAGGGCTGAAAGGATTGAGCAGCTCAATGACCATATCTGGAAGGCCCACCAAATGTCTGCTGAACTGATTCTCTCCTGCGTCTTGCCTGATTGGCAGTATCCAGTACAGACTGGGAATCAGCATGAAATACCCAGCCTAGAACAACTGGCATATTAGTCAGTTCCTTCCTAATAGTCTCAGGCAAAGATGTTTGAGCCAACTATAGCTGTCTTCGGGCTAATATAGCCGAAGACATAGATGCTCCAATATCCCTGGTGAGTGTGTAATGAGTGCTGTGTCAATCAGATTGATTGCATCACGGTCCTTTGTATTGACAACCTTCCTCAAAGCCAAAACTATTGCCAAAGCATTTCCTGATCGTGCTGCCCGAATAGCTGCATTATATGGCTTGGCACTTTAATCGATCTCTGACATTCTTTACCAGGACAACGAGGGTTGCCCCTAAACTTGTCAGGTCCCAAAGTAGTTAGGGTTGCAATCTCTCGCTCCACTGAAGGCATGTTCCCCATACCACTCTCAGGAGGGGAATTTAATTTAACAAAACTTTTTTAATTTTAAAAAAGTATTAAGGCCCAGGATCCTTGCCACACTTAAAATGCGCAAAAAAAGATCAGAATGCAGGCCTCCTTATGAAGCTTCAGACCTGGATTCATTGTCGTTTTCTTCAACATTCCCCTCACTACCACAAAGTGAATTAATTGCATGTAGTGATGTGACATCCATAGAATCATCCCTCCTTTCCTGAAATGATGTTAACACCTCTCAGGTGAGGATGCAGCAGGCAGTGCAGATGGTTGTACACTTACTGGAGAACTATGCAGCTAAAATTTGAGACTGTGTATTGTCCTTGGGCTCTTCGGGACGTGAGGACCTGGTACACTCATCAGGCCTCTTACATTTGTGAGAGTGTTCATTCCCCAAGGAACTTCTGGGAATCACTTCTTTGCTACAACCACCTGAATGTCTGGCTCTCTGTACTCTTTCCTGCAAATATAGCCCTATCCCAGCCTCACAGGGATTTTCAATATCGTCTAATAAATGCTGCATACCCAAACAGGATGGACATTCCCTGAGTCCATCCCTTGAGTGTATGTCAGTTTTACAAAACCAACTATTTGATTGACTCATGACAACAAGCCAGAGTTAAGTCACTCATACAATAACAATCTGTGATAAGGAAAAAAATAAAGGATTGACAGTAACCGATTCACAATATTTTAACTAATTCTTGATGTTGAAAACACAAAATCACAGTGCTATTAACATATAAATTGTGACGAGTGACTATTCATTAATCATTCTCTGAAGTCTGTGAACAGAGCTTTTTGATTGACAGAAAAATTATTCCTTGAAATTAATCCCTCAGAACAAATTATTTGGTATTTATTTGAAAATAATTATTTATAACATTGTGACAAATTGTGACTAATATCACTCTTCATGAATCATCTTTCAAAAATAAGTCTGCGCATAGAACTCCTAATCATTAAATTATACATCCATCATTCCATATACGGAAAAAGATGGAAAAACTACTGTCTGCTGCGAACAGCTGACCCAATATCCATCTGTAAATAAATGTATAAAACTAAAGAAAAACTCACGAAATGCATTCCAACGGCGCACCGAGATATATAAATGTGGAGAAATCCAGCAATCCTCAGGGACGTGAAGCACCTGCATGAAAACGTGACGGATTGGAAATAGAATGTCTCCTGTAGAAATGAAGCACAAAAAAACACGTCATCCATATTATTTTATGGTCTATGGTTGGACCATACAATTCTTGGAAGTGAGGATTTTTTTTTTTATGTCGAGATGGGCATAGCTGAGCTACTTATGTTTAGTTCTACATCACATTGAATTAACTCCCATTCACAACAATTACTATAACAATAACAACAAAGTTAAGGTTAAAAATGATTCTACATTTATTAGAATAGCAGGGCTATGACAACAAACATAATAATAGCAGCAGATTGTAACGATATCATTGGAATCACTTTTAGAGACATTTTTGTCAGTTGATGGATGATAACACTGACAGCCAATCAAAATCCATCTTGCTCAAGCCTTTAATGCAGCAGGCAATATAACTGCAGCGTGGGGAACGTTTATAATAACGTTATTGTGCATTGGTGTGGGTGCTAATATAGTTAGCTTTATATATGGCGTGAACAGGCCTTTATAGCATTTTCCCATTTTCTGCAAAATACAATATGTCATTTGTATACAAACCAATAAAAACAAGCCTGGCAGTTTTACAAAAAAGTTCAGCATGGCATGTATAATGGTGTAAGCTCAATTCAGGCATTATACTAAATAACCTCAAAATGAACTAAGACTGTGTGTGCATTTCAGTACAGTTTAGATGGCAACGACCTCCCATGATGGCTGCAATGGTGGTGACATTTCTTATCATTTGTTTGGAAGACTACAGAGTAGGCAGGCTGCTTCTTGGGACTTGTGAAATGGAAGCAGCTCTCCATCTGGTTTTAAGAGAGTTCAGGCAGAGTTCAGAGTTGTTTAAGTTCAGACGCTAAAGTTGACTCTCGGGTCAGCCATGCCTTATATTTGTTGTCTACCACGTTCAATATGGTTTCGCTCCATAAAATCAGGTCACAGCTTGATCACTTTAATGAGGTTATTGGCTGAGTCAGAGCTTCATGATACACCTAATCAGAAAATAAACAGAATGATGAATTGTTGTGAATCTTTGTAGATGTATAAATGTAAAGAATATAGCTCTCTTTAGACCCACTGCCTTGGTAACTGACGTGCTATTGGGTACAAAGCTGTAAATCCACACTCCAGTAAGTAAAGTTTTAAAATTTCACCAGGTACTTTGGACAACTGGACAACTGGATTTATTGTGGATCATCTTCTGAATCCAGTAGTTTTATGTCTTAAAGCTGATTGTATCAAATCAGGTTTGTTTTAATTAAGAGCTTTAAATCGCCTTTAAGAATGAGATCAGTCTTCTTCCATACACCTATCACTGCTCCACAGTTAAAGAAAAACAGAGCTGACCTTTGCTTGACTCACTGAATCTTGTTTATCGTTTGTTGTTTATAATAGCTTTAATCTTTTTCAATGGCAGCTGGACATTTGTCATAAAACTCCTCATACAGGGATGCTACAAAATGTTTTGTGTTAGTCGAATGCATTCATTGCACCTCACAACATGCATTTGCAATACAGGCCAAGTCCTTATATACAAAACATAAGTTTCCCAGCGATGCAGCTTTCCAAAACTTAGGCTTTAGTCTTAAATGATAAACTTGCATGTGTATTTTTCAAATTAAAAATGAACAAGGAATCTAGTCTAGAGAGCATGATGATAGTTAAAGCAATATTTTACCTGAATATGAAAACTCTCAACATTTACTCATTGTAGGAGCCATACTTACTATCTTATTTTTTATGTGTTCATTTAAAAATCTTTTGGTTATAATTTTGTTGATATTGTTTCTTTCTGTGAGTTTGTGCCCTCTATTGGCATGAGGGGGAAGAACAGTTAAAAGGATATGCCACCCCTGACAGAAAGAGGGCGCTGGTGCAAGAGCACACAGTTTTTTGACAGTGCACATGAAGCTAGGATGGCATGGTGTAACAAAGTTGAAACTGGCATATGAATTGTTTTTTTATGTTGCCCTTCATATTTATTTTGAAATAAACTTAGTCATTTTTTGAAACATTGATGGACCTCTGGAGCTATTTGTGCCACTTTGTACACATCAGCGTGGACAAGAAACAAGGGACAAAATTGGAAACTACCACAATTTGTACCTTAGAAAGAAAAAGAAAAAGTATTAACTTGAGTCATTCAGATTCAGATTAAATTGAAGACAACTATTATGATGGGTTATGACTAACAGATTTTGATGGGTAAAAAATCAGAAACCCTGTATTTTGGACAAACATTATAAGAACATTAAACCCCATAAAGCCATGATTTACAGTCATTTTAACATTTTGGCTGTTCTAAAAATCACAGTTAACCATACATTCTTGTTGCTTTGATAAAATTGTAACTACATACACCTGGCAAGTTTCATAAAATATACACACAGTAACAGTAATACTGATGTAATGAGATTACAGGTGTGTGTTTATAGAGTAGGCCTATTTTACAACAGCTTTGAACGTTTGAGCCTTAACAGACGGGCCTTAGTGTTCAATCAATCAACTTTATTTATATAGCGCTTATACAATGACGATTGTTTCAAAGCAGCTTCACAGTGTTAAACAGGACAACATTGCAACAAAATTTGATTTGGCTAGTTTAATTTGGATAGTTTATAGAATTATATATGACCAAATTAATAAATTCTATTTGTATATTTAGTTGAGTAACTTGGATCATAATTTGAGTTACCCCAACTGAGCAAGCCAAGCCAAAGGCGACAGTGGCAAGGAACCAAAACTCCATCAGGGCATGATGGAGAAAAATAAACCTTGGGAGAAACCAGACTCAGTCAGGGTGCCAGTTCTCCTCTGGCCTATTATTAACAGTGTATAATTATTACTCTGGCAACCTTGCAGGTCATAAATCATATTAGATAGGAATATTCAAAATTGTGGGTATCACGCAAGAGACGGGTTCATTTAGGATGGCGCGTCGATTACACAAGAATATGAATACTTGAAAGAGGGCAATTCCATGCAAAGGTCATCCTTACCATGAAAAAATTAAGTTTTTACCAAAAGAACAAAACCTTTTTTAAGTTGTCCATTTAGGTCTGTAATATACTGTATTAATGTGCTGTGACAGAAAATTTCAGAAAATTCCTTTGTTTATCCACCACATATGAGATGAGCAACAATGCTAAAATTACATTTTCAACCAACCACATTTCATGCTTTCAAAAGAGGGATCAAAGACGCCCCATTTTAAACTTTATTTTAACAGTAAGCATTTTTCAAAAAGATAAAGGCATGCCTGAGAAATAAATAAACAGATTTTGTCCAAACAGCACTGCCTGATGAATTTATAAGGGTAATAATAAGAGGTCAGGGCGCTTCAGTGCTCTGTCACGTCCATAACGTTTTAAAGGTTAAGTTTATATAATAGAACAATTATGAATCCAAATAACTTGAAACTTAATATTCAAAGCTAAATTATGTCTATGCTTATTATAATCGACAATTCATCTTACTACTTTGCTCTGAACAACCATAAAAATGCGTTACGGACGTGACCGTTACGGACGCTTCATATTAAATCATATGCATATGAATATTACCGTGATCTGTTTTAGGCGAACCGTATATCCGTCCAATAATCACAAAAATATTTGTGCTTTGTTAGTTTTAATATGAAAAAAGGTCTCAACTTTGAAGTTGTCGATTTTATAACAAAATTCAAACAACAGGATAGATTTTTCGCTCTTTAATAAAGCGTGACATAGCGCCTCAATGTAAACGGCTGATCAAGCGGATCATGCGCACAAGAACCAATCTTCCCTTCTTTTCCAGTTAGCCTACAGAACGAAATATGAACATCAGAAGTAGGGTTTTTGTGCCGATGGACGATTTTAATGAGGCAGGACTCATGGTAAGATCCATATGCAAGCTTTTATTACAAAAGGAAGCCTGGTCGTACAGGCAGTAGATGGAGATAGGCGGATATCATTCACAGAACAGTATACAAGGCAAGGGTCAGGACAGACAGCAACGGGTCAAAAACAAGGATTGTGGGAAGTGTAGTCCAGACACTGACAGGAGCCGACCGTGATCATGACAACGATATCATCGTCCATCGTGATGGCTGACCGACATCACGATGGAGCGCCACCATCGTGATGCCACGCCCCCCGTTGCGAGTGCGACACACACTAATCCTCTTCTATAGTTAAACTAAAAACTTTGCAGGGATTGCTCTGTAAATTAAATTGCGAGTATAACTAAAGCATATATGCTATTTTAAATACTGTATTCTATGCCAGATATATAGCCTACATTTTTAAATAATCCATTTCATAAGCATGCGTGTTTATTTTAGCACTTCCGTCAGTGAAACAACACACTACAGCCTGTAAAACATTTAAACGATTATCAGTTAATAACGGTAACATAAAGAATAAGACAATTAAATATTAGTTTAATAAAAGATTTGTTTTATTTTCCCGCAAAGATGCCTCATGCTTTGAGATGAATGTGGGACACGAGCTGGATAGACTAGACTCCTTCTCGAATATCTTTGTCTTCATGTTTTCTCCTGATGTTGCAAAGCAACACATGTTGTAAAACGTCTGAAGAGCGAATTTTATCTTCCACAGGGTCAAGACATTTAGGCTATGTTTGATTATGCAATGCCAGAGACAACGATTGCGCTATTCAAATAAACTTGACGCGCCAAGTCTAATAAGAACAAACTGTGTTAAATAAAATTTGAAGTAAAAAGGTATTCGACCTACGTTGTTTTTTTCTACTTGACCACAGTAAAGCATGTGAATGGGTAGGCTATTATAGACTTAATTATAAGCAAACGAAAGGAAGAAACGTTTACAATTCCCTGCGAAAATGAGTGTGACGCGAGTGAAGATTTATGAAAAGAAACCTGATGTCCAGTGGGATCAAATGGACTAACTGTTAGCCTTTTGGTTATGCCTATTGTTAAAGTTCACGGAAATCGGAAAATCGGGTACAAATATATTTGAAAAGCTGGCAAATCTTAAATTGGGCTCAGCCTCCCTCTCTCATTCGGCATGATCCATATGTTTTCATGGCTGCGATGTAACAGCAAATTTATTTCCTTTGAAAACAAAGCTTTCTGCTTCACTCCTGTGGTAATATAGGCTAGCTATTCACATAAAACAGCATTCACATACAAAACACTGGGATAATAACGAAATTATAGTTTTAAATTGAAAACAGTATTTATGTAAGGAGGTATATTAAAATAAAAAGTGCATTTTTCCCTCTTGGTTAAAACATGAATAAGCATAGCCTATTCATCATAATCGTGTGATCAAGCTGACAAAATAATAATAATAATAATGATATTACAAAAAATTTAAAATAAAATGCAATCATTTTGGGTCAGGGGATCTCTGGATAATCCGTAATTCGTTTGGAGTTATAAAACGAAAATACCGTTTTTCTGTTTTTTGTTTCAAAACGAAAAACCAAATAACCGTTTTTGGTGTCAGAATCAAAAAACGAAAAATAATCCGTAATTCGTTTGGAGTTATAAAACGAAAATACCGTTTTTCTGTTTTTTGTTTCAAAACGAAAAACCAAATAACCGTTTTTGGTGTCAGAATCAAAAAACGAAAAACCAATTAAAAACGGTCCGTTTTTCGTTTTGAACTTCAGTCAATTCGTTTTTCGTTTATAAACCAAAAACGGAAGTCACGTGGTCTATTCCTTTTTTGGAAGCGAAAGTAACCGGTAACACTTTCAAAATAAAAGTAACTATGGTTAACGAGGTGATTGTAGACTAACTATAACGTTTTTTAGTGCCACTAAAGTAGCACTGGGTGTGAGAAGAAAAAAAACACTTAAGTTAACTGAAATAAAAATTAAAACTAATAAAATAATAACTCTGGCTGTTAGGAGAATTAAACATTTGTAAGAACATTGGTGACCTGTAACTTCAGATTAAGACAAGTGAACTAATTTTATATGTAGCTTAGGATAGCAGGAAGCCTATTTATTTATAAGTTTCTATTATTTAATTCACATTTTAGTTTTGTAACAAATGTCTTGCTATGTGGAAGCTCAACCAGCAGAGGTCACTCTACCCCCTTCTGCGCACCGACTCTTTCTGTGGGACAACAGGCAACAAGGGTTTGACCTTTTGACTTGTGTTTATATCAAAGAGAAGGCAAGCACTGCTACCAACAGAAGCTAATCACTGAGTTTGAAGGGCGTGCAGAACTTCACGTGCCTTCCAGCTCCTCTTTCTATGGCACTATAGCTGTTAAAAACTCTCAGCTTCCACCATCTACTGTTACCCCTTCTGTGTCAAAACAAAACTCTTCCAAAACAAATCTATAAAGTTGTATACCTTTTATTTCCATTCGCATTTTTCTCCAGTGTAATATACTTATGTTAGTAAAGTAGATGAAATATTTTTTATGCAGCTTGTAGTTCTCATTAGTTATGTAGACCTACTTGTGTGTGAAACCTAGCCTTACTCAGTCAAAAGTTATCTCTAGCCCTGGGACTTTCAGATCTTTTAGTGATTTTTTGGGTTTAATTCTGTTTGATGAACCACCAGGGAAAGGCAGTGCTCTGTACTCTTGGTACTTGTGTAAAGTAAAATAAAAGTGAAGTTAAATTATTTAGTTTTGGTAGTCTGGTACTACCCTAGTACTCGTGTCAGGGCCTCCCAGAGTTTCCCCAATACCTGGAGGATGTGAGCCTGTGCACTGTGTGCTGGGTTTAAGGACTGATGATAGTAGCAAGACTGGCCCCAGTCACCTACCATCACTCTCTTCAAATAAATGCTGGACTGGCAGGACACCACTCCTTCCTCCGGCACCATAAAAGGGCCTTTGTTGTCACTTTCAGATATTTACATCATGGTTTATGGTAAGCCACATCTTTGAATTGTGGCACTACTTTTGTGGAATTGGATGATGTCAACTTATGTCTTTAAATACAAATGTACATCATAATGTACAAAGGTACAGTGAAGCAGGGCTCTGCATTGCAACTCTTTCACTTGCATATATGCCCTTAAATGATTTACAAGCATATTGGGTCAGTGAAGACTAAAACCTAGGCAAGGCAAGGCAAGTTTATTTATATAGCACATTTCATACCCTCGGGGCCGGATACGTGCGTCTATTCTGCTCCAGTTGTGTTCCCCGGAATCGGCTAACCCTGTGAGTTCCTCCGTCACCCCTGCGGTGTCAGACGTGGCGGCCGTCTGACGCCACGCCTGCACCCGTATGCTTGTGGAACGTGTGTGTAGGCTGGGTATCCATATGTAGCGGTCCCCTCGCGGCTACCCCATATGTGTATTTTTCCACGGTACCAGCTACCCTAATTGGCTAGCCCCGTGTCTTTCCCTCGACAGAGCCCCCTCTGTCGTTCCTGGAGGTGCTCTTCCCCCCTGGAACCAGGTTGGAACCACCCCAGGGACTACCATTTGTTGCACCACCCTGCTAGGCTAGTCCTTATGTGTATTCACCACCTCTCCTTCCATTGAAGGACGTGGCTCCGCAGCGTGCCATCTCCCCGAGACGGGCATGCTTTCCCAGCGTTATCCAATAGTCACGCTGAGTGGGTCTTGCAGGAACAGCAGTGACTGTCCTTCCCTGCCGGGAGCCCTGACTCCCGCTCCAACAGAGGAGTGGTCCAGCGAGCTCAGGCAGGGCGCTGGAAGGGCCAGCATCCCTGGCGTGTTGGTAGGGATCCCAATTCGTCGGTCAGTTCCGACGTACGTCGAACGTGACCGACTGAAAGGGAACGTCTCGGTTACGTATGTAACCCTCGTTCCCTGAAGGAGGGAACGGAGACGTACGTCCCTTTCGCTAGGTGCTGTGCTTCCGCTGAAGGACCCGCCACTAGTTTGGCTCCTCAGCAGAAAATGAATATGCGGTGTTTCACTTCCGTATTTATACCCGCAGTGCGGGCGGAGCGTGAACCGCATGCCAATGCCAGTTGGCTCGTTTAGAAACACTCGAAGCAGATAGGTCTCTGAGGGCAGATCCCAATTCGTCGGTCAGTTCCAACGTACGTCTCCGTTCCCTCCTTCAGGGAACGAGGGTTACATACGTAACCGAGACGTTTTCCATCTTAAAAATATATCTAAATTACGACATATGCTCTCATTGACAAATGCGGAACAATTAGTTCATGCGTTCATGACCTCAAAGCTAGATTATTGTACTGCTCGCTTAATAAACAAACTACAGCTAGTTCAAAACGCAGCAGCTCGAGTTCTTACCAGAACCAGGAAGTACGACCATATTAGCCCAGTTCTGTCAAAACTGCATTGGCTCCTATTAAACATCGCATCAATTTTAAAATATTGCTGATTACTTACAAAGCACTGAATGGTTTAGCTCCGCAGTGCTTTAGCGAGCTCTTAACGCATTATAGTCCTTCACGTCTATTGGGATCTCAAAATTCCGGCCAGTTAATAATACCTAGAATATCAAAATTGACTGCTGGCTGTAGATCCGTCTCCTATTTAGCACCAAAACTCTGGAGCAATCTTCCCACCATTGTCTGGGAAGCAGACACACTCTGTCAGTTCAAAGCCAGACTAAAGACACATCTCTTTGACCTAGCATTCACATAATACATTTTAGACTTCCATAGGTCAATGTTAGGCTGCATAGATTAGGTCAGCCGGAACCGGGAACACTTCCCATAAATCCTGATGTACTTGCATCATGAGAAGAATGGCATCTACGCTTTCCTGCAGCCTGCCGGATCCGGGCCGTATCCAGATCTGATGAAGGACCTTTGCCTGGACCCGATGTCAACGCAGTGCTGAAGTGCCAACTAGTCTCTCCCTATGGAGTATCCCTTTACCACTCAACAGATAAGGCGTTGTCGGGAAAATTAGTTTCGCGTTCCTACCCCAAAGCGACAAAATAAAATAAAATTCTTTATCAAAATCTATATGGAAAGACAAGTACTTTGTTTAGGCTTGGCTTGTAGGGAATTCCAAACCTGCGTATATTCAAACGCACATAACTATAGAACCCATTCTAAATGCGCATGTGACCGCCATCAGCGTTTCTCACAGGTTCGCGTTTAAAGTCTGTGTAGAGAGAATGGTGTCGTCTTAGCGGCCCCTAATTTAACAACAAATGATCGTTGCGACGGAAGCAAATAAATCAAAACTAACTTTAGATGGAAAATAACTTAATTAAAGTTGTTACCTTAAATTATACGCTTTATCACTGTAAAGCTGCTTTGAAACAATCTACATTGTTAAAAGCGCTATATAAATGAAGATGACTTGACTCGACTATAACATTTACAGTAGGTAAAAAATAAAAAAATTAATTGCAATAAAAAACATTGCAAGAATTAGATACTTTGTTTCCAGACAAGACTTAGAGAAACTTGTTCATGCTTTCCTCACTAGCAGGGTGGATTATTGTAATGGACTCCTCACTGGCCTTCCCAAAAAGACCATAAGACAGTTGCAGCTCATACAGAACGCTGCCGTCAGGATTCTGAGCAAAACCAGAAAATATGAACATATCACACCAGTCCTCACGTCTTTACACTGGCTCCCAGTTAAATTAAGGATTGATTTTAAAGTATTATTACTGGTATATAAATCATTCAATGGCCTAGGACCTCAATATATTGCAGATATGCTCACTGAATATAAACCCAGCAGATCACTCAGATCATTAGGATCATATCAGCTAGAAATACCAAGGGTTCACTCTAAGCATGGCGAGTCTGCTTTTAGCTATTATGCCAGCCGCAGCTGAACCAGCTTACAGAGGAGATCAGACGTGCTCCAACAATAGTCACTTTCAAATCCAGACTCAAAACACATCTGTTCAGCTGTGCCTTTAATGAATGAGCACTGTGCCAATGTTCGTCCGACTGTACTGTACTGTATTTTATTTTATTTTTTTCTAAACTGTTTTAATTATTCTTATTTCTTTTTATTATTTTTTAATTTCTTCTATGTAAAGCACTTTGAATTGCCACTGTGTATGAAATGTGCTATATAAATAAACTTGCCTTGCCTTGCCTAGGTTTTAGTCTTCACTGACCCAATATGCTTGTAAATCATTTAAGGGCATATATGCAAGTGAAAGAGTTGCAATGCAGAGCCCTGCTTCACTGTACCTTTGTACATTATGATGTACATTTGTATTTAAAGACATAAGTTGACATCATCCAATTCCACAAAAGTAGTGCCACAATTCAAAGATGTGGCTTACCATAAACCATGATGTAAATATCTGAAAGTGACAACAAAGGCCCTTTTATGGTGCCGGAGGAAGGAGTGGTGTCCTGCCAGTCCAGCATTTATTTGAAGAGAGAGTGATGGTAGGTGACTGGGGCCAGTCTTGCTACTATCATCAGTCCTTAAACCCAGCACACAGTGCACAGGCTCACATCCTCCAGGTATTGGGGAAACTCTGGGAGGCCCTGACACGAGTACTAGGGTAGTACCAGACTACCAAAACTAAATAATTTAACTTCACTTTTATTTTACTTTACACAAGTACCAAGAGTACAGAGCACTGCCTTTCCCTGGTGGTTCATCAAACAGAATTAAACCCAAAAAAGCACTAAAAGATCTGAAAGTCCCAGGGCTAGAGATAACTTTTGACTGAGTAAGGCTAGGTTTCACACACAAGTAGGTCTACATAACTAATGAGAACTACAAGCTGCATAAAAAATATTTCATCTACTTTACTAACATAAGTATATAACACTGGAGAAAAATGCGAATGGAAATAAAAAGGTATACAACTTTATAGATTTGTTTTGGAAGAGTTTTGTTTTGACACAGAAGGGGTAACAGTAGATGGTGGAAGCTGAGAGTTTTTAACAGCTATAGTGCCATAGAAAGAGGAGCTGGAAGGCACGTGAAGTTCTGCACGCCCTTCAAACTCAGTGATTAGCTTCTGTTGGTAGCAGTGCTTGCCTTCTCTTTGATATAAACACAAGTCAAAGGTCAAACCCTTGTTGCCTGTTGTCCCACAGAAAGAGTCGGTGCGCAGAAGGGGGTAGAGTGACCTCTGCTGGTTGAGCTTCCACATAGCAAGACATTTGTTACAAAACTAAAATGTGAATTAAATAATAGAAACTTATAAATAAATAGGCTTCCTGCTATCCTAAGCTACATATAAAATTAGTTCACTTGTCTTAATCTGAAGTTACAGGTCACCAATGTTCTTACAAATGTTTAATTCTCCCTAACAGCCAGAGTTATTATTTTATTAGTTTTAATTTTTATTTCAGTTAACTTAAGTGTTTTTTTTCTTCTCACACCCAGTGCTACTTTAGTGGCACTAAAAAACGTTATAGTTAGTCTACAATCACCTCGTTAACCATAGTTACTTTTATTTTGAAAGTGTTACCGGTTACTTTCGCTTCCAAAAAAGGAATAGACCACGTGACTTCCGTTTTTGGTTTATAAACGAAAAACGAATTGACTGAAGTTCAAAACGAAAAACGGACCGTTTTTAATTGGTTTTTCGTTTTTTGATTCTGACACCAAAAACGGTTATTTGGTTTTTCGTTTTGAAACAAAAAACAGAAAAACGGTATTTTCGTTTTATAACTCCAAACGAATTACGGATTATTTTTCGTTTTTTGATTCTGACACCAAAACGGTTATTTGGTTTTTCGTTTTGAAACAAAAAACAGAAAAACGGTATTTTCGTTTTATAACTCCAAACGAATTACGGATTATCCAGAGATCCCCTGACCATTTTGACTAACCATTTGTTCTTTGAACTGCATAAACTGGCCAAAAACCGTGCGATCATTTAGACGTAAAAATCAAACTGTCTTGCGAGTGCATCTCACACCGACAATAGCCTAGCAATCGGTTCACCTGAGTGAAACGCGAAACCTGCAATCCGAAATCCTACACGATGAACATTACTTTTTATTTATGAATTTAAAAGTAGTTGTGTTAAAAGAAGGAAGAAAAAAAAACATGGTCTCTAAATTGAGTCTTGAACAACGCACACGCTTGTCAACATAAGAAATAATAATCATTTGAAATCCAGTGCGTTAGTGTAATAAAGTTGATTAATTGTGCAATCTTACGATACTGGTGTCGCAGATGTTAATATTTGGTGGTTTAATGCCCACTCGAGGTCTCTGTGAAAGTTTTAAAGCAGTCTCTTAGTGCCGCTTTCAGACCGGTCACCTCCGTAACGGAGATCTGTCACGCCCGTAACACTGTTTTTTCCTCATTAATGCGAACACGAAAAATAAAATAAAATGAATATGTTATGTTCTGTGGAGAGCCAACCCTTCTTCATTCAGTGGGTATTATTACTTTTGGTTAATGCCATGTAATTCTCCAATAGTGTCTGGCTGCAGACAAGACGAGATGCACGCTCAGCCGCGCATGCGCACTAAACGAGATGCACTCTCAGCCGCGCATGCGCACTAAACGAGATGCACTCTCAGCCGCGCATGCGCACTAAACGAGATGCACGAGGTTCGCTCGTATTAAGACCGTAGATTACACATGCACTCGATGCCGTGCATAAATAAATTATATGTTACACTACCGCGCAAAAGTGTTTGATCAGTAAGATTTTCATTTATTTGATTTTTAATGTTTTCGCTTATCAAGGCTGAACTTATTTGATGAAAAGTAGATGCAAAAAATACATATATTGTGATTCAAAATAAGTTTTGTATTGTAATACATTTTAAAAATGTATTGTGTAATGCAAAGCTGAACTTTCATCATCCATTAATCCAGTTTTCAGTGTCATATGATCCATCAGAAATCTAATACTGATTAATCATGTTAGAAACTTATTTTTACAGCCTGTTATAATTTTATTCTAAAGATTCTGTAAAAAACAAAACAAACAGAATTGATTCAATATTAAATTCTTAAACGTCTAAAAAACATCTTTACTTAGACATTTTAACAAATGAATACACATCCTGAATACAAATATTGTTGTCAGTATATTAATAAAATAGAAAACTGATATTTTAAATTATATTTCAGATTTTCCTGTATTTTTTTTAAATAAATATGGCATACATGACCATAATAAACTTTTAAAACATAAAAAAAAGATTATATGTATTATATATTTAGCTGCTAACGTTCAGTATATATGTATGTACATAGAAGATTATTAAGATGTACATCTCAAAATATTGAGAAAAATCACCTTTAAAGATGTCCAAATTAACTTGCTACTGCCACATTCAATGTTAATATACTTCCAAATTCACCATAAAAAAAATACAGCAGTTGGTCATGGTTGAGTTTTGTAAATGATTTTACTTATATATACATATTTTATTTAGATAGATAGAGGTACAAAAACATTACATGAGAAAAAAAAATGGACAATGTTTTGTTTGTTTAATTTTGTATGAGATAAAAGATAAAAGATTGGTGCAAGGTGCATGTGGTCCGCCACATTATCTACAAATGTATGCATGTCCTGCACAACTGTAAAGATAAACATCAGTGGCTCTACAAGATCGTCCTCTATAAAATCAGCACTACTGTTCCAAGGCCTCAATGGCTTCCTCATCCTCCATGCACAGTATACAAGGAAGCTGAACTGAGCCAAGAAGATTGCCAGAGTTCTCCAAGCACCACTGACTGGCAATCTTAAGAGTCGCCATGATAAGCGCCTAAGAAAAAAAACAATGCAAAAGAGGAAAATTTAAAATATGCTGACCAATAATGGCTGCGACCCCTAATAAAACCTACTTTTCGTGCAGCCACCTGCTTCTCCGATGTAGACTCAGGGGTTAAACCATTTGTTTCATCTTCCTAAAAAACATGAAGATTGAATTTGAACCTTTTTAAAAAGTAACTGACACTTTTTCTGAGGAGCTGCAACAAAGCAAAGGTACGAGTTACCTGTACATGGAAAGGCCTGTTACCTGTTAGTGGAAAAAATACAGCACAAGTATAGCTGGTATATGATAACATGCCATTTTTAACATCATTATTTCCAAGTATATGTTTTTACCTGAGAGATTTGATCAAACTTCCTCTTTGGCAACCTAAATACAGGCTGCTGATCACCTCTCAGGAAGGCTTTGGACTCTTCTGCATAATGGGCAAACAGTTTTCCATTTCTGGAAAATAGAGATTAAAGATTGAATATTGCATAGTTCCTTATTCATGAAAGCTTTAAGTATTCTGAGGCCAAAAAACAAACTCTACCGATCCAGTCCAAGTTCTCCATTAACATGATGCACCACCATTTCCTCAGCTCTGCCATGTCCAGCTGCTCAAAGCATAAATTATGCCTTTTGTAAGTTATACTGTCTCAAGTTATTCATCTTATAATATTACTTACAATTGTGTAGTCAAATGGGGCATCCAGCACAACGTACAATGCAGACTATAAATGAAAGACGAATTAATATTAGGAATACTATATAGGAATATATGATTAAACTACTAACATATTGTACACCTTACCATCAACATGAATATGCGGTCCTGTTCCAATATGACTATTAATTGATGCATCTGTAAGCATAATTTGAAGAGACAGAAGTTAAAATAATTATTGTCTTGTGTATAATATTATTTGAATGTTTGTTATCTGTTTTATAGTATCTCTCGATTTGAATAACCATTTTTAACAAAATTAACCTGTTATTTAATCTTTATTTTAAACAATTTTAAGTAACACCTCGTCTAAACAACAATTACACACAGCATGTCACCTGCAAACTTCTATCACTTTTCAAAACAACAGACCCAAACAAGAGACAATAAAATTCAGTACATTTGTTCAATGCCTAAACAAAATGAATTTAGATCTTCAATTTACTGGATGAAGAATTGGTACCCAATAAGCACGGCAGGATACATCAGACAGATATCAGCACAGTTTCGTTTACATTATCTAATAGGTTAAACAACTCTTTTATAGCTAGCTAATCGTCTATGAATGAGGTAAATATACTTACATAAATTATTTAATGGTCGTCGACTCCTCGAAACACTTGCATAACGTGACACCTGTGCATGTGGGATATACCAGATAATAATCAGGATCGTTTTCTATAACATTTACCAAATAATGAACAACTATTTTAATTGAACTTAATATTGTACGAATAAATATAAATATACTTACACGTTGCCTGTAGGTGCGTCCGATAGCGCATGTAACATTATCTGAGTGTCCACGAGCAGCTGATGAGAAGAGAACGCTTGTAGAAATGCGTACGCATGCGTGATTGAAAACACGTGTCGGACTGCGCAAGTGCGGCTGAGACTGCATGTATCTGAGTGCGCATGCGTGTCTGAGAGTGCATGTGTCGGACTGCGCATGCGTGTCTGAGATTGCATGTCTGCAGCCAGACCCTTCTCTGTAATTCACAGAATTCCTAAAAAATATTTTTCACCAAAAACTTAGTGACTTTTTTTGTCACGTCCATAACGCGCACATATTTCCCTCATTTAAACTATATAACGCGTGTGTAGACTGAATTTTTTTCTCATGTCCGGACCTTTATTAAGGGACTATAAATATATATAAAAAACTGTTTAAAATATTGGTTTTAAATGCATTCTCTAAGAATTTATAGTTCATGTTTTGACTGCAAATGTCACGTCCATAACGGTGGAATTGCCCAAGATCGGAGTTATTGCGCCGGAGACGTGTTAATTGAGGATGACGTCGGTGAGGCAAATTCAGAGGAGACACTAATGGACACGGTCTCAGCAGACACTCCAGGATGAGCTGGTCATGTCCAGATGCAGGTCCACCATCCGATCCGGACACGGCCTGGATCCGGCCGACTGCAGTAAACCTCAAAATAAACAGAGAGACAAACATTAGTGTGGATGCCACTCTTGTTATGATGTAACGAGTACATCAGGTGTTATGGGAAGTGTTCCCGGTTCCGGCTGACCTTGTTAATGCAGCCTAACAATCAGTCATTTGATTTGAATAAAGAAAGTAAAAAATGTTCTATGTGTATGCCATAGTAAAGAGATGCGTTTTTAGTCTAGATTTAAACTGACAGAGTGTGTCTGCTTCCCGAACAATGCTGGGAAGACTGTTCCAGAGTTTAGGTGCTAAATAGTAAAAGGATCGACCGCCTGCAGTTGATTTAGATATTCTAGGTATTTTCAACTGGCCGGAGTTTAGAGACCGCAATAGACGTGATGGAGTATAATGCGTTAAGAGCTCGCTTAAGTACTGGGGAGCTAAACCATTTATTGCTTTATAAGTAATAAGCAAGATTTTAAAATGTATGCGATGTTTAATAGGGAGCCAGTGCAGTGTTGACAGAACTGGACTAATATGATCGTACTTCCTGGTTCTAGTAAGAACTCGAGCTGCTGCATTTTGGACCAGCTGGAGTTTATTTATTAGGCGAGCAGGGCAACCACCCAGTAGAGCATTACAATAATCTAGCCTTGAGCTCATGAGCATGTACTAATTGTTCAGCATTTTGCATTGAAAGCATGTGACGTAATTTAGATATATTTTTAAGATGGTAGAATGCAGTTTTACAGATGCTAGAAACGTGGCTTTCAAATGAAAGATTGGTATCAAAGAGCACACCCAGGTTCCTCACTGACAACGAGGGCTTGACAGAGCAGTCATCGAGGGTTAGACAGTATTCTAGGGCACTACTTGTGGAGCTTTTCTGTCCAATAATTAAAAATTCTGTTTTATCTGAATTAAGTTGCAGGAAATTACTATTCATCCAATTTTTTATATCAGCTATGCATTCCGTTAATCTTGTGAATTGGTAAGTTTCGTCAGGCGTGAAGAAATATAGAGCTGAGTATCATCAGCATAACAATGAAAACTAACGCCATGCTTCTAATGATATCTCCCAGTGGTAGCATATACAGGGTGAAAAGCAACGGTCCTAACACTGAGCCTTGCGGTACTCCATTGTGAACTTGTGATCGGTGTGACATCTCTTCATTTACTGCTACAAACTGATAACGGTCAGATAAGTAAGATTTAAACCATGCCAATGCAGTTCCACTAATGCCAACATAATTTTGAGTCTATTCAAAGAATATTGTGATCGATAGTATCGAATGCAGCGCTAAGATCGAGTAACACTAATGAGAGATACAACCACGATCAGATGATAAGAGTAAATCATTTGTAACTCTAATTAGAGCAGTCTCAGTACTATGATACGGTCTAAATCCTGACTGGAAATCCTCACATATACCATTTCTTTCTAAAAGGAACATAATTGTGAAGAACGGCCTTTTCTAATATTTTTGATAAAAGCGGTAGATTCGAGATTGGTCTGTAATTGACTAATTCTTTAGGATCAAGTTGCGGTTTTTAATAAGTGGTTTAATTACAGCCAACTTAAAAGTTTTTGGTACATATCCTAATGTCAAGGATGAATTAATAATATTAAGCAGAGGATCTATGACCTCTGGAAGCATCTCTTTTAATAGCCTAGTTGGTATAGGGTCAAGCATACATGTTGTTGATTTTGATGATTTAACAAGTTTAGCCAATTCTTCTCCTCCTATAGCAGTGAATGAGTGTATTTTTTCCTCAGTGACACTACAATGTTCTGTCTGAAGTGATACTGTAGTAGACGGCTGCATGGTTATAATTTTATTCCTAATGTTATCAATCTTACTAGTAAAGAAGTTCATAAAGTCATTACTGCTGTGTTGTTTACAAACGTCAGAAGTTGAAGCTTTATCCTTTGTTAATTTAGCCACTGTATCGAATAAATACCTAGGGTTGTGTTTGTTTTCTTCTAAAAGAGTTGAGAAATAAGCAGATCTAGCAGTGTTTATGGCCTTTCTGTATGCAATCATGCGCTCTTTCCACAAATTGCGAAAAACCTCCAGTTTTGTTTTCTTCCAGCTGCGCTCCATTTTTCTGGCTGCTGTTTTAAGGGCCCGAGTGTGCTCGTTGTACCACGCCGTTGGATTGTTTGCTTTAATCTTCTTTAAGCGCCGAGGAGCAACTATGTCTAAAGTGCTAGTAAATAGAGAGTCAGTAGTTTCTGTTGCAACATCAAGTTCCTCTTGGCTATCTGTAATGCTGAGGAGATGGAACTGATGAGGAAGATTATGTACAAAGCAATCTTTAGTCGTTATAGTCCTGCCATATTTGAAGCGAGGGGATGGCTTTGCAGCCTTAGCTAAATTAAGTATACATGATATTAGGTAATGATCTGAGATGTCATCGCTCTGCTGCAGAATTTTAATGGTATCAACATTTAGTCCATGTGACAGTATTAGATCTAAAGTATGATTAAGGCGATGAGTAGGTCCTGACACGTGTTGCCTAACTCCAATAGAGTTTAGAATGTCTTTAAATGCCAATCCCAATGCGTCTTTTTCATTGTCAACATGGATATTAAAATCACCAACAATTAGTACTTTATCTGCAGCCAGTACTAACTCTGATAGAAAACCAGCAAATTCTTTGATAAAGTCTGTATTGTGCCCTGGTGGCCTGTATACAGTAGCCAACACAAATGTCAAACGGGATTTATCATTTACACTACACAACGTTACATAAAGCACCAAAACTTCAAAGGAATTATATTTGAAACTAGACTTCTGAGTAATACTGAAGATATCATTATAAATTACAGCAACACCTCCCCTTTTCCTTTCAGGCGTGGCTCGTGTTTATAACAATAATCTTGGGAGTGGACTCATTTAAAGTAATGTAGTCGTCAGGTTTTAGCCAGGTTTCTGTCAAACACAGCACATCTAGGTTATGATCTATAATCATATCATTAACAATAAGCGTTTTTGGCGAAAGGGATCGAATATTCAGCAACCCGAGATTTATCAATTGTTCATCCGTATTATATCTGTTGTTTATTTGTTGGACATCAATTAAATTTTTACTGTTGAATGGTTTTGATGGTTTTTGTATTTACTGATTGAGGGAGAACAGACACAGTCTCTATGTGATAATATCTAGGTGAAAGCGTCTCTATGTGCTGGGATTTAGCTGACTCTGGTGACGTGAGACAGCTAGCAGACGGTTGGTTTAGCCAGTTTGTCTGCTTCCTGACCTGGGCCCCAGTGAGTCAAGGTTTAGCTCTAAGACTATGTGCCAAATTACTAGAGAGAAGAGCAGCACCAGCCCAGGAAGGATGAATGCTGTCTATCTTCAACAGGTCGGGTCTGCCCCAAAAACTTTTCCAATTGTCTATGAACCCTATGTTATTTTGCGGACACCACTTAGACAACCAGTGTTCAGTCTGAATGTGTTAACTATTAGTTTTTTTTAGCAGTCTCAGGTCATGGGACCCCTGATAACTGAATTGAGTACTGCACTAAAACCCAGTTCTGTTTAATTTGGTTCTAAATTCACACAAACAGTGAAACTTTTATTCACCCCATTGCAAAACATTCAGAATAGCCACCATTTCCAATTACCATAACTGCTCCCACCCCTAAATCCAAAAAACACATGCTTTGGGTTTTCATGCTTCATGGGGACATCCATAAACATAATGATTTTTATACTGTACAAACTGAATATTGTAAACCCCCATAACAGAAAACGTTCTGAATTTTTACGTAAAAAACAACTACAAAACAAAACAAAAAACAGTATGACACACATACACAGAAGGAAAATAAAGAAATATACAAACACAAGACTATGCTCACATACAAAGTTTCAGCAGACATTTATTCAAGGAGGATGACATATATGATTTTTCAAATACAAGATTTGTGTGTTTGCATACCTTTTAATTATTTCTCACCAGTTTACAAACTTAATTATACAAAATATGCATTCTAAAAAAATCTGATTAACCCTTGTGCACTGTTTGATTTCTGTGTACACCCTTTATAAAGCGGGTCAAATTGACCCTAATTGGATTCAATACAACTCCTCAAAAATCACACTATGAAAAACAACAAAGATTCAGGTACAAACTGTAAACTTTTAATATCAACATTTGTCAAATATTCAGAAAAATATATACATGAAGATATGATTTAATGAAAATGTTTTTGAACCATTTTTTAAAACTGTTTTGTTTTGACAAAATCTGAAAATAAACAGTATACTGACTTGGTTTTTGTTAGAACATCATAACTGAACAATTAAATGTAGCTGTGTAATAAAAATGCATTTGTCCTGCTGTCTATGTCGAAATCTCATGCCACACTGAGTAAAAGTGTGGGAAAGCTCATTATTCACTCACAGGGGAGTGAGAAACAAAACATAAAAACATAAATCAAATTAAAAAAAAAATATTATTATTTTTTGGCTCTGTGAAGCTGCCTTTGAAAATCCTACATAAAAGGTTTGGTTAAAAGCTAGGTATTTCAGATATCTTCAATATATAAATGAGAGCTTATTTTACTATCTGTGTCTGTCAAAGATTTTCATTTGTAATTTGCCATTCATTCTGAACACCATGATTTAGCTTCTTGAAGTGTGATTGTTTAGAGTTATAGCACTTTTAGATACACTTACACTTAAGAACTGGAGTTGATGCCCTGACATACATAAAATAATTGTTTTTATGTTGTGTTTGTTGTTGCTTTTGAATAGCTGCCTATAAGGCGTCAAATTGACCCGTGAACATCACAAACGTAATAGTAATTTTGTTTGTATATGTCAAAAAACACCAGCATGTTGAAACTTAGCATGCATGTTCATGATGATACATGAGAAAAAGTCACAAAATATCAAAAAAAAAAAAAAAAGGTTAACCATTATTTCCAATAACTAGAAAATCTAAACGGGTCGAATTGTCCCGCAACATAACACAAGGTTTAAAATAATATAATAACAAAACCTACATTTTAAACAAATAAATTTTTACCTATTCAGTATACTAGTATCAGTTTATTAAATAGTTTAGGCAATATTATTTTTAAACAGCTGCAGATTTGTGTGTTGCTTCTCTGGTAATCGTAATACTTTTAATTTGCAACATCCCCTAGTGTTTTAGTTGGTTAAGACATGTTCATATTCCCTTTAGTCATAGATCACTGAGGTTTGTAGCCTTGAAAATATATACAAGTATTGAGCAGGAATATTGTTATTCAGTGATTCAAATTTACTAGTGATATTCAGACATCAAATACTCAAAAAGTGTATAACTATCAAACGTTTCAAATTATCAATCAGGCTGTTCAAACGTGTGTAATAATCAGTTAAAATACTGCTTAATCTTTAGTGCACGTAAATTCTTAATAAATATTATGTAACTAATAAATATTATGATTGAGATCACACTATTCAACGTGTGTGTGTGTGTGTGTGCGTGCGTGCGTGCGTGCGTATCATTTTATTATTTTATCAGATTATCGTTTGAAAAAATAGCGATTCTTTGCTTTGGTCATTACCAGTAAAATGAAAAAAGGATTTTGCCTCAGTGACTGGCGGAGATTAATGCATTCCAGCAAAAGTGTGTGTGTGAGTGTGAGTGTGTGTGTGTGTGTGTGTGTGCGTGTGCGTGCGTGTGCGTGTGCGTGTGCGTGTGTGTGTCTGTGTGTGTGTGTGTGTGTGTGTGTGTGTGTGTGTGTGTGTGTGTGTGTGTGTGTGTGTGTGTGTGTGTGTGTGTGTGTGTGTGTGTACTGGTAATCCCTACGTTATGGCAAAAGATGGCAATATCCAAAATCCTTGACCTTGTGGGGACATTTTTTGGTCCCCATGAGGAAAACATCTTATAAATCACACTAAGTGATGTTTTTTGAAAATGTAAAAATGCAGCATGTCTCCTGTGATGGGTAGGTTTAGGGGCAGGGGCAGTGTAGGGGGATAGAATATACGGTTTGTACAGTATAAAATGCATTACGCCTATGGAATGTCCCCATAAAACATGGAAACACAACATATGTGTGTGTGTGTGTGTGTGTGTATGTGTGTGTGTGTGTGTGTGTGTGTGTGTGTGTGTGTGTGTGGACTGGTAATCCCTACGGTATGGGGACAAAATGTCCCCACAAAGATGGCAATATCCAAATTTTTGTCCTTGTGGGGACATTTTTTTGGTCCCCATGAGGAAAACATCTTATAAATCACACTAAGTGATGTTTTTTGATGAAGTAAAAATGCAGAATGTCTCCTGTGATGGGTAGGTTTAGGGGCAGGGGCAGTGTAGGGGGATAGAAAATACGGTTTGTACAGTATAAAATGCATTACGCCTATGGAATGTCCCCATAAAACATGGAAACACAACATGTGTGTGTGTGTGTGTGTGTGTGTGTGTGTGTGTGTGTGTGTGTGTGTGTGTGTGTGTGTGTGTGTGTGTGTGTGTGTGTGTGTGTGTGTACATGTCCTGTAGAGATTTGTGGAACATTTGATGTCAAAACACTGGAAAGAAAAAAGTTACAAATCATTAACTTAAAAGGTGGATACTGACTCAATGGGTCTGTCATGTGTCATGGTAAACGATCTGTTTGTCTTTTTGGGTTTGTTTGCTTGTTTATGCCTAGGTATATTATGATTAAAACTAAAGGGGATAATGCATGGGGATCCACCAATTATTTCGTGTAATTTTGTCTAATTAATCTAAATTTTTTCTAAATTATTTTTAGGGGGAAAAAGAAAGATAAAATATTGTTAACTTCAACCAAAGCTAACTAAACTTCAGTTCAGTTGAATGTTTCATTGTGCCCTCAATAAACTATTTTTTGATAGTATTAGTCTTAACTGAAAACATCTTGCAATAACATATCTTAAAATATGTCAGTACCATCGTTTTGTCTCAAGATGCACACCAGGAATGGTGTTCTTTTTTCTTTTTTTTTCTCAGGCACATTTAAAAAAGCTCATTAAATATCCTAATTTAACTAAAACCTATAATCCTGGCTTAATCTAAACCCTGTCTGTGAAACCGGGACGTAAATAATTAAAAAGTAATCTACAATATGACTCTTTCACCAATAATGTTTATTGAATGGCTTTGCAATTTTTAATAATTGTAATAATAAACAAAAGGGACTTAAGATAAACTTCACAATATTTTCATTTGAAGTAAGAGTGTTGAACTTTCTTCTCCTGTGTCTTATTTTTCTGTTATCCAGAACACAGCTGAAAGGTTTGTTTGAGCTGTGCCCTATAACTGCGTGAATTTGCATTTACTCTTTTGGTGTGAAAAGGCCTTTACATTTGGCAAAAAAAAAGGTTATTAAAAAACAAACAGCCCAGCCCAGATGTGAAAAGGTCATACAAAAGTGACGTAAAACACAATACTTTTCATAAAAAGTAACTACCACAGTTAGTTACTTTTTAGGGAGTAACGCAACATTGTAATCCATTAATTTTAAATGTAACTTTCCCCCACACTGTGCATAAATACATTAATATGGTACCCTGTACATGTTACTATGCTCAAGGCTTAAAAACTAGCATTCAGTTTTTTTTACAATAAACAACAACCAAAAGGTGAACACAGTTGAAGAACCCTGATCGATATACAGTAATGTTCAAGTACCAGTAATGAAACCCTTACAAATTGTCTCTGCCCATTTATGTATTCAGAATGAAGATGGACACATTGACCAATCACTGCATCATTTACGGTTAGTTCTGTGTCAGACAGTGAGTAAGAGGGGGATTGTGTTAGCTTTTATTTGTATAGTGGACTGTTATCTTCATCTCTGACGAGGACCTTGATCGGATAAATATCCTGCAGCAGTCCACAGTCCCTCACATTCTCAAGGGTACACCACACATATTGCAGGTCCAACATGGCCTCGTTCATGCATGTGGTTTCTTCCATCCTGCTGCTGTCTACATTAACGTCAGCGGTGAGAGACAGAATTTTCAGTAGGCTATGGGTAATAGCAAATATTGTATAATGCTTTTTTACTAATTGTCTTTTCTCCCCTTTTTCAAGCAAATGAGAGGGGACTATTCACCGTCGCAAGACGTGTGTAACCCAAACGATGGGTTTGTAAGTATACAGACTGTCTGCTCTGGATTGTTTTAATTAATAAACTTGCATTTAAAATGCTTCATTGTAACAGTAACTGGTTTAACAGTCACTCTCTGTCTCCACTTCCTCAGGGGACATACTGCCCTACCACATGTGGAGTTGCTGATTACCTAAATAGGTACAAGCCTGATATGGACAGACAGCTTAATGAAATGGAACAGGATTTGGAGGAGATCGCCAACCTTACTAGAGGAGCGCAGGACAAAGTGGTCTACCTGAGAGACTCAGAAGCACAAGCACAAAAACAAGCACCAGGTAGCACAATTTGATTGACAAAAATGCGAGACAAAAAATGTGTTCAGATGTTATAGTTGTCTCGGATGAGCTTTTTAGATTGTCAGATGCTGCTCCTGGGTTGATTTCTGTTATTTGAAATAATAAGGGCCGTGAATTTCATGAAACATTTATTTATTTATTTATTTATTTATTTATTTATTTAAAATTACAATAACTATCCATTCAATGCACAACATAGCTATTAACAACCCAAAAGAGTTATTATTGTTAAATAAAACCAAATAAAAAACATGAATTGGCCACACCCCACAAAAAAAAAAAAAAAGTTGAGAAAACTTAAAAGTTTAAGGCAAGCAGCTGCAGAACATTTTTGAGTTTTCTCAACTTAGGGTCATTTAGTTGTACAAACTTTTTTCATGTCAAATAGTTTAATAAACTTTAAAAGCTGAATTTGTCATAAAAAACATAAGTTGGATTTTTTTACTTATTTCCTTTTTTTGTTAAAAGCAATAATTAGATAATTATTGAAAAATTAAAGACTTTCCAGCTATCTTTTAATGTTTTTTTTTTCTTCTTCATTATAATATCAATACATTTTTGACATTATGCCTGTCAAAACATATACAAATTAATTTTAATATATAAAGTAAAACATGCTTATCATTGAAAAGTCATAGCATGAATTGCATTTTTAAAATGAATGTTAAACATCATTCGATTTTCACGAGGTTAATCACAATCCTTTTGACAGATACATACATCAAAAAATCTTCAAGCATGCTGGATGATATACTGCGATTTGAGAAGAGCATTCTCGCTCAGGAAGATCAAATATAGTGAGCGCTTTTTCTTATGTTTTATACCACTTGTCTTGATAGTTGATACTTCTTGATACTTTATTAAGTGTCATTATAAAGATCAATAGTCTTATTAAATGTATTTGTTTTTTAATCCCCCAGTCAGCTGCAGTCAATGCTACAGGCTAATGAGAAACGAATAACTGATTTAAAGCAGATGTCTCTCCAGCTGGACCAGTTGTGCAAAGAGCCCTGCAAAGACACTGTGGAGATTCAGACAATAACAGGCAAAGGTAAAATCATCAGATTTAGACATAATAATGATGACTGACATGGTGAATGTACTTTACATTAGATTAGAGAGCTGAATTGTACATGTGTACTTTTGCCCAGATTGTCAGGACATTGCAAACAAAGGTGGAAAGGTCAGTGGGCTCTACTATGTGAAACCAGCCAGGGCTCCTGAGGCGTTCCTGGTCTACTGTGAGATAGACAGTTTTGGACGTGGATGGACTGTCCTTCAGAGGGTACGCAACACAACAGATAAAGCACAGTGACACAATTTGCTTTAAGAAAATGTTGGGATACAGGATAAAAGA
Source organism: Gobiocypris rarus (assembly GCA_023029165.1). Taxonomy (NCBI): domain Eukaryota; kingdom Metazoa; phylum Chordata; class Actinopteri; order Cypriniformes; family Gobionidae; genus Gobiocypris; species Gobiocypris rarus. Next base: position 23,192,755 of record CM040914.1, on the reverse strand, counting down.
CTAACTACATTGGTGCCGTGACCCAGATGAGACTGAGGTTTAGTGAGCTAGTAAGAGTTGTTCAGGCAAACTTCACCCTCCTGGCCTAAAGAGGTGCACAAAATACTGACTTTACATACTGAGACCTTTAGTGTCCTTTTTATCCCATGCCAGTTGATGCTGGTACGAATCCCACTCGCTGTGGTTTGAGCAGGATGTTACAAGTATGCAACTTTACTGATCAATCAAAATAAATTGTATGTTTTTCAGAGACGGGATGGCAGTGTTGACTTTAACAAAAACTGGATACAGTATAAGGAAGGCTTTGGGTACCTCTCACCAGATGACAAAACAGAGTTCTGGCTGGGGAATGAGAAGATGCATCTGCTGTCAGTTCAGTCCAGCGTGCCTTATGTACTGAGGATAGAGATGGTCGATTGGGAAGGCAACAAAAAGTAATGAACAATGGGAAACCATGAGTTTTTATTATTCTTATTTTGATGTGAATCTCACAAGTGGAGCTCCACATTCACTTAATTTTTTAACCCTTTGACACGTACGATCAAACCCGTGTGATCAATCTAGGCTGGTCCCTGGTGCATACGATCACACTGGTGTGATTAGAACGCTCAGTGATCAACTGCCAAATTTAAATTTAAAATCTGCTTTAGCGCGCTGACTGGCGCTGAGCCAAAGACTGAGTGAGTGAGAGACTGACTGAGCTCAGTGTCTTTTAATGTTTATTTTAGGTTTTATACACGTCAAATTACATTACACAACCACAAAAATATCAGCAAAAACTAAATATAGTTTGTAATTGCATACTAATATATATAACAGCAAGATATAAGTGTTGTAAACATACGTGTGATAACATTACGTGATAACATTACCGATCAACTAACACAACCATTTTCTACTCTGTTCCCTCACGTAGTGTCACATATATCAGGGGAAGGGGATGATCTTGTGTTGTAAATCCAGCAGGCTCCGACTCCCTGTCAGTGTTGTAAACATATAACGTTAATGTTCACGGCGGCACAGACGCCCACAGCCCGTGATAATTTTACCGATCAACTAACTAACACAATAATCATTTTCTACACTGTTCCCTCACGTAATGTCACAAAGGGTGAATTCAGGGTGATTGGGACACTTTTACCAAGTCATCGCAATGCCAAAAAGTGTCCAGACCACCTTGAATTCACCCTATATCAGGAGAAGTGGATGATCTTGTGTTGTAAATCCAGCAGGCTCCGTCAGCGTTGTAAACATAATGGCGGCTCGGATGTATCCCGTGATAACTTTACAGATCAACTAACACAATCATTTTCTACCCTGTTCCCTCACGTAATGTCACATATATCAGGAGAAGTGGATGATCTTGTGTTGTAAATCCCGCAGGCACCGACTCCCTGTCAGTGTTGAAAACATATAATGGCGGCGCCCCGCCCACAGCCCGTGATAACTTATCGATCAACAACCACATAATTTATTTGTTTTTATTTTTATTATTTAAACCATAAGGAGTTCACTTGCATGTATTTAATTTAGTCAGTAAGTATTTTGCATAAAAAAATTATACAAAATAAAACATCACGTGTCAAGTTTGATGTGTTACCATGGAAATTAGAACACATGTCATTTTATAATAACGGTCGCGTTAAAAAACTCACGCCAGGCTGCCAGTCTGAATATTTATAACGTACGTGTGAAAGGTTTAAATTTACGTTTATCCAAATTGACTTACATTGCATTCAATCAAACCTATACTAACATTGTTAGCACCATACTCTACAGTTTGGGTTACAGAAATGCATTTGGTGCAAGAGATTTCTTTATCTGCAAATGTCAACAGGACTTTGCTCTGCTACCAATTTTTTTGCCTAGTAAAACTTCATGACCTCTTCAGTCAGATCAAACATGCTACTGAACATTAGGTTGCACAGCAATCAATAATGTTTGTCACAAATTTGTCTTGTAAAACTTGCCTTCTCAGGTATGCCGACTACGCCACTTTCAAACTTGGACCAGAAGTTGATGCATACCGATTGACGTATGCTTATTACTTTGGCGGAGATGCTGGTGATGCCTTCGAAGGGTACGACTTCGGAGACGACCCCAGTGACAAATTCTACACATCTCACAATGGCATGCAGTTCAGTACACCTGACAGAGACAATGACAAGTTCCATGAACACTGTGCCTTACAGGAAGGGTCTGGCTGGTGGATGAACCGCTGCCATGCTGCTCATCTCAATGGAAAATACTTTCAGGGTAAACTTCTACACCCTTCCTATGGTCTGCCTTCCGAAATCCATAAATATTATACATTCAGGAATCTCATTGCTGATGTATGATTTCTGTCCTCACAGGTGGCAAGTACACAGAGAAAGACACAGAGCATGGATATGACAACGGCATTATCTGGGTCACGTGGCACAGTCGCTGGTATTCTCTAAAGGAGACCACTATGAAGATCATTCCCATTAACAGAATCACTGCTGGAGGGCAGGAAAGCGGTGCCAAGCAATTTGGAGGCCTGGGAGACATTTAAAGACCTTACCAAAGCTCTACCCAATGTTCTGAGCTATCATTAAGTTTTTGTGAAGCAATTGTTGAAATACATGGGAATGAGATGGGCATGGCATTTTTATTTTATTTTTTTTGGAATTGGTGTCTGATGTTTTCCATTCTTCTAGAATTAGGTCTGCAAAAGTCATGTTGGTCATGTTTTTAAATTTCATCAACTCATCAAAATGTAATGGTCTATGGCATCTATCAATTAATTAATAAAACCCTGTGTCTTTTGTAAATGAAAGGTTTTCTGTAGTCCTCTTTATTTAATCTAAGGACCACTGTCAGTGTAGGTGACGTTAAAATCAAAATAGGTACTGTATATTATATCACAAAGGTACACATATTTTATTTTCATTTTATATATAAAAAATAGATACAGAATCGGTCACATACACAGGTAACATGTAATTACCATTGCAATAACAATACATTATGCATAATTGCAAGAAACTAAGGATATGTTTACACAACAACAATGTACAAAAAACGGAAATGTTTTTTCTTTATATGGATGACAACTTTACCAAAATGTTCCCCGTCCACATGGATCTGTGAAAACGACTAAAAACACTGTATTATGCATGCCAGACAAGTAGTTTGGTGATGTCACTTTGTAAAGAAATTATGTGTTCCAGGCAAACCGTAACCCATGTTTTTCCAACGTTCTACCCGTGATAGTGCACTGGAACGGCAGTCAAACCCGTGACTTCCCACCCGTGAACTCGTACTAGATCGATGTACACCCAGTTACGCACTCTGGCCCACGAAACAACAATGGCAGATAAACTAGTAACGTAAAATAAAAGGTATAAAAGCTTCTCTTGCCTTATGCATCGTTTTCTCTCCCCTGTTTCCCTCAAATAAGCAAGGAGTAAGCACCTTTGGTGATAGATATGATTGTAAATGAGCATAAGCCCCCCTCCGCCATGCTTTGTTTACATCTAGCTACACAATTCCTTGCTCTAAGGCAGTTTGTTGTGACTGTGCCTGGAACACTACAAAGTCGTGAGTCATGGTTTGAAGTCGTAACTTACGGGCTCAAAAACCTGCCTGGAAAGCAGCAAAAGATTACAAGCCTCCACACATACACATTCAAACGCACATGCCTATATAAACACGTAATACACATTTGTATGCTGTCACCATTTTCACAGATTTGCAGAGGAGACCGTTTCCAAAAACTTGCACTTTGAAACATGTTTTCGAAAGTTTGCCAAAAGCCACCAAAACGCTGTTGTGTAAATGAAAATGCACAAAAAGTTTTTGTTCTGGAAAAGTGTTGTGTAAACAGCCCCAACTCTAAACAGAACCCTTAACCTAATTAATATTACTCACTACTTATTTGTGTACCGTCATCAAAAAGTGTAAAAGTATCATAAAAAGTATGATTTATTATTTCTTCTGTTTACCATTCTCTTTGTCCCTTACAAACATCCACACTATTCAAAACGTGAACTTGGGAGTGCATCAGTGTTTGTTTGTTATTCGGGTTTTGTGTAGGTGTGTTAACCTCTGTGTAGGAGTTGTGGACCACATGGTCAGTAAGTCAATATTGCCCCAGTACCATGATAGAACACTGCCATGGGGTGACCAGGCTGCACTCCAAGCTCCCTGATGTAGAAGTATTTCATCAACCCTGTTGTGGAGCATCAATCAATAAATACTGAGTCAGCTATTTCGACACAGGAAACAAGTGCCTTCTTGTTTGCATGCTATTTTTCCCCATGTATTTCTTTATTCACATGCAGAGTAGATAGATAAGTGGTTATGAATTTTTCAGATCAGGCATAGCCTTATGTAACACTATCAATCTTGAAAAATAAAGACAGTTTATTGCCAACAAGTTCCTAGCATTGACTTTTTGTACATCACCAATTATAAGTCCATCGGTAGATCTCGATCTCAATATATTTATAAGGCACAATTAAAAACAACCACAGTTGACCAATGTGCTGTACAATGTTCAAAAAGACTTATAAATACAGCAAAACCAATCAAAAAATAAATGAATAATAATAATAAAAAAATATATATATATAAAACAAAAAACAACAGACAACAAAAGACATAAATCATAGGCTATAGTGAAGAGATAAGGTTTTAACTTTGCTTTAAAAAATATTTAATGTTGGTGCAGTTCTAATATGGATTGGTAAACTGTTCCAAAGTTTAGGTGCAGCTATGGCAAACACTCGATCACCCCTAGATTTTAACTTTGACTTTGGAACAGTTAACAAACTCTGGTTGGCAGACCTAAGAGTTCACAATGGATGGTGTTTACACAATGTCACAATGGACCAGTGTGAGTGCCCGCGATCACCAGAGGGCACTCCAACCCAGACTGTCATTCTACCATAGACTACATCTCCCATAATCCTTTGCCCGGACTCATCATCACTCATTGATTACATCCACCTGCACCCCATTACCTTGTTAGCTCACACTATAAAAACCATGTTCACTCTGTCAGTCGCTGCAAAGTCTTGTTTTGTGTTTCACTGCATTTCTGAGCGTTTACCCTGGTTTCATGTCTCTTGGTCTTGGATTTCTTGCCTTCTCCGTGGATTACCCTTTTGCCTGTCTCCTCTGTTTTGTTTGTTTGCTTGATTGGACTGATTGCTTGTGTATGACCTTCTGCCTGTTTTCTGACTACGATTGTGGATTACCCTCTAATAAAGCTGCATTTGGATCTTCAACCCTCTGTCTCAGAGCAGTCGTGACAGAAGACTTCGCCATGCACAGATCCAGCAGCCGAGTGAACATCTGTCCACAAATGAGTCCGGGCAAAGGATTATGGGAGATGTAGTCTATGGTAGAATGACAGTCTGGGTTGGAGTGCCCTCTGGTGATCGCGGGCACTCACACTGGTCCATTGTGACACACAACAAGTCAGAAAGGTATAAGAGGGGAGGCCATTTAAACACTTAAAAACAAGCAAAAGCACTTCTAAAACAATCAATTCTAAAGCGGACTGGGAGCCAATGTAAAGACATTAAACAGGAATAATATGTTTGCGTTTGCGATTGCAATATATATTTCACTACGTAATTGCAAGACAACAAAAAATGCTTTTGGAGATAAAGGCATTATAATTTCTTTCTTTTTTTGTTGTAAAGGAATTACTTAATGCTAAACACAATGTAAACCATTGGGAGACCACAGATTGTTGTCTTTACCTCTAGTGCATTAATAGAAAGGCAGTTAATTTAAAGGTTTTTAATATAACATATTTTTTCAAATTATATTTTAATTGTATTTTCACGATGTCGGAAACATTTTTTAGGTAGCCATGTGCACTTACTAGATGACCGTCTCATTTTAGCGTTTAAACTGAGTGAGTTGCGAGAACGGCGACCAAAAATACAATCACATCGTGAGAGCTGCAAGGTAGCAGACAAGTTGCACCAAGCACAACCGCCAAAGGGCAGAGCCGCCAAAAGCTCTATGATAGACAAAGCAAGGCCAATAAGAGACTCGCAAAGGCCTATCCAAATTTGCATATGAGACAGGGAGGCAGACTGCGCTGATAAGGGCAGAACTAGCACAACAACTTTAGAATGGAAGATATGAGCGGACAAAGAGTCAACAGCATAGCGGTAACAAACTGTGCTGCAAAACAAACACTTGTAATAGTGGATAGAACGAGAGGCGTCTGCTGCACTGATAAGGGCAGTTAAGTGACGACAGCGAGTAAATACACATAAGCACGAGCATACACAGCATCAGTTCCCTGAGATCCGGAAACCATGGCTGGTTGGGCCAGTTGGGTAGCAACGAGAATCACAGATGCTCTCTTCTCCTTGATTTTGCATAGTACCAGCGGCAAAATCTTCACTGGAGGGAACGTATAGAGTTTGGTGCTCGGCCAGCTCAGAGCATCCCCCAACAGCGCGGAGTGGGTCAGCGAGAAGAACAGCGGACAATGCGCTCATCGCAAATAGATCCACTTCTGACCTTCCAAATCAGGCCATATCTCCCTCACCACTCCGGGGTGAAGTCTCCACTCTCCACAAAAAGGTTATTGACTGAGACGGGTGAAGGTACTTTTCTGCATATTCACTCGTAGACCCAGGCATTCCAAATGAAGCATCAACGTGTTTGTATGACTGATCAGCACGTCCTGTGAATGGGCGGGAATCAACCAGTCGTCCAGATAGTTTAAGATCCCCTCTCAGACCGCTCTTTATCGGTCTAAGATCGAGAATCGGACGGAGGCCTCCGTTTTTCTTTTGTACAATGAAATAGCAGCTGTAAAAAACGCTTTCCCGTTCGCTCGGAGGGGCTTGTAATGCCCCTTTCGCGAGCAAACTGTAAACCTTCTGTCTTAGAGTCAGGGCATTTTGGGGTAGCGTTAACGACGGAACAGCAATGTTGAAACAGGGTGGTCTGCGTCTGAACTGAAGGGTATATCCGTGTTGGACTATATCCAGAATCCAGCGCGATATGCTCGGAATGCCTCTCCACGCGTCGAGATAAAGAGACAACGGTTGAATGCTGCTCTCGACTGCTGCTGCCGGCTGTGATGTAGTGAAAGCTAGATCTAACCCCGGCGAAAAGCTGTTTTTGTGAAGGGATATGCATTTTTATTGTGGAACTCACATAAACAGGGTTTTGCACATTTAAACACAGAACATTGCCGCACACAGAGGGGACATCTTGGGGAACATCTTGGGGAACATGCTGCTTCCTCTTGGGGCCGGAACCCTTCGCGAGCTCTCTTCTCCTCTTGACCGGCCCGTCAGGACGGCGGCTTGGTGGCCGCAGAAGAAGGCTCCTCTGATGCTTCTTAGACGCCACCCAGTTAGGCTTGCGCCGGACGGTGGGCACCGCCGGCTGCTTGGAAGGTTTCTGCTCCGGGCAACGTGCTGATGAGGAGCGTGATCTATGCTTCGCTTGAAATGAGCGACAAGGCATCACTGGCTCAATAGCTTTTGCTTTTGCGCCTCAGCAAAACGCTCGACGACTGACTCCACGGCGTCACCAAAAAGGCCAGAGGGAGTAATAGGAGCATTGAGGAGGGTCTTACGGTCGGAATCCTTCAGGTCAGCTAAGGTTAGCCAAAGGTGCCTATGGAGGACTACCATGAAACCCATAGCGCAGCCAATGGCTTGGGTGGAGCACTTAGTTGCCATGAGGGCGTTGTCATGAAGTCCGTCACCGCGCACAGATCGCTGACGATGTCCGTGTCGACACTGCCGTCATCCAGTGACTGTAGGAACTTCGCCTGGAACACCTGCAGCACTGCCATGGAATCTCCCGGCGAGTCATAGGCCTTATCAGCCAGATGGGCCATGAACCTGCAAGGTTTGGAATGCAGGCTCCTCTTGTAGGTCTAAGGGGGCGTCGAAGTCTGGGCGGTTGGGCTCAGAAGCAGCCCAATCATTTTCTAACACCGAGAAGGAGATAGAGTCATCTTCCCTGGATGCGCAGAAGGAGATGAAGTCAGTGATGGTGGGGGGAGGATGAAAGGCCTCTTCTGAGAAGACAATTGGAGAACGGGGAGAGCGAGGAGAACGGCGGTCCTAGGCATCATCGTCGTCTTCGTCGGCTCCTTGAACAGGGCCCACCAGCGGCTCATTGGCTACGGTGGGCCTTGCTACTGTAATTGTGCGTGCATGGTCCCTCCGAGCCAGCAGCTCCACGCAGAGTCCAGAAAGACCTCTTCAGCACGGGCCAGGCCCAGGTAAGTCACGCAGTGATAGTGGGTACACGGCGGGTCAATAGGACCTGTGCAGATGCTGCAGATGGTTGTCATTGGATGCGAAGAAGTAAATCCTCAGTTGCAACTTTAACAATGAGCGTGAAGAAAGAGATTCTAAGATAATTGCCATGCTCCTCACCTTTTATACTGCCAAGTTACCCCTATAGTATTAGCATGCATTTTGCATATCGCTCTGCAAAGCTGTTCTAACTGGCGTTAGCCTATACGAATTCAGGAAATTAGAGAAAAAAGGGATTAACCCGCAGCGTTTCAACACAGTGTTGAAGTGACGACTCTTGAAAGGGAACTGCACACTTTGCAGAAGCATTTAAGGATGTGACAGACACATCCGTATGGAATATTCCATACATTATCAGAGCTTGGCAGACAGAATTATTTTATTTTTTTAGACATTTGACAGGTTAATTAATAGATTATATATTAATGTTATTATTAATTTATCATTTAGCTAGGCTATATTAATCATATAATAAATAATCCTGTCATTTCAAGTTTGACATTTAAAATAAAAATATTTTGATAAAAATATAGTAATTATTAAGTAATTATGGCAACCCTAATTATACTTTTTCTCTTTTTCAACTTTAGTTAGTGTGTAATGCTACTGTTGAGTATAAAAAAAAGATCTGTAAGGATACAAAGCTCAAAGTTCATTACAAAGGGAGATATTTTATTTAAATAATATCCACTTTCCAAGAGCTACAATGAACGACTTGTTTGAAGTGATAGTGAAGTGAAGTGATAATGTTACTCATTTAAATAATCCCCGCCCACAGAATACATAAAAAGGGGATGAGGCCTGGCTGAAGACAGTTGCTGCATCTCAATCAGCTCCCTAGTTCATTATAGTAGTCAGGGCACTGTTCCCATTGACTTACGTCCTGATCAGTGCCCTGACTACTATATTGAACTAGGGAGCTGATTGAGACACACGCAGTGTTATCACTCTCTCATGGTTTATCCATTCCTTTTCCAAAACTCATTTGTTTGACCTTCCTAAGGCTGACAGAATTATAGTAGTTACAATTTATTTTAAACACTGTCCCTGAACATTATAACCCCACCGTTTAGAGAGATTACAGGCTACGCACAAAAGCTTCTCCTGAAATGGAGTAAGGGGGGTATTCCAGAAAGCAACTTTCATGACGTAATGCCGCTTTACCTGCCCTGCTTGCAAATTATATTATATATATATATATATATATATAGCTTTCTCTCTCTCTCTCTCTCTCTCTCTCTCTCTCGGTTTCCTTACACAGAATGACCAGGTGTCTGTAATTGGATCAATTAAGGTCTGGTTAAAAACGAGCTTGAGATGTTTGTTATACACACCCTGACAAAGGCATGTAAAGCCACAACGCATAGGTGTACCTGTCACCAATTTTTTTAATGTTTAAGCCATGAAAAAATAAAGGCTTTTTAACTTTTTCAACACACCCATGGAGTGCCTTGGACTACCTTTGCTTCTGAACTCAATTATCCCACACAACCAAAGAGCACCGAGATTTTACACCCTGTGCAGCACTTCTTGCATTCCTTGCTTTGTTTTTAATTAAATTTGTATTCTAATTCTTTAGAATTAATATATATTAGTGCGTATTATATAAGTGAAACAAATTTGGTTATATTAATAACTCTATTAATTATATAAAACACATCTGAATGCCTCTTAAGCAAACTAACTCTTGAACATAACCTGCTCCGGAGATTCACAACTTGTATGTCTTATTATTTGTAGCTGAGTTTTCTATTAAAAGCTCCACTTACAGTATAAGTTTTATGTTGTTGCTATGATGTAAAAAAGGGGAAAGCTATGCCTCTGTTCACCTGCTAGGCAACATTAGTGTTTGCTGTAGCTTTTGTAAGCTCTCGCTTAGGAAAATGAACCATGTTTTTGTGATCAATTACCGTTTGTTTTACCATAGTTTTCTGACAAATATCATGATTTAATTGTGTAAAACATAGTATCTAAAATGTATAAGAAAATTACAACAACAAAAAACAGCAACATACCACTCTGAAAAATCCTGTGAAATCCCTGCTTGCAAATTTTGAATCAGGTTTGAATTTGTTTGAAATTTATCATCCTTAACATTTACACCTGGGCAGATGAAACTTGCGGTTATGGTAAGGGGCATGACATTTCTCGAAACATTTAATGCCAAATAAAAGACACTTGGTCAGCGAACCAAATCACAGCAAATTTAATATATTTCAGAAGGAGGGACTTCATCGAAACAGGAACTGATGACATGTTCAAGCCAGATGGGGAGATGTGCTGTAATGTAAAATGTGAAAATGTTTTTTGAACAATCAAGCTTGAAAGCATATTCTTAACTTAACAGGATCCCTTTTTAAGAATGAAAAAGTAAATTAAGTAAAAAATGGGTAACACTTTAGTTTAGGGTCCAATTCTCATTAACTAGTTGCTTATTAGCATGCATATTACTAGGCTATTGGCTGTTTATTAGAACTTAAAGCACATATTAATGCCTTATTCTGTATGACTTTATTCCTCATTCCTTAATCCTACCCAATTCCCAAATGTAACTACCTTACTGTTAATAAACTGTGATTAGGAGTTTATTGCCACACAAGTCATAGTTAATAGTAAGAATTGGACCATAACTTAAATAACATTGATTTTCACAGGAATAATTGCAGAAACTGCAAAAGCTGATGCGCACAGTGGTATATAATGCACAAAAATGAGCCTACTTTCGTGAATGAGGGCAGGAGAGGTTCAACTTTTTGTTCTTGAATTTTACAGGATGGAAATAGTATGAAAAGGTTTTAAACTTCAGAGTTCTTTATTTTACAAAATGTTATGTCAGGAAATACAACAGATTTTTCTAGACAAGACAGCTCTATGATAGGCGTTTTTTCTTCTACCAGAAATTCAATGTAAATTGAAAAGAAATGTCAAATTATGAATCTTAAAAAAAAAAAAGAAAAGTACAGCAAATATATATGTAAATGACATTTGTATTGTTTGGCTCTGATTGAGATCAGCAACAGTGCTCAGATCCAAAATAGAACATTCACTGTTATAATTATTCTGTAGGATTTCTTGACGCCTTATCACAGAGACATGTAGATGGTGTTTGGAATAGACAGGGAAGAAACCTGACCTTGTGAATACAACTGCAATGTTCATTGTGATTTTAATAGAGCAAATCAAAATCTCATCTGAAGTCTCCTGACTTCACTTAAATTGCGGATGTGATGTTTTTTTTTAACTCGTCATAGAAATCAGCCAGCTAAAATGTAACAATGAAAAATGAAATACAAAAAAACTAAAATCTTTTTCTTTTCAGAATTTCAGGTTTCCAATTAACTGGGTGGGATTCTTCAGTCTGAAAGGAAAAAAAAGTAATTATCAATTAAAAGAGTTTATGTCTGAATAAGGCAAACCTTAATTTGAAAAATAGCAAAATCACCAAGGAAATTCTCTTCAAACTAGAATTTAAGGCCTGGTTTCACAAAACGGGTTTAGATTAAGCCAGGATTAGGCCTTTCTTCAATTAGGATACTTAAGCTGCTTTTATAAACATGCCTTGGAAATGGCGCAGACATATTTTAAGAGTTGCTTAAAAGCTGCTTTCAGTTAAAACAGATCAAATATTTTAGACTGGGACTGGTCTTAAACCTTGTCTGTGAAACCGGGGGTAAATGTTTGGAGAACTATCACATTTTTCCATCAACAGTCAATGTAATCTTTTAATTATTATTATCATTATTATTATTAGTTTTAAACAAGTATTACTAGTGAACTGGAAACTTACAGCAGTGTCATCCTCTTTGTAGACCTTAATGGTTTTGTCAGCCTCTGCTGTTATGAGCCGACTCTCAGACTGATCAAACACGCACGCAAATATTCCTGACTCGCTGTCCAGAGAACCCGGCTGCACCGCTGCATGAATCCTCTGGAAGTTGTAGCCAGTCCTCCAGTCCCACATATGAATAGTTCCATTATCAGCTGATGTGAAAAACAATAGAAAGGATAATCAGGACAAAATGCAACAATTGAGGGACACAATTGAATAAAGATAGGCAGCCTTTTATGCCTTTTGCTTGCTAACTACCCTCTTCCATGCTTCCTGTTCACTCGGATGCCCGTCATTGCTTACATTGCACGAGTGCCCACTACTGGCAGAACCCTTGCAATGGGTTTAAATGAAACACCCAAAGCACTTGGTCACTTGGAATCTGGATCCTATATATGGGGTTGCTCTTTTATTAGGTTTGACACAATCATGTTGGATTGTGGTCTATGGATCTGCCTGAAATGTACAAGAGTCTGTCCAAATAAACTTCCCATGTCTACTTGAAGCTGAATAATGGCAGTGGGGATTCCTCTAAGAGGAAGTGATTATGGAAGTTTGCAATTATAATGTCTCAAAGTGGAGTTAAATGCAGCAAAGACAAGACAAAGGGGAAACAAAGGTAGAAGATCAAATTCAATATGGTTTTTAAAAAACTTAAGACATTTTAACATGATTGGCTTTGCAACATAAAAAGTGTGAAGGTGTATTTCACCTCCTGACACCAGAACACCATCTGAATTGACAGCCAGTGTGTTGATAATGGCATTGTGTCCTGAAAGATTTTGGATGAAGTTCCCATCAGGAAATTTCCACTGCTTAATGTTATCTGGAGAGCCAGAGGCAAAGGTGTACCTGTTGAAGAGAGGATATGGTTTTAAAAAGACAAGGGCACAGTTTCACATATGTCTGAAAGCAGACAAGTTGCTTTCAGGTAAAACAACTCAAACATGCATTTTATTCTGGGACTAGCTTAAGCGTTATCTGTGAAACCAGTCAAAAAATACTTTGAAACAGACATGGCGAACTGAGATAACTAACCATCTTTAACAATGATTTATTTGATATGGGCTTGTAATATGGAAAACAAACTTAACTAAACTCAACAAATTATGACAACAAAAAAAAGTCTTCAGTTAAAATATCACCTAAACAAAAGCTTTTAAACTGGATGCCAATATCAAAAGAATATGCATAACTATTATGTAATGGTCAATCTAAATAATACATCAATACAACTTTATATTAAATAAATTAGTGAAAGCTGTATTATATGTAGTAAACTAATATGAGTACTTTTACACTGAATGTCAGCACAGCTGTGATTTGGTCTTAGCCACTGTTGTTATTATCAACTAAAAAAATTAAATAAAAAATAAAAAAAAGAACGCAAAATGTAAATGTTGCCTTGACAAGTACTTTAAGATAAGTTTAAAGTAGAAGCAATAAATTTACAACCTAAAAAAAATAAAGCCAAATATAAAAGAAAAATAAAGACAAAAGCACAAAGATACTAAACCTAAACTTAAATTACAATTGAAAATATAAAAATGAAAGCCAATTTATAATATACTATATGAACAATACTAAAACAACGTTGATTTATACAGTAAAACTGCTTTAAAGCATGTTTGCAAAATTATGCTGTGTAGCTCTTGATCTGATATGGAATGTTATGTTGTACTAAAATAAGTCTGTTTTTCAAATTAATGTTAAATTATTTTTGATGAATAAATCAAATAAAATTATAACCAATGATAAATAAAAAAAAATAATAATGTAAAAAATAAATAGATTATGGGATAAATTTAAAATAATTTGAGAAAAATATTAAGTGGATTTCATAGGGCCTTAATTTTGACTTGAATTACTTTATTCTGTTTACAGGTTTACTACTCGATTTATATTAGCTTATTTTGCTTAAAAAAATGACTGTTCAACATACTGCCTGGGATGGAGCACCAAGGCTCTGACAGACTTCTTGTGGTTAGTCAGTGTGGCTCTTGTCTTGCCAGCGATCAGATCCCAGAGTCTAATGGTGGTGTCATGACTTCCTGAAAATGGAACGCAAAGCACATGAGACATGAACAATACCTAGACAAAAGCATGGTACTTCCATGTAAAAATGTACAAGCAGCAGAATTAAAAAATAAAATGTATGCATACCTGTAATCACCTGTGGCTCGGCACTTTGACATTTGACTGTAGCTACTGTGTTGGTGTGTCCAGAAAGGGTGTGAACATTTGCCTTGGTCCTGATGTCCCAAACCTACCACACACAGACAACATACATGACTACTTTTGCACAACAGGCTCATGATCAGTTATCAACACACACAAAAAAGAATAAAGAAAAAGAAAGTGTCATACTCTTGCTGTGGCATCTCGACTGCAGGTCACCAGTACGTCAATGGTAGGATGGAGGTCAAGGTCGTAGACTGCACTCAGATGACCGTGATAGTGCCTTATTACCTGTGGACAACAAATCAAAATGTATCTATATTAATATCTTTCAGGTAAAGCTTGCACTAAATGCACATTGTTTGTATTTGTTTTTAAATTTTGTACCTTGTTATACTCTAGATCCCAGCATTTAACCTGTTTGTCCTCCCCGCAGGAGAACAGGTAAGGGCTGCGTGTGCTGATGGCCACGCCTCTCACAGTGCTGATGTGACCCGTCAGAGACAACTTCAGCCTACCGCTGGCAAGATCCCAGATCTAGCATTACAGAACAAAAGCTTAACACTACACACAAGACAAGGTACCTCTTTCCCCACTAGCATTTTTATTTTTTATAATTTTTAAGGTGAACTGTCAGCGCCAGCATTTGTGATCATTTTCACAAAATGTTCATGACCAACATTAAATGGCCATTTTGTTGTATGAGTATCTTAGCATACAATATATAAAAATAAATAACAGAGACTCTGCTTTGAAACAAACTAATTTATTTTAGCTTTATGCCTTTTTTTTATCCACACTTGTGAGTAAGTTTCATGAAAAAGCCATTTGTACAAAACTGAGACAATTGCATTGTCTAAGACTCTGTCCAGATTGCATTCAGAATTATGATATCGTTAGCCACATAGCATAATTGCCCAGATCATATTTGGCCAAAAATGCTGTAGGCAATTAAGCTATGAGGCCAATGATATACATGTATAACTGCGAAACCATGGATTTCCAGAAAAAATATTTGTTTGTTTGTTTGTTTTTAGAAAAAAATTGTGATTGTGATTATAAATGTTTGTAGGGCTGTGCTTTAAGGCAAGACAATACAGGCAAAAACATTTCATCTACTTGCATTTGTAGTAGGAATCCACCAAATTTTTTCTAACTTTGCAAACAGCACCGCTACCGAAGATGCACAGCTTCAAAGCAGGTAAGTCTACCAGCACCCAGTTAGCACTCAATGTTCCGCTCTGTGTGTGCACTCTCTGCTCAGTCGCTCACAGGACAAGAGAACGCTCCACTCTTGAACAGTGAACGCACACCAGAAAAGCAAAGTCTGCTCAAATAACATGCTGACATTTCTACTACATCTCTCTGTAGTAGACTTGGTGTGATATAGCTGTGCTGGGCAACACTGGTAAAATGACACTACCCACTACCCTGTTGTTCACTGATCCACTCCCCGCTACCCTCTCCTCATATGCTCTGATAATAATAGCTTTGTAGGACTAAACTTTACTTTGAGAATTGGTCAAAATAAAATCTGTTCAATCTGAGTCTGTTGCATATAGCCTAGTGAATAATATAATATTTAATATTTTAATATATTTGTCAAATTTTAGTGCGTAACTTTAAATAAAAGTGGGGTTATTTAATTCAGATTTAAAAAATAAATACGATTTTTTTGTTGTTGTCATTTTCAGTTTCAGTTTTCAGCCAAGTGCTCCTTGTCGCAGATTTTTCATTTCGGTGCATCCCTAGATTGTAGGTTTCGATTACAATACATCTTTAAAAGCGGTTTTCAAAATAAGAGTTTCTCATGCACTGAGGAAGAAACATCCACTTTAGTACCACTTACAGCAAACTTTACAATTTTATCCCTATCTATTTTCTAACTGTTTTTACAGAGGGGTTTGTTCATATACCATTTGCCAGATATATGAACTTAAAAAAAAAAAAAAAAGTGATTTTTTTTTTTGTATCTGACTTTTGACAGACTGAAGAAAAGAAACCCCCCTCTGCAAAAACCTTTTATTCTAATGTGTTAACAAAATGAAAATTTTAACCTGGCTTGATCCAATGTTCAGACTTTTGCTCTAATTTGAATTAATTTTCAGACCATATTTAATTAAAAAATTCTTATTTGCACATTTAAACATAACATTTCAGAAAACCTGAAAATGTTTGCAATTCTTAAATGTAATCAGTCAACTGGGTAAGTATGGTAATATCTAATGGTCTTGCCTTATTATTATTAATAAATTATAATTACTGATATTTATTTGTATTGATTATTTATGGTTTTGAATTTTAAAACAATAATACATAGTTATTGTAATATTTCACTATAAAATAGAGAGCACTTTTAAATAATATATAGTGATTTGATGAAAATCACACTAACTTTGGTTTTATTTTGATTAATCGTACGGCTCTAATCTGATGTCACATAGGTCACCTTTATTGTTCTGTCTGCTGATCCAGTCACAAACCACTGGTTTCCAGGCTCCACTGCTATAGATCTGACCCAGCCCAGATGGCCACTGATGACCTGAGAGACACAACCAGAGAAGAACATTCATTACCACATTGTAAAACTGAAAAAACTGCACTTTTGGGCCTGTGCAATTATGGTCCTTAAAAAGGAATCCACAAACATCACATAACATGCAGCACAATGACAATGTTTCTATTCACAAGTATTCAGAAATGATATGAAAAAACATGATGATTAACTCCTTGAAGAAGACAAAGCACTCACTCTGTACAGTTTCCATGGTGGATGCCACTGAGGTTTGGGCATGGTAGGAGCCTTTCTTGGCAGCAGTCCAGAACTCTTTGTGCCTCCTTCCATAAGAGACTACGAGAGGAAAAAGGAAAAGGTGATGCCTTATCTTTGACATTTTTTGCAGATAGATAAGAAACATTTCTCTCACGCTGCGGGAAGTTTTCTGTGTGCAAACATCAAACGCACAGAAAGCAGTGTCTCAGACAGCACAAATACTTAATTGAGCTCTCTTGCGCTTAAAAGAAGAAATTTAAACAAAGTATCCTAGTAAACATAGTTATGTCTTACGTGAAAGTAAACAGTTGGGAAAGAAAACACACGAGTACAGACAGTATCAGGTAGCCTATATTGCATGCCACGTCAACTGGTGGCCCGCGGGCCAAATCCGGCCCGCCAGAGATTTCCATCCGGCCCCCAGAATAACACTGAATTCAGGAATAGAAAAGTTTAGGCAGGGCGAATACCATTTTTGCGCTCAAGCTTCGGTAGTAATGAACATCAACTATTGAAAGCTTCGGAGAGAGGGGCTGAACATATTTTTCTCACTAATAAAGGCACGAATTTGCGTCTGTATGTCCGTTTGCATTATTATTATTATTTCGAGAACCGTTTATCCAATAGACTTCACAAGGGATTGCAGTGTCGCATTTGGTGCAATAGGCCCTATAGATGGACAAGCGAAACGCGACACATTCAGAATTAATACACTTTTAGTAAACTACAGTCATAACAGCGCGAGCGGGAAGCGGCGCACCTCACGCGGGCAGGGCTTATGCTCAGAGAACAGACACTGCACTAGTGATATAAAACGCAAACACACAGGTCTGTTAAATTAAGCAATACTTTTAATCTAGTCTAATATTTTTCTGACTAACAAATTGGCACATTAAGGAGATTTAAATAAAGAAAAACGAAATTTAAATAAAGAAAAAACGAAATTTAAATATAGAAAATAATGAAATTTAAATAAAAATTACATTTAAATAAAGAAAAATGAAATTTAAATAAAGAAAAACGAAATTTAAATAAAGAAAAAATGAAATTTAAATAAAGGAAAAACAAAATTTAAAAAAAGAAAAATGAAATTAAGTTAAATTAAAAACGAGATTAATTTAGATTGATAATAACGGGTAAAAATTCTAATACATTTTGTTTCTATTATTCTATTTTTCCACAATGTCAAAGCAACAAAACACAAGCTCAGACATGCACTTCGGTCCATACAAACTCCGCTGTTCTGCGCTCTAGCCAGAGAACACTCCCGTTGCTGGAACACGCGTCGGTTCTATTTCTAGCATGCACACGTTCTCCGCGTGGCTCGAGCGCACCTGAGCAAACTTCAACCTGTTAAATATGGGAGCCGAAATAAAAACAGACACGCCACGCAGCTGAGACGCTCACGCAGCCAGTGTGTCGCCGGCCTTATTCAAGCGGGAATGAGAACCGTTTTGTGGGGGTCAATACACAATAAAGAAAATACTCAATAGTCGTTTGGATATTTCATCCCCTTTTATTGAATCATATAATTATTTTATTTCTTATTTTCCATATTTTTTTGTATAAATAAACCCCATTGTTAACTTCTTTAAACTTACATTTTGCCTTGCTTGAGGTTATTCAGGGCTGGGTTAATTTTCAAACTGTTTAAGAATATTGCTTCACGAGCATAAATATATTTAATCTGGATTACCGTATATATAGGGTAATAGGAGGAATATTAATATATAGTCTGGAGACATCTGTCAGAACCCGGTGCTCCACCCTTTTAAGGTCAAGGCAGGGGCGCTACATACAATTTGAATTTCATTTTATATTACGAGTATCTGGCCCTTACAGTGTCTGCAGAGAAAAATTCTGGCAGTTGGACAAATATAGTTGATGACCCCTGCTATATTGGATACGTGCAGGTCAAGTGACAGCAGTCTAATATTCCTGCTTCTGTCTGTGTCGTTAATGTTAATCAAACAACAAAACACAAAGAAAATCACTCTGCTCTTGTTTGAATAACTTTTAAAAAATAATTAATCTATGTTTAAGTGATATAATAAAAGACTATGCAGTGATTATTTTACATTTGATTACTTTACATTTCTGTACCTTGTTAGACCTCCTGAAAACCAGATTATTTCATTTGTATCTTTGTTCTGTTTTATTGGTTTGTGCCATAACTGAAATTATTACTGAATTATTTGTTTTTAATCTTTTCATTTTATATTACTTAGGCAAACAGTTCTAGCGGATATATCAGAATTGTGAATTGGCACTGGTATCTACAATTTTTCTACTTGTTTTTGCACAAACCATTTCATGGACGGTAAAAAATATTTTCTTAAGGTAAGTTTTCAGTAAATTTGCTGGCCATTAGCAGGTGTGGCAAAAAGTAAGTTTTAGGCCCTGTATGCATGCACGCACATAAGCATGTTTGTCAGAAGTTTGGAAACATAATTTTTTTTTTTTAAAGAAGTCTCTAATGCTCATCAAGCCTGAATTCATTTCATAAATGAATTTAAAAACAGTAAAAAATATTGTGAATTATTATTACAATAAAAAAGAAATGTTCTATGTCAATATACTTTAAAATATAATTTATATCTGATGCAAAGCTGAATTTTCATCAGCCATTACTCAGTCTTCAGTGTCATATGAAATCTTCAGAAATCATTCTAATATGGTGATATTTTAAAATGTAATAATATTCCACAATATTACTGTTTTTTCTGTATTTTTTATCAAATAAATTTAGGCTTGTATGTATGTGTGTTTATATACACAAAAACCAACAAAACACAGATAATTAAACAAATAAAAAATAAAAAAGGTGGTGCTCACCAGTGCGTGTTGTGGCGGTTGAGATCTCTCTGCACCTCCTGCATGTCTGTGGATATCTGCCACACTGGCTGCAGTTCGACTGGCTTCCTGCCTACAAGGCAAAGAATAAAACATCTCACAAAACTAATCTACACTTGAATTTGAACTGAATACAGGAGCAGAACAAGGTCCAAAGGTACTTTTACACGAGCAGCTCGGAATTTCGTTTTTTAATAGGGGTGCGGATCCCGGTTCGTATCATATTATGGTTTTTGAGTTTACAGATATTTTTTCAGCAGGAGAAAAAAAAAAAAAAAAACTTTGTTTTGCATTGCAAATAAAAGCATATTAATCCTTATGAAAGTTACTAAAATTATTTAGTCAAGAGTAGTAAGTGATGTTTTGTCTTTTGTTGTTTAACATTAAAACGCTGACAGCAGGAATATTAGATTGCTAAAAGTGCAACCGTCAGACCCAGAGATTGGCAGAATGGTTTCGAAAACGGGAAAACTCAACTGTTTAACTCTAGGAGAGATGGAAAATGAGCCAAAAAAGTGGAGTGTTCCTTTAAGTAAACGTAAACTGTTGAAAAAAAAGAAACCTGATATATGCCAATGTATTAGATTCATACATGTCTTATAGCCAATTTACACCGACAGATATAACTATATTATATTTATTATTATTTCTCACTTGAATGCTACTGTTAAGACCTACTGTTACTGTAGCCTACCTGAAAACACATCAGCATTGTCATTTTACAGCTGTACTGCAAAACACAGACTTAGTAGTCCATACAGACTTAGTAGGGACAACAGTATGTGTGAGTGAGTTTAGCACTTAAAAAACAACGGTGCACTAGATGACAAGAACATCAATCCACGCTCATGGTCAAATGAGTATGCTTTGAAATTCGAAATGCAGAATGTGGAAAATTAAGAATACCTGGGCCTTTAGGAGAAAATGAGAGATTGTAGTGTGAAGTATTGGTGTTAAGCTTGGTACCTAGCTTGAGAAGGAGGAAGAGCCAAAGCCATGGAGTGAACACCTGCTTCACTGGGCATCTTATGCATCTGTGTGTCTGCAGTGAGGGCCACTCCTGAAAACAAAAAAAAAAGAAACCTTGAATAAGCTTTAAAAGAAAATACAGTGTACATTGTTCAGCATCTAGGTTCTCACGCTTAAAGAAAAGGACTTTAAGGGCCGGTTTCAAAGACCGGGCCTAGACTAAACCAGGATTAGGCCTTAGTTCAATTAGGGCATTTAAGTAGCTTTTATAAATGTGCTTTAGAAAGAAAAAAAAAACATTTCTGGTGTGCATCTTGAGAAAAACATTTTAAGATATGTCAGTGCAAGTTGCTTTTCAGTTAAAACAGCTCAAACATGGATTTTAGTCTGGGACTAGCTTAAGCCTCAAGTCTTACCTGGAGCAGATGGGTATGGATGGGTTCCTGTCACCAAGTAATCTGGACTAGTATCTGCATTAATGAAAGTAAACAATTACAGTAAACTGATGAATCAATGTTGCTGCTTTCACTAACAAACCTTTTGAGAGGTTTAGTAAAAAACGAAAACAAAAAAAAACATTAATATAGGCCAAAAAGACGTACCAGGCAATGGGTATTCCGGCTGGCCATATGGGTCAGAGGCATGGAGTGACCCTTTGTCTCGGCCCTCTTTTAACACAGGCATATGTAACACAGGTCTGTACTCAGCTCTCATCTTCACTGCCATCTTCGTCTTGTAGCTAAAGACATTTAAGGTGCAAGTAATATTAACTTGCATTGTTTCCACCACATTATTAAAAAAAGATCACAATTTCTTTCATTTCCCCCCTTACAAATGCAAGTTTGCATCTCACAATTCTGACTTTTTTGAATTGTGAGTTTGTAACTCAATTTGCAACTAAACTCTAAATTGAGTTATATATAACTTTTTATTCTGTGGGAGAAACGAGCTTCAATAATAAACAGCTTGTGAAATGTTGGTGTACTTCAGTCATTCAGTTGCTAACCCAGAAAGTTATAATACACTACATGGGAATTAAATAAATAAAGTAATGCTCATTGGCTACATCCAGAGCAGTTGAAAAATAGAGCTGCGACACTCCCATAGGAATTGAAAAATGTGGCAACAACGCGTGTCATGGGGCAACCATTAGTGCCAAAACCGAAAAGTTCCAGCGCTGAACCTCATTGAATTTCATTTTATAAAATAACTAATTTCTTTACATTTTAACTGTCATGAGTCTATTAATAGTGGTATTTTTATGTAGCCAATTAAAAGCTAATTTGATTCGAATTGCAGTTATATAATGCAACACATGATTAGCATAACCAGATATTTATTCTGTGAATAGATTTGTTGTTAAAATTAACTACACTTAGACCGCATCGTATTTGTACACCTAATTTCAATTGATGGTATGCAATTAATTTGTGTATGTCCGCATATATGTCATGTGCATTATTATATTAATGTACATCATTATTTCTGTGACCCAAGCACTGTCATAAGCTTTTCAATGCAAAGTGTGCCCTGTGTGAACTGTGCAAACAAATAAACTAACAGTTTTTATCCTTCTTTACTACTCCCAGTTCTATGTAGTAGCAACAGATTCGATTCCAGGCCTGGTCTGGGGACTATGGCATGCTCCGCTTCCAGTTGTTAAATGTTACTTTATACTTTAACTCTATATCCCAGAGGCAAATCTTGTACTTTTTCCTCCTCTACATTTGTCTGACAGCTTTATTTGCTGCAGTAATTACTTTTCAGTCTACAATTTTTCATACCATTCCTGTCCAGTGAAACCATTTCTCCAAATGTGGTGATTTAAAAAGATTAATGTTTACAATAAAAAAAAGATTAAGTGTTCCTTTATGGGATGAGAAAAGTATTCTACTTCTTAAAGGTGCAATGTGTAATATTTATGAGGATCTATTGACAGAAATTAGGGCTGTGCGATAACACGGTATTTGATCGTGGACGATCAAAATTACTGCACGATCCACTTTTTCAGAAAAATCGTTGTATCGCCATATAGTGCGCAACACGTTATATCCTTAGCAGTTCGATAGACGGCGCCAGGTTAACAATCTCGTATATGTTGCTCGTAAATTCAGTGAGATTAAGTGACGGAGTCCGTGACAATGGAGGGAAACACGGAGGAGTTGGTTCCTAAAAAAAATGCAACTTCTGTAATATGGAAATAGTTCGGATTTTTGCTCACAGACAGCGCAAACAACAGTTATTTGCAAATGTTGCAATGATAAGATTCGCACGACGGATAGCAACACAACAAACCTTTTTAACCACCTCAAGAGAAAGCACCCGAAAGAATATGCAGAGAGTCTAATTTTAAAAGGACCCCACGCGAGGACATCACCAGGTACAAACAAGCAGCCAGAAACGACAAGGCTTAAACAAACAACTCTAACGAAAGAAACATATCAGAAAGGAGCTCCGTATGAGAGGACGAGCAAGCGCTGGAAAGACGTAACTGATGCCGTGACATTTTACCTGACCAAAGACATGACTCCTATAAAGACTGTGGAAAATGATGGCTTTAAAAGACTGTTGAAAGTCGTAGATCCACGTTACGAAATACCCAGTCGCAAATATTTCTCCTCCACTGCCATTCCACAGAGTGCCGCTGCAAGATTCAAAATAAAATTCATAACGTAAAGTTTTTTGCTACAACGGCTGATTTATGGTCTAGCCGTACGTCAGAGCCGTATTTAACCTGTTAACCAGCGCCCCGATTTTTGAAAAAAATCTGAAAACGACATTCCCAAAGGAAAATGTCTGCAGCTCTTAAACCCTATGGTCTATATTCATAAATCTGGTCTTATTTTAAACTAGACACTTCAAATAGTGTTACCCAAGAGTCATAATAGCTCAAAGTTAATATACATGTAAGTGACTCGCGTTTTTTTTTTTTATTATTATTCACTTAGGGAAAAATTATGAGATTTTAATGTTGAGGTCCTGAAAATAAGCATAATATAAAACTGAATGTCTGATCATGTTTTGATTCAAATTTGAGGATGATTCTCTCAAAAATGTAGCTTCTGTAAGCTTTTATATCAAGAAAAGACTAGGCGTCCTTTCCAAAAGGCCTTTTATTTTAGAACATTTGTAATTGCAAAGAGTAGTTTTTTATTTCAATAAATCTGCAATAAACTGCTGATTATGATTAATTTACAGTTACTGAAAAACTAAATGAACTATTTACAGAATTTTTAAAGTGTAAAAAAACTCATTTAGTTGATAAAAACAGTCTGTCAGAGCCTGCGCGCTCCACTGCAGTGTTGCGCAATATGACTGGCAGGCGCCTGGCTGCTATGGAGACGGTGACTAGAGGCATATTCACCAATAATGCTTACAAACACAACGTAACATAATGCCTTGTGATTGGTTACTACGTCCGTCAATCAAACCTTTGCTGCCAAGGCATTGGCTAGGCATTGATTGCCTTTATCCAACGAAAACCATGCGCGCTTTGATTGACAGCTGGCGGAGCGAGTAATGCGCCAACTCTGTATAATGACTCCTCAGAAAGCCTGTGATTGAAGCAGAGAGACCTGGGAGGGTTTAACGTGACAGGAAGAGTCCACAGCACAGGGGAGATCGTCAGAAACGGATTAGAATCACTATTTCAATGAAAATGGACACGATTAATTACTCTAACTCAAAACGCCCAAGCAAACAAAGGAGTATTTTTAGTTTTTCCCTTATTTTTTCGTTGTTTTGGATTAAAAAGTGGGATGCATTTGGAAGAGTGGACTCTTACACGGACATGTATGCGGTTGTTTTTTGGATTCGTCCGATCTGATCTGCACGATAGGAGATGAAAGATGAGTATCTGGTTTATGATGCTAATGTTTAAATAGCTACTGCTACAGCATTTCATTTAACCCTTTCCTCTCTGGTGTATTTATTGCAAAAACGAGTTCAGAACATGAATCTCGAGTGTTTTAGCTTTCAAATGATGCATAGTTTGTGATGGTTGATTGAATAGTTTGTATAAAACAAAAGTGAATAAAAGTAGAGACACGCCCACTTACGTCAACCTCCCCGCCCATGATCCGGTGCGGGTTAACTTAGTATGACGATTCACTTTATTCATGAGTGGAAGTTGTGCAGTGCGTGTCTAGAAACAACATATTTTCCACAAGACCACACAGGCAAAATAGTCTTAAAAAAACAGCTTTAAAAAGAATCGGGATAAAATAGTGATATCCCCAGAAAAAATCGTGATATGATATTTTTTACATATCGCCCACCCCTAACAGAAATGCAATACATAACTATGTTTTCAGTGGTGAAACCTTACATAATGAACGACTATGTTTTTATTACGTTAGAATGAGCCATTTCTATCTACATAAACAGGGGTCCCTTTTCAGTTAAATCACCATTTTGCGCCGCCATAATTCTTCAGTAGCCCAAAACAGAGAAATTCTCTAAAGAGCACTAGCTTCTCTCTGCTGTCTCAGGTGACAACATCAGATGACAAATGCCTTGTTTATTTTGCACTGTTGGCCAAACTTTTCAGCAGTGGCTGGTATTAATTTACTTATGTATGTATGTGTTATTAATTAACATAATTTATACTGTCTGTCTCGTTATTATATATTATCCATAACTCTCAAAAGCAGGCCTACTAACATAGATGTAGTCAACGTAGTAATCAGTGCAGTACTATGTGAATATTAATGCACATTATGCATTAATGTTCACTGAAAATTGCTATACATGTATACTCGCAGCCGCTATGTTAATAAAAACCCATTCAACGCGGGTTTGTTTGCAACTATTGAGAGCTACATGAACCACGTGACAGCGAGATCAAAGGTTGTCGCAACTCTTTCAACGGCTCTGGCTACATCGTATCACCGTTTCAGATTCCCTTCTTTCGTTAATAAAACCGAGAGCAACAGGACTGTGTATTTATTGTGTACTTACCTCTGTTCGTCCAGCGATATTGGTTTGGCATGATCCGACACAAACATATCATGAGTCCTTTTCAAAGAGCGAAACACTAGCGTGTGGACCGAGTGCTTCTGCACTTCCTATGGGAATAAAAACACATATTAATATCAGATGATCGGATCAGTCTGATAGAAATCTGTTATTATTAGATTTGTATATCCAGATGACCACGCATGTGCAGCGCGCCACTTTCATTCACAAACACGAAACTATGCAGCTTGAATATCAATCAGAAACACTTGCCAGTGAAAGAAAATGCACCGATTTACCTCAGTCATGTTTGTTGGTTCCCTAAAACACGAACACGATTCTCAAACTTAAATATAAAAACTTCACCTCAGACCAAACAATCACAACCTGAACCGGACGTGAAAACCCAATACTTCCGGCTGCGATAAACTGTCTTCCGGTAGAGCGTTAGATCAGAATGACACAAAAGTCAGTTTATAATATGGAGCTAAATAATCTGGATTTATTCGAAATGTACACATTTATACAGTAACATTAGGTTTTAAATACAGTAGAATATTTTCCTATTTAATAGTTTGCCTATTTAAACATATTTTCATGTTTCATAGTGTCAAGTTTCAATATTTAAACGTAACGTTACACTGCAACAATATTCAGCCAGTTTCCATGTACTTATTTATTCATGTATATATATATATATATATATATATATATATATATATATATATATATATATATATATATATATATATATATATATATATATATATATATATATATATATATATATATATATATATATATATATATATATATATATATATATATATATATATATAGCATAACATTTTATTAAAGATCTACAGATCTACAGGGGTAGGAGATCTAAAATATCTATCAGAATGAATAGCTATCTATTTGAAAATAGGGGTAGCCAATCTTGATACCTTTTGTCTATCACACCCTTCACCGTACCACTTGGGGCTCTATAGGCCCCCGTTGCACCCACCAAGCACACCATGCCATGTAATCTGGAGAGTTTTATAATCAAATTTAAAGATTTTAAGATATCTTTAAGACCTGAACAAATAAAATGTTAAATTATTCCTTATACAGTGCCCTTCACTAATATTGGTAAAATGAGCAAAGGTGGCTGTGAAAATAAATCTGCATTGTTCATTCTTTTCATCTTACACTAAAAAAATCACAAAATTCTAACCTTTCATTGAAGTAAAACAGTTGAAGGGGGCTCACATTATTAAATCACTGAAATCACTGTTCCAATGCATGTTGCAAGTCAAATATCTCTGAAGTATATTCCCATCCATATTTTAAAAAATGTTTAGCACACCAGGGTCGACACGGCATCCTCAATAAATCTGTCTCCGGCGTGATGACTCCGATTGTTTGAATAGTCCTAGTTAATAATTCTTTAAATCGATATGTCATCCTCAAAACAACCCATTTCCAGCGTGTTGCCGCCGATCTTTCGAATATTAGGCTACACTTTAGTAATTGTTTAATCAATACGGCATCATCAATAAAACCTGTCTCCGGCGTAATGACTCTGATATTTCAAATAATTTATTTTTAATAATTATTTAATCGATACATCATCCTCAATAAACCCGTCTCCGGAGTGTTGCCTCGGATCTTTCGAATATTCAGATCTATTATGACCTCTGACCTGTAAAATTGCCAGAATAATAATCATACGCTGTTTGTTAATTGGCCAGAGGAGAACTGGCACCCCGACTGAGCCTGGTTTCTCCCAAGGTTTATTTTTCTCCATTAGGTCTCCTGATGGGGTTTTGATTTCCTTGCCACTGTCGCCTCTGGCTTGGCTTGCTCAGTTGGGGAAACACAATTATTCAAATAAATTTCCAAATAAATCTAATTATTAAACTAAATTAACCATATAGATTATTGATCTAAAGCCCACATTGTCACTGTATGATAATCGAAATATATTCTGTTGCATTATTTTCCTGTTTAACACTGTGAAGCTGCTTTGAAACAATCTGCATTGTTAAAAGCACTTTATAAATAAAGTTGACTTGACTTGACTATGACATTGTCTAGCTATGACGTCTTGTTTCACAGGAGTATACATATTAGGAAACATAAAGGCCAAATTCCCTTAATCATTCATCACAATGAGTAAAACCAAAGAATATAGTTCTGATGTGCAGCAAAAGATTATATTCTATTGTAAAAGAAAATATAGCTAAAGCATTGATAATCCACATTTCCACCATCAGGGCAATAATTAAGAATTTCCAATCAACTAAGATGTTATGAATCTGCCTGGAAGAGGACGTGTGTCTATATCGTCCTAATACACAGTGAGGAGGAGAGTTTGAGTGGCCAAATACTCACCAAGGATCACCGGAGAATTTCAGAGGTTATTGAGTCTTGGTTTTAGAAAGCCTAAAAATGTATCAAACAGCGCCTACATCACCACAGGTTGTTTGGGAGGGTTTCAAGAAAAATTCTCCTCACTCATCCAGACACAAACTCCAGCATGTTCAGTTGTCAGACATGACTGGAACTTCAAAAGAAACCTGGTTCTGTGATCAGATGAAACAAAACAAAAAAAAAAGATTTTTGTCTGCAAACACACAAGATGGGTTTGGTGCAAACAAAAATACAAAAAGTACCATTCCCACGATTAAATATGCTGGAACTTTAATGTTGTGGGCCTATTTATTTGCTGGAAGTCCTGGACATCTTGTTCAGATACATGATATCATGGTTTCCAGCAAAAACCTGACCGTTTCTGCTAGAAATCTTATGATGGGTCTTCCATCATGTCAAAAGATTTGCATCATGGATGTGCAGCCAACAAATCTGCAGGAACTGCCCAATGCTGTCATGTCAATATGGACCAAAATCTCTGAGGAATGTTTCCAGCACCTTGTTGAACCTATGCCACAAAGAATTAAGGCAGTTCACACACACATACACCTTGTCACAAGCTGAACTTGGTGACATAAGAAATTACATGGCCTTGACACACATGCACAATCCCTTACATTATGCCAGTATTTACCATCTTATAAATCAACAATGTGTTGAGTAATTGTTTTGCATATTTCAAACGAGTCTGATAGGCTACTGTTTTATTCAGTTTGTTCAATTCAGTTATTCCTTTAAAACATGTCACAACCTAGTTTTATTTCAGTCAGAATTACCTTTATTTCTTGTGAAAATCCCCCAAACCTTTTGGCTGTTGGGATTCCAGCAGTTTCATGCACTATTAAACAGTAGGCTATATAATATAACAGGCTATAATATAATATAACATAATATAATATAATATAATATAATATAATATAATATAATATAATATAATATAATATAATATAATATAATATAATATAATATAATATAATTAATATAATATAATAATGGAATTTGTAAAAATCTAAATGGCAGGCAGTACCGCGGCGGCACTGATGGCAGGTCTTTTACACCTGCTTCAAGATACTGCGCGTCACGTGACAGGGAGAGTGATCAGGCGCGCGTGCCGCTCGACTTAAGACACTTCATGCTGATCTTCTTCTCTTGTGCCGCATTTACTTTACCGGGAGATGGCGATTATATATTGAACCTACACATACACACAGCCGAAGAGTGATGACTGTAGAAGCTGGAAAGAAAGGGAGGACATTTCGCCCCTGAAGAAGAGGAGCGCGCTTTGGAGATTGAAGCTAAAATGCGAAGACTTTTGTTTCCTCGTTATAATGAATGTAACAAACTTATAGCCTACTAATGTTTTCACCTGAAGATGGGGTTTTACGTACTGATTGGATTCCATTTTCTCTTATTTACGTTACTGTGTGAGGACGGTTGCGCGCAGGTGTTCAATCTCAGTCTCTCCATAGAGGAAGGTTTACCTGCAAAAACTATTGTAGGGGATTTAAGTGTTGGACTGCCGGCGCAAAACCAAATTTCTGGATTCTTTATATCTGAGAGCAGAGATTCAGATGTGTTCAGAGACTTTGAGATCAATGGAGACACCGGGATCATCTCCACCGCCGTGGTGTTGGATCGAGAGCGCACAGATAAGTACGAGTTCGCGGCCGCCGCCTTAACAGGAGAGGTTATTAAAGTAAGCATCGAGGTGAAGGACGTGAACGACCATTCCCCTGTATTCCCTGTAAAAACAATCCATCTGAATGTGTCTGAATTAAGCCCTCCAGGAATCCAATTTGAGTTGGAAGGAGCTCAGGACCAGGATAAGGGTGATTATGGCACCCAGGGCTACAGAATTACAGATGGAGACGTGAGGAAACTTTTTAAAGTGGAGATCCGCAGCAGTGGAGGTGGAGTGTTCAATTTAGACCTTATTCTGCTAGCAAGATTAGATAGAGAAACTACAGCCTTCTACAGTTTTACAGTTGAGGCATTTGATGGTGGTGTACCTCCCAAAACAGGCCAGTTGCAAGTGCATATTACTGTGCTTGATGAAAATGACAACCAGCCTGTGTTCAATCAGACAGAGTATCATGCTGTCTTATTGGAAAACACCCCATTAAAGACACCAGTCTGCCAGGTATTTGCGACAGACTCAGATCTTGACAGCAATGGTAAAGTCACCTATGAGATAAACCGCCGCCAAAGTGATCCAAATGAGTTTTTCATTATTGATAATTCCTCGGGTATCATTAGTGTAAATAAGCTTTTGGACTATGAAAACCAGTCTTTTTTTGAGCTCATTGTGACAGCATGGGATTCTGGGATTCAGCCTGAATCATCCAGCACATTTGTTAGTATTAAAGTACTGGATGTCAATGACAACCGGCCAAATATTAGCATCCTGTTCCTAAATGAGGCCGGAGCACCTGAAGTATCAGAAGGAGCGAGAACTGGAGACTATGTTGCCAGGATTGCAGTTTCAGATCCAGATTTAGGAGATATCAAGGAGATTGATGTTCTCCTCCAAGGTGAGGATGGGACGTTCTCCCTCAAATCCACAGATGATTTTCTTTATGTTCTCTGTGTGGATGGCCCTCTGGACCGAGAGATAAAGGACTTGTATGAACTCACTGTGACTGCCACAGATTTCGGCTCTCCTCCTCTGAGCTGTGAGATAACATTTCAGGTTCAGGTCACGGATGTGAATGACAACCCACCCGTTTTTGATCAAAACATCTATGAGGAGAGCATTCCTGAAGATGTGCGTGAGGGAACCGCTCTCTTCGAGTCAAGGCCACGGACAGAGATCTAGGAGGGGATTCTGGAATCATCTACTCTATTGTACAGTCAGAGCAGGAGCATCTGTTGAACATAGATCCGACATCAGGTCTCATTACTGCTGCTGCAGGCCTAGACCATGAGAGAGAATCGGAACTGAGGTTCTTGGTGGTGGCTTCTGATGGTGGTTCTCCTTCTCTGTCCTCCACAGCCACTGTGACCATCCACGTGGTGGATGTCAATGACAATAAACCCATATTCCAACAACAGTTCTATAATGTAACCATCAACGAGCACACAGCTGTTGGGACATGCATCTTACAGGTAATTATTATTACGCTCCTTTTCATGAAATTGCACTGTAGCCAGTTTGATGGTGATACAAATATGCCACTATTATTTGTAAGAAAAAAAAGATTTGTCAATATTAAAGTATACCCAGAAATAAAAATTATGTCATGATTTGTTCACCCTCATGTTGTTTCAAACCTGAATGACTTACTTACACAAAAGGAGATATTTAATAAAATGTTGTAATTGTTTGGGTAACCAAAGCAAAAACTGATATGAATTAGACATAAAAAGAATACCGTCATATTATCACCATTAAATTTGTTTTCATTTTTTGGTGAACTATCCCTTTAACTTGTAAACAAACAAGCAAGGATTAAACCGGTGCACAACAAATAAATCATTATAGGGATCACAAGGTCAGAAGAAACACTCAGTTACTCTCACAACACCACACACTTGCTCTCAAAACGGAGACAGTACTAAGACTTTTTGTTGAGACAAAGACAGCAGTGTTGCAAAATAGCATAACACACTGCTCACTGCTTTGCCTCCTTGTGTGAAAAATGGTTGCCTGGCACAAGTGTGCTCCGCATGACAAATTAAATCGTATATATATATATATATATATATATATATATATATATATATATATATATATATATATATATATATATATATATATATATATATATATATATATATATATAATACCAACCCCAAACTTTTGAACAGTAGTGTACCTTGAGTTCACCATCAAGCCCTTTTCATTAATTTGAATAAATATACATTTACAAGGATCTTAAACATTTTAGTTAAAAATTATTTTGTTGTCTCTCTCCAGCCACCCACATTGATTGTATGTTTTAAAAAATTCAGAACAATTAGTTTTTCTTGACGTATATTGGATTTACAGAACTGTGCAAAAGTTTTAGGTGCTACAAAATTGCTGTAGAGGGAGAATGTTCAAAAACAACACCTTGAACAGTTTTTATTATATCAGTAAACTTTATAAAACTAAATCAAATCAATATTTGTCGTGACCACCATTTGCCTTCAAATCAGCACTAATTCTAGATATACTTTGTGCATCGTTTTTAAGGATGTTTGAATCTTAGAGAAGTTTCAATAATTCTGTTAGACTTTAGTCTTAATTGCTCTTCTCTTCATGTAATCCCAGACTGACTCTGTGATGTTGAGATCTGGGCTCTGTGGATGCCACACCATCTGTTGTAGGACTCCATGTCCATACAAAATTCTCACTGGATTATTATTACAATATTTGCATAAGGAATGTGTACATCTGAAATTGTTATTGGTCTCACTTTATATTAGGTGGCCTTAACTACTATGTACTTACATAAAAAAATAAGTACAATGTACTTATTGTGTTCATATTGTATTGCAAAACACTTTTGCTGAGATTGAGATGGGATGCGGGTAAAGTTGGGGACAGGTTTAAGGGTAAGTTTAAGGGTAGGGTTAGGTGTAAAGGAAGTGTCAACAGTGTAATTATAAATGTAACTACAGAAAGTTATTACAGATGTAATTACATGAACGTAATTTTTAAAATGTAAGTACAATGTAAAAAGATGTAGGTACACAATAAGTGCATTGTATCAAATGATTAATTTAAATCAGTATATACAGTAAGGCCACCTAATATAAAGTGGGTCCTTGTTATTTCCTACTGACACGCTAAAACAGAATATATAAATAACCATCTAAAGGCAAATGTTTTTTGTAAAAGATCTGTATATTGTGAGAACATGTTTGATAGGTATTTACTTTGGCCATAATTTCAGAGGACATATTTTTAGATATCTATCTTTTTGATCATAGCCGCTATCAGCTTTGCGTGCAGAACGTGTTTCTGTAATTTATGATCTCAGACAGTTGCTTTTAGACTTTGACCAGAAGTCCCAGTCCTTCCACCCACCACTGAGCTCATAAAAGCCAGTATAATATCTCTTTTATAACAGAAAGGCTGAGATCATGAGGCGCTGCTAAAGACAGGACAGAACTCATACCCCAATGATTCAGCAACAGGCAACTTTTGGTGAAGATCTAATGATTTAAACTAAGCAACATTTTCTGCTGTGTGTAATCATTATATAGCAAATTTGAATGGAAAGCTTAAAGACCCCTTGTGTATGGCTCGAACACTTTTCACAGAATAAAAAATTAAAAAGGTAATTGCGACTTTTTATCTCACAATTCATTTCTCGCAATTGCAAGTCATAAAGTCAGAAGTGCGAGATAAAGTCACAATTACCGTTTTTATTTTTTATTCTGTGGCGAAAGAAGGCTTCCATTGAAAAGCGTGCTTGTCAAGCCAGGCTTTATATTTTTTATTCTATATATGAAGTCGCAATTGCAAAATATAAAGTAAGAATTGCGTGATATAAAGTAGCAACTCGCAATTCTGACTTTATAACTTTATAGCTCGCAGTTGTGAGTTTATATCTCGCAATTTTGAGAAAAAAAATCATAATTGTGCGATGAAAAGCCCCAATTATCTTTAAAATGTATTCCGTGGCGGAAACAAGCTTCCATACTTTCCTTTCCAGTGTTGATGTAATAAAAATAGTCATTTCTCATTTCAGGTTTATCCCCTTTGAAAAAAAAAAACACAATATACTATAGCTGTCACAGTTGATTATGTTTTTGGGAGAAGGACATTCACAGTCTAGAGCGCATTTGATTGGACATATCTGTTTAGTGCAGGATGAGTCATCAATTTTTTTGGTCAGATTTTCTGAAAGACAAACTGACCAGTCTGCTAAAAAACATTTCAGTTAATATACTGTTAACAATGTTATCACAATCTAGACCACTTAGAATTCGTGAGGTATTACAAAAGACGCATTTTAGCGTAGGCTTTAAATGTAATAAAATATGTTAAAATTATGTATAATAATGTTGTAGTAAAGCTAATTGACTCTCCATCCAACCTGATCTTATGAGAAATTGGTGAATTGGTTGTGAATTTGTACAATTTGATTAATAGAAAATGTAAGATTTTTTAATAAAGAATTACACATGGAGGGCCACTCCAACCCTAAACCTAACCATCAGAGGGAATAAACATATTGCATGCAAACATATGAATGAGATTGTATGAATTTGCCATCCATTCATCAAAACATAAAATTGTTATGAATTGAGCTGTTTGAAAAGACATCTCTTCAATTAGTTACACATTACACAGTCTTTCAGCATCTGCACATAACTTGGAAATCTCAAGTGCTTGGATGATGTTTTTCAGTGGTATTATGGGTTTTATACATCTGAAAGAGTGAAGATGGAAGCGCTAATCTGAGACACCCTTTGCTGTGCCAACACCATAACCAAAGTTAATGAGATAAAGCTTGCCCATATGGTCATTTTGTTGCTCCTAATACACATATAGTTTATTAGGCTCCTAGTTTTAGAAGGATGGTTCAGTTAATGTATAACCTGTGCAGAATTATTAACAGATTAATAATTAATTAATTGTGCAAAATGTCTGTGAAATGTAAAAAAAAAATATATATATATATATATATATATATATATATATATATATATATATATATATATATATATATATATATATATATATATATTAAAAAGGAATAGTAGGGTGACCACAACATTATATTTAGAGTGATTCTAGCATTGGAGTATAAGGAAATTATATCAGCTGTAGGTATAAATAAGATTTACCTTAATTATAAATTTCCATCTGTTCCAGGTCACTGCCATAGATGCTGATGATGCTGAGTTTGGATCAGTCCGATACTCTCTGTATGATGACCACCCTTTCTTTCACATCAATTCTGTTACTGGGGAAATATGTGTGTCTCAAGATATTGATCATGAAGCTGGCCTTGTGACCTTTGACTTGTTGATTAAAGCTGAAGATCAAGTGAGTTCAAGTTTGTTAATTCTGGTATTTTAAAAAATGTCATATAAGAAGATAGTAATTATGTTTTCTTTTTGAATAGGATGGGCTCAGTTCGCAGACATTTGTCCACATTGATGTGGAGGATGTGAATGATAATGCTCCTGTTTTTAACCCTGAGAAATATGTCACGAGTGTGAGCATCCATGCTCAACCTGGCATTGAGCTCTTCAGCATTTTTGCTACTGACCAAGATTCTGGAAACAATGGAAAAATCATCTATGAGCTTCTGCCTGGAGATTCTGCCTCTTTATTCACTGTGGACCAGTCAACAGGTAACATGCCCCAAGTCAATATGTGTTTATCTGGGACTGAAATCTGTGTTGCTTGCCACATTGCAGCTGACCTTTATTTATAGTACATGAAACCACAATGTTCACTTAAGATAGTCTTTTATTTTAAATAAATTATAAAGCCATAGTCATAGTCTATCTAACAGTGAAGATAACGCATATAATCTGTTTAGAAATCATAGTGCATCCTTGTCTTGACAGTCAGACTGAGAGTTTCCCATAGCAGTAATTGCTTTTGTCAAGTCCCAGTTGGAAGCCTGTGGATTTACACAGCATCTTCTTAAATACTTGCTGTCGACATGGGTGCAAACTGAAAGCTGTGTGATGTGGCATACAGCAATGAGTGCCTACAGAAATCTGTGATTAGGCTTTAAATGATGACTGATGTACTCAGTTATTTTATTATAAAATGTTGAAATTGTGCCAAAGTGAAAGACATTCAGTGAACAAAATCATTAGTTTTGCTAAGTGTTCATTTTTCATCTGGCAACAATATAATACTAATATACTGTGATGTTCTGAGTAATTATGTAATTAATTATAGTACAGTGAGACTAATATAGATACAACAATGTACTTTTAGTTATTTTAAATATAACAATCTATAGGGTAAAACAAGTTAAATATAAAAATCACATTAATAGTCTAAATTGATTTGGTAAATACAGATATTAAAATCATTTGTATAGCATGTGTTACTCTCACTGACCATGGCCTTTCGCACGCATAGAGCTACTGCTGAGCTGTGTTGTTTGGCGTGCTGCATGATGCATTACAGTAATCAGATTAGACTGTAACGAAGTAGGGGGGGTCTGCTCTTTATTTTTCCATAATCCCATTACAATCACAGTTCTGCCATTAATTGTTACATATTCTCTCTCTTTTATTTGGTTGCATTTAGAAGACAGCAGTTGAGAGTATGCAGCAGTGAGTGACACACATTAACAATTCTAAGTTGTCCTAGGTGTGCTTAATCTTAAGTAGTGCTTATGCCTAGTTCACACTGCCCGATTTTAGCCCCGATTTTGACTCGCTGAAAGGTTTTGTGAAATCGCCGACAAATGCCCGAAATCATTGCCAAATTGGTGCTCGTGCACGCGAGTGACAATCAAGTGTGAATGATCAAAGACACGATCAGAGAGAATCGCAGACGAGTCGCAGACGTCCGCGAGATATTTTGACCTGTCGGCGATTCAAACTCCTGCTGTGTGAAATGCGCTCTGACTGAAAATTACATCGGCAATGACTAACAGCCAATGAGAGAGCAAGATAATGGGCAGCGGGGTGTTCAGGGAGGAGTTATAGACCAGAATATCAGTATTTTAATAGATACATTTACAGTTCTATCAAACAGAAACAAAGCCCAAACATTTGCACGTCCAGCCGCAGCAGCAGAACATTGCAAAATTATTTATTTACCTCAAACTTTCTTTGCAGTCATTGCTCCCTGTGTCTCTCCAACAATTTCCTCCGCCATAATATTTTTAAATGTTCTCCTTTTCGCTGCAAATCAGCACACAGTCAATTTGGAGCGCAAACTTTCTGCAGTTTATCATTTTTAATAACAATTCCAGTCTGACGAATGTGTGATCTCGCGTTGTTTACTTGTCACATCGCACGTGTTTTTGTTTGGGAACGTTGGGAAACGTAGTTTGCGCACCAGAGAGAGAGAGTTGTCGGTGATTCTTTCTCTTGTACAATCATGCGGTGTGAAACCCCCTGTCGCCGATCCATCGTGCAGTGTGAACACAGCAGTGACTGAATGCTACCCCAGATAGTCATGCAGTGTGAAAAAAGCAGTGATCCGACCAGTTTGAAAATCATGCAGTCTGAACTCGGCATTAGGGAAATCCATGCTAAGCATCATTGGTTCAGAGCTTTTTGACATTATGTACCACACCAGGTGAAGTGAATAACACTGATTATCTGATTATCTCTTCATCACGGCACCTGTTAGTCTGTGGAATATATTAGGCAGCAAGTGAACATTTTGTCCTTAAATTTGATTTGTTAGAAGCAGGACAAATGAAAAAAGAAGTAGAAAAGGGAGAAAAAAACCAGCGACAGGGTTATGGGCGGCCAAGGCTCATTAATGCTCGTGGGGAGCGAAGGCTGGCCCTTGTGGTCCGATCAAACAGATGAGCTACTGTAGCTCAAATTGCTCGAGAAGTTAATGCTGGTTCTGATAGAAAGGTGTTAGAATACACAGTGGATCACAGTTTGTTGCGTATGGGGTTGCATAGAGCCCTGTCCACCGTCGAAAGTGGCAACAGTGTGCACGTGAGCATCAGAGCATATGTGGGATGAGCTGAACAAACAAGTCCAGTCATCATATTGTTATGCCTGATCGGTGTATATATCTATCTCACTACTTAATTTAAAGATAAAATAGTAAATATCACATGCATAACTTTCTGTGCACTGGGAATTATATTTTGCTCATGTGCATCTGTGCTTTGCTAGATTCTCAGCGCTGTCAACAAAAGTCCTACTTCCGACTCTTACTGACCTAACAACATTTTGAAAAGGTAAATGTTGGTAATTAAAAAATGGCAAATATTGGCCGATATGTTGTCTTCTGTGAAATATCGGTGGGCTAGCAATTTTGAATTCCTTTTTTCTTGTTTGTTGTTTTGGGTATGCAGATGCTAGGGACGTCAAAAACAAACAGCTAAAAAAAATACATACAGATTAATCTTTCTACCTTCATTTGCGTGCCACTGATTACCTTTCTGTGTGCCAGTGGGGGCATGCATGCCTAAATTATCCACCCCTGGTTTAAATCAACAGATGCTAAGGATTTTAAGTTAAATCAAGGTGAAAGAATCTAGCAGGACCCCAACCATCTGTTAAAATTGGAACTAGCCACAAACATATCCACCATATCAACATAAGTGATGGATGTTAACTAATGTTTGTTTAAAGTTTGTTTAGTTTATTAAAATAATCTGAGAGAGGGTAAGATAGTATACAATAAAAAAAATAATCATCATAACCTTGTGTTCAATGAGTTTCTTAGTTATCTATCAGTCAAAGAATTTCCTTTTATTAGAAATTAACCTTAACATATTTCATAGCATTAATTACTAAGGTTTTTAAATTCAGTTCTCTTACATTTAAGTCTGTAATCTTCTTATAGGCAAATGTAAACTACATTTTCACTGCATAGCTAGGACCTTATGAATGTGTCCTCTAAGATGCTAATGTAGGTTTTGTGTGTTCTTCAGGTTCTGTCTACCTGAATTCTTCGCTTTCCCAGCTGCGCAGTAGCAGCTTGAAACTGTCTGTCTCTGCTCAGGACGGAGGAGGCATGTATGCCATTCATCCTGCTAACCTCACCGTGAACATCTTGCAGAGTGACCAGCCCCCTGCCCTTTTCCAGAAAGCCCACTACACCTTCTCTATCTCTGAGGATGCACCCGTGGGCTCCACCGTTGGTTTGGTTCAGGCGGTTACTCCTGCCAGTGAGTTTTCTGTGCCTTTTTTTTCTAAAATGTTATGCCTGTCACACTGTGTCCTGTTTGAAACTGAACTGTGTGAGGCCATAGTTGAAGAAGAAACCTATTTGGTTATATTTGTTAACAATTAGTTAACAGTTTAGATAACATTAACTAACAACTGAACAACACCTGTATGCAGCATTATCAAATCTTTGTTAATGTTAATGTACATTGTACATGTACTAATAATTAGTACATGTACTAATGCATCTATTAAAATTAATAGCTGAATTTATTAGCACTAGTTAACTCATTAGTCAGCATGAACTAACAATGAATAACACCTGTATACAGATTTCAGTAAAGTCCAGCAAAACCCCTAATAAATGCTATTTTCCTGTTAAATAACATGAGTAAAGCACCCAAAAAAACATTAGAAACACATTAACTGATGTTAATGTGGAAACCTTTATAATGAGATTCACAAAAGCATATTTACTTTTGATAAAGTGTTTCATTGTTAGTTCATGGTAACTATTGCTTTAAGTAATATTGAAGCAGAGCATGCACCCTGAATGTTTGGAAATGTATATGTATAAATGAACATAAACTAAGATTATGTTATGATGTTTTAAGGAGGTGTTATTTCATGTTAGTTCACATTAACTACTGCATTAAATGTAAAAAAAAAAAAGAAAGGAAAAAAGTAAGCCATTATTGTTAAGAAATTAATTAATATATGTACATTAACTTAAATTAAACATTAACTAATGCTGTAAACACTTGCTTATTGTTGGTTTGTGTTGACTAATGCGTTAATTACTGTTAACAATTTAAGCTATTAATGTTAAGAATTATATATGTATGTAAATTAAAATAAACAAAGATCACTAATGCTATAAATGTTCCTTGTCAATTGTTAGTTAATGTTAACAAATGCATTAACTAATGTTAACAAATACAACCTTGTTGTAAAGTGTTAACACGTTTTTATGTTCTTTACAAGTAGATTCGATAAAATAGAGAAAATATCAAACCACATATTATTTCACTAAATGAGTGTTGATCATTGAAATATCTGTTTCCAGTATCAATAATCAAGGTGTCAAAACACACATCCACCCTTTTTTATAGCTTTCCTTGCAGTGGCAAGTATTTCCAGACATTGTTACCCCAATGACTAATCCCGCTTGTGGGTCAGGGATAAGCTGATCAGAGTGTTAAATATCAGTCTAGTTGGCAGGGTTGTTAAGGTAGAAAACAAGATATTCTGTGCTCTGTTTCTTTTGGCTCTCTTAGTCTACAATGAATTGTTTTAGTGAACAGTATCTCATGCTCAGTAGTTAGCTATATTAGGATTAATCACACGTACTTAACCTGTTCAGTGATTCACAACTACGCGCTTTGAGGTCATTCTAGTTTTTTAATATAATTGTATGCTGTTGTGATGTAGAATATATATGGGCTTTTGTGGAAATGCCTAAAAGATGACATACATAGAGGACTGGTAGCAGTTGTTATTTGGATGTGCAGTAAGAATGTACCAGTTTTAATAATAAAACGAAGTATAATGAACATTGAATTACTTTTAAAACACTCCATTCTTGATTTATTTTTATTAGTTTTTTGCTCACGCACATGCACACACAAATGTTTAGCCTTCCTCGTTCATAGCAGTAGACAGTCAGTTGAGGTTAAAGTTTAGATTAGCTGATTAACCCTCTCTTTAAGTCAAATGAAGGGCCGGAATTTCTGAGTTTCTGAGTTGAAGAGGGGGGCAAATCCCTTAATCTCTGGGGGCTTTGGTTTTCTCCAGCTGTATCAAGGTCTCAACTGTCAAACAATAGGATAACGGCAGTACTGCTATTAAAACATATGGCAGGGTTAAGTATGTCCATATTTTCTAAATTTATAAGCATATTGTTTGTATATAAATATATATATATACATATGGAATGGCATAAATACACCGATCAGGCATAACATTTTGAAGTTTATAACACTGATTATCTCTTCATCTGATTATCACGGCACCTGTTAGTGGGTGGGATATATTAGGAAGCAAGTGTGTCCTAAAAGTTGATGTATAAGTCAGAAGCAGGAAAAATGGGCAAGCGTAAGGATTTGAGCGAGTTTGACAAGTCCACCTGTCCACTGACGAAAGCGCTAACAGTGGGCACGTGAGCATTATATTTGGACCACAGAGCAATGGAAGAAGGTGGCCTGGTTTGATGAATCACATTTTCTTTTACATCCCTTGGATGGCCAGGTGTGTGTGTGAGGCTTACCTGGGGAACACATGGCACCAGGATGCACTGTGGAAAGGAGGCAGTGTGTTGCTTTGGGCAATGTTCTGCTGGGAAACCTTGGGTCCTGCCATCCATGTGGATGTTACTTTGACATGTATCAACTACCTAAGCATTGTTGCAGACCATATACACCCTTTCATGGAAACAGTATTCCCTGGTGGCTGTGGCCTCTTTTAGCAGGATAATACGCCCTGCCACAAAGCAAAAATGATGTGAGAAGCACAACGAGATTGAGGTGTTGACTTAGCCTCCAAATTCCCAAGATTTCAATCCAATTGGGCATCTGTGGGATGTGCTGAACAAACAAGTCCGATCAATGGAGGCCCGCCTTTGCAACTTCTTCATCTTCATCTTCTTCTAACATCTTGGTGCCAGATACCACAGCAAACCTTCGGGGGTCTAGTGGGGACACTAAATTTTTCAACTAAATATCCAAATAAATTGAATCATTAAACTAAATTAACAATATAAACTAAATTACTAATCTAATTACTGATCTACAGTATATCCCATATTTCACTGTATGATAATTTAAATATATTCTGTTGCATTATTTTCCTGTTTAACACTGTAAAGCTGCTTTGAAACAATCTGCATTGTTAAAAGCGCTATATAAATAAAGTTGGCTTGACTTGACTTGACTTGACTAGTGGAATCTCATGCTTCAACGGGTCAGGGCTGTTTTGGCAGCAAAAGGGGGACCAACACAATATTAGAAGGAGGTCATAATGTTATGCCTGATCTGTGTATATATAATGGCAGAGTTAAAAATCTTGTGTCAACTATGCCTGTAAGAACTAACTGTCATATTGATGATATTTTGCTGGTATTTGTCTTTCTAATTGCAGATTCTTTGGATGGAGTCTCATACGTCATATCTTCAGGTGATCTACAAGGTCTTTTTTCAGTGGATGCCCAGACGGGCATCATAACCACTGCCCAGCCCCTGGACCACGAGTCCATCTCTTATGTTCTCTTGACCATACAATTCCACACAGGAATCCATCCTATCTACAGCAGTGCTCAGGTCAATGTCTCCATCATAGATGTCAATGACAATCCTCCTGTTTTCCAGAAAACCTCAGAACACATCACCATATCTCATAACACACCTCCAGGAACGGCACTCTTCATTGCACATGCCCACGACAGTGACAGCAACCTTAATGGCAGAATTCACTATATGTTACGTCCTGAGAGCCACTTGTTTATTATTCAGCCCCATCTTGGGACTCTTATGCTGAATGCCGACCTCTCAAGAGATTCCAGCCAAAGGTACGAGCTCATTGTTATAGCGGAGGATGAGGGTCATCCTTCACTAAACTCTACATTGGGGCTTGTGATAAAGATAGATTCCTTAGGCTCTGTGGAAGACACACTAGCCTTTGAAACTTTGGTTTACCAGGTGGAAATCGGAGAAAGTGCTCCAAAAGACACCAGAATGATTCAGGTACGTGCTCATGGAACCAGATCCCAGCCAGAAGCGCCCCCTGTCATCACTTACTCTCTTAAACCCCTCTCTGGAGTCCCACCTTTCAGGATCCATCCAGAGACTGGATGGATGATTGTATCTCACGGTCTGGACTATGAAACTGAACCCATGTATAGATTTTGTGTGTGTGCAAAGG
Organism: Gobiocypris rarus; assembly: GCA_023029165.1. Lineage (NCBI taxonomy): Eukaryota > Metazoa > Chordata > Actinopteri > Cypriniformes > Gobionidae > Gobiocypris > Gobiocypris rarus. Next base: position 23,149,812 of record CM040914.1, on the reverse strand, counting down.
CAGAAAATAGCAAAACAGAGGCCACAGCAACAGTGGTCATCACGGTTCAGGATGAGAATGACAATAAGCCAGTGTTCAGCAGGGATGTGTACTTCTTCAGCGTGCAGGAGGGACCGTCTCCTCATGGCCTGGTTGGAACGGTAAAAGCTACAGACAGAGATTCGCTTAACAATGGAGTGTTGTCCTACATCCTGCTGTCTGATGGAAAATACTTTCGCATCAATACACGAACAGGTCAGAATTACTGTCGAATTATTGATGTATTTCATGTATTGTAAATGATCTTTAAACTGCTTTGTCAAAAAAGCGTTGCGAAAAGCGAAAAAAGAAAAAAGAAAAAAGAAAGAAAAAATGTTGAGGCATTAAGTTCTGCTTATGTGAATGTGCACAGACTTAGTCAAAGCTTTTTTACATATTTTTTTTTTATTTTGAATAATACTAAAACTGAAACTGACTAAAATAAAACGAACTAATCATATAAAATAAAATTAAAATTACATTTAAATTCTAAGTGAAAATAGTTTCCAAGTAAAGCTTAAACCTTTTTTCAGTGTATCAGTCTCTCTGACGGTCTGTTGTCTTTCTCTTTCTCTTTCTCTGGCTGCAGGAGAGATCATAAACCTGGTGGCTTTGGATCGTGAGGAGCAGGCGCAGCATGTTTTAAGGGTGATGGTCACAGATCAGGGTCGACCTCGTCTCAACACCACCACTATTGTTCGCATCCTTGTCACAGACGTCAACGATAACTCCCCACAGTTCACACACCTACCTTCAACGAAAGAGCTAAACGTACAGGTCAATACTTTTTTAAGTAAACACGAGCAATACAAAATATAATTGTACATTTTATAATTTTATTATTAAAGTTAAATGAACCTTCTGGTCAATTATACAGTTCACGTACATTGATTATTTATAACAGGAGTCGGCAACCTTTTTGTCATGAAGTGCCATTTTTAGGTTTTTCTAGTTAATCACAGTGCCATTACTGGCCCTCCCCCATGTATAAATGCACATAACCATATTTTGAATGTTCATAGCGGCTTAATTTAAAAATTAAGAAATTTTACAGTTGAAACCTGATATTCAAAAATTACTTGATCAATCATAAACTTGCTTATTTGATTAATAACAGAAATAGTGCATAACCTTACATTTTATGAACCAATTTTACATTTTTGTCAAAATCCTACAAGTTTGTTCGTTTTCAGACTTAAATTAAACTTTGAATAACAGATTTCAAAAGCGATTATTGAACCTCACTATGTGTGAACGAAGTTTGCACATCACCATCATTGTGGTGTTTGGAATGTTTAATAGGACTCTATATACTAAGTAGAATATCTTGAAATGTATAGCATTAAAGGTGTCATGAACTGGCTTTTTACATTTTTTTTATATTGTTGTCTATGGTCAACTTATGACGTCCGTGTGGTTTTTACATTCAAAAACATCATAATGAATAAGTAATAGGCTATTCCCTATCCTAGTTTTGAACCTCTCTCCTGGAACACTCGGTTTTTATTGGCGTGGAAACGGCAACCGGAAAGATTCACCCAGATTCACACAATGATTCATCTCTCATCCATCCGGATTGATTGGAATGTTAATTTTGATTACTTGGCCTGCCCGATCGGTGGATATAACCGCAAACCGTGCATCAACTAACACACACACACACACACACAAGCCTCACTGCAGAGTCAGACAAATCAAGGCATGATCAAAACTTCTGCGATTGCATTTTTCCTTTAAATATCAAGAGAGAGTAAACAACACAGTTGGTAGCTCGTTTGGAAAACACATAGCCCCAGGACATTGGGCTTTGCATCCCCTGGTCCATAGGCTACATGTCTGAGTCTGATCAGTGATCATGTATCATAGCGCAACACCTCAAATAAAGGATTCTCCAGCACTGTGATAGCGTGCTACGTTATGTTCAGTTAGACACTTACACATAATCAATATCAAACGATCTGTAGCAAATCAGTACTATCACATATTTAAAAAAACAAATATTTTTACTCACATTAGGGTGTTGCTTCATTCATTCATGTAATCTCATCCTGTCTGCAAATCCGGTCTCTTGTTTACAAACAAATCCATGGTGAAATGAAGGAACAAACTTGCAATATCTTCCCCACTTGAGCTGGATATTCATTAAAAATAAAGTTCATCCATGCATTCATAATATTGGAATCAGAATGAAGCTTATGCGGCATGTTTATTGCTTGGAATTTTAATCCGGTTTGTTTGTAGGTTATTTATCATGTCAGGCACGAATTGGTGGGTGGGTCTACAGAATCAGGCTTTGTACTTCTTCTGTTGAGGCAGTGTTTCACCACATGATGACGTCACAGCCTGGCATATTCTGAGATTGATCGTTTGCTGAGCCTGGTGTCAATAAAAGCTTTTCTTTGACTAACAAGGAAATTTTCAGCTCTGAAACTTACAGGATATTCTTATATTACCATGACCTTTTATACATCAAAAGCTCAAGGGAAAGTTGATTTCTCAATTCATGACACCTTTATCTGCTTTTTTCAGACTAAACTATACTCTTTCAGTAAAACTGACTTAACTTGTTTGATACATCTGCTATTTTGACCTGCGTCATGCTATCAGATGCTCATGTGCAGCGGCCTCTCTAATGGTTTGTCAGAGTTGCACGATTACATTGACTTACGCAGTTTAATTCTCACACTTCAATAATATCTGTCTCTTAACACGATAGGTTAACTTGATAAAATGCCTCTCTCTTTTGCTTATGTGCCAATGATTACCCATCCCCTTGTCATAGATTGCAGACCCCTGATCTATGATGTGGTATCCACAGAAGTAAAATGTTTCAGTGACATTTACTTCTGAAAGTAAATGTATGTCTTTATGTTGTAAATGCATTATACCATTTAAAAGTTTGGGGCCGGTAAGATTATTATTTTTATTCAGCAAGGGTGCATTAAATTGATCAAAAGTGACTGTAGACTTTTACATTGTTATAAAAACTATTTTATATATATATATATATATATATATATATATATATATATATATATATATATATATATATATATATATATATATATATATATATATTTTTTTTTGTTTTTTTTTTCAACATTGATAATAACAAGAAATGTATCTTCAGAACCAAATCAGCATATTAGAATTATTTATGAAGCATCATATGACACTGACTGCTGTAATGATGCTGAAAATTCAGCTTTGCCATCACAGGAATGGATTACATATATTGTAAATACACATCAATATAATAAAATAGAACATATTTTATGTTTATTATTATTATTATTATTATTATTATTTATTTTTTTATTTTTTTATTATATATCATCATTTTATTTTATTTGTGATCAAATAAATGCAAAAATTCAATGTACTGTTAATTACTTTGGATAAAAGCATCTAACAAATGCATATACAGTATGGAAATATTTATATGTCTTTTTGTGCAGGTGTGGGCAGGCATTCCAGTGAATTCTGTTGTAATCAGTATGTTTGCTAAAGACCTGGATGCTGGAGAGAATGGAACTGTCAAGTTCTCCTTAAAAGGTAAACTGATGACGAGAGGTCATCTGATTTTTTTTTTTTACAATTTATTACATTTGAGTTTATATCCCTCTGATTGAATGGAATATTTATTTGTGGTTTAATCTGGGATGTCTTGTTTTCTTCCACATGCTTTTAGATAATCAGCTGGGCCACTTTATTATTGATAGTCGTAATGGTGATGTCAAGGTGACACCACTATTCTCCTCAAACCTGCAGATGCGCTACACCCTGAGAGTGGTTGCCACAGACAATGGGCTTTTTCCTCTGGAGGAGACTGCAGTTGTTCACATACAAGTGAGTGAAATTGGTTCAGACATATAACAACACTGTATGTGTCAGAGTAGACTGTTACTTATAGATTTTTCGTTACACTTTATTTCAGGTGTCTTTGTCACTCTGTAATTATGCATTTAAGTTATATTACAATATTATATAATATCTAGTAATATTACATAACTACATGACCTTCTATTGGGTTAGGATTAGGTTTGGTTTATGGTTAGTTGCATGTAATTTTGCATAATTTATTGTTATTACTATAGTAATTAACATGTAACATATGTAACAATGACACTGTAAAATAAAGTGTTGCTGATTTTTCTATTCTGTGTGCAATCTAATGAAAACTTGCATCTTATAGTGCAGCATTTATCATTTATCTGTACATTTTTTGGGGCGGAATCTGTTTATTTAATTGCAAATTGACATGATAAGGAATTCAACCTGGTGGATTTCCTGTGCCAAAACTGTCCCTACATGAATTACAACAATCAAAGTTCAAAGCAAAGTGAGATATTTTCTTTTAAAGAAATCACTTTTTAAGGACTACAACACTAACCCAGGTTAGTGACATCGCTAACCCTAAAATTTACATAAACCCTGCACCCAGGAACATACAACAAAGGGACTGAGGCCATGTTAAGAAGAGGAAGAGTTGTTGTAGTAAAGCACATTTAGGAGGAGTCGCTCAAGCTGTCACATCTGCCTCTTTTCATGTTTATTGAAATACAGTAGGTAACACAAATGCAATAGCATGTCATAAAAGCAAGATGACATCATAAGTTATAACTGTAATTGAACTAAACTATACCTGTTCCTCAAGCAGAATATTCTCTGGCTCTGAAGGCATCTTACAACACTTCCCACACAAGCGATTTATAGATTATCATGACACAATATGCTAATCAGTGACTTGAAGATAGTTAACTCCACATCAGCTACATAAATTCATCAACTAACCATTCAGAAACATCCTGTTGCATTCTACATTTTGTCACTTCTTCTTGAGTCTTTCCGTCATTGTCTGACTCCGGTTTGAATATAAAAGTCTGAACAGTTTCTGACATTTTCAGTTGTGTCTGTGTGAGGTAATCAGAGCTGCCAAAACAAGTTCTTGAAGCACTGCCCTCTTCTTGCAAGGGGTCTTATTTTAAACTAGTTAATAGCAGTTACTAGAATGTTAATATTGTGTTACTGTGGTTATTTATTAATGACGGAAAGTATTCTAAAGTGTTACCGCAATGATAAATAACTTTGCAACTACATGTAATCTAACTTAGCCTATTAGTAGAGCTGTACGATTGTGGTTAAATTGAATATCACAATTTTATATAATAGAGAAATAGAGATTTATAAAAATAGAGATTACGACAAAATATTAATTGCAGCAGTCTATTTAAAATGTTTAATTAATCTGAACCATGAGTCTTTGAATCGGGATTGCGATCTTTTAACAAAAAAATCGTGCACCACTTTTTGATATAAAAAGTATCTATACTATTTTTGATATAAAAATATCTAGCTTTATTTTGTTGGTCCCCCAACTGACATTCTACTGACTATAAGTAACTTTGCAAGCAGAGCCCTCCTAAGGGTGGTGCGACTTCACCGGGCCCTGCGCTTTAGGGGGGCCCGTGGTGATTGCAAATGGACTGAGGGGGAGATTTTTCACTATTAAATTTTCAACATGATTTTAAGAATAGAAGTGTTATATAAATCATGCAAATTTTAAGAATGGTTACTAAAATTGTGTTTTATTCCAGGTTTATGTCTTAGACCAACAAAATGGCAACTCCAAGGATTTACAGAGCCTCAAACACTTTACTGTGCAGGAAGATGCCAGACTGGGAAGTGTCATTGGAACACTTGGGATTTCTAATACACAAAATACGCAGATACGATATTCTATTGTTGAGGGTGATGGTAGTTTGCAGTTTGGCATAAAAAGTGCAAGTGGCGAGCTCTATGTGGCACAACATCTGGACTACGAAGTCACACAGCGTTACTTCTTGATTGTACGTGCAGAAGCTATTCCCACTTTCAATGTCACTGTATTTGTGGGGATTAGTGTTATTGATGTCAATGACCACACCCCCTGGTTCCCTGGCAATGACAAATTTGTTGCGTTCGGTGTTTATGAAGATGTTATCAATGGAACGGCGGTGTATGTCTTTAATGCACGTGATGGCGATGGAAGTCTGCGTAACAGTGAGATTTATTATTCTTTGACCTATGACCCTGACCCTGCCATAGAGGGACTGCCTTTATGCATCGACCCTCACACTGGAGTTGTCACAACAAATGGACAGTTGGACCGTGAGCGCACTGAGAACATTGTATTTAAAGTGACTTCTAGCGACAGTGCAGAAGAGCCCAACAATAGGAAACATACGTCAGTCATAGTTCAGATGATTCTTTTGGATATCAATGACAACAGCCCCACATTTGTCTCCATGGAAGTAGCTTGTGCCTCAGAGGACGCAGAGATGGGACTGTTGATTCATCATGTTATGGCAAAAGATGAAGACGAAGGACGTAACGGACACATCATATACAGTGTAATTTCAGGCAATGAGCGGGGCTACTTTTACATGGAAAACACAGGTAAATAATTTATTATGGGATGATATTAGGGATGCAAATGTAGGTCTAAGAGAAAATCACTTATTGTTTAAAAAAACCCTATAAAACTCTTAAAAATATCATGCCTTATTTGGCATGATTAACTGTTCCCCTTCGAGGGAACGAGACACTGTGTTGTCGTAATGACACATTTGGGGAACGCCCCTAGCGTAGCGCGTCTGAAGCATGAATGAAATAAATCCAATCCTGATTGGTGTTGTGTTATGACCTAGTATGTGACGCCACTCCACACACCCGCTTTGGAGGAGCTAGTGGAGGTTTTGTCCCGCTCTGTGGCCAAGCTGAATTTAGATTGGCCACAAGAAAGAGTGGACATCCAGCCGCCCAGTAAGCTGGATGAACGCTTTTTCAAGTGCCGGACTCAACCTCCTCGCCGGGGCCTACCGTTCTTCCGTGATTTGCACAATGAGTTGTGCAAGTCATGGGAAAGACCCATCTCACCCACCTTTCTAATCCCCCAGTGCTTAACTTTGCTAATGTGCTGAGGGCGGCTGAGTTGGGTTATGCAGCGTTGCCGTGGGTGAGGTCGTTTTCCCCCCAGAGCTCTCGGGGAATTGATGCTGTGCTCAAACCCCGTCCAGTACGCTTCGGGCCGCACCGATTTCCCGCATACACACGCCACTCCTGCCGCCTCCAGTGAGACCGGCGGCAGAGCAGCGAATGCGTGCGCACACCGAAAATCATTCTCGACTTCTCCCTGCCGGTCAGCCACTTCAGGGGGTCGGGAAGGAGGCTCGGTTGATACCCGAGGCCGGCCTCGAAAGGCTGGTTCCCTTAGCATGGTCATGCCTTCCGAATATATCTGCATGGGCCCTACATACTGTAGAATGGGGTTACAGGCTGCAGTTCAGTTCCCCTGCCCCGAAGTTCAATGGGGTGTTCTGGACGGTAGTCGACCCAAAGCAGGTATGGGTTATGGAACAGGAAGTACACTCCCTGTTGGTCAAGGAGGCTATAGAACGTATTCCTCCGCCAGACAGGGAGTCTGGGTTCTACAGCCAGTACTTCATAGTTCCCAAGAAGGATGGAGGGCTGCGTCCTATAATAGATCTCAGGTATCTGAACCGGTCTCTAAGGAGATACAGGTTCAAGATGCTTACAATTCCAGCCATCGTGAGTCAGATCCAATTCAAGGAAAGGGTTCATCACTCATGGCTCTTTCCCCTCGCACCTTTACGAAGTGCATGGATGCAGCGCTGGCTCCATTGAGACTCCAGGGCATCCGTGTACTCTACTATATCAACGACTGGCTCATTCTGGCCAAGTCGAGCGATATGGCTGTTCGACATCAAGATGTCGTTTTAGCCCACATAAGGTGATTGGGGTTGAGACTCAACACGAAGAAGAGCGTGTTGAAGCCCTCCCAGTGGACTACGTTCCCGGGAGTCGTATGGGACTCGAAAACGATGCGGGCACAGCTGTCCCCCGCGCGTGTCGAGTCCATGCTGGTGATGGTCTCCAAAGTGAAGCTAGGCCACAGCCTCACTGTGAAGCAGTTGCAGAGACTGCTGGGTCTCATGGCAGCAGCATCCAATTTGATACCATTCGGCCTGCTCCACATGAGACCCCTTCAGTGGTGGCTGAGGACCAAAGTTTTTTCCCCAGGGGAAATCCATTCCGTATGATCAGGGTAACACGCAGATGCCTTCGTTCCCTCATCATATGGAGGCAACCTTGGTTCCTGTACCAATTGCCAGTGTTGGGAGCATCATGTTGCCGGAAAATCGTTTTAACAGATGGACGCATTTCCCCTGATTGCTCTGCTCCCGGGAGTTCTGGAGCGGGTCCGCCGGGAAGGCGTCAGCCTTCTCCTAGTAGCACCCCGGTGGCCGACCCGAGTTTGGTTCTCTGGCATCATCGACCTGCTAGACGGCCTTCCATGGCAGGTCCCTCTGAGGAAGGATCTGCTGTCTCAGGCGGGGGGCTCAATATTTTACCCCCGGCCAGAGCTGTGGAACCTCTGGGTCTGGCCCCTGAGGGGGCCCAGTGCCTAGGAGAGGGCCTGTCAGCGGGTGTCATGGAGACCTTACTCAGCTCCAGGGCTCCTTCCACTAGGAGACTGTACAGCTTGAAGTGGAATGTGTTTTCCACTTGGTGTAGAGAGTGTGAGATGGACCCAGTTAACTTCCCAGTGGCTTCATTTCTGGAGTTCCTCCAAGATTTTTTCTCTGCCGGTCTTACCCCGTCCACAGTTAAGGTGTACGTGGCTGCCACTGAGGCTTTCCACTCGCCTGTAGGTGATGGGCTGCTGGCCATCTAGTTGTACGGTTCCTCCGTGGGGCTCGGAGGATGAGGCTTGCGGCTCATTCCAGAGTCCCATCCTTGGACCTGGCAGTGATGCTCAAAAGGGCTGGCTGAGGCCCCCTTTGAGCCGTTGGAGTCGGCCGAGGCAAAGAACCTGATCTTCAAGGTGGCCTTTCTCCTTGCCATCACTTCTCTGAGGAGAGTGAAGGACCTCCAGGCCTTGGCGATTATGCCAACTTGCTTGGAATTTGCCCCAGATGGAGTTAAGGCCATCTTGCATCCTAGTCCGGGTTATGTGCCTAAGGTGCCTTCTAATGTGGCACAGTCAGTGGTTCTTCAGGCCTTCCATCCTCCACCTCACGTGACGGTGGAAGAGAGCAGACTTCACCTCCTTTGCCCAGTTCGGGCATTGAGGATCTATGTGGAGAAGTTTTTGGTGTGTTTTGGTTCACCCAGGAAAGGGCTGCCTGCTTCAAAACAGACAATCAGTAACTGAATTGTCAAGGCTATAGCCACGGCTTATCAGGTGCGCAATTTGCCTTCACCGATATCCCACACACCTTCATAAGGTATTACAGTCTACACCTCCCTGCGACGCCTGGTGCCAGAATGCTCGCCTCCTGACTGTGCCTGGGTTTCAGCTTCACACCAGGTAGGGAGTGATTGGTGTGGCATAGTGGGTACTCGTTCCCCAAATGTGTCGTCACGACGACACAGTGCGAGTTCCCTCGAAGGAGAACGTCTCTGGTTATGAATATAACCCATGTTCCCCAAGAAGGGAACAAGACACTGCGTCTCGTGGCCACACCAATCAGACAGAGTGCTCGCTTCATCGCAGAACGCTATTTGTGTTGTGTGCCGGCGTTTCTTTGTATCTTCCGGGTATGCCGTCACATACTATGTCATGACGCAACACCAATCAGGATAGGGCTTATTTCATTCATGCTTCAGACGCGCTATGCCAGGGGCGTTCCCCAAATATGTCGTCACGACGACGCAGTCTCGTTCCCTTCTCGGGGGAAACATGGGTTATAGTCATAACTCGAGACGTTTTCTATTTAAATGTATTGTATTTTAGAATGTAATTTATTCCTGGGATATTTAAGCTGAATTTTCAGCATCATTACTTCTTCAGTGCCACATGATACTTCTAATATGCTTTTTTTGCTGATCTAGAATTTTTTTTTTTTATATTTTGTTTTTTTTTGTAACAAAGTAAGTCTTTACTGTCACTTTTGGTCAGTTTAATGCATCCCTGTATATATATATATTACCATTCAAAAGTATTGTGGATAGTAAGATTTTTTTTCAGCTTTTATTTAGCAGGGATGCATTAAACTGACCAAAAGTGACAGTATTATATTATAAAATATTTCTTTCTCTCTGTCTTACAGGGCATCTGTACCTGAATTCGTCCCTGGATTTTGAATCCCAGCATGTCCACATTCTCACGGTCCAGGCTAGAGACAGCGGTGTTCCCTCTCTGTCCTCCACTCAGACACTCACAGTGGAGGTTTTGGATGTTAATGACCATCCTCCTGTGTTCCAGCAGCACATTTACAATACCACTGTCATGGAGAACAGAGAACCTGGAGAGATCATTGTCACAGTCACTGCAATCGACATGGATTCGGGTAGGCTACTACCCTTAAAAAACTTTCAGCTCAATTTAGTTCAACATTTAACAGTCATTGCCAGTAAAATACCAGTTGATTCACCACAAGATGGCAGTATGGTTACTCACAGTTCATATGGTTGCTTCACAGCATTTCATAAATCTTCTATCGTCCCCTTTTTCATGGGTTAATCATAATTGCCTTAGTGTCTGCATTTTGTCTGAATTTAAGTCACCTGCTTACATTTCTCTGTTAGATTTTGTCAATTGCAGGGTTGCCAACCTGCAAAGTTCAGACCCAGTCCTGATCCAACACACCTGTCTGCAATTATCAAGTGCTCCTGAAGATCTTAATTAGCTGGTTGTGTTTGATCAGGGATGGAGCTCAACTTTGCAGGAAGGTAGATCTCCAGGAGTAAGATTGGCACCCAAAATCTACGTACATGTCATACCCGAGTGTGATTTGTAATAATTTTATAGGATTGCTGAAAGCACATAGTCTGTAGCAGGCATTAGACCAAACAAGTCCTGTGCTGGTCAGAAAATACCATCCTCCGATTTGTTTTGGGCTGTTTTTTTATTTGAAGTCACTCGTGAGATTCAATTGGGTAGCGTGAGAGTATGAGACTGAGCCAGAAAGCGTGTACCTAGTTATCTATTAGTATAGTATTGTTATTTACTATTCCATAATACACATTTCTGTACCAGTAGCATGCAAAACGCTCCATGTAGCAAAATATGTCAGCATTAGTAAATTGAGGTAGTGTATTTCTTTTCATATTTGTCCATCATGATTTCAGTCTGGAAGTCCAGATGGCCTTGGTCATCAGACTTTACATTTATTTTGTTAGCAGACTGCTGTTAAAAACATACATCCACCTGAATTATGTTTCGTTGAACTTGATTGCTAACATAAATCAACGGGTCTTTGTGTTCCTTTTCGCACGCTGTGTGTTATTCTGTGCGTCTTGTCCCTAGTCCAAATATTCACAAATCTACCAGGCCCTTTTAAAATACCTCAGCCTTAATATCAGTGTCTGCCTGTCTCGGCGTTTCTGACGTTATCCTAGAACAGCAGTCAAGCCTCCTGCAGGATATTTGAAATTGTGTGTGATGATTCACTAACTAAAGCCATCTGTGCTAATAAAGGCCAGTTATTTTTTCTCCCAGAATTCACTCCTTTCAGCAGTGTGGTCTATGGTTTGTTCTTTGATTTTATCTTCCATTACGTTAAACCTCACAGAACCCCATGAAACAACTGTGCTAAATGGTCATCAGATGAAGATTGATAATGTTAGTAATTGATTCAACTATCTCTTACTTTTAGATTAATACAGTTTGATTTCAGTACTCTCATAAAGCTGATATATGATGTTTGTGGCTGCTGGTGAAGTTTCCAGCATGAGTTGCTTTGAGTGTGTGTGTGTAAAGTTATGTGTATAATGACATGAGCATTACAACTTAAACATGGTGTATGAGGACACTTCCTGTGTACTTATAAATCCAAATAGCTCGAAAAACATATTCAACAGTGTTTTTTTTATTTTATTCAAAAGCCAAATTACAAAAGTTTTGTTTGATGGGTAGGTTTAGTTGTTAGGTTAGTGTAGGGGGATAAAATATATGGTTTGTACAGTATGAAACCATAACACCTATGGAGAGTAAACCAGACATATGCAAGAATGTGTATGTTTGTGTATCTCATTATGTGGGTAATTTTTTTAGTTTTGTTTATTATTTTTAAAAATACATTTTTCATCGCCTCTTCTATGAATAGAAAAACTTTATTAAATTATTATTCATTTATTAAGCTTTATTAAAGCAAGATCTATGTGCAGCAGTCAATTATTCAGTTAATTATTTATTAACAAAATTAAAATAACAAAACTCTTTTAAAATTAAAATAACAAAACTTTTTCAATTAACTTGGACAGATCAACCTTATACATAGACAATAACGGACCAAGAATTACTGAAACTGGCAATATATACACAGAGAAACTCTAGGGACTAAACAAGATTATTAACTAGACACAGGTGTAACAAATGAGGGCAAATCAAAAACCATGGCAACTATGGACTTATGCTGCCTTCACATGCTATCAGAATTATCATAAATATACGAGTTTCATTGTAAAAAATTGGACAAGAGCACCCTCTCAAGTAGTATTTACCACTGGGAAATTCTGGAATAATTTTGATACCCAAGTTCCCGAAATGGGCGGGCCACAAACTTTAAACATAGCGGTGGATTGCTGAAAGCACACAGTCTGTAGCAGGCATTAGACCAAACAAGTCCTGTGCTGGTCAGAAATACCATTCTTCGATTTGTCTCACAGGAACATGCCAAGACATTTTTTGTTGATCCTGGAACAAAATTCCTGTCCGAAAATGTAGTCCTAACCTTATTCCTACCCCTAAACCTACCCATAACTTATCCCTAACCAGAGGGAAACGATAGGTGCATAACACTGATGTAGAAGCACCTAACGCTGTTGTAAGGCTAAATTTGATATAAACTGTAAACTTGGTCCTCTAATCTGATTGGTTGATTGGGATGTTGTTCAACAAGGATCAGTAAAGATGTAAATTCATGTTCATCAAACATGGCGGAGTGAATAATGATCGCTGATGTGACTGATATCCTTTATTCATTTTTTCCACAACCGCTACATCACCTTGTCTTGACGTTAAAGTGCATATTTACATATATGACTAATCATTCAAATCATATTGTATGTATTATATACAGCAAAAATAGTCAGTATTTGACTGAATTCCTGAATCATCAGCAAGCTGACTATTGATTGTGTGGTGAATGTTTAGGTTATCAATGAATGGGACGCTAAATATCGTTTTATCTTTAATAAGATTTTCCCAATAAATAAGCAAGAATAAACCTGGTGTCCTCCATGGAATGTGACAAGTTCGTAATCACAACTTCAGCAGTGGGAAGTAGAACATTTTAAAAAGCATGTGAAGGCAGCATAAGACACAGGAAACATGAACTATAACTCAGAAAACTGAACAGGAAACAGTAAAAATCAATAAGATCAACTCAAACAAAACTCAAACCCTGAACAGAGGTGACAGGACACATATATGTTATGGTTTCACCACATGACATCTTTAAAAGTTAAAGTATAAATAAAATGTCAACTTTTTTGTTGATAATGGTTGAGAGATTTTACAAGAACATATGAAACCAGCATATAAATACAAAACACTTGTTTTAAACTAGATTTTTTTTTTTTAATCTTTTTAATTTCTTCTTTTATTTTTCTTTATTTTCTACACTCCTGTTTGTCATTGACCCATGCCTGTATGTATCTGTATTTGTGTCTGGCTGCGTCTAAAATCACATACTCTTCTGAATAGGTACTTACTTTGAATAAGTAATTACTTTACAACTGCTAAAAAAGTATGTTCTATATAGTATGTATGTGTGTGAGTGTGTGTAGTATGATTGTAATCCGGACATACATTCACCATGCTGTCATTATCATATGACCTACCAGCATCAGTTATGTCGCTTCACTGCCATTCACAAATCCCTTTCCCGTGGCCTCATGGGTTCGTAAAGTGTCCATCGTATGCACACTTGGTGGAAGTAGTAGGTCATCCTGGTACTTTTTGCCTACTCTTTTATGAATACTGTGAATTTGGATATACTTGCACATACAGTTTTTTTTTTGCCCTGTATATAGTAGAGAAGTATGCAATTTTGGATGCAGAGTGTGTGTGTGTGTGGGCATGTTTTTGTGAAATATCAGGACACAAATGTGTATAATGACATGGGTATGACATAGGTATTACAAAAAGAGGGTGAAATATGAGGACGTTCCCCATGTCCTCACTTTTCAAAATGCTTATAAATCACACAGGATGAGGTTTTTTTCACAGAAAGTAAACTGCACAGTCTCCTGTGATGGGTAGGTTTAGGGGCAGGGGCAGTGTAGGGGGATAGAAAATACAGTTTATACAGTATAAAATGCATTACGCCTATGGAATGTCCCCACATTTCACAAAAACAAACGTGTGTGTGTGTGTGTGTGTGTGTGTGTGGACTGGTAATCCCTACGGTATGGGGACAAAATGTTCCCACAAAGATGGCAATATCCAAAATCCTTGTCCTTGTGGGGACATTTTTTGGTCCCCATGAGGAAAACATCTTATAAATCACACTAAGTGATGTTTTTTGAAAATGTAAAAATGCAGCATGTCTCCTGTGATGGGTAGGTTTAGGGGCAGGGACAGTGTAGGGGGATAGAAAATACGGTTTGTACAGTATAAAATGCATTACGCCTATGGAATGTCCCCATAAAACATGGAAACACAACATGTGTGTGTGTGTGTGTGTGTGTGTGTGTGTGTGTGTGTGTGTGTGTGTGTGTGTGTGTGTGTGTGTGTGTGTGTGTGTGTGTGTGTGTATGTGTGTGTATGTGTGTGTGTGTGTGTGTGTGTGTGTGTGTGTGTGTGTGTGTGTGTGTGTGTGTGTGTGTGTGTGTGTGTATTTTACAGTTTCTTTTAGGCATTTCATTTCATTAGCAGGTTTTATTTCTTTAGCACTTGTTTTCAATTCAGAGATCAGATAAGAGGCTCAGAAATTGCATTTTGTTGGACAGGGCAGGAAATAAACCTTATTACTATCAAAAAGGCAATTACTAGTACAATAGTACTCCAACTTGTAGAAAAGTTGGAGTACTAAAAGAAAAATCTTCTTATCTGATTACCAATCTATGAAGAGTTGTATGAATCAGCTGTATGAGTATGTGTGTGTTTCCCACAGATGCAAATTTTGCTGTTGGCTACAGCTTGTTACCCGGTCCTGGATATGAGCTCTTCACGATTAACTCCCACACTGGTCAGATCAGCACCTCCACTCGGCTAGACAGAGAGGTCCAATCCAGATTTACTCTCAGAGGTGAGAGCTTCCATCTGCTTGAATCCTCCCTCCCCCTCCTTCCTAAACCAGAATCCAGAACCAGTGTCCAGAATCTTGAACACTATTCAAGTTATATGCTGTTTGACAATTATTTCATATTTTGAACTCGCACAGTCAGATTGTCTATTCAAACTTACTTCTGCATGCCATGATTTATATGAGTGTTTTTAGTGGTAGGAAGAATTATTGACAAAGATACATTAGCAGATAGATTTTTTGCTGTATTAATATTGTTTGTAGAATTATATAGTTTGGGATAGGACTGTTAGCATGGTACATAGTTTCAGATGTTTTGCAAGTCAATGTTTGCTTTCAGAGTGTATTGGACAATTAGAACTAATCATCAAATACAATAACATGCATATGTCGGATAACATTAAGATGGAGAGGCAGTGTTGAAATTATTATTGTGAAACACAAATATCAAGCCACAGTTTTATTTTAGAACAGTGGTTCCCAACCCTGGTCAAGGAGTACCCCTAATGCCCAGTACACATTGTACAACTTTGGGCTGTCTCAGAAGAAAGATGACAAATTTTGGCGATTTCTGTGGTCGTGGCTCCTAAATGGTGGTCCTACGTCATACAGTGTGAGAGGTTTTAAGACGGCTCTTATCAATGTCTTGCCACCAAAGATAGCCTGTGGTAATTTTACCACAGAAATTTACCATGATCATCTCACAGTGTGATTGCTGTAACGACCTACGTCTACTGACTAGCCAATAAAATGCATGGGTTTTTACTGCTTTACAGTGCAGGCAGAGGACAGTGGGACTCCATCTCTCTCCGGCACTGCAACAGTCCTTTGCTTTATCCTGGATGACAACGACAACACTCCAGAATTCTCTCAGCATGATTTGCACATAGTTATCCCAGAGAACTTGCCTCCTGGAGTCATTCACATCATCCAGGCCTCAGATGTTGATAATGGACTAAATGGAACTATTCAGTACTCCATAGAAGGTAAGTACAGTAAATCAATCTGTCCTTCACATTATTGACATTTACTGATTTTACATCTAACTGCTTTTATGACATTTTATGCATTGATACAAGGGATTTGAAAACAATACTTTTAAATTCCCATTCTGGCATTCCATGGCCTACTTTTTTAAATAGTATATAATTTATGGAAGTTATTATATTGAGGACATACCTACTTCAACAGAAATTGTTTATTAGATGCTTACAGCTTGTAGTTCTGTAACATAACTGTTAAAGTGTCCTGTTCAAGTGATGTACTTGTGTACAATGAAAGGATTCAACTAAATATTCATGCTATTTACTGGTTAGTATTTAAAGATATATATTTTTGATAAATTTCAATATACTAAAATATACTGTACAGGGAGTGCAGAATTATTAGGCAAATGAGTATTTTGACCACATCATCCTCGTTATGCATGTTGTCTTACTCCAAGCTGTATAGGCTGGAAAGCCTACTACCAATTAAGCATATTAGGTTATGTGCATCTCTGTAATGAGAAGGGGTGTGGTCTAGTGACATCAACACCCTATATCAGGTGTGCATAATTATTAGGCAACTTCCTTTCCTTTGGCAAAATGGGTCAAAAGAAGGACTTGACAGGCTCAGAAAAGTAAAAAATAGTGAGATATATTGCAGAGGATGCAGCAGTCTTAAAATAGCCAAGCTTCTGAAGCGTGATCATCGAACAATCAAGCGTTTCATTCAAAATAGTCAACAGGGTCGCAAGAAGCGTGTGGAAAAACCAAGGCGCAAAATAACTGCCCGTGAACTGAGAAAAGTCAAGCGTGCAGCTGCCAAGATGCCACTTGCCACCAGTTTGGCCATATTTCAGAGCTGCAACATCACTGGAGTGCCCAAAAGCACAAGGTGTGCAATACTCAGAGACATGGCCAAGGTAAGAAAGGCAGAAAGTCGACCACCACTGAACAAGACACACAAGCTGAAATGTCAAGACTGGGCCAAGAAATATCTCAAGACTGATTTTTCTAAGGTTTTATGGACTGATGAAATGAGAGTGAGTCTTGATGGGCCAGATGGATGGGCCCGTGGCTGGATTGGTAAAGGGCAGAGAGCTCCAGTCTGACTCAGACGCCAGCAAGGTGGAGGTGGAGTACTGGTTTGGGCTGGTATCATCAAAGATGAGCTTGTGGGGCCTTTTCGGGTTGAGGATGGAGTCAAGCTCAACTCCCAATCCTACTGCCAGTTTCTGGAAGACACCTTCTTCAAGCAGTGGTACAGGAAGAAGTCTGCATCCTTCAAGAAAAACATGATTTTCATGCAGGACAATGCTCCATCACACGCGTCCAAGTACTCCACAGCGTGGCTGGCAAGAAAGGGTATAAGAAGAAAATCTAATGATATGGCCTCCTTGTTCACCTGATCTGAACCGCATTGAGAACCTGTGGTCCATCATCAAATGTGTGATTTACAAGGAGGGAAAACAGTACACCTCTCTGAACAGTGTCTGGGAGGCTGTGGTTGCTGCTGCACGCAATGTTGATGGTGAACAGATCAAAATACTGACAGAATCCATGGATGGCAGGCTTTTGAGTGTCCTTGCAAAGAAAGGTGGCTATATTGGTCACTGATTTGTTTTTGTTTGGTTTTTGAATGTCAGAAATGTATATTTGTGAATGTTGAGATGTTATATTGGTTTCACTGGTAAAAATAAATAATTGAAATGGGTATAAATTTGTTTTTTGTTAAGTTGCCTAATAATTATGCACAGTAAAAGTCACCTGCACACACAGATATCCCCCTAAAATAGCTAAAACTAAAAACTACTTCCTAATAAACTACAAAAATATTCAGCTTTGATATTAATTAGTTTTTTGTGTTCATTGAGAACATGGTTGTTGTTCAATAATAAAATGAATCCTCAAAAATACAACTTGCCTAATAATTCTGCACTCCCAGTATAAATATAAAATGTTAAAAAAAAACACAAAAAAACAGCAAAAAGTAAATTTTCTACAAAAATGTAGTTGAAGGGAATCTTGTCCTTGTTTTCTACAAAAATGTAGTTCCTATCTGACAATCACACATGTCGATATAGTGAAACTACTGGTCGCACTTAGGAGCCCCAAATACCTCTTATTTTTTGATAAAAGGCCAGTGAGGTTGGTAAGTGGAATTAGCATGCGCCACTCCCCTGGACATATGGTATAAAAGGAGCTGGCATGCATCCACTCATTCAGTTTAGTTCAGACTCGGCTATGCGATTCATTTTGCCAGTCGTCCACGCAGGTTCAATGGCATCCTTTTTACCTTGGTAGCAGGCAAATACGCCCCTGTCCTGTGTGCGAAAATTTTTATTCCTCTTGGCGAAAGGATGCAATAGAACCTGTCCCTCCAGCCAAGATGAAGAAGGGATTTCACAGCCCTTTTTTTACAGTACTTCATCGTACCAGAGAAAGGTGATGGTTTATGACCAATCGTAGACCTGCAAATTTTGAACCGGGTCCTGCACATGTTCCTCTTCAAGATTTTGACACAGAGGTTCATTTTGACATGCGTTTGCCAACATGATTTGTTCACAGCGATAGACATGAAGGAAGTGTACATCCATGTCTCAATTTTACCTCAACACAGACCTTTACTTCGGTTTGCTTTCAAGAGTCACCCACACAAGTACAAGGTCATCTCCTTTGGGGATGACAGAGAACATGGAGACGGTTGCATACATAAAAGTTACATACATATACAATTCCCCCAGTAAGCCTAATTGCACAGACGTTGTGCGAAGTCAGGGTGGATGAAGAACAGGTCCTGTTGGTTGCACCCGGACTTGCTTCTCAGAGATCATGCTTCTTGCGAGAGCCCCTCCCTGGTGAATCCCCCTGAGGAAGGAACTCCTTTTTGAGGGACAGGGCACAATCTGGCACCTGTGCCCAGACCTCTGAAACATCAATTTCTGGCCCATGGATGGCACGTGTAAGAGTTAGGTGGGCAGTAGATAGGCTCTATTCCTTGAAGTGGAGTCTGTTCGCTAAGACCCACATAGATGCCCAGTGGGGTCAGTAATTTCTTTCCTGCTGGAGAGGTTTGAGGGACGGCTTTTTCCTACTTAGGAAGAAGAGCGCTTCCCCAGGGCTTATATCTGGTTTGCACAGCTGTGATTGTTCATTGGGAAAAAAAGAGAAAAGTTCAAAAGATCGGCTAAAGTGACTTATTATTACCATTTTAAGTACTGTCCTTTCTGTCCCCACCTGGTACAAAGAACTATATGGCTTATGTGTGGCATTGGGAAGGTTACAATGTTGTGAGTGCACTTGTTACCCTACACGCAGTAGCTTGACGACATCTGCACCACAAAAACCTCAACATGATTCTTGTTACATTTTCAGTACATTTCAGGCTCCCAAGTGCGACCCCCTAGTATCACTACATTAACACTACATCTTGTTACCTCCATCAGGGAATGGAGGTTAAAATAGTAACCAAAATGTTTTGATTCATTTCATTCTAATCCCTGATTGATATATTGGTATTTTACTGTCTAAAAATTTATTCACTACATTATGGACAAACAACTTGTATGCATTATTAAATACATTCATACGTTCAAAAATGTCAGGTCACTAAGGATTTTAAATTTTTTTAGTTAAAAAATACAGCAAAATATAAAATAACCTCTTAGGGTTATGTATGTAATCCCGGTTCCCTGAGAAAGTAACGAAATGCTGCATCTGATACTGACACTATGGGGACAAGTCTGTAGAACCAGGTGTCTGAAGCATGACAGTATGAAATCATGGCAGTATTATTGGCTGACAGCAGTCCTGGATTACACATCATCAACTTTGAATTGTCAGAAGGAAGACCACCAGGAAGCTGTGAAGTCACAAATCATAAACTTGTTAGGCAAAGCACTTAAAAATTTGATGGGCCTCGACCCAGAGTTAGACATCAGCATCAGCACCTAATAAGGATGCATCCTGTGATACCAAAGCCTTGCTACCTTGAATACTACATGGAGGTGTTAGGAATAAGACCCACAGCTACCATGCTCAAATACCAACCAGGGGACTCCTACCTTAAACCAGAAGAGCAAAAATATCAGATCTATCAAGGGGAGACTACAGCCATAGCCTTCTTGCAAAGTCCAATAAACTGAACCAGGATACTGGTGAGATATAGAGTCACTTTACAGTAACTCTACATGTCAGCCCTTTTAAACTCTGGAGATAGTTGAAATACACAGCCCTCAGGTGTCGCACCCCTTTGAACAGTAGTTCATCAATAAGAAACGTTTTATCTTTCTCTTTAATACCCGATAAGTTCATCCACAGATGTTTCTCCATCGCCAGAATAGCAGCCATAGAGTTTGCAGTCAAGTGGTTTGTCTACTTGGTGCAAAGGGCTAGATCCGTGGATATATACATTTCTGGAGACAGAATCCTTCGCCCTGATCCAGGTCTTTTGTTAAGTATGCCTCTCTCATCAGTCACACCCAGCTCAAATTCTTACAGTCTGTAAGCTTATGAGTTTAATCAGGTGTGTTAGATGAGGGAGACAAAAAATGTGAAGTGGTGGGGAGTCCCCAGGACAGGTTCGAGAAGCATTGTTTTGATAGGTCTGCTTGGTAAGACTGCAACAATGCAATGGTGTGCAGGTTCCTAGTTGCCTGACCTGCCTCGCATACACCTTGCTCTCCAGCCACAATGTTGTTTGACATGGCTTGGAGGGCAACACAGGAGCCATCAATGAGGATATCAGCCCAGGGGAAGGATAGCTGTCTAGCATCTCTCCTACTCAGGGCATCCTCACATATCTCTGTTCACACAGCCCCTCTACAGTCGAATTGTTTGAATGCAAAGTGGTGGGATCACAGTCCCCCTCAGAGCTAAAACACACGTGTTACTCTCTGAGAGCTTGTGCCTATCAGCTGTCCTTATAAAACAAGAACACAGCAATACGCACGGTCTGAACTGTCCCTGTTTTGCCATCTTTACTTTTTTTTACAAGCAGACAGTCTTCATGCGCACACAAACAGAGCACCTTCCTAAAGACAGCAAAGACGAGGATGTGTAATCCAGGCATCCTTTCACAGGCTCTCAATATGTCATAGGACTGCCAACAGCTAAAATTATTGCCGTGGTTTTACACATGCTTCATACACCGGGTTCTATGACCGCATCCCCACTTATTTAAAGTGCCTCTATTATGCTATGTTGATGATTTCTAATATTGTTTTGGAGGCCTCCTACAATAAATAGGTTTAGATACATCCAAGGTAAAAATAAAAAAATAAATAAAAGCATTTTCTCTTAATATTAGGGCTGTCAATGAAAGAGTTAACATATGCGTAAAAAAATGTCAGTTTAATAAAGTAAACATATTTAACGCAATTAACACAGCATCTAAACATTTTTCTGTCATCCTTCGGCTGCACTTCAGTATATGATCATGCTATCAGTAAAGAAAATCTAATCTTTACTGGTGCATGCCTGAAGCATCTCTCTATGAACAATCAACTGACGCCTGCACAGAATGCCGCAGAACTGCATTGAGATCTCGTTCACGCTTCAACTAACAAAACTAACAAAATTATGCCAAAATTACCATGTTGTCTAGTATCATCATAATTACAGTCTTAAATTAGTTAAACACTGTGAGAAAATAGGATGTGTGTCAGATCCGGGTCAAGTGCATCAGGACTTGGGATAGGAAAATGATAGCAGCCTAATAAACCAAATGCTGTCTGTGATTAATGTTAATCAAAGAACAAAAGACAACGGAAAAAAATCACTCACTGCTCTTGACTGAATAACATTTCTAGGATTAATCTATATTGAATTAATTATTTATGCAGTGAAGACTATAAAGTGTTTGATAACTTTATTTAATTTCTGTACATTTCCTACCTGTTAGACCTACCTGAAAATCTTAAAGCACTGTTTACAAGGTTACTTGGGTCAAAAACTATTAAAAAAAAAAAACCTTAGTGTTGAAAACAGTGTATTCTCAACATGTCAACAATTCAAACTGAACTCTTCCAAGCCTCAGCTAGCACTATAGTGTTTAAGGGCGGGTCAAAGAAGACATTGTTTGTGAGCAGCCAATGAAGACATTAGGCTGGTATTATGCAAATTGTTACAACCCTTACTTAGGTTCATGCAGGAAGTAAGATTGGAATGCTCCTTTCAGGCAAATCAGAATCGGTTCTTTCTTTTCAGACTTTTTTTATTGAAACTTATCAGGAGATAATTTACATTCACAACCAGAGGTGGAATGAGTAACAAAATATTCTACTCAAGTAAAAGTACTGTTACTTCAATGAAATTTTACTTAAGTACAAGTAAAATTACTGGTCTAAAAATTTACTCAAGTAAAAGTAAAAAGTAGCTCATTTAAAATGTACTCAGAGTAAAAGTTACTTAGTTACTTTTTTAACAGTGGGGTCGACTCTCCTGTAGGGTTGTGATAGAATGAGATTTTCACGATATGACAACTATCTCAGAAAACATCACGGTATTAAACAATTATTTAATAAATAAACTACCTATTAAGAAATTATGGTTAGTTAAAATGATGTTAAATGAATGAAGATGATTTTTTTTTTTTTTGGTTGAACAAATGCTTTATCATAACAAACTTAAAACCATTTGTTTGTTTTGTTTATTAAAAATTCAATAAAACATGTCTAATAAACTAAATTCAATTTTAATTCAAGACGTATGGCGTGCTCAATCCTTTTCCAGTTTGGTTTGGGTGCTCTTCGGTCCAAGATGAAATATCTTAAGAGGCAGTGTAGAGAAAAAAATCTCTGATAGCCGAGGCACTCCTTAATTAAAATGTCTTTATTAAAGAAATGACATGTCCTAAAAGGACAACTTTAAAATGCCCAGCGTGGCATGGGACCTTCTTCAGGGTGAAGAAGGTCGGCATGGGACCCTGAAGAAGGTCCCATGCCACGCTGCAGCATTTTAAAGTTGTCCTTTTAGGACATGTCATTTCTTTAATAAAGACATTTTAATTAAGGAGTGCCTCGGCTATCAGAGATTTTTTTCTCTACACTGCCTCTTAAACTAAATTCAATAAATGATTATGAGTTAGATTAACAACTTAATTTTATAATTAATTCATTAAAATGTTTAAGAATAATAGAGTCCTGTATGTAGTAGACGGAGCAGCTCATTCACAGAGACAGAACAAGCAGATCATATATTCATATAGCAATGTTTTGTGCTTTAATATTTACTGACCATGTCGCGATTTGATGTATTCTTTCGAGTTATTCGTTCATCCATCAGTTTGTGTATATGACGTGAATCCTACGTTATAATGTAAAGGTAATGTTCATGACTGGATACCGGGATTCCCTCTGCGTCACAGAAATCATTCGGCCTTAAGTTATAAACATACCTTTATCTGCACAGAGGGATGTGTGTCCGAACATGTCTATGTGTTTCTTCATTTGCGTCCACATTTTGTGCACATTTGATATCCTCCAAGACAACACCACGTTATTTTTTTTCAATATCCAAAGTATTTCCATGCTGGCCAGGGGCTCACGACGGCATTTTACTTTCAGCTGGGTCTGCGTCACTGACGTCTGTCTTGTTCGTCTCCATCTGATATTTGCGCGCTTGTTCTCTTCCGCGTCCCGCGCCCTCTATTCAATATAGTCGTTTCCGGATCGCGTTTTTTTCCTCCCCTTTGCATTAATGATTTATTTTTACTCAGTAACGGATGTGGTTTAAAATGTAGCGTAGTACAATACTTCAATCAAAATGTACTTAAGTAAAAGTAAAATTACAGCTTTTTAAAACTACTTAAAAAAGTAGAAGTACACAGAAAAACTACTCAATTACAGTAACGCGAGTAAATGTAATTCGTTACTTTCCACCTCTGTTCACAACCAGCTATATAACACTACATGAAAGGATAACATCTGAAAAAGCTTAATTGGGGCGCTTTAGTATATTTTAAAATGTAATTCATTCCTGTGATGGCAAAGCATAAATTTCCTTACCCCAGTCTTCAGTGTCAGTTGATCGTTTAGACATCTAAATCTTGAAATCTGAAAAAATCTTTCTGATCCACAAAAAAAAAAAAATATGTAATGGTAGTGTGTATATACAGAAATGTTGACTTTTTCATAAAACCTTTCAATGTGAGAATCAGTGTCTTTTTCATCCACTATTATAAGGTGAAGAGTGTTTCAGCATTGACGCTGTGACTGGGGCGATCAGCACCATTAGACTCCTGGACAGAGAAGAGCGATCCAACTACTCCCTCATCATCACTGCTACTGACCATGGGCGTCCACCTCTGAGCTCCACGGCACTGCTGCACGTCACCCTCTCAGATGAAAATGATAACAGCCCCTCATTCACCCGGAAAAGCTATCGTGCCAGCATTAGCGAGGGGCTCCGTGCGGGTTCAGAGATCCTACATCTGATAGCATCCGATCCCGACGACGGGCCTAATGGTGTAGTGACCTTCTCCTTAGAAGAGGAGAATTCTGGAAACTTTTATGTTGATGGCTCTACTGGTGTGATTAGGCTCACAAAGCCATTGGACCGTGAAACTCGTTCCCAGCATGTCTTCCGTGCTGTAGCTACTGATGGCTGCAGCCAAGGTCCACGTAGCTCAATCGCTACAGTTACAATACAAGTAGAAGATAAAAATGACAATCCACCTGCATGTGTTAAAGAACCCATGCGGGTGTCAGTCTCTTCCATGACTACACGCCCTAATCGATCCATCATAACAGTTACAGCCCAAGATCCGGACCAAGGAGACAATGGAACAGTAGTGTTTAGCCTTGAAGGAGAAGATGAACTGTTTCAGGTTGATGGGTCTGGAGCTGTCAGGTTGAAAGTCCCCCTGAGTAATGAGGTGATTGGGACAAAGCTGCTCCGTATACGGGCAATGGATCTAGGTAAACCTTCTCTCACCTCTAGCTGCCTTCTGCTCATTCAGCTTAACAGTGAAGAGCTGCCGTTGCAGTTTACTGAGGAACTCTATGAAGTCACCATGCCAGAAAACAGCAAAACAGGTATACAGCTATTAAGCTTACAGATTTTCAAACTTTGAACTGTTTCTCTTGACATTTTTACCATTGATTTACTTAAATGTTGTTCACTTGGATGTCATTTTCTTAAAGCTTGGTTGTATTTCTGTATTTCTGAGATTTTCAGTATTTGTGAGTACTAAACTGACTGCGTTTGTGTGTACTACTTTTAATTTCTAAGGCTCTTGGGTTGCAAATGTTGTAGCTCATGACCAGATAGCAGATGAAGGAAAAATCAAGTACAGTATTTTCAACGGAAATGAAAATGAAGCCTTCACTATTAACCCAATTACAGGTGAGAATTGTATAGGCATCATGATAAGTTATAAGCGTTAATCAAATTTTCTTTCCATTATATATATACTGTATATATATAATATTATTATTACTGGTTGTTCAATTCTTAAATTCTTTTGACAGTTTTGTTGAAAACTGAATAAAAAAACTAACATAGACACTTTTCAGTTAGGCACTTCTAAAATTCTAAATAGATTTAGTATTGATAAAGAAAATGTAACAAACAGTTGTAGAATAATAAACAGTATCATGCTTTGTAGTATTAAGTATGGTCCAGGGGAATTGTCAAGCTTTTAACTTTCTGAAATATCACTATTGACAGGTGATATCACAGTTAAGGAGCAGAGACTGATAGACTTTGAGGTACAGTTTAAAATGTATCTAGTGGTTCTGGCTGAAAATGGACACCAAACAGCCTATGCCAGAGTGGCCATCACTCTGCAAGACGTCAATGATAACGCACCAGTTTTCAAGCAAAGCTACTACAGAACAGCTGTGTGGGAAGGACAAATTCATAACACCTATGTAATGCAGGTACTAATCTTGGGATTTGTTTGACCATGCCATGATTATTATGGTAATCATTATGAAATTCTTATTATTTTGTAACTCTGATTCACACAATAGCATAAAGACTTTATATAACATATATAAATTATATAATTATTTTGTAACCAAGTTGCTGTTGAGAATACAAATTGAATCATGTTGTGTATGATCATTATGATGATTTTTAACTTACATTCCAGATCCCAATTCATATAACTGTAATTTTGTAGGTATTAGCGACAGATTCTGACAGTGGTATAAATGGGCAGATCAGTTACTTCATTGTGGATGGGAACCACAATAACGCGTTTGTGATCGACTCTGTTCGTGGGATTCTTGCCACCAATGCTGTCTTGGACAGAGAAATTTTCTCATCCTACAAGTATGACAAACCTTGGCTTCTTCTACTTGCAATTGATTTTATATGAAAATGGAAAATTGAAAATTGATTGACCAATCATGGAATGACACCATTAGACACCTTTAGACACCATAATATCATTATTCCTTTTCCTGTTATCCCTAAAGGTTATGAATTTCTGTTTTAAATTTAAAAAAAATTTTTTTTTCAAATGCAGATTAATTCTTCAGGCCAAGGATATGGGAAGTCCTCCCCTCACAGGCACCTGTACTGTCCGTGTCTTGGTTGTAGATGTAAATGACAATAGTCCTACAATTCCATCCATGGAACCAGTAACCATTGCAGAAAGTATGAAACTTATTTATCTTTACTAATACACTGCCAGCATTTTCACACCTTTTTTTTTACACTGAAAATATTCTTTCCTCCATCTCCACAGATCTCCCTGTTGGCTACATTGTCACCCAAGTGATTACAAATGATGTAGACCTTAGTCCTTCAGCAACATACAGATTCAAAGATAAGGATCGGACCAGCAGAGGTTTTGCAATTGACCAGTACTCAGGGGTAATTACCACAACTAGAAGCCTGGACTATGAAGATCAAGCTGTCTATACATTAAGAGTGGAAGCATCAGACTCTGTCCATCAAACTGAGGCTGAACTCTCCATCCAGGTGTTGGATGTCAATGATAACCCTCCAGTCTTCTCTCAGGAGTCTTACCAGGTAAACAAATATTATATAAAACTAGGTCTTGATCCCTTTTTAGTATTTTATGGTACAATCATTCATTATTCATAATCTTATAGTATTGACCATCTTTTGCACACATCCAGGTTTTGTTGCCAGAGCAAACATCAGCAGACACA
The DNA here is from genome assembly GCA_023029165.1 of Gobiocypris rarus. Classification (NCBI taxonomy): domain Eukaryota; kingdom Metazoa; phylum Chordata; class Actinopteri; order Cypriniformes; family Gobionidae; genus Gobiocypris; species Gobiocypris rarus. The sequence continues at coordinate 23,122,428 of CM040914.1, read as the reverse complement.
TATGTTGTATCTGTATCAGCAACTGATAAAGACTCTGGCCAAAATGGAAGAATTTCATATAGGCTTCTTTCCTCCCCAATGAGAGGGTTCTACATTGATCCTGACAATGGTAATTTTCCACAAAAATGATTTGCTCACAAATCTCTAACTAAAACAATACAACAAAGCAAGCTTGCTTTTATACAACAGTTTGATGGCACACGTGTGTAAATGAATAAGAATTAACAACAAAAGTGTTTTTAAAAACCTCTTTTGTGCAGAACTACTTCCTTCCACCACTGATTAAAATGTCAAGTTGATAGTTTACCAGATGAGCCCAAGGCTCTGTTACTAATTCTAAAACGTCACTTTAGAACAAGCAACAAAGGAACGCAGAGTTGCTTCATTGAAGCTTATTGCATCATGTTGAGTAGAGTATTATGAGAGAGAGATCAACTAAGCGAGTGTACTACCTGCATCTGATATAGCATTTATTTTTCATGTCAATCTTATATTCATAATAAAAAATCAGTTTGATTGTCTGGTGAAGAAATTGTCTTAGTATCCTTTTAACAGTTAAGGGGATTTCCCATGACAACACTAGTCAATGTATTTGTCGGTTACATCTTATTAGGTGTGTTTACAGTTTTAAAAAAATGTCCTTGTTTATAACCTTGTTTCAGTCACTTTCAATATAAAAGATTTTGCTTCTGACTCACTCATAAAGACAGTTTTTGCCACCATCTAATGGCATAATAATGTATCTTTCACTGAAGTTGAAATCATAACCACTAACAGACCCTTTCCCAATACTAAATACAGAATATTATTTATATAAAATAAATTTGTATTTAAAGAACAATAATATTTAATTGAACAATAATAGCCCAAAATGTAAGTTTGTACAGTAGTAAATATAGCATGCCTGGAAAAGGCTCTAAGCCAATCAGCCAATTCGAGAACCAGAACTAACTGTTGTATAAATGCTAATAAAAACAGAAAAAGGGTGCATATATACAGTATTTTAGATATATACAAAAGTAAGTATTGTTTGATGGGTTTTTATTCAGTTATGTAGATTAGATTGATTTTAGTTTTACGGTAGTTCTATTTAGTGTATCTTGCTCTAATAATTAAACAATCCTGTGTGTAAAATTGCATTTCAAGTGAATTTTCTACTGCCTACAGGTTCAGTGTTTACCAACAAGCCTCTGAACTATGTTGCAAATGGAAATATGTTACGGCTACTGGTGGAGGCACGTGACAGTGGTGACCCCAATCTATTTAGTGTCACTTCTGTGGACATAGAGGTGGTGGACTTTAACGATAATGCCCCCATCTTCACACAGAACTCATACCAGGTGAGTGTTCCTGAAGATGCATCTGTTGGAAGCACTCTACTCACTCTGTTTGCAGAGGACAGTGACTACTCAAATGAAAACACATACTTGGAGTATGCAATCATAGGTGGAAATGATGAAAGGCGGTTCTGCCTTGAAGTTGTTAGCATTCCAGCTGAAGCCCACAGCCAAACTGTTGGCCAAGTAGTGCTCTGTGATACACTGGATCAAGAGACCACAGACACTTATTCATTGACTGTGACTGTAACAGACAGGGGAGCCCCACCCCTGAACAGCTCAACTGTAGTGTCAATCAAAGTCCTTGATATTAATGACAATGCACCTGTTTTCAGTAATCCAGAGTACCATGCACAGGTCATTGAGAACAGCCCCATAGGTACAGCCCTTATCCATATCTCTGCCTATGATCCTGATCTAGAGGCAAATGGGACTGTAATCTACCATATCATCTCAGGTAACAGCAGAGGCTTGATCAGAGTGAACTCTGCAACAGGTGTCCTTGAAGTTAATGGGACATTGGACTATGAAGAGTATACAAAAATTACCTTAACAGTCCAAGCATCAGATTGTGGTGCTCCAAGTGACAAAAAAGTATCTTTTGCTGTTGTTTACATATTGGTACTTGATGAGAATGACAATTCCCCATTTTTCATGTTCCCTTCCTACAACTGTTCAGTGTCTGAAAACTTGCTGGCTTTTACCCCTGTGTGCACGGTACATGCTGTTGATGAAGATGCAGGAATCTTCGGACTACTGACTTATTCCATTTTAACCCCCTGTTTTGTGGACTATGACAGTAGCAACCCAGACAAGAAAGAAGCCTTTGGTATTGATCCTCTTACTGGAGACATCTACACCAAGCAGATGTTTGACTATGAAGGAGGGAGTGAATTCTGCTTTGTGGTAGAGGCACGTGACAAAGGAGATCAAGTGGCAACCTTGAGAGTACAAATCGAAATTGAAGGCATTGATGAGTTTAGCCCTATATTCACACAGAATGTGTATCATTTCTCTCTGCCGACCAATGCAAAGGTTGGCCAAAGTATAGGCCACCTGATGGCTATGGATCATGATGGTGGTCTGGATGGCTTAGTTGAGTACTCTTTAGCCAACCCATCCCCATTTTTCAATGTCAACAAAACAACTGGCTCTCTATATATCTCAAACCCTGTGTATCCGAGAAGATCAATCTCAAATGTGACAACAGAGGACCTGATAATTCTAGCAAGAAGCCCTAAACTGGACTCCAGGTCATCAACATGTCATGTAGTTGTGAACATATCCAGTTTAGCAAAATCTTTGTCAAGTGTTGATCTCAGTGTCCACACTGCAAGTCTCTGTGTGTCATTAATAGTGTTCCTCCTACTTTTAATTAGCTTTGTTGCCCTTGTTCTACGGTACAGATCCAAAGAGAATGCTATTAAAAACACAACCTCTTTATCTGCTAACCTCAACCTTGAGACTGATTCTTTAGGAACAACAGATGGCAACCTTAACAACAGTGTCCATGGTATTAACCTCCAAGATTTACAAGAACCATTAGACACATGGGGAAGAATGGATATCCCAAACCCTTCAAGAAACTCAAACTCAAAAGCCTCAAGTGGAAGAGGATCTACAGAGGAAGAGACTGCTGAAGATCAAGAGATCAAGATGATCAACAAGTTTCCATGTTACAAACAGCTTGGCTCAATCACAACACGACAGGCATCAAGAGTCTCAGACTCAGGGATTCCTGGGGACTCAGACCAACTCTCATTTCACTCAGTAGATGAAGACCCACTTTCTGCTGCCAGTATAGGTATAGTTAGAATAGTGGATATGCCCAGTTCTGAGAGTCTCCATAATTTCAGAGATGAAGGAGGGGGTGAAGGAATGCTTCCCATGGTAGTCAACATGAAGGAAGTAGAGGAGGTCATAAGAAGGTGCATGTCTATGCCTGATAACCAGGAATCAGTTGAGGGCTCACTCACCAATCTGATTTCCTCTGAGGAACAGCTACATGGAAGCTACGGTTGGGACTACTTTCTCAATTGGCAGCCACGCTTCCAATCTTTGGCCTCTGTTTTTACAGACATTGGGATGCTTCCAGATGAAGGGATGAGAGCCAGAGATGTGGAACCAGAGTCACAGAGCCTTCTGCACCCACCTCCTCTCATCACAGCAGTTGCCCAGCCAGGAATATGTGCTGTCCCTCCCAGAATGCCCCATAGAAGATTGCCCCTGGTCAGATTGCCCACAAACACCAAGACTTGCACTAGAAACACAGAGTTGACCCATTCGGCAATGACTCCTAGTTTTTCCCCCTCTCTGTCGTTACTTACCGTTAGGACACCCAGTACCTCCCCAGTGGTTTCAGAAACTGGTCTGGGATGCTATACAAAAATAGCAACACTGCCAAGAGACATTTTGGAAGATGCAGAGATTCAAGTGTAATTGTATATTTTGTATATATAAAAATAATGTAAAAATCTTTACTACTGTAAGTCTGAATGCTTTTGTGTTTTGGTGTCGCATGAATCAAGATTACTGTAATGACTGTTTTTTTAATGAATAATGCTAATAGCCATAGTTATTATCATAATATTGTATTGTTATAAAAAATACAACACACAAACCAAACATTTGTATTATGTTAGCTTTTTTATAATTTTTAATTGTTTTATTGCTGATTCACTTAAATTAGTTGTTATTCTCATTATCTCAATTGTATTTTGCCAAATATTTGCTTTAGAATTTCTGAATTTTGTGGGCTAGGAAAAATTTAAGGATCTCTCGAAGTACACTAAGTACATATAACTGAACAAGCACTTTATTGTACATTATGGAGTACCTATAAGTACTAATAAGATTAAGATTAAAGCGATGTAGCGATTGTAATTATATGCACTGACAAACATTTATCACTTGATTAACAATACCCAACAATCAGGGTCATATTCTATTTCATATAGTTGAGAAAATTGTCAAATATATAGCCCTGCTATAAGGTATGTTTTGTTTTCTGTGTAAAACTGAGGCCAGTTTTAATTCACACTTTATACATAGTTCATCCAAAAATGAAAATGGACTTTTAATACCTTATATTACCAAAGTTGCTTTTTTCCTATTTGCAATATTTCCCGTATTAAACCTTTTCTCTCTAGAACTGATGCAGAAAGTCTTATTCGTGGCTTTATTACACCAAGGCTTGATTACTGTAAATCACTTTTTGTAGTTCTACTGGCAAATTCTATTAAGTGGTAGCAATATAGCCTATACAAAATTCAGCTGCTCATGTCTTGACTTATACATCTTCACATCAACACATTAGCACTGTGCTTCTTCATTTATTCCACTGGCATTTATTTTAAAATTCCTATTTTAACTTAAAGCAGTACATGGGTTGGTTCCAGTTTACATTTGTGATTTGGTTACACCATCCATACTTTCTCGTTCTCTTCGCAGTGCTGGTTCTCTTTCTCTTTATCAACCTCTCTGTAAAGCTAAAACCATGGGAGGGAGGACTTTTTCTTGCATTCCTCCACAGTTACCAAATTCATTACCTGTTTCATTAACACATTTTTTATTAAAGTTTTTAATTTGTTATTATTATTTTGATTATTGCTATTATATACTTATTTTTTATTTTGCACTTTGTAACATGTTGCAGCACTTTGAGAATGAGAAAGGTGCATTACAAATACAATTTATTATTATTATTATTACAATTATCTGAGCTTTTAATGATCCATTTGGAAAAAAAAATATGTTTTTGTTTTGTTATCCAGATAACAAAAACATCTGAATATCACTTGAGTCACTGACTCAATCCAGTAGCAGTTTACTGCAGATGTCAGTGATAAACAACTTAAATTTCCAAAGACTTGAATATAACATAGAAGTAGTTTTGGACCATTTTTATGATAGTTTTGAGGCCAGAATGTAAAAAAATAAATAATAATAATAATAAATTACCTTTTGTGTTTCATGAAAGAACATCATACAGCTGGAATGACATGTTTAGGTGATCCATTCCTTTAAATGTGGTGGTCCCCTTGTTTACATTTGTGACATAGAGAGTAATAGCACTTCATTTTCTATATCTCAGCTGATCTTTAGTGCCACCTTGAGAAATTGAGTTATAAAGCACATTGTTATACACTCACCTAAAGGATTAGGAACACCTGTTCAATTTCTCATTAATGCAATCTAATCAACCAATCACATGGCAGTTGCTTCAATGCATTTAGGGGTGTGGTCCTGGTCAAGACAATCTCCTGAACTCCAAACTGAATGTCAGAATGGGAAAGAAAGGTGATTTAAGCAATTTTGAGCGTGGCATGGTTGTTGGTGCCAGACGGGCCAGTCTGAGTATTTCACAATCTGCTCAGTTACTGGGATTTTCATGCACAACCATTTCTAGGGTTTACAAAGAATGGTGTGAAAAGGGAAAAACATCCAGTATGCAGCACTCCTGTGGGCGAAAATGCCTTGTTGATGCTAGAGTTCAGAGGAGAATGGGCCGACTGATTCAAACTGATAGAAGAGCAACTTAGACTGAAATAACCACTCATTACGACCGGGGTATGCAGCAAAGCATTTGTGAAGCCACAACATGCACAACCTTGAGGTGGATGGGCTACAACAGCAGAAGACCCCACCGGGTACCACTCATCTCCACTACAAATAGGAAAAATAGACTACAATTTGCACAAGCTCACCAAAATTGGATAGTTGAAGACTGGAAAAATGTTGCCTGGTCTGATGAGTCTCGATTTCTGTTTAGACATTCAGATGGTAGAGTCAGAATTTGTTGTAAACAGAATGAGAACTTGGATCCATCATGCCTTGTTACCACTGTGCAGGCTTGTGGTGTAATGGTGTGGGGGATGTTTTCTTGGCACACTTTAGGCCCCTTAGTGCCAATTGGGCATCGTTTAAATGCCGTTTAAATGCCGTTTAAAAGCCTACCTGAGCATTGTTTCTGACCATGTCCATCCCTTTATGACCACCATGTACCCTTCCTCTGATGGCTACTTCCAGCAGGATAATGCACCATGTCACAAAGCTTGAATCATTTCAAATCGGTTTCTTGAACATGACAATGAGTTCACTGTACTAAAATGGCCCCCACAGTCACCAGATCTCAACCCAATAGAGCATCTTTGGGATGTGGTGGAACTGGAGCTTCGTGCCCTGGATGTGCATTCCACAAATCTCATTTCTAAACAATGCTTTCAGCACCTTGTCAAATCAATGGCACGTAGAATTAAGGCAGTTCTGAAGGCGAAAGGGTGTCTAACACAGTATTAGTATGGTGTTCCTAATAATCCTTTAGGTGAGTGTATTATGCTGAACAAAGTTTGGAAAACATAAATGAAAAATTTGGAAAAATGATTTATTCAGTTTTCTTTAAATAATTATTTATACACATTTCAAAGTATAAAAAAGCAGTCACAGTACTTTTTTATTTTACTTTTAATTGTGTCTTACATTATTTCAAATAGTTGGAAGTTTAATACAGGAATGTGTGTATGCCCACATTTTCAGGACTGTTATTATGAGAAAATCTCCTCACTCATAGAATTTCTCTCACTTTTTTTTCTTCAGTATGTCAAAACATTGAATGAGTTTAGTGAAATTACATAAAAGACTTCATGAAAAGTATATTTTGTTTATACTTTGTTCCACTTCTTCTGTTTGCCAATTCCAAGTTCCAGAACCATGATAAAGGACTCTAAAACCATGAGTGAGGTGGTAGAAATGGCTTAGCCATTTTAACAACTCCTATAATCCAAACGCAGTAAAAGCCAATGACCACATTTCCCACAAATCACCCTCCAACCCTTACAGTCTTTTGAACTTGTGATCTACTTTGAACGTTTTCACCCCAGCAGATTTAAAAAAAAAAAAAAAAACAGCTAAATCATGCAACTCTCCTTATCAGATCTGCACATTTATGATAATATACTGGTGACAACAAACTAACCATGCTATCTTTGGACACCAGGGAAGCTGTTATGATAAGCATGGATTGTGTGTATTTAATGTATTGATCTGCTTGATTTACAGGCCCTTCTTCAGTAGGTGTATTTAATTACTTAGCATGTGTAAACTTTAACATACTGCGTCTTTTTTCTTTCTCCCTATTACAAACACATTTCATTAAAGCTTGCATTTCAATAAAACAAATTCATGGAAAGCATATCAATAAATTGTTTATCATGCCACAGTGGAATCTGATCCATTTCTTGCATGAGTTTTGGCAATAGTGTTGGAAGACAGCAAATAAACCTTTGGTTACTGAAAGAAGGCTGAATTCCCTTTTAGGATGCTACATGGGGCTTAATGTATAGCATTCAAACAAAACACTAAATGTGTACAGATGTGCTCCAATGTGGGTAACATGGATAATTTTCAGACTTGGGCAGACTTGAGAAACAATTCTAAGTTCAAACATACAAAGCATCATAACAAAGCATGTTTCAGTTCCCTTTTTTTCTTTCCTTTCTTTCCTCATGCCCCAACTTAACATGCCAAAACTGTCTTCTGTATTTATTTTCTATTTTAATATAAAGACTTAGAGCAGAGCTTGAATAAATGTCTTTGGCAATGTTTCTAAAAAATGCATTATTGCCTAATTTGAAGTGCACTGCTTATTTAAAATAAACACAGTAATATAATAAACTACAGACCAAAGATTTCGAACATTCATTGGCCATATCTATCCAATCATCCAATATATCCAGTTTGGAAAGTTCAGATTTCAACTGTCCACCAAACCCTTTCTGGAATACCCTCATTTATTTTCAGCTTGTGCAGAAGCCATCAAAAGTGTATTACACATCAGCTCCATGAGCTTTGAGGCATTTGCCAACACTTGTTGGTAAAAATGAAACCTTGCACCCCAAACCATTAAATCATGCCATTTGTCAATAGTATTCCAGAACCTTTAAAGCAAAGCAGCCAAAGAACATGAAAAAGAGAGACTACACATCTGTGTTTGATTTCAGCCAGCTTCGAGTGATGCGTTAAATGCAGATAAATGACAGACAGCAGACTTTAACAGCAGCTCCAGTTCTCTGTTTACTATCTTTCAGCACTACAGTAGAGCACTGCATAAATGATGGCTAAACATTCATCACCACTGAGCAATCTCCACTACACCAGACGTTTAGGGAAATGAGGACGGGGTCAAAGTTTTGCCCAAAAAAAGTTGATTTGAGCTATATTTTTGTTGGTTCTCTTTAAGCCCAGTGTGTAGGCCTGCTGGTCTATGTCCTCATTTTGAAGTCCATATGTAGCCTATTTTGTGTTTGTGTACAAGTGGACAAAAAGGTTTGAATAAAATGATTGAGGTTCTATTTCGATGGAACTCACGCTGTGGCAAAGGCGACACTATGGGGAATGCCTCTGCGTGATAGCGTCTGAAGCATGTGTAAAACTACACCAATCCGGATTGGTGCTACGTCGTGACGTAGCGTGTGATGGTGTACACAGAAGCTTACAAAGACTCGTTGGAACACAACAGCGTTAGCTTCTTCAGCAAGAGCTCTGTGTGTGAAATTGTTCATCTTGTTTATTGTTGTCTATTATTGTATTGTATATTATTGTATTATCTGTCATGGTAAATGAAAGGCAATTTAGGCAGTGTGTGCCTCCCTACCCAAGACACTTAATGGGTGGGGACACACACAAGCTTTGCCTGGGAGCAGAGCATGCAAGGGAAGCTCTCAAGGGGTATGCCTGTGTACACTGTGAGCAGCTGTCATTCCCACCTGGCCTTGTTTGATAAGACAGGCTAGGCTCGTGCTCTCCATGGTTGGGGTCCCAGGTCCGCAGAGGCGGCACAGTGGCTCAGGAGCTCAGGATGGCCCATTCTCGACCCTCACTTGCCGGTTTCAACACTCCCGTTCGGGATACAGAATCCTGCTCTGCGGCTTCTTTTTCCCAGAGCGAGAGCCAGATGTTGGGATTGTCTTCTTCTGAAGAGGATTTGGCCTCCCCTTCTTTCCCAATCTCCATTTTGAAATCTCGAGGTCATGGAAAAGCCTGTTCTCCTCACTTGCCTCATATCTCTTACCCGACATTGCGTCCTCCCTTAATTAGACTCCCCCTGAAATTTCCTCATCAACACGGCATCCTCAATAAACCTGTCCCCGGCGTGATGACTTCGATCATTTCAAATAATCCTATCTAATAAATTGCCTTATCGACACAATATCCTCAATAAACCCGTCTCCGGCGTGATGACACTGATCTTTCGAATATTCCTATTTAATAATTGCCTTACCGACACGGCATTCTCAATAAACCTGTCTCCAGCCTGATGACTGTGATCTTTCGAATATTCCTATCTAATAATTGCCTCACCGACACGGCATCCTCAATAAACCCGTCTCCGGCGTAATGACTCTGATCTTTCGAATATTCCTATCTAATAATTGCCTCACCGACATGGCATGATGGCCAGAGGAGAACTGGCAACCCAATTGAGCCTGGTTTCTCCCAAGGTTTATTTTTCTCCAATATGCCACCTGATGGAGTTTTGGTTCCTTGCCACTGTCGCCTTTGGCTTGGCTTGCTCAGTTGGGGACACTAATACACAAATACATTTTCAACTAAATTACTGATCTGCCTGCATTGTCACTATATGATAATTGAAATGAGTTGGATAACATCACCGTTTTCTCCAGAGCGGCTGTACAGCCGAATCAAATTTCATTATTTTCCTGTTTAACACTGTGAAGCTGCTTTGAAACAATCGGCATTGTAAAAAGCGCTATATAAATAAAAGTGACTTGACTTGACTTAAGGCCCACCAAACCATGCCATAACTACTTCTAATTTGCTAGGCAAGGCTTACAGGGCAGCAGGTCAGGCTGGAGCATGCCTGCACACAATGGCTATCATGCAGGCGTACAAAGCCGACCTGTTCAGAGACCTAGATGAGGTCAAGGAGGTATGTCGGGCCACCGCTTTGTCTCTCCGTGCCACCAAGGAGACGGCACAATCCCCTGGCTGCTCCATGGCAGCATTGGTGGTGGCGGAGAGGCATGTGGTTGAACCACTCGGGCATCAAGGAAAGGGACAGAACTTTCCTTCTTGATGACCCACTATCACTTCTGGCCTCTTCAGATCTGAGGACTGTTATTCTCTCGAGGAAGGCTTCAAGAAAGAGGTCCTGATGCTATGTGCAGCCCCCACTTCATGGCAACGAACTCTCTATCTGCCTGAGGTCTCTAAGTACCTGAGGTCAGTCCCCCTAGTTGACTATCTAGAAGCATGGAAATTTCTACCTAGTGTGTCTCAGTGGGTCCTGCGTACGGTGAAAAAAGGCTAATGGATCCAGTTCAGGTCCCATCCACTGAGGTTTAGCGAAATTTTAGAGACTGTCGTGAACTCCGAGCAGGTTCGAGTAACGGTCGAGGTCAGTCCCTCTTGACATAGAGCTTATTGCTCCTCCTGAGAGGGAGTCCGGGATCTACAGCTGGTGCTTCATTGTTCCAAAGAAGGAATGGGGGTAACATCCTATTTTAGATCTTCAGCACTTGAATCAGTCTCTGAAAAGTTTCAGATTCAAGATGTTAACTATTCCGTTCATTGTGAGTCAGATCAAGTCTGAGAACTGTCACAATAGACCAAAAGGATGCTTACTTCCATGTTTTCATCCTTCAACAACTTCAACACAAGTTCTTGCGGTTCGCTTTTGGGGGAAAAACGGTCCAGTATCAGGTTCTTCCATTCAGCCTAGCACACTCCTATCACACCTTTACGAAATGCATGGATGTAGCACTGGCTCCAGTGAGACTCCAGGGCATTTGTGTCCTCAATTATATAGACAACTGATTGTTTCTAGACCAGTCGTAGGAGATGGCAGTTCAGTATTGAGATATCGTCCTTAGCCATATAAGGCGCTTTGGGCTCAATGGCAAGAAAAGAATACTATCTCCCTTGCAGCGAACTACATTCCTGGGGGTGGTATGCGACTATGATCCTGGCACAACTGTCTCCTGCTCATATTGAGTCTATCCTGGCTGCAGTCACCAGGATCAAGCTAGGCCAGGCCATCACTGTGAAACAGATCCAGAGACTGTTGGCACTCATAGCAGCAGCATTCAATGTAATACATTTTGGCCTGCACATGAGATCCCTGAAGTGGTGGCTCAGGACCAGGGTGTTGTTCCAGAGGGGAAACACATTTTGTATGATCAAGGTTACTCGCAGATGCCTTCGTAGCCTTGTCATTTGTAAGAAACCAAGATTCCTGTCTCAAGGTCCAGTGTTAGAGGCGCCCTGTCACTGGAGGATAGTGACAACAGATGTGTCCTGCATGGGCTGGGGAGCGGTCATGGAGAGCCATTTCATTAGGGGTCTGTGGAGAGAGCATTATCTCTCATGGCATAAAAATTGCCTGGAGATAATGACTGCACTTCTGGCTTTGAGGTACTTCCAGACCTCAGGGGCCATCATGTTCTAGTTCGACAATATTCTAGTTTATTGCCTGCAGAGGTTTTTGGTCCAATAATTAGAATCTCTGGGGGGTTTTTTTAGAATTAAAAGTAGGAAATGATTAGTCATCCAGTTTTTTATTATCAGCTATACAATCCGTTCATTTTGTGAATTCCCCATAGTGTTGTCTTCAACGCAGAACGAGTTCATTCGAAAGGGAACTGTAACCCTTGTTCCCTGAGAAGGGAACGAGAAGCTGCATCACACCTCCTGAATGCCTGAAAGCAGCTTTCTTCAGCCTATCAGAAGCTATTTGAAAGCTTCCGTGTATACCGTCTCAAGCTAGGTAACTGCATATCTTTTGGTATTACATGCTAAAGAGATTGTAAATTAATTGGTCTTTGAATGTTTATATTTTTTTATAACACTGTTTTTCACATTTTTGTATATAATATAAGCTAAATGCATTAAATCTATGTGCGTATTTATGACTACATGTATTTTTGTACAATAGGTCTCAGCTTCCCTCACATTCTGCTGTTTGCATCAGACCTTATCAAAACCATGTGGAACGGTATAGCTCTATGACTTTCATGTGTTCCAAATCGCTCTCTGGACCTTAAGAAGAAAGCAAGGGGAATGCCTTATTTTTATGCACATTTGGGCATTCAGATTATTTCTCAGACATGCTTTTGCTCCATCAAAGATGTTGCTTTAACTTGATAACTTTTTATTTGACAATTTAGACTCTAACCTTTTAGTTTTTCATACAAACTAAATGGTTTGATAGAAAATGTCAGTAACACTTTACAATAAGGTTTAATTTGTCAACATTAGTTAACATGAACTAATAATGAACTGCATTTCAACAGCATTTATTAATCTTTGTTAATGTTAATTTCAACATTTATTAATACATTTTAAGAACATTATTTAATGCACTGTGAACTAACATGAATAAACTATGGACAGATGTAGATTAACAAATGTTAACAAATACAGCAACAAATGTATTGCTCATGCATATTGCTCAATTCTTTGTAAGTATACAATTTATGGATTGATATTAAAGAATGAAAAAAACAGGTTGTCCATATATATTTGAAATCAACACAAGAAATGTTTTTCTCATGATTTCTGTGTTTTCAGATCATGCATTTTTCTAAAATGCAGTCTGCTAAATTGAATTACATAGGGCCAAGGTGAAACTAGCACCAAAAATAACTGGTTATAGTACATTGCATACAAAAAAACAAACATGCTGGCCGGACTAATAATTTGTTCAGTATACTATACATCTGATTAATCAATAAAATAGTACAAGCATAATAAAACAGATCAATAAGTTACTTTTTATCACTAAGGTTACCAGGGTGTTTAAAGGGTTTGTTTTGTTTGTTTTTGTGCACAAAAAGTATCCTCGTCACTTCATAACATTAAGGTTCAACCACTGTATTCACATTGACTATTTTAACGATGTCTTTAGTACCTTTCTGGGCCTTGAAAGTTTTAATTAGGTTGCAGTCTATGAAGGGGTCAGAGAACTCTCAGATTTCATAAAAAATATCTTAATTTGTGTTCCGAAGATGAAAGAAGGTCTCACGGGTTTGGAACAGCATGAGGGACGAATGAGTAACAAATGAGTAATTAATGACAGAATTTTTATTTTTGGGTGCACTAGCCCTTTAATATGATTTGAATGTTTTATAGAGGCATAAATAGTGCAATACAACACTATAGAAAGAAATATGAGAATATGTTATCCGTTCATTACTTAATTTATGTAAATTAAGTTGTTGATGACAGACACTTCCCAGTTGGAAGAAACTGTTTGTGCCTGGTTGTTCAGTGGTTGTTTTAATGACTGAAATGTTTCTTTAAGGTTGAGATCTAAAAGATCAGAGTTAGAGGTGAAGGGTTATCATTTATGATCTTGACACACTGCAGCCAATGAATCACACCGCTGATCAGATAACGCGCTCATGTCTTGTCACAGTTATGGATGAGGTGACAACATGTTCAATGATAGAGGAACTGGATCATCAAGGCTGGTGCAAGATTCAACTTTTCAGAGTCTCTGAGTTCTCCTGGTTGGCAGCTATGTCATACTTATTCAGTTCATACTTGTTTGCTAGTAGAAATGTTGTTCCCGTGCACTGCAGTAGTCTTTATCAGCCAAAATTATAAATGTTGAGACCCACATTTGAATATGTGCTGAAATGTGTGTAAAATGTATGTATGCATGCATGTACTGCTTTAGAAATGTAAAAGTCAATTATATTATAACTATATTTGTATAATTTTATTATTGCATAAATACTTTTGCAAAGAAAATCACTGAATTGCATTGTATTGTGCACTTTTAGCTTAATTTAATCAATGCTTGTCATTCAATATTAAATTTAATACATTTAAAGTTAATGTTTTCATTTACTGTACTAAATTGTACTACTGTATAACTTCATCATTACAAATAATAATAATAATAATAATAATAATATTACATTTTATTTGTAACACACTTTACAGTATATTCTCAAAATATCAAAGTGCTACAGATTTAAAACAATCAACAACAAAAAAATAAATAAAACTGAAACGTACTGAAACTTTAAATGTACTGAAAATATCATGTACTGATAATACATGCCATATTGTACAAAAAAAAGTTTAAAGTACACCGATTAGGCATAACTTTATAAAGTGAATAACACTGATTATCTTATTTTCTCTTCATCACGGCACCTGTTAGTGGGTGGGATATATTAGACAGCAAGTGAACATTTTGTCCTCAAAGTTGATGTGTTACAAGAAGCAAAAATAGGCAAGTGAAAGGATTTGAGTGAGTTTTACAAGGGCCAAATTGTGATGGCTAGATGACTGGGTCAGAGCATCTCCAAAACTGCAGCTCTTGTGGGGTGTTCCCGGTCTGCAGTGGTCAGTATCTATCAAAAATGGTCCAGGGAAGGAACAGTGGTGAACCAGCGACAGGGTCATGGGCAGCCAAGGCTCATTAATGCATGTGGGGAGCGAAGGCAGGCCCGTGTGGTCCGATTGCTCAAGAAGTTAATGCTAGTTTTGATAGAAAGGTGTCAGAATACACAGTGCATTGCAGTATGTTGCGTATGGAGCTGTATAGCCACAGATCAGTCAGGGTCCCCATGCTGACCCCTGTCCACCGCCAAAAGCGACAACGTGCCGTGAGCATCAGAACTGGACCATGGAGCAATGAAAGAAGGCGGCCTAGTCTGATGAATCACATTACCTTTTACATCATGTGGATGGCCATGTGCGTGTACCTGGGGTACACATGGCACCAGGATGCACTATGGGAAGAAGGCAAGCCGGCGTAAGCAGTGTGATGCTTTGGGCAATGTTTTGCTTGGAAACCTTTTGTCCAGCCTTCCATGTAGATGTTACTTTGACAGGTACCACCTACCTAAGTATTGTTGAAGAACATGTACACCCTTTCATGGAAATGGTATTCCCTAGTGGCTGTGGTCTCTTTTAGCATGATAATGCACCCTACCAAAAAGCAAAAATGGTTCAGGAATGGTTTGAGGAGCACAACAACAAGATTGAGGTGTTGACTTGGCCTCCAAATTTCCAGATCTCAATCCAATCGAGCATCTGTGGGATGTGCTGAACAAACAAGTCCGATCCATGGAGTTCGCACCTCGTAGCTTACAGGACTTAAAGGATCTTCTGCTAACATCTTGGTGCAAGATACCACAGCAAACTTTCAGGGGTCTAGTGAAGTCCATTCCTCGACGGATCAGGGCTGTTTTGGCAGCAAAAGGGAGACCTTATAATATTATGCCTGATCAGTGTATATTATAGTTACCATAAATGTTTTTCAGGACATTCAGCAGTACATCAGTACATGTTTCAAAGACATAAAATTATAAATTATAAAATTACATAATACTCTGAATGTTTCGTAGAATGGTCAGTGGGTAAAAGAAAAACCTTCTAAAGTTCAGCTAAATGCATTTAATATATATTGAAACAATTATTTTTTTTATTTAATTTAAATTTAAATTTACATTTGCACTTGTTTATTCTTTAAAGCATATTATAAGTACTTTTTTGAAGAATGTGTTCCAAAGTGTTCTCATATTTCACAAGGGTATTTTCAATCCTCTAACACCTCTCCTACCCTAAATCTACTTCTCAATGATATAAAAAGCACAATAGGCATATTGTATGTGAGAATTATTTTAGCTATACTTTTACATAGAATTCGTAAACTTTTGAATGTCTTTAAAGTTCTTCATATGTAAAATGCTTATGTTTAAGAGGCTGTCAATTTCAATGTCTGTGCATGTATGTATGCTAGAATAATACTTACCGTAAAAATATGTGATTACTTATAATTTCATCATTGGATAATCACTCACAATGACTACAGAGTGACTACAAATATGTCAAACTGACCTCTGCTGAAGAGCAACTTTTTGGGGTCAGGCAACCAGTAGGGAGAAAAATTTGGGAAGGTGGGGTATTTGGCTTTGAGGAGGCCCACAAACATTTATCATGCTAGTCATTCTGTGCACACTGGGATTCCTAGACTGACCCATGTACTCCAGTCCTTTAGCAGTCGGAATGCATTTCAACTAGGGCGGTAGCCAGGTCAAGGCCAGCAAGCTTTTGATTTACACCCCAGCAGTCCACAGTTCAAATGGCCTGCTGGGTTAAGCAGTATGCTGTAGTGTGACTGACAATGGTAATGAGTGCACCGGCTCACAATGCCTAAATTAAGCAGGAAACGATCCATATGTTATGTTCTGTGGAGGGTCAAAGGCTCTATACAGTATAGGTCAAGTTGTTCCAGTTCTCCCATGGTTTGCCAGATCCCAATTGGTACCTGATGCAGAATGAGGAACAAGTTTCATCTTCCCAAGGCATGAAGAGGCATCAGACCGCAGCTGGGCCGGGATTAATCACTGATGCAAATGCAGCAGAGGGGTTTCGTTTGAAGTACCATGTGCGATTTTAAGCAAAAAGCTGCATTTGAAAGGAAGGACACTGTTATCGTAAGCAATTCATGGTGTACTTAATCATTAATAGCTTCTGACTTAAACGAAAAGAGAGGGTGAAACAAGGGCTTAATTTACCACAAGCTCCAGAGCCCTGACTATATAGAGAGAAAATTCATTTTTTGATTGGCTACACATGCAGTGTTACATAAGTATGGCTTAGCGACCTCACACAGAAACCCCGGATCTTTCTTTGTTCCTCAATAACCAACTTCATATACTTCTTGACTGAGTAAGTAAATTTAGCAACAGAAACCACTGTTCAAATCTTACGATATGAAAACAACTTTGATCATAATATGAATTTGATTTGGTTCATAAACCAGGACTCCTGCAGTAAAGTAATTTTCCATTAAGCAATGGAAAATAATTTTCATACTGAAAGTGAACTCAGAATATTTATCAACACAACACAGATTTATTGAAAAAGAGATGCCATGAAGTTCAGCGCATGTTCACAATCACAACATTTCTCTTTATTTCTGCAAACGTGAGTCGCTCGAATGTAGTAATGCCTGGAATCAATAAAGATACACAAAGCATTCTGTAAAAAGACTTCAGGACTAAACAGCCTTGGAACATGTCGTCAGACCTTTGGCTCACATTAGCAGTGGGCAGTGAACCTTGTGCTGCTGTGGGATCATGTTTCAAACACCTCAGTTACAGTGTACAGTCTTTATGATGTGATTCCTTGGTGCAAACAAGTCCTCAGTGGATCCAATTATGAAAAGAATACAGGCTTTGACATTGCTTTTTTTATGTAAGCAGTGGTACTCTGCAACAAACCTTTTTTTTTTTTTTTGGTCTCTTATTCTCACCAAGGCTGCAAAAATACAGTACAAATAGCTATAGGGTGAGAAAATATTACAATTCAAAATAGCTGTTTTTTTTTAAATACATTTTAAAATATAATTTATCCCGTTAATCTCAAAGTAGAATTTTCCGCAGTCATTACTCTAATCATTAAATGTCACTTGATCCTTCAGAAATTATTCTAATATGCTGATTTAATGTGCTGCAATTTCGTGTGCTTCATTTACATTAATTTTCTTTTTCCCTTTAGATTTGCTTTGTGTACACAATGTTTATCTTTCAGACTATGTTTTTTATTGTTGTAGGTTTGTTGCATCTAAAGGCAAATATCCATCAATGTTGCATTTAATTGAACTACTTTTCTTGAATCTAAGATATAAGAACAATATTAGTGAGCCTAAATCAACAAATGCTTTCAGTCATAGCACACAATAATTAGGGAGGGAATAATATGCTTCCTATGCAGCCTGAACCAAGTTTCTGAATGGTTGAAACCAGATGTCTGAAAGAGAAAAACAAGATATTTGCTTTCATTCCATTTACAGGTAAATGATTCTATATAAATAGAAAATGGATGGTGTGAATAATGCAAATTCAGATTGTCATTGACAATCTATACCATTAATAACCTTGTAGCTCACAATATAGGTCTGTATTTAACAGGTTATAAGTTATCGCAAAAAAAATCTATTCTCTAATTCCTTCTCATTTTAATTACTACTTTTTTTCAGCAGCAAATAGAGAGTTAAATCTGTTTTGTTCCAGCCTGCACTAAAATGCTGGTGGTGAACATACTGTTCTCTTGCCAAAATTATAGAAAATCACATGGCACTGAACAAAACCACAACTTAATAGTGCAAATGCTGCCTTGTAACATTTGTTTCCAATGGTTTGATAAGCTGAAAAGAATGATATATAATCTATTTAAATTTATTTTGTGATTCAGAACTCAAGGACCTTTCCAAGTCACAGCTAGAGCAAAACCACAAGATATTTGTTGTCCGAATCATCCAGTTTTTTTTACTTCGGTCTTGACTATGTCTTGCATACGACATACAGTACAGTAGTTGCAGACATGGGTCAGATAATATATTTTCTTATACAGACCAACACTGTCATATTTCTTCTGTCAGCTCAGTCCAGCATGTTCAAGCATAATTCATTTTAATAGGTCACACGAAAATAAAAAAAAAGTATTTTCAATACAGACCTCTTTTTATAACTCATCCAGGACTACGTTCCTTGGCCATTGGGTGGATTTTTTTCTTTTCTTTTATTTTATTTGCATGGATTGACTGAGAAGAGAGAGCAAAAGTTGGAGAGTTTCATAATAAAACTGTCTGATATATGCACAGCTTGTAACCAGTGGAATGTCATATACTAATATTAAGTGTACATAAGTCTAATTCCTCTCTAGTTTGTAGGTATGAAAACACATAAGATTATATTGTCAGTTTTAATATAGTGCAGTCATGACAGTTTTGGAGTTTAATAAGAGTTTATTGTATTTTCTTAAACAACTGTAAAGCATAAAACACATCTGGCCGGGAAACGCAGTAAGACAAGCCAGCTTTCAATCAGACAGTGAGATCATTAACCAAATACAGATCTCACACACACATAAACAGACACAAACGTACACACACAAACACAGGCTACCAGTCGCGGCTATACCTCTGATGTAATGTAAAGGACATTCTAACACAGTTGCAAATATAAATAATCAAAATTTTGACTATATATTTAAAGACTAATTTAGGTTGATCTTTTGTGAATTAGTTACAGTGTAAATTAACACTATAGTTAACTAAAACATTTAAAAAAGGTTTGCGCTTGTCAATTTACCGGTGTTTGCGCCATTATTTACCACCCCAAAAAAGGACATCTTAAACGCTATACTGTATAACTGATCAATTGTGTTGGTCATATGGAAATGATGGAAACGTCTATGTTCTTTTATTTGCGCGTCGTCAGTAGATCACGTGCAGACCTTTCCACTCCCATCTGTGCTTTCGTTTGTAATTGCACTCTCACGCTAATTTGCACTGTTTAGTGAATCTGGCTCTTAGTATTTAAAAAATATGCAAAAACTGGCATTGCTGTAATAACATACAGACTGTTAAGTAATGTAATTTAGTATGTGCATTTTAATATAAAACTATATGGTTACAACCTAGAGATGTCTATAAAAGTAAACATATCATAAACTTTTTATTATTGTATCTTCTTCTCAACTTATAATGTTAATCACTGTTTCGTGCACCAACATTGTAATTTACCATTTTCCATTCTATACTAATGCAACCTCTGTACCATCACGGAGGGGGGCGACAGATAGGAGAGTGGGACGGTACTAGCAGTCATGGCCACTTTTGTTCTTACTCTGTAACCAGCCCCTTCACTCAAGGGATGTGCAGTAATGTTGTTCCCATACTTTCAATGCATATGAATGTATTTCCATAGGAAGTGTATCTTCCTAGAATTCCAGAGAAGGTGACAGATGAGAAAGTGGGACATGAGCGGCAGTATTGCCTAGGGGTGCACTGATCCAACTTTTTCAGTCCCGATACCGGTACCGATGCCTGGGCTTTGTGTATCTGTCCATACCCGATACTGATCCGATACTGAATTAATTATAAACTGTATACTTTCCACCTTATACCTTCCTTGAAGAGACTAAAGGCACCAGACTTTATTAACTAAACATAACTAAGAAGACAAAATAACAGATTTATGTAAAGTGTTGAATTCTAGGCCTGTTCACACCGGGACGAATTTCGCGCGCGATATTCACCGACATTTAACGCCCCATTACTAAACAAAGGGCGCCAATGTGAGTTTGCACACCGACGCGGAAATCGCCACGCGTCATTTTTTTTAAAGCGCCTTGGGTTCGTTTTTTTGGTTTGACGCGCCGCGTCAAAAACTATACGACCAATGAGATTACGACCAATGCACTTTTGCTCACGTGTCTGGAGCTTCTGAAGTTACAGTAAAACACAACTTGGGGGCGCTCAAACACAAAACGGTCTTGCCGAGCACACATACGTAACGGCAAAGAAGATATACTAGCGTCTACAAAAAGAAGAAATAAGACGCAAGGCAAGATGAATGTAGAGCTGCTGGTCTCGTTCTTTGTATGATTTTGACAAGTGCGTAAATACTTTTCTTTGCTCTCTTCTTCTTCTCTTGTGTACCGGGGTATTTCTGTTTTACATTAAGCGCCATCTAATGTCAGGGAATGAATTTGCATGTTCACTCGGCTCATCGTCAGCGAAAATCGCTTGGGTGTGAACACAAAAAACGCATTGAAAAACGCTGGCAAATAACGCGCGCCGATATTCGTTTCGGTGTGTACGACCCTTTATAGAACTAAAATATAGAACATTTATTTAATTGAAAAACAGTTACGGTATATGGTCACATTTGAGCATCAATGAGTATGAGTGTAACCATAGTAAGGAACACCTGAGGGCTAAATACAAGAATAACATTAATGTTAACAGTGTTGCATCTCTATCACTCTCCATGAAAAAACGATCCAGTAAATATGGTTGACTTAATAATCAATGTACACTATTCTGTACTGTTTACCAAAACTTGCTGCAAAAATCTGTATAGTGATACTTGTGTATCCGCTTAAGCCATTCAAATGCATAGACACAGCGCTAGAAGTATTGAGCGGTTCATGAACCATGTGACAGTGCGCGCCGCCGGGAGATGAGAGCATGCACAACTCCGGTTTTCAACGCCTCTGGCTTTAACATTATGCCACATTAGCGCCAAAACGCTATTTATTGTTTGAAAAATGTAAAAGCTAAGCTTTGTTTAATATCAAAAGCAGGTTTGGCAATTTGGCGTGAGATTAAGTTGGGCAGAGTGAGAGCATGACAGAAATGCGTGAGAATGCGTGAGAGTTGATAACCCTGCAGCGGACTGCGGCTTCATGCTGCTTCTAGCATGCGACACACGTGAAGCTGACGAATGACGTAGGTTCTGCTGCCCAAAAAAAAAAACCTGGATCGGCCTGTGGATCTGTTAATTTTTCCGATCCCGATCCAGCTAATTTGTCAGTATCGCAGCCGATAATATCCGATCCTAATATCGGATCGGTGCACCCCTAGTATTGCCCACTCTCCTCTTCTGTAACAGCCCATTTATATACATACAGAGGGAGCACATACACTATATTGGGACAGCCCTCCAAATAATTGAATCCAAGTGTTCCATTCACTTCCATGGCAAAGGTGTATAAAACCAAGCACCTAGGCATGCAGACTGCTTCTACAAACATTTGTGAAACAATGGGTCGCTCTCAGGAGCTCAGTGAATTGAAGCGTGGTACCATGATAGGTGTCCACCTGTGCAATACGGTGAACTGTTAGTGGTATTATAACAAAGTAGAAACAATTGGGAACAACAGTAACTCAGCCACAGAAGTGGTAGGCCACGTAAAATCACAGAGCAGGGTCAGCGCATACTGAGGTGCTCAGTGAGCAGAAGTCGCCAACTTTCTGCAGAGCCAATAGCTACAGACCTCCAAACTTCATGTGGCCTTCAGACTAGCTCAAGAACAGTGTGTAGAGAGCTTCATGGAATCGGTTTCCATGGCCGAGCAGCTGCATCCAATCCTTACATCACCAAATGCAATGCAAAGCGTTGGATGCAGTGGTGTAAAGCACGCCGCCACTGGACTCTAGAGCAATGGAGACGTGTTCTCTGGAGTGACAAATCATGCTTCTCTGCCTGACAATCCGATGGACGAGTCTGGGTTTGGCAGTTGCCAGGAGAACGGTATTTGCCTTACTGCATTGTGCCAAGTGTAAAGTTTGATAGATGGGGGTTATGGTGGGGGTTGTTTTTCAGGGGTTGGGCTTGGCCCCTTAGTTCCAGTCAAAGGAACTCTTAATGCTTCAGCATATCAAGACATTTTGGACAATTTCATTCTCCCAACTTTGTGGGAACAGTTTGGGGATGGCCCCTTTCTGTTCCAACATGACAGCACATCAGTGCATAAAGCAAGGTCCATAAAGGCATGGATGAGCAAGTTTGGTGTGGAGGAACTTGACTGGCCTGCACAGAGTCCTGACTTCAACCCGACAGAACACCTTTAGGATGAATTAGAGCGGAGACTGTGAGCCAAGCCTTCTCGTCCAACATCAGTGCCTGACCTCACAAATGCGCTTCTAGAAGAATGGTCAAAAATTCCCATAAACACACTCATAAACCTTGTGGAAAGCCTTCCCAGAAGAGTTGAGGCTGTTATACCAGCAAAGGGTGGGCCAACTCCATATTAAAAGCTTACGAATTCAGAATGGGATGTGCATATAAAGGCAGGTGTCCCAAAACGTTTGGTAACATAGTGTAGCTACCACCATAGGCAGAGCATGTGTAAGGCTGGGCAAGGCTTAGCCCTCACTTGACCACGGACTTGAGATTAGCGTGGAATTTTCTCACTCAATTTACCACTGACTGCTGCTGCTTCTGATTGCTTTTAGAGGGAAGAACTGCCTAAAACAGTTGCTCTAGGATCAGTTTTCTCCGTAATAATAGCATATTGGCAAAACATATTTGGTATTTGCACTCTTGAGAGCGCCAAAGGTTTCTATTTACAATGTTTTGAAGCGTTAAGCAATGTAGCTAATCACAAACATATCAGTTGATTTCTTGAATGCAATGGCCAATCATATGTTAAAATTAGAATCCACTCACTGCTCAAAATGCATGGCAGTTTTTGCCCAGTGCTCAGTTCTGCGTGCTCGCAAATCCTCTTGTTATAAGTTAACTTCTAAGTTTGGAAATTATGTTGGCTAAATAAGAGATTCATTGTGCAGTCAGCTTCAATGATTATTGCGGAACTTTGTGAAATCATGATGAACTGAGATGACAGCTTTTTAGTGATTATGAAGAGAGCGCTCTTTATGGCTTGCTAGGCAATATATAGTCCATTCAACATCTTAAAGGGGTCCTAATGCCCCCTTTTACAATATGTAAAATATATATATATAGTTTTTATTAATTAAAAATTCTGTGAAATTTCACATTTTACAAGAACTAAAACCAGTGTGAAGCAAGAAAATATATATTCATCAATATTTATGAGACTTTTTATTTGAGCATATTATATGAAATTTATTAGAACATACAATATGAAAATTACCAGTATGAACCTGATTGACTTCAGTGCATTTAATAAAATTTCTTTGCTCAAACAGTTTATGAAACCTACACATTCTTTTTCTAACAAAACTTTTTCTCAATAATACTCTGAAAAGTTTTAAAGAATTATATCAATTTTACTTTTAGGTGAACACAGATGCTGTGGAGCTTGCAATCTTGTTGCTTGGCAAAAGTACGCATCGAGGGTGCATATCAGCCACTAAAGGGTTACTTCTATAAACTAAAATGACAAAGGAGACACCCTATACGGTCTTGTGGACTTAATGGACACGCGCATGTGGTGGCCATTGTAAGTCCACAAGACCGCAAGTGCACATGAAGTGTGCCATTTGGGACAGGGCCAAAGATGATAATCTTCTTTTTTGTCATACTGCCCAAATGTACTAAGTTTAGTTAGTCAGAGGTTAGTCAAAGGAAAAGCCTTCTGGCTAAAGAAAACAAAAACAAAGAAATTGCCCTGCTCCATAAGCCTTCATGCTGTGGGACTTCAAGCCACTGCAAAATCATTCATCATGCCTTGTCAAAATAATCAAACAGCCACTTTAACTCAAACACTTCAACATGCAGCAGCAGCTTGATGAAAGCAAGCTTCATTGTGTGCAGCACTTGACTTGCAATGATACAGAAGAGGAAAAGGGTGACCTTGTGATAGCACTTAGCATGAACATTGATTACAAAACACTGCACAAGATTAGAGGAAAATGTCCCATAGATCAAAAGTCATTTTACTAGTTCAGTCTGGCCCACGGGTTCTGAAACTGCAATGAACCTTGACGTTTTTAATAGATCTTGTCACACTCAGAGTGGAGCAATATAGCCTGCCTTATTTTGCTTGTTTAAAGTGTTTTTGCATAATAGCAAAATTACAGAAATAATGTTTACTTTCTGCTTGCCAAGATGTAAAACCACCCCCTTTGCAAACATTGTGACATTTTTCATCTATCTTACATCTTTCATTTAGTAGAGAATCATTTATTTTCTAAATTTCTTTGATTACAACCTTGTCTGTTATTTTATGTTCCAGAGAGCGTGTGGCATTCCTTCTTTCTTGATACAGCTGGTTCCACATAGATTTCAATCTTTTTACCTCCACTTTTGTTGAATATATTGTTTTCTCCGTAAATCACTCAACTTTATGTTAAAACAATATAATCTAGAGCATAATATTAGATTAAAAGCTTTGTCCATATATCAGTTTGATTGATGTAGTCCCAACAGTCCTGTCTACAGCTACAAAACCAAACAAAATATCTTTTCAACTATACATCTTTTAAATTACCATGCAATGATGAATATACTCTCTTTGCATGCCCTGTGTAGTGTAGCTTTGGTTTAAAGACATCACAGTCATTGAAAAAAATGCAGAACGAATAAAAGTGTGCACATGTGTGAGACAGTAGGTGGGGGTTACTGAGTGTCTGTTTTGCCTCATGTATCACCAGGTCGTTTGGCTGATGCCTGTAAACCCTTTTTTGCCACCAGGCAAACACTTACGGATGCCAGGCTTTATTTACCCACAAAGTGATTCTCTGGAATGCCCTGGGTCACATAGGGTCACATTGCAGCCCATGTAACCCTCTATATGCAGTGGATGATTTTGTTGAACTTTGACATTCGCTATTCCAGACTATTCTATGAAATAC
This sequence comes from Gobiocypris rarus, assembly GCA_023029165.1. NCBI lineage: Eukaryota > Metazoa > Chordata > Actinopteri > Cypriniformes > Gobionidae > Gobiocypris > Gobiocypris rarus. The sequence goes on along the minus strand of CM040914.1, from coordinate 23,096,979 downwards.
TTTTCTTGTATCAGCCCAGGAAACAGTAGTTACAGAAAAGGGAGGAACTGCTACGAATCCTTCATTTTAATAGAGAACTCTCTTATATTGTTCTGCTAAGTCTTTGTTGAAGTTTCATTTCTGATTTAATTACAAAGAGCAAATCTCAAGTAAAACAACTGTTAGGCATGCAGGCAACCACAAAGACACTTTATGACATTGAAGTTTCACAGGTTAAAGGTCACAGGCATTTGTGCATTGGCATCTTACACTAAACATTCCAGAAATGTTAAGGTGATATGAGTTGACAAAGATCATTTTATAAAGATAAAGATTTTTGGTGAATCTTTACTATAGGATTATATGCTTTGGCATTAGTTAACATAAAAATTACAATGAACAATAGTTTTTAGCATTTATTATTCTAGATTAGTGTTAATTTAAGTTCTCTACAGTAACATTAACTTTACGATAAAAAAAAGTTCTTCAGTAAAATTGGAGCCTGTATATTTTACAACTTACAATTTATGTGTCATAGGATATATATACTTTTCATTTACCAGTCTACTTTAATTACTAGCTTATCAGTCTACCTTAATTATTACCTTAAAATGTACAGATAACCACCAGCTGGTTCGAAAACCTAATGATGAATTCATTGAGTTCATCACAAGTGGCCTGTCCACAAAACGTGGCCAAATCAGCCTCAAATAATACATTTACAAAACAAAATTCATAAATGCACAGCACAATTCACATTTACAAAATCTGATATGTAAATTCAAAACATAATTCATAAATGCACGTTACATAATTGTTGTTATTAAATGAAATATCTGGACATTTAACACTTATTTAATAACATTCCAGATTGATCTGAATAAACGAGGTATGTGCAACGTTGGTGTATAAGACAGCAGGCTAACCAGGTAGCTGTATTTTGCAAGAACATATAAATCATAATGTGATTTTGCAGAAACTGTAATCATGTGCCAGAAAAAGAGTAGGTCTACACATTAAAATGTATTTACGTAAAGGACCCGATCATGTGCAACATTGAGCTTATTGAGTCTGTTCAGTAAGGAGCGTTTTGATTGGTGTATTAAAAGCTCAGCACTATTGGCTAAACAGAACATCCTCCAAAAAAAGATATTTATGGATATTCATCTTAAAATTAATTAATTTATAAACTTGATATATACATATTTGTGTAAATATTTTTACAAGCATTGAATTTTGTTTTGAATTTACGAATCACATTTTGTAAATGTGACTTGTGCTATGCATTTATGAATTTTGTTTTGCAAATTTATTATTTTTTAGGCTGATCCGGCTCCATAAAAGCTTGTAGATGGTGCACAGAATCAAAACTCCATCAGAGTAATACACAATACTAAAATAATTCAAATAAAAATGAACTGAAAAAAAAAAAATTGAAATTGTAGCACACAACACCATAATAGATTACTTATGACAAAAATAAGAATATTTTTATATTATATATCTTCCGAATTAAAAGTGCGTAATAAATAAAATCTATCACTATTATTGTTATTATTATATATAAAATGTAATCATATGTGATGTCACACAGGTCTGGGACTGTCCTTTTACTGTTTTTCACTGCAAATAATCTGATAAATCACAGTATTTAATGCCAAAAACACTATTACACTATTGTACAGTCAAATTATATGCAATGTTAAACCATTTCCAAATTTTCACTGTACAGTATATGATAAAGTAACTAACCAATTTAACAAGTTTTAACTGTAGGTATTTTGTTTGTTTGTTGTTTGTTTTTTTTTCTGAAAAATTACAAACAGTGCATGACCAGACATAAATTGAACAAAATTAGATGAACAGTAGCATAGATTACCGGTAATACATGTTGTAAAAAGTAGATGTTTTTCTACAGGTGGTACTGTATGCTATTTAAACTTGTATACTGAAATCTCAGCTACTTTGAAGAGAAGCTAAATGTATTAATCTGCTAATGTATCTGAGCGCCAAGAACAAATAGTTGGTAGCATGGTATTTGAGCTCCTCTGGATGTTATACTTCACCAGCTTAGTAAGACTTTGATTTACAGATTTGACTTCTGAAAGTATATGACATAAAATTATTCTCATATATAGGCCTGCTTTTGAATTAAAAAAAAAAAAACAGACATTCACTCACACATGCAGACAAAGTCTTCCTACATTAGTCATTCAGTCTATACTGCCATTGGTTACATGCTGACTCAATTACCTCCCAGTTCTCTGTATGTGTTGTTGAGGGTTTTTTTTAAATTACGGCATGTAAGCAAAATCTCTGACTACATGGAACTTAAGTTACATTAATACGTTTGCAGTGTGATTGAATTCTTCAGCTCAAGCTGTGCAGAGCCGAGACTGACACTAACAAGCTTGTTAGGGCTGCAGCTTATTTCTCTCTCTAAGCTGCCCTTTTCCTTCACAGCAGGGGAGACACAGTCCACATGAGTGCTAATGCCCTCTTCTGAATCTTTAGACCTCATCCACACAGTTAATCCCCCATGCACTTAAAAAAAAGAGTCTAGTTTAAAACACATTCCACATTCTTAGAAAATCTTTGTATTAATGTTGGTTTCATTTGAATAAATAATGATAAAAATGTCAGGTAGTGTCAGAAGTAAAAAGTTATAACACGTAAAGTTATAATATTGGTTGCACTTGATTTTACAGTCCCGTTACGCATGTAAATACATCCATGGTCAAATGTTCTAGGCTGCCTATCCCAAATGCATCCTACGAAGATTTAGGGGTCTAATGGAGTTCATGCCTGGACGGGTCAGGGCTGTTTTGGCAGCAATGGGGGGACCAACACAATATTAGGTGCTCATAATGTTATGCCTGATTGGTCTCTCTCTCTCTCTCTCTCTCTCTCTCTCTCTATATATATATATATATATATATATATATATATATATATATATATATATATATATATATATATATATATATATATATATAGACATAGTAAATTAAGTTTAGTTTACTGCAGTTAGATAAATGGAGTATATTTGGAGTATAGCCTGCAGAACATTTTTCAGTTTTAATTTAAATCAACAATTATATTTTTTCAATCAACAGAAAATCTAGTGCAGTTGTTTCAAAATGTTTTTTTATGGCACATTAAAACATCAGAATTTTAATTAAATTTTTTCAAAATAATCGTAGAAGTTAAAGGTGTAGGATTTTTGCAGTCAAATATCCAAAAACCACCAGGCCAGTGTTATATATTTTGTTCTGTGGAGTTCTTACAATATCCCAAATGTTTCTATTTTCATATAAAATATTGCCTATGACTGTGCAAGTGCTTTATCATCACAATCCTCCTGCGCATCATCAAGTCATTTAAATGTAAATCCTAACAAATTTGTAAATTGTGAGAAAATCGCTATTTTTACCAATGATCCGGGACGTGTGAGCATAGCGTCTGAGGGAGTCGCCTGTCAATTGTGTCATATCTGCATTACCCTCGGTTTCCAGTTTTATTTTGCAGAAAAGCTTTACTCTTACTGGAGTGTGAACAAATGTCACAGCAGCCGCCGAGCGAACGCACAGAGTAACGTCATAATTTTAAACACACTTAAATGTATCTAATATAATAAACAGAGCTGCGTTACCTCATACTCATGACCGGAAAAGCAGAGATTGCGCCGGCGACTGTGTCCGGTCATAATAAAAGCCCCGTTGCTCGCGAGCAGTGTGTTTTGTGTAACAATCGCTCCGGCGGCCTTGCTCAGCTCCACAGCACTCGCCCCTGCTCTGCTTTATACTACAGTAAAGTAGGCCAAATTCTGCGCATGATTTATTAATTCACTCTCTTGATTTATAAATCATGTGCACGATTTACTACTTCTACACTACTACACGATTTAGCCTATACTGTTTTTTTGCTCCATAGTATTCAATTCACTGCATGTGTGATTTTTTTTAAATAAATTAATGGATCCGGACAACAGCAAAAACAGAGCGTCATATCACTGACCCAAGTATCTTCTTCTGGTCTTTGGAAAATAGTTCCCCTTATTGATGATATCAGACATTTGAAGATATCACAGTGACCTTACTTTAGTAAAAACAGATTTATCTTACTGAAAATTTTGACTCTTTTACCCCAAGCTAGACCGAATATTCATTTCAAAGAAACAATTATGTGAAAAATGTGCACTTGTGACATTATGATTGCTGTGTTCCCTTTGGGAAACAAAATATTTCATAACAACTGCTGGCAGCATTTACAGTTTGAATGAGCCAACATACCTTCCTGTTATTTGACCACCCTATTTGAAAAAGGATAAGTACTTTAATGTCAAGAAATAAATGCGCTGAAGAACTGAACTTACACTAGACGATGCTTAACTATCAAAGGCCTCTTGGTTTCTTGCCAGAGAGTACATCCATTCATTCTCCAAACCGATTTATCCTCCGAAGGGTCACAGGCAGAGAGCACAAGCATACATTTTCTAATTATTTATGACAGTGCCTGACATGGGAATCTCGATTTAATAATCGAGAAAAATAAAAAATAAAATGTATTAGGGAAATAGTGAGGGGTAATGCAGTTGGAGAAAGAAAGAAAGAAAGAAAGAAAGAAAGAAAGAAAGAAAGAAAGAAAGAAAGAAAGAAAGAAAGAAAGAAAGAAAGAGAAAGAAAGAAAGAAAGAAAGAAAGAAAGAAAGAAAGAAAGAAAGAAAGAAAGAAAGAAAGAAAGAAAGAAAGAAAGAAAGAAAGAAAGAAAGAAAGAAAGAAAGAAAGAAAGAAAGAAAGAACAGTTTAAGAAAGGTAGGCCACAGATGCAAGATGCTGAACTACTGCAAGCTGGCTCTCATTTTCTCATGGGCTCATTAATGAGAACCTGCTGTCAGCTATGAAGGCTGAAGGTGAAGGTTATATCTCAAAACTGGTCTGATGACAGCTTTTAACCCTGCACTGCACCCTTATGAGAAAAACATAATACAGTCAATACATGCTACACATATGAAAATAAAAAGTCATGATTTTTTATCTAAAAATATGTATTGAAAAATATGTCTGATGGTTGCAACTGTGTTAAGGCATACTTTGTTGGTAACACTTTATAATAATGTTGTATTAGTTAACATTAGTTAATGCATTAGTTAACATGAACTAACCATGAACAACACCTCTGTTCAGCATTAGCTAATCTTTGATAACATTAGTTTAAAAAATCCAGCTGTTTATGTTAGTTCACAGTGAATTAACTAATGTTAACAAGATTTTAATAATGTATTAGTAATTGGTGAAATGAACATTAACAAAGATTAATAAATGCTTTAAAAGTGCAGTTCATTATTAGTTCTAATGTAGTTAACAAATGAACCTTATTGTAAAGTGTTACCACTTTGTTGATTAAATTTTTAATCTTTTTGGATTGTTCCTTTTGGAGACGAACTAGCGACCTGATTATAATACTACGCTTCAACTACTACATCACTTGACATCACAGGTTACATTGTTTAATTAGTTGTTTGGTAGTTCATTATCTCTGTCTGTTAAGCATAGGCCTGGTTTTACAGACAGGGCTTAGATTAAGCCAGGATTGGGCCTTAGTTCAACTAGGACATTTAAGTAGCTTTTATAAACGTGGTTGCATCTTGAGACAAAATGGCACATTTGACATATTTTAAGATATGTCCGTGCAAGTCGTGTTCGGTTAAAACAGTTCAGACATGCATTCTAGTCTGGGACTAGGCTTAAGCCCTGTCTGTGAAACCGGGGGTATAACATTTAAATAGATTAGGATAGTTAATTTAGTTTTTCTTAGCATTCCTTCTGCAGAACACAAAATAAGATATTTTGAAGAATGCTGAAAAACTATTTTGGTGACCGTGAAGTTTCACTGTATGGACAGAACAAAAACAACAACTAAAAAAATATATATATATATATATATATATATATATATATATATATATATATATATATATATATATATATATATATATATATATATATATATATGCTAATTATCTTCTACAGAAGAAAGAAGTCATGCAGGTTTGGAACATCATGAGGATGAGTACTGTAAATGATGACACTTTTATACCTTTTTTCACACAAAATCTTTCAAACAAGTCTTTGTCAAACCAACATGTCATGACAAACGTGAATGTATATTCTAGCTTTGTGCTGTCTTTTTTTTATCAACACTTGAATGTGAGCAACACTGATATTTAAATTAATATAAACCAGTTTTTAAGCGGTCTGACACAAGTTTAAGTTAAAGCAGTTGATGTTAGACTGTTCAACAGCTGGAGAAGAAAAAAAATCCACTGTCTGTAATACCCGTGAAATGAGACTCTGATTGATGCAAACTTTAGAAGACACCATCTGGTATCTAATCAATATTAGCAACCCCTCCACTCTGGCTAGACAGACGAATATTGACACATACACAAGCACAACAAAAGGGCAAACGGAGGACACAGATCTCCTAGAGAGCAGAACTTGTCTTATCGTTATAGAGACCAAGGGCTATCACTTTACAGCTAGAAACAAGCCTTTAACTGACTACTTCTTCCCAGCAGGATCCCAAAGATGGGAAACCCCGGCAGCTAACCTGTATTTAATGGGGGCCTCTGAACCTATGACCTTTAAGCCTTAGGGGAATTTCTCCATGAGGACTTCAGGAGAAACCCTGTAAACCTGGTGACAAGAAAGATACAAAAAATTCACTATGTGCCTTAACATTACAATACACTGTAACCTATAGTGCGTTGTAAATGATCCACATGACACATCTGCCTGTAAAAATTGTCTTAAAAGAAAAGCACAAACCAGAACAGAATGGCGAAGCATGCCTATTGGCCTATAAAAGTAACATACACCCATGCCATTACAATACAGTTTAATAAAGTTTTTTTATTGGCATCTATGTTCCAAGAAGAACCTTAAACATCCATGGACCCATTATATTCAATAAAAGGTTCTTTAAAAAAGATTAAAACGATTTTTGCATTGATATCATTTTTTCCACTTTAAAAAACTTGTCTTTACTAAATGAATGTTGTGGTTCAGATTTGTCGCTGTCAACTGTAAGCTTCCTTTAACTCTAGAAGGACGAGGGGTGGGAGGCTGTCTTGAGATGAGAAAGGGTTTGTTTGTGTGACCCACTCTGTGGCTTAAAACTGGACCGTACAACGTGATGAATGATGCAGGAACCAGATCTATTGCAGGAGTTCAGTTTCACTCAACAGCTCTCTCTCTCTCTCGCTCGCTTGCTCTCCCTCTCATTTTCTCCATCATTCTCATTCTTTCTCATTCTCACTTCACACACATGCACACACATATTGATGACAAATGTTAGCCATATTGTATAAACTTATGAACTTCTCATATTGTGCCTTAATGATGACAGATGACCGTGAGTGTGAAAAGGGCAAAGACCACAGCATTATTCACCAAAGAGTATGAATTATGCATTAACCAAATGAAAGCCTTACATAAATCAAGTGATCACTTGAAAAAAAAGAATGGATAGCTTACATATTTTCATATAAAATATTGCCATAGTAATATGACTGTGCAAGTGCTTTATTATCACAATCCTCCTGCGCATCATCATCAAGTCATTTGAATGTAAATCCTAACAATCTGCATTCATTTCACTTTAGTGTTATCTTAAAATTAGGTTATTTGTTGTCATCTATGGTTCCATTCCATGAACTGTTCACTGAAAGGTTCTTTTGGGAACACAAAATGATGTTTCTATGGCATCGCTGTGAAAAAAAAAAAAAAAAAAACTTTTGTAGCCTAATCTTTTTTCAGTGTTACTTCTTATGAAATAGAAATACGAGTATAATTTGTATTATTTTATTATTTTTAGGGCTGTCAACGTTATTTTAAGTTTAAAGTAAAGTTAATTAAATATGTTTACCGTTAATTTAACGCACATGAAACACCCTATTTGACATTATTACTGTTTCATTCTCCTTTCAAAAGACAAAAATCATTAAAGAGATTAATCATTAAACTTAAGTATAGTAAAATCATGTATGAATGTATGTAATGTAAGTATACTTTACAGTAAGTAATTCAATAAATCGTGGGACTAAATTGGCACTTTAATTTATAAAAGTATAGCTGTAAATGCACATTAAGTTTAACAGTAGTTAAAAGGCTTCAAAGGCACTGAGCGATCTTAGACAAGGAGGGTCTTATCTAGCGAAAACATTGGTCAAATTTGTAAAAAAAAAAAAGAAAAAAAAAAAAGGAAAATATATATGTACTTTTTGACCTAAATTGCTTATCTTGCGCTGTTCAGCGGCTCGCCACTGATTCGATCATGCCGGAACGGTCACGCTAGACGTAGGCGGAAGTAGGCCTACCGCCCCAAGCAAAGTGTGAGGACTAATACAAACGCTTTTTACCAAAAAAAAACACTCCATCTTCAACTTCAAAATCATCCGACATCGTTGCTTTACCTTTTTTGTATTAGTCTTTGTATTAGTGCATTTTGTAAACACGGGGCGGTACTTCCGCCTACGTCTAGTGTTACCCTACCAGCGTGATTACGCAATCCTTGGCGAGGCGCAGGGTAGCGCAAAATGAGCAATTTAGGTTAAAAAGTATATATATATATATTTGTATTTTTATATATTTTTTTTTTTTTGTTTGAAAATAGCCGATGGTTTCGCAGGATTAGAGACCATATTTCCTCGCAGAGCCTCTGAAGCCCTTTGAAACTGCATTAATTTGGACCTTCTACATTTTGGTTGCCATAGAAGTCTATAATATGGAGAATAATCTGGAATTTTTTCCTCAATTTTTTTTTTAATTTATTTTCAAAACTGAAGAAAGACATGAACATCTTGGATGAGAGGTGGTGAGTAAATGATTGGTAAATTATCATTTTGAAGTGAACTAATTCTTTAACTAAGCTACTAAAGTTAATCTCTCAATTTTTGTATTGAAATTTGCAACTATATGGTGAAGTAATTTTATAAACAGGTTTCTGTTAGGTGTTAATCTAGCCCTCTTTAGAATACTTTTCTTTGGTATAGCTCAATCAAAAGGTCAAGTATAGGCCAAATAGACTTTTCAGTAAACTGGTCAGCATAAGACAAGCTATAGTCTTCCTTGCATGATTATATATATCTGAAAAGTAATCCTACATAAAATGTACAAATCTTAGGCCCTAGCTACTTTGAGTAGAAGAAGAATTACGCAAACGAATAGGCTAATCTTTTAGGGCATTTGGGTCCGTTTTGAACGTTCAAAGAACATTCAGAAATAGCGCTGTCTCTGCGTGCAACTAAATAGGTTGTGAAATCAAACCTAGGCTATATCATCTAGGAAACAGCGCAAAAAATGTGGACATCTGAGCGCCTTCTCTCGCTCCGCCCAGACGTTCCTACGAGAACAGGTTGGCAGAGAAGAGAATTCAGTTATCCATAACTCCTCGTTAGACGTGTGTTCTATCTCCGCACAACTGAAATAAAGATGCGCGCGTATCTGGCACTGCTGGTTACGCTTACCGTACCTGGATATCTGGATGCGCTTCACGGATTATACGCCTTCGATGAGCCCGAGCTCTTTCAGAAAAAGAGCAACTGCAAACCAATACCTGCAAATCTGCTCCTGTGCCATGACATCGAGTACACGGACATGCGTCTGCCTAACCTGCTCGGACACGAAACCATGAACGAGGTTCTGCAACAGGCTTCCTCCTGGACCCCTCTGGTGCAGAAACAGTGTCATGCGGACACCAAGAAGTTTCTCTGCTCTCTGTTCGCTCCGGTGTGTCTGGATGATCTGGACGAGCCGATTCAGCCGTGTAGGTCGCTCTGTGAGAACGTTAAGAGCGGCTGCGCTCCAGTGATGGCTGCTTTTGGGTTTCCTTGGCCGGACATGCTGGACTGCAGTCGCTTCCCTCTGGATAATGACCTGTGCATACCACCTGCTGGTGCAGATGCTTTAGTGCCAGTTACCAAGGAAGGTAGGAAAGTTGATGAAGTCACTTTTTAGATGCATATTCACCCTTTACCTTGTTGATCCTTTTATTTTTTTTTACCCAGTTCCGAAGGTGTGCGATGCCTGCAAAGAAAAGCCTGAGAATGACAATGAAATTGTGGACAGCCTGTGCAAAAATGACTTTGGTAAGGCTTTAACGTCACTGTTTTATGTTTGCTTTAGGTATCTCTTCTTTACACTCTTAAAAAAAAAAGGTTCCTTGTTACCAAAATAGGCATGGTTTACCAAAAAATGAAGATCATTTACTCACTCTCATGTCCAAACCTGTATTACTTAAAGCATTTTCTGCAGAACACAAAAGAAGATATTTTGTATAATATTTCAACTCTTTTTTTCCCCCCATACAATGAAAGTAACACAGGATCCAAAACAACACTGGATATGACTTAATTATATAGGGAAGAAAGAAAAAAACTGGACAAATTTTTCTAAATACCTTTCTTTTGTGTTCCACAGAAGAACGGAATGCATACGGGAGTAAATCATAACATGATTTTCATTTTTGGGTGAACTAACATTAACGTTCCCTTTAAATTCCACAAGGGACGTTTTGTTTTCTTGTTCTTTTGAAAACCATCTGGTGCTTTAAAGAGCCCAATACACTAACTTGAAGAACCTATAATGTAAAAAACCTGCTTAAACCAGCATAGGCTGGTTTACTGTTTTTTGCTGGCTTAAGATCGACTCTCAGCCATCTTACTTTTCAGCAGACTAATGATCAGCAGAGTGAAAATGATCTGCAAAGAATGATTTGAGGAACATATTTTAAATAGATTTACTTTACCCTGAATTTTAAGCAGTTGTTTATACCCATTGCCTTAACCTTCAATCCTATTCATTTACTAGCTTTAAAGATCAAAGTCAAGGAGATCTCCTACATGAATGGCGACACCAAGATCATTCCAGAAACCAAGAGCAAGACTATCTACAAGCTGAATGGTGGCGTCACTGAGCGTGACCTCAGGAAGACCGTACTTTGGCTGAAAGATGGTCTTCAGTGTGTGTGCGACGAAATGAATGACATCAACGCTGCTTATCTGGTGATGGGCCAGAAGATGGACGGACATTTAGTCATCACGTCACTGAAGCGCTGGCAGAAGGGTCAGCGGGAGTTTAAGAGAATTTCTCGCAGTATTCGCAAACTTCAGTGCTAGGATTGTCCACTGATCAGAGCACGCAATGAATCTTGACAATGAAGACCTGTAACAGTCACACTATAGATAGTTCAAAATGCCAATGTCTGCTTTCCCAGTGCCATTTTGAGAACTGGCCATTCAGATCTCAGGATTAAGATATAAGTCAGATATAACTGTCAAAAAGTACCTTGCATAGATTCAGCACAATTCCAACTTTTCATTTCCCCTTATGACTTTTGTCCATTCACTTTACCTGTCATATTTACTATCCACAATACTCATTTTTGTAGAACAATTTCCATAGAGATATTTTATATCTTCTAGACTTAATTTTCAAAGTATTATTTTAGGTTGATAAATGATATGCTACATTATATGGCCAAAAGTATGTGGAAACCCCCTTTTAATGAATGAGTTTGGCTATTCAATTAATTCCAGTGAAAACAAACTTATGTAATTAGATAGTTCACCCAAAAACCCTCATGTTGTTCCGAATCTGTGCATGAAACCTGAGAAATTGCTGTCCTATTGTAAGTAAATTCCACCAAAATTTTGATGCTTCAAAAAGTTCATAAAGACATTATTAAAGACAAATTAAATGTAGGCTTTTATTCACATATAAACAAATATGGTAAACTTGGAAGCTTAACAGAACACGCAAGAACAAACCTCGCTGGGTTCCATTTACCATATTTGATTAGCTCTAAGCATGTGCATTAATCACTGTTTTTATGTGAAAATCCTAAATTAAAGGGGCTGCATGTAATTTTTTTAGCTGTACTAAACAACCAAAAATACCATATGTTTGAGATTTAGGAAAAACATGCCTTTGCTCATTGCCTTCCATTGTCCATCACGCTCGTTCCTGTTGTGTGACTGCAGTACCCCTTTCAACCACTAGCTGTCAATATTACATACAGTACCTTTAAATCTGTTCGTCACATAAATCGATTGTGTCTCTTATTAAGACTTGGAATTTATCGCTAGATTCATATGGATTTCTTTTTTAACAATGCCTGTATGACCTTTTTTATGCATCAAAGTTTTAGTTTAATAGACTTGAAAAGGATTGAAAGAAAAGTCTTGACATCATTTTTGGGTGAACTATCCCTGTAATGCTACATCACGATGTCACTCCAAACAGTTCTGTGCTTCCACCATTGTTTCAGCAACAGTGTCATCATTGTTTCTAAATGACAATATCCCTCTGCACAAAGCAATGTCCATATTAGAATTGATCTATTGAGTCGGGTGTGGAAGAATTTGACTGGGCACAAAGCCTAGACACGGACCCTATTGAAAATCTTTATGATAATCTTTGTTGCAACTATACGTTAAAATCCACAGAATTGTCCTCACTGAAATTACTGGAATAAACAGACACGTTAATTAGAAAGGGCAAATATGTAGTGTATGTGAGATGTTAAAATAGTAGGTGGGAAGATTTTAAGGCCATAAGATGAAATGCATGCAGCATCATTGCATGTAGCCAGTAGTATAACCATATTCCAAGCAATTTTATTGGGTATAGTTCATGTTTTCCGCTATTAAATATGGTTAAGAAACTTTTTTTTAGCATGGACTACATGGAATCTGCCAACAGTTAGTTTTGCTATAAGTACTTTCATGAGCACAATGAGATAGCTGGCTCTATTCTCAATGTTTGAAAATGTGATTGCTAGTCTCTGAAGCATGATCATGTATGTTAATGTGAATGTTTTCATTTCTCCCCAGACAGTTATGAGAAGGCCAACATATTCATGATTTATTTAGCCCAGTGTTTTTGTCTCCTTCCTACTTGAGCCTAAATACTGCACTGTTCTTGTTACGCCTTTTGAATTTTAATCAACAATTTTATATACACAACCTAATATTGGTTTATTTCTTTCCTGTGTCAGTTATATTAATAACGTTGTACTGTATGGGTCTGTTTCTTGTTATGCTCACAAAGTTGTTTGCTGTTTTGTTTTGGCTTATGAATACCCAGTATTAGAGTCACATGTTGATAAAACCACAGAGACGTGCTTTTCTCTCAGTCTCAGTGCTCATTAAGAGCAATGTTGATTCAGTTGTACTTTATGTACAGAAGTTGGGAAGTAAAATCTTCTCATGGTAATATCCAAACTTTTGTCATACTCTGTAAATATGCAAGTTTTATGTTTGTACATATTTTCAACACCTGTAGCATTTAATTTGTTCGTCACAGTAATATGTTGTAATTTCTTTAGTGTTAAGAACATTTATTAACACCCACCGTCATGTAATGTAATTTGATCATTGATGATTTGTATAATTTTTCTTCAGCCGTCAAACAATATAAAATAAGAGCAAATAAATTTAAGAAAATAAAATCATATGTGGTGTTTTTTTTATACCTTAAGTTTTTTAACATTGTGCATATGAAGATTGTTTGGCTTTGGATTAATCGTTCACTGCTAACACAGCAAGACCACTTTAAAACAGAACTTCAGTTAGTTGCAGGTATGTGTGGTCTTTAGTGACCCCTAGTGATGGCACTGAATTCAGAAATGCTTTATGAGTAAATTAGATTTTTTTTCTGCTTACTGTTAAAACTAGTGCTGTCAACAGAATAAAATAATCATCTTTAGAAAGGAGAATGAAACATTAATAATGTTAAATATAAGTATGTTATGTGTGTTAAAGTAACGTGTAAAACATATTTAATTATTAGTGACTTTATTTTAAATTTAACAAGTTAACTTTGACATGTATATAATACCTTAATAAAAACCACTAGGGCAGAGATGCTCGAACATTTTTCAGCCCTGGGCCAAAACTAAGTTGCATCATATCCAACTATATATTGAATCTTGCACTTTAACAGTAAAATAAAATAAAAAAATTAAAATGCTCGCTAAATTGCAACAAAAAAAAAAAAAGAAAAGAAAAGAAAAGGGGATAAACTAAAAAATAAAGATATGCTTATTTGTTTTTGGGTTTTTTTTCTCCCCTCTTTTGAACTGGCATTCCGGGCATGACAACGTGGCAATAATTCACGTAACTTTTTCCCACGGTTCCCGGTTTGGACTTGTCTGTCCTAGAGTAGACTGTGGGCTGTTGTACACTTCAGACATGCCATGCCATCTAGTGGTTGAAATTTTCTATATGCTCACTTGCGCTCAAAAACACTAGACATCCCACTTTAAAAATAATTATAATTTGATAAGAAAATTAGTGTCAATTTACTAAGGAAGCAGATTTTACAAGACACACAACTAAGGAGACCACATACACTGCTCATATTAGTTTTATTTAGGTTATACATAGTCATCAGTTTAACCACAACTTCATTGTTTTTTAACTAAGAGTAAAGTCAATGTATTCAATGTATTGAAGAAAGCAATTATGCTTAAAAAACTTGAACAAAAAAATGTAATGTGGCCCTGTCAATTAACTGAAATAAAATAAACTGAAATTGACGTAGGTACTAAAATGATTAAAATACTAAAATAAATATAATTACATATTAAAGATAAATATAAAAACTAATAAGCACATCACAAAATTACTAAAACTATAGGCCTAATATACAAAATAAAACATAAAAAGACAAAAACATATACATTAAAATATTAATAAACAGTGTATAAATAATATTAAAATAAGATTTATTTATTAATAACAATAATAAATATAATGAGAAATTATATTTGAGTTGGTTCTTACTGTACGATGTATTGTTTATCGGTGTTGGCATTGTTGTTTTGACCGCTAGGAGACAGACATGCTGTGGCTCCAGTATATCTATTGACACACACGTCCTCTTCCGGGTGTGTTTGAAAAGACTTTCACTGAGCTGTGGAGGGACTCGCTGTGTATCGAATGATACACACAGCAACTCAAACTCAAGCCAAGATCATTTTTATGAAACGAGCTGTGCGACAGGAAAGAGAGCAGTTGTAATCGGTGTGCAGGTGAGTGCTGTTGAACAGAATCAACTGTTGCTTCGGTGCTCATGTAGGCTATGTATGATGGCAGGCATGATGGCTTCAGTATGCAGGGTTGATCCTTTGCCTTCTCTGCCACGGGGGAAAGTGACTTAAGGAAATTCAGTAGACTATACCAAACTGTCGACTTGTTTTATATTCGGTCCTGGTCATTTCACGCCTTAGATCAGGAAAGGAGATGGGGCGTAAAAACGGAATGCCAACTATTCATATGCATTGTATCAAATGTTCATGATTAATGAAGGAAACATCATTGATATAAAACGGTATAGAGAATACGAAGGAACGTGTATTGCGTTTTGTAACAAATAACTCGACAGAAGTGCTTCAGGCAAAGGAAGTAACTCAATAGCAACTTTGTGACGTACGGGTGCAACACTGAAGCAACAGTGAGAGATTGAATTCCAGGAAGGAATAAGACAATGCAATTAAATAACAAAACTTGTATTTATAAAGCGGGTGGTTTTAAGTATACAACTTGTTTTGCTTTTGGTCTGTAAGTGTTGTGCGGTTGCTTAACATTGGAATGTAGAAAAGCGTTTACGTGTCCAGGACGCGAAATAACGCATCCTACTATGGCAAAGGAAGTATTCATGAATATTAATAACGTCATGTGACCTGGCGGACCAATGAGGAGTTAAAATTAGCGTGACCTAAGTAAAATACTCCAATGCGAAGCCTTCGCCGTAATAGGTTTCTTCATTTCTTGTCCATCTTATTATTATTTTTTTGAGAGAACAGTTCATGCAGTTGTCTGTGGCCTACTTTTACCCTCCTCTTGTTAAAACAAAATAGGTGCTGAGACATTAAAAATATTTTCATTTTAAAGTCAGTTATTGAATGTATCACTCGTTAGACACTTATGGTTAATATGAATATTAACCATGGTTTTATTATATTAAAAAAAGTAGTAACCATGTTTTTTTTGTTTTTTGGCAGATTGACTAGAATTTGTTTAACCCCAGTTTTACTACAAATACCATGGTTAAAGATAATTTTAGTGTAGCAAAACCATGGTTCATTTACGTAAGGATGGTTAAACAATCTTCAAAACTAGGACACATTTTCATTGCATGCAATAAACTCATACAATTGGACTTACTGTAAATGACACTGGTGAGGCAGCATGATAATAGTTTGTAGTTGCTTTTAGTATAAAAACATAATTTTAATGTTGTTTGCTGGATATGAAAATATGTAGACAAGACATCAATAATTAAAGGATATTTGAGCCTTGGTTTGTAGAAAACATGTGTAACTGGAGCTTCATTATACAAACCTTTAACCTAATTTTCTTGGTTAACTCAACTCTTACTGATATATGAGCGTCATGGGAGAGTCTCTGTGTGCACAGACATAGATACATACATTTCATTATTCATTTAGATCTGCATAGCTTATCATGAAAGAGTTTGGCTAATTGGCTAAGCTTAGTCTGCTTTATAAGTAACTGTAATGTATAAAATGTCTTTTTGGTTAGCTGATGCATTTATTTCCTGAAGGCCTGAGTTTGCATTTCTTTGTTTAAAGGAATGCAGGTAGCAGTCTGAAGTCTATAAGAAGGACTGTATTTGGCTTTCTGTAAAAAAAAAAAAAAAAACATTAACTAAAAGGCATTTGAACTAACATTCAGTCAGAAAGGTTGTGCATACCCTGTATTTCGATTTACTAACCCATCTTTTGCCAGGTCTGCATTTCAGGGTTCAACATTGGTTCTTAGGTATTGACCTGTAATAATTACAGGTGGTTTAAACTTAAAGTGCATGTTTGTTCCATGATGTATAATGCCAGAATCCCTTCCTGAAACCTCAGCCTCTGTGAAATTCTAACATTTACTTGAATTCAGCACATGAAGGAAGAAAACTTGGTCAGTTGCTCATATGTATGTTTACTTTCAGGAATGTCAGAAGCTAGTTTTGACTCTGAGAAGAATGCCTCGCAGGATAAACTATCGGACCCTAAAGAACAGGGCCTCCAAAATACTGCTGAATCTCTGAGCCAATCAGAGGCCAGAAAAAACAGCCTGGATGAAACGCACATGACTGAAATTGACATCAGTGAGAACAAGGAAGTTGGAAACCACAATTATACTCTTAGTGAGGATTGTGATGAAGAAGAGGATTCTCAGGCCCACAGTAAAACTAGTGGAATCATGCAGGATTATCCTGATTCTGAAAAAACGAGCAGTGCGGCGACAGAAGCTGAAGTGAAGGTGACCGTAATGATATAGTGAGACCTGTAGCTTGGCTTATGCTTAATCTTGCTCATACATGTTTCTGTGATTTCAGGCATGAAATTATAAGTGGAAAATGTAAATATGATTTGAATCAGCCAAATTGTATGTGAATTTAGAAGAGCTGAACCTTTGCCTGAATGCTACAGCATTATGAAGCATCTTTCTCTTGTATGTCTTTGTGAGGTGTCCTTTATTCCTTTATGTGGGTGATGGTGCTTTTCTTTAGCCTTTTCCGGTCAATTTAGTTTGGTTGTTGTTGCTGTTATTATTGCATTTATTTTACTTTGTGCTCTTTATTTTACAGACTTACAGTTTTGTCATTGCAATGCATTGTGGTGATGTGATGCACTTTACACACTTTTTAGAAAATCAAATTCACCTGTGCATATAATCATGCACGGTTAAGCCTATTTCACAGTGAGTGCGAGTGCGTGAGTGTCTGTCTATATCAGGGGTGTCCAACCCTGGTCCTGGAGGGTTACCACCCTGCAGATTTTAGCTCCAACCTGAATCAAACACACATGAACCAGCTAATCATGGTGTTCAAGGCTGCTTGATCATTATAGACAGGTGTGTTGGTGCAGGGTTGGAACTGAAATCTGCAGGACGGTAGCTCTCTAGGAGCAGGGTTGGACACCCCTGGTTTATATGATGTGTGTCTATATAATATAATAGGTTTATTTACTTCAAAACGTCATTCTAGTGTGTCATGTATATACAGTATAGTATAGAACCCAATCAAACATTACTGGTCATCAGCCCTAACAAAAAATTATGAACTTAATCCATAACAGAATTTTAAGGTTGTGCATCCCTATATTGTATTAGCCCAGTGTCAGTGAACCGATCTTCTAGTTCATTCCTCTAAATGTAACCATAATAAATTTACAGTGGAAACCTAGCAGAGAGGGTGCGCTATTATGGATCTTCTGAAATAGTACTGCATCTCAGGATCCAAAAAGTAGCAAAGAAAAAGATGTGTGTAGACCATTCAGTTGCTTATGCACAAGTAAGCTAAGTGATCATTAAACATTCAATAGCATAATTAAAACCAGCTAACATTATAGTGTAACCTTGACTGAGAAATTCATGTTTATTTGTCAGTAAAAGTCAGCCAGATGACCCGAAACGCTCCAGGGCTTTCATGAAAACAACAGATTATACTTCCGCATTTTTGTATCCCCACCCACGGACAGTCAGATCGACAGAGGGTTATTAACAGAACAGTTGTTGTAAGCTTTATAACTGAAAATTGTATCCTACTTGGTCTACTCTTTAAACAGCATTATGGTAAAAATGGAACATTATGGCAACCGCTTTCTTACCTGTATGTGACAGTGTTTTGCTTCAGCGGTTTGGGCGGAACTGACAGAACGGTACTTTCTTTCAGTTTTTCCCCACTGTTTGTCCTAAAACACTGTGTTCGTGGTCATCCAGTTTGAAATGTTGACTACAAACACTGAGGTTTTCAGATTTTCAATTGCGGCTTTCTTTTGGTATTTACGATTCTTTGCAGCCTTAACCTACAACATGCTGGATCCTTCACTGAAACCGAAAGTAACTTGTGACTACAAGTTTGCTAAGAAGTATTTCCTATTAAAGCAAGTATTTGACTTTGGTAGGTGTATCCATTGCAGATGCAGACTGGTACGAGTGGCCTTGGATGGCAACATGCCCATCAACTTTTATGTTGGGACATAAAAAAAATGTCCCAACAATAACAACAGACAGCAAAATACACTCATTACTCAGGATGCGATTTTTCCATATTTATTAAGTATTTTCCGTCCTTAAAAGTAGGCCTATAACCCACGTGAATTGCGGAAAATAAAATAAATTTGGGGGTTGGGGGGATTAGGTGCTGATTACTGTATGATTATTGAAATTGTGAAATGGCCTTAAAATTACTAAATAAACTGCAAAATGTTACATTTTCTAATATATTTTATTTAATTGTTTCTGACAGCACTTCACATGCTCGCAGCGCCATCTGCGGGACACCCTTAGCATGTTTGCCAGGGTTTAATATGAATATGGTGCATATATTTATCAAAATGCTCCTCTCTGGAGTTCATTTTTCTAGGGTTTATGCACACTGGATATGGTTTTTCTGAGATAAATGTGTAATTTCATGACATTGTTTACAAGCTGTTTTGACGTCTTTCCGCGGTTGAAACACTGATTGAGCGATTCCATGTGACATGATACCAATTTCGGTTTCTGGTCTTCTCTGTTTTAACACTTTCAGATGCTCATTCATGTTTATTTTGCGCTTTAAGTGGTAGGCTATCAAAGCGAATGAGTTCACGTGAGCTGTGGGGTGCGCTCCGCTGCTTCTCTTGAGCTCAGATGCGCCAGAGCGATCTCATGCCACAGTTCCA
Source organism: Gobiocypris rarus (assembly GCA_023029165.1). Lineage (NCBI taxonomy): Eukaryota > Metazoa > Chordata > Actinopteri > Cypriniformes > Gobionidae > Gobiocypris > Gobiocypris rarus. The sequence goes on along the minus strand of CM040914.1, from coordinate 23,077,255 downwards.
AAACGGTAAAATCGACTTAATTTGAAATATCAATAGTAACAAAGCACAAAGCTTATTTCGAATTTTATTTTATTTAATTTTGGATGGGAGGTGCGCTACAATATCCATTTCATTCATCAACTGAAAACAGGATGACTAATCAATTCTTGGGATTTAAGAATCGAGGTTCATAAAAAATGAGAATCGATTAAAATCGAGAAATCTATATTTTTTTACCCAGCCCTAGTTTTTATGAATTTTAACAAAGCATGGCTGTGAGAAAGTGATGTGACTTAGTGCCATCATCAAATCACAACAGTTGTGATGTAGCCTTATTATATTTTTAAAAAAGTTTTAAAATATATAAAAAATAGTCAATGTACTGTTCATTTTCAATTCACAGTAAATGCTACTCTGCAAGGTCTGTTACTTCTAATTTCTTTCTTTTTGGGGCAGTCATGGCCTAATGGTTAGAGAGTCAGACTGGTAACCCCATTCTCAATACCGGCATGAAATAACTGAGGTGCCCCTGAGCAGTGCACCCAATCCCCAATCGCTCCCTGGGTGCCGCAATGAATGGTTGCCCACTGCTCCAGGTGTGTGTGTCCACGGTTTGCAGTGTGTTCACTACTCACTGCTCCTAATGCATGTGCACTAACTTGAATGAGTTAAATGCAGAGGACAAATTCTGAGTATGCGTTACCATACTTGGCCTTCACGTCATGTCACCTTTTTTCTCTTTAGCTAATCACATGCCTGATTACTGCACTTTTATCTGTTAGCATGATTGAAATCGTTCTTCAGCCTGTCCTGATAAGGAAATGTTAAATGACTCATTCTGATAACTGAAAGATGCTTTAGAAATCTTTTGTTTGCTTCGAGCATTTATCAGACTTATGTCTGATCAGATTGCCGTTGTTTCTGTAGCTCTCTTTGTAAATGTCTCTAAGCAACTGAACTCTAGGGGACTCTTCTGCTGGGCTTCACTGAGGCACTGCTCATCAATGCTGCTGTAATCATCAATTGTGGTGACAAACTCTGTGGCGTTTGGACATTTTAGAGGTGTGACTGCTACAGACAATCCAGATTTGAATAGCTTATAGAGTTGCTTAAAGAAACCAGTGAGAACCACAGTTGTCATTTGATTCATCTGAGAGAGTTTAGAGACACTGACCTCCTGGTATGATGGCATCAGGTAGCTTTGAAAGATTCATGCGTTGTTATTGGACACTGTGTGCTGTTTTCACCGGCCAGACAAACAAGCGATCAGTCTTGAAGATTCAAATCACTGAGCCTTTCCACAGAACACAAACCTTAATAGCTTTTTTGTAGTTACACATTAAGCCACATGCAAGGACACTGGAAAATTCATACCAAGTTTAAATAAGGTGTTATGCTGCATAAATTACAAAACCAAATAGTGACAGCAAACTGTATTTTGCATTTGTAATTTATTTTTATTTTCAAATGTTACTAAAGTAGGTACTTTTTAAATAATTGTTTGTAGAGAGGTAAATCTGTAATACATCTGTATCAGCCAATATCCATATTGGATATTTAATTGTGTAATGCCAATCATTTCCCACACATACCCTCTTTCCAAATTAGACTATGAATTAGACTTTCCAATGATTAGTTTGACTAATATTTAGTGTACCAGATATTCAGTACTTTCTGTTATCAGTTACAGATCTTCTTACTCTTCCACAGTATAACATGAGGTGGTTCACTCATCACTGTCTCCATTTAGGGTGCGCTGATCAGGATATTTGGAACCGATTACAGATCACTGGACGCAGTATTGGCCAATACAATTGCAGATACAGATCACCGAAATAAATATTCTTAACAACAATGTATTTTGAGTATAAAAAAATGAAGAGATGAGAGGATCATGAATTGACAACTCTTTATTTATTGACGTGCAACATTACCTCACTTAGAGGTGATTAGGAACAACCTGAGGCTTAACAAATACAGCATTTCTGTAAAAAAAATATATTAGTTGACAATTACCATCGCACACCTGTTGGTAATAGATAGGTGCAAAGGAAAGAGGACAAAAATATCCAAAAATCTCAAAAGTTCAAGGAAATCCACACTATCGAAATTTGCTAAAGATATATCAACTTTTAATATATTAATATTTTAATAAATATATTAATTATATATTTTGCAAGTCAATAGTGTGCAAGATTTCCTTTAACTTTTGAGTTTTTGGGATATTATTTTAATGCAGGTTTAATAACTTATTGAGCATTTCCTGCAGTTTAGCAGTAGACTGTATTTTACAACGATCTCAGATTTAACTGATTTGGTGGGGGTTTTTTGGGGGCTTTTAGGGAGGAAATAATTGCACTAAAATCGCACTGCCCTAGTTTTTTGCTGTCATTGCAATGTCTCTGCTTTCTTCAAAGACGTTGTAAATGTGTTGTCCTTTTCAGACACTTGGTAGAACTGCCAGACCAATGGATGTAGTAGTGAAGCAATTTTAGCTGCGCATAGAAAAATTGCCATGCAAGTTTTGCGTCATTTGAATCAGCTCTTCTGATCGACCTTTTATAGAGACCACCGATAAAACTATGATCGGCGCCTGATCAATTGGACCACCCTTAGGCCCTGTTTACACCTGGTATTAAGAATGCGTTTTGGTTGATCAGATCACAAATGGATGATGCTTAATACAGGGTCTAAAACATTTTGAGCTTGTCAACTTTCGACCACTTCCAGAGATAGTCGAAAAACACATTCAACTGAATAGCTTTTGTAGTGTAAACAATTATGTTGTCAAACGTGTACGAACAGCCACAAAAGACCGCATACTCTCCGCCTACTGACCTATTACTTACAATTTATGGGAAGCATGCTAGCCAGACAAGATTTGAACATTTTTACCCAAGTTTGGGTTGAAGACAAAAACGTACCAAGCACAATGTTCTCTCACCATTCCTGATTTCTAACACCCACTCACCAAGTTCAGTGTGGTCTTGCTGCTGTCAAAGCAAAAACGAAAGCTGCTGCTCTCTGTATGTTTTTCCATTGTCCCAAGGCATTCATATGTAGAGTGCGCAATCTGAAAAGGCCAACATACGTTTACCCGCCCATAGACCATCCCCTTGAAGAAATCAGGACAGAAGTGGTTGAAAGTGGACAAAAGAGACACCAGGTTTAAACGAGTATGTGTTTCCTCATCTACTTGTAAACAGGGCTCTATTCTCCACTCTCACTCCTGCACTGTGTAAATGTTCATTAGTCGGATCAGGTATGGTCGCTATAGCTTGTGTACCTGGTTTGAGTGATTGGATTGTTCTGCGTCTCATGAGTCTTCTCATGTCTTTTTCAGTAAAAGTGCATGAAGTGACCAAGTGTCCTTAGAAGCTGTCTAGCTTTTCATGTAAAAACAGCCTGTGGACTTACTGTAATGCAGTGGACTTCAACGCTTTATCAGAGCGTTTAAAGACTATCCACAAAGCTCATCAGCAATCTTCTTAACCACTTGGCACAACTTTCTAATGCAATGTCATGTAGGCTTTATCTTGTTAATGAGTTTTCACTTACTATCTCTCTCACATTTTCTCATCATTGTACAGAGGAGATAAGTCAGTTTAGAATTGATTTATTTATTTGGTAACCGTTTACTATGAGGTTTCAGTTGTTAACATTAGTTAACTACATTATTTAACATGAACTAACAATGAAAAATACTTTAAAAAAGCATTTGTTATTAACAGTTTATGTTAATTTCAGCATTTACTTACTAATACATTACTTAAAACAATTTTTATCAGTTAATATTATTTAATGGACCTGAGGCAACATGAACTAACAATGAACAGTTGTATTTGTATTAAATAACATTAAATTAAATTGTATTAAATAACATTAAATAACAAATATTAATACTGTAACATTTGCCCATTGTTACTTAATTAGTTAATGAATTAAACAATGTTATCTAATGTGACCTTACTGTAAAGTTTATGTTTAATTATATTATGTATTTTTCCCTTATATATATATATATATATATATATATATATATATATATATATATATATATATATATATATATATATATATATATATATATATATATATATATATATATATATATATATATATATTATTTATTTTTTTATTTTTTTCAAGCTTGTCATTCAAACGCAGATAGAAGCTGAATTGTTCAGGTTATCCTGGGACATCTGATTATCCTATGCTTAACTCCACCATTCGTCACAAGCTTTAGTCTCTAGTATATATTATCCTTTAAAGTATTCTAACTGAACTTGTGGTAATCGTTTGTTTCTTTGTGTGATATTTCATAGATAGATGTAGAAAAGGTTCAGTATTTCATTTTTCAAATTCATTTAAAAGGTTACTGTATTATTAATATTACCATTGTTACTAATTATTTCTCACGTTTTTATGATTATTATTATAGGACAGAGTTCTATATTTTTCTTATTGATAGGACAGAGTTGGATGACTGGAAAGATAGGGAAGCATGAAAGTAAATGGGATTGGGACATTCTTGAAGGATCACTTCAGTTATTGTATGTCTAGAACAGTTAGTGAATGTGCTCGGCTATTACTCTGACATGGACACATGCTCAATACTTCTCTGAGAAAACAGCCTTTTTAGAATATGAACTGTTGTTTCTCTGTACTAAAAAGTCATTCATCCAATTATTGATATACAGCTCTGGAAAAAAAAAATTAAGAGACCACTTAACATTGATTTCTCAATGTTAAGTGGTCTCTTAATTTTTTCCAGAGCTGTATCTATGTGACTGACCAAAATAGTGAAAACATAGTCACATTTTATTCTGTTTGATACAATTAGACACAGTGGCATTTAGAAGCGCTGGTGGTGACTTTTACAGCATTTTAACAGAGATGTTGTAGTGATGCCATGGTTACTGTGGTTTTAGGTCAGCTTTATCCCTACTTGTAGTTGTTCTTTTGTCATGACTTTATATACAAAAGTTATATTGAACATTATGGGTAGTGTCAGCTGGAAAGAAAATAAACATTGTTTTGTAAAAATTTATAAAAATGTATGCATTATTTCCAGTGTGGGAATGTTGGCAATCTTCAGCAGTCATTACTCCAGCCTTTAAGGCCCACTGAAGTGCGTTGAAACGCGCTGCATTATTCAATGTGTTGACGTAATTTCCCCTGAAACGGCTCCAACTGTTAGCAGCTCCTCCCCTTTTTTGAAACTGCCAATAGCATTTTGTTAATACCACAGTTTGATTAGAGCCTTTCTGTTTGGTAAAGCCAGTTTCCTAACCGTTTATCATCATAATCTCCTCCATATCGCTTTGAAATGCAGCATTCCGTGCAGAATTCAAATGGGTCAGATATGTTTTGTTGTCTGAGCCGACTCGCGCACATGATCCGCGCTGCGCTCTCGTGTCTCTAACGTTAGTCTAACTTTAGACCAGAGCCGTTGGTGTGTGTGTGTGTGTGTGTGTGTGTGTGTGTGTGTGTGTGTGTGTGTGCGCGCGTGAGTTCTGTTGCGGTTTGTGACACCAGACTTCATTCGCCTCGACTGATAGCATACACAAAATCGTTTTCTATAGCAACTATAGCATGCTATGTGCTTTTCTCATGTAGAAATTAGTATGCGTGAACAACTGACCGATTTCAGCCACAGCTTTAGCATATATTTATAATGTAGGGGGCGGGCGCTTCAGATTCTAGAGAGCGTTTGATTGGACAGAAGATTTGATGAGTAGGTGAAGTCTGTGATCTCATCAAAATCTGTGATTCGTTTTAACAGAAATGAGAGACTGTAAGTTTTGAATGCTTATATCTCCTAAATGCAAATTTTGTCATTGTTTTGGAACATATCAGCTTATTCATAACCTTAAGGCTAACATAGTCATACTAAACGCTAAAAAACTGATTTCAGTGGGCCTTTAAGTGTTGGTTTTTTGATTTGCTTAGTATTTTTGTGGAAACAAACACATTATTTTCAAGATTCTTTTATCAATAGAAAGTTCAAAAGAACTGCATTTATTTGAAAAATAACTTTTGTAAAAGTCTTTGTCACTTTTAATCAAGCCTTGCTGGAGAAAATGATTAATTTCTTTCAAAAAAATATATCATACTGATCCCAAACATTTGAACGGTAGTGTATATGAAAATTGGGTTGTTTTTTGTTTTCTTTGGTTGTAACCTAATGTACCTCACATTAGGTTACAACCAAAGAAAACAAAAAACAACCCCAAACTGATAACAATGATCACAAGATGGCAGTGTAGTTAGACTTGTCTATTCCTCCTATACCTAATAAATAAATTAAAGGGTAACTTCAGCGATTAGCATTAAGATTTGTATCAGTAGAAACCCAGGAGTATATTCAAATTATCACACTTTCCCCCCCTCATATGACCGAGATGAGAGAATTATGTATTTTATTTCTGGAAAAATTCCTCCGATGACGCTAATATCGTCATTTTGCGTCATCGGAGGAGTTTTTGGCCAGAGGCTAAAGACTACAGCCAGCAGAGGGCGCTATTTTCACATGTTTTAAAAATCACACTCACAGCTCACAGAGCTGCGGAGATTCATGTTAACGGAGCGGTGGAGAGCAAAGTGAGTGTTTTAACTTTTAAAATGAACTTCCTATGACAGTTAAGCTTCCAAAGACATGAACTGAACACGAGCCAGACTGTTCACGTGCTGTGAATGCAGCCGCAGCCGCGAATCCCGCGATTACCTCTGCTCATGTGATGAATGTAATCCGAACCTGCTGCGTTTGTGCCGTGACGCTCAATCGGTTCACTCGCATTATATCGAACAGACACGTTCAGTTTTTAATTGTAGTGTCTCTAACTGAACTGATTTTCTGAAAATGAACACGGTGGGCAAGTGATCCAGTAATCCTGTAGCCGACTAGCCTAGAGTAGGGCAGAGAAGCAGTGCGTTCTGGGAATTGTTGTCTTTCATCCCCATGAGACAAAAATACATTTTCTGTGTTTTCTCAGTCTAGAAGGCACCAAATTCAAAAATAATTTCACATTTCTACTACATTAATGACCCAGTTTAAATACAGATTCATCTTCCCTGCGCTGAAGTACCCCTTTAACGAAAGTATTTATATAGTGCTTTACTATGTAGGCCTACTACTGTACACAAAGCCTTACAATGCTTTACAATCATATCAGGGGTTCTCTCCTTAACCACCACCGGCTATAGGTGGAGAAGAGAGAGCGAGTGATCGAGCCAATTCAAAGGATTGGGAGTGTTAGGAAGCCATGATCGATCAGGGTCAACGGAGAGAATTTGGCCTGGATGCCGGGCTTACACCCCTAGTCTTTATAAGACGTGCCATGGGATTTTTAATGACAACAGACAGAGTCACAACCTCAGTTTAACATCTCATCCGAAGGGCGGTGCGTGTTACAGTATAGTATCCACGTCACTATAGTGGAGCATTAGGACCCACACAGACCATGGGGCAGGCACCCCCTGCAGGCCTCACTAACAGCACTTCCAACAGCAACCTAGTTTTCCTAGGAGGTCTCCCATCCAGGTACTAACCCAGGCTCAACATTGCTTGGCTTCAGTGGGCAACAAGTCTTGGGCTACAGGGTGAAAAGGCTGTGATGAGTTTCTTATTCACTAATAGTTCTATTACCCTGTTGCTGTTTGATAATTATACCAAAGCAGCAGCTGATGTGATCTGATCCATTTTGTTCTTTTATAGCTGTATTTTCTTTGCTTATGGTGGTGCGGTTTCAACTTCACAAGCCCTGACAAGCCACGGTTGTGCAAAGCTTTCTGGTGGTGGAAGCGCTCTGCATTGTAACACTCAGCTTGACAGATTTAATGTTGTTTTCATGTCCTAGTAATTAAGTGTGTTTGTGTCTCTGTGTGTGTCTCTCTGTGTGTGTGTGTCTCTGTGTGTGTTTTGAAGGTGGCTATGGCAGAGGAGGCCCACAGAAGCCCAGCTGCTCAAATCTCAGTCACCAGAAACGGAGAAACAGACAAAAGTCACGAGGAAGTGTTTCAGAGGGTAAGGCATCCTGCATGGAGCACAACCACCCTTAATGCACCACAGAAATATATATATATATATATTTTTAAGCAAATACTGAAGCAACAAACTTTGCGAAACAAAATGTCAGTGTCTAAACTTTTGGCCATGACTATATGTATGGTACCTGTTTCACAAGTAAGTTTCAAAGATGCCTTGCACTACTTTTAACCATGTGTTATTATAATGCATTTGCTGTTGCCAAATGCATACAATGTGAAACAATGGCGCTAGAATGAAACGACGAGTTGTTTAGCAACAGATATTCGGTCATAAATTAGTTAGTGCTTGCTTCATTAAATATTCATGAACTTTGTACAGTCACAGAAACTTTCACACATGCACAATGTATTAAGTTTCAGTGTCTGGGGGGGGAGAAAGACAATTTTGATGTAAAAGAGAGTCCAAATTAGTTATACATTAGTTATTGCATTTAAGGTGTTTTGAAACACACAGAGCAGATTTACTTGGCCACATTTTCCTGATAGTATGCCTAGGCCTGTCAAGATAACAAAAAGTAGTTTCGCTATATATAATGTCCCAGAAATAATTGCTATAAACGATTATTGTCATTTTAACACTATTTTATGCCACTGAATATAACAGCATAATAATGCAAGTAGACCTACACGCTTTCAAATGACAACCTTTTAATTCTTTAGTCATGGAAATTAAGGGTAAAAAATATATTATCCTAAATAAAATAAAAAAGTTGAATAAATAGTAAATAAACATTTTCCCTTGTGAAATTGCTTTATCACTCGTCATTCTGCGTTGACATTTATATGTGCTGGGGAACAGGGGATTGCGGCTCTGAAATCGAGTCCATTTGGGCTTATTCTTCCAAACTGTCAGTAGTTGTCAGGAAAACACTATAACGCCTCAAATGGCGCCTTTTTTCACCTGTCGAGAACCACTGTGTAAGAAGGAACTGCCCGAGAACCACTTTCGCCTCCGTCACGGAAAACATACAAGATGACAGCACAGTCGAGTAAAATGTTGGTGACATTCATTATCATGTAAACATAATGGCCGATATATTGCATCATAAAAAATTATTGAGGTCATGTACATATGTTGTGCGATTATATCAATATATTGATTATTGCGACAGGCCTAAGTATGCCCATTGCACATTGTATTTGTCTAATTTGTTATTGACCTCATAAATTTGCAATTAAGAACATTAACCATGAGTTTACAGTGTTTAGACCATTTTAAGAGTGACTTTTTGTTTTGTTTTTGTTTTTTGCTAAAAATTATTAAATAACTCAATTTTGACAGCTAAAACTGGGATTTAAAAAAATTTAAGAATACAAACTATACTCTGAAAATGCTTTGTTGTGATATCTTTCTTGAATGTCATTTAATTTTTCTTGTTTGTTGTTCTCTTTCTTTCATTTCTCTCAAGGATGTGCCACATAATATCTCCTCTGGACCAATCATGTCACACTCCCACAATTCAACTGAAAACTATGCAATGTCTGAGGGAGTGGTCCAAGTTGGTCCATACACAGGTATAGCACCAAGCACGCATTGGACATGAATATCATTTGTGTTTGTCCCTCACACAAATACAAACAGTGACTCAGCATGCTACAGCTGTACAAATGTCTGTGCTCACAATTTGCTCCGAGATGGACAAAATGTTAATCATTTAAAAACACTTCCTCTCATTGTATTACATGAAATCTAGCTTGATGGAGTGTTATTCTTCAATCATTAGTTTCAATATCTTCTCACTATCCGGTTAATCTAATTTAAACCATTTGTTTGTCTGTGTTTCTCTTTGTCTGTTGTGGAGAGAGGGAGAATTTGAATGTGAAAAGAAAGGTGTTCCTGTCTCATTACAGAGTCGTCTCTGATCTTTTTTTTTTTCATCTGCTTCACCCTTTCATTATTTCATGCTCGTCTACTATGTGAATTAATTTGTAGGACAGAAACCTGGCAACCTGTCATTAGCCGGGTGTAATTGCTGAACACCCCTTTATATTATTCCTGTGTATTTCCCTTGTCACTTGTTAGCTTAGAAGGCTATAGAGCTTGTTTCATCTTTCTGCAGTATCACCTACTGGTAATGAAATCAATTTTAAACATTTTATTTAAAAGGGGCTATATTGTAAGGTTTTGTATCTTAGATTTTCCTGTAGTGTTAGTCTTGTCAGGTCTTTTTAAATTTAGTCTTAGCCCTGTGTCAAAAGTACTTTTTTTAGTTTTTTCATATTTAGTCAACCCTGTCCTGTTTCTGTTTAGGCAAGTTTTAGTTGTCTGGTTTCACAAACAGAGCTTAGATTAAGCTAGGATGTAGTTCAATTAGGACATTTAAGTAGCTTTTATCACATTATCTTTTATCTATTATGTGTATTAAGCCCTTTTTGGACGGTAATTGTTTCTTGTGGGGTCGTAAGGTATTTTCATCATTTACAGGAGCTAGTCTGTGATTTTATTGCCGTCCGAATCCAGAATGTCAGTGTCTTTCTCCCACCACCCACGTAAAAATCCCCGGCCGAATTACCTACTGTTATTTGACAAACACCAAGGTCTTGTGGTAATTTAATTGCCGTGCGAATCCACATCTCTGAGTTTTCAAGAAGAGATTGCTTCAAAATGAACTGTTTATATCCTTTTTGACCACTGCGGAGCACCGTATTAAAGATCTATAGCTACACTTTTATTACTGAAATGCTGGAAAGTATTTACAAGAATAATCTTTCATCATGACTCAAAAGAGAAAGAGAAGAAAAACATGTAAACATTTGAAATGAGCCGATATTACAGCAGTTATTAACGTTATATAGGTTAAATTTGCAGCATTGTATTAACTTATTTCCGCTCATTTCCACATTTTTAAAATGACATCTTCCTATTTTTAAACAGATTTAAATAATTAATAATTTCCTATTATCAAATTACTTCTTCTTATTAAGCATATGACATTTTTACAGCAGACAATCATTCGCCTGACCACTTGAGCAGTGTTCCCAGGTGCGCAGCATCACAAAACTTGCTCCTCCACCGTTAATAAATCACCATCCGAATGCTCAAGTTTATCACTGAGGTGGCATGCAAATTTATTTTTACAGACGTCCACATGAGAAACCATTACCATCCGAATAGGGCTTTAGAAAAAAACATTACTGGTGTGCATCTTGAGACAAAACAATGGCACTGACATATTTTTAGATATATTGGTGTATGTCAGTGCAAATCGCTTTCAATTAAAACAACTCAGACATGCATTTTAGTCTGGGACTAGGCTTAAGCCTTGTCTGTGAAACTGGGGGTAAATTTTAGAGCATTTTAGTCTAGTTTTAGTCAATGAAAACGTAAGTCACATTTTTACCATGCTGTAAAATGGTTAAATTGATTATACTAATCAATTATAATGAATAGAAATGTATTTTTACATTTCATTAGAGTTATTGCACTTTTCACCTAAAAGGACAAATCAAGAGAACATCAGCTCTTGCGCATTGTTTTATCTAGTGTTCTGATTTATTATAGGCTATTTATCACATAGGCATACTGGTAAAACAAGAAACTTCTCTCAAAAATTGAAACATTCCTAGTCATCCAAAAATTCTAATTTTACATTTTACTTTAATGTTTTTATATTAAAACAACAGCAAAAAACACTTTGTACTGTGTCAAAGATCACGTAAGTGCATTTATTCAGCAATCGCAAATATACTGGAGAGAGCCATGTTTGGATTTATTACAGTTCATCACTGAGAAGATTTGATCGCAGGTTTTGTCGCTGCAAACAGCGCAGGTGTCTCGTGACGGAACACAGACCAACTCAATGACTACTTCATTGAGGCAGAAAATCTCATATGGAGATCGCTAAACTGCAGGTTACTTGTCTGTATTTTCATATCATCAGGGCTTTTTCCACATTGTACACAGAGAGCGTGTGCACATGGTTGCCAGATTGCAAATAATAAGTAAAACACTGGGTAGAAAACGTGTTCTTTTAACAGCTCTGATCATCATCAACGAATATTTGTCATAGATTTAACAAAATGAACACTAGATGACTGTATCTTTAAGACATCCTTTTTTTCTATTTAAATATATTTTAATGTATCATTTATTCCTGTAATGGAACAGCTTTAATTTTCAGTAGCCATTACTCTTCAGTGTCACAATTTTTTTTAGGATTTATCCCTCTATCCCTTTTGTCTTTTGTAATATCGCATCTATCTCTCTTCTTTTACAATCTTTCTGCAAATGTCCAGCTTGCTCACTCTCTGTGAGTGTATACACCCCCTGTTGCTGATTGGCCACAAGAGTGTTGTGATGCTCACTGGATCGGTCCGATCCACCTAGTTTTTTCTCCAGCCAGGACTATGTGCAAACATATTTTTTTCCCAGCACTCACAGAATCGACATCTAGAAAATATTCTCAAAATTGTTTAGGTCAGGTGTGCCGCACAAGTCCTGAAAAGTGAAGCCAAAGCATTTCGATCGCCCTCTGGTGGCTGGCTGCAGTATAGGTCTTGAACTCAACCCTCTCCGTGTAATCGAATGGGACGAGAGCTAAACTAGTTCTCGCCTCGCAGACTTATCTTCAAGTGTTTTCCCAAAAGGTTTGGTTTTAGATATTTAAAAAAAAAACGGGGGTGTAAGCTCATGATTGACAGCTATGCTTGAGATTGAGTTTGTGGGAGTATAAGAGTGGCCTTGATGCTGCGGCTCCACTTCATGATCACTACAGTGCAGACTCCAAATGACGTAATCAGCAATAAACATTACTGGTATGTTTTGGCTTCGTTTTTCAACAGTGGAAGGAAGTGGAGACATGCTGTCCATCTTTTTCTCAGAAATCGCTTCCTTCCTAAATAAAAGTATTTTCCTTTCCAAAGAAGAACTTACTGACCCTAAACTTTTGCATGGTAGTGTAAATCTGGGTGGTCAGTTTAATGCGCTAGTAGTTGTGATACTATATCCATGCTCTGATTGACGTTTTTTTTTTTCCAGCATACTTTCCATAAACAACATGGGCCAAACAATCAATACATTTTTACTTATTAATTGATGTTTTTTTTTTTTTCCTCTCTGTAGCTGTATTTTACAAGAAGTTTTTTAATATAAATGATAAAAATTCATCACTGACCATTTTTAGGGTCGCCATTCCAGGCCACCACACCTACAGTTGTCCCCAGTCCTGCAGCAGCCAGCCGGCTAGCTCGCAGCATCAGCGATAGTCAGGTGGAGACGCAGAAAGGTACCACATATTGTAACAAACGACGTCACGCATGGATCTGCAGTCCTTCTGCAATCTCTCCCTTACTAACGCCGCACTGTCAGTTTCAGACTTGTCAATCATAAAGACTTTATTCTAATAGATTCCAATGATGTCTGTTCAATCTTCAAGAGACGAAAAATTGACATCACTTCCTGCTTTTGAAAGATTCCTTGCAGCATTGGTAGTGCATTAGACTGCCAGTGTTTAAATTTATGATGGTGTTCTTTCAAACTCTGATCTCCAGGCTTATTCTCTTCCTTCTTGTTTCTTCCATGTTTTATAGGCTGACCACCCTGTAACCTTTTGCCTTCCTGACCCTGATCCAAAAAGATAATCAATAATTCCCTATTTTTCCCTTTCAGGACTTTAATGAAAAATAATACATTATTTTTGTCGATTTCCACTGTCTCTGCCGCCTTCTAATGTTTTTTAAAGAGACTCTGTTTCACCTATGCTTGCTCTAGTCTTGTCCATGTTTCTGTAGTGTTTTTTGTCTTTGTTTTTTTGTCGTTTATATACTATTTTAGTTTTTATTAATATTTAGACTTATTTTTATATTTTCAGTTTTCACTTTAATTTTAGTCAAATAAAATTGTAATTAGATTTTTTACAAAATTGCTATTTCCGTTTTTATTAGATTTTAATATTTCTTAAAAGTTTATTTGTATTTCAACTTTAGCTTGTTTTATATCAGGTACATTCTAATTTTCAGTGTACTTTTCTCATCCTAATATTTATATAAAATATGTTTCTTTCAGCTTTATTCCAAAAAACAAAAAAGTATTGTATTCGTTTTAGTTAACGAAAGCAACACAACAGACATGTCTTATGTCAAATTCATAATTATCTAGAATGTTAATGTTGGCCTTTTCTCTACAGACTTTAGATTGACTTGATTCAGCCATTCACAGAGTCATTTTAGCACATCAGATGACATATTTTAGGGTTAATCATTTATTCTAGTGAGTCACAATAAGAGTAGAGGGGTAATACCGTACAGTAATCAGTGTCATTTCTATTGTCAGTAAACAGATGTCATTCTGTCATCAGGTGATTTGGGAGAGCAGCCGATGGGAGGAGCAGTGGTCCTTGCTGATGACATGAAGAGTCCTGCTATAGAGAAACTGGAGCTGGTGAGGAAGTGGAGCATCAACACTTACAAAGTAAGTGATTCCTGCAATACTGGTTATGAAGGCATCTGTGTTCAGTTAAAATGTCTCAAGAATCCATGTGTCAAAAAAGTCTGGGTTTGAGGTACTTGAATTATTTTTGTGAAACATCTATGTAGTGCATAGCACTTTGGGGTTGTAGTCTGTGTGAGTTGAAAGTATGTGTGATACAAGTTTAATCCAACTCAGACCTGTTCCCCACTATTCTCTCCATCATTTCCTGTCCCTGTCCACAGTAAGTAAAAAAAAAACAAGACTGTCGAAATGTGGCAGGGTTTCTATATCTTTGCTGTGCCCATTGTAGTCTTTTGTAGCCATCTTTACTATTTCCACTTTTATTAACAGATTTTGTATGTTATACCCTTTCCCACAGTGCACTAAGCAAATTCTATCAGAGAAGTTAGGTCGGGGCTCCCGTACGGTTGATCTGGAGCTGGAGGCTCAGATCGAGGTTCTTCGTGACAACAAACGCAAGTACGAGCATGTTGTCAAACTGGCGCAGACGTTATGCACTCAGCTGGCGCAGATGCTGCAGACGCAAAGACAGCTAGGTGATGCGTTCGCTGACCTTAGTCTCAAGACACCCGAGCTACATGCAAGTATAAAAACTATTTTCCATCTAATGTTGTATCTGCTACAGCCTCTTGACTTTATGGAAAATGTCATCAGAATTAGTGGCATAATAAGCATCTTCTAGGAGGCTTCTTTAGATCTTCTAATTACATATTTTATCACAGTGGAAAGTGAGTTTGCTGTGTAAATCTGAAAGTTTAAATAGATCTATAAGTTTTGAAGCGTGCACACATTTGAACAGTGTTTTCACACTTGGTTTGTGTCAGTTGTCTCAACCAATAATCTCAGACCATCTCTCAAAAAAATGTTTAGAATTTAAATGGTAAACACTAATAATAATAAACCAACAACAAAAAAACAGCAGTGCTCACTTTTAGGTTGTCTAACTTGATACAGTAACACTTTAGAATGGGGAACAATTCTCACTTTTAACTAGTTGTTTTTTAGCTTGAATATTGGCTGTTTATTAGTCCTTATAAAGCACATATTAATGCTTTATTCTGCATGTCCATATTCTACACTCCTTAATCCTACCCAATACCGAAACTCAAACGATACAACAACTACCTTACTAACTATTAATAAGTAGTAAATTAGGAGCTTATTGAGGCAAAAGTCATAGTTAATAGTGAATATGTGTTCCCCATACTAAATTGTTACCCTTATTACGTAGCTTTCAGATCATGTGATACACAAAAACTGTAATTATTCTGCTGGGTAGTATAAAATAACTGCTCATCATAGAATAAAGCTTTTAGATAATGTAGCATACCATTTATACATACACACAAATACATAACAAAATATCCTGTACCTATTTTAAGGTCCAACCCTGGCAACATGAATAAGTAATTTAAACAAACATTTATTAAATGTGATGATGTGTTTTAAACCACCACTTTACCATCAATCTAAAATACTTTATATCTCATACTCCTTTAAACTCATTATTCTTTGTGTGTCTATGAGAGGTATACAATATGCCAATAAAAAATAGCCATACCATTAAAAACAAGCCTTGCCAAGTCATGCCATGATTGTGACTACATAGATTTTCAGCTGTTGTATTGATAAGAAGCTTGCTGTTCTGACCGTATTAACTGGATGCCTTCCTAAGGTATAATTTATTCATGGACTGTTTTAGATACACTTTGGCATTGCCTTTTCCAGAACCACCACGAATACTAAATGCCTTATGACTAGACTAACCAAAAGAGCATTGATCACTTGAGGAATAACTTTTAGTTTTAATTACTTTATTTGCAGTGAGGGGGAAGTTTCATTGCTTTGAGGTGTTTCACTGTCTAGCTGTCTGTCTGTGTTTGTGTGTTTGTATTTTATTGGCGACAAATACGCATTTCGTCTCAGTGCGTTTTATTTATGTATTTCAGGAGGAATTTGGCTACAATGCTGAAACCCAAAAACTCCTGGCGAAAAATGGAGAAACCCTGTTAGGAGCTATCAACTTCTTCATCGCCAGTGTTAAAACTCTAGTGGATAAAACTATAGAGGACACCTTGATCAACATCAAGCAATATGAAGCAGCGAGGTCTGAATATATCTTTCTAAACCACTGTGTACTACTTTTATATTCATATATTGAGCAAAACATCCTCATTCTGTAAGGATTGTGCTTTTTTTGGCAGGATTGAGTATGATGCGTATCGCACAGATTTAGAGGAGCTCAATCTGGGTCCACGAGACGCCAACACACTCCCCAAGATTGAGCTGTCTCAGCAACAGTTCCAGATCCATCGTGAAAAATATGAAAAGATGCGCAATGACGTCTCGGTCAAACTTAAGTTTCTGGAGGAAAACAAGGTATGTGAAATGTATCTTTTGAAATCAGCTGCATGAAAATAATGTGCTTTTGTATATCTTAAGAGTTTATATACTATAATGACTTCTTCTCTGCACTGTCTAGCTAGTAACAGGTTTTATAGATTATTCTGTAGCTACAGTGCTAATGTTAGCAAAGTCCAGTGTCCGTACATTTAAAGCTCCTCTTTGTAAATGTGATGCTGATGTTTAGTGATCTTTCAAAAAACTAACTCTGAAACAACCTTCATTTTTGGCTGATCTAACTAAACTCTCTTGCAACAAATGTATCATAGCAGCCATGGAGCGAACGCACAGTGACGTTATAACATCATTTTCAACACACTCAAATGTATCTTATATTATAAAACAGCACTGCGTTACCCCACATACTCTGGACCGGAAGAAGCAAAGTGGAGACATAATAAAAGTTCCTCTGCTGTCGAGCTGTATGTCACGTTCGTCTCTCATTAGCAATCGCTTCAGCGACCTCGTTCAGCTCCCATAGCACTCAGCCCTGATTCTGCTTCATCACATTCACATTCACGTATAGGGAACACATATTCACTATTAACTATGACTTTTGCCTCCAATAAACTCCTAATTTACTGCTTATTAATAGTAAGGTGGTTTTATAGCATTTAAGTTTAGTTATTGGGTAGTATTAAGGGATGAAGAATAAGGCATTAATATGTGCTTTATAAGTACTAATAAACAGCCAATAGCCTAGTAATATGTATGCTAATAAGCAACTAGTTAATAGTTAATAACTGAACCCTAAAAGAAAGTGTTACCATATATATTCCCATAAGGGCCTACATTATAAATGTAAAAAAAAAATCTGGGTGTCCCTGTTAAATTTTGCGAAAAATTGCATCCTTGATAGAACTGAATCCTTAAAAAAAAAGCTCTTTTGTACTGCTTTTTTTTTCTTTCTTTTTTTTGTACTTTGAGATATGAATTACATTCTCATGGTGTCACTGAAAGTTTTCATTCCCTCCTCAGGTGAAGGTTTTGCACAACCAGCTGATTCTCTTCCATAACGCCATCGCAGCGTACTTCGCGGGCAACCAACAGCAGCTGGAACAGACCCTTAAACAGTTCCACATCAAACTTAAGTTACCAGGAGGAGAAACCCCCTCTTGGCTGGAGGAGCACTGATTGAGTCGGGTGGTGTGATCCAGAGTGGAGGGCAGAGTACAGCGTAACTGAAATATGTGCACTCCTAAAGGAAACCAAATCCCAGAAGAAAAAAAAAAAGTTGAAAAATGTTCGTATCACTCCTTTCCCTTTTTACTCCTTTCAGGACACTACAACCTGTCATTAAATATCTAAGACAGGAAACCATTTTGATAAAAGAGAGAAATTTAGCTCCTCTCTTTATCATTGTTATGTCTAACTTTACACTTGAAGTTTAGTTTTTTAATAAATGCTTTTTCCTCTGTCAGAGAGTTTGCACTCTCTTGCACAACAAAAAAACAATCTTGTTGTTTTTGAAGCAAGTTACCAGCACTTTATGGTATACAAAATACAGAAAAATTAACAGGAAGCAGAAAGAAATGAGGCACCCTGTAAATGTTCTAGAGCCTTTAATGTCGTTTTTCCACAAAGATGATTCAAAATCAAGTTGATCTTGGAAAAAAAACCATTTGAGACCAGTCTTGAGACATAATTCTAGACCTGTCTTTTCACCCTTTTCTAGACCTCTCTCGGTCCCCCTCTCCTAACCTTTCTTATGTAACTGCATTGTTATATTGTCATCAAGTACAATGGCATACATTTCCACACTGATGCCTTTAAAAGGGCATGTTGAACTAAAAGCTTGGCCATTTTAGTACAAACTTGAAGTTTTGCTATGATGCATTTACTGTTCTCACAATTGAAATTAAAAAGGGCAGGATAATGGAGGTTATAAACGTTTGGCTTTTTATCGTTAAAGTTTACTAAATTTTAGTGATCTTTTTGTAGATCCCATGGGCAGGGGATGGGCCTTCATTTCTGACTTGATGTGCCTTGCTCTTTGACAATCATCAATTTTAATCATCGTCAGTGTTGTCAGGAGTTGCGAAAAACAAATATGCTCGCATTGCTATCCTACAGACTATAGAATGGACCAAAAAACACAGCCGTATGTGCAGCCCTGGATAATCACATATGCGTATACATGGACCAGCAACCTTTATTTAACTTGACATTTACAATCTGTGCTATCTTTCTTTCTTTTTTTGTTTCATTTTTAAACAATCTCTCTTTGCATTCCGTTTCTTTAATAACTAAGCCAGGAAACTATTTTGTACAAAATGTAAACCAAATTCATTTGACATGAAATACCATGTCAGCTGCCTCAGCTGTTTATATCTGTTTGGGTTTTGTTGTTCTTTCTCTGTGCATCTTTTTTTTACATGTTGAAGAAAGAGCTATTCAAAATAATTCCCTTCTGATTATTGTAGTAAGGGCCCAATAAATGTAACTCTTTAAATACAGAAGTATAACATTTGGTCAAATTAGATTAACCCAGTACCAACTAACCTGGAAAAGCCTTAGATTTGGACATTTAAAGAAATCCTGCCATAGCAGTGTGTAGATGGGGGGGAAACTATGTCAGAGGAAATTAATGTAGAACAAATTAATATAAAAATAGACAAAATATGGATGCCAAATGGAATGATATGTTTTACTTCTAGCCAGAATACAAAATGATGTAATTGTTTATTCTTGGAGACTTTAAACATCCTCACACCTGGTTTTTACCTGGTCTTGCCTCCTCTCATTTGGGGAACTATCTTCAGCTTCTGTGTGACTTTTCAGTTCTGTCTTAACACCAGACAGATAACAATGTACAGTAAACATATGAGAGCTGACTGACATGCATAGACACAGCTATATATTTGTAAAACCTTGTATTTTACTTTGGATATAAAGAATTTTGCTGTGTGTTTTTGAGGTTGTGTTGATAAATAATGCAATGGGTGTTGAAGGGCAAATTTCTGAATGTTGAAACATGGGAGACGATAATAAAACTTTACATTCTTAAGTCTTATGTATGAATCTTTTTTATTTTATTTACACCCTTTCTGGTGTAATTAAAACATTCTTTGGTTTGTAACTTAGTTTCAGTTCACATGATACATTGACACAATTTCTTATAAAGTGAAGACTGCATTCTGCCTACAGAGGGCACTGTCGCCTTTCTTAGTAGTTCACCTAGCGTTTTCATTGACTTTCTGCTAGCATTACAGAATAATTAGGCCCCCATTTGCCCAAAACAATATTCAAGGTCCTCCTATCTAAGCTGCTTTGCACCTGTGCACTTCTGTTGTAATAATAAAAAAAAATAAACCCAAGAATATGAGGTTTAATGGTGCACATCTTTATTTAAATCTCTAAACAAGATTTTTAATCTTAAAACTGGGGCTCACCTGGAAGTTTGCCAAGGCCAGCTCGTGGTCTCTGCCTCCCTGGCTGAGAACCACTGGAATAACTTTATATATAATATATATACACATGAATGATTATGATCATTATGATGCTCTGAATGGGGAGATTGTTAAGTGAGGGAAATGGTGTCTGAGTACAGTGTGTCCATCAGCACACATGAGAATCAATCCTCAAGCAGGTCTGCCCACACTCAAGACAATTAGGGGTACAACAGTTTGTCACTGGGGCAGTACTCTTTAAAGGACATCTTTGTATCTTTTTCACCCTTAAAATGTGCATATTAGTACCTTAGAGAAGCACTTAAAGAAAATAAAAACAAAAGTGCCATTTAAAGGGTAGGCTACCTCCCCAGTGACAAACTGTTTTACTCATAAATGTAAAACATTTTGCACATTTTATTCTGAGAGATTCATTTCTGCGTAACACACCAGATATCACTCATTATAATAATATTATATTTAATAAAATAATGTTACTCATTCTGTGTAACTACAATTGACACATGCACATTTATTGTGATGCCTTGCCAGATCATTTATTTGATCTGAAAGTTATTCACATGAATCGAGGATCCACGGATACAGGTTTTCATATGTAGAATGTTTGACTCCAGTGTCTAAAAAAGAAGAAGCTAAATGTATGCATATCACTACATCGCTGTCATTTGGATTTGGGGAAAATGATTTGTGCTCATGCAGCATGAAATAAATTTCAGTAAATTGTTCTAAAATTACCCTCAACTTACTGTTTGTATCTAGATAATTGGCCCATCATCTCCATGGCAGCCAATTCCCTGCTTATGTTTAATAAACAGCCAGCGATGCAGTATGTCAATATTAATATTTCTATCTGAGCAGTAGGCTATTATGTTACACTTGTCACATACGTCACATTTGAGCGGTCCCAAAGATTCACCTGAGCCAGTCTCAGCTCATGCGCGGTCTCGCGGCACACACCACAAGCGCATGCGCAGTGTGTCCTCTGGCTGTAATACACTGCATCTTGGAGCGTCGCTGCAGCGCTGGGCGCGCAGAATGTCGGTGATACCGACACACACTTACCTACCCTCGGATACACGCACCTGCCGCAACAGAAAAAAAACTACTACATCTTTTCCTTTGATTGTACAAGGTAAGTTATTTAACGGTTTTCTCAGTTTAATGTAGGCTACATGTTTCGATAAATACATTTCGTTTTGCTTTATACTCTTTTGCTGCTGAATGATTTGTTTCTTCTAGCGATGTCCTGTAGACCATATGCGTATAATTCATTCATAGACCGAGTGAAAGGGGTTTATTCTGAAAAGCATAATTTTAATATCATTGTGATTCTCGCATGGACGTACAGGCAAATATTCCTGCTTTATAATGACAATACACGTTGCTGTTATAGTCTAATATGTAGCCTATATATATATATATATATATATATATATATATATATATATATATATATATATATATATATATATATATATATATATATATATATATATATGTGTGTGTGTGTGTGTGTGTGTGTGTGTGTGTGTGTGTGTGTGTGTGTGTGTGTGTGTGTGGCCTATAAGAACTATTACTATTGTGTCATAAAGCAGGGATATTTGCCTAATGTGCGACCATGCGAGATCACGAGGAGAATATTAAAGTTATGCTTATGCTATAAATGCTGTAGCGACTGACAGCTGTATTCATTTATTGATTCTGCAATTTCGTCCGTCATTCTCTCAGTCTTCCCTTTGGGTAGCCTACAATCGATCCATCCTGTGTTTCCTGTGTCTCATTAACACTCAGGTTTTATTCTGTACCCTTTAGTGTGATCGCTGTCACGCGATAGGACGCATCACTAACGATCACGGTATTCCTGGTGTAACCTCGCTGATCCCATGAGTCAGTCTTCTGTTAACCGAACATGTTGTTCAGACTTTAATAAGAAAAGTATACCACGGTTCCTGCTTAAAAGCCTTCAGTGCCTCCTTTATTTAACCCTGTTGTGCCTGGAACATGCTCTGTAAACATTACATCATCTGAAATCTGTCATAGTCACAGCATAAATGTGTAGGCTATTGACAGGAGAACTGTAAGTACAAATGTATAAATTTGAAGGTTTCTGCTGCTTATCAGCTTTCCTTATGCCCCGCAGAGACCCTTAGGGCTGTTACTATTGCTTTTGTGCTGCTGTGTCACAGATTGTGATGTGCATTATTGTAATCCTCTGAAGCCAGCTTCTTTAGTGACCCATCCCATTTCTCATGGTGAGATGAATTGGAGACAATCCATTCAGGAGTTCTGGAACAAAGCTTAGGGAAAAGTTTTCCCTTAGGGTGAGGTCAACGGGGGAGGGTGGTTGTCTGTTGTCACATTGCCACGGTAACACACCCTAAAAGTATTGGAACTCCATTGGTGCAAGCCCCCTCAAAGTACTGACTTGACTGATTACCGTGGTAACACGTGACTGCGAATTTGTGGATTGTTTTGGGTTCTGACGGTACTTTTAGTACTTCTTAAACTTAATTTGTTTCAATTAGTTACCAAGTTTTATTTTATTTCAGCTTAATTTGCCTAAACCACCAATATTTGTATTAGTTTTAGTTAACAATAACAATGCCGTCATGACAGTTCCAGTTGTTGTTTGACTTAATCCATCGCAACACTTCTAATGGTCTCTAAAGGGACTAAATTCAGCAGTAAGCGTCAAGCTCTTTCATTTGCACACGTAAACATCAGGTGTTTGGACTTCAGCTTCCCCTCCCACCTTCTGTCACCATGGCCACCAAAGTGCATCCTGTCGTCCTACTGGCTGATTCACTTCCTTGTATAAAATGGCTAGAAAACATTAGAAATGTAGTATTTTCTAGTTAGTTCTTAGCTCTATATTAAGTAACAAAATATCTGTAATTATACTGCATATCAAGATGTATTAGGATTGTTTTGGTGTTCTAAGAGAAATTTGATTTACACCAGTGTGCTCTATTTTTTATGCACATGAGCCCATTTATATTTTATTGCGGTCATTTCACTGTCTTCTATTACTAGCTGTTCCTATGGGGACTAAATCATTTAGTTGAGTTTGTATTGGCTGTTGGAGACAGAAAATCTTGTCTGTTTGTGGTCAAAGGGCAAGTCAGACCAAGTGTGTGACTGTAATATGAGCATGCGTGTGCTTTGCTAGTCCTCTCTAGTAATCACATTGGGTCCATTTTAGCATGTGTGAGTTTATGTGAGAGATTACAAACTAAACACTCATTCAGTTCTCATTAGAGTGAAGCATGTGAAGAATTATAAATGGCCACCAGTCAATACGCAGCATCAGTGACTGACAGTGAGGACCATTTACATTAGTGCAGACTCAGTCAGTGCACTTTTAAAGTCCTTGTCCCATGCAGACAGGATGATCTTCATGGCTCAAACTGCTTTAAAAAGAGCCTGTATGCACATTTGTTCTGACAGATGCTTCAGATTCATGCAATGTGATGTACAGAAATTGTTCTGCTTTATTAATTAGATCATCCTGGAAAGTTGCTTCGTTGAGCTCTAGAATTCCTTTGTCTCTAAAGATTTCTTTAAAGAGTTCACTCTGATTATGTTCTGTGTACTTGTTAGGTGGTCTTTGTTGCTGATTTATTTACCTTCTCTAATGGCCCTGTGCGATCAATTGAGATCACTAGGCTTTGAGAAGAAAGCTTTCTCATGCTGGAGGCTTACCACCTCCCAGCAGCACTGCTTCAGTTAAAATATCAGCTTTTACATTTATGCAATTATCTCCCGGTTTCACAGACAAGGCTTAAGCAAGTCCCAGACTAAAATGCATGTTTTAGCTGTTTTAACTTAAAGCAACTTATATCTTAAAATATGTTAAAATACTGCCGCTGTTTTGTCTCAAGATGCACACCATCTCTTTTTTTTTCGAAGGCACATTTATAAAAGCTACTTAAATGTCCTAATTAAACTAAGGTTTAATCCTGGCTTATTCTGAACCCTGTCTGTGAAACCAGGTCTTTATGTATTTATATTATTATTACCCAGATGGCTAGATGTCCTGTTTTTTTGTCCTGTACCAATTTACAATTGTGTACTCAATAGTTGCATTCTTACATAGTTTTTTAAAAATGCTTACACACTAAAAGTGGTACTTGAGGGCAACTCATTGAAACCATTCACTCCATACCATATACCTAATCTTTAGACCAAGTGTGCAAAACTGCAAGCACATTACATGCTTTACACTCAGATTGTGATTGTGAAACAAGCGCTAAACACAGTTTTCTACATTAGACATTTAAAACAGCCCTTGTGTTTCATTTAGAAAACACTGTCATTTTATTGCCACAATAATTTACACCCAATGATCATGTGTGAAAACACTTATACATAAATTGATCACTTAGAAATCAAAACCATTGTTTTCAGAAAGAAATAAATCATTTTTAGCCTCTTGCATTTCTGTTTATTTTGTAAATATATACTGAATATGCATACAAGTCACCTTTATTTCTGTAGCACTTTACACAATTACAAAGCAGATTCCCAATATAACACATTCAAATTCTAATGTAAAGCAGCTCTAAAAGGGCCAATAGTCATTCAGTGTCGATTCAGTTCAGTTCAATATCTGTAAAGTTTATCAATTGTATACATGTTGTATATACTGTGTATTTATGCAAATACCTGTATGTGTGCATATATTGTGCACATTTTGTCATATGTGTGACAAAATCGTGTGCAGTCCACTGCACACTGATCAAGCAACAAAATGTTTTACATTTTTTATATCTGTGTATAGTTTTGCGTGTATATGGCTAATAATCAACAAGTGTTTGCTGTTGTAAGAGATGTGTGATGTTTTGCATGTTGTGTTGCTTGTTTGTGGGTTCAGAGGAAAGGAGCCATAGTTTGAGGAATGTTGTTTAAGCAATTAAAAAAAAAAACTGTGAGTGTGTGGTCCTGGTAATCCCCTACTTTATTGGGACAAAATGGATGACAATACCAGAAATCTTTGACCTTGTGGGGACATTTTCATGATGTTTTTTGGAAATGTAAATGCAGAAAGTTTTCTGTGATGGGTAGGATTAGGGTTAGGGTATTTTCCACAGATCTGTCCCACATTGTGAGAATTAGCATAATATATAAAATCTATATGCTGCGCATCAGTTACAAGATTTGTATTGTAACTATGTTTGACTGCATTGTCCCTGTTAAATAAATAAATAACCCAGGAGGATGAGTAAATATCTATAAGCACTTTGATGCAGCCAAACCAGCGACAAACAGACCAACACCTCACATATAAAATAAGACATTTATTATTTATAAGAAAATAAATAATCTGAAGTGACCTCATAAAAAGAGTCATATCAGGGCTCAACAATAAGGAGATTTTGAACTAGATGTTTTTCATGTGACAGGAATACTGATTAAAAAAATATATAGAATTTAAATATATAAGGCAAATATGAAATTTTTCTGTTTTTCATTAAATGTTGTTACTTCACAAAATATTACTAAGTTTTTCATTTACAATATGACCTGCAAAGTTAAACAGCTAGAAAAGTACATTAAAGCTATATTTGTAAAAATAAAAAAATAATTCTGGGGGGAAAAAAGAAGAAAAAAAGATTACATTGATGCTTCCAAAATTAATAATTAAACTATGTCTTTCAGTTATAACATTAAGGGTGTGTTCACATGTGGCATGTTTGGTAAAATTAACCCTGGTGCAATTGCTCTGTTAGTACGGTTCATTTCAATATGTGTTAAAAGGGTTGGCAGCGGCTATTTACACCAAGTGCAAATAGTGATAAATGCTATTTACACCAAGTGTTGATAGCAACTAGATTCTATTTACACTCAGGGAAAATGGCATATTTTCTTAATGATAATTGCTATTTACACTTGTGCAAATAGCGATAATTGCATTTTACTAAGTGAAATAGCATACTAAGTTGATTTATTCTATTTACACCTTATAAAAGTAGCAGTTCTTTGCGATATGTGTAGTAATTACATTTAATTTATACTTTATTTTGACAGATACACACTATTTGCACCTCAGTATTGTACATTATGCAATAATAACATAGAGTGTAGAGTGTAAAGATTATATTTATTAAAATTATTAAATGGATGCTGCCTTAATGGGACAATAAATCCCTACCCTACACCTACCGCTAACCCTACCCAATAAATGCTTTTAGTATTGTGAATTATTTCGTTAGGCACTTTATTTCCATGTTTAGAAGATTTTCTTAATTTTTATTGAAAGTAAATGCATTTCTGATGTGATTTGTGATGAGAAAATAGATAAGAACAAACTCTGTAAAAGGTGGTGTCACAATGGACCAGTGTGAGTGCCCGCGTTCACCAGAGTCTGTCACGACTGCTCTGAGACAGAGGGTTTAAGATCCAAATGCAGCTTTATTAGAGGGTAATCCACAATCGTAGTCAGAAAACAGGCAGAAGGTCATACACAAGCAATCAGTCCAAACAAAACAGAGGAGACAGGCAAAAGGGTAATCCACGGAGAAGGCAAGAAATCCAAGACCAAGAGACATGAAACCAGGGTAAACGCTCAGAAATGCAGTGTAACACTAAAACAAGACTTCGCAGTGACTGACAGGGTGAACATGGTTTTTATAGTGTGAACTAACAAGGTAATGGGGTGCAGGTGGATGTAATCAATGAGTGCTGATGAGTCCGGGCAAAGGATTATGGGAGATGTAGTCTATGGTAGAATGACAGTCTGGGTTGGAGTGCCCTCTGGTGAACGCGGGCACTCACACTGGTCCATTGTGACAGGTGGCTTCGAAACCCAGTCAATCGCGTCAAAATCAAGGTCCATAGCCGTACACTTTACTGATTGTGCCACTGAAGACGTTGGAATTATTGCGCTATTTTAAGTCTTGTTTGGCACAACGAGGCCTTGTTAGGTGGAGCTAGTGTGAATAGCACTTGCCAACAAGGCACTCTATTTGCATTTGGTGTGAATAGACACCCCAAAAATGAAAATTCTGTCATTACTTACCCTCATGTCGTTTGACACCCGTAAGACCTTTGTTCATCTTCGGAACACAAAATTAAGATATTTTTGTTGAAATCCGATGGCTCAGAAAGGCTTCCACTGAGCGCCAGAGTCACATGATTTCAGCAGTTTGACGGTTTGACACGCAATCCGAATCATGATTCGATACACTGATTCATAAAGCTCCGAAGCTTCAGGAAACACTGTTTTGAATTCGGCCCATCACTATATAAGTCGTTATTTTGTTTTTTTGCGCACAAAATGATTTTCATCGCTTCATAAAATTATCGTAGAACTACTGTAGTGAGATGGACTTTGTAACAACGTCTTTAGTACCTTTTATGATTCTTGAGAGAGTAAATGACATTGCTGCCAATGGAGGCCTTTCTGAGCCATCGGATTTCAACAAAAATATCTTAATTTGTGTTCCAAAAAATAACGGAGGTCTTTCAGGTGTCGAACGACATGAGGGTAAGTAATTAATGACAGAATTTTCATTTTTAGGTGAACTAACCCTTTAAGGCTGCCATCTGAACCAGCTCCACCAAACAAGCGAACCGAGACCCCTGAAAAGATGGGTCTCGGCCCGCTTCCGTACAAACTCTGGTGTGGTTCAGATGAAATATGAATGCAGCATGGACCAAAGGCATGTAAACAAATCAAAACTGGATGTGATGTCACAAGATGCAACCCTAAAAAGGACAGAATGCTTTCGTATCCCTGGTTTATCTCATCGTAGTCACAATGTTGTCAGTTTAGAACAGGTGTCAGAATCAAATCAAATCGACTTTTTTTTATATAGCGCTTTTTACAAGTCCAGTTGTTTCAAAGCAGCTTCACAGTGTTAGCAGGAAGATAATGCAACAAAATTTGATTCGGCTGTACAGCCACTCTGGTGAAAACGGTGATGTTATCCATCTAATTTCAACTATCGTACAGTGTCAATGCGGGTAGATCGGTAATATAGTTTAATTTTAGGTGTCCCCAACTGAGCAAGAAAAGGTAACGGTGGCAAGGAACCAAAACTCCTTCAGGGTCAGAATTGAGAAAAAAACCTTGGGAGAAACCAGGCTCAGTCAGGGTGCCAGTTCTCCTCTGGCCAATGAACAAACAGTGTATGATTATAATTCTGGCAACATTTCAGGTCTTGAGTCATATTAGGTAAATAGATACAGATACAGAACCATGTTTCCTTGCAGCAGATCTTTATTTGTGTGTGCAACAGAGAAATTCCTGGTGCTGTTTTGACACATTTTATAAGCTCTTCATGAGCTCTCAACCGGAAAAAAATACCATCACATGTACGCACATATAACAAGTGCATTTAGCCAGCACACAGCATTAGATATTTGGTAAGTTCAATCGAAAAATTTACATCCTTAAATAGTTTTTTGTTGTTGTTTTGTATCTTTTGCTTCGTTGTGTTCAACAGTGTGAACACTATGCAAATGAGGACTAAACGTATCATTATCTTTTTTGGTCCAGACCAAAAGAACCAAGAACTACAAGCGTAAACATATTCTAAGTTGGTGGTATTTTTATTAGCAAAATTTGCAACAACAACATTCAATTTAAAACGAGTCCGTTTTAGAGTATAGATAAATGTGGCCACAGCTAATAACTGGTACAGTAGTTTAATGGCCATGATTGCCTAATATTTTACACATACATGAAATTGCATATTTGACAAAATCCTTTGTGATTATAACAACCTGAATATGTGCAGGAAAGTAAAGAGAGAGCTTGAAGCAGAGTGTATTTCCTTTTTGCTAGGTGTGAATTTTGACACCTGGTACAGTAAATGATAAAAACAGCCACACATTCACTGTAATATTTCCTTAACAAAATAAAGATGGTCTTCCTGGATCTTTCCTACCCTAAATCTTAGAAAACTGTTGTATGCATTTTATAATTAGTGATTTGTCATACATTTTCACAACAGAAGATTTGCACCTGCTGGATCACCTGCTGATGATCACATGTTATGGCTGCTAAAGATGATGATTCCCCTTTAATTAGCCTTTCTAAATCATCATCTTTCAACAGCTTTAAACCATCATCATCATCAACCAACATCACACTTTGACATTAAATTAATGGTTGAAACAAAAACGACCTCATGATTTGCATAGCTGATGATGTTATACTGTGGTCAGTATGTCTGGGTCTCAAACAAAACCAGTGGCTTTTATCAATGTTCCTTTTAGATAATTTAGCTTGCCAGTCATTCCCTTGATTATGTAAGCAGGGTGATTTTTAAGGACTGTGGGTGCTTGGACTTTGATATGTGGCTGATTTACCGAGATACACTTGCACAAGCACCATTAAGACATTAATTCTTGAATCTCCTTAAGTATTTCTTAATCTCTGTGTGTTTAATCAAAGGTTCTTTGTT
The DNA here is from genome assembly GCA_023029165.1 of Gobiocypris rarus. Lineage (NCBI taxonomy): Eukaryota > Metazoa > Chordata > Actinopteri > Cypriniformes > Gobionidae > Gobiocypris > Gobiocypris rarus. The sequence goes on along the minus strand of CM040914.1, from coordinate 23,047,574 downwards.
TTTGGTGCTGTTCATTGCACCCAAATATTCCACTGGAGGTACTAGATAATCTGTGTATGGGTTGTTGCCTCGGGCCTCATTACCCAGACACACTGGAAATCAATCTATGACCAGAGCGTTTCAAACTGCGGTATCAATTGAATCAGGTAACAGGGTAAGACATTGTCTGAAGAGTTGTGATAGGGTAGAAGACGTACCATTTGTCTGTGTTTGTGCGTAGACAGACCCAAGGGCAAGCATGTCTACTGTTATGTTATCTGAAAATGAATATGAATGCACTTTTGTGCATCTGCTTCCTCTGAGGGCCTTCTGAAGGATCACAGCCACTAACTATCCGCTTCAGTATCACATTACTTCACTGAAGAAGAAAAAATTTTAAGTCTAAAAATGTTGACTGTAGTAACATCTAAATTAATTGATTTTTTTTCAAGTCTTGAATAAAACGTCTTGAAATAAAATATTATTTAACCTCACCCTACACCGATCAGGCATAACATTATGACCTAATATTGTGTTAGTCCCCCTTTTGCTGCAAAAACAGCCCTGACCCGTCGATGCATGGACTCCACAAGACCCCAGAAGGTGTGCTGTGGTATCTGGTACCAAGATGTTAGCAGCAGATCCTTTGGGTCCTGTAAGTTGCGAGGTGGGGCCTCCATGGATCGGACTTGTTTTTTCAGCACATCCCACAGATGCTCGATTGGATTGAGATCTGGGTTTCTTTGGAGGCCAAGTCAACACCTCAAACTCGTTGTTGTGCTCCTCAAACCATTCCTGAACAATTTTTGCTTTATGGCAGGATGCATTATCCTGCTGAAAGAGGCCACAGCTACCAGGGAATACTGTTTCCATGAAAGGGAGTACATGGTCTGCAGCAATGCTTAGGTAGGTGGTACATGTCAAATTAACTTCTACATGGATGACAAGACCCAAGGTTTCCCAGCAGAACATTGCCCAAAGCAACACCCTGCCTTCGCCGGCTTGCCTTCTTCCCATAGTGCATCCTGGTGCCATGTGTTCCCCAGGTAAGCAACGCACATGCACCCAGCCATCCACCTGATGTAAAAGAAAACATGATTCATCAGACCAGGCCACCTTCTTCCATTGGTTCGTGGCCCAGTTCTGATGCTCACGTGCCCACTGTTGGTTTTTCAAAAGAGCTGCAGTTTTGGAGATGCTCTGACCCAGTCATCTAGCCATTTGGCCCTTGTCAAACTTGCTCAGATCCTTACGCATGCCCATTTTTCCTGCTTCTAACACAATTTTGAGGACAAGATGTTCACTTGCTGCCTAATATATAGAGATAGAGATAATCAGTGTTATTCACTTCACCTGTCATAATGTTATGCCTGTATATACTTTGTATATACTTTAGGTTAAACCAGGGGCCCTAAACTTTTTTGTCAGTCTGTCAGCCAAACCCCTTAGATGTAAACTATTTACTTTAAATTTCCCCTGAGACTTATATTTAAATAAACATTAACATGTTTACAGTTTTCTGTTGTTGATAATAATATAATAATAATTATACACAATAATTAGTAGTTGTAGTAATAGTAGTAATGGATGTAGTAGCATGTTTTAACTCAAGTATATTGTAAGAATGAATATTGAAATATTGTAAATTAAAATTGTACTGTAAAAAATTACTGTATGATTTGATAATTATAATAATTTTACTCTGAAACATGCAGTGCATCACACTATACGTAGGCCTACATTATTTTGATTTTACATTCAAAATCATTATTATTATTATTAGATTTTCATCAACTCACAAACTTAAATCTTAAACACATTCTTCAGGTCTTTAGTGACCCTGGACGTCATCCACTCTTCATTTATTTTTCAAAGTTAGACATCTGCCTTCGTAGTATTCCAATATATTAATTATAAACTGTATAACAAGAAAAAAAAAATTATAAAAGAATGCCTTTTTCCCATTTATTTTTTGTAAAAAAAAAAAATTAAAGGTTGTGTAACAGTATATGTGTACAATATGTGTAAGGATGTTTTTTTCTGCACAACAATAATTGAATATTTTATGACTGAATAAGTGCAATTCACCTGTCTGATAAACAATGATGAAACTGGTAATCATAGTTACCACAGGCAGAAAACAAAAGAATAGAAAGTATCATCAGCAAAACTTGAAATGGCTCAGCGATTTACTGCAGAGCAAGTACTGAACGCAATCAGATATTAGTGTCGCTGTCACTTGATGGGGGATCTGGTGAAGAAGCTGTCAGTGATCAAAATATTGCTTGAAAATGCTTTGAAAATATGTTTGAGATCACAAATATGAGCCAGATGCTGAATGTTCTGGGAAATTAGCTCTGACGAGGACAGTGATGATGGTATAAAACAAACATCTGCTCAAACTGAACCCTTCCAAGCTCCAAAATGTAACAAAATATGCTTTATTGTATTTATCTTATATCAGGAGAGTTTTATATTATCGTAACAGGTAGAGATCCATCCGTGTTTGATATAGATCTGGGTCTCTAAAGACCCAAATATGTAATAATTCATTAATTTAAGGGTTAAACCAACAAAACTAAATGTAAGGGGTAGATCAGGCAGAGATTGCTCCTTAAGATTTTTACTGTGTTAAACAGAGCCTTTTAACCTTGGGAAATTTGGTATTCAAATCAAGTTAAAATTTAAGCATTTAACCTACCCTCTATTATATTTATTAAATGACTCTGTGCTGCCATAATTTCTAAACTAAGAATAATGGCTAACAAACAAACAATGAGAAATGTTATGAGATTTTCTCAAAAGGAGGTCAGATTAATTTGCTAGACACCCAAGCATGTGAACAGATGTCTAATGGTCTGGGTACAGTGTGTATGTTTATTAACACTGTCCTATTTTTTCTAAATGTGCTCAAATATCCAAGTATAAAAATGTCTGCAGCAATCAGATTTTTGATGAGGTAGATTTTAAATCACAGTCCAGGAGTCCAGCTCCCAGTTCTAATTAGAAAGAGGCTTAGCCGGAAAAACAGCCTCTTTTTTTATCAGTAAAAGTACTGAAGTATTCTGCTGTCTACATCATGTGAGGCTGCATGCTTTATGTATTTAAAAATAATTTAACACAGAAACAAGGACATGCTTCATTGTTTAAATAAGCTTCAATAAATTGTATTCATATTGTAGTGATACCACTCCAAAATGAGGTAAAAATTCTGGATTGTCTGCAGGCTCAACAATATTAAATATTATGCATGTTTATGTTGTGTGAGAGAGAGAAACATGTGAACCACAGTATCACAGTACAGATTGCTTTATATGAATAGATTTATTTAGAATTGTATTCATATATAAACACTGATCAGTGCACACAGAGGTCATCAAATATGATATATGAAATATCAACCCTGCTTGCTTGATGCGCATCAACAGTGACGTTTGTTGAGAGTTGAGATTCTGTTTTAAATCCTAATGGCTTTACCATTAGGATTTAAAACATGGAATCTCAACTCTCAAATTAAATCTGTTCATGTAATGCGATCATGTCTCTTTAGGACACCACTAGATTAATGGATTACTTTTTCATTGTCTTTTTGTAATTTTTGATGTATGAGAGTTTTGGTTGTTTTGGCCATACAAAAATGATGAAAGAATATTATAAAAAATACCATAATTCCTGTTCAAGATTAATGGTAGTTTAATGGAAAAGATTTTGATGACAGATTTTGTGTGTATGTGGGGGGGGGCTATCCCTTTGTTCATTGTTCATTCATTTCATAAACAGTGTTGTTTCCTTTATTCACATTTGTTATTCTCATGAGTAGCCAATTGAATTAATTGTGTTCTTTAGGTTTTCTAAGCTTTGTGTGTTTGTGTTAAATCACATTATTATCCTTCGGATGAGACGATAAACAGACGTCCTGACTCTGTGGTCATTCAAAATCCCAGGATGTACTTCGATAAAGAATAGGGGTGTAACCCCGGCATCCTGGCCAAATTTGCCCAATGGCCTCTGTCCATCAGGGCCTCCTAATCATCCCCATGTACTGATTGGCTTCATCACTCTGTCTCCTCTCTCCCAATAAGCTGGTGTGTGGTGGGCATTCTGGCGCAATATGGCTGCCACCAGGTGGATGCTGCACACTGGTGGTGTTTGAGGAGATTCCTCTCTTCCATGTGAAGCGCTTTTAGGCCCTTAGAAAAGCGCTATATAAATGTAACAAATTATAATAATAATTATTATTATAGTGTCTGATTTATCTTAAAATGATTTTATTTTGTGCCCTCAAATTGGTTTTCAAATGATAAATGTGATGTTTGTAAATGTGATGGTTATAATCGTTAACAGATTCGCTGCTGTGTTTCTGGGTGCGTTGCTGTACACTGTCGCTGACATTGCAGCAAAGACACCACTGAGATGAGGAAGAATGTGTTACAGAGTGTTAACCCTGTCCTCTCTTCTTTAGCCAACACAGTAAATGTTCATTTAGGATCTACACACACACACACACACACACACACACACACACACACACACGTTTGTTTTTGTGAAATGTGGGGACATTCCATAGGCGTAATGCATTTTATACTGTACAAACCGTATTTTCTATCCCCCTACACTGCCCCTGCCCCTAAACCTACCCATCACAGGAGACTTATAGATTTATAAGCATTTTGAAAAGTGAGGACATGGGGAACGTCCTCATATTTCACCCTGTTTTTGTAATACCTATGTCATACCCATGTCATTATACACATTTGTGTCCTGATATTTCACAAAAACATGCCCACACACACACACACACACACACACACACATATATCTATATTTGGTAAAACTTTAGTTTAGGGTCCAATTCTCACTATTAACAAGTTGCTTTATTACTATGCATATTACTATGATATTGGCTGTTTATTAGTACTTTAAAGCATATAATTATGCCTTATTCTTCATGACCTTATATTCTACATCCTTTAATCCTATCACATAGCTAAACTTAACTACCTTACTATTAATAAGCAGTAATTAAGAGTTTATTACAGTGAATGTCGTTGTTAATATAGTTAGTCAATAGCGAGAATTGGTTCCTAATCTAAAGTGTGACCATATTGTAATTGTATGTACATAAAACAGCTGTAGATACTGAAATAAAGTGAATTTTCTTTTACTCATGTTAAAACCATGTCCGAACATCATACAGCATAAGCCTTATGAAGAAGATGCCTTAAAAGGAAAAACACACCCACTTTTACACATTAATTAATTATACATAGTAGCTGGTGCCTAACTCAGCTGAACCAGCATGGAAACAGAGTCTTCCTGTGACGTCAATTGTCTTTTAATAAATAAAAACCTAGAGGATCGAATGAGACCCTGTTAACAGGTATGCAGTATGATGAGCTCTGGTTTACAGCACTTGGTGTCTTATTATCTGTTTCTAGAACATCTTTCACCACAGCTGTGCAGACCAATAACAACTTACCTTTTGGGGTTTAGTTGCATCAACTTTGTTATATTAACGTCTTCTGACTTTTGTCTTACCTCAGCATTAAAGTTGGCGAGAAAAGGGAGTTGCGGGAGTCTTTTCTTCCCTATTGTTACATATATCTGAATGAAACGGCTTCTTGAACAAAAAAATATGTAGGGCAGAACTTGATTTTGTCCATCGGGAATTAATTGGATGATTGTGGTTTGCTATTGCTGTGATCTCATGTGACAGGTTGTCCCATCCTTGTGCCAGTAAACATGTCATCAGAGAATAGAAGAGATGTTGCTGTAAAAGGAGGGGAAGTTATTTTAAATAAAGATTACAAGGGCACAAAAAAATAATGATCTGCATTTTTATATAATTTATAATAAAAACTACAATATTCCATTAAAAAAGTATTGTACATTTTGATTTCATAGCTACAGGGTAAGTACAATAAAAAAACATGTACACAATCTGATATCACTCGGAAAACTTTATTTGAAAAAACAACTTTCAAAACAGATTTACAACACTTCTTATTCATTTATATTGCTTGCCTTCATCCTCCTCTTGTTCCTCTTCTTTTTGTTCTTGCCACAGATGAAATCTTAAGAAGGAATCATCTCTATTTATTTTGTATTATGTATTTAAAGAAAATACAGTACACCCAGAAATGGATCCCAATGGATGAATCAATGTCTTCTGAAGTGAAAAGATAAGTGTTTGTAAGAAAATTTTTGTAGACTATCGCTTCTGTCCAACAGTCATCTGAGCACACATGAGAGTTAAGTAACTTGAAGAGTGATGAGAGCACACCAAGAAACTCGGATGAAACTCGGGTCACGTGGAGGTCAGATGCAGTCCGTTTTTATTTTATTTTATTATTTTAATTAATGCTCGCAACAGTATACAAACAATAACCAAATATATGATAATAGCAATGAGAAACAAACAAGACTAGAAGACAGAGACACGCGCGAGAACATCATGAAAGCTTGAAGCTTCTTTTCTAATGCACGCGCTGGTAACAGTTGGTCGGATGCGAAAAAAATGGTAAATTATGAGAGCATTTCTGGGTGTACTTTTTCTTTTAATAAAAAATAATACAGAATATCAAAAGACATGGGATTCCTCTTAAGATCCGTCAGTGGAAATAATGAAAAAGAAGAAAAGGAAGACAAGAAAGAGAAACAAGGAATGGACAAAACATGCCTCTTTCTGTCTGGACGTTATTATTTGAAATTAAAATTGTTTAAAAAAAAATTATAAGTGTTGTAAATCTGCCTTGAATTAAGTTGCTTTTCAAATAAATGTTCCCGAGTGATTTCAGATTTTGTACTTGTTTTTTATTGTACTTACCCTGTAACGACATGAAACAAGAGGGGGACAAGAACCACTTTAATTTACAGCCTGCAGATTCATACTTACCCTGTAACTACATGAAGCAAGAGGGGAACAAGAACCACTTTAAAGGTCCCGTTCTTCGCGTGTTTTCGAAGCTTTGATTGTGTTAACAGTGTGCAATATAACGTGTTCATGTTTCGTGTGTAAAAAAAACTGTATTTTTCACACATTTTACTTATCTGTACACCGCTGTTTTCACTGATGAGAAAACGGCCTGATGATTTCCTTGTTCTATGAAGTCCCGCCTTCAGAAATACGTAACGAGTACTGATTAGGCCAGCGGTTCCCGTGTTGTGATTCGACAGCAGCTTAGCGCACGTTGCCCGGAAAGGTCCCGCCTCTTACCATAACGGGGAAATACGCGCACTCAATGTTATTGCAAAAATGTCTGTATTGCCTTATCAAATTGAGCCGGAATCAGACCCAGAGAATATCGAAACGGATCGATTACAACCTGCTCAGGAAAGACTTTTGCAGGATGTTTCACAATGGTAAGCTGTCTATTCAGTAGTTGTCATGCTTTTATATTATATGAGGCTGCAGCTGAACGAGCATGTGGTTAAACGGTAAACAACAGATATAATAAACAAATCATTTAAACTGATCATTACAAACACCATCAATCGATGGTGTCTGAATTCACTTTTTTAAAAAGTTTTTCGGATTAGTTTCAATTATTATCTAACGTTAGTTAACAAAGCTAAACAGCGTTGCTCTTTGTGTAATGAGTTACATAAACTGTTAAACGGACCAACTTAAATAATAAAATACACTTACCGGTTGTGGTCTTTAAACAACGCCTTCTCCAGACAAAGAGGGAACTGCATCATCTTTTAAGAATAATCTTTCTGCGAATCCGGCATTAAACTGATTGAGATTGAGGAAGCAGTCCTCAGCAAAATGTGCTGCACATAGTTTTAAATTGTGATAATTTTCCGGAACCGAGTTAAACATAAATTGAAACCATTGATCTCTACGTACAGCATCCGTGGGAAGGCCAAACAAAGGTGATTTGACTCCGGGATGAAAATAACGTGGCGACAAACACACTCTTCAAAAACAACACTCTTCTCGTGGGAGAGCAACAAGACCACGCCCCCTAATTTGCGTATTCTTGTGGGCGAAGGTTAGTCAACAGACTGTTCTAGTGACATCATTAAAGCAGGAAGTGCAGGGGTTTAATCCAAACCGGCCGTTCGCTGTAGGCTTTGAAAGGGAACTTCTGTTAAATAAAATATCTCGCTTGGCATTGAACTTTGAGCTTTATAATTTTACAGGTATTATTTATGCTCTAACAGCAACATTACACACTAACTAAAGTTTGAAAAATGGAATCGCAAAGAATGGGACCTTTAATTTACAGCCTGCAGATTCATACTTACCCTGTAACTACATGAAGCAAGAGGGGAACAAGAACCACTTTAATTTACAGCCCGCAGATTCATACTTAACCTGTAACTACATGGAATAAACAAGCACCACTTACCCAGTAATTACACTCTTAAAAAATGGTGGGTCAAAAACAACCCTAGTTGGGTTGAAAGTGGACAAACCCAGAGAATGGGTTGTTTTAACCCAGCGGTTGGGTTGAATGTTTGCCCAAACTGCTGGGTAGAGTTTTTTTAACTCAACTATTGTCTAATAATGACTGTATTGCTTGCTTAAAATGAACCCAAAGTATGTTGGATATGAACATTTATTCATATGTTTAATAAATAAACATTATTAATAAGTTAATGAATAATAATTTAAACATTTATTAAATTGCTTATTAATACATTTTCACATTTTGATTATCACTAGAGGCAACAATGATAATTGAGACCTGAGCCATATGATCGTCTTGATACTGTAATGTGCTGATCAATGTTAGCTGCCTTACAAGCCTCTTGTAACCTATTCAGTTGTAACCTATTTTGTAACCTCTTCAGTTGTAAATTACATAAATTAAAAATAATAGGAAATAAGCAATATCTTTTGTTTTTTAAGAGCTTTGGTTGCATATCTTTGCAAATGTTTGAGTGAAATACCTGCTTTTTTGTGGATTGGTTGTTGCTTGGTCTCCTTGGCAACCTCACTGTACTTTGAAGGCTGTTTGATGTCAGCTGTTTTGCATATTCAAATAACAGATGTGGTGCAAGTGAATCACCAGTATGCAAACTATTGTAATTATGTTATTCACTATTTAATGGCTAAACATTTACCAATATTTATTATATAAAATGTTATACTAAATTATAGTGCAGTTCCTTTAAAATGTAAAATGAGAGAACAAGACAATTTGAGCACATTGAGCAATGTTCTTGTTGTGTTCTTTATGATCTTTCACACACTTTACTTACATTTTAAATGTGCATTCAGTAGTTCTTAAACTAGCTAACGCTATCATCTCCCAGTTTTTTTTTTTTTTTTTAGTAAATTACACTGATAATACTGGTGAGTTTTAGAGAGCAGTTTACACAATAATTAATTCCTATAACTGTTCAACAAAAAAATAAGCAACTTGAGTGTTTATTACTGTTTATGACCCAAACAATAAATACTTGCTATAGAAATATTATGAGTACATTCTTCATTTTATGTAAGTGTACACCATTCATATGACGTTTAATCAAAAACACTACATATTTCTTATTGTGTACAACTTTTTAGATTAGCACCAAACTACTGTAAGCCACATGTTATGTAACCGCAATATAATTAATGTTATATAAAGGTAATTGTGAGTTCTGCCAAATTATTTTGCCACGAGACGTACGAATCCCTTGAAAGTGCATTGTGTGAGTTTTCATTAGTGAAGATTTGATTCATCTGTCAAGATCATTTTTACAGATATCAGGCTGGCCCCAGTGCCTTAAGCCGAACAATAGCATTTGGCATTTTCCTACTGGGGCCTTTCCTTGAGTGTACAGCCACATCTCTTTTGATGTCTGTTACTTTCTCATTTCCTCTGTTTTTTGGTTCCAAGTTCATTCGCTTGACTGCACCTCAGTAATTTTGATTTTTTATATGTGTGTGTGTGTGTGTGTTTTGTCCTTCCTGCAGCTCCAAGGGTTTGACCTCTGACCACAGCACAGTGGGCGAAAGCTTGGAAGTAACAGCTTGGCATTATGGGACTAGGTAGAAGAAGTGAGGACAAAATATGTGAGAATGTCAAGACATTGGCCTAAGAAGATTGCGAAACACCATCATCCCTCATTACTGTTAGAGCCATGAGTCAATTGTGTTGACAGTTTTGAAAAAAGGATCAATTCTAATTAAGAATGAACGGCGCACATATTCTGCTTGAAGAAAAACTCCTTATTTACATGGTTGTTAGTTGTATTAGCGACTATGAGTGAAAGTGACCTTGGGACTCCAACAGACACCACCTAGAATCAAACAAGGAGGCTGTCCCGATTCGTTTGGCGTTTTATAAAGGGGTCTTGTGGAAACGAGGTGAAATTTACCCTCGCACCCTGCCCCTCTGGGACTGGTGTCATTGCTAATGTAATGCTTGTCATGGCCAGTGTGACTGCTGCGGAGGAGTCGGCAAGCGACTGTACCACACCAATAGTAAATCCACTGCCATTTGAACCTTCTACAAATGACCCTAGCCATGGACATGACAGCACTTCCTGCCCTCCAGCAGTACCTCCACCACCGCCTCCACCTCCTCCACCACCACCCCAGGCACCAGGCCACCCCGGTCAACATGCTTCACGCAAGAAACGTCGGGTACGGAGCTTCTTTTGGAAAACCATTCCAGAGGAGAAGGTTCGGGATAAACCTAATATTTGGACTCTAGCAGTGAGACAGCAGCAGTATCAGATTGACGTAAGGACAGTGGAGGAGCTGTTCGGCCAGCAGGAGGAAGTTCGAACCCAGACAACCAGTGGACAGCCTCGTCTTGGGAGATCCAGAGGTTCGTTTAAAGAGAGCAAGGATGAGGTAAGGCAACCTGAGTAGAACTGAATCATTGCTTGGGTTGGAATATCTGCAGTTAAAGCTTGTTTAGACAGTGTTATTTATCTTGTCTCTCTCTACACAATATGCAAATGTTTTGCGCTCCCATGCAGCAGTCGTGAGACTTCCTATTTCATTTAAGTTTATTTTTAAATGTGAATGAATAGCATGCTTTGTATAAATATTGCCCAAGACTGAATTTTAGCCAATACTGCCAGATATTAGAGAAGCATCAATATGGGAATAACTGTGTAAATACTGAAGTAAGTAATTGATAATAGCAACAACAAAAAAATAGATATATGGTAAAAGATAGAAATTAAATGTACAGTAAAATGTTTCAGAAATTATGTTAATATACCAAATTACTAAAATCTGTTTTTTTACATATACTGTCAACGCCTTTATAAACACAGGTGGTGAAAAGAAAACCAGCATAGCTTTTCAACAAGCTGATGTAAATACTATATATATATATATATATATATATATATATATATAGTATTACTATAGTATATGTAATATATACTATACATACCATCATGGTAACATACAGGATACCAAAATAATGCAATAAACATTAATTTAACAGCATAACAACTGCTTCACCCACAATCATGTAGCAAATGTTGGCCTACAATGAAAATTACACACATGTATGACCAACTTTCTTTTATAAAAGTATAATGATAAATACTTTCACAAATATAGCAAATAATAAATAAGCATGCCGTGAATAAAAAAAAAAAAAAAACTATATACCTAACATTTGATGTTATTTGTGTTTAACATGAAAAAAGGACTAAAAGGCATATTTTGGGCCCCATGATCATTTGGCTATAATTGATTGGCTTTATTTTAATTTGACCTATGATCCAATACTGATATCATCTCTACCAGATACCCAGGTTTGAGATTCTTCTTTTGTTTTCACTGCCCTCTAAAGAGCTTCAGCTAAAGTAATTTTTTTTTTTTTTATCTATTTGTGGCCTTTGGAAGTCAGAGTAATTGATCAAGATATTCTGTGGAAACTATTTGCATCGTTCAGTGGTGTAAAGTACATCTACTACATCTAGGCCTGCTAGAGTAACTTTACTTTACCGGATACAGTGAAACATTTTTATTTTCTAAATTAATTTATCAGTAATCATTGGTATTCCTACATAAAATGTGGTCCTAGCACACATATATTTTCGTAAGTTTGCGCAGACACTGAAACACATTTGTTTATGTATTTTACAACTTTATGTATTTTTACAACTATTTTACAACAATCTGAATTGACAACATGTAAAACATAAGCATTTTATCTACAGTATGAATAACATTTAGATTCATACTATGATATTGATTTTAGTGTATTTAATCCATAAGATTAATATGTTGAAGTTACATCACATTTTTAATGCTTTGGCATTATACCAGTTTATTTCACTATTATGCTTTTGATATTGTTAAGAAGTGTTTAGGTTTAGGGGTGGGTTAGGGGCTTAAAAATATAAAATGGTAAAATGCTATGATATTAAAGTAATATAAGGGAAAGTAATACTTTTATGTTTTAGATGATGTAAATAAATCCAGTTGGTCCTTTTTAATTTATATCCATGTAAACATTATGTACAAATACCTACAAAAAAACGAAGTGGTTATTTTGTATGATATTTATGTTCTTGTGTTAAATTTTCTAACAATTTCCTATCATGTAGGAAGCATGGGCATTTTCTTACTGATATAAGAAAAATTATTACGTGTGTGCAACACATGTCGCTATTATCCAAAACATATGCTCCCGTGAGCTTGTCGTTTTGTGTCTAAGCGACCAGCTGTGTTTTGTGTTGTTTTGTGTGGTTGCTGCTGGTCTTGGTAGCTTTGTAATTATCCACTAAGGCACCAAGTGTACTTGTGCAGATCTAATGAAGCTTTTTTTATTGTCTGTCTGAGGTGGCGTGGACCATGCGTGTGGCCTCGTTTGTAATTTCAGACACCGTCCTGCTAGGCCTTTGTCACAAATTGCATGTATCACACACATGGGTCATGTAAATGTGTGTGCTAGAGAGAGTGACAGATTGTGTGTCTGTATAGTTGCCACTAAAATGGCTGTGTCATGTTAGTTAGTTAATGATCTCATGGGCCAAAATGAGTCATCACGCTACTGAGGCTTTCCTGGTGCTGATGTTGTGTTCATGAGAATAACAAGTATAGCATTGTGTTAAGACTTTCAATCACTTTCCAAACACAAATTAAGATATTTTTAATCAAACCTGAGAGATTTCTGCCCCTTATTGGATATGGCACACTTAAAAATACAACTTAGTTATATTCTATTAGTTCTAGTTCTATTAAATGTAAGACATATGTCTATTGTTTCTTTCTAATTAAATGTTATAATAATGTTGAATCGTATCGCCATATACAGTATATTTCTGTAGTAAATATATTTCTAGACAGTATATAAGTTGTTAACTTTCATATTTCATTCAAGTCTGGCTTATTTGCTCTCAGTGCTTTCATTTTGGCAATATATTTTAACGGGTTAGTTCACCCAAAAATGAAAATTAGCCCATGATTTACTCACTCAAGTCATGTATATGACATTCTTCTTTCAGACAAAAACAATCAGAGTTATATAAAAAAAAATGTCCTGGCCCTTCCAAGCATTAGCTTTATTATGGCAGTCCATAAAAGTGCATCCATCCATTATAAACGCAATCCACACGATTCTGGGGGATTAATAAAGGCATTCTAAAGCGAAGTGATGTGTTTGTGTAAGAAAAATATCCATATTTAAAACATTATAAACTAAAATAACTAGCTTCCGGTGGACCACCATACACATCGATTTACGGCAAAAGAGTAACCCTTGACCCTTGAACCCTTGGGTCATGTTCATGAATGCGGAAGCGCAGAGGATATAGCAAAACAAAAAAACTGGTCATGAATTAGAGTCTAAAACCAGAATTTTTAAGGAGAAATGCGGAATTCAATATACTGTAAGTCGCCTTGCATACGGCTGTCCCCCGGAAGCTAGTTATTTTAGTTTATAAAGTTTTTAATATGGATATTTTTCTTACACAAATTCATCGTTTAGCTTCAGAAGCCCTTTATTAACCCCCCGGAGCCGCGTGGAGCACTTTTATGATGGATGGATGCACTTTTTTGGACTTCAAAACAGAACTACCCTTACACTGCCATTATAAAGCTTGGATTAGCCAGGACATTTTTAATATAAGTCCGATTGGATTCGTCTGAAAGAAGAATGTCATATACACCTAGGATGACTTGAGGGTGAGTAAATCATGGGCTAATTTTCTTTTTTGGGTAAACTAACCCTATTACAATTTAAACAATTTAAATAATTGTTTCAGTTTAGATATGCCTCACCTCATCTAAATCTGTAGAAATGCTGTCACCCCCTCTTAATTTTTGATTCTCCGGTGTCATTCTGTTCGACTGGACTGATTCAGTTTTGATATGTAAAATTCTGCCACTAGGTAAATAAATCGTTTTTTTAACCTATCAAAGATACTAGTGCTATTTATTTATACCATCAAAGATACTAGTTCTATTTATTTATACCATCAAAGATACTAGTTCTATTTATTTCAAAGTTGCATTCAAATCAACGTGCCACATCAACCTGAAGGCCCAAAATTTGAATGGGATTGATGCTTCTGCTCAGAACACACAGTCTGTCCTTTGTGTATCTTTCCATCTGTTTTAATTAACCTCTCTATTCCTGTTCTCCCAGATCAGCATCTTGGACTCCAAGAGAGGAATGAATGTTGGAATTTTCCTCAAACAGTTTAAGAAGTAAGTTTCTAAGCGTCATCATGTGTAAACCTTTTATGCATGAGCTCCAGCACAGAAATAGGATCTGGTGGTCAAGTGAAACCCGATGCCCTTGTGTGAAGATCAATAGCTTTCAGGTTCTGATTGATACTTGAGAGTTCACATGAGGATGCTGTGTACATTCACTGTGAAAAGTACAGATAAAGAAAGACACAAGATATGTTGTCGTTACTCAACGGACAACTAGACCAGAATAAAAGCATTAAACAAGATAAGTTTACGTCAGACCTGTTGCAAGGTGAAATGGGCAGTTGAAGGTGGATGTGTCCAGTGTAAACAGGGTTTTTGTTTATTTTTAAACAGGTATTTCGACATCCTCAAAGACTATAAATGATTATGAAAAAGACAATGGTTTCATGTGTAATCAGATTATATTGTAGTATGTTTGTCTGTGACGTTTGTGCGTATTTTGTGTATGTGAGTGGTCATGTACAGTCGGGCTGATCAGACACTGTCACTCATGCAGGAGACGAGGTTACAATTAGTCTCAGAGTTCCAGCATTCATTTTTCATATAAAGATGAATGCGTTAAAAAAAGAGGCAATGTAATGATCATGTTTGTGCAAAGTTTTCACAACTTTTTTTTTATTTAATATTCATATTTGACTGGGGATAGATAGATGGATAGGTGGATGGATGGATGGATGGATGGATGGATGGATGGATGGATGGATGGATGGATGGATGGATGGATGGATGGATGGATGGATGGATGGATGGATGGATGGATAGATAGCTCACATTGTCACTTATGAAGGTAAAGGATTGTATTCTCATCTTTCTTTAAAGCATACACTAAAGTATCCTACAAGGGTTCATCTCATCTACTGAGCTGATCAGGCAGAGGCTAAATTTGATTTGTCTGTTTTGTACTTCTGTTTTTTTCTCTCAGGCCCAGTCATGAAATAGTAGAAGACATCCGTCTAGGCAACATTAAGCAGTATGGAACTGAACCGCTGAAAGAACTGCTCAAACTACTACCAGAAGCAGAAGAGGTGAGTGTTACATGTCTGTTGTTTCATTGCTTTCTGTGCTGTTCCTATGAACTAGTTTTCCCCAGTCTGTCTAATTAGTTATTTCCATCAACCTGTGTTTTGTCAATCACCTCATACCCTGTGTATTTAGTCTTCAGTTCTCTCTCAGTGTTTGTCCGTCAATGTTCATGTATACTGGTGTATATGTATACCGGCGCCCACCAACCTGTCACTGTGGTAGATATGAGGACCTCTGGCTGTTACTTCGAGGAACTACGTGACATTTTTGGACAATGGATCTTATTTACTTTTTTGGAGAGGCTATACCCAGTCCCCCTGTATCTCCAGTGCATCCTGTAGCTCCTGTGTTCCCTGTCTATCCAGCATCCCAAGTTTCCCCAGAGTCTTCTGAACTCCCACCCAGCCTCCCTCTCCCACCTCCTCAGTCACCCAGTTCCTCAGCCCTGGGTACACTGCTGTCCATCAGCCCCTCTGCTTCGCCCACATGCGGCGTGGTCTCGCCCCATGTCTTCAGTCCATCAGTTCCGTCTAACGCAGAGTATCCCCTGTCATCGCCACCAGTCTCCTCACCCTACACTCCACCGTGGCCTGTCGACACTTCGGCTACGCCATGGCTCCTCCCTCGGCTCCACCGGAAACCATCGGCCATACGGCTTCTCTGGGCTCCCTCGTTCCTCCGGCTCCGTCTTGGTCAGTCGTCGACCTGCCTGCACCTTTGGTTTCGTCTGGCTCTGCCTTCCCCTCAGCTCCGCCTTTGTCCTCAGTCACATCGGCTCAGCCTCTGTCCTGCGGTTAATTGGTTCCACTTCGGATGCTTGTCGCCACAGCTCCTCCTCCTCTGTCTCCTCATCGACCCAGCAGCTCCTCCAGTGGCTACTTCAGTAGCGGTATTCTCATTGGTCATTCCCAGGGTGTCGTCGAACCACCAAGTCGACTCCTCCATGGTTGCTCCCACTGTCGACTCTGCCCTGGGGCCTCGTCCTGGCTGGTCTCTGTGTCATATGGCTTCTGCTTCAGGCTCCTCACTGGCTCCTCCCACCATCCACTCCTCCATAGACAGTTTTTTCTTCCCCTGTACTGTTTTTTTGTTCTTTCTACGACCTCCTCCAGAGCCCCCTTCATCCCTCCTCAGATGGACTGTTTTTTTTATTATTATTCTTTCCAGGCCCTCCTCCAGAGCCCCCTCCCTCCTCAGATGGACCATTTATGGCGTGAGGGCACGCCTACTGGGAGGGGGAGCTTATGTTACATGTCTGTTGTTTCATTGCTTTCTGTTCTGTTCCTTTGAACTAGTTTTCCCCAGTCTATCTAATTAGTTATTTCCATCACCTGTGTTTTGTCAATCACCTCATTTACCCTGTGTATTTAGTCTTCAGTTCTCCCTCAGTGTTTGTCCGTCGATGTTCGTGTATACTGGTGTGTTTTTTTAGTGTTCCCTGAGAGATTTGCTTGTTAAAGTTCCTGTTCCAAGTTCTCCTTTGTCATCGTGAGTTTTGATCTACACTAGTTTGTAACAGTGAGAATTCCGGCTACATTTACACTGTTCGTTTTTGGAATCAACAACCACATTTACTTACAGATGCGAGTCTTGAAATGTCCTGTTCACAGCAACGTACAGTAGCACCATGAATACTGTCTGTATGAACGTGTGATGGGAGTCAAGCCCGTATTCTCTTACCAGTTACCATAGTGACAGTGATTAAAGTAATATCAAAGATAGCAACATCCACAAAACTGAAGTGTCATTACTTTTAAAACAGCAAGAGTCAAATGGAGCTGCCGCAGAGTTCAGTTGTCAAATATTCATTAATCGACAGCAGATTAACTTTGAGTGCAAAATGATGGCAAATGTAATCTATATTATAAAAAAGAAAAAACATTTACTTGTACAATTAATCCAATCTTCCGATTAAATAAAAAATGGTGCAAATACATTGTGACTTCCTAGTAAAAAAATGCTTTGTGTTTTCTCTGATATTTGAATGTGAAATTAAATCACTTATCTTCACTAGGTGAAGAGATTGAGGGAATTCAAGGGAGACCCAAATAAGCTGACGCTGGCTGATTCTTTCATGTTCCTGCTGATTCAAGTGCCACGGTAAGAGATGCACAAGATCTGTCTTATATCGATGAGATAAAAATATATATTTTCATAATGCCTATCCACATCATGTAAATAAGGCAAGTCAGCTATGATTGTGTGTTCACTTGTAAAGCTTCGAAGTGCATATTGAGGCTATGGTACTTCAGGAAGAGTTCCTCCCGTCCTGTGCGGTCATGAGTCGGGATATTAACATTGTGCGTCAGGCTACAGAAGGTAAGAACAAACTAGACTACTCTTTGGAGGTTCTGAAGTTGTCATTTTTGCTTTAATCTGGAGCAATAATTATATTTTTTCAGCCAAGTAGGCAAAACATTTTGAAGGGACATTCATTCTTATTTTGACTTCTGTGGACCATAGGTTATGGGACTTTGGATGCAATGTCATTTTTGAATGCTCTAATTCTCTCTCTCTCATGCACAAACTCACAAACCATATAATTTGATGTATCATTCCACCAATTTCAAAAGGTCTGCTGTCAAGTGTGGACCTATAAACAGTATAATGAACTCAATTCTGAGTTGAGTGCATTTTGCTGAGTCATTTTCTATCACTCAGCAGTGCCGCAGAATGTGACATCACTAAGTGCAACATATTCCTGGATCAACATCTTCGTTGATCCTGGGACAACATTCCAGTTAACCAATCAGATTTGAGAGACAAGTTTACAGTTTATGTCAAGTTTAGGCTTACAACCAGTGTTAGGTACATCAGTGTTATTCACCTATAATTTCCCTCTGGTTTTATGGATAACTTATGGGTAGGGATAGGGATATGGTTAGGATAAAATTCTAACATTTTTATGTGTATTAGCCTTCTCAGAAACCAATGGTTCATGATCTATCTACACCTAAATACTTAAACGTAAAGATATGGCACTTACATCATTACATTACTTTATATTAATCCTGCTTTAACTAATCCTTGTCGTACATCACAAACTACAGTAGGTTTACTGTCAGCACTTGTTTTAATTTAAATGTAGCATTGAGTCTTTAGATTTAAATTTCTTAGACTGTAGACAGTAGGAAGGATAGTAACAGCATTTAGAGTGTTGTGTAATTTAACAAATGGTCTGTGGTTATTCAGTTTCTATTGATTATTCCACAGAACTAATGACTTGTGAAGAGCTCCATGCCATTCTACACTTAGTTCTCCAAGCGGGAAATATCATGAATGCAGTAAGTCTCTCTCTCTGTCTTCAACCTTTTTTAAGTTTATTGTCTTCCCAGTGTTCCTCATCCTTTACCCTTCATCTGTTCCTTTTTTTGTGGACATTTCCCCCTAGTCCTCTTTTCACCTTTGCTCTTTCCTTTCAACTATTCCTCTCCAAAACATTCGCTGACATTTTTAAATCAGGAAGGGTTGTTGGCTTTTACAGCACTGACCAGACATTGACTGATGTTCTCTGTGTGTTCATAGGGTGGCTATGCAGGCAATGCTGTGGGCTTCAAACTGTCCTCGCTTCTCTCTCTGGCTGACACAAAGGCCAACAAGCCTGGCATGAACCTGCTCCATTTTGTGGCACTAGTGAGTAGGACAAAACCTACTCAGATGCACTGTAGCTTTCTCCAGATTTACTGAACAAAAATGTTTGTAAATATGTTCGGAAACCAGCCATACTAATAACAACTGATTTGTTTTTTTAACTGATTTCATTTGTATTTTTCTTTAACTTTTCTCACTAAGGAAGCACAGAAAAAGGATGAGGCCCTTTTGAAGTTCCCTGAGAAGCTAACACATGTTCAGAGTGCAGCCCGGTAACAGCAATATTAGTTTCTCAAAACTCTTCTCCCATGAATAATCATTTCATTTCTTTTATGAAACTTTTAGAAAATCTATAATCGAGTTTTATTAATCCTGTACTGACTAATGGTATAATCCTGTAAAGGTCTGGCTATGAGACTACAGCAGTATCAACTGGTTTAACTACTAGTGCAAATACTTTTCACTTTTTCTAAGAAATGTAGTCATTATTTACTTAAAATTTGCAACATGTCTCAAATGACCTCTTGCTCAATCTTTCTCTGACTTATTTTGATTTTTATTATTGTAGAATTTCAGTAGAAAATATAGAAGGAGAGTTTTCCTCTCTCTATGTAAAAACACGTTCCTTGGAAGAGAAGATTCAGGATGACGATGAGCTGCAAAAACTGCTGGAACAATTTTTGCAGGTAAATGAATCATTCCCCTAATTAGAATTCCACAGTAGAGTATGTGTTTTTGTACTAAAGGTTAGGGGTTTTTGTATTTTTATTAGTGGTGGGCAATCGATTAATCACAATTAATTGCATCCAAAATAAAAGTTTGTGTTTACATAATATATGTCTGTGTATACTGTGTATAATTATAATGTGTATATATAAAAATACACACTCCCTTCATGTACATATTTAAGAAATATTTGCATTTATATACTGTGTGTGTATATATATATATATATATATATATATATATATATATATATATATATATATATATATATATATATATATATATACTGTATAAATACAGTAATTTATCTTGTATATAAATATTTTATAAATAAATATAAAGTATTTTCCTTAAATATATACACATGCATGTATGTGTATTAATCGATGGCCCAGCACAAATTATGTTTTATTTATTTCTATTGTCTTTAAATTGTCATCTTGTTTTGCTATAATGATTTCATTAAATGTTTGTATGCCAATAAGAATGACTCCTGCTTTCGTCTTATTTGTTAGAGCTCTACACAGGCCCTGCAGGACCTTAAACATCGCAGACTGGACTTGCGCAAAAAGGGCAATGCCCTCATTGACTTCTTCTGTGAAGACAAAGACACCTTCAAACTGGATGAGTGCTTCAGAATCTTCCAAGACTTCTGTCTGAAGTTCAAAAAAGCTGTAAAGGTACATATCACATTCATTAACTTGCAAAAATAAAAATTAAAATTAAAAAACATAGTAAAGAAAATAAGATAAAATTTATCTGTTTATCTGTCAAGACATTGGTAGTTCACTTTAAAATTACCCCATGGTTCAATCACCCTCAAGCCATCCGTGCATATGACTTTCTTTTTTCTGACACCGTCTGAGTTATATTAATATATAGCATAATGCCTCCAAGCTTTATAATGGCAATCCATTGAGTTTGAAGCTCAAAAAAGTCATAAAACATACTCCTCATAAACATACTCCACACAGCTCCAAGAAGTAAATAAAAGCTTTCTAAAGCGAATCAATGGGGTTTTGTAAGAAAAAATATCCATATTTAAAACTTTATAAAGTAAAATATCTAACTTCCAGCAGACCGCCTTCTGTATTCAACTTACGCAGAAAGTGTAAAGCTTCTCACAGTTCAAAACACTTACTCGTGAAATCACGCTCTAGTGATAAGTCGTGCCAGTTACGCTTTTTTCATAAGTTGAATATGGAAGGCTGCCTACCGGAAATTAGATATTTTACTTAATAACGGTTTAAATATGGATATTTTTCTTACAAAACCCCATCGATTCACTTTAGAAAGCCTTTATTAACCCCCCGGAGCCATGTTGAGTATGTTTATGAGGGATGGATGTGCTTTTTTGAGCTTCAAACTCAATGTACCCGGTCACTGCCATTATAAAGCTTGGAAGCGTCAGGATATTTATTAATATAACTCTGATTATGTTCATCAGAAAGAAGAAGGTCATATACACCTAGGATGGCTTGAGGGTGAGTAAATCATGGGGTAATTTTAATTTTAAAGTAAACTACTCCTTTAAGACATTTTAGAATTTAGTTACAGACCATCTATCAGTGAAAACCCTCATTTAGTGATCTCTTGTCCACTCTCCTGCAGGACAACCTGGACAGGGACCTGAAGGAAGAAGCTAGACAGCGACGCTTACGGGAACTAGAGGAGAAACGGTGCGCCTGGGGTGCAGCCAATCCTGAGACAGGTGATAGTGGAGGTTTTGGTCGCAGCAGCAGCGAAAATGATGTTGACATCCTAACCAAAGAAGGCCTCCTAGACTTTCTGCTTCAATCAAGACCTCAAAGCCCCCACAGTCCTTTGGGACGCTCGGCTAGTGCCCGCCGTTACCAGCACACTTCTAGTGACCGCAACCTACGTGGCTATATAGAGCAGATCTCTGGGTCTTCAGCAAGTGACTATGCCAAATTCAGCAGCCTGCCACGTTCAGGCAGGAACCATCAAAGAAAAACCATGACATGGCTTGTCTCACAGGATGATAATAGGGAGTTGGGTCCACAGAGTCAGGTCTACCAAGAGAAGTTAGCAGCTTCACCAAAGGCTGAGACAGAACCCATCAGTCCTTTAGCTAGATACTCAAGTTTTGGCTATAACATGAACATTGATCCCTACAATAATAATAATAATTATACTACTCTCTCTGAAGGTGGAGTTACACCTCGATTAAGTAACACAAAGAATGTTTATCAGGGGACATCTGGTCATGGTGTTGGACACATGAGTGTTAGTGTGGAGAAACACAAACTAGTCCCTGGCCTTCAACCCTTTGAGATAACCAGACAGATCAATAATAACAGTAATGTTGCTTTTGACAGCAAGTGTGAAGTGTTTGTAACAAATCTGGAAAGAGAAGAAGACCCTCCCAAAGCATTTGTCCTTGATACTCCCCCATCTAGTAGGAGTTCTGAGGAGGGACCTAAGCCAGAAAAAGTATGGAATGACAAAATGATCTCATCACAGAAGGAGGAAGCGGACACAAGCACCTTTTCTTCAACAACTTGTGACACCCCATTGCCCCTTGATCCCTCTGTGTCCAGTAAGAAACCCATGGTGTATGCCATGGACTGCACTGAAACTGATTGTTCCATTGTATTGGACTGTTCTGAGATTGAGAGTTCTTCTATCATGAAAGAAGTTTCTGGACCACAGGATGCCAACTATCCAAAAGTAGTTCAGGACACCAATTCTCTTTCCTCCAATTTTGAGTCTACTGATTGTCACTTTGTGTCCATATCAAGCGATGAACCACTTGTAGGAAGGTTTTATCAAGCATGTCCAGAATCAATCAGTCCATCTGTAAATACTGAAGAAGCAGAGACAGATAGCTGTGACACAGCTGAAGGGCGAAGAGTTGGCGAGAAAGCAGTCCAGACCTGTATCCCCAAAACACTTGTCAAAACCAAGACTACATCCAAAGCGATTGCTCATACCAGTCGTCCTACAAGAAACCTGACAGCAACTGAAACTCAGAACATGCGCAAAGTGGTGCCAATTACAAGGCAGAATCGATCTAGTAGCAGCATAAAGAAAGTCGAAAAACCTCCTGGACATGAGAGCATTGAACCCAGACGTCCACTTCGTGACCAAAGCATGCCAGCCAGGAGAGGCGAGAGACCAGGTAGACCTGCACGACATTCAAGCCTTCCACCAGAGGATCCCAGGGCACAAAGAGGAGTGACGCCAAGCAACTCTAGGTGGGCAAGGGACTCGACTCAACACAGACCCTCCATCAAAAAAACTAATGTCAAACCTGTTCGTATCATTTCAAAACCAGCACCAGAGGAAAAGATGTGTCGTTCTACAATGCGCGCCTTGGCCCAATCTCAGGCCCAGACACAAGGTACCTCTGAAGGAGGTACATCTGATAGTCCCAACAACACCCTAAAAAGTTCTACGCCTTTACCAAGCTTTGCTCGCAACACTGTGGCATCTTCTTCCAGATCTAAAAAAGACATGCCCTCACCAGCCGTAACAGGAACACCATCAAAGAGCTTATCAAGAACTAGCTCTCAAAGATCGCCTGTTGGTAGAGCGGACTCTGTCAGTAGCGGACCTTTGCCAAGGAGTGAGGATAAACTAGGGGGGTCTATTAGGAGGGTTCAAAGTGTAAGGGCTTCCAGTCGGAGCAGTGACACACCTTCTCCACAGTCTGGACGAGAGCACTCCCTCAAAAGTAGCAGTTTTTCTGAGAGATCCACACAAATTAAAGACTCCATCGCGAGCAGGACCAACAAACCCACATGGAAGTAGAATGGACATGTTATATAGTGGCTCAAAAAACAATTTAACAAAGAATATCAAACTCTTTCTGCACATATTAAAGTTACTAAAGAGGCACAGAAGCCTCTTAAATAATTCTGAATGTATCTACAGCCTTTTAAATGTAGCTGAAGTTGTCACTAGAAGAGTTTTAATAATAACATGAGCTACTGTCACCATTTGACAGCACATTTAGTAGCACTTCCACATCCACACAAGGATGGTTTTGATGGCCTTTTTCTTACATATACTTGACACATCATGACTCTGTCACAGAAAACACATCAATCACAAATTGTACTTAGTGTTAGAGTTAACCCTATATTTTATAATCTATATTAATTCTACAAAGACTATGTGAGCTATTCTCACAAATTGCTGCAGACAAATAAAATAGAAGACACTTTGTGACAACTTGCTTTATTTTACTGTAGCCTATAAGTAATGTAAATGTGATACTGTTTACTAGGGTAACATTTCCATTAAAAACTTCATGAACACTTAACGATTCATCCACATTTCACTTAACTGTTTTCTGTGCATGATGACAAATCACACTGAAGACTGTTTGATGAATATGAATGTTATCCACTTACACCTTAGTGTAGCTGATGCAATGAGTACTACAGCTAGTAGTTCGAAGATGCCTCTCCAGTTATGTTTTTGGAAATGATCAAAATCTTTGCTGCCCAGCTGCTCGTTTTCAATTTGCCTTTTCATGCAGGGTACATGCCGCTGTACACTGTCTTGCTGCTGATGACACTGTATTTGTGACGTTTCTGTGAATATGCTGATAGCTCTTTCTTTTTAAAGCCATACTGTTAACCGGGAGTGGCAAAACCTGGTGCTAGAGGAAAGGCTGTGAAGTTTCAGTTTGGCCCAAACTTTTGAGAAAGCACATACACTGACTGTATGCATCAAATGTTCTCACAGTATCTCCTTGAAATTAAGTTGACAGGTAGTCAAAAAAAAAGTGTGTTTACATTACAAAAACATGTGTTGCTTAAAACAAACAAATCAGTGTTAGAATGATCAGTAACACTTTTACTGTAAGGTTCTAAACATTATCATTTATGCATGACAATATTTTTACTTCATTTATTAATTTAGGTTCATATTAATTTCTATATATACTAATACATTTTTAGTTATTACAAATGTAAAATTAACATTAGTAAATGTTTTATGAACAAACATGATTTAACGAACAATAGTATATTAAGAAATTAACATGAACCTATAGATTAATACATGCTATATAAGCTGCTATTAGTTGCTAGTAATAGAGACCTAATGCATTGACTGATTAGTTGAATTTGGTTTTAACACATTTAACCATATTGTAAAAGTGTTACTGGTTCCGCATAATTAGTGGTGATAAATACAGTGGTAAAAGCTGTGCAATATGAACTAAACACCAGTACTTGGTGTACTTTTACCCTTCTGCTATGTGTTTACTCCTTTTTAAGCAAGCACCGTGTTGGTGAGGGCATAAATGATATACTCAAAATAGAATATGGTTATGTAAAATCATATTATATATATGTATGAATAGGTAAACACTAATAGATAGTTGTCAGCTGATGAAGTCAATACTGATTTCAGAGCATGGTAACAAAAAATAGCCTAAAATCCTGATTTCTACCTCTAGAATCATATTTGCCACCTCTGGTTCTTATATTCTGATGGCTCCCTCATCAAGTGAATCATTGTCTTTTCACAATGATTCTGCAGGTGTACCTCAGTTACAATGTACAAGGTCTTTTTTTGTTCTTGGAAATGTTTATGTATTGACATATCTGTATTTAGCACTGATTGGTTAAGCTTTAGAATATATCCATGGCAACATGGTGAAGTCTGACACAATGGAATCCTTGTTCCAGCTGTAGATAAAACTAGCAGAATTTGAAGCAAAATCACTTTGAGCTATAACATTAAAATAAAAATGAAAGTTGGGCTTATATGTCAATGTGTATATTTTATTGATATTGCTTGAATTTTCTATTTTGAATGTTATTTCTGAGTCCTTTCCTCTGTGATTGTAGAATATACAATCAATATAAACTAATCAATAAAATACATGTGAAAAGTATCCGTTTACCAGTTGTGAATTACGGAAATGATGTGAAATGATGTGTTCTTTTTGTGAAACTCCTGAGAGAGAAGAAATGGTATTAATAATATTATTCAGCTATGGAGTGCTCATTTGTTTAGCTAGCCATGGTTTGTTTTTGACAATGGTCACTTTTTAGTCGAACCACACCCAATGTTTAGTTGTGTGGGTGTGTGAGAGCGCGAAAGAGATGCAAATGAAGTATAGTAAGGCAAACACAAAGAAGGAACCTATAAACCACCCAGATAACAGCAAATGTATCACAAAACGACAAAAAGGCACTCTCTTTAGTCTTTCTTTTATTTTTTTACACGTTACCTGCACTCACACAAGCTCAACACACCTTTGTAGCTCAGTTATTAATCTTTATCCTACCTTTTTTACGTGTTCTGTACTAGAATGCCACCTGCTGTTGAGTCTGTGAAGGAGCATAAACAGTGCTGTAATGCTGGCGTGAGATCCTTTTCCCATCGTCTGACTTTTATGGTGGTCTCTATTCTAGCTCCAAAGTTGCTATAGTGATGCTGTTTCAGTTGAGAACTATTTACCCTTAAAGCCGTTTTCATTTGTATCACTCTAAATATCAAACTACAATTTAACTAAGTGAAAACACCTCTGCCCATGGTACTTAAAGGGATAGTTCACCTAAAAAAAAAAAAAATTTTTTTACTCCACCTCATGTCATTCCAAAATTGTATGACAGCAGAACACAAAGATTTTTTATTTATTTTTTTAATTTTGGAAACCATTGTAAGAACACCTTTTTTCAAAAATATATTATTTTGTGCTCCACAGAAGTAAAACGGAAATTTTTTAATAACATAAGGGTGAGTAAATTATGACAGATTTAAAAAAAATAATAATAATAATTTAAAAATAATTAGCATTACATAGATGGAATTACACTGCTTTTGCATATCATCATAAATTAATAATTCAGGAAGCTAAATACTTTATACAGAGGTTAATGTAGATAATTGTGTTGAATATGTTGAATATCATACATGTTTGTGACACTATGAGGCTTGCTGAAATGACTGGTTTGAGCTTGACCCTGAATGATACATTATACATTTCCTGGGTTAGCAATAGTTAAGTTAATAAATGGTCAGTTCAGTTTACTTAACTATACTGGTGACGCATGATCTACATATAATTTGTGTTTGAATAAGACATACTGTTTCTCTGTGTGGAAATCTTCTAATCTAGATAAACAGAAACAATGCTTGTGCTACAGAGAATATGAGAGTACGTTGCTAGCAATTCAAAGTAGGCTCAATTCTCAGGGAATACATGCAATGGAATACATGTCTTTGGATAAAAGCCAAATGTAGCCTGGGAGTGTACAATTGTTTCTGCACTGCTAAAGTAAGGTGTAATCATAGCACATAATGCATTCAGAGAGACCAATAGTTTTATTCAATATTATTATACCTTAAATAATTGTATTCAAGACAAAAAAAAAAACATGAAAATATCAAGTCCTTCAGCAATTATCTATTGCTAAAAGATGGCACTTTGGCAATGCAAAAAAAGTAAACTGTTGTGACAGTTTAAGTTATTATTTACAAGACACTGAATTGACTGTCCCCAAAAGGTATGTTAGGGGATAACAGTTTAGGACCCAATACCAGTTGTGAAGAGTGAAGACCAAGAGTCAAGAGTGCAATTAATTAAAGAAAAGTTTACTGAAGAATATTTTGCAGTTTCATCAGCAGAAGCCAGCTTTAAAGTCTTCCAAGGAGTTTGTATATGCCACGCTCTCCCTCTACCAGTTTTTTCGTACATACAATTTCTCAACAGTTATACACTTTTCAAGGTCTAGCTACGTCATTACTGCAGGTTAAAGGATTCTGATTAGCTAAAAGAAAATATATAGTCATAGTAAATTTCCACATATTGTCAGTTAATCACTTCCGCCCCGGAATTAGGCACATAGTGACCTTCCAGGTCTGAAGCAGGCGCCAGCTTGCCCAGAAAAAAAGTCCACCTATCTTCTAGGATGCCTGTAATCCACCTCCAATACTGATCTGTAACACAGACTAATACGCACATACACAGATACACAGTCTCTTCAAGGTTGCAGTTGGTGGAGCGTCAACTGAAAACAACATAGTTCTCCAAAACATACAGAGGACATGTCCTTCTCCTCAGAGAGAAGTACAGGCAATAGTACAGGCAATATTCATTTTTAGTGTTTCAGTAAAAGAAAATAATAAAATAAATAAATAAAATATAAAATAAATATAAATAAAATAATATAATTCAGTCAAAAGGAATGAAGATAATAGAAGAAATAATTTAAATCATCTTAATATGTAGGAGTATATATTGATTAAGTTTTTGTTTATAAGTTTAATTAGGAGATGAGAAAAAAAAGAGTAATATAATCTTAGACTGCTATGATACAGTACAACGAAACTCCAGCAGGAGGAGCCACAGCATAACACAGTCAAAACGATTCCCCAAACCATAAACGATTAGAAACTGTGGAAACAGTCATGCACCAAATTTCAACTTAAAGCTGGGTTAAAAATTATCCAAAATCAATTTTTGAGCAAGAACATAACCAGCCAGTGTTCAAAACTATCTGCTTACTTTAGCTCGATTTACAACGGTAAGCTTGTAATAATGTTTTTAATTCCAGTGGTAGGCTACTGGTGGATTTCCGCGGGAGATTCGAGTATATCTTTGAGTCATTGCGTCACATCTGTACACATTAAGAATTTGTTCCGTCTAGAAGGCTATAATGCGTGTGAGGATGATGGAGGTGGAGATTTATAGTCTTGCCTCACAGCGCTTCATATAATTAAACGTATCAATTTAATAGCGGATCCAGAAAGCTTTTTGACACTGGGCCAAAGTGCAATGTAAAAAACTTGGGATAATAACTTTGTTTCTCATGGTGGAATCAAAATTAAGGGCAGCAAGCCGTTGACTCTAAAAATATCATGTGGTGCAACTATCATGTAAAAGGTATTTCTGTATACCCTAAAAACTACTAATTTAATCAGAACATGATTAAATGAGTACAGTTTTTATTATTAATATACTGCTTCAATGCGGCGTGGCATGGAGGCAATCAGCCTGTGGCACTGCTGAGGTGTTATGGAGGCCCAGGATGCTTCGATAGCGGCCTTAAGCTCATCCAGAGTGTTGGGTCTTGCGTCTCTCAACTTTCTCTTCACAATATCCCACAGATTCTCTATGGGGTTCAGGTCAGGAGAGTTGGCAGGCCAATTGAGCACAGTAATACCATGGTCAGTAAACCATTTACCAGTGGTTTTGGCACTGTGAGAAGGTGCCAGGTCGTGCTGAAAAACGAAATCTTCATCTCCATAAAGCTTTTCAGCAGATGGAAGCATGAAGTGCTCCAAAATCCCCTGATTGCTAGCTGCATTGACCCTGCCCTTGATAAAACACAGTGGACCAACACCAGCAGCTGACATGGCACCCCAGACCATCACTGACTGTGGGTCCTTGACACTGGACTTCAGGCATTTTGGCATTTCCTTCTCTCCAGTCTTCCTCCAGACTCTGGCACCTTGATTTTCGAATGACATGCAACATTTGAGCGACAGTCCAGTGCTGCTTCTCTGTAGCCCAGGTCAGGTGCTTCTGCCGGTGTTTCTGGTTCAAAAGTGGCTTGACCTGGAGAATATGACACCTGTAGCCCATTTCCTGCACACGCCTGTGCACAGTGGCTCTGGATATTTCTACTCCAGACTCAGTCCACTGCTTCCACAGGTCCCCCAAGGTCTGGAATCGGTCCTTCTCCACAATCTTCCTCAGGGTCAGGTCAACTCTTCTCGTTGTGCAGCGATTTTTGCCACACTTTTTCCTTCCCACAGACTTCCCACTGAGGTGCCTTGATACAGCACTCTGGGAACAGCCTATTCGTTCAGAAATTTATTTCTGTGTCTTACCCTCTCGCTTGAGGGTGTCATTGATGGCCTTCTGGACAGCAGTCAGGTCGGCAGTCTTACCCATGATTGCGGTTTTGAGTAATGAACCAGGCTGGGAGTTTTTAAAAACCTCAGGAATCTTTTGCAGGTGTTTAGAGTTAATTAGTTGATTCAGATGATTAGGTCAATAGCTCGTTTAGAGAACCTTTTCATGATATGCTAATTTTTTGAGATAGGAATGTTGGGTTTTCATGAGCTGTATGCCAAAATCATCAGTATTAAAACAATAAAAGATCTGAAATATTTCAGTTGGTGTGCAATGAATCTAAAATATATGACATTTTAATTTTATCATTACATTATGGAAAATAATGAACTTTAATCACACTATGCTCATTTTTTGAGAAGGACCTGTATATGCTATTTTTAAGGTTAAAACTACATAATGAAATTATGATTATAATAATTAGGATATAAATAAATATTAATTAATACTGTACATTATTTACATGGCACATTTAATTAGGATTTAAAACCTGAAATAGCCTTTCCTTGCGTTGTCATAGAAAGTTTTCGAAAAGTTATTTTTCGAAACTTCTTAACAATGAGGGGCTGCAGGGGTTATTATTAATATCATTATGATGTCATTATGATATCAGGGCAGTTGTCTCACCCCGACATTAAAAAACATTTAATATTAACATTTAATACATATTAATTAAAACATACTTACTGTATAAGAGGTTTAGTCAAGTAGGCTACAGTATGAATTGCATTGTTAATATTTTTTGTTTTGTTTGTTTTTTAATAAATAGGGCAAAAAAGAAAAAGGAGCACTCTTGGCGTTCCTCAATGAATCAGTGTTTTTGTACGAATCCATTGTGTAAATGATTTAATGATTCACTCAAGACTGTCGCCACCTACTGGTGAAAGGATGTAACCTGCTAAAAGAATTGCTGAAGATTCCCGATAGATTGACAGCTTGTTTTGGAACTTGCAAACATGTGAAATGATACAAACAGCACCAAACAAAAATGTGTTGTTCTCAGAACATTCAAAAGTCCAGGGTCTGGAGTCACTGTGGTTACAAAGAGTGGCACTGGTTTTCAGCGTGAATGTCGAAAAAAAACACAAAACAAAGAGCTTTGAGATAGATTGACAAGAAATCTGAGGTATATTTTTACAGACTGTCGAAAGCTAGAGAAAAGAGAAACGTTGATGCAATTCACAGGAACAACTGTCAGCAAAACATGGATTTGCAGTTATCGTTTTGTGTCAGTA
This sequence comes from Gobiocypris rarus, assembly GCA_023029165.1. Classification (NCBI taxonomy): domain Eukaryota; kingdom Metazoa; phylum Chordata; class Actinopteri; order Cypriniformes; family Gobionidae; genus Gobiocypris; species Gobiocypris rarus. Next base: position 23,016,538 of record CM040914.1, on the reverse strand, counting down.
GCCAATGTCGATTTTTGGGGTAAATTTATACCCTATATATTGTATTGTTATATATTGTATTGACAGCTCAACAGTTAAATATTTACCATTTTATATTCTGCATTATCGGATGTTTTTAAATAAGCACTGACAAAAACTATACAAATTTTAGGGCTGGAAGAAATGACGATATATAGGCTATAACATTGATATATAAGTGATCACCTGGATTTTGACCTACCTATATTGTATATATAACACGTTCACAGGCAAATTTGCTTTATGTTCCATAAACAATGTATAACTAATGTTTTGATAACATTATAAAATACTATATAACTTTAAACAAATTTGCTCATCCATGTCTTGATGGACCTTGTTTTGTGCACTGGTGCGCAGTCATGTTGGAACAGGAAGGGCCATCCCAAAACTGTTCTCACAAATTTGGGAGCATGAAATTGTCCAAAATGTCTTGGTATGCTGAAGCATTAAGAGTTACTTTCACTGGAACTAAGGGGTCAAGCCCAACCCCTGGAAAACAACCCCACACCATAATGCAGGCAAGTACCGTTCTCCTGGCAACCACCAAACCCAGACTCGCCCATCGGATTGCAAGACAGAGATGTGTGATTCGTCACTCCAGAGGACACGTCTCCACTGCTCTAGAGTCTGGGTAACCTATCACGGTATCATGCTTGAATTCACTGAACTCGTGAGAGCGACCCATTCTTTCACAAATGTTTGTAGAAGCAGCCTGTATAGGTGCTTGGTTTTATACACATGTGGCCATGGAAATGATTGGAACAAAAGGATTTGGAGAGGTGTCCCAATACTTTCGCAATATAGTGTATGCTTTGGTCCTCTTACTGTGATAGCTGGGTTAGCTTGCATAAAAAAATCAGGTTAAGAATTTACTATTTCTGCAAACAAGGTAGGCCTAATGATTTATTTATATTTTCTGCCCTCCACACAAACAGCTAAATAATTCATAAAATTGGTCTTACATAAAGCATCCTAGTGAGACTCTGCTAGATGACATGTTCACTTTGAGTGCTGTAGGCAGTGCAAATAATTGTTCTCTCAACAAGACGGTTATAATTCAATGCAAAAAGGACTCTTAGGACTGCAGGGTATCTAAACGTAAGTTTTGTATGTTTCTAATGCATGCCATGCTCATGTTATCATTTTAAAGATGCATGAAAATGTTTCTCTCACATGTCATTCATCACATCTGCAAAGGTAAATATTGTTTGCTTGTCCCACTTTATATTAAATGTAAATCTGATTTTAATTAATCAGTTGATGAAGTGCACTTATTTTTTACATATATGTTTTACGTTGTACTTAAATAAATAAAAAATGCACTATATATGTGCAAATAGCAATAGATGCTGTTTACACTAAGTGCAAATAGCATATTTTCTTAGCGATAACTGCTATTTACCCTGTGCAAATAGCTGTAGATGCTATTTACTGTGAAATAGCACACTAAGTGAAAATAGTGATATATTCTATTTACACCAAAAGTAGCAGTTCTTTGCAATATGTGTAAACAGTAATTACGTGCAATTTATACTTTATTTTGACAGACACATACTATTTGCTCCTCAGTATTGTTGTACATTAACGAGATGCAATAATAACATTGAGTGTAAATGACTATATTAATGGGACAATAAAAGCACTACCCCTAACCCTACCCAATAAATTATTTGATTATTATTAAACATTTTGTTAGGCACTTTATTTCTACATTTAGAACATTTTCTTAATTTTTTATTGAAAGTAAATGCCTTTCCGATGTGATTTCTGATGAGAAAAGGAAAAGGAAAAGAGTGAGCTCTGCAAAAGGCGGATTCGAACCCGGTCGATTGCGTCAAAACCAAGTTCATGAAGACGTTTTTTTTTATCTTGTTTGGCCCAACCAGGCATTGTTAGGCAGAGCTAGTGCGAATAGCACTTGCCAACAGGACACGCTATTTGCACTTGGTGTGAATAGACACTCTGAAAAAGGGATACCTGCATCTAATTACATCTGTAATTGGTTTCATTAATTACATATAATTATACTGTTGACCCTATACCTACACCCTAACCAACCCTTAAAAGTAACCATACCATGAAATCTGCTACTAAACTGAACTGTATCTCACCTTAAAAGCAGAAAGTGAAATAAAACAATAGGTACTATCCAATTAAATTTTTGAGTTCATAGTAGTTAAATGTATGTTCAAATGTTAAATATTAACCCATGTACGTGTAAGGCCTCGTATTGCCTGGACAACTTTGGTATTTATGTCTTAAATAGTTTCCAGGAGAAGGAAGGTCAGCTAAACTAAAATAATTTAACCTCTCACGGATGTAGATTTCTCTGATTATAACAATGTTGCCTAGTGTTTGATTCAAACCATAAAATAATTAATATATGATTAAAATTCTTGGAGAAAAAAAAACTGGATAATATTTATTCATAAATTATAATCAGCTTGGTTTAAATACTGCCTGATAACTGAGAGACTAAAATAACTGGTAAAAAAAAAAAACATGCCCATCACACTTTAAATATTAAATGGACAGAAAGAGCTTTTTTGTTGCGCATTAGATCGCTCTCCTAGTGCTTCTACCATTCAGCTAGAGACAAAATGTTGCATTGATCAGCTCAAAGGCATCCTTGCTTTACTTCTTATTTGTATTTATCTTTACAAGATAAATTAGACCACTTTCTTTGTTGTTTATCAGTATTATGCTGAAAGAAGTTGATTGAAGATATACTAAACTGGGCTTTATTAATAGATTACAAATTACAACCCACTCTGTACTAATGCTGCGTTCCAGGCAGGTTTTTGAGCCCGTAAGTTACGACTTCACACCACGACTCACAACTTTGTAGCATTCCAGGCAAAGTCACGGCAAACTGCCTGAGCACAAAGAATTGCGGTAGCTAGATGTAAACAAAGCATGGCGGATGGGGGCTTATGCTCATTTACAATCATTTCTATTGCCAAAGGTGCTTACTGCTTGCTTATTTGAGGGAAACTGAGGAGAATAAAATGGCGCATAAGGCAAGAGAAGCTCTTATACCTTTTATTTTACGTTATTTGTAAAATACCATGTACGACTTCCATAAAAACCGCATCCAGAAGGGCTGCCATTGTTGTTTCGTGGGCTATGTGACGTCAGAGCTCGTAACTGGGGAGTACATCGATCTAATACGAGTTCACGGGTGGGAAGTCACGGGTTTGACTGCTGTTCCAGTACACTTTCACGGGTAGAAGGTTGGAAAAACACGGGTTAAGGGTTGCCTGGAACGCAGCATTAGGTACATTGGTACATTGAGGTACATAAAGTTGCAGTGTAATAGTTATGTGGATCTATTGACAGAAATGCAATATACATAATTATGTTTTCAGTGGTGTATAAAGAACTTACATAATGAACCGTTATGTTTTTATTACCTTAAAATTAGCCATTTCTATCTACATATACCGTGGGTCCCCTACTCCCCTTACAGTGATGTTGCCATTTTGCGCCGCCATGTTTCTACAGAAGCCCTAAACGGACAAACTGCTCTATAGAGCGCTAGCTACTCTCTGCTGTCTCAGACGATGATATCTTTCTCCTGTGTCGGCCACCATAGCTGCTTCGAAAGGGAGGGGTGAGCAGTGGGTGGTTGCAATTCACAACCTCACCACTAGATGCCGCTCAAATTTAGTGCACTTTTAAAGGAATGCAAAAGGCCCTCCTCTGGTCTGTAACTTTTTTGTCTAGGCTATTAACAAAATTAGCCACTGCTGGATACTAAAGCTATGTCCAGTCAGTGTATGGTCAGTGTTTACTAGATTTGTTTATTTAAAGAATCATAAACAATAGTAAATGAGAAACAAACTGCCTATTTTTAATGATTTATTAAGGTGTTTTTAGGAAGAAAAGTTCAAGTGTATGGTAGAGTGCAAAGCTCTCCTGTTTTCTTTTAGGCTGTCATTGATGCCAGGGCAGATTTCCTCTAATTGTTTTCATGTTCCACACACAGCCTTGGGAGAATAAACTGATTCATCATTCTATCAGTAAATCTCTTTCACTGCCCCAATTCACTTGTACTCAAAGTGTAAAATATTACCAGAGGACAAACACGTCATAATTATACTGTATTTATTCCCTTAGGTCACAATTTTAACGAATGCGACTGTTGGGGTTCTGTCACTTCGGCTCAGTATATTCTTGGGTTTGTGACAGTGACAGAACTCTGACACTCCCAGGTTTGTCTTGTTTTGTGTGAGCACATGGCTGGTATTTGTGGTTGCTGGCCATGTGCTTGTGTTTGTCATGTTTTGTGTAAACACATGGTTTTGTCAGGTGTTCCTTTTCCCATGTGCTCTCTTTTCTATTGTCTTGACCCCGGCCCTTTTGTTAACTGATTATTATTGATTTGCCCCTCCTGTTCTCACTCATCACCTGCCTTGTTTATTCCCTTAATAGTCTCCTTGGGTTTGCTTTCCTGTGCTGAATCGTTGTCTTCTGTTCCCTGTCTGTGTTCACGTCCATGCTTCATGGTCTGGATTCCCTGTCTTTGGTATGCTCTGTTTTCCCACTAGTGGGATGTTGTTGTTTATATTTTTATTAATGATAAAATTCCTCATGCAATTGAGTCCTCGCTCCGTTTTTTTATTTTTATTTTTTTACAGTAAAGTTCATTTTGTTATGGTTTGATTAAACAGGTTACAGCAATATACACTATAGTGTCAAATGGAACAAATTACTTCCAAAGGAAATCACTCCATCTTACTGTTAGATTGAAACATGTCCAAAAAAGCCTCTGAAAAAGTTTTCCTGTCATAAGATATGTGATAATAAAGTATACAAGGTATCATTTCTACATAGGTGTATTGGGCTGGAATAGTTGACCAGTCGTGCGGTGTTGATGTATGTGAGAGAGATTTAGCTCACTTCTGTATACCACACACACACACACACACACACACACACACACACACACACACACACACACACACACACACACACACACACACACACACACACACACACACACACACACACACACACACAACCTGAACTAACTGTTAAATCCTCTCATCTCATCCCTGCTGCGTGGTCAGTGAGAGTTTAACCTCATACCTCGCAAACCTCTTCACATTCCCCGCCCTCATTTAAAATAGACATTTGCGATTGGTCACAAGTCACGGCTAGTGGAGGTAACCCAGCCCTTACATTCATCAAAGCGCTTCTGATTGGTCACTTTCTACGGCTCCTCACTTTGGCTTTTGACAGAAGCTGACGGCACAGTGAGTTTGTTATTCGTGACTAACGCTTCATCAAGACAAAGATGAGTGGGCATGGAGACAATCTGACGGTTTTATTTTTCTGGAATTAAGCGACTTGAGCAGGAGTGCAGTCATGGAGAACGCGTAAGTATTTTTAGTTATAGAGAGAGAACAGAAGGCACACATTGAGAGAGGGAGAGAGGCATTTTCCCAACATTGTGTTGCTTTAATCTGCTATCTGCGATGCCAGCAACATGTGCATTTATAATATCATGATCTATGGCTGTGAATTGTAACAATATTTTGATAAGTTAAGCGGCATGCAGCAGACTTCTATAACTTTGTATGGCACAGCATACAACCTGTTTTATTTGTTTCAGTGATTGATGAGCGTTTTTTCATAAAAGACATAAAAAGAAAACATCTACTGTTCGTACAAGTCTAAGTTTTTGGTGATATGCACTACATAGATAGATAGATAGATAGATAGATAGATAGGTAGATAGATAGATAGATAGATAGATAGATAGATAGATAGATAGATAGATAGATAGATAGATAGATAGATAGATAGATAGATAGATAGAATCTTCAGTTTTGATATTTTAAGTAGGCTACTGAACAGGGACTTTCTGATTAAAATATGTTTTTACCAACCGATGCTAAAGCAAGCAGTGTGTTCAGATGCTTCAGGTCACGTGAATTCACCTGTATTCTACTGACATTTTCATAAATCTCACAATTAGGCCTACCATTTATCACTATTTAAATTGTAATGTTTTTTTATAGGTTTATTCACAAGTGATGAATTGTACCATCCCCACCATATTTTAGATTCAGAATATTATACACAAGCCATTTTCTTTTTGTGGTAATTCATTGTAACGTGACAGCCCTGCTCCCTTCCTGCATGTCTGAAAAGAGTTTATCTACATTTGCAGACTGTGCACTGACGCCTGTTCAAGGAAAATATGCCACTCCGATAAAAGAAGAAGTGTGTGTGTGTGTGTGTGTGTGTGTGTGTGTGTGTGTGTGTGTTCTATAATGTTAATCTTTTTGACAGTTAGACAGACCTTGGTGGTGCTCCCTGCTCCTCCATTGTAAATCAGTCAGTGATTGCAATTTTAATGATCACTGTAATGTAAGGATGCTGCCGCACACACACACACACATCGTTTTAATAGCAGATTTCTGTAACACCGCACTATTCCAATCCAGCAGTTTGTCTGAATTAACACATAGTTTCAGACAAGCATTATGAATTACTGTTTGTCTTAACCAAAATTACACTGTGATTGGAAATGCAGATTATAAACAGGATCATTTTGACTTCTTGGGCCGTGAAGCACACACACTGAAGCAGATGGCCTCCTCAGGAAGCTGATTGGCCCAGTGTCCTGGTTTGCATACAGGAAGGCAGTGGCTCCATGATATTTTTAGGGGCAGAATGCTGTCTATAATTTGAACACTGAAAGAAAAAATTAACCCTTCAAAAATTTGATCATCATGTATGCACCCTGCTATTCGCAACCTGTGTGATTATTATTAATTTTTTTTGGGTGAACTTAAAAGGAGAAATTTGGAAAAATGCCCCTTGCTGTTCATTCCCATACAACCATTGTGGTTAGTGATGTATACTACTTGGTCCAAAAAAGGATTTGTGTAGAAAAGATTAATGTTAAGTTATTATAAATCTGCTACAAAATATCACACATGCAAAATGTTAAGTGATTCTACTGCACAGCTTCCTGCACATCTCTTCCTCCTTTATCATGTCTAGTGTGCTGCTGCACTCATAGCTGTATGCAAATAAAGTTATGTTCACCATTCTATCATGATATAAAAATTGACAATTAAGCAGTTTTTAAGTATGCTTCATAGTTTCGGTATAATTATTTTTATTATGTAGTGAATACAAATTGGTGTTTCTGAACAAAATATACTAGACTTACCTGTTTTAATGGAATTTTAAGGCACGTAGGTTGTTGCTTTGGTCACATGTCCATTAGTTAAAACAGAGGAGTATTTGCACAAGTATTGTGACAGTTCACAAATTTGCCTGAACCTTAAAAGAAAGTTTAAAGAAGGATTCTCAATTCAAGTTGTTAAAATTGTCATCTATTCTACTGTATATTTGAATAGTTTATCAGTACTATATAGATAACTCAAAGCTCTTAAGAGTTACTTGTACTTACCCAGCAAACATTGGTCCGTCTCCGTACCACAACGTTGTGTCGCTGGCCAAAAAGAGTCACGGTAGGACAGCAGCATAAATCGGTTAAAATATGTAACACATGACATTTCCTTAAAATGCATTCAGATACGTCCGTTCAACTTTCTTTTTGAAACTATTTTTCAACCATGACGGGACGTGTTGGAGGGACGTCTTTTCAACAGTCATTAAAGTCCAAATGTTTGCTGGGTAATGGCTGGATTTTGTATAAATCAATATAGTGAAACTGACAGATAATACAGTGCATTGACCTGATCAAGGTTGTTGATATGATGTTGTCATTCCTATTAGAGTTATGGTAGGATGAATGAGCGGAATATAATGTTGTACTATTGCTTTGGCTTTGTGTTTTCTCTTGTGTTCTTTGTGTGATGTCAAACATGCCCTGGTTGTGTGTGTGTGTGTGTGTGGGTTAAAGCCCTGATGAGATGATTAGTGCTGCTGATGAAAGTGGCGGGGGAGGGGTCGTGTAAAAAGTCGACCCTGTGTGACATGGATGGTGATGGGCTGTGAATGTATGGCAAAGGTCACACATGTGTATATGCTGTCTATTGTATGTGTGCACCAAATTTTCCTTCATATTTTTTGCTCACTAAAGTACTTTTACCTGTGTGTGTTATGTATGTGTATATTTATTTATATATTTATTTATATTTCCATTGCATTCATTTGTAAATAGTCCTCCAAATGGATTTTTATAAGTTCAAATATTTCATGTAGCCTTTCAATTAATATGAGGTCAGACTTATCACTTATAAATATTTATTTAAATAAATTATTTAGACAGCCACCAATTGTGCAAGTTCTCCCACTTAAAAAGATGAGAGAGGCCTGTAATTTTCATCATAGGTACACTTCAACTATGAGAGACAGAATGAGAAAAAAAATCCAGAAAATCACATTGATTTTTAAAGAATTTATTTGCAAATTAGTGTGGAAAATAAGTATTTGGTCAATAACAAAAGTTTATCTCAATACTTTGTTATGTACCCTTTGTTGGCAATGACAGAGGTCAAACGTTTTCTGTAAGTCTCCACAAAGTTTTTACACTCTGTTGCTGGTAGTTTGGCCCATTCCTCCATGCAGATCTCCTTTAGAGCAGTGATGTTTTGGGGCTGTCGCTGGGCAACACGGATTTTCAACTCCCTCCAAAGATTTTCTATGGGGTTGAGATCTGGAGACTGGCTAGACCACTCCAGGAACTTGAAATGCTTCTTTTGAAGCCACTCCTTCGTTGCCTGGGCGGTGTGTTTGGGATCATTTTCATGCTGAAAGACCCAGCCACGTTTCATCTTCAATGCCCTTGCTGATCGAAGGAGGTTTTTACTCAAAGTCTCATGATACATGGCCCCATTCATTATTTCCTTTACACAGATCAGTCGTCCTGGTCCCCTAGCATCATGTTTCCACCCCCATGCTTCACAGTAGGTATGGTGTTCTTTGGATGCAACTCAGCATTCTTTCTCCTCCAAACACACAAGTTGAGTTTTTACCAAAAAGTTCTATTTCGGTTTCATCTGGCCATATGACATTCTCCCAATCCTCTTCTAGATCATCCAAATGCTCTCTAGCAAACTTCAGATGGGCCCGGACATGTACTGGCTTAAGCAGGGGGACACGTCTGGCACTGCAGGATTTGAGTCCCTGGTGGTGTAGTGTGTTACTGATGGTAGCCTTTGTTACTTTGGTCCCAGCTCTCTGCAGGTCATTCACTAGGTCCCCCCGTGTGGTTCTGGGATTTTTGCTCACCGTTCTTGTGATAATTTTGACCCCACGGGGTGAGATCTTGCATGGAGCCCCAGATTGAGGGAGATTATCAGTGGGCTTGGATGTCTTCCATTTTCTAATAATTGCTCCCACAGTTGATTTCTTCACACCAAGCTGCTTACCTATTAAAGATTCAGTCTTCACAGCCTGGTGCAGGTCTAAAATTTTGTTTCTGGTGTCCTTTGACAGCTCTTTGGTCTTGCCCATAGTGGAGCTTGGAGTCTGACTGTTTGAGGTTGTGGGCAGGTGTCTTTTATACTGATAACGAGTTCAAACAGGTGCCATTAATACAGGTAACGAGTAGAGGACAGAGGAGCCTCTTAAAGAAGTTACAGGTCTGTGATGCCAGAAATCTTGCTTTTTTGGTAGGTGACCAAATACTTATTTTCCACCATAATTTGCAAATAAATTCTTTAAAAATCAGACAATTACAGGCCTCTTTCATCTTTTTAAGTGGGAACTCTTGCACAATTGGTGGCTGACTAGATACTTTATTGCCCCACTGTATATATATTTATATAATTTATATTATACATAAATATTTCATATATAATTATAAAAATGTTCTTAAATATATATATATATATATATATATATATATATATATATATATATATATATATATATATATATATATATATATATATATATATATACATATTATACACATCACACACACATATATTATGCAAACACAAACTTTTATTTTGGATGCGATTAATCGATTGCCTAGTTATATTATAAATTATTATATCTACCGTGCACCAAAATTAATTTTTCCTGAAACACAGAAGATGAAAAGAACGTTAATTTAATAATTATTACTATACACAGAACACTTAAGTTGTACTTAATTTGTACTTGATTAAGTTGTACAAACAGTAAAAAGTGTACTGTTTTCACTTATGTAAGTGAATCAAAGATGAATTGATTATAATGTCCTATAGTGTATAGTTGGTTTTCACGTTTTGTATGGTTTGTAGATTTGTATGATCCAAAAATCTAGCCACTACCATATACCATCAGCCCAAATTGCTTGTTTCGGCATTGAATCTTTCCCTGTATGAAAGGGTTGAATCGCTCTCTTTTTTACTGCCAGTAGTATGCGCTTTCATTTTCGTATGATCCATCTTGTTTGTTTTTTTTGATAGATACAGATAGATAGATACATATATAGATAGATACAGATACATAGATAGATAAGTGCTTGCACTAATGTAAACTCAAACAATTATTTTATGATGCTGTATGATGCAATTCATCTTGATTTAACACAATTATCAGGTTTCTGGTTAAAAAGTAATTGAGTCATGTTAAACCGACTTAAAACCGACGTTATTCTTTGACATAACTTGATGTTTTCATTTTGAAATAACATGTTTCAATCAAGTAACCCAATCAAACAGGACTTTCACTTCCCATCATGCTTTGCAAAAGGGCTGAATTCGGAGAGTAAAATAAAGTGCCATTTGATGCATTTTTAACCAGATGAGAAAATAAAGAGATATTTTAATGCTTAATGTTTTATGTTGGTATTTTTGGAGGTTAACGATGTGGTGAAGTGTAGTGCATGTGCTTGGGGTGAGGACCTGCTAATAACAATTAAATAAAAAAAACTACTTTGGGCATGCCATGGATGTAACAAAACCATATTCTGGCTAGCCAATAAGATTTTGTAAAAGGTTTTGTAAAGGTTGGAAAAATTGTATTTCACTAAATTAAAATAATCAATTGAACTGGATTACTTGTTTTGGTTTTTTATATTCATTTTAGAATAATTAAACTTAATAGTCTTGGATTAAATTAACAATGTTAACCTGATTTAACTAAATGGCATTGAGTTAACATTATGTAAAAAAACCTAAGTTTACTGAAACAAACAATGTTAATTCAATTCAACATAACCCAATTAAGGGGAACCTGTTGACATAAAAAATTAAAGGTGTCATGAACTGGCTTTTAAAAAAAAAATTATACTGTTGTCTGAGGTCAACTAATGACGTTCGTGTGGTTTTTAAATTCAAAAACATCATAATAAATAAGTAATATGCTATTTTCTAGACTGGTTTTGAGGCTTTCTCCTGAAAGATGGGTTTTGGTGGGCGTGCCGCACTGGAGACTTGGAAGTAAACGCCCACGGCTGGGATTGGATAAGATTTGCATATTTAATGAGCTTCAGCTCCTCTGTCAGTTCAGTTCACATTAGGGAGGGATCGTTTTGAAAGCGGCAACCGGAATGATTCTCTCGATCACAGGGCTCGTAAACGTCTTTATCAAACAAACACAATGATTATGATTTATTGATTGGAATATTATTTTTGTATTACATGGCCCGCCCGATCGGTCGATAAGCACAAATAGCTAACACACACACACACACACACACACACACACACATGTCTGGTTTACTATCTTTGTGGGGACTCTCCATAGGCGTAATGGGTTTTATACTGTACAAACTGTATTTTCTATCCCCTTACACTGCCCCTAAACCTACCCATCACAGGAGACATGCTGCATTTTTACATTTTCATTTTGAAAAAACTCATTTTGTATGATTTATAAGCTTGTTTCCTCATGGGGACCTCAATTTAGGGACTACCATTACATATAAAAAAGACGTTTTACTCAAATAAGTTTGTTGCACCATTCCTGTCGAATTCTGCCAAGAAGGCACAACACGGTGTCTGTAAAATCCAGCACCTGAGACTTGTTTACAAACGATTCCGCAGTGAAATGAAGTGAACACACGTATATGTCTTCCCCACATGAGCTGGAACTTCATTAAAAATAAAGTTCAACCACTCATTCCTAATAGTAGCATCCGAAGGAAGCTTATGCAGCGACTGTGTTCTTCCACAACCTGGCACAGAGCAATATATTACTTTGCTCGCCATGATCACTGCTCTGCCACCTCTAGCTCCTTAACTCTGTGGGCAGGGCTTCAGAAGCATGCATACATATTCATCAGTTGAGTTGTGTTTATTCTTCCCATAACATCATTGAATTCAAGCTCTAGTTTTCTGGGCCTGGTGTCTATAAAAGCTTTTCTTTGACTAACAAGGACGTTTTCAGCTCTGAAACTTACAGAATATTCTTATATCATGATGAATTTTGCTATATCAAAGGCTCAAGGGAAAGTTAGTTTCTCAATTCATCACCCCTTTAAGTAAATCCAACATATCATTTTTTTGAGAAATAGTGTAGTGCATGTGCATTCGTACTGTAACATGTTTCACATACAGTACATCGAAATAGACAGTTGACCTTTTCCCAGGCATTGATACATCAGTTTCCTCCCTTCTGCCACCCCACCTCTTTCAGAAGCCCCAGGGCCGCCTCTTTGACCTGTCTGATCAGCCTCTACAAAGTCATTGATTGGTTCCTCTCCCTTGCTGTCTATCCTGCTGTATATCAACAAACTGCAAATGCTATAAGTATTTTAAATGAAATACATTCTACGTAAAATATATTGTGAACTGTAGTGGTTATTCTGCAAAAAAATATTAATTGGTTTTGAATATGTAGTTTAGATGTTGTTACTTTACAAGCACAAAAATCAAAGTTGAAAGTAATATGTATGTATTATAATTATTGATTAGCCTTTAAAGTCACCATCAAATCAAAATAGACATTTCTTATATTTGAAATGATGTGTATATATATATATTAGTACATTGCGTTTGGAAAATGTGCCACTTAACAATGAAAAAAAAGGTGTCAAAGTGATAATAATGTATTTAATACAATGTATAAAATGTAAATCTAATGTACATTGAAAATGAAAAAAAATGTCAACTAGTTATTTAATCTATTGTTTTCCAGAGCTGGTGGAGGCAGCAAAATGGTTAATGTTATTAAATTGGTTGTTAAGGAAGATTAATAAGAGCCAAACAAATGCTTGAAACAAAATATTTAGCTTAAAAACTTACAGTAAAGCATAATTAACAGTCAAATACCTGATTTTAGATCTGTATATGGTCTTACTCAAATCCCTAGTTGTAAGAAGTGAAATAGGTTTAGTTTTTACTTCTAAAATACAGCTTTGTTTTTGCTTTTGTTGTTTGGACTGATGTGGTCAAGGTCTTGGTTATCATCACCATGGTCACTGCTCAGTACTATTGTGCGAATGCGAATCCAATGTGGTCAATTGCCAAAGGCGGGTCATAAACAAAACAGCTGAGCTCAGTATCTGGAAAGCCCTTTGATGGGCTGGACTGTTTAGAACATCATCGTAGCAGAGCTGAATTGTATGTTGAACAGATGGCGTTAATGCTTAGCTAAAGCTGTATGCTGAAGAAAACTAGGATTTCTCTCAGTAAGAGAGTGAGTAAACCCAACCATGAAAGTTCTGTTTAAAGCAATGCATATTATAATGTGAGATATTGTACTGTCTTAAAAATGAAATGTCATGATTAACTTTGCTTTTGCTTTGATTATGAAGGTTTATGATCATGTTGATGCTAAACTTTTAAAAAAAGTATTGCTGTTAGAGCATTTATGCAATTAATATTATTTTGAGGTATTGGAAAATTAGAGCCATTGTAGATTATAAAACAGTATATGAATTTGTCTTTCCTTATATGGTTTTGTTTTCTTACACTGTACCTGATTGCATGTTTGTGTACAAACTTGGGTTGTTACAATAGCAGCATTTTAATAGTTTAACACCAAAAGCAATACAATTTCATGATAACAATTTCAACACCACAAAACTGGCTATATAATGAGTTAAAAATTGATGGTTAACCCAAAATTCTGTCATCATTTACTCACCCTGATGTCGTTCCTAACGCAGACTTCATTCATCCTTAAAGATATCATTTCTGTACATTGAAAGTCCATGCAACCAAAACTTTGATGCTTCAGAAAGTTTATAAAGAGATTAAAAGTAAAAGTCATGAATCAAGTGGTTTAATCATGATAATTTTTATATGATGAACCGATTCAATTTAGGATTCTTAGTGTTCATGTATAAACATTGATCAATTCACAAACTGTACATAGAGCACACCAATATGGTAAATGCAGTTCATACGTGTTTGAAAAAGCGGATTCTTTTTGTCTGCTTTTAAGGTATTAATTAGACCTTAGATATATGCAGTGTTTTTCATTTTTGCAATAATTGTTTTAATTGTGTGGAACAAAGCTGGTCTTTTCCATATAAAAAGGGAATGATAGCCACATCTTTTTCTGGTCCACATCCACTTTATGAAACAATTGGCTTGGACATTCTGCTATATTGTTTTCAAATATAATGGTTTGGAATGATGTGAGGTTTTATTTATTAATTCATTCATTTTACATCCATTTAATCTGGTTGTGATCACATCTCTAAATTATTATTAATAATAAACAAATTCATATTCATAAAGCTTTTGAACTATTCATATGTTTATTCTAGTTGTGTGAGGTTTTTCAGTCCCACAGCATCCCTCTTATTCTGACTGCCTTACGTGAGTCAGCACTAATGATGCATGCTGACTGACAAAAGCAGCTGTATCTCATTGGCTTGTGCTTTCTCATGCTCTCTCTCTCTCTCTCTCTCTCTCTCTCTCTCTCTCTCTCTCTCTCTCTCTCTCTCTCTCTCTCTCTCTCTCACACACACACACACACACTTTTGCTTCTGCATCACTGTTCAGTCTAATCTCCTAATGCCCTATTGGCTGAGAAACAGACTAACATTGGCGGCATCTGCACCTTCATCCCCTCTAAGTCTCAGAATTACATCACAATCCCACAATGCTTTGCAACGAGTACTGCAGTGAGTTAGCATTTAGAGAGAGTGAGTGAGAGTGAGAGGCAAAAGAGAGGGAGGGAAAGTGAATGTTTACATGGTAAATTTATGAATGACGTAGAGAGTGAACGAAAGAAAAGGTGTGGCCTGATTAAAGATCCAGAGAGAGCGAGAGACCAGTAATCCTTCTCCTCATGTGCTAGTTTGAAATGAGCTGTCATCTCTTTTCTGGCTTAGCTGCGCTCAGATTTCCTCTCTGCTCAGTGCAGACGTGAAACGCAGCATTGCTGGGTATCAACATGTGGGATTGTGCCTTGAGAACAGCTGGTTGATGGTAGGTTTCAGTGGAGCTCTTTCTAATACTGTTGATGCTCCATTGATTCTCTTGCTTCTGATACTACTCAGTGACATGCTGTTTTGGCACTGTTATGATGGTCAGAATGTTGGCTTCTTCTTTTATTCTGATACAGTAATGCTTTATTATTGCTCATTTGTTTGTGGAAAAATTGATATCTTCATAGATGATAAAAATATAGGATAACATGTTCTTGATACATCTTTATGGTTGTCATAAGGACTGCAGTAACTGCATTATGTTGTGACTTCTGATGCTGTTAGTCTGGTGTGTAGTGTTAGGTTAAAAATGATCTGTTAATTTATAGGGGTAAATTCCTGTTGTCATTCAGTCTGGTATTAAAATCAGATGTCATCATCATGCACTATTTGATGTGACGGAGGAATTCTGCACAAGGCTTGCTTATATAAATATTATGTAACAGACCCAACCAGGGATGGTATGCGGAAAATGACAGGGGCTTTAAAAGTCTAGGAAATGTATTTGTTTTAGAGTTGTAATATATACACTGGTTAATTACTTGTAAACATAGACAATAATTGTTCAAATAGAAATTTAAGAAATTTAAATGTGTAGCCTAACCTAAAATATGTAGACCTCGCCAACACATATGGCATGAGGCTGCTTTCGGTGAATGAAGGAGAATCTTAAGACGGATTGGGATACATTGGGATACATGCATAAAGTTAGGGGTCTACACATTTGTTTCCTTGAAAGTGAACTCCAGCAAATGATTAGTTTGTCAAATTAATACAAAATAATTATGTGTGAAGAAACAGGCTGACCTTGCAATATGTATTTATGTATGCATTGATTTAAGCCTTTACCAAAAATAATATGCAACTGTTTTAACTTTACAATGTTATATGTATATATATGTGTGTATATATATGTGTGTATATATATATATATATATATATATATATATATATATATATATAGACAGACAGACAGACAGACAGACAGACAGACAGACACAGATAGATAGATAGATAGATAGACAGACAGACAGACAGACACAGATAGATAGATAGATAGATAGATAGATAGATAGATAGATAGATAGATAGATAGATAGATAGATAGATAGATAGATAGATAGATAGATAGATAGATAGATAGATAGATAGATAGATAGGTAGATATATGTATTGGCTGAAAGAAGAAAGTCTTATACACCTAGGATGGCTTGAGGGTGAGTAAATTATGGGATAATTTTTGGGTGAAGTAACCCTTTAACCACCACAACTTTAATATCGGGGTAGAAAGCAGAGCATTTGAACACAAAACTGACAAGAGAAGCTCCATTGGAGAACAGTGACTGGATCTAAAACCTTTAGATGACACACAGCTCATATCTCAGTCGCTGTAAGTTACCGACAACACATGTAAACCTGAAACACACGGTAGACACGCATTTGTACAGCACAGAGCGTCTCTTGCACTGTATGATGTGACAGACAATTTGCTGTCCAGTCTGGTTTTGTCACAGCGCATTTACAGGTACAAGTTCGGTTATAGAATGCAATTGTTACCATATTGTGTGAACGTTATCGTATTAAGGACTCAAATAGTAGTCGTTCAGCTAACGGTTCGGGTCATATTAAGGTTTTTGAATCACAGATCTAATAATTTTTTGGATCACCAATAATTTGTTTTATATAAAGATGAATACAATATAACAAAGTTACAGATAAAGTGAAGGCTCTGTGGTATTCAGGTACAAAAATATACAAATTAGGCCTAAAAGTAAACTAACACTACTGTTCACTGTATAAATGAAATGTAGAATAATATTTGTTCTTTTTTAAGCTGTTTTGTTGTTTGATTAACATTAATGACAGACAGTAGCAGGTATTTATGCTGTCACTTTAAGACCTACACACGGTTCCATTATAATGATACACATCTGATTTTTTTTTCCAACTGTTTACGTTCACTTAAGACATAACCGACCTTGTTTATGAGAATACTTGCCGATACGGGATCATTTTGTGTGTTTGTGACCGCTCAAGCACAAAGAGATGCGAAAGAGGAATCAATTTGTTGTTCTGAAACGCCCCTCTCTGCGGCTGTACGGACAGATAACAGCGCTCAAGTACAAAATTGATTCCTCTTTCGCATCTCCTTGCATTGGAATGGTTTAAAATCGCTTGAATGTGTAAATAGGCACGACAAAACTTGTACTCTATGATGGTTAAACTTTGCAATTAAACCGCAAACCACTGTGGGGCCTGGTCCGAAACGGATCACGGATAAACTACAATCCTTTAACCGCTATCAAATACTGGACTGACAGCCGTATTCTGCTGCTGTGTGAACATGGCCCATGTACCGTTTTTTTCAGCATCTTCCACCCTGAGCTGATTCGACACCATGTCAAGTTAAAAATAGTTCACCAATTTACATAAAATCAATGTCAGTTTTAAAACAATGAACATTACAGGTCAATATACATTTACATATTACGTATTAGGGTTCACTTCACTATTTGTATGTTTCGATCTGTATCTATATGTTTTATTTGCAGCGGTGTATGGGAGTTAATTCACTTCTGTTGTGTTCCTGATTTTAATTTAAGAAATTGTCCTATGTGAACGCCCCCTTATGCTCTGGTTCAGATATTCAAGGCCTCCTTACGTCTCTTAATGTTGCTATGGTGATACGGTCTCAGTGAAGCTCTTCTCCAGTAGATCGAGGGGGTGGATGCCCTTGAGGGATCCGCTCCAGCACTGTGGCTATGTCCTGCTTCTCTCAGTCTTGCTGATCTACAGTATGTGTGACATGCCCTACATTGCAAGCTAATCTGCACTTCTTGTGAATCATATCTAATGTTTCTATTTTAGATGACAGTTTTTGGATGAGTTGCTTAAGTTATAAGTTGCTTGTTACATCTCTAATGCCAGTGTCCTACTAGCCATTTTCAGTTGTGATATGTCAAGGTCTGAAAAGGTCTGACAGATGCTCCCACAATTTACTCTTATCATCTTATCATTAGTTCTTCTGATGTTATTAGTGATATCCTACTTCCTCCATATATCCCCATCGCAACTGGGCGCATCAGGTTTATGAAAAATAGGCATTGATGATGTGGGTTCATGTGTGTTCATGCGTTCAAAGGCATTCATCTGTCTCATGTCAGACATTTGCAGAAGTACTGAACAAACTGTTTGCTGCTTAGTTTCAACCGTGGAGAACGTTTTTTTTGTGTTACTGTTATTTATATACTATTGTAGTAATTTTTTTTTTTTAAATGTACTTATGTGCTCTTGTCATTTCCATTAAGATGTCCTATTTTAATATAGTTATAATTACTGTAATTTTTATTTTACATATTAGTAATTTTTATTACTGCTCAGTCTGCACTGAGCAGAGTTTTTATTACTTTTGCAAAAATTTGGCAAATTTACTATCGGAATTAGGAACTGGGAAGAAATGGTTTACATGTAACATGAAGCTCACACTGTAGTTATGCTTAAAAAGACAATGTTATTGATTTCAAGAAGAGCTTAAGATCATCAGGATCAGAGAAGAGTGTTGGAGGCAGAGCGAAAGGGGAAAAAAGACTTTGCCTTAAAGAAAAGAAAGAGGATACTCTACACAGGAAATGATAGCAATTACAGAACAAATGGGTTTGAGTGGAACCATGCTGGTATTGTGGCAATCTAAAGCATTTTAATCATAGAGCATAAAGTTTCAATTGTCCTCATGGAAAAGGATACATTTTAGGACTTTAAAAATCACTGTATTTGTTTTCGTGATAAGGTATGGTATAAATGTGAATGAATTATAATTTAAAAGCAAGTTTTTTTTATATATACTAACCATCTATCCACAATGAAAGGATGTTGCTTTGCTAAACTGTGGACTTGAATAGATTTTCACAATATGTGTAAGAGATTTGTTTTTCACTCCAAAATTATGCAGACAAACCCATCAATTTTCTCTTTATGAGCTTCCATATCCCACACCAGAGCATCATTTTCAGTCTGTTATGTAGATATCGTCTAGAAGCCTGTATTTAGAGTTTGACTTTCACTGAGCACCTTGTGGTCAGTGGATTGACGCACAGATGCATGATTCTGCTCTGCTCAGCAGTGAGGACATCTGGCCTGTTCTTCTGCTTGGCTTTCTGCATTGGGTGCATTAAAACAGACAGCTTTTAAAAGCCTAATGAAATATTTACTGCTATGGCTGTTTCCGTTTGGAAAAAGAACTGTAGAATGCATCTCTTAAAAATAAAAATGAAAATAGATATATACAAAAATGCCTTCAACCTACACTGCAACGTGATAACCAAGCATTTTTAAAAGTGTACTTAAAATGCCATTATTTTGCCTTGATTTTTACTATGTAAATAAGGAACAGAAATAAAAAGAATAAAAACATTACACGTTTATAAAAAATGTAATCAGTCATAACCTGAACTTGGGTCTTGTGTAACCATGCAGGATAAATTGTACCACACTGGTTGCTGGTTAAGCCAAATCCTAGCTGGTTAAGCCCATCTCCTAGCTGGTTAAGTCGTCTTTGTTGTCCAACACCAAGTCTAGGTCATCGCTAGACAAGCACAGTTCTAAGTTGTCTAAGTCGTTGCTGATTAAGCCCAGCTCCAAGTCGTCTTTTTTGTCCAACACCAAGTATAAGTCATCACTGGATAAGCACAGTTCTAAGTTGTCAAAGTCGTCACTGGTTAAGCCCAGCTCCTAGTTGTTGCTGGTTAAGCCCAGTTTCAAGTCACCGCTGGTTAAGCCCATTTCCAAGTCACTGCTGGACCAGTTTCAACTCGTCGCTGGTTAAGCGCATCTCTAAGTTGTCTTTGTTGTCCAACACCAAGGGCCTCATTTATGCGTATGCCCAGATTTGATCTTACAGCATGCATACTGTACACTACAGTCCATGCCAATGCTCAATGTTGGGCAAGCTACTCTGAAACTGTAGCTTTACAAGCTACTCATAAATTAAAGTAGTTAAGTTACATTCAAGTTACCCTTCTGAAAAAGTAGTTATCTACACTACAAGTTACTATCAAAAAGTAACTAGCTACATTGAAACCTTTTTTTCTTCTTCTTCTTATTTTTCTCTTTACAATGACATTGTAACAAATAACTGAATAATTGTTAATGAAGAATGTTATTAAAATATTTGGGGTTTAAGACATAATGCAATGCAATTATGATTTCAACGAGTATAGGGTGAATTAAGGTTGATTGGAACGTCATTTCAATGGCAAAAATTGCCCAAATCATTTGATATCGTAAACTATTTGATACACACAATACTCAAATATAGCCTATATCTCAAACTGGCTGTCAAAGTGCAAAATTGCTAAAAAATTGACATCAGTACAAGAACAGAATGTATGCAACTTAAATTAAATACTCAGGAGTCAGGATTAGTCAAATGCATATTAAACTCACAGCACATGATGGAGCGCACAGCATTTTGAACAGAACCGCTCTGATACACCAATCATAAACTGCTTGTGTGAACAGTGGGCTTTGCTTTGACATTTCAAGCAAGACATTTCTCATGTCTGTGACAAGTAGCCTATGCAATGCAAGTGATTGTGCCGGCATTTTCATGTCACGATTATATTGTCTGCTAAAGCCCTTTCGCTTCTTATTTATTAAATCCAGGCAATTGGCGAATGAAACATTGATTAAAATTAAGATACAATTTATGAATGAAGGCTTTCTACAAAAGAAAACTTAATGAAGTGGTCAAAATCGTTTCTGACCCACTCCATGTCTTCTGAAATATTGTGCATCTTATGATGTGTCCTATCTTACTCATACTGTTACTTTTCATAATCAACATTGATGAAATAAAAAAATAACATTATAATATTTGACATAAAAATGAAAATAAATGTGACATAAATATGTTTTTTGTTTTAAAATGGCTGCAACAAGTATAGTAGGCTACAGTACAGAGAAATTTTATGTCGGAGCGGGATTTGAGTAAACATAGTTTTACCGGTGAGTGTGAGCGGTTCATGAGTGGAGCGTTTGGGCCATGAGTGAAGCGAGCTGGCATAGAGCGGAATATTGAGCTGAGCGTCCGTCACACCGCTCGGCTACGCTCATTACAGGCTTGTAACTCGTCAGAATCCAAAATGGAATTTAGCTTTTGGTCAGCCTACACAGCTACTTGCTGGATAAAGGAGCTAGCTACTGGAAAATGTACACTGTTTTAAAAGTAACTGAGCTGACAAGCTACTGAAAAATGTAGTTAAGCTAGTAGAGTCACTACTTGTAGAGTCCAACACTGCAACGCTCATTTATAAGAACTGTCTTTGAAAAGTGCTTAGTGCCACATCAGGGTCTGAGCAGATGTATGCACTTTTCCTTGTCAGGGTACTACAGGGTTTTGGAAAACTAAGCTATTGCAGTTTGAGTTTGCCATTCTAAATAAAAGGATTTGGATGATGACTGGTGTGATGACTCACGGGCGAGTAGTACTTTATTTGTCCAGCAGGGGTCTCTGGGTAAATGTTGTGTGTGTGTTTCAGGTTGAGGGCTGTGATACAGGTGTGGAGAATTTTGTTATCTTTAATCTTTATTTGTAGTTAAGTTTGTCTTTTTGATTAAATATTTAATATTTTGCAAATTGGATTCCGTGTATGGCCTCTCCATTCATGTTGCTTCTCCTCGAGTCAAGGGGTTGTAAGACTGGTGACTGGTGTACATGCGTTTTCTGTTCGTACGTTCATTTTATGAATCACATTTACGCACATTTGAGAAATTATCTTAATCTCGGGCATCTCCAGTATGCTATCACTCTGTGTGTTGATTAACATTTTTTGTTATTAATTTGTTCTGTCATGAATTTTTCTTCTTGGATATAGCTCACGCAAACCTTGATGGCTGTCATGTAAGGTTCACTTACATGACTAATAATAAAATAACACTGTTAAATTAATTTTTTAGCTAATCTCAAAATGAATAGGCTAGAATACATTTTAGTTGCAATGGCAAACATGTATTTTAAACATTTTGAGTAGGATTATTATTAATAATTATTTACAAACTTATTTACTAATTACTTACTATACAAAATATTGTCTAATTTACTATACTATCAGCCATAACATTGAAAACAATTATCGATCATAAGGAGCCTACAATGCAGTGCTGCAAAATCCAGAGTTAACCAGTAAACATTTGATTTAATATTGTGCTGTATCTGTGACATTTGCACTTAGATCAGGTCACTGTCCACTGTCAGTCATGGGTGATGTTTTACCCTTTAAATTGTTAATTTAGTCCATTTGTCCTCTTACACAAGTCATGACAGCATGCTTTAATTTTTACTCTACCTTGTAATTGTGAAAGCTCAAGAGGGAGCTATATCATGTGGGCCTTCCGACAGGATAAAACATATCTTACCTTTATTAATCGTATCTTTATTTTTTCATTTAATTAACTCCTTTACCCTCTTCCCAGGGCCCAGGCTGAAGAAGTGTGGGAGGTCTTTGATAGAGTGTTAGGATGGCCACTGAAGCTTCTACCCTCCCAAGTCCTGTGGTGCGTCAAATCAACAAACAGTTCCTGATTTGCAGTATCTGTCTGGATCGCTACAACAATCCCAAGGTCCTTCCCTGCCTTCACACCTTCTGTGAAAGGTACTTAATTTCTGATATTCCATTTTATCGCTCAATACGGTTATTTTACAGATATTTGTTTTGTTTGCGAAGCTAAGTGTTAATAAAAAATGTTTTTGTATTTCTGTATTTTAAAAAAAATCTTTAATTCTGTAAAGGTAATTTTACTCATAAGAAGGCTTTGTAATACATAGAGTACAACTTAAAGGGATACTTTACAGGGGGCAAAATGTCGTTCCAAACCTGTATGCATTTCATTTGTGTTTTGAGAATTACAAACTATGCATATGATATGACAGTCATATGGGATCTAGTGTTGTTTTTGGCCTCATTGACTTTCAATGTATAGACAAAAACAACATTCTTCAAAATATAATCTTTTTGTTCCACATACATTTTGGGTAAGCTATTCCTTTAACAACTTATTAAACAAAATCACCTGTAACTACGGAACACATCTCCAAAAATCATCATAAAAAGTCGCAACCTAAACATTCCCTTTGGAAGTGGAACTTGGAGTTGACGCTATGGGGAACAGTCTCAGTGCCACAGGTGTCTGAACACGTGTGTCTGGTGTCTGACAACAGTCTTAGTGTTTTCACACTACGTCCTTTTCAGGGGTCTGAGTGCTGTTTGCGTGATTTTTGTGAATCTCAGACCCCTTTAAAGCGAACCGAGATCATCTCGGGAGGTGGTCTGGGTGCGGTTCGATCTCATCTTATGGTACGGTTCGCTAAAAACATGCAATTTGAACACAAACCACTCTGAATGTAATTTCAATGTAATTTCAATTCCAATGTAATTTGGTCATCAGATGCCTCCGTACAAATCAGCTGTTCATCATGGCTGCTTCTGGCAAATCTCTGCCAGCTGTCCTAGCGTGTACTAAACAGAATCTTTACTTGCATTTATTTTAAAGTGTCAAAAACACACAAGTTTCACATAAACAGCTGGTTTTGTCTTAAGTGAATGTAAACAGCTGCATTATGGCCTAACATAAGAATCAGTCGAGTACATCATACAGTGAAGAATATGCAGTTTTATTTTTTCATGTGATTATTCCTTTTCTTACTTGAATGCTGCTTTTAGGCCCACTTATAATTTACCTGGAACATTTAAAGCAGTTTATTTAATTTGTATCTTTCTTTTATTATTTTTAATTGTTTTATTATTATGCTTATTTTTTGTATGCTTATGTTTTAATTGGCTTCTGCAATAAAATAAACATGAATCAAGAAAAACTTTTCAAAATAAATGTTATTTACAAAGGTGGATGTGTGATATAGCTGGTGCAAGAATATGTATTATTGCAAAAAAAAAAAATATTTTTTTTTTGTGTAAAAAGATAAACAACTTCAACAGCATTAATCTTTACAAACAAATATTTTGGTTACTGAGGCACAAACAATGTAAGTGAATGGGATCAAATGTTAAAGGCAGGGGTCCTGAACACAAACAGTGTGACCACAAAGGGGTCTAAAACCACATTGCTACTAAAGTGGACCAAAAAAGGATTCCTCTTTCAGGTACAGGGACCGTGTGAACGTAAAGAGAACTGGGTCCTTTTTCACTTGGTTCACCTCTTGGTCCACTTAAAGGAGTCTGAGTTTGGTTCTTTTAAAGAGGATCCAAGTGTGAAAACACCCTTATTGTCATAAGCGGAGCACCCATGAGTGTAAGAGGGCGCTTGCAAAATATACAATCAACTCTTTTGTCTGAAGGAGACATGCAGGCAACATGATACATGGTAACAAGATGCCCAATCTTGTTCCTCTTCTCAGGGAACCATGATTATAGTCATAACCTAGACGTCCCATTTCGAAGTGAAATTTCGACATAGTGTCAGAGAGTTAGCGCTATGGGGAACCAATGATATGCTGAAGGGGTGCCTGACTCACTAGGCTGTGGATATGCAAACCATAGTGGGCATAGAATAAAGTGACTCTACAGATCACCTAGCTGTAGTCAAGGCACATTAACCCCCAGGGCACAAATTGCGACTTAGTGGAACCACTCCCTATGTTCAAAATTCTCTAATAGCAAGAGAAGGTGTCTCAGCTTCTGTGCTTATTGCAAGGGATGTCCCGGCCTTTACAGCCTTCCTTCCTCCCTTGCAGGGCAGGTAAAAAACATCCAATGCCCCGAGATCAAACAAAGCTCTAATAAAATGCTAGCTATGTCAGTTCTTTGACAAAGGCCTCAGGTAGTAGCTTTTATCAAAGAGAGTAACTCAACTATGACCTTCATTCAACTACTACTTTCAAGGGGGAGAATATAGCCCTTGCTTCATCAGAAGGGATGCAAATACATGAGGGGCATAGAGCAAAGACTCTCGCTATCTCAACTCAAATCACAAGGAAACTGCAAGTGTTAAAGTCAAATGGGAGAGCGCTTAACCCTCTTTGAAAAGCCAGGACCGACTTGGATGCTTCCATGCACTCATTTGATTAGAATGCCACCATAACAAGTAGGGAGTTCTTTAGTAAAAACCTTAGTAATTAGTCCTCAAGTTACTGTTGCTGCCCCTTCCAAAGGGGAGCCTAATCCTTACTCCTTTTCAGGGAAGGAGGGAAATGAGAGCTAGGCATAAAGCACTGTGCCCAGTAATTCTGCTTACCCAGACTCTAGACCCAAGGAAGCTGCAGGGGAGCTAGGCCCTGTTAAAAGACCCTAATGTAACTGTGGAAGAGCAGCTCATACCTTGCCTCAAGTAAAGCCACTCTACTTAAGATCTGATACAGCTATTCTCATTAGCATTGTTGATCAATTAGAGTACCCTCCCCTAAAGGAGCGATGTCACTAATTCAAGCTCCAACATTAATTAGAGAAGGATTTAAACAAACAGAGGAAGACTTGTGCGTTACCCATAGAAGTTCCATCTTTTCTGCTCTACCCTAAGGGGAATCTTTAGAGCAGCAGAGAGTGAGCCTGCAAAGTGCCAACAACCTTAGTAATTAGCCCTACAACCTTCACTATTGCTGCCCTTCCAAGAGGGAGCATAATCCATAATTAGGAAAGAAGGGGGAATAAGAGTAGGGCATAATACAATGTGCCCACCACTCTTAAACTCCCAGGGAGCTGCAGTGGAGCTTAGGTTCTACTTCAAGCCCCCAATATGACTGGGGGAGAACGCTGAACCCTGCCTTGAAAGGAATTACATGACAGATATCAAGGAGGGATGCCTATAGGCAAACTTCCTCTACTTATTAGTACTGTCTAACCATTGCCATAGTCGAGCACCCATCCAAAAAGGGAGACAATATTCCTGCTTCAAGACCCAACAGTAGTGGAGGTAGGTAAATGAAAGGGAGTTATGAGTTGCCCATCATTCACCCTACTCTACCCTAAAGATACTTGAGCAGCTGTGTTACCCACAATGTTGCCAGTCCTCCAAGGGGAAGCCTATATCCTTACTTTTGCCCGTAAAAGGGAAAATTGAAGCAGGGCATAATGCTTTGTGCTCAGTAACTCTCATCACCTAGGCTCTAACCCCAAAGGAGCCTCAGGGGAGCTCAGGCCATAAGGTACTCTACTCAAAACCTACTATATGTAGTGATTAGTCTTAGTAGAACACCCATCCAAAGGGGAGCAATATCCCTACTTCAAGACCCAAAAATATTTGGGGAGGGAGGTAAACGAAGCAGAAAGAAAATTGTAAGTATGCATCGTAATTACGTCCAACTTGCTCTATCCTAAGGGGTACTTGAGCAGCTTTCCAATTGGAGGATGCAGAACTTCCACTTCCTCTCTCATCGTGTTCTGAAAAGTGGTTGAACTTTAGCAGAGCAGCTAAAGAGTGAAGAGGTTGCTTCATCTCACTGTGGCCACTGCATCAGTAAGCTGATGCCTCTGCGGTTTACTGATAACACTTTCAGAATATAGAGGGAGAGCAAACAAAGTGAGGGGTTGCATCATCTCACCGTGACCAGCCCTTCTAAAATGGATTTCTCTCCGCAGTTTCACCAGCTGAGCTGGAAGAAGTTCAGACTAAAAATTAGGTTGCCTTATTTCAACACAACCAATCATTCAATAAGCTGCTACCTCAGCAGTTCACTACTAACACCTCAAGTCACACTAAAGGGAGGGCAATTAAAGCTGAAGGGGTCACATCATCCACAGCAACCACTCCCCCAGTAAGCTGCAGATCAGCAGTTCACTGCTAACACCAGCCGCCAGTTTTTAAAGCACACACTACTTCTAAAATGTGGTCACCAGAAAGTGGAGTTTAATCAACTCACCACGACTTCATCTATGCTGAGAAACAATAAAGAGGGGATCACGTTCCATTTTAATTTTGTTTCACATGACCACACAGATGAGGGATCTGCAGGGTGTAAGCAATAAGAAGGGTTCTCCTCGAGAAGCAACTCACTAGTCCGCTTTAATATCCATATAGCTGGAGAGGGCAACAAACCTGTATGTTTATCACTCTGTCTGCCTCTTGCCACTTCTTCGTAGAAGAACACATCAGGACTATCTTCTAGAGAAGGGGGCCTGGCGACACTCACAGTAGACAGAGTGGCTCACAGAGAGCCTAACCACTTAGCCTATGGCTGAGTTCATGGGACAACTCAAACCATTATACAGGCGAAGACTACTTGATGAAGATATCTGAGCAGAGCTCAAGGGAGTGAATGCCTCAGCAAAACGACTCTTGAAGGGATCATGAATTGAGAAATCAACTTTCCCTTGAGCTTTATATATACATATATAAATGGTCATGGTAAAATAAGAATATTCTGCAAGTTTCAGAGCCGAAAACGTCCTTGTTAGTCAAAGAAAAGCTTTTATTGACACCAGGCCCAGCAAACAATTGATCTCAGAATATGCCAGGCTGTGACCTCAGTGTGTGGTGAAACACCGCCTCAGCAGAATAAGAACAACGCCTGATTCTGTAGCCCCGCCCACCGACTCGTCCCTGACATGACAGTCCTACATAGAGTTAAACCGGAACTTTTTAAGCAATAAACATGCCGCATAAACTTCCTACGGATTCCAATATTATGAATGCATGGATGAACTTTATTTTTAATGAATATCCAGCGCATATGGGGAAGACATGGCACTTGATCCTTCATTTCTGATCACAAATTTGTTTGTGAACAAGAGACTGGATTTACAGACAGGATGAGATTACATGAATGAATGAAGCAACACACTAATGTGTGTAAAATGTTTTTTTCTATATCAAGTCAAGTCAAGTCAACTTCATTTATATAGCGCTTTTACAATGACGATTGTTTCAAAGCAGCTTTACGGTGTTAAACAGGAAAATATTGCAAAAAAAATGTATTCGGCTATACGTTTGCTTTGGAGAAAACGGTGATGTCATCAGCTCATTTCAATTGATCATAATAGTGATAATGTGGGCAGAACAGAGATATAGTTGATATAGTTAATTATTTTAGTAAATTGTTTTATTTGGATATTTTGTTATGACCAAAATTGTAGTGTCCCCAACTGAGCAAGCCAAGCCAGAGGCGACAGTGGCAAGGAACCAAAACTCCATCAGGGCATAATAGAGAAAAATAAACCTTGGGAGTTTATTATTGACAGTTCTCCTCTGGTCAATTAACAAACAGTGTATGATTATTATTCTGGTAACTTACAGGTCAGAAATCATATTAGATCGGAATATTCGAATGTTCGAGGCATCATGAGTGCATTCAGCATAGTGCAGGAGAGGAGAAACTAATTGACACGGTCTCTGCAGACACTTCAGGTATGTGTTGGTCATGTTCGGGCGCAGGTCCACCATCTGGTCTGGATACGGCCTGGATACGGCTGACTGCAGTAAACCTCGGGATAAACAGAGAGACTAACATTAGCGTAGTTGCCATTATTCTTATGATGTAACGAGTACATCAGGTGTTATGGGAAGTGTTCCCGGTTTCGGCTGACCTAGTTAATGCAGCCTAACAGTCAATTGATTTGAATAATATAATTTAAAAAGGTTTTATGCATATGCCATAGTAAAGAGTGATATTGCATTGTTACAGATCGTTTGATATAGATATATCTATATGTAAGTTTCTAACAGAACATACCTTAGCATGCTGTCAAAGGCTGGAGAATCCTTTATTTGTGGTGTTGGTTCATTGCGATTCGGGATCAGACTCGGACATGTATGGGCCAGGGCTCGTAAAGCCCAACGTCCCGGGGCTATGTGTTTTCCAAACAGGCTACCAAAACGTAAGGGGTTAAATAGTGTTAAATAGTGTTAAATAGTTAAATTAAAACGTCTTAAATAGTTAAATACCATTCCTTTCTTGATGTGCGATGTTCATTCTCTTAACTTGATATTTGAAGGAAAAATACAATCTCAGAAGTTTTGATCATGCTGTGTGCAATGTACTTGGCGTGTGTGTGTGTGATGCACAGCTCCTCTAAAGACTCAGGGGGGAGCCCCTGGCCCTGGTCCAGGGCCTTACATAGGTCAGCATGGTAGGCCTGCAGCACAGCGATCGTGTGCAGTGCAGAGCCGCTGCCGCATATGCTCCGACATTTAGCCGCGATGTGACACAAAATGGCTTATATGGAAGAGACAGAGCCTTTTATGTTGATGCCTCACCCATCAGCTGGCCAGCATCTCTTCGATCTGAGGCATTGACGCATAACCATATTCCCATATCCCCTTCCCATCAGCATAGTTCACTTGAGTGCGATAGACGCAGGCTGAATCTCCACCTCAGCGTTACGATCTGGGATAAAGGGAAGGCTTGTACAAGCTGAATGGGTATCCCCTGACAAATAGCGACTACAAGCGAAATTGCACTTCTCGCACATCCACAGCTGATCAAATCTTTCCATGGTGCGTGTCATAACCTTTATCAACTCATCATATGTGGGGCAGGTGGGCTCGAGAAGAGGTACAGAGTAGAGCAAAGTTTCTTCATACAGGTCCTTCTAAAAAAATTAGCATATTGTGATAAAAGTTCATTATTTTCCATAATGTAATGATAAAAATTAAACTTTCATATATTTTAGATTCATTGCACACCAACTGAAATATTTTATTGTTTTAATACTGATGATTTTGGCATACAGCTCATGAAAACCCAAAATTCCTATCTAAAAAAATTAGCATATTTCATCCGACCAATAAAAGAAAAGTGTTTTTAATAGAAAAAAAGTCAACCTTCAAATAATTATGTTCAGTTATGCACTCAATACTTGGTCGGGAATCCTTTTGCAGCAATGACTGATTCAATGCGGCGTGGCATGGAGGCAATCAGCCTGTGGCACTGCTGAGGTGTTATGGAGGCCCAGGATGCTTCGATAGCGCCTTAAGCTCATCCAGAGTGTTGGGTCTTGCGTCTCTCAACTTTCTCTTCACAATATCCCACAGATTCTCTATGGGGTTCAGGTCAGGAGAGTTGGCAGGCCAAATGAGCACAGTAATACCATGGTCAGTAAACCATTTACCAGTGGTTTTGGCACTGTGAGCAGGTGCCAGGTCGTGCTGTAAAACTAAATCTTCATCTCCATAAAGCTTTTCAGCAGATGGAAGCATGAAGTGCTCCAAAATCTCCTGATAGCTAGCTGCATTGACCCTGCCCTTGATAAAATACAGTGGACCAACACCAGCAGCTGACATGGCACCCCAGACCATCACTGACTGTGGGTACTTGCCACTGGACTTCAGGCATTTTGGCATTTCCTTCTCTCCAGTCTTCCTCCAGACTCTGGCACCTTGATTTCCGAATGACATGCAACATTTGAGCGACAGTCCAGTGCTGCTTCTCTGTAGCCCAGGTCAGGCGCTTCTGCCGCTGTTGCTGGTCAAAAGTGGCTTGACCTGGGCAATACGTAACCTGTAGCCCATTTCCTGCACACGCCTGTGCACAGTGGCTCTGGATGTTTCTACTCCAGACTCAGTCCACTGCTTCTGCAGGTCCCCCAAGTTCTGGAATCGGTCCTTCTCCACAATCTTCCTCAGGGTCCGGTCACCTCTTCTCGTTGTGCAGCATTTTTTGCCACACTTTTTCCTTCCCACAGACTTCCCACTGAGGTGCCTTGATACAGCACTCTGGGAACAGCCTATTCGTTCAGAAATTTCTTTCTGTGTCTTACCCTCTCGCTTGAGGGTGTCATTGATGGCCTTCTGGACAGCAGTCAGGTCGGCAGTCTTACCCATGATTGCGGTTTTGAGTAATGAACCAGGCTGGGAGTTTTTAAAAGCCTCAGGAATCTTTTGCAGGTGTTTAGAGTTAATTAATTGATTCATATGATTAGGTCAATAGCTCGTTTAGAGAACCTTTTCATGATATGCTAATTTTTTGAGATAGGAATTTTGGGTTTTCATGAGCTGTATGCCAAAATCATCAGTTTTAAAACAATAAAAGACCTGAAATATTTCAGTTGGTGTGCAATGAATCTAAAATATATGAAAGTTTAATTTTCATCATTACATTATGGAAAATAATGAACTTTTATCACAATATGCAAATTTTTTGAGAAGGACCTGTAGACTTGATTGACAATGATTCATGAGTGACAGGCTTTTAACGTGATATAAGGAATCAGATTTGGATTCCTTAGAATAGAATTAGTAGCTGTATATTCAATTGATCGCTATGCCAAAGTGGTATAAATATACAATAAGTTTTAGCTACAGTAAAGAGTGGGAGAGTGACTCAACTAGCAAAACATGGATTACACCTGTGGTGGGAAATGACTCGAAGGCTCTTTGTAAATATATAAGAGTAATTCTAAAAGCACAATTTAATGACTTAACTGCTATTAAATATGGGTGACACTGGCCTGACCAGGACATCTGCAACTTTTCATCATCCTGCACTCCAGTTTACTCATCCCTGACAGCTGAAAGAGGTTTTAATCAATGATTAATCAGTTTTGACTGTGACAAATTCTACAATGAGTACTTCAAGAAAGACTTACTAGTTATGTTTGAAGTTAAAGAGGGATTTCCACTTCCAACAGACAACAACAGAAGGGAAAGGTACACAGCATCAGTGTTATATACATCTCTTATATTTCCTAAGAAGTACACAGCAGACGTGAGTAAATGTCAAGTAAATATCACGTAACATAGGAGGGTGTAAGGGAACACACAGAAAGATTAATTCTCATTTTGTAAAAACACAACAATCAGTATACTGTAAGTCTGGGACAGGAGAAAGTACTGCAGTATATAAAATTGAAGCTGAATCTCCCCATATTACTGTGCTATGTGGCATCCTCTGATTGGCCAATCAAGACAGGGGAGTGACTGGTAGCCATTATTGCTGACACTTGAAGGCTACCAGACTTGTCCAGAGAAGGACAACAAAAGGGAAACAAACAAGCAGGAAGACACTGTAACAAACAATAACAGAGAAATATATTCTGGGCCATACTGCAGATTTTGATGTTAAGAAAAAATATTGTAAGCATTTTCTCTTGTTTTAAAAGTTAATAAACTATATATATATTTGCATTTAGCATTGTATAGGGCATTTACAAAATAAGTGTCAAGTAGTTGTTTTTATTTTTTGTTTTAAATTATTTTGTTTTGTTATCATATCTGATATTTTTCAAATGATACTTTGTGTTTATATTCCACTTAAGTCCACTTTAGTATTATATCGTTGTAATTGAACATTTATCATTAATTATTTTAAGGTGGTTTGGCTAACTTTCAATCATTTATGTTATATTCCACTACCTTATTGCATGTTGGAGTTTAAAGTCACCATGAAATCATAACTGACATTTCTTATTTTTTATGGAGTGTTGACGTGTTTATTATTAATGATTTATTTGTGCACATCATTTTTTTTTTTTAAAGTGCCCCCTCGCAATGACCTTTCTGATGTGAGGGCTGAGCAATGAAGTTATCTAATAGCCAGATGAGTGTCAGTCCTCCCCTCCAGCAACCCAGCACACACATGAAAGTATCATCCATTTAGTTTGCAATGTCACTTTTTACAGTCTAGTTGACTCCCAATGGACAAAATCAGTTCCTATCCTGAATTTTCTTCTTGTTTCGATAAGCCATTTCACTTGAAAATAAATCACAATAGAAAAGAGAAGTTGGACGTGATTTCCATGTTGTGCTGACTTACACTCATCTATTGGACAACTTTATTGTCCAGGTTCATTATACACATCATCAGAGATGTCATTGTGAGGAGGTGTGTGATGCATGATAAATCATTAATAATACTGCAATATTCCATAAAAGAATTGTCAATTTTGATTTTATGGTGACTTTAATATGCCCAGTGATTAGTTTTATCTAAAAACACAATCTTTCACAGTGACAGTTTTTCTGGTGAGAACCAGTTACTACCACATAGATCATTTCAATAACCTGTTTCTATTGCTCCAGGTGTCTGCAAAACTACATTCCTGCCCACAGTCTGACTCTGTCTTGCCCCGTGTGCCGTCAGACCTCCATCCTGCCGGAGAAGGGAGTGGCGGCACTTCAGAGTAATTTTTTCATCACCAACCTGATGGAGGTACTAAAGAGGAGCCCAGACATTAACCTCAGTGAGGACTGCACAGACGCTATCAATGGAGTGGCCTCTGGACAACCACTCTCCTGTCCCAATCATGGAGGAAATGTAAGACTTACACAGCAGCACAGGATAACTAAATCTCTAATTTACAAAAGCCTGACTGTGTGGTATGTTAGAAGTATTTTGCTCCTGGCAAGTTGCATTCTGTGCATTCTTGTGAAATTGAAAAGGGAGTATATGTAAACATTTAATGTAATATAATGTAATTAATATAATATAATATAATAGCCTGGATGCCAGCCGAATTTAGCCCCGCCCACAAATTTTTTTGCTCGGGCAATTCGGTCTGGCCTCGCTCCATAGAGGAGTTATTATGCCCGAACAGAAAATGTTCGGACTAATGAAATTGTCAGGGCGGAATTTAGACGATGATGGACAGATGATCAACAGTAACATAATCATCCACGTCATCAAAGACGCTTTGGGTTGAATTTGCTCTTATCCTAAACGGAGAACTTGTTCGTATATGCATTCACCTTCACTATTTCTCTCAGAAACGATGATCGTGTTGGTAAGTACTCTGTGTATACTTTAATTATTTTATTACAATACTGGCAAAGATCGTTTACACTCATCTTTTTCTTGTAACGTTACTTAATCCAGCCTGCGTGCAGACAGGGTTGCCACGTTTTTTTGCAATGTCGCGCACAATTGCTACTCAAAACTATAGCCCAAAACAATAACTTCCCGGGGGGTTCTCCGGAAAAAAATGGCGTTTGGTTGCCAAAATATGTTATTTTGGTAAGGTTGCCTGCTAAAATTCGCATTCCTGGGTTTATATAATCACATAATTGGGGTCGCTTCAACCCGCGGACATGGAGAAAAACATGGACTTGTATGGAGTGAAAACAGTGCAGTTGAGTTCTGTTGACATTTGACAACTAACGTTACGCGTCGCTCCGTTGCTCTGATTGGTTGTAGGTCTATCCAATTGAGGTCTTTCCTGGCTCGGTTGAAACACGCCCCATAATCAATGCTCAATGGAGCGGTACCAGACTCATATTCTGACTAGAATTGAGTATGGCCACGCCATGCTAATAATATAATATAATATAAAATAATATAATATAATATAATATAATATAATTAATATAATATAATATAATATAATAAATATAATATAATATAATATAATATAATATAATATAATATAATATAATATAATATAATATAATATAATATAATATAATATAATATAATATAAAAGAGCATTCACAGTCAGCATGATTTTAATTTCTCCCTCTCTTTTAATCAGGTAATGGAGTTCTACTGTCCACCATGCGAGACAGCCATGTGTGAGGAGTGTACTAGCGGCGAACACGCAGAACACGCCACCGTCCCACTCAAGGATGTTCTAGAACAGCACAAAGCCTCGCTACAGGAGCAGCTGGATGCCGTCAAAAACAGGCATGAAACATACGCTTACGTACACCATGCACATGTAATATACGCTTACATACACCTTACATACAAACCACAGTGATGGGAACAAACAAAAAAAAGCTTTCAATTAACAACAAATAACTTAAAGGTGTCATGAACTGGCTTTTTAAATTTTTTCATACTGTTGTCTGAGGTCAACTTATGACGTTCGTGTGGTTTTTATATTTAGAAACATCATAATGAATAAGTAATAGGCTCGGTTTTTATGGGCGCGCCGCACTGAAGACTTGGAAGTAAATGCCCACGGATTAGGATTGGATAAGATTTGCATGTTTAATGTACACGTGAGGGTTTGTTTTAAAAGCGTGTGGGAAAACGGCAACCAGAATGAATCGCCCACAGGGCTTGCAAAATATCTTTATCAAACAAACACAGTGATTCATCTCTCATCCACCCGCGATTGATTGGAATGTTATTTTTTTATTACTTTATTACCGATCGGTGGATATAACTGCGAACCGTACACACACACACACACACACATACTCGAGCAAATAAAACACAGGGCTTTGTGAACCCTGGCCCATACATGTCAAAGTCTGATCCTGAATTGCAATGAACCAACAATCAAATAAACACCACAAATAAAGGATTCTTCAGCCTTTTACAGCGTGCTAAGTTATGTTCAGTTAGACACGTACACATAATCAAGATATATATATAACAATCTGTAACAATGCAATACTATCATATATTTAAAAAAAAATACTCACATTATTGTTTTTCTTTCTTCATTCATTCATGAAATCTCATCCTGTCTGTAAATCCAGTCTCTTGTTTGCAAACAAATCCATGGTGAAATGAAGGAACAAGTGCAATGTCTTCCCCACGTGTGCTGGATATTCTTAAAAAATAAAGTTCATCCATGCATTCATAATATTGGAATCTGAATTAATCTTATGTGGCATGTTTATTGCTGCCTTCGAAGTTCAATCGGGTTTAGCTCTATATAGGACGTGTCAGTCGGGCTACAGAATCAGGCGTTGTTCTTCTTTTGAGGCAGTGTTTCACCACACACTGACGTCACAGCCTGGCATATTCTGAGATTGATCGTTTGCTGAGCCTGGTGTCAATAAAAGCTTTTCTTTGACTAACAAGGAAGTTTTCAGCTCTGTAATATAAGAATATCCTGTAAGTTTCAATGACCTTATATATATATAAATCTTAAGGGAATGTTGATGAAAACCACAAGTATCAGCTTGTTTGAGCTATATGCTGTAATGCTATTGTGCTGTGCCCATACTTCTATTTCTGTTGTTTTATAGCAGGGGTGTTCAATCCTGAGTGATGAGTGCAAAATGGCCTGTAGAGTTCAACTCCTTATAAATGTCTTTTAATCCTGAAAACCTTGATTACCTTGGTTCATGTGTGTTCATTTGGGTTGGAGCTAAACACTGCAGGACAGTTGCCCTCCAAGAGCAGGACTGGACAACCCTGCTTTATAGGTTTAATAACTTTACTATAATTTTAAAATGTGGAAAATAATAGTAATACAAAAATAGCAAAGAAAGAGTAGATTTTGTCCAAACATTAGAAGTTACATAAGTTACAAAAGTAACATAAAAGATTTAAATTAAGTAACTTCTTTTCCTTAGGCTGCCAGAAATTGACTCTGCACTGGAGGTTCTGTCTGAGATTTTGCTGCAGCTGAGCAATCAGAAGAGTTCAATAGAAGAAGTGATTCATGCTACTTTTGAGGAACTTCAGAAGACCCTCAATGTACGGAAGAGTGTTCTGCTGATGGAGCTGGAGGTCAACTATGGACTCAAACAGAAGGCTAGTACACTCATCTAGAGGCTATCATTTTTAAAATGACATCATTGGTTCTTATCATATCTTTGCAAAATTTGCTTTGTTTTAAATGTTAAAACAATGTTAAAATAGCCTTGAAGGCCCGATATTATCATGGCAAAGTTATTTTTCATTCTTCGCTTTAAATACCTGAGCAGCACTATACTGTTATCAAACATCTCCACACGTCGATGCGAAATTACCCCAAAAAATTATGTTTTAAAATGTTACATTTTTCTGCTTCATCGGAGTGGGATGACACTTGGTGACTTTTGTCGCATTAGCTATGTGAACACAGAAAAAAAAACATTTGCATATGTTAAAGGGTTAACAAAAAAAGTCACACTTGGCTCCTTCACGGTCAAAAATGGTACTTGGGAAATTAATGGGAAATACGAAATGAATGGTAAAACTCAGAGAATCTTTTAGTGATAGAAACTACAAATCAGCCACTGTGCAGAAAAGTGTACACACACACACACACACACACACACACACACACACACACACACATGTTGTGTTTCCATGTTTTATGGGGACATTCCATAGGCGTAATGCATTTTATACTATGACATATATATATTTTACCTATAACTGTTCTCCTTATCTATCGACCCCCAAAACCAAACCCTGCCTTCATCCCAGAAATGTCTGATCTCCTCACAACACTCTGTACCTCATGTCGTCCCGCTGCTGATTTTCTTCAGCTGCTAGATTCCATCAACCTACGACAACACGTAGATGTCCCCACACATTGCAGGGGACACACACTTGATCTGGTCATCTCTAACTCCGCCCCCATCAGCAACCTACAGGTTTACAATCTTGGTGTTTCAGATCACATAGTCGTGTCAATGGAGCTGTCCCCCAAACATTAATGCAGATGCCCTGACCCTGGACCTTCAACTTCTCTCCTCTGCCTCTACTGACTTCCCTTCTGTTGATGACTCCGTGGACTTCTACAACCAGTCCCTGAGCAATCTCCTGGACCTCCACGCCCCCTTAACATCCAGGTCAGTCTCATTCTTGCGCTCAACACCCTGGTACACCTGCGAACTGCGAAAGATGAAGGCGACTGGGCGTGTCCTTGAGTGTCGGCTCAAGGCCTCTGGATTGACTGTCCACAAACAGGCATACAGGGAATATAGGAGGGAGTATGCAGAAGCACTGAGGGATGCAAGTTCCACGTTTTATTCCAACATCATCAACAACAGCCCTGGTGACTCCAAGCAACTTTTTTCTACAGTAAATAATCTTCTCAAACCCCCCTCACCCTCCCACTCTGAGATCACCGAAGAGAGATGCAACATGCACATCACTTTCTTTAAGGAAAAAGTTAACACCATCCACTCTCACCTCTCCACCACTGCGGTCCTGCACCTCCCAACTGCTGACCCACCGCTTGAGATTGTACTGTCGCTCTGCACCTTCTCCGAAGCTACACAGGAGGAAGTAGAGGACAAATTTCAGTCTGGTTTCTTCCCTGGTCATAACACAGAAACAGCCTTGGTCAGAGTCACCAATGACCTCCTGATGGCAGCAGATACTGGTTCCCCATCACCACTCATCCTCCTGGACCTTACAGCTGCTTTTGATACGGTAGACCACAACATCCTTCTCCACCATCTGCAATACACCATTGGACTCTCAGAAAATGCTCACAACTGGTTTACCTCCTACCTGACCGACAGAACTGAGCATGTCGCCCTGGGCAAAGCCAAGTCACACACCCACAACGTCACCTGCGGTGTTCCTCAGGGCTCTGTGCTGGGCCCCACCCTCTTTTCCCTCTACATGCTCCCCCTTGGCAATATCATTAGCAGACATGGCATAGCATTTCACTGCTATGCGGATGACACACAGCTCTACCTCAAGACAACCCCCACCTCTTCTGCTCCTCTGCCAACTTCTACACTGACTAACTGCCTGGAGGAGATAGAGGCATGGATGAAGCTCAACTTTCTTCAGCTCAACAGTTCCAAAACGGAGGCCATCCTGGTTGGTACACCACATCAGCTCCGCTCTTCCACCATCACCAATATCACTTTCTCTGGCCAAACCATCTCCCTCTCCACATCTGTTACCTCTCCACATCTGTTACCAACTTGGGTGTTAAAATGGACCAACAGCTCACCTTTTACACCCACATCAAACACCTGTGTAAGACATCATTTTACCACCTCAAGAACATCGCCAAACTCCGTCAAACACTCACCCTACCAGATGCAGAGAAGCTCGTCCATGCCTTTGTCTCCTCCAGGCTGGACTACTGTAATACACTCCACATCGGGATCTCTGGCAGGAGCATCCAGAGACTCCAGTACATACAGAACAGAGCTGCCAGGATCCTGATGAGGGTGCGCAAGCATGACCAAATCACCACCATTCTGAAATCCCTACACTGGCTCCCTGTCCCACTCAGAATTGAGTACAAGGTCTCCCTCCTCACTCACCAGTGCATTCATGGACATGCCCCACTTCACCTACAGGAAATCCTCACCCCTTTCAGACCTCCTCACACACCCGGTCTGCAACCTCACTCACCATCCAAACCCCCAGAACCAAGATTTGCAGCATGGGTGATAGGCCTTTTGCTTCTGCTGCCCCCAGGCTATGGAACGCCTTCCCTGACCACCTGAGGGCCCCACAGACTACAGATGTTTTTTTAAAAAAACTTAAAAACATATCTTTTTAAAAAAGCATACAACTGACATGTACAATTTACTTTTTAATTTCTTAAACTTAATTTTAATTCTTGACCCTGTAGCACTTTGAGATTGTTCTAAATGTAAAGTGCAATATAAATAAGATTTATTATTATTATTATTATTATTATTATTATTATTATTATTATTATTATTATACTGTACAAACCGTATTTTCTATCCCCTACACTGCCCCTGCCCCTAAACCTACCCATCACAGGAGACATGCTGCATTTTACATTTTCAAAAAACATCACTCAGTGTGAATTATAAGATGTTTTCCTCATGGGGACCAAAAAATGTCCCCACAAGGACAAGGATTTTGGATATTGCATCTTTGTGGGGACATTTTGTCCCCATACCGTATGGATTACCAGTTCACACACACACACACACACACACACACACACACACACACACACACACACACACACACACACACACACACACACACACACACACACACACACACACACACACACACACACACACACACACACACACACACCAGTAAGTCTGCATCAGAGTAAAACTGCATTTATTGAATGAATCTAAATAAAATACCAATTAATTGTAAAATGTTTGTAGAGTAACAAAAATGCCTTCCATATGTTCCCTTTCTAACAATTTTAATGTTTGATTGTAGTCATAGTTCAAAACCTGATAATTATCTAACAAAAATGTCTAAACCTTGACAAAAAAGAGTTTTTAGAATGTATATCTAAATGCAAAAATAAATAATTAAATTATGTCTAAAAAAAAAAACAAGAATAAGCCTCTTATAGAGGGACTTATTTTTAACACCTCCAGATGGCACTATTCTCACTTAAAAAAATAATTTAAAAGGCCTTCACTTTATTTTAATGTAAAATATTGCATTTATAAAAAAATAATTATAACGAATTATAAAAAATAGCTCAAATATCTATAATACAATCCCCTTAAAATTCTAGATAATAATCAAAAAAAGATTATTGAACAAAAATATATTACATTGATTTTCCTGGAAAAAAAATATTACATTTCAAGGATTCAGTCACATTTGACCAAGAAGGAGCCAAGTGTGACTTCTAAATGAAGAGGGCCAGAGGGTTAAAGCAAGTAGCTCTACAGTATTGACCATGAAAAACACTGTCGCTTTTAGTTAGAATCAAAACTTTAATTTCTAAAGCAGTTCTCCTGTGTGTTCATGTTTTACTCATGTCTGGCCTCAACAAAACCTGAACAAAAGAAATTAACTGGAGAAGATTTCCACATCAAAGAAGGCACAGCCACAGATCTCACCTACTGTATTTATTACATAATCGCCATGGACCAATGGTAGTTTGAAGCTGTTTATTAGCAGGAGCCAACTTAACTGGAAGGTTCGCTTTGGGCAGCTGTTTCAAACTCCTGAAACAAACAACAAAAAAAAACGTTGTTTTGGTCTGATCTTGAATTATATCGTTCTACACAGTTTCAGAATATTTCTTCAGTTACAGTATCACCATATTCAGATTTCCCTGCTCAATATTGAATACCTGCCTCTTTCTTATAAAGTGGGCAGATCTTGACCCAAATAAGCTGCCTAGTAGGATAGACTTGTTTATTCTCTGCACTGTCATTTTGCACCCATGCGAGATATTGGCCCCTCCCATATCAATCACTGTCTTGCTGTGGTGAATGATTAAACAAATTAATAACTCTGCACATGCTTCTGTGTGGGCCTGACATCAGTCCTGGCAGCTGGCAGTGTGTCACATGGGAATGATTCATCTGGAAGAACCAGACCAACTACAGTCAGCCTTTAAACACGAAGTAAACAAAGGCAGCACAGTTAGCCGCTAGCAGGCACAGATAGTTTGGGGCATTGCAATGGAAGAGGACTGTGATAAACAAGTTGAGGTGAGGTAAGAACATTTTTGTGTCGTTTACTTTAGTTTTAGAATCAAACTGTGTCAAGTTTTTCCTCATTTGATATTCTTTTATGACCGTTGTATTTTATATGACTGAACATGATGGCTTTATCAAAGCATGGATCTGTCAGCGTTGAGTACATGTGGTCCATGTTAGTCTGACTGATCCACGAGACCTTTCTTTCTTTGATAGAATGGCTTTGTAAGTGCCAGATTTGGTAAATGATTTCCTGTTTTGCATGTCAGGAACTGATGTTCATTTAGAGGTGACTTTTATGATGTCCAGTACATGCTTTTAGCACTGATTAACTGCTAACATCTGTTTGTTTACACAGACAGTGGGGTCCACAAGTGAAAAATGCTTTGTAGTTTTGTCCCCATTTTGCATTTTTGACAGCATGTACTTGATTTTACAAAACCTTATTATCATATTGTCCGGTGTGATTTGCGAATGTTCCAGAGAGAGCATCTTGTGCTTTAATGAAAGCAAAAACATCCAGTCCTCAGCTACAAAGGAGTTAAGATGATCACACAATTGTTGCATTTGATTAGTGATCTAGTAATAATGCAGAATATTAAATATTTCTGCTTAGTTTGCGTCTACCCTTTATATTTTCTAAATCAGACTTTCAATGTGGACTCAGACTTTTGGAACACAATTTATATCATTATCGGTTTGTGTTGTGGGTATGTCTGTGTGGCTGCAGATCTAAATATATGCCATTGCGAACAAACATTTTAGGCTCAGTTGGATTCAGGAATGCTTATTTGTAGCATGTTGGGCCACTGAATGTATATTATTGTACATTTATGTGTATGAATATATAATTAGTGTGTCGTTGCAGGTGTTGCAAGCTCAGCTGGAGTCGTTGCTGCAGGGGCAGGAGGGCATGTGCAGCAGCTGCAGTTTCACCGAGCAGGCTCTTAATCACGGCTCGGAAGCTGAGGTCCTATTGGTCAAGAAGCAGATGAGCGAGCGTCTTGATGAGCTGGCCAGTCAGGAGCTCCCACTTCGGCCAGAGGAGAACAACCAGCTGGACTTCTTGGTGGAGATCGATGGTCTTCGCAAATCCATCCACAACCTCGGTGCTATAGTAACCACCAATGCTGTAGCCGCAGAAACTGTTGCCACCGGCGAAGGGCTGAGGCACTGCATCGTGGGGCAGCTAACCTCTGTGACCATAACAACAAAAGACAGAGACGGTGGACTGTGCCGGACAGGAAATGCTCTGCTCATAGCTGATCTTTCTGCCTCTGATGGCACCATAGTAGGGGAAGGCGAAGTCACAGATCATAAAAATGGCACTTATGAGTTTGTATACAGGGCCCCGTGTGAGGGCCGCTTTACGCTCTCGCTGAAGCTCTATGATCAGCATATTAAAGGCAGCCCATTCAGCATACGTGCCAACAAAATGACAGACATCTCCCTGACTGCAGACGGAGGAAAGAAACGTCTCAAATCTCCAGGAAGCAGCCATGTGAAACAGCGTGCCATCAAGCGCCCTGCCAGCATGTACAGCACCGGCAAACGGAAAGAAAACCCAATTGAAGATGACCTCATGTTCCGAATTGGTATGATGACTTGCCTTTTGTCTGAAACCTGTCCTAACAGATTGCATAAGAAATGAACACTTCTACAGTCAGGTCGCTGTAAAAGGGGATTGCTTTTATTAGCGAAAACATGATAGTTTGATCAAAGTGTAAAGAGGAACAAAAGCTTTTATATTTGTAAAAAAAAGAAAAAAAACAACAACAAAAACAATGTAACCTACACTCACTCTCTTATTACACATTACTTTTGCTGAGAAAAGTATCTCTTTGTTATAGAGCAATAGCTTTTAAATTTCCAGATGTTTTGTGGATCTAATGATAAGTGTGTGTCCATATATTATAAATCTATACATAAGAAAGCAATTGAACATCCAATGTTGGCAGATGATGAACAATAAAGAAGTATCATCCGTTCTGGATGAATGTCCTTAGGAAGACAAAATTTCAAGAATCCAGCTTTTATTTCATCCTGAATGAAAAATGTAATGTCTATCCATCCATCCATATTTTATTTAATTTCTATCTGGACCACTATCGTCAAAGATGATTGAATGACTATTTAGCATAAAGTTTGGAATGGCGGTAAGGTTCTGTTCTGGGCAAGAGCTCCCTGCACATCCATGCAGCCTGACATGGATAAGAGCAGGGAGAGCAGCAATAACCCCTCTTAGGGTAACAGAACAGAACCAACATAAAGTATTGCAGATATCATTAATGTTGATATTTAATGTACAAAATAATTCAGGAATTTAGTCTGATTTGAGGGGAATTAGAATACCAGATCCTGACTGACAAGAGGAGGAGCTGGAGGTGGAGGAGGATAAATGAGCTCCGGAGAATGCAATAGCTGCTGATAGTACTGAAGGAGCTTATATATGTATGTATGCGGTGATAGACGTCATATTCCTATAGGTAGACGTGATCAGCTGACAGACAGGTGAAGCGAGTTAGACTAACGTGACCTGCCAGAACTGACACTAACGCTTGATTTTATTTGATTTTTGTCCCAAAGGAACAAAAGGCAGAAATAAGGGCGAGTTCACCAATCTGCAGGGAGTTGCTGCTTCTTCTGTTGGCAAGGTCCTGATAGCAGACAGTAACAATCAGTGTGTTCAGGTAAAGAATTCTACACCTGTCTA
Organism: Gobiocypris rarus; assembly: GCA_023029165.1. Taxonomy (NCBI): domain Eukaryota; kingdom Metazoa; phylum Chordata; class Actinopteri; order Cypriniformes; family Gobionidae; genus Gobiocypris; species Gobiocypris rarus. The sequence continues at coordinate 22,972,535 of CM040914.1, read as the reverse complement.
TTTTTACTACCATACTGTTGACTGCTTAATGCCTTTTTCATTTGAATGAAAGAAACATTTAGATTTATAAGGAAGTAAGTGTCTAACTTAGTTTTTTTAAGATGTGTAAATTGTTTAATTTGTAGATATTTTCAAATGATGGACAATTTAAGAGTCGCTTTGGAGTGAGGGGCCGATCACCAGGACAACTTCAACGGCCAACTGGTGTCGCTGTGCACCCCAATGGTGACATCATCATTGCTGACTATGATAACAAATGGGTCAGCATTTTCTCCAGTGATGGCAAGTTTAAGGTATCTGCATCTGCTTTTTATTAAATTGGTTTTATTAAAGAAAATGTTAACTTTTAAGAATGTATGGTAAACAGAATTTTACCAAATATTTGTTAGTATCAGAAATCTTTGCTATTGTCATGTTTTTTATAAATACACATAAAAAAGGAACATTTTTCAGGAAGTTGAATTTTTACACTTTCTTCTGTCTTTTTTCAGACTAAAATTGGCTCAGGGAAGCTCATGGGTCCTAAGGGTGTATCGGTTGATAGAAATGGCCACATCATTGTGGTTGACAATAAATCTTGCTGCGTCTTCATTTTCCAGCCTAATGGGAAACTTGTCTCCAAGTTTGGCAACCGAGGCAACAGTGACAAGCAATTTGCAGGTACTTACCTCGGTCTTACTTGCACTTATTTAGCCTTCACATGCTATCCTAATTATTGGAAGTTTTCTAGTCAGAAATTAGACATGAATGGCCTCGTAAAACTAATTTTGATTCCTAAGTTTAAGAATTGGGCAGGCGATAAACTTTAAACATGGCCAAGGAGAGAACCAATGCTGTGACTAAGTTTCATTCGTTTTTTTTCCATAACATCCATATAGCTTTATTTTGCCATTATAGCCATTCAATGCATATTGTATGTATTTTACTCAGTGAAAACAGCATTTATTTGAAAGCAAACCCCTGAATCTAGATAGCAAGATGAATGTTTATGTGCTGATGCTACATACATTTTAGTTTTAATAAGATTTCTCTAATAGGCAATATTTGGCGTCTTCCACGATTCCTATTCTTTCTGATAAAACAGCACTTTAACACAACACAGTCATAATTATGACTTCAGAAGTATGAATTTGAAAATTTCAGATAACACATGAAGGCAGCATTAATCTAACGTCCAAGTGCTTGCTGAAATTGCTTCAGCCTTCAGCTTATACAGTATCTAAAACAGTGTTTTCACTAGCTTATTTTTCAACCAAAAGGAAAAGCCAGCCATGTATCATAAATGTTATGGTCATTATGTAACTGGGCACTTTTATGGGACACTTAAAAAGATTAGGAGAGATTTTATAAAAAACAACAGTGACTAGTAGACCACTGGGATGAGGGAATTAGTTTACCAAAAGTTTAACTCTTTTTCTTTCCTTTCCATAGGTCCCCACTTTGCAGCAGTGAATCAAAATAATGAAATCATTGTGACAGATTTTCATAATCATTCTGTAAAGGTAAAATATCGAACTAACAATATTGGAATTTAAATTAATAATATGCACCAATCAGGCATAACATTATGACAGGTGAAGTGAATAACACTGATTATCTCTTCATCATGGCACCTGTTAGAGAGTGGGATTTATTAGGCAGCAAGTGAACATTTTGTCCTCAAAGGTGATGTGATAGAATCAGGAAAAATGGGCAAGCGTAAGGATGAGCGAGTTTGACAAGGGCCAAATTGTGATGGCTAGATGACATGGTCAGAGCATCTCCAAAACTGCAGCTCTTGTGGGGTGTTCCCGGTCTGCAGTGGTCAGTATCTATCAAAAATGGTCCAGGGAAGGAACAGTGGTGAACCCGCGACAGGGTCATGGGGGTCAAGGCTCATTGATGTACGTGGGGAGCGAAGACTGGCCCGCGTGGTCCGATCAAACAGATAAGCTACTATAGCTCAAATTGCTCAAGATGCTGGTTCTGATAGAAAGGTGTCAGAATACACAGTGCATTGCAGTTTGTTGCGTATGGAGCTGCATAGCCCAGACCAGTCAGGGTGCCCATGCTGACCCCTAAGCATTGTTGCAGACCATGTACACCCTTTCATGGAAATGGTATTCCCTGGTGGCTGTGGTCTCTTTCAGCAGGATAATGCGGCCTGCCACAAAGTAAGCAAACAACAAGCTTGAGGTGTTGACTTGCCCTCAAAATCAACCCAGATCTCAATCCAATCGAGCATCTGTGGGATGTGCTGAACAAACAAGTCCGATCCATGGAGGCCCCACCCCGCAACTTATAGGACTTAAAGGATCTGCTGCAAACATCTTGGTGCCAGATACCACAGCACACCTTCAGGGGTATTGTCTCTAGTGGAGCCCATGCCTCGATGGGTCAGGGCTGTTTTGGCAGCAAAAGGGGGACCAACACAATATTAGGTCATAATGTTATGCCTGATCGGTGTATTGCCATGTTAAGTTAGACACCAATTAAGTTAGTCTTAATTAAGTTGTTACCATTGTGGTTACTTTTTGAAAAACAGCTCACTCATACCTGTTAAAAGTCATTGAAAAACATAATTCTTTTTAAATATTGATGTGTTAATGCAGATCAAATTGTGTCATCAAATTGCAGGTGTTCAGTCCAGAGGGGGAGTTTCTACTGAAGTTTGGGTCGAATGGAGAAGGAAATGGGCAGTTTAATGCACCAACAGGTGTGGCAGTAGATGCCAATGGCAATATTATAGTGGCTGACTGGGGCAACAGTAGGATACAGGTAACGTTGGCTTATACCACCTGAATATTTCACAAAATATTTTTGATTCACCTAAAACTTTTTGTTGGGGCTACCAAAGTAAACACATCAACTTGTGAGATTATTCAAATATGCTGAACAGTGTGATGGCTGGCTGTATACATATATTTTAGCCATGTAAGGTAAAAGATCTTTTTATCATCCATCTGTGGAACTCCAGGTGTTTGACAGCAGTGGATCCTTCTTGTCCTATATCAACACCTCTGCAGACCCTCTGTATGGCCCGCAAGGACTGGCTCTCACCTCGGATGGCCACGTTGTGGTGGCAGACTCTGGGAACCACTGTTTCAAAGTATACCGTTATCTTCAATAGCACTTATTCCTTAAAGCTGCCGCCCTCGTGCCAAATGGGACCCTCATATTGCATTGAAATTGTCGTCAGCCTCGTTTGTGGCACCCTCACCTTGGAGAGAACTACAAACTGAAGGAAATGAGATTCTGTACCTTGATCATAAAGGTCTGCAAACCTAAAAACATTGGTTTAGAAATTTTACTCTTTTACTCTTTTTTTACCTTGTGTTGATTTAAATCCATATTCATTTCCTTTTTTTCCATTGAACATGAAAGGCATTTTTTAAAGTATAGGCCATTCTTGTGTGCTTTAATAAATTGCATCTATAAAAATGTGCTCTATATTCCAAGCCATACAAAAAAAAGCAATGAGGAACAGACCGAAATTTGTTATTCATTGAAAAATACCCATTCCACTGTAATCCATTCCATATTTTGTGCTCCATGAAAGAAAGTCACAATGATTTGGAACAACACGAGGGTGAGTAAATGAGAACAGAAATGTCATTTTTGATCGAAACTGGCCCTTTAAGAATGAAACTGTATAGATTCAGGTTATGCTGTTCTTCATTTTTGACTCAGAAACTGCTATACGTTAGGGGAAGGGTCCATGTTTCTACTGCAAGAATCCGAATGTTCTTGTTTCAACACTCAGCAGATTAAAAAGGGAACTCTTCAAATAACTGGCATGTTTAAGAATGCAAGTAATGCAATTCCAAACTGCTATTCAATTTTATATATCTAAACATTAAACAAAACAAAAATAATTCACTATGGTGGGCCAGTATCAGCAATATTTGGCCGGAGTTATGTTTGAAAGAGATGCCAGGAATATTTATAACTTATACCACAATATATGTGCTTCTCTGATCATGCCTGTGATGTGCACAACTGTGGTTGGTACAGTGTTTGTATAATGTAATTACGGTACATCTCTGTAATCACTAACTCATAATATGCAAGAAACAAATCATTTGATATGTTGTTTAGATAAACAAAACGACATTTTTAATATCACTGCACTGTTGAATTAAAAATCTGCCATTTCATTTATAAAAGATGCGAAATAATTTCTCTTGTTAATTCAAGCCATTCAGAGAATTGATTAGAAAACAATCAGTGATGTATCACATGCACAACTCACTCAATGCACCTTGTGATTTAGCAACACAAAAAACATGTATAGTGCTAATATTAAAGGATCCCATGTTCAACGTTTATCAGAAGACGTATTAATTAGTGATCATGTGTTGTGCGAGTGGTTATTTTGTGTTGTTAACAAATCATGTTCACACTCGACGCTTAAACTGAAAAAGTGTTATGAATTCTTTTCAAGTGTACTCATGCCAAACAGATAAATGGAGAAAGTAAATCTTCCTGGTCTCACTGTATGTCTGTTCTTCAGTCTTGTTGTCATACACATTGAACTAGTGCTGAAAAAAACAATATATAATTAATTAAAGCTGCGAGCAGCGATAACGGTCCCAAGCCGGTGGCAACGCCACCCCGGTGGCATCAGGGCAACTGTGCACGACAGGCAATATGCATTTAAACAGGAGAACATTTTAAAAACGCTTGAATATGTCACATTTACCGCAGCAGCAGGTGCCACTATGACCACAAGGCACACCTATGATGTCATTTAAATATAGATTCATTTTAATGTCATAGGATATAATCTTCTGGACGTGTGTCGAGTTTCATGCAATTTCAATTATGCTAAGAGTCTCCAAAACACCCCAAAAGATTGTTTAACTTTGACATGTTGCCATGGCAACAGTATTTAAAGTATCAGGAATCCATCCGTTTGTCAAGTTTTCACATTAAACTGATGAAGTTTGAAGTAAATCGTGTTAAAATAATTCAAAACATTTTTGAAAGTGACACACTTCTTGCTGCCAGTTGGTGGCGCTATAACTTTGACTGAGTATTGGGATGTAGATGTCTTCAGGCCCGGACTCTTATCAAACATGTGAAGTTTGGGGCAGATTGGACATTGTATGCCTGAGTTGTATGCCAACATCTCTGATGTGTGTGTCGAGTTTCATGCAACTTCAAGCATACTAAGATTTTTAATTTTAACACGTTGCCATGGCAACAGTATTTCAAATATCAGGAATCCATTCATATGTCTATATCTGCCATGTTTTGACATTATAATGATGAAGTTTTAAGTAAATTGGGTGAAAATAAGATGGTGATTCAAGGCATTTTTGAAAGTGACACACTTCCTGCTGCTAGTTGGTGGCGCTATAACTTTGACTCACAAAAGTCATAACCATGTGATCGGCCTCTTACAACGAACACACAGTTGAAGCTTCATCCAGATCGGTCAATGTTTGCAGAAGTTTTAACACACTTCCTGTTTCCCTTTTCTCGCCATAAATTTGTCTCCTCGCCACGGCCAAACCTTTTGAGATATCCAAATGCCGCTGGAAATGTAGCATCCTCAATGCCTTGACCTCATGCTGACTGAGTTTGGCGCTGATCGGGTGAATCGCCTAGGAGGAGTATATCAAATTCCAGAGCATGCGTTTTCCGTACAACCCATAATAGCTCACTTCCTGTTGGGATCACGCATAACTTAGAGCACGAAAGTTGAAAGTAGATGAGATCTACATGTGTACTGAGTTTCATACATATATGTGCAAGTGTGTTTGAAACATGGACAAAGTTTTCAGACCCCACTTAAGGGGGCGCTGTCGAGCTCCCCTGCCACGCCCGGGTACCAGCTTTGGCCCGGCCCTGATGGCCGCGCATTCCGACATATGTGTAAAGTTTCCAGAGTTTTTGAGCATGTTAAGGGACCCAAAAGTGCCAAAAACCTTGAAAGAATAATAATAATAATAATAATCCTTAGAAGAACAACAACTTTTGTAGCATAGCAATAAAGCTTGAAACCTTGAAACTCCTTTGCTGTGTTAACTTTATGCTTGATTGGCATAAAACACCAATTATGCTTTTGTTTTCGCACCACATTCAGGTGATCAGTTATATTGTAATATTTGCACAGCACATGAATAAACATTTCATTATTTGAGATGTTCTGAATATATAGAACCTCAGATGGAAACAGAAGACAGTTGCAAAGTGGACCATCAAAAATAAAGTGTAACCTTACTATGTCAACTAACTCTCAGAGTACTAGCTGAGTATTAGTACACTGTTAGGGGTAGGGCTTGGGTTAGTAGTAGAATCAGCGGTACTTATAATTACTAGAATGTCTTAAGTGGACCATCGAAATAAAGTATTACCCATCATAAACCCTTGCAGCTTCACTGTGTTCTTACGAAGTGGACTCAATTGGACAACTGCAGTTGTTTATGAGCACACTGTAAACCCTAATGCTCAAAATAATAAGTAGAGCCAACTCTAATTAAACAAATTAACTTTTGAGTATTTAGAACTTTCTTTTTCTTTTGAGTTCTAAAACTGACACGTTTTAAAGGGGTACTTCAGCGCTGGGAATGAATCTGTACTTAAACTGGGTCATCAATGTAGTAGAAATGTGAAATTATTTTTGAATTTGGTGCCTTTTTAGACTGAGAAAACAAAGAAAATGAATGTTTGTCTCATGGGGATGAAAGACAACAATTCCCAGAATACACTTCGCTGCCCTCCTACTCTAGGCATGGCTACTGGCTGGATCACTTGCCCACCGCGTTCGTTTTCATAAAATCAGTTCAGTTAGAGACACTACAATTAAAAACTGAACTTGTCCAACATAATGTGCGCTGATTGAGTGTCACGACCGTCATGGCACAAACGCAGCAGGAGTCGGATTACATTCATCACATGGGCTGAGGTAACGTTAATCGTGGGACATACATTCAGTTCATTTTCAGTTCATGTTTTAGGAAGCTTAACTTTCATAGGAAGTTAATTTGAAAAGTTGAAACACTCACTTTGCTCTCCACCGCTCCGTTTACATGAATCTCCGCAGCTCCCCGAGCCGAGTGCTGTGAGTGCGATGTTGAAAACATGTGGAAATAGCGCCTCCTGCAGGCTGTAGTCTTTAGCATCTGGCCAAAAACTCCTCCTGTTGTGTCGATTTTTTTTCATGGTGACAAGTGGAACATGAGATTAGTTTGAGAATAGATATATGTTAAATGTCTTATATTGCTGTCCTCATTCAGCAAGTGCTATGCTAATGCTACCAAAGCATTTTGTAACCAATTAGCAAGATGGCATTTATTGAATTAGCTAAAGCTAGTCAAGTTTCCACAACTAAAAACTCCCACTTTAAGTTAGCTTACTCAAATATTTCAAGTTCAGAGCGATTAAAATGTATGATTACAAAATAAAAATCTGCAAGTTCTGCTTACTTAAACGTGTGAATACAAACTAAAATTTTGCCAACTTATTTGGGTTTACAGTGCATTACTTCCCACCAAGAACACCTCCCGAGTCCTTCTACAATTAAGGCTACATTTCCTGTCCATTGATATTTTTTTTCCTAACAGATTTCTTTAGAAAATTATATTTTATCCATGTAGGGGAAGCATATTATAATCTAACAAATATTTTTAATGTTTTAGCTTGAAATTCCCCTCATGTCCTTTAAATGTCCATTTTTGAAGTGCGTGGACCTCAGGTTTTATATAAGGAATAAAATTGTTAAAAGTCACCATTATCTAGATTAGATTAATTTCAATTTTTTTCTTGATAATTTTCTTTTTTTTTTAAATAAGGAAATATTTGATTTTGTTCAATGTCTGCAAAATCTGTCAACTAGAGCGAGTGCAGAATTATTAGGCAAATGAGTATTTTGACCACATCATCCTCGTTATGCATGTTGTCTTACTCCAAGCTGTATAGGCTGGAAAGCCTACTACCAATTAAGCATATTAGGTGATGTGCATCTCTGTAATGAGAAGGGGTGTGGTCTAATGACATCAACACCCTATATCAGGTGTGCATAATTATTAGGCAACTTCCTTTCCTTTGGCAAAATGGGTCAAAAGAAGGACTTGACAGGCTTAGAAAAGTCTTAGAAAAATAGCCAAGCTTCTGAAGCGTGATCATCGAACAATCAAGCGTTTCATTCAAAATAGTCAACAGGGTCGCAAGAAGCGTGTGGAAAAACCAAGGTGCAAAATAACTGCCCGTGAACTGAGAAAAGTCAAGCGTGCAGCTGCCAAGATGCCACTTGCCACCAGTTTGGCCATATTTCAGAGCTGCAACATCACTGGAGTGCCCAAAAGCACAAGGTGTGCAATACTCAGAGACATGGCCAAGGTAAGAAAGGCAGAAAGTCGACCACCACTGAACAAGACACACAAGCTGAAACGTCAAGACTGGGCCAAGAAATATCTCAAGACTGATTTTTCTAAGGTTTTATGGACTGATGAAATGAGAGTGAGTCTTGATGGGCCAGATGGATGGGCCCGTGGCTGGATTGGTAAAGGGCAGAGAGCTCCAGTCCGACTCAGACGCCAGCAAGGTGGAGGTGGAGTACTGGTTTGGGCTGGTATAATCAAAGATGAGCTTGTGGGGCCTTTCCGGGTTGAGGATGGAGTCAAGCTCAACTCCCAGTCCTACTGCCAGTTTCTGGAAGACACCTTCTTCAAGCAGTGGTACAGGAAGAAGTCTGCATCCTTCAAGAAAAACATGATTTTCATGCAGGACAATGCTCCATCACACGCCCAAGTACTCCACAGCGTGGCTGGCAAGAAAGGGTATAAAAGAAGAAAATCTAATGATATGGCCTCCTTGTTCACCTGATCTGAACCCCATTGAGAACCTGTGGTCCATCATCAAATGTGCAATTTACATGGAGGGAAAACAGTACACCTCTCTGAACAGTGTCTGGGAGGCTGTGGTTGCTGCTGCACGCAATGTTGATGGTGAACAGATCAAAACACTGACAGAATCCATGGATGGCAGGCTTTTGAGTGTCCTTGCAAAGAAAGGTGGCTATATTGGTCACTGATTTGTTTTTGTTTGGTTTTTGAATGTCAGAAATGTATATTTGTGAATGTTGAGATGTTATATTGGTTTCACTGGTAAAAAATAAATAATTGAAATGGGTATAAATTAGTTTTTTGTTAAGTTGCCTAATAATTATGCACAGTAATAGTCACCTGCACACACAGATACCCCCCTAAAATAGCTAAAACTAAAAACTACTTCCTAATAAACTACAAAAATATTCAGCTTTGATATTAATGAGTTTTGTGTTCATTGAGAACATGGTTGTTGTTCAATAATAAAATTAATCCTCAAAAATACAACTTGCCTAATAATTCTGCACTCCCTGTATGTATACTCTACATCATGATCCGAGTAGCATGTTAGAGTTTAAACAAATGTTATAAAGTTAAGTTAAATTAAGTTATTAAATTACCTTAAAGTAATTCACAACACACAGTCAAATACAAAACTTTTTTTATTTTATTTTCAATGGTCAAACTTGCAAAACATCTAGAAAAATATACAACAAAATGCTGAACCTTACCACAACAACAAACATAAAAGAAAGAAGAATATTCACATTTTCCCCCATTAGAGATAAAAGCACATTCTTTTTTTCCTCGTTATTCAAAAGCACCATTTCCTCACATATCCCCACAGTAGCCTGAATCGTTGGAGAGCTGAGAGTTGGAGCTCCGGTTTGAAGAGGAGTTCCATATGTCCAAATTCATGTGTGGTCCAAAGGGATTGAAGCTGGAGTACTGTTTTCCCGGGCAGGCGCCACCTGGTTCACGGTTGAAGGGTGCGACGGGTGCAACGGGTGAGATGGGCGAGTGGGGTGAGACAGGAGCAGAGCGCTCTGGGTGGAAGTGGTTCTGGTAAGGCTCGCTTTGAGGTGTCCAGATAGAGCCGAAAAGACTTGACATGGGTGACAGACTTCTGGTTCCTGAAAAGTATGGCTGGAAAAGAAATATAAGGGAAAATTGCAAGTCTTTGAGCATTGCTTTAATTTTGAATGAATGACTGAATGAAGAGCTATTTATATAATGCTTTTTCATATGTACTACTGTACACTCAAAGTGCTTTACAATCATTTCATGGGTTCTCTCCTCAACCACCAACAGTGTGCAGGATCCACATGTATGATGTGATGGCAGCCACAGAACAACAGTGCGAGTGTGCTCACCACACACCGGCTATAGGTGGAGAGGAGAGAGAGTGATCGAGCCAATTCAAAGGATTGAGATTATTAGGAGGCCATGATCGATCAGGGCCTACTGAGAGAATTTGGCCTGGACGCCGGGCTTTACACTCCTACTCATTTACGAGTCGTGCCATGGCATTTTTAAATAACGACAGACAGATAGTCACAACCTCGGTTAAACATCTCATCCGAAGGGCGGTGCGTGTTACAGTATAGTATCCACGTCACTATAGTGGCGCACAGACCACAAGCCACATGTATCAAAAGGTGGTTGCGCTGCGAGTTAAAAGTAGGGCCGGGACTTTAACGCGTTAATTAAGATTAATTAATTGCGTGACTTTAACGCGTTAATTAAGATTAATTACGCAAAAATTGATAACAATTTTAACTTATTTTTGCACCGCGGAACGTTTTTTAATGAATGAGTTTCGTCGGACCGTTTATACTGGAACACCAACTAGCGTTCTTGACTTCTGAACACAACAAACCACAGTGAACATGAACGAAGAAGCTGACGAGACTGCTTTGCTTGGCAAATTTTGTTTTAAAAAACGAAAGGATGGAAGCGTCGACAAGAGCATGGTTGTGTGGAAGCTATGCAAAAGGAATTTGCGTATCGAGCCTCAAATATCACCTCAACGCAAAACGCTGGACATAAATAAATAAACAAAATTTTGTTGATTAAGCTTATGTATTCAGTCATTATTCAATGGTATACTAAAAGTCCATGTGAAAAAAATTACTTCTCACTGTTCTCAGGTCAAATATTTATATGCAATTAAAATGCGATTAATTTCGATTAATTAATTACAAAGCCTCTAATTAATTAGATTAATTTTTTTAATCGAGTCCCGGCCCTAGTTAAAAGATAAAGTGTCATGTACTAGTTTAAATGTTAACATGAGACTTTATCTCTTACAACTTCGCAGCTCAACTGCCTTTTGATACACTGTTCGCAGCTGCGCGCTCTTTCTCTCTCTCTCTCGCTCTCTCTGACAACGCAGTGTGTACATTTGAATTCAATAAGGTCCTTTGAGCTGCCTGTTTCAGACAGAGTGAACCGCGGCACTTACACATAAGCAGCTCATGATATGCCATTTTTAGCATCTCAGAACGCCATCTCTGCATGGTTCCAAACCAGAGTGGCAATGTCACTAACCACATCCTACCAGCACGGTTCAGCACGTGCAGAGAATTCCAGACCAAGAACAGTTTGTAATCATGCCATGCCAAATCAAGCTTTGAATGGAAATCAGCCCGACGGTGGGAAAGCTGATTTTGATTATAGTATAAATTTAATTAACTAAGATACTGTTTAAATCTTATGCCTTTAATTTTGTGGCATTTTTTTCCAGTGTTACTGAAAATGGTATTAAGACAAGACACAACAGGCAAAAACATTGTTTTTCATGCATTGGTCAATTTTGAGATTTTGTCCAAATTGACTTGTCAACGTGCTGAACACTTTACAGAGAGGTTTGTTCATATATCATTTACCTGACTTTATACAACATTTACAATATAAGTCAACTAAATGAAACACATTTTGAGCCAAGTTTGGATCTCAATTCTGGAAATGTAAGTAAATTAGTGCATATTTAATTAGTTAAGGCCTCATTTGCATATGAAAACATAACATTTCAGAAATATAATCAATCAACTAGGGATGTATGGGAATATCGGTTACATTTTTCCTTATTCACCTGGGTTGTCTTGCCTCAAATATCAATATTTTTCAAAGCATTGTATCGAGGTTAGAAATTCCAGTATTGTGACAACAGTCCTGCCGTATAAATAATTTTTTGAACGTGCATGACAAAAACGAACACTTCTGTAAATCTCACCTTGCTGCCCACACAACTGCCAGTGTCCCATGTGGAGTTCATGTCATGAGCACCATTCTCTCCCCAGACTGGCTGATGGCTTTGGGTCATGGTTTGGCTTTCATGGCATGGGAATGCATTTTGGTAATTGCCGTTACCTTCACGGACAAAACAAAGAAAATGGTCACTCATCCTTCGATAACTACGTACTACAGTGAGAAATTTCTCAGAGGAGTCAGGAAACCCCTCACCTGTTGGCATGTAGTTCGTCTGATCACTATAGGGATACTGGCTGGGATACTGGCTGGTACACTGGCTGTTCATGTTGTTCCACGGGAAGCTTCATAATATCGACAAATAAGCATTTGAATTTATCAGTGGATGGACATGAATGAAGTCAAAAATAAAATACAAAAGAACTAAGAGCCTGAGACATACCCGTCATATCCTGATGAGGGACTCTGAGGGACAAACGGAAGGGATTCGGTCATGTTGTACCTGAATCCATTGGTCAGGGGAACGGAGGCGGCTGACCATGTCTCTTCAATCACATGAGAGCCAATTACATCTGTGGAAACCAAAATGCAAAATCATATAAATAAAATGTATCATACACTTGACCTATGTATGATCTTACAAACCCGGAATGATCCGCTCTATAAATTTAACATGCGAATGTCCCTCACCGATGTTCTTGTCCACACCTGCAGCTACATCAGCGAAGCTGTGAGGGAGTACAGGGTCAGGACAGACTTCTGGGCTTTGGCATGGTTCTCTGACATATAGATTGTTCATGCTGTGGACAAATGTGTAAATAGATTGTCAATCACTTGTAGATTTCCCTTAATCACTTTAGTTAAAAAAAAAAAAAAAACGCAGTCGTTTCACCTTTGGGTTTTGTAGGTATAGTTCAAGTAACATTCCCGATCTTTTGGATATGGGTTGTACTGGATGTTGTCTCCTAAAAAAAAAAAAAAACACCAAACAGCAATTTGGATTAAAATGTCATTCATAACATTTTCCCTTCAGCAGCTCATTCTGCATTCACACCATGTCGTAATTACTGTAGGCTCGAGATGACAATACGCCACGATCTATTCGGAGCTGTTCACTTCCTTGGATTGGGTTTCTATGGCACCACTATTAACAGCCATATGTTAACCGATGAGTGCATTCACACCAGGACCAGGAGCATCAAGCAAGAGTGTCGCGTGAGCAGCAGTGAAGCAGGGGTATCGGAGCCGCTGTGCTGCTGACGCTCAGTTTAAGTGAAAGCACACTTTTGATGGACAAAACAAATATGATTTCCCACAAAAGTGCCCAAAATGCACAGAATAAGCACATCTAGTGTGTTCTAAGAACTGGAGTATGTCAAAAAAAAAAAAAAAACATTAACAGAGGGGATAAGTTCATATATCATTCACCTGACTTAATACGACATTTACAACGTCAACAAAATGAAAAGAATTTTGAGCCTGGCTTTAGCCATGGTTCGGATCTCTATTCTGGAAATATATGCAAATGAGTACATATTTAATTAGTTAAGGCCTCATTTGCATACTAAAAAATAACATTTCAGAAATGTAATCAATCAACTGGGAAAGAATGAGAATATCAGTTACATGTTTCCCTTAATCGCCTGGGTTGTTTTGCCTCAAATATCGATATTTTTCTAAGTATTGTATCGAAGTTCGAATTTCCAGCATTGCCGTATAAATGATTTTGATTTCCCACAAAATGTGCTCAAAATGCACAGAATAAGCATGTCTAGTGTGTTATAACAAGAACTGGGGTATGTAAGAAAAGAAAATGAATCACAAATATTTATACAAGGTTTACTCATTCAAACTTATTCAGTTTGGGTGAAAGTATACTGTATTATAAAAAAACTATAGTCATAGAACTAGCCAGAAAATATGATATATAAACTTTCTTTTAGATTTTTATGTAATAGGCCTATAGGCTCTAGCACTGCCGAGTTTGCATTGTTTTTTTATCCGTATAGTCTTGTAAACATACTGAAGTATGACTGAAATGGCATGATCGGAGCGGTTTTCTTGGTTGTGTTTGTTGCTTACCATTTACATGCAAATGTTAACAAATTTTCAAGACTATCAAGTTTATAAATGATCAAGTAATAAAAACTAATTGATAGGCTAGTTGTCTTTGTAAAGAAATGCTCACTTATATGTAGCCTAGCCTGCTGTGACGCTGTACAAACGGTTCCATTGTGAATACTCTCCCGCGTCTGCAGCTGCAGTGACGGTGTAGTTACGCTGAAGCTTGCGGTGTGAAACGGTTGTCAATGCCTAAATGATTCTACAGCGGTCACGTGGTACAAGTAGGAGCTCTCCAAAAATTCTCATCCTACAAGCTGTAATTACAAGCTCTACGAGGACATGAACGCTGAAATCTTGAAATTACGGTGATTTTAACATGACGTGAACGCACATTTAGTACAAAAGTGTGTAGTAATTGCATGTGTGTAATCTCTTACTCCTGCAGGGGTGTCTGTTGGGGTCTCTTTCTCCCTCTATGCTGCTGGCACTGCTCCAGCTACCCCAGGAGCCTCGGCTGGCTCTTACACTGCCTGATGAACTGCTTGAATCAGAGCCTGACTCCCACTGCAGACGTCGCTCTGGACACTTGCGCCTCGGTCTGACTAAACACGTGCCTGCGTTTGCGTAAAAAGAATCCATTTAACAAAACTGATGTGAAGAGTTACCTCAGGTCAGTTAACACACACACACACACGCACGCAACGCACGCACAACACTGAAGACTGGAGTAATGATGCTGAAAATTTAGCTTTGCCATCACAGGAATAAATAACATTTTAAAGTAGAATAAAATAGAAAACAATTTTAAATGCAGCCTTGGTGAGCAGAAGAGACTTCTTTCAAAAACATTTTTAAATAATTTAAAACCATTTCATGTTGTCTTCAACAATCATAGTAACATTAGGATGTTCAGGAAAACTGGTATGATGTCATTCACACATACAGCAGTGCGACAGGAACTGCTGCACATCACTTCCTCACCATTGTGTTTGAGAGGGCTGTCTGGGTTGGCTCCTATTTTAGGTAGTTCGGGTTTCATGTTTCGGGTTCTAGCAGCATTGCGTGGAGGTTCTCTTTCACTCTCTGTTACCATGACAACACTGTTTTCAGGAAGACTGTTGGATTGCCAGAATGAAAGAAAATAAATATACCATGATAAACAAATACAGTAGTAGTAGTAAAATCTAACTTAATATTTTATAACGTGTTTTATTTAAGTTTATTTATCAGCTTCACAGGCTACTTCACTGAAGATACAGATTCAACATTCAATAAATACAAACATTTTAATAAAAATTGGAAATATTTCTGGATCCATCTTATCAGTCCTTCAAAAAAACCTTCCGATAAAAACTGGGCAAGCCAAAAATATATATTTACCAGTAAAGGGAGAGCTACAATATTGCCATTTTGATGTCTCAGAGTTCTTCGACTTATTTTTTGATTTGGGTGATTTTAAATGTTTTAATTCTCGTATTTCAAAACATAACTTGGTAGAACTTTACAATAAGGTCCCTTTAGTTAAAGTTAATGAATTAACGAAAAATGTGAAATACAGTTGTTAAAGAATTCATTGATCTTTGTTCAAATTAGTTATTAAAAATAAAGCTGTTAACATTAGTTAATAAACTTGAACTGATATGACCTAACGATGAACAGATGCAACTTTTGATTTCGATAATGTATTAGTAAATGCTAAACATTCACATTAACTAAGATTTAGAAGTATTTTTCATTTTAACAAATGGATTAGAAATTTACAATAAAATTTTTCATTTTATTGTAAAGTTTTATTGCAGTCAATAATTGGTTTAAAATTAAAAAAATCCAATGAATCATGATGTTTTAATGTAGTCTGTTTATAATAAAGGAAACATAGTGTGCCAGTGTTCTGTCGCGTAGGGAAAATTGCTTTGGATTTAATCAAAATCCAGTGAATCACGATTTAAATCAATCGGCTGTCAAGATTTAAAGCTCATCTGTGCACTACAACATTTTCATTGTTTCATCACAGACACGTACCCAGGAATGAGCTCAGCTGCCTTTCTGCGACTCCTGCCTGTGTTTTTCTTTGCTTTGGTGTTGGTGGCAGACACTCCGAGTTCTGCATCTTTCTCCGGTCTCTTCTTCTGACTGCAGCCTCTTTCCATCTTCTGAGGGAGGGGCACAAAAAACACATTTTTCTTAGTGAGGTTTAAAAGAAATACTGAGAACCCTTTGTTAGCGCAGGGCAAAATGAAAGGTGATGCTCTTATGCTGTATTATGGCTCTTACCTCTTCATCTACATTAACGCTTTTTTCAGCATTGATTTTTCTTTTACACTCCTCGTTTTCCATCACTTCATCTGTGATGTTTTCAGGTAATCCAGGAAGTGTTTCCATAGGAAACATATCAGCTGGCAAAGCCTTGTCACCCATGGATTCTCTAAAGTGCTTTTTCTTCTCAGCAGGGAGAAGGGTTTCGTCTAATATATCGTTATTATTGTTGTTATTACAAACTTCTGGGTCTGACTCAAAGGTGTGATCTCTATCTTCATCGGTTGAAGGGTTGCAAAAGTCAGAGGTAGCAGAAACACTAGAAGCGGCAGTTGCAGGGCTATTTTTATATCTACTGTAGAGGAACGACACCTTAGTCTGCTTCTTTGGAGGCTGGGAAGAACCTCCAGAACTTTTCTTGGATGAGGACTGTGACCGAATCGTCCCATTGGCCACAGCTGGAGATCCCCTCCCCTTGCCTTTGTCAGAAGGGTGGCTTGTGTCAGTGTAGTTCTTACAGCTGCCTTTTCCTCTACTAAACAAACAAACAAACACACAATTTTAAAATGGCTCCAATGCACACAATTGGCTATATTAAACAGCTAACAAGAATCAAGCAAAAAAAAAAGAACATGAATATATTGCATTTTAGATATGATCATCGTAACATCACATATTGCTGCTTGTATGTCCAGGTAAAAAAAGAAAAAGAGAGACAAAAACCACAGAGAAATATTATGTGCAAAAACCACAGAGAAATATTATGTGCAAAAACCACAGAGAAATATCATGTGCAAAAACCACAGAGAAATATTATGTGCAAAAACCACAGAGAAATATTATGAGCAAAAACCACAGAGAAATATTATGTGCAAAAACCACAAACAAACAAGCAATGCCTTTTTAAATAATAATAATGTTTATACAATAAATTTAAGTATACTAATAAGTATACTCTTTTAAAGGTGCACTATGCAACTTTTCCATTTGCTAGAGGGCACCTATTCAAAACAAAGGCGTAGTTTGTTGATGCCAAGTTTGAGTGCAGCATCTTGAGACATGTTGTCTTCACCTCACAGCCGGTGGGGAAGAATCGGGATAGGACTCGGGCAGAAATCATGTTCATGGATGCGATCATTAACGTTACTGTAGTATGAATCAGAGCAGGACCAAGTGTTAAGGGAGCTGAGCAAGGCCGGCTGGAGCGATTGTTACACAACACACGGCTCGCGAGCAGTGGGACTTTTATTATGACGGGACACAGCCGCCGGCGCCATTTGCGCTTTTCCGGTCATCATGAGTATAAGGTAACACAGCTCTGTTTATCATATAAGATACATGCTGTGACACTTGTTGCACACTGCAAATTGTTTCTGCAAAATAAAAACGGAAACCGAGGGTAACGCAGATATGACGCAATTGACAGGCGACTCCCTCAGATGTCCCGGTTCCTTGGTTAAAATAGCAAAATAGCAATAGTTTCTCACAATTTACAAATAGTTGGAAACATGTGGGATATTGTAAGAACTCAACTGAACAAAATATATAACACTGGCCTGGTGGTTTTTGGATATTGCAAAAACCCTACATAGTTTACCTTTAATTATAATCTTTTACTTTCTGCCTGTAAAGGTAACAGTTTTTAATACAATACTCAAAACAAATCTTGTGCAATAATGTAAATAGTGGAGCAGCACTGTATGTAAACCAAATCGCTGTAAAATATTTTATTGTGTGGGATTATTTGTGCAGTCCTGATAACATAGTTTGATGGTGACTCACCTGATACCATTTGAGGAGCTGTGGTTGACACTGCTATTTTCACGAGGTACAGAGTTGTGATTGCTACGTGGACTTGGCGTGGAGAAGTCGCTCAGAATGTGCTGAGCTTGATGGAAAGCCATCAGACACACTCCAGCTAGAGAGGAACTGCAGAGAGAACAGGTTTGATATTAATGCATATAATCCAATTCAGGTTGCATGCACAGGGCATCATTTCATGTAGTTTAAGTATGTATATGGGCTGCTAACCATGTGAAGACCAGTGTGATGACCCAGAAGGACTCCTCCCAGCTGGGGCCTGGGATCACCTGAGCACACAGGGGCAGCATGTGGTGAGGCAGAGTCACATTGAGGGTGAAGTGGAAAATGGAGCCACGCTCTGTTACCAGAGTCAAGTCTCTGATCACCCACGAAGACGTGAAGTCTGGAGTAAATCTAGAGAGATACAGAGAGAACAGTTGAGATAGGGAGAAAATAAATAGACAAGAACAAAAAAAAAACATTGAGAAAAAAGAATGATGGGGTATACGTAGGGTAACGTATTTTTGTCAGCCAAAACCCAGTCAGCATTTTAGCACTTATGGTTTCATTGTCCTGAAGGTCAATAGGTTTGAGTTAATTGCCTGAAATAAGGTGTTGAACTCAAGATTTTTTGCACCTTTTTTTCTGATGTAAAATACATTGTTATACCTTCATGTGATTTTTTTTTTTTACGTCATCAGTCAAACAGGTAAACTCAACTACTGAGCCTCGTTGTGTTTATAATCAAGCTCTTGCAAAGTAATACAACTCAAACTTTCAGGGAAAACTGAAACCGTTTTTAAACCAAAACTGAAAGCTTTGTCAGAAGCTTAGTGGGGAAGTTGAAGTCATGTGACCACGGTGTAATTCATTTATAGCCTACGTTTAGCTTTCGACTTCTGCAGATTGTATTTACGCTTACATTAATT
Source organism: Gobiocypris rarus (assembly GCA_023029165.1). NCBI lineage: Eukaryota > Metazoa > Chordata > Actinopteri > Cypriniformes > Gobionidae > Gobiocypris > Gobiocypris rarus. Next base: position 22,953,460 of record CM040914.1, on the reverse strand, counting down.
AAAGTTGGGTTCATTTGTGAAGATTATTAAGAAATGTGTGAATCATAAGTTTTTCTTAGGTCACAGACATTATTAGTCTAGCTTCCGGGATGGTCTACAAAAATACATCATCCCTGCACTACTCTATCCCTTTAATCCCTCTGTCTATTTTTATATAGTCCACACAAAAATGTAATTTCTGTCATCACTTACTCACCCTCAAGTTGTTAAAAACCTGTATGACTTTCTTTCCTTGTGGAACATAAAAGAAGGTATTTTGAAGAATGCTGATAACCAAAAAGTTTTGGTACCCATTGACTTCCATTGTATGTAAAATACAATAAAATTCAATGTGAACGGACACGGTTGGGTTATCGAGAATGAAATGCAGGTTTGAGATGACATGAGGTTGAGGACATCATGACCAAATTTTTATTTTGGGGTTGAAATATCCCTTAAAAAAAGAAAAAAAAAAAGAAAAGAAAAATAAGAGGCGAATGACAAAAAGAAGCCAGAGAAATGTCAGCCAAACTGATTATTCAAATTCATTATGTTCCAATATGAAAATAAATTATTAGATGCTACTAAACACTTAAAAATGTTCATTAACTTTAGATCACAGAAATACATAAGGCAATAAGAGCGGTAATTAGCTAGAAAAGGGGAACCTAAAATGGGCTTTGGGGCCATAACGTTGTCTCTGATCAGTCAAGTACTTGGGGTCTAAATCATAAATGTTCAATTCTTCACTGTGTTTTTAATACAACTCCCAGACAGCTTCTCACACAGCATATACAAGATATCACAAAGATCACTTTTGATTTGAATGCAGGTACATGGAAGATGTGACATTAGCTATGTTTCCATCCAATTGCAATAAAGCATAAAACGTTTTGTGAATAAAGCACCGGTTTCCATCCAGGGAGTCGAAGAGAACAAAATCATAAATTTACTAAGAAAAATGGAAGTTGATGCAGTAGAAGCCAGAGAAGCCACTGTGTATAACAAATTTCATATATAAAATATTAGGTCTCATTTTGAAGCCAGTGTCATCCGGAGGTCACATTCATCATTAAGACAGCTTCATTTCAGTAAACTGACGACTACATTCCAAAGTCAAAGAAATGTACACAATTTACTCACTAGAAACAATGCTCAATGTTATAATGTTTTTTTTTTCTTCTGAAATAAGACATCCTTTATGACATATGCAGCCTCCGGAAGACGCAGCCTTCAGAATAAGATGCAGCTTGTGTTTCATGGAAAAAGCTATCAGCCAAGGAAATCTATATAATACCTATAGAAAGCTATCATTTAGCAAACCCATTCAATGGCATTGGCTCTGCTGGTATAACATCGTAATACTGCCAAATAAATTGGTTGCTTGCAAAAATGTATTTAAATCAGAATACCCTTATTTATGGTCGTCAATTCAACCAGATGGTATTATGAAATCTACCAACAGCGCAAAACAGACGCATAACATAGGCTACAAAATGTTACTGTCCTAAAGGTATTTGTAAAACAGATATTATATAATCTTGAAAAACATTTAAGACAAAGGGACGACATAAGATCTGCACTCTGCTTGACTCTGATGCAGAATAGTTTCACATTAGCACCCTTAGACTTACGCAATGGTGATTTCTGAAGATGAGTTGTAGTCCACTCTGAAGGCTCTGCAGTGCTGCACCTCAAATCCATAACCCTGACATTTATATCCATTAATGTTCATAGATACTACAGTCAAAGGCAACTCGCCAGCATTCTCCACTTTGAAGCTTTTCTGGATGGCAAACAAAGGCTTGCTTGATCGTAAACCTGTGAAAAGTCAAAAAGAGAATAAAAATGCAGTTGATGCATTTTGTATCATTGTTTCCTCTTTCGTTATTATTTAGCTGTCTTTTAACACATAGAACTTTAAATTGTGCATATTGCATTGACTTTTGTTTACAGTAGCCATGATTTTGTTTATTAATTTATGGCCATGTTTAACCATAATATAGAAGATATATATGGTTCTGCTACTAATTAACATTAAAAGTCATTATCCAGTTAATGTGGTTAAACAGATGGAGTTCTTTGGTGCACCTAAAGAGACATGGTGGTGAAGAAAATATGAGATGGGAGGAAAAAATATATTTAGAATCTTTTGTTTTTCCCCCTAGAAACTTTGCATTTGCTCGCAAAGAACTCAAAAGTTTTGCGTAAAGTTTTGAATATCTTGGTAATTCAATGCAACTGAAATCACTGAATTCATTACAAAAAAATTATAATCAAGACACCATTTATTTTATAAACAATCACTACTTATACCAGCACTAGTTTACTCTTCACCAAACCTCAGAAAGGACATGTTAGGAGTAGCTCAACTGTCTCTCACCATCTCTGCACTCCATGAGATTCGACTGGGGCACGTTGAAGCGCAGTGACGCTGACGGCCCGGGGAGCTTCCCTCCTACCCTCAGGAGCTCCTTTGCCCCAAATCCTTTAACCAGAACCATGTCAAACACGGTAAGGTTATTCCTGTAAAAGAACAGATAAAGTCACAATTACTATATGATACCATCAAGCAAAAATATTAAAAGAGAAGAACATTTTTTTGTCATTAGTGTAATAATGCACAGCTCACACAGAAGTCCCTAGAAACTACAGATGGAACTGTGTGAATATTTTATATCACAATTTTAGTGACCAAAATAATCATGGTTATCAATATTATTATATTTTTTTAAATGTGCTAAAAATGTTAAACATACCAAAATAATTTAAAGTTTTTTTTTTATTTATATATATTTTTTAATCAAAAACCAACATACAACAAATCAATTTAGCAGCATTATGCACTTTTTTTTCCCAACAATAGTATATATAGTAAGGCAAGGCAAGGCAAGTTTATTTATATAGCACATTTCATACACAATGGCAATTCAAAGTGCTTTACATGAAAATGAAATTAAAATAGTGATAAGAATTAAGAATACCACGTGTAAGACTTAAAAAATAAAACAGGATAATTAAAAACAGTTGTAAAGAGAATTTTTAAAATAAGAAGACAATAGAAATATATAGTTGTAAAGATATTTAAAAAGAATAAAATTATTACAGTGTATATATAGATAAAAATAAAATAAAAATAAAAATTAAGATGATGCATAGATTAGAATAGGTGCAATCAGTCGGACGTACAGTGGCACAGTGCTCATTCAGTAAAGGCACAGCTGAACAGATGTGTTTTGAGTCTAGATTTGAATGTGGCTACTGTTGGAGCACATCTGATCTCTTCTGGAAGCTGGTTCCAGCTACGGCTGGCACAATAGCTGAACGCCGACTCTCCTTTCTTTGAGTGAACTCTTGGTATTTCTAGCTGACTTGATCCTGATGATCTGAGTGATCTGTTGGGTTTGTATTTAATCAGCATATCTGCAATGTATTGAGGTCCTAGGTCATTGAGTGATTTATAAACAAGTAATAATACTTTAAAATTGATCCTAAATGTAACTGGAAGCCAGTGTAACGACCTGAGGACTGGCGTGATATGGTCATATTTTCTTGTTCTGCTCAGAATCCTGGCCGCAGCGTTCTGTATGAGCTGCAGCTGTCTAATGGTCTTTTGGGAAGGCCGGTTAGAAGACCATTACAATAGTCCACCCTGCTGGTGATGAAAGCGTGAACGAAGTTTCTCTAAGTCTTGCCTGGAAACAAAGCATCTAATTCTTGCAATATTTTTCAGATGATAGTAAGCTGATTTAGTTATTGCTTTGACATGACTATTGAAACTCAGGTCTGACTCCAAAATCACACCAAGATTCCTGACTTGATTTTTGTTATTAGACCTTTTGTCTCAAGATATGCTCACCTTGAGAATTTCATCTTCGTTTCCAAATGTAATGATTTCAGTTTTGTTTTTGTTTAACTGGAGATAGTTTTGGCTCATCCAACTGTTAATTTCATCAATGCATTTGCACAGGAGTCAATGGGGCTATAGTCATTAGGTGATAGTGCTAAGTAGATCTGGGTGTCGTCAGCATAGCTGTGGTAAGCCATTTGGTTCTCTCTCATTATTTGGCTCAGTGGCAGCATGTACAGGTTGAATAGGAGTGGTGCTAGAATTGACCCTTGTGGGACTCCATGTCATGGATGTCCAGTCAGACTTATGGTCACCTATACTCACATAATAACCTCTTCCTTCTAAGTACGACCTGAACCATTTAAGGACCATCCCAGAAAGTCCGACCCAGTTTTCCAGCCTGTCAAGAAGTATGTTATGGTCAACAGTGTCAAATGCGGCACTGAGGTCGAGTAGCACCAGAATTGATGTTTTGCCTGTATCTGTATTGAGGCGAATATCATTTATGATCTTTATGAGCGCTGTTTCTGTGCTGTGATGTGGTCGGAAACCAGATTGAAAATTGTCAAAGTATCCGTTTGAGCTTAAGAATTTGTTCAGCTGACTGAAGACAACTTTTTCAATGATCTTGCCTATGAAGGGAGATTTGAGATTGGTCGGTTCAATATGGAGTTATCCAGATTTCTCTTTTCAGAAGAGGCTTAACTACTGCGGTTTTAAGGGAGTTTGGAAAATTCCCATTGAGAAGTGATGAGTTTACCACTTCTAGCAGATCTGCTTCTAAACAGTTAAACACACTTTTGAAAAAGAAGTGGGGTGTGTCAAGGAGGCAGGTTGATGTTTTAAGGTGCTGCACCGTTTCTTCTAAAATTTTATAATCAATTGCTTCAAAATCAGACATAGTAACTTTCCGAGGTTGTGGTCTGATCTGACTGACCCCAAAGCAACTCACGGATGTGCTGATCACCTTCCTGATATTATTTATTTTCTCTGAGAAGAAGGAAGCAAACTCACGGCATTTGCTGTCAGAGAGCATTTCACTGGGAATGTGACTCGGGGTTTGTCAGTCTCTACAGTAGCAAAAAGAGTGCGCGTGTTGTTTATGTTTCTGTTTATAATATTTGAGAAGAAGGTCTGTCTAGCCTTGCCTAGTTCCACATTGAAATCATGAAGGCTGTCTTTATAGATGTTATAGTGGATTATAAGTTTTGTCTTCCGCCACATGCGTTCAGATTTCCTGCATTGTCTTTTCATTATTTGCACTGCCGTTGAGTTTCTCCAAGGTGCTTTCTGTCTTCCACTCTTTTTCTTGACTTTCTCAGGAGCAATATTATCAATTACACTCTTAACTTTTGAGTTAAAGGAGTCAAGGAGAGAATCAACAGAGTCTGCAGATATGCTTGGTGTTAGAGATATAGCCTTCATAAATAGCTCACTAGTGTTCTCATTTAAGCTTCTCTTTTTGACAGCGACAGATCTAGCTTCAATGGCAGGAGAGATTGAAATATCAAAGAAAATACAGAAATGATCAGACAATGCTACATCTTTAACAACAATTGATGAAATGTTTAGACCCTTGCTGATAAGTAAGTCTAGAGTGTGTCCACGATTGTGTGTGGGACCATGTACATGCTGTGTCAAATCAAAAGTGTTAATAACAGTCATGAGCTCTTTTGTTGTACTGGATTCAGCATTGTCTATGTGAACGTTAAAATCCCCAGCAATGGCAAAACAATCAAACTCTGAGGAGATTATTGATAACAGCTCTGTAAAGTCCTCAGTAAAGGATGGAGAGTATTTTGGAGGCCTGTAAACAATGATAAGCAGGATGCGTGGAGCACCTTTTAACACAATACCCAGATATTCAAAAGACAGATAGTCACCAAATGACACTTGCTTACATTGATAGACATCTTTAAAAGAGCAGCAATACCCCCACCTCTTTTAAACGCTCTGGACATACTCATAAAAGTAAAGTTAGGAGGAGCTGTTTCATTGAGGACTGTTGCACTGCAGTTTTCTTCAAGCCAAGTTTCATTTAGAAGCAAAAATCTAGGTTGTTTGTGGTTATTAAGTCATTGACTAGAAATGATTTGTTCTTAAGTGAACGGATATTTAAAAGTGCTAACTTAACAGTATTAATTTTTTCCCCCACAGTAATCTTAGTTTGACATGTAATAGGCAGCAGATTAGATGGGTTTGCTATACGGTCTGAGAAGGTCTTACACTTTCTATCACGTAACAGAACTGAAATAGAGAAAGAGACAGGCACACTGGGTTCCCGCTCGTTCTGTAAACATTTGATAAAGTTACTGTTATCATGGCGGGACCCAACACACATCACTGAGAGCTGGTATCAGTTGTTTTGGGTTCACCTACAACAGATGGAGGAGGGTGTTGGCCCTGGCGTTGTGACCGAAGAAATCTCACAGGAGGAGGCTGAGAGCGAGCTGGGCCCACAGGCTTTGATGGTTGTGGGGCTCGACGCTCTTTGGTTGATATCTGGGGCTCGCAGAAATCGAGTGTGATAGTCTGGTTCCAGCATAGACCATTTGCTCCATTCTCTCTGAGAAGCTCAGAAGCGGGGATGCTGGTGAGAGGGATAACATGTCTGGTGAGGGTGGCTGTTGTTCTGGTGTTATCGGAGGCTGAATTATGTTATCATCCATTTCATGGAGTGACTTAGACATTTCATGCAGTTTCCTGTTCAGACTAGTCATAAAGCGTAACAGTTCACTAGTCTGACCCCCTTAGAGCCCACCCTTTCGTGCACCTCCACAGTATGGGCAGAGATGTTACTGTTCAGTCCCTCAATCTGTGTTAGTTCTAATATGTCACAGTCTGTCTGTGGTGAGCACTGTGGGCGGGACTCAGATGGGAGTGTGTCCGTGAGCAGTGGCTGTTGTGGCTGCGTGATGTTATCAGTGTCCTTGTGGAGTGTGTCAGCTGCATGTCCATTCAGATGCTGAAATGAAGTCCTGTAGTCGTCCATAGTCTGTTCAGGTGTGTGTGTGCCATTCAGGTCGAGTGAGTTAGCACACACAGCTGAGGGATGGTGTAGGGAAAAGTGAATATTGTCCTTTAGCACTCTTGCACCAAGTTTGTTTGGGTGAAGGCCATTTGATGTAAACAATTGTCTCTGGCTCCAGAATAGATTAAAGTTGTCGATGAAGTTCACTCCTTTATGTTGCAGGTTTTTGCAGCCATGTATTAAGCCCAAGTAACCGTGAAAACCTATTTGTTCCTCTTGCTGGAAGTGGTCCACTGATGAACGGTTGAACTTTTAGTTTTCTAAGTGTTTCAAAAGTACATTGAAATCCCTCTTAATGAGTTCTGACTGCTCTCTCTGAATATCGATTTTCCCCACATGAATGACAAGTCGATTTGCAGTCTTATGTTTCATCAGAATGTTCTGAATTTCCTGTTTACAGAAACTGTAGCTTGTGGAAGGCAGCATGTAGTTGTATCCCTGCTGCTAATGTTTCTGACTGTGGAGTCCCCCACTATCAGAGTCCTGGGCTCGGCTGCACTCTGAGCTGAGTGCCGCTGTCTGCTCGACCTTGAGCGCCTGTTGGTATCAGTGTTAGCTGCGGGCTGATACGATCTGTGTTCGTTTACATTCATCACATTTGGGGATTCATCACCCACATTCATTAATACTTCAAATCTGTTTTCAAGTTGTATAGTTGGTGGTAGGAAATCAGCGTTTGCAATCCTTGTGTCTGGGGTAGAGCATGCTAATGTTGCAGTATGTGACGCCGTGACAATCTGATGTCTCGGGTCCCTTTGGGTCTTGCTCCCTGTTTGTGCCATCGATTAGTGTGTTGATCAGTTATTTGTTTCCCCTGTTGGGTAGCACTATGTTTATGGGACTCACCGGCAGTGTGCTGAGGGCGTTCATTTTGAAGCTCTGTGTGATTCGTCTGGTTCGGTGGTTCCGCAAATAACTTTGTTTCAAGAACTGCAATCCTCTGTAAAAGTCTGTGGCAGTTTGTGCAGCAAGTAGATTCTAGAGGAGGCATTTTCTTATCCTTTTGAATGTAGGCAGCTGTGTTTTCCCTTCTCCGGAATGTAAGCTGATGGCAGTGGGAGGCTGGTTGGATGAAATATTCCGCTTTTTTGTAGTAATCCAGTCACCAGAGTTTCAAATTTTATCATTGAAGTCAAGCTTTGTTGTTTGAGCACTGTGCTGATTTACAGAAGTTGAAATTACGAAATTACGAGATAAAATATAGAAGCGATAGAGCAAAGCGCGGAGCAGTAAGCAAGAGCGTCCGAACAGTAGCAAAGCAGGAAGCGTTTTTACTAGAATGTACATTTCCTGAAGAAAATGTGGTGCTTGCAGTGGCAAAACTCGGCACACGGTTGCTAGGGTGTTTCTAGGTGGTTGCAAGACGGTTGCCTGGTTTTTGATAGGGTCAAGCTAAGCGGTTGCTAAGGTATTCTGGGTGGTTTCTAGGGTGTTGCTAGGCGGTTGCTATGGTGTTCTAGGTGGTTGCTAGGGTGTTCTGGGTGGTTGCAAGGCAGTTACTAAGATTTTCTCTGTCTTTTCTATGGTGTTGCAAAGGTATTCTGAGCGGTTGTTATGGTGTTGCCAGGGTATTCTGGGTGGTTCCTGGTGCGTTACTAGTCGGTTGCTAGGGTGTTCTAGGTGGTTGCTGGGCAGTTGCTAAGGTATTCTGGGTGGTTGCTATGATGTTGCTAGGTATCTTTCTTACACAAAGGCATCACCACTTCAGAAGGCCTTTATTAAACCCCCGGAACTGTGTGGAGCAGTTATATGATGGATAAATGCACTTTAATTGATAAAAATAAACGAGGCAACAATTCACTGCAATTATAATGCTTGGATTAGCCAGGATCTTTTTAAATATAGCTCTGATTGCTTTAATCTGAAAGAAGAATGTCATATACACCTAAGATGACGTGAGGGTCAGTAAATAATGAGATAATTTTCATTTTTGGGTGAACTAACCCTTTAACTGCCCAACATATTACAAATGTGAGAAAGATACATCACGTTTGAGCAATAAAAGGCAAGTCAAATCTGAATGTTTCGTATATGAATACATCAAAACCTGTATTAACGTGTTAAAGTGCAGCTTGAATCTTTTATTCAGGTTTTTGATGTTCTTCTGTTTGTTTCTTTGCATGACTCTTATCAACTACATGCCATGGATTGATCTGCCACGATGCGCAACAAAAGGTCAAAAATAAAAAGTCTGAATGTTGTACATAATGATGTATATGAAAACATCACAAAACTGTATTAACATGTTCACTGTAAAATCACTTTTTCTGAACATGTTCTTTTTTCTTTGCATTAATTTTTCCAATTACTTGACATGGTTTGAGCTGTCACAAAGGCAAACATGGCAAGAAATACCATGTAAAAACATCTAAAACCTGTATCAACTTATGCTAAAATGCAATATTTTATTCTAGAAAATCACGATATCTGAACATGTTATTGTCTTTTTCTCTGAATGACTCCTTCTGAATGCTTGTTTCCATCCACATGCCATGGTTTGAGCTGTCACAAATGGTCAGAAGCAGCAGGAGCATTTAATTTATTCATGCAACCAAACAGCTTTCTGTTCAATTTGTTTGGAAAAATCTGCATGGGGAAATGTTTTACCCTTACATTTCCAAGAGCAACGGTAAATTAGACCACACTGCGGCGAGAAGCAGGGCGGGGCCGAGAGCCATGGAAGCAGAGCGAGGCCAGTGAAGCGAATGTTAATGAACGACACACCATTCTGGAAACTTACGGAGGACCTTCGGAAGGATAAATAGAGGAATGATGACGGGAAGACAAGAGAGGACCAGGCCTGGGACTTTATGTGGTTTGGTTTTAGTCTATGCCGCTGTCGTCCGTGAGGGGCTGCTGCTTTGCTTTAGTTTTATTGTGTTTGTTTATATAGTAATAAAGTTTTACGTTGAACATGGTTCTCGCCTCCTCCTTCCCTGAGCCTTTAACTTTTTTACACACACATTAAGGCAAAACATGATCTAAGTCTAAGTGCTAAATAAAGAAGGATCATTCACATTCAGACCAAAGCTGCTTTTCCACCGTCAGGCTGAACGGTTCTCATTTTTTCAACCATGCAGTCCTGAACATAGCAACATACTGACAAAAAGCTGAACTTTTTTCATGAATCCATTAAACAGATTTGAGATAAGTAAACCAATCAAAGTCATTAAACTACCTCAGTTACAAGTCATTTGGGGCAGAGAAGTACCTGATCAGGAGCAGTGAGGTAACAGGCTTGTGTTCTGTGGGATGGTACGCCACAGAAATCGTCCTCGACTCCCACGGCTGAAGGAGGAACCTCAGCACTTTGCCTCGCTCACTTTCCTGTTTGCAAAAATATGAGTACACTATAACCAGAGTTATCACATGACACATTTACTATACAGTGTACACTTAATTGTACTTAATAATGCTATTCAAAGATCATGTCCTCACCTTATGGTTAGCAGCCAACAGCAGAAACTCTGTTGTAGTAATATTCACGGACAGCGGGCTAATATTAAACCTAAAACATAGACAAACATGACGTGAATTGAAATAAAATATAAATATTTAATGAAAAACTGAAATTAAAAAATGTATAATGTTTTGGCATGTAAAAGCCTATAGACTTCAACAGATGTTCATAATGTTATTAGAGATTTCATTTTATATGAAGGCCATTGTACTGGGATTAATGGGGTGATGAATTGAGAAATTAACTTTCCCTTGAGCTTGTGATATATGAAAAGTCATGGTAATATAAGAATATCCTGTAAGTTTTAGAGCTCAAAACTTTCTTGTTAGTAAAAGAAAAGCTTTTATTGACACCAGGCCCAGCAAACGACAGCTCTCAAATATATACTGATCAATGACGTCATAGGAGGGGGAAACGGCACCTCTACAGATAAATGTGTACGCCTGCTTCTGTAGCCCCGCCCACCGACTCATGGAGCTAAACTGTGCTAAACGGAGCTAATCCCGCTACCGAGCAATAAATATGCTGAAGACAGCAAGATAATTGTTTGTAAACAAGACACAGGTCAAGATTGGATTTGCAGACATATTGAGATTAAAACACAATGCTGTGCCTTCTTTATTTGATCTGACAGGAATAGTGCAACACACTTATGTGAGTAATTTTTATATGTGATAGTATTGCATTGTTACAGATTGTTCTGATAATGTGTAACTTAGCATGCTGTCACAGGGTAGAGAATCCTTTACTTATTGGTTCATTGCGATTCAGAATCAGACTCGGACATGTATGGACCAGGGCTCGCAAAGCCCAACGTCCCGGGGTGTTTCCCAGACGGACTACCCCCGTCGGCAGGGCAGTGAATTTTTAATAGTGAAATAACATGAATTTCTTGGTCTGCGTTGTTTACTTGCTTGATTTGATATTTGAAGAGTGCGCGCCCTCACGCATGTGTGTGTGGTTCGTGCTTATATCCACCGATTGGGCAGACCAAGTAATAACAAAATAAATCAATCACGGTTGGATGAGAGATACATCATTGTGTTTGTTTGATAAATATGGTTTGAGAGCCCTGTGATAGAATCTTTCCGGTTGCCGCTTTCAAAACAATCTTTACGTGAACTGACAGGGGAGCTGAAGATCATTAAAAATATCCAAATCTTATCCAATCCTAGCCGGGGGCGTTTGCTGCCAAGTCTTCAGTGCGGCACGCCCATCAAAACCGAGCGTCTCTTGAGAGAGTCTCAAAACCAGTGTAGAAAATAGCCTATTACTTATTCATTATGATGTTTTTGAATGTAAAAACCACGCGAATGTCATAAGTTGACCTCAGACAACAGTAAAAAAACATTTAAAAAGCCAGTTCATGACACCTTTAAGGTTTCTGACAGAACTGACTTTAGGTCATAAGAGTGTGCGTTTTTACAGTATATACCATTTGGTCAGCGTGTCGAGGGCTTCAAGCGGAACTGGGTATGAGGAGAGGGTTCTGATCTCCACAGAAACCACAGAACCCGTAGGGTTTTTCAGAGTGAAATTCTTCACCTGAAATAAAAAGTGCAACAATCTTATGTTCCAAAAAATAGTCTTATGATTTAAATAATAGTTCACATGATGATAATAACTGCATGTGATGCATCAAAAGTTGATTTCCATTTGAAGATTCTTATTGAAGATACTCCTTTTGTGTTTCACAGAAAAACTTGTGGGTAAAGTTCACATCAAAAGATCAGTATTGCTTTGCATACCTTACTATCATTGACAGGTGTGGCCCCGAAGTCCAGGGGTGAAGAATGGTCTGCAGGAAGTCTAGGCCACCTGAACAAAATGCACACACACACACAAAAAACATAAATATTTACTTCATAAAGCAGTGTTTGCATTTAAGCATACAAAACGGGTTGTTTAAATGGCATACAAAATGCATATACAGTATTTGTCTTCACAGATCTGTCTATATTTGAGCACATACTGCATGTTTACCTGCAAGAGAGCTCTTTGCAACAGTGCCAATGGCCACAGAGTGCAGAGGCCAGGCTGCTGTCCACTCTCCAGAGAGAAGATGATGATTCTGGGTGAAGGGATTGCTGCCACTCGGCACGTCCTGCACAGGAGGACATTCCAGTTTTAGACTGTAGCGTACTAGTTTGTGCATGTTGTTTATGTATGAAGTTGCTCTCAATCAATTCAATCCATTTATAAGACAAGGTTACTATACGTGACTATACAGTAGTCTACAACAGTGAGTGTCCTCAACCAGGGGGCCTCAGCAAACTTCAAAGATGGCCTCAAGTCTTAAAGGGATGGTTCACTCAAAACTAGCCCATGATTTACTAACCCTCAAGTCATCCTAGGTGTATATGTCTTCTTTCAGACGAATACAATCAGAGTAATATTTTAAAAAGTCCTGGCTCTTCCAAGCTTTATAATGGCAGTGAAAGGCTGTTTCTGTTTTGAAGTCCATAAAATTGGATCTATCCATCATAAAAGTAATCCACACGGCTCTGGGGGGTAATAAAGGGCTTCTGAAGCGAAGTGATGCATTTGTGTAAGAAAAATATCCATTTTTAAAACTTTCTAAACTGTCATTTCTAACTTTACTAACTGCCATATGCGCGTTTACGAGAGACTAGCGTTCCATCGTATGACGTAGTCACAGGCGTAGCGTAAGTTCCGGTGACGAACACGAAAGTGCAGAGGATAGAGCAAAACAAAACTTGGTTCTCGCAAGAACTACCATATTCTCAACAGAGCTTGGAAGAGCCAGGACATTTATATCCTTTTGTATGTTTTGGCTATTCGTTTACAATACAACTGCTTTGGGCACCTGAAATACGCAAGCTTTTGAAAATGGGGCATTTACCGTCTCCATGTAAACAACAAAAACCTGATTCTGTGAAAACAGTGACGTCATGCGCATGCGTATTACATGTTCGTGGGGTGAAGTGACATTGCCAACTACTGGCATGTGAATGGGGATCGTTTTGACAATGTTGTGATCGGTTTTTAGTACATTGTTGTCATGTGAACATACCCTAAAATAAGACAAAGCAAGCATTAAAATAAGCTAAAACAAAAAAATCTAAAATGTCTTAAATTCCATGGGAATTTTACCATTTATGCAAATGTCTAGAGTTATATAACAAAATATATATTTAATAAAATCTTTATCCTTAATCTTTATCACAGAATCAGGGTTTTGTTGTTTACATGGAGACAGTAAAGGCATAATTTTCAAAACCTTGAAATAAAAAGGATATATATACATACACACACATATATATATGTACAGTGGGTACAGAAAGTATTCAGACCCCCTTAAATTTTTCATTCTTTGTTATATTGCAGCCATTTGCTTAATTTTAGTAATAAAGTTAATTTTTCTTTCTCATTAATGCACACACATTACCCCATATTGACAGAAAAACAGATTTTTTGACATTTTTGCAGATTTATTCAAAAAGAAAAACTGAAATATGACATGGCCCTAAGTATTCAGACCTTTTGCTCAGTATTTAGTAGAAGCACCCTTTTGATCTAACTCAGCCATGAGTCTTTTTGGGAAAGATGCAACAAGTTTTTCACACCTGGATTTGGGGATCCTCTGCCATTCCTCCTTGCAAATACTCTCCAGTTCTGTCAGGTTGGATGGTAAACATTGGTGGCCAGCCATTTTCAGGTCTCTCCAGAGATGCTTAATTGGGTTTAAGTCAGGGCTCTGGCTGGGCCATTCAAGAACAGTCACGTTCTTGAATGGCCCAGTTGTTGTGAAGCCACTCCTTCGTTATTTTAGCTGTGTACTTAAAGTCATTGTCTTGTTGGAAGGTGAACCTTTGGCCCAGTTTGAGGTCTTGAGCATTCTGGAGAAGGTTTTCGTCCAGGATATCCTTGTACTTGGCCGCATTAATCTTTCCCTCAATTGTAACCAGTCGTTCTGTCCCTGCAGCTGAAAAACACCCCCACAGCATGATGCTGCCACCACCATGCTTCACTGTTGGGACTGTATTAAGACAGGCAATGAGCAGTGCCGGGTTTTCTCCACACATACCGCTTAGTATTAAGGCCAAAAAGTTCTATCTTGGTCTCATCAGACCAGAGAATCTTATTTCTCACCATCTTGGAGTCCTTTAGGTATTTTTTAGCAAACTCCATGTGGGCTTTCATGTGTCTTGCACTGAGGAGAGGCTTCCGTTGGGCCACTCTGCCAGAAAGCCCTGACTGGTGGAGAGCTGCAGTAATGGTTGACTTTCTACAACTTTCTCCCGTCTCCCGACTGCATCTCTGGAGCTCAGCCACAGCGATCTTTGGGTTCTTCTTTACCTTTCTCACCAAGGCTCTTCTCCCCCGATAGTTCAGTTTGGCCGGACGGCCAGCTCTAGGAAGGGTTCTGGTTGTCCCAAAAGTCTTCCATCTAAGGATTATGGAGGCCACTGTGCTGCAGAATTTTTTTTGTAACCTTGGCCAGATCTGTGCCTTGCCACAATTCTGTCTCTGAGCTCTTCAGGCAGTTCTGTTGATCTCATGATTCTTATTTGCTCTGACATGCACTGTGAGCTGTAAGGTCTTACATAGACAGGTGTGTGGCTTTCCTAATCAAGTCCAATCGGTATAATCAAACACAGCTGGACTCAAATGAAGGTGTAGAACCATCTCAAGGATGATCAGAAGAAATGAACAGCACCTGAGTTAAATATATGAGTGTCACAGCAAAGGGTCTGAATACTTAGGACCATGTGATATTTCAGTTTTTCTTTTTTAATAAATCTGCAAAAATGTCAACAATTCTGTGTTTTTCTGCCAATACGGGGAGCTGTGTGTACATTAATGAGAAAAAAAGAAGAACTGATTTTAGCAAATGGCTGCAATATAACAAAAATTGTGAATGAAAGAGTGAAAAATTTAAGGGGGTCTGAATACTATATATATATATATGAAATGGCTGTGTGTGTATATATATATATATATATATATACACACACACACACAGACAACAAGCTACCTAAAGGTGGCAAATTGAGCTTATTCGCCGTATTTTAAAAAAATTCATGTCAGCCATTTCGCACCGAAACTGGAGCTGCCTGGCAGTAGCCCCTTCCATGACGCAAATTCACATCTGTTGTGAAGTGAGTGTTACACGCAAAGGAAGCGAGTAAACTCAAAATGTTCAAGCGTCCAACTATGCGCAAATAGCGATTTATTCGCACAAGTCGCGTCTGGTGTGAACGCACAGTTACATTTTGAAACCAGTTTTCAAAAGCTTGCCTTTTCAGGCCCCTTAAAACGCAGTAGTCATGTAAATGTACGGCCAAAACACATAAAGAGTTTTCCATCATGATTGACTGGAAGTCATGTAAATTCACTTTGTAAAAAGCATGGGAACTTTAAAGAACATTCAGCAGCTAAAATTTGCAAAAACGTGAATTATAATTATTTAAGTTACTTAGAAAAATGCTTAAATGTGTGCAGTTGTGTTTGTCTCACCTGCTCTGGACATATGGAGAGGACAGAGCCGTTCACACTCCACAGCAGCCTCAAACATAACATCTCCCAGCTGAGGAAATGCAGTGATTAGTTCAGACAAAAGGGAGCAAAATAAATTCCTTCATTAATATGACTGCAAGTAAGAGCATGCAGCATAAACATGTATTCTCTTTTCAAAACCCTCATCAGGTTTCTGTCAAAACAGCAAGAACCTTATCTCACTGTTTGGAAGCATGTTTATTCTTATTTAAGTGTGTTGATGGAGTCATGCTGATGGAGTCAAGCTTTACCTTTGAGGCAGAAGAATCTGTCTGGAGGTGAAGCTCCAGTGGGACCCCCACACTGGTTGTCATAGTAACTGTGGTTCTGAGGTTGATGGGTAAAGATTTGCTGAGTAGCTGAAGAGACAGAAGCTTCCAGCTACCAGGGCTCACTTCCAGGGACTTAGTAAAATGTACAATCTATAAGATGGGAAAATGTATATCTTAATAAAAAGGCAAGGTCAATTTTTTGTGAGCTTGATTTCTGTGTTATCTTCAAATTAATGAGTTTAATCTACCTTTTAATGTGTATTTTAAGTGCTAGACTGATTAGCTTATTATAGTTCTGCCACTAGTTAACATCTTGGGTCTTTTTTGACTAGTCTTGGAGCACATGATCAGTTACACTTGTTCTATACAAGGCGATAGCAGGAGAAAAAAAAGCCTCTGTCCACAAACTGTTAGTGTTGCATAATATCCCTCAATAACCAAATATTTGGAAGTTAACAAAGTTAACAGAGTCACTGAGCCACCAAATCAATCCCTCTATTTCCAAGCAGAATAAGCAGAACTTACACAATTTAGTCTCCAAGTGTCCTGCAATCCATTCTGCTCTAAAGGCATGTGGTCACTGCACATTTAAGTCTCTGGTGTTCAGGTGAGCATTACCTTAAAGAGTTTATGCTGGGAAAGGGAGATGTTAGTGATTCTGAAGGTGAAGGGGAAGGGGTTGGACAGCCAGAGCTCGACATGCTCTGAACCCCTCTGCTTCTGTCTGACCTGAACTAAAGAACTCAGCTCAGCGTCCGACCATCTGAAACACACAGAGAGAAACAACATGACTAGAGCTTCAGAAGAACAGCATCAAAAAGCATGAGCACAGCATTTACTGTCACAAAGGTGAAGAAAGTACAAAACCATTCAAAAGTTTGGGGTTGATAAGACTTTTTAATGTACTTTTGAATGTATTTTAAAATGTAATTTATTCCTGTGAAGGCAAAGCTGAATATTTAGAATCATTTCTTCTTCAGCGTCACATGATCCTTCAGAAATAATTCTAATATGCTGATTTAGTGCCCAGGTAACTTTTATCATTTTTATCAATGTTAAAGGTGCACTATGCAACTTTTCCGTCCACTAGAGGGCGCCGGTTCAAAACAAAGGCGTAGTTTGATGACGCCAAGTTTGAGTGCAGCATCTTCACCTTACAGCCGGTGGGGAAGAACCGGGATAGGACTCTGGCAGAAATAATTTTGATTGATGCGGTTATTAACGTTACTGTAGTATGAATCAGAGCAGGACCGAGTGCTGTGGAGCTCAGCAAGGCCGTCGAAGCGATTGTTAATGAGATGAACAACACGCCTCGCGAGCAGCGGGACTTTTATTATGACAGGAGACAGTTGCCGGCGCTATTTCCGTTTTTCCGGTCATGAGAATGAGGTAACGCAGCTCTGTTTATCATATTAGATACATTTGAGTGTGCTGAAAAGGATGTTATGACGTTACTCTGTGCGTTCGGTTGGGCGGCTGCTGTGATACTTGTTGCACACTGCTAAGAGTAAAGCGTTTTCTGCCAAATAAAACTGGAAACCGAGGCTAACGCAGATATGACGCAATTGACAGGCGACTCCCTCAGATGATATGCTCAGACATCCCGGCTCCTTGGTTAAAATAGCAATTTTCTCACAATTCACAAATAGTTGGAAACATTTGGGATATTGTAAGTACTCAACTGAACAAAATATATAACACTGACCTAGTGGTTTTTGGATATTTGCAAAAATACTACATAGTGCACCTTTAAAAAGTGTTATGAAAGTCTTTATGGTAATTTTTATCAATTGAATGCATCCTTGCAGAATTAAAGTATTCATTTACTTCTAAAAAAATTAAAATAAAACAGAAATAAATAAAAATCTTACTGACCCCAAACCTTTTGAATGGTAGTGTACATATGCAATATAACCATTAAAACTAGCAAAACCATATGGTGTGCTTTTTACAATTTAAAAGGCCAAAATGTATGTAAATATATTTCAATTTAGATAATGCTAATGATTAAAGCATTAATTCAATTTACAGCAAATACGCTGTTGATATAGAAATCTTTACCTGTGTGTGCTTTCCAGCAGTGGATATAAATTCACTGTTCTGTTTGCTAATATCTCCAGGCCAAACTGACTTTTACACCTTTTACTTTTAGCTGACAAAGAGCCTTTAAAACATAAAAGGAAAAGACAAGCAAATAAAATTGGTTAACATCATGGCATATCCAGTGTGAACTATCAGAATACACATGAGCATTTTAGGCTGACGGTAAAGTACTGACGTCTACAGAAAAGTGAAGCCACTTGAGTGAAGTTAGTAGAGGAAGGATTGAGAAGCACTTCAGTGAGTTCTACGCTGCTGTCTGTTCTTGACAAGAGCTGGATCTCCTTAAAAACACATAAGACATGTCATGCAACATGATCCACATATTTATAAATGTTATCTGATTATATGTAAAATGAACCACAACAGAATGTTATCCTCTGCACACATACCTTAACAAAGAGCTTTTTATCCCCTGAGTTCAAGATGAACACTCCTATTCTGGGATCTGCTGTGGATTAAAAATAGTTAGTTATAAAATATACCTGTACATACTTGGAAAAGAGAATATACATTAGCAGAGCCACAAGGCGGCGCTGTGATACTAAGAAAAGTTATTTTTTGGGCGGTGGTGGCTAAGCAGCTGGCAACCAAAGTTTCAAATCCAGGTAGTAGGTGTAACCCAAGATGTAGGAAGTTATAGTTTCCCTCTGTCCTTAGCTGTCCTTCAATTACACTTTTCAGGGTGGACCCTTTCTTGACTATTTATTTATTCATTATTTAAATCACTAACAACATTCTCAAATCATTCTGAATTATTTAAATGTATTAATTCCTAAAAAGTTATCAAGTGATCATGCATCAGATGCAAGGAGTATCATGTCTAACAGTTTATTGAAGAGTTCAAGTAGGTTAATGGTTTTGAAGAGATAAAAGCTATGATAAGGACACAGGTGATATCATTTTTTGCCACATCTGTTGTATAAACAGAACAACTGACTCATTAGATCATTCAATTACTCAAAATGAATGCAGAAACAAGGTGCTTTGAATCATGGCCACATTATCACCTCAGAGTGTGCATTTATTTTCAATAATTTAGTGGTATGTTACTATATAGTAACGTGCAAGCCATACAATCGAATGCATTTACACTAGCACTCATAAGTTTGGGGTCAGGAAGAGATTTATTTGTTGTTTTTGAAAGAAGTCTCTTATGCTCACCCAGGCTGCATATATTTGATCAAAAATGAAGCACAAGCAATACTATTGTTTAATATCATCACAATTTAAAATTACTGTTTTCTATTTTAATATATATTTAAATTAAGTGATTAAGAATGGCAAAGCTGTATTTTCAGCATCATTACTTAAGTATTCAGTGTTACATGATCATTCAGAAATCATTGTAATATGCTGATTTGGTGCTGTTTAATATTTTTTGGAATCTGATCTTTTTTTTCAGAACACTTTAATGAACAGGAAGTTCAAAAGCACAGCATTTATTTGAAACAGAAATCTTTTGTAACATAGTAAATGCCATTAGTCACTTTTGATCAATTTAATGCATCTTTTTTTCTGAATAAAAGTATTAATTATTTTTTTATTTTTTTTTAAATCATATTGACTTTTGAATTAATTGTAATAAAAATGTGTAAGGCAAGACACTAAAATAAACAGGTACAGTAGTGTGTTTGTGTTGACAAAGCATCAGTATCATACATCAACTGATTCTAAATCAGCCCCTAGAACATTTTAAGATCAGCCTCCTTGTCTCTCTTGTGAGTAGTTTAGCATCTAAAAAGATCAGCGTTAATCAGATCACCATCCATTAATGCAACAATCATGGTGCCGTAGAGCAAGACCACTGATCGTTGTTAAAGGTGTAATCAGTAAAAAAAAAAAAAGGTTTAGATCTAGAGTAGTAAATAATATTAAGCTGGACAACTACAGTTATAATGTACAATCACATTGGAAGAGGAAAAACTGCTTTATTCTACACAGAGTGGGTTCCCCATCATGGCCATGTTGAGATCATGCGACCAGGCATTGAAATATTTAGTCAACAAAGCATGATTTCCTCACACCTTATATTTCTCTCACACAATAATATATGTAAGGAACGTATGTACAGCCGGACAGAAGTTGAATAATTTTTTTTCCCCCATGACACACTGACCTTACTGTAAATAATGATAAAAAGATGAGCAATGTGATACACGTGTCCGCCTCAACTCTGGTTTGTTTACATTGAATCTGTTGTATTAACTAGTCAATTATACACCCACTATAGTTTTGTAGAGTGTGATATTTTTGTACCTTCTCTTAAAAAAGAAAAAAATCGTATTGCTGTGGTTAAGGATGTTATGACATTTTTACACCCTTTGTGTGCATTTTTATGATCTTGCCTAGGGCCCCACAAACACACGAGTGTGATCCAGCAGTCCAAACGAAAGAGTGTGAGTGGAAAAGCATTACAAATCAAGCCGATCTCACATGAGGAGTGTGAAAACACAATGGACACAGTGGCCGCACCACTAAATGCCCATGGACACCATAAATGTGTCTGAACTCAATCCAAGAATTTCCATTTTATTGGTGTGTGTGTGTGTGTGTGTGTGTGTGTGTGTGTGTGGACTGATAATGACAACAAAAGATTTTAAAAAGAAAATGCTGATAGGTGTCAAAAAAGTAAAACGCCACTGGAATAAATAAAGTGCACCTTTAAATATCTGAATCAGACCACACATATGGGTTTAGAATGCAAAAGCGCCAAATGGAAAATTAAAAAAATATAGATAAAAGTACAAA
The DNA here is from genome assembly GCA_023029165.1 of Gobiocypris rarus. NCBI lineage: Eukaryota > Metazoa > Chordata > Actinopteri > Cypriniformes > Gobionidae > Gobiocypris > Gobiocypris rarus. The sequence continues at coordinate 22,932,497 of CM040914.1, read as the reverse complement.
TTGACATACAGACAGCATCTTCTGGTGATGGGAGGACTAGCAGCACCACAATATTCTCCAGCACGTATGGCTTGAGTTTGTCTAGGTGGGTTGGCCTTTCCCCTCTTTCAGAAAGACTGATCTGAAGTGCAATTCTGCCCTCTTCAGATACTAAACACCAACCCTGTGAGGAAAGAGAGTGAAACGGAAAGGCTGTAGGCACATATTTCATCAACATGCTACACACTCGTCAACACAAAATTACAGGAATGCAAAGCGTTCCAACTAAACAAGACCTGCCCTGTCTGAACATTCACTCACCAGATAACTTGCAAACTAATGCAACTAAAGCTGTCATCTCACTAACATGATTTTAGGTGTAGGTGTCATTAAAAAAGAATTATATTTCAGTGTGCATGTTTTCTTTGAGTGGACTGTTAACACCCCTATCAACACCCTACTGAAATGTCTTCCGACATGTGGTTCAATAACTTTTCCCTCCTGCATTCAAACTTACAATGGTAAACTCATGGTGTTGTTGTTTCTGTGTACAAAACGTTTACCCGACAAATAGTAAATTAAAAATGCATTTATTCTGGCCTTGATGCAACAGCAACGACGATGAAGGATATCAGTTGGACCTGAGCTTTTCTTACTTTCCGGATATTTTGTTGGTTTTATGCTACTAACAAAGAAGCTAGAAAGGTGATGGAAGGAGCAATTCTTTCTGATGCTTATTAAAATAGTCTGTCCGTGAGCTCAAAGTTTTACATAACAGCAGTGGCTCTGAGCATGTGACCGAATGCACAAATCTTATTGGTTGGCCAGTTTACTTTGCAGAAATTAGAACACCTCTCCATGAATATGTTTGCATTGATGCCATTCAAATGTTTGAGTCAGTCTGAATCGACGTATTAACACTTTTTTTTCACATCTAATATTCATCCAGGCGTTAAAACACTCCCTGAAACTGGGATTGCTTCATACATTAACAGTGTACAGTCAAGAACTAAACTTAAACCTGAAATTAAAATAAAGCCATCTTTTACTCACCCTGCTGTTGTTCTAATGCCTTATGTCCTTCTATCCTTTACAGACCTCAAAAGCTAGCCTGGCGTTGACATACTCAATTCTAGTCAGTATATGAGTCTGGTACTGCTCCATTGAGCTTTGATTATGGGCGTGTTTCAACCGAACCAGGAAAGAACTCAATTGGATAGACCCACAACCAATCAGAGCAACGGAGCGACACGTAACGTTAGTTGTCAAATGTCAATAGAACTCAACTGCACTGTGTTGCCAAGTCTGTGTTTTTCTCCATGTCCGCGGGTTGAAGCGACCCCAATTATCTGTTTATATAAACCCAGGAATGCGAATTTTAGCAGGCAACCTTGCCAAAATAACACATTTTGCCAACCAAACGCCATTTTTTTTCGGAGAACCCCCACGGAAAGTTATTGTTTTGGGCTATAGTTTTGAGTAGCAATTGTGCGCGACATTGCAAAAAAACTTGGTAACCCTGTCTGCACGCGCGCTGGATTAAGTAACGTTACAAGAAAAAGATGAGTGTAAACGATCTTTGCCAGTATTGTAATAAAATAATTAAAGTATACACAGAGTACTTACCAACACGATCATCGTTTCTGAGAGAAATAGTGAAGGTGAATGCATATACGAACAAGTTCTCCATTTAAGTGTTGTTTTTCTCCATGTAAGTGTTTTTGTAATACGTTTTGTTGTATTTCTTAGTGTATTGCGTGCTAGAAGAAGGATACATTTCGATTTTGCACTTATCTATTTTGTCATAATTGTACTGTGTAAGCATATTGCATTTGAATTATAACCAGGGCTGTTTTCGGCCGCGCCGTTGCGCAGTCAAACGTTATTGTTATTGGTGGCTTTTAGCACAGGTAGTGAGTCATACTTTTCGTTTCGATTCGAGCCATTGACAGGCTTTTGACTTGATCCTTTGGGCTAATTACAAGGGCGGACTGTACATATATAAGTCAGGTCAGTCACTTGCTCATTAGGAGAAGCGTCCAGGTCCGTGAAGAGCCGCGAGCCGTATGTACAGGTAGTGAGTCATACTTTTCGTTTCGATTCGAGCCATTGACAGGCTTTTGACTTGATCCTTTGGGCTAATTGATGATCTGATTATCACCGTCTAAAGCCCGCCCCCCTGACAATTTCATTGGTCCGAACAGTTTCTGTTCGGGCATAATTACTCCTCTATGGAGCGAGGCCAGACCGAATTGCCCGAGCAAAAAATGTTGTGGGCGGGGCTAAATTCGGCTGGCATCCAGGCTACTCAAAAGCAGAAATTTAAAAAATAGTCCTGCACGCGCTCCTTCCTATAATGGCAGTGAATAGCGACCAGGCTAAAACATTACAAAAATTATACAAAAGTATCACGCGATGATACAGTGAGATGTGCGCCATATATGGAAAGTGTTGAGGAGGCATACTAAAAGGTTTTGCAAGAAAGAAACCATATTATTCAGTCAAAACTGAGCTCGGCCATTGTGCATGTTCCTGTAATGACTAGTGCGAGCCGTCAGCACTGACTCAGCAGCCCCTCATGCAATGTTGTCATGACAACCGATACACAATATTCACTTCAGGTGGTTTTATTATTAGTATTGTATTATTTCTTATCATATACCTTTTAGAAAAGAGAGTCGCGTTTGTTTCTATTGAGCCTGATTTCTCAAAATGGTGCGTGTGTGTGCTTATCTTGGGTGCCATCACAACAGCGCGAGTTATAGTAAGCATGAGGGCCGGTGCCTGTTGACGGCTCGCTCTAGTCATCACAGGAACACAGAGTAATGGCCGAGCTCAGTTTTGACTGAATAATATGGTTTCTTTCTCGCAAAACCTATGCCTCCTGAACACTTTCCATATATGGCGCGCATCTCACTGTATCATTGTGTGATACTTTTCTATAGTTTTTTAATGTTTTAGCCTGGTCGCTATTCACTGCCATTATAGGAAGGAGCGCATGCAGGATAATTTTTTATAAATTTTCTGCTTTTGAGGTCTGAAAAGGATAGAAGGACATAAGGCATTAGAACAACAGCAGGGTGAGTAAAAAATTGCTTTATTTTCATTTCAGGGTGAACTATCCCTTTAATACTTAGCTGAAAGATCAAGTTCAAATCATGTAATGACATACCTTATTTCAATAAGAGTTAAAGAATATTTGAAGTGTTAGTAAATGTAACATCATACCTGGGGCTGATTGAAGAACATTTTTGGTAAACTGCAATCAAGCAGCAGACCTAAAATTGTTATATTAGAAGCATCTTCCTGCAGGAGCAAAAGAAAAAGAACATTTAAACTTCCATCTGTAGCAACTTGCAATATATTATAAGACAAGCATAGCTCCATAATTACACAATACTACACAATACACAATTTGTGTGTGGCAGTTTCAACAGTGAACAAAGAAAGTGTCTTGAAATGTAGATGATTCTAAATAAGGAATGGAATACATCTTTAGGGGCCAAGCTTTTTAGTTCATTCTTTGTGTGTTCTCCATTAAAGACTTTCACTTCCTCGACCTCTTCAGGTAACATGAATAATTCAATACATTCAAGACCATCAGTCAATAATGAGAGAGGCCTTTTTAAAAGACAGGTAGTCATCTCTGCCTAAGTGCTACTGAGTACACATTCTGGATTACCAAGTGAATTTTCAGTATTATTTAAATTTAAGTGATTGCAATTTAAGGGATTTGAATTTGGGAGGTGTATGTGACCGCATCTGTGAACATTAAACCAATCAACAACATTTTTAATGGTCATTTACTCACCATCATGCCATACCAAACCAGTATAACCTTCACAAAAGAAGATGCAGAATCTTCAGGCCTTTTTTCTTTTTCTTTATACATATAATGAAAGTGGATGGTGAAGTACAAGAGGGTAGTCAAGTTCCAAATATGACAACAAAGCTCTAATAAAGCAACATAACCGTAGTCTACAGCATATTATTTGTGTGCCACATTCCAAGTCTTCTGAAGACTGAAATTGAAGTCATTATTAGCTGAAAATCTAATTTGTGCAGTTGCATATTCAAATATGTTGTGCTGGTTACACGAGAACCACAAACCTGGCACTCCTTGCCTTCATAAATGAGATTTAAGGGGTAAGGCTGTGGAGATGATATTCTTTAAAAGTTTTGAATCAGCTTCCACCAAACAACATTACTTTTACTGTATGGAAATGAGCACCTTGGAGATTCTGCTAAACTTCTTTTGTGTCACACGGAAGAAAGAAATCCATACGAGTTTGGAAAGACATGAGAGCAAATAAATGATGACACCGCAAACTCTATTTTAGCAGCAAGTAGCTCGAGTGGCTGTTCATGCACATTTTACAAACGCTACAGCAAGACACTGATTGTCCATGGTGAAATCATGGCACTACAATATGACAGCAAAATGCTGTGAAATGTCAGAGGAACCGGTTTAATTGAGCACCCTTCCAGGAAAGACAAGATTCCAGCAGCTGTCGATCGGTGAAACATCCCTTACTGATATCAAGCTGTTTTGAGCTGGTAAATTCAACACATACTTGAGTATCTTGACACTTAGTTAAATTACAAATGAACAGCAGGTTTACATCATCTTGTCAATAATCTGGTCCTAATTACTTTTATCTAATCAGGTAGAATGAATGGCTTGAGTCACACTACACATGATCACATTAAGCCTGAAATAAGTCAAGAGAAGTGTGCAGATACAGGTTTGTTCCTAGTATCAAGAGTTTCAAGGAAAGGATGGGGGTCATTTTTTCCCACTATATAAGTCAGCTGGATCTCAAGAGTTATTCCACTTATATTCAGTTGTCATTCAGTATGAGACACTGCAGTGGCTTCATCCACAGAGCTCAAATTAAACATGGCCGCTACAACAGGAGCGTGTCTATATTTAAACTTGTTTATGAAAGCTAAGACCCAGCAGAACACCTATACGAGATAAAACAGACTGAGAAGAAATATACAGTGGTCTTGTGATGCAGGTTTAATGGTGATTTAGTAAAAAACATCTGACATAAAATTAACCATGCAGCAATTACTATATTTTTAGACACCTGAGCACGAGTTAGTGTCGCAAGTTTTGAGAGTTCTGATCTGGGGTAAATGTGTCTGCTGTTGTACAAAACATGGGTAAAGTATTATGTTTATCTAACATTAAATGCATTTTATAAAAATAAATGAATTAATGTTTACAGACAAAAAGAATGGAAAAGCAGCACAGTAGAATGCAAACGTGTTCTGTGTGAACGGCCCCTAATGCAGTCATTTTTGCTTTCTGTACTGGCCATAAAAAAAATATAAATACGAGAGAAACTGCAGTCAAGTGGGTTTGCCTGGGTGTCTCTGGTATTTAGGCTTTTTTTTCCATGTACGATGAACTGAGTGTGTGTGTGTGTGTGTGTGTGTGTGGGCATGTTATTGTGAAATATCAGGACACAAATGTGTATAATGACATAGGTATAACATAGGTATTACAAAAAGAGGGTGAAATATGAGGACGTTCCCCATGTCCTCACTTTTCAAAATGCTTATAAATCAAACATGATGAGATTTTTTTCACAGAAAGTAAACTGCACAGTCTCCTGTGATGGGTCGGTTCAGGGGCAGGGGCAGTGTAGGGGAATAGAAAATACGGTTTGTACAGTATAAAATGCATTACGCCTATGAAATGTCCTCACATTTAACAAAAACAAACGTGTGTGTGTGTGTGTATGTGTGTGTTAATGGCTATGACAGTAATAGGAGACAGAAGCATTCAGCTGTCGCTGGACCTCATATGTCATCCAGCACAAAGGATAGTAAACTAAAAAGAACATCTGCTCACAACTAAGCAAACAGTATAACCATACGCATTATGCTTACCTGAGTTTGTGTTAGATTAATGCTTTGTATGTGGGGAAATATCAGAATGCTATCTTTTCTTTGGACATCCTTGACTGATCGCCCATGGACGCCAACCCCAAAAACCTAGGAGAAGGAAAAAGACAGCACACATTTCATGATACAAAAGTGTGAATTTCTGTTCTTAAATATTTAAAAACCTTTTAATAAAAATGTTTGTGTTTAAATGCTTAAAATTTAGTTTTGTGGACAAATTAAGTTTTCTTATTATTATTATTATTATTAATTTATTTATTTTACCAAACAGATTAGCGAAGAAAATTAGTAACTTGTTTTTAAAAATGGGTTGTTCCAAAATAGGAACTACATTGCTATAATCTTTAGTTCACAAGGCAACATTTTAAAACAAACGAAAATGTGTTAAATGAATAGTTAACCCAAAAATTTGAATTTCCTGATTATTTACTCACCACAAATTAAAATATATTGACTTTCCTTACTCAGTTTAAGAAAAACATGATTATTTATTTTTTTGAATGGTGCCCAACCTAGACAAATCCATATTTACGCAGCATTAAAGGGCTTCACACAACCCCAGATGGTGAATAAGGGTCTTTTCTAGTGAAAAAATCAGTAATTTTCAGAAATGATTAAAAAAAAAGATATACTTTTTTAACTACAAATGCTCCAGCTCGTTCACAACCTCTCTCTTGTGACGTGAGCATGTTGGGAAGCTTGCGCATTCAAGAAATCTTTACAAGCGTGGAGAATAGTGATTGCTCTGTATTAGTAATTGTTTCAATTTATTGTTAGAAATTATCAGTTTGTGTATCCTGGATGTAAACTCCCTCTTACTCAACCTTATTGTGAATGCAGAGCTGGACCAAGGCAAGCATCTGTAGTTAAAAAGTATATTTTTCTTTTAGTTTTTTTGAAAATGACTGATAATTTTGCTAGTAGACCCTTATTTGTTGCTGTGGTCTTGTGGAGCCCTTTGATGCTACCTAATTATGGATTTTGGACCATTGAAAATGGCCTATGTTGGGCACCATTACCTTACGCCGGCTTCACACCGCACGCGCTAGCAGTGCGTTGGCAGGGCAGAAGCGGTGCGTATGGAGAGCGGGAGCCGCGCGCGTCAGTTGTGCTTTCAGACCGGCTGCGTTTGTCTCGCGCAGCTGAACCGCTGCTCGTATATTGCAAATACAGACGAATATCGTCCATTCTGTCAGTTTCCCGCTGTTCTCTTCGGACCCCATGTCTGTCTCGTGCTTTGATTTATGATGAGCAGCATATATCTGCAGCACATGCGACCGTGTTCCCCTCTGTCCCAAACACATATGCAACATGCTGTATAAAGGTAGTTTACGTGATAAAAGTACTCTTAATGTTAAAATAAACCTTTAGTTTTAATCATTTAAACAAGCCTTTGAAGATTGAGCAAAAACTTCTGGCAGTGATGAGTTTTTTTTTTTTCACAGCAGCGCCGGATGTCATATGGTGCTTATGAAACACACGGAACACATCACTACATGATCTCATGGTGAAATTAGCTATTTTTTAGCATGTTAATCAGGTCAGTTTTGATCAGAACAATGCACTGTGGCTTTAATTCAGCGTGAGCAGCGCGTCAAAAATAGACCCGGCGCCGAAACGATCACGGCACTGACGCTTCTGCTCTGCTCCTGCTACGCGCTGCCTCTGCTGCCGGTGTGAATGCACTAATCTGTTAACATGAGCGCCGAAAAAAATACGCGCTGCTTACGCCCTGCTTACGCGTGCAGTGTGAAACCGGCGTTTTGGAGAAGGTGGAGAAAATTATTGGAATATTTTCCTCCAAAACTTGAATTTCTCTTCAACTGTGGAAAGAAAGTCATATACATCTTAGATGACCTTGGGGTGAGTAAATAATCAGGAAATTGTCTTTTTTGGGTGAACTATTCCTTTAAAGTCATATGTGAGCAAATAAGTGATTGGATTGCATTCTGACTAGACCTAATTGTTCCAGAGTGTTATGGTGCAGATCAAACTAGATGTGAAAACACCCTTTCTAACTTTCTACTTAAAGAATATAAAAAAAGCATCACTGTTTTTACAAATATATTAATCAGGCACTGAAAACTGGAGTAATGGCTGCTAAATACTCAGTTTTGCCACCACAGGAAGAAATTACATTTTAAAATATATAGAAAATAGTAAGCTTTACTGTATTTTTTTATCAAATAAATGTAGACTTAATGACCATAAGAGACTTTCAAAACCATAAAAAAAACATTTTGCACACATAGCTGTGAAATCTGACTCTGTGTTGTCCTAACGAAAGGCCACAACCTTCAAACTTTTGAATGGTAGTATAATAAAGATTGAGTAGGTGTTTCCAAACTTTTGTCTAGTAGGATAAGCTGCATTTCAATAGAGTTTTGTTCATAAATAAAGTATGAAGACCATGGTGTTATAGCTTCTATCAGATCACAGGAACTTATTCATAATGAAAACATGACTATAGAAGTATACTACATGACCTGAATACTAATATATGCCAGTGCAGATTGGTTTGGTGGCTACAGTGAATTTGTTTGATGACGATCATAAAGTATCACACTATTTTGGTTATTTCAAAGGACTCTGCACCATCAAGCTTGTTGCTCATCACTATGTACTAATACATAACTGCCCTACATTTCCAGAATGATACAGTGTGACCTTGATTCAGTTAAATTTGTCGCCCAACATATCGTAAACATTTGAAAGAATATGTTAAGAGTAAGTCAGAAAAAAATTAGAAAAGCAAACTTAAGGCAAATTGTCCCAGGCGAAGCTTCAGTCTTGAATACTATGTCATGTGATTTTTGCCTAAAATGAAATGCGCACTTTGGTTGAGGGAGGGAAAAAAACAAACATTCTTAAGTGATCACTAACTATGGGAGTACCATTTACAACTGTCATTTTATGCAACCGGCTGCATTTGCACGGCTGCCAAGCTAAATAAACCTCTTTAAAATGTGAATATATCCCATATGTGCCCCTAAGTAAAATGTGACATGTACATGAAACCTCTAAAACGTGTAAAAGTGACTCTGTAATGCAAATAGTTCTATACAACTTGCCTGGTATGATATCACCCCATGGTTTGATGTGTTAATAAATAAAGAGATTTCTTCATTGCCCTCCACTGTGGGGAGGAAAATGATTTTAAAAGATGTTGTCCCTCTGGGTGGAATTACCTGTAACACAAAAGAAAATACAAATTTAAAAGAAACGGAATGACAAGAAACACTGGATTACACATACAGTATATGGGACAATGAGACTATTAAATACTATATTATTAAATTCATGTGGAGGAAGAGGGAGAGCAGACCAAAAGTGAAATGGTGTGCATACTTACCCTTCTGTGGAAGGAAGGCATGTGAAAATGTCTGCTGGATGTAAACACAGAGAGCAGAGAGACTGGGAACTCTGGGCTGGGATTGTGGATATTTACGGTTTCAGCTCTTGGCAGCCCCACCGGCCTGCAGAATGACAGATCCACATGTTAAAGAGCCAATACTGCATTATAGACTCCCAAATCACATTCACCAGAATGTTTCGGTAAAAGCATGTCACTGCGAACACAACCATTGTGAAACAGAAAAGCTGATCTACATGACTGCTACGTCAGGGAATGTTGTGCTTATATGAACGTTCTTGCCTTGAAGCATAACCTTGTTAAAACAAAGATAATTTATTTAAGTCTCCAGACAGAAACGGCTGACTCTCACAGCTCACGCTTCCCTAAAGCATCACAACGAGAATGGTTCAACGGTGTTACAACACTTGAGCAAAGATGAAAGTAAATGTCATTCAAAGCCACACACATCTATTAAAAGACTTGAGTTGACCTTTCAAAGCTGATTCTAACCACAGAAAGCTTAACAGCTCAGCTCTTTATGTTATGATGTTCCTGTGGTCAAAGGCCAGCTTCAAAAGAGGTGTGTGAACATCAGCATGTGAAACACGGAGGCCAATAAAAACGCCTCCAGATCCAGATCAGACCAGCAATGAATCTTAAGCGTTCATAAGTGTTCACACTACATCTTTACAAAAACTCAACAATGTTAATGCACAGACTAGGTAACCAACTTGTTAACTTAATCCGGTATCGGGCCTCTTGATAAACTGCACCAATTGCCGTTTCTGTAAAGATTAGCATCCAACAGCTGTATGGACAATTTCTCAACTATTAAAACAATAAACATTATCAAGTAAGACATATTCATTAAGATAAGTTAAAACAAAGAAGAAAAACATTACACCCATTTAAAAAACCAAACTTTTTTTAAATAAATAATCACAATTTAACTTCTGATAGTGATTTCTGCAACAAAACATTTGGTCTAAAACAAGTTTTGGACAAGTAACATTTTCCAATGAAGCAATTTGACTGTTTCAGAGTTTATCTCATGCACACAACATGGATAAGCTACAACAGAGAAAGATATCAACAGTGACAAAAAAATAAAATAAAAAATAAGAGTAGAAATAAAGAAATTAACTACAGCTGTTTTAATTTACCCCATGATAATATGATACTCATTCCAAACTGGATTACACGGTCATCCATATGTAATTACCGAAACAGTATTTTCAGTTCGTAGCTAAAAGAAATCTTTTCTGTAAAAAAAAAAATAAGGTTACACTTTTTTAAGGTGTCTTTGTTACACTGTAATTATACATTTAAGTACAGCGTAATCTTAATTAACTGCATGTACTTGCTATTGGGTTAGGATTAGGTTTAGTTGCATGTAATTATGCATAATTTATAGTTATTGCTTTAGTAATTACATGTAACAGTAACACTATAAAATAAAGTGTTACCAAAAATAAATGTTGGTGCATCACTGAAAAATGTATTCTGATTCAATCTATAATATAACAATGGCATAACTTAGAAATGTAATGGCTTAAACAACAATAATGATAATATAAATAGTAATAATAATAATAATATAAGCAATAATAATAACATGTTTTAAATATGACATAAAATATGAATTGATGATTATTATTATTGTTGTAGTTGTTTTATGATCATTTAGTTATTATTGCATATATAAAAAGAAATTGAAACAATAAAAAAATTGATGTGCCTTAATATCAGTCATACAAAAGATAGTTCGCAATAGTTTGCAAGAGGTTCCCAAAATTGAACTCTAGTATAACTTTTAATTATGTAACAATGCCTGAGAAATGCCATTCCAAGGCTAAGCTGTTGTCTCTCTATGGTAGCGGTGATGGGAGTATGACGGGTGTGTGTGTGTGAGTGTGTTTAAGGCAGATAATAAGATGTAGATGGTAGAGCAGAAGCACTGATGAAATTAGCAACCAGACGAAAACAAGGGCACGTTTGTTTCTCTCTCTCCCTCTCTCTCCTGCAGAAAGGTTATGCAGCAATTGGTGTTGCATCATTGCAGGAACCAGTATTGTGGGAAAAAAGGCGTAGACTATTACCTACCTGTGCATACATGTGTAAAGAAACATTATTATGCAATACATCTCTATGTATCTAGAGCAGCTAGTGATCATCTCGTTATATTGTTTTTCTCTTTTATTTGCATTTGTGGCCTTGAGGAAATCCCGAGTGTAACTACTTTCAGGCTGTAATGTTTGGATAAGGTTACTGATTAAATATTGAATTACATTTTTTTAAACAAGCTTCCCATCTCTAGTCACTCACATTTACAATGTTTGTATTGTGCTTGAAAACCAAAGAATCACGAATCAAATGGATCCACTGTCAACAAAGATTTACAGCCCTACAAAAAAAATACAACTGTCAGGTTTTTCATAAACATTGAAGACAAAGTATTTTTGGACCCGATACTGTGTTTGAATACCAAGTTAAGATTCCTCAACATCAAAAGTGTTTATTGTAGCTAGGGATGCATTTTGAGAATCATTTAACTGATATAAAATTATTAAAATACCAAATAATTAAGTTAAAAGAACACGAAACAAGCTAAGAGCTAAGAGGTGGAAAGAGAAATACGATACATGACATGTAACAGTTCATACCAGTTAATGATTATAAATTATATCATTACTTGTCTTACACTAGTAATGACACCCTATATTTGACATCTCATATCGGCTGTGCACTCCCTTACTTATGGTTGACATGTAGGCACACACCCTAAGTATTTCAAGTTTAACAACAATACACACTTCTTGTTAGGGTGACTAATTTCTTCACTAAACATTTTTGTTCTTTACAAAAATGTTAAGATTATAAAAATAGTAAAACATTAGTTATGTCCTGGTGAAAAGTGACACCTTGGCCGGTCATAAGGAAATTGTTGGTAATTAAAATTCTTTGCATTTGAGGAAAAGTTGCACATTCATTTTTAATGTGCCATGACCTACACCTTTAAATGTAAGGTGTGTGTGTGTGCTTACTTCTACTAATACTCTAAAGCTCTGGATGCAGCAATGACATGAAATTACATGCCCGTGACCTTATTTGAAGCATTTGATATTAAACTGCTTTGGAAACTTGTGTTCAACCACTTTTAAACATAGACATAGCATTTTCACTCTTACAAAATGACTTCACTAAGGCAAAAACAAAAATGTGTATTTTTTTGTTTTCAATGTAAATAAAAATTTTCATTAACAAGTATTCTCAATTTTACCTATTAGTAGCTGGAGATCAAATCACACCAATAATATTTTGCACAAATATTAGCTGTCAAATCTGTCTCCGTGTTGTCCTAACGAAAGGTCACAACCTTCAGTAATGCTTCCACCAAACGGGACTATCAGCATTGGAATACCTACAACTTTCCAACTCTAGTCATTTCTTAAGGTCAAAATGAAATCAGTGCAGTAGACTCCAAACTCTGCCACTGTTCTTCCATCAGAAGAAAAGAAACTCCAGCCATATTTGGTCATCCTGTCTGCGGAGTTCAGCCACAAGCCAAGATCAGCTTTAAAATAGAGCAGACTTTAACCCTCTAAATGGCAAGACCGTAAAGAGAAATGAGTCAATTAATGTATTGCTATTTAGTTCAGCCATTTAGGTGACCTATTCTGGGGTATACAAACATTTACAGACAGATTATGAAAAATGTAAAAACTTAATTCATACAATTTCAACAAACATAATAAGCTAATGCTTAACAACTTTTTTAAGAAACATTAGCAAAAATATCACCATTTACAACAACAGCCAGAAGGGCGACAAAGCAATTTGGGTCAGAATTACTGTAGCCTAATCGGTAACCACCATTGAGTCAGTTTGGAAAATGTCAAATGTTTATTCCGCGCTTAATTCCTATATAGGTTGCACATGAGGTTATTTTAGCTTACTAACCCAACTAATGACTCAGTGGTTTCTATATCGGTTGCACGTGAGGGAAAAAGCTTCCTTCCGCTTAAGAAGAGTTGTATACTTTTAAGCACTTTTTATTTTAATAGCCTTTTTATACTTAACTATAATTTCGTTATTTTTCTGACCCAACTAATTACTCATCCGCGCTTCCAACAGGTGGCACACACTTTTCTCAATCCATTAAGGAGATATTAAATTTTGCATATTGTTTTTTAAACGGCCGTTCGTGTAGCCTAGTTTATATGATCTCTTTACAATATTTCAACAACATATAGTTTATTTTGAAGCCTATGCTTTTTTCTTGTACAAAATAAAATATTTTAAGTTAAATGCAGAGTAAGACATAAAACAGATGACAGGCTAATACTGTGAAGATCAATATTTGTGCAGCCTGCCTGACACGGTATTTTCTCAGACGTCACATCTCTCATATTCTCAATTTAATTTACAGAGCAATCCCTGCAAAGTTTTTAGATTAACTAGAAGAGACCAGGATTAGTGTGTGTCGCACTCGCAAGACTCACAACGGGGCGCGTGGCATCAGAATGATTACGCTCCATTGTAATGTCTGTCAGCCGTCACGGCACACCCCTACTGTGCATTACCAAATACTTGAATGCATATTACATGAAAGGCATTTAGGAGATTACCAACACATTTTTACCCAGCCTTAATTTGAGACCGGCCTTTATTTGTTTGTGCTGACCACACCCCTGGCCACTATCAGAGGCCCGGCGTTTAATTGAATACAGGCTTTTATACTGTTGCCCTATATGAATTTGCACATGGTCTGTCTTAAAGCATATTAAAAACACCACAAAGACATATTAACAACATTACAAACTTGATTTTCACCACAGGAGGTCTTTAAACAAAAAAAACATCCATTTAATATATTATGATATGGTTTGAAAAATAGAAACATATTTTCCTTGAATCGCCAATACTTAGTCAAATTTGTATAAGCCTATTATGGACCAAATGTTTGCTGATATTTGTGGGTAAAATGTATAAACTGTAAAACTCTTACTGTAGACCGAAGTCCAGTGTGGGCGGCCGAAACTGGAGCTGTCTCCCACTCTCCTGCACATAAAACGAGGAACTGAGGAGGAGAAAAGAAAGAAATGTGAATGTCATGCAGATTGATGCTTTCTTACATGAAAAAGTGCTTAAAAAAAAAAATTATACAACGCAAGAGAATCAAAACCATCACGAAGGCTTAAGAGCTACTCTCTTGGGAAGGAGGAAAAACTGTGAACAAATCAAAACAATACGACTATGCAGCCCATATAGTATTATACTACGTAACCAAGCATTTTAGACTCCATTTAAGTTAACTGCAGATCTCATGATGCAAAAGCCTTATTCAAATCAGCATTGAGAACTAGTTTTGTTGTTTGTTAGTTGTTTTTTTTTTGGACGAACCTGGACGAACATTTCACTAGCTCGACAAAACAAAAGTGAATTTACTTTTCACACAATGTCATCGTTTCACATGCATGAATGTTAATAAACCACAAACAGAGCATAGTTTGTTGCCAGTCTCAGGGAGTAACTTCATTCCTCTTGAGAAACACTCGCACTTCTTTTACAATACAGGAGAATAGTATGATGTAGTACGAGCATTAGAGAAAGATAGAGAAAAGCTAAATGAACATCCATCAGCTATCAAGTTAACAAAACACAAACTCCAAAGTGAGTTATAATAAATAACACACCAGAGAAATGTAATGAAAAATACAACAAGTGTGGCAAAAGGGTAACAGGAAACTAAAAACAACAGGAAGCTAAAGTGGGCAGCAGGGCAAAGTAGACCAAATGATCAACACCTTTGTTTATACTCAGCTAATACTAAGTTTAATAAATTGCTTGTTTCTCATAAAACACCTACTAATGCAGGTGAACAGGGCAAACAAAAGGAGCAATGAAATTTCTCTGAGAAGTTTTGTGTTTGAGTTTTGAAGAAGAAGCTGAATGAGTTTTGGTGCTGCGTGAATATATACGTTATCATTGTGTTTAGTGAAATAAAAAAACTGTAAAAATTAAAAGTTCTGATTAATGTGACTTTCTACATTATACTTAATTTCAGAGGTTGTGTAAAAAAAAAAAAAAAAATCTTGGATTCTTGTTTTTTGTTCATGTATATACAATGCCCAGCAAAATTATATATTAGGTAATTGCGTAAAACATTGTAATTGCGTAACAATAGGACTATGTTGAGCTATATAACAATGATTCTTTTGGAATGAATGTATCCAAAGAGTTGCTCACCTTTCTAATAAAGCACATAATATATTAAAGCGTCTTTAGTGTTTCCATGAATCAAGGGTAACACGGGTGTGATGTCATAGATAGGCGACACACTGACACGGCCCGTGTCCTGGTTAAAATTGCTTGTTTCTCTGGATTTAAACATTCTTGGAAACATTTGGGATAATGTAAGTACACAAGTTAACAAAACAAGCCCCACTTTATATTAGGTGGCCTTAAATACTATGTACTTAGATTAAAAAAAAATAAGTACAATGTACTTACTGTGTTCATATTGTTTTGCAAAACACCTTTGCTGATATTGAGTTGGGATATGGGTAAAGTTAGGGACAGGTGTGGTGGTATGGGTAAGTTTAAGGGTAGGGTTAGGTGCAAGGGAAGTGTCAACTGTGTAATTACAAATGTAAATACAGAAATTAATTACAGATGTAATTACATGAAGGTATTTTTCAAAATGTAAGTACAATGTAAAAACATGTATGTACAGAATATGTGCAATGTATCAAATTATTAATTCAAATGTTAGTACATAGTAGTTAAGGACACCTAATATAAACTGGGTCCACAAAACATAACATTGTTCAAGTGGTTTTAGTATATTGTGCCTTTGAGAGTCTATGATTGGATCATTATTGCAGTGATTATTATGTCTCTTTCTATTTATGTGTGAAAATGATTCCCCAACTATTCTTTCACAATTTGAGCCTGATTAATTTTGACATAGTCATCCTGGAATATGGTCATGCTGTGTCTTCCTTGGGTTAGAAAAAGTGTTGCCAAAAATATAACATGCTAAACATAATAATCACTGCAATAATGATCCAATCGTTGACTTAAGCATTTTCCTTTTTAAATCCAAACAGCAACTTCTTTTTTTGGCCAGGCAGAGCATATAGACAGTACATTTACATAATTCCCCAAAGAATTTAACTGCATGTCACTGCGTCACGCTTTCAAATATTATCATGAAATTAAAAAGGTTCCCTGCATCAGCATTTATTCAAAATAAATTACATTCATATTTTATCTTAATGAGAGTTCACAATCTGTTTTTAAAATAATGCAATATGAAATAGTTTTTTGTTAAGTTGTCCTCGAACGCTGCATGCAAAAAAAACTAAATAAAATCCAGTGTAGTGTTATTCACAAACAAATGACTCATGATAGCTTGTAGTGAATTAACACCATTGAGAAGCCTGATTCCTCAAACTAAAGACTCTTCTGAGTTGGTTCTTTTAATGAATACTTCAAAAGGACAAATTACACATATATAATCAAAGCAAAAAAAAGCAAATGAATCAAAAGCTTGAATCTGTGATCTATGACCCAGCTTGTTCGCTGGCTTCCATGGCTGTTTTCCACCAACTGGCAACCGGTGGTGTTGAAATACTGTTGGGTAAACGTGCGTTAATCGACCAAAATAAAAACAGACATTCCGACACGGAACACATTTCAAAGTAAAATTACTGGCTGTATCATTAGTTTTCAGAGAAACGAGTATGTAGAAACGAGCATGTTTCCTAAATATCTGCAAACATATTATGGTATTTTTATGCTTTAGTACAGTCAAAAACTTACTTTGAAGCCACACGTCTCAAATCAATAATAGCTCTTCTTGAGGAACTGCACAAATATCTATCATAACCAGCTTATACATCTACTCATTTGTTTTATTAATAAAATGCCAGGCTCTTCTTTTATCTAAATATTGTTTTTACTATTCAAAAACTGGCGCTCTAGGGGGTTCTGGTGAGTGGAACCCTTCCTCTCGACACACTGTAAGTGGCTTGTCCAGGCTTTCAACAGCTAGGATCTTTGACATGAAGATGCACATATTAGTGGGCTTCATAAGTGATTACCAAAAGAAAGAGGAAAACTCAAGGTATGAATCATTTCTGTACCAGTTCCAGGAAAGAACATATGAAACAAACCAATAATAATTTTTTGTAGGATCAGAGCCTCAGAGAGCTTGTTTATAACTCAAAGTTCTCCATAAAAGGCAAATGAACAAAGTAAATCAAACCTGGAAGAGCATCAAATATGGACTGATTAAAAAAAAAAGAAAAAAAAAAAGGAAAGGTCACCGGTTCCTGGGCCTCATATACTGTGTCTGGCCATTATCACACTGGTAAAACACGTTCACATTATTAACCTTTATGGCAGTCACCTTAATCTAAATCAGAGCTACACAGAGCTCAAGTCGCTCAGCTATAACTGAGTGAGTATATAAAAGACACTGGGTAGATCTGACACCGGATCCAAAAATTAATCAGCTGGCTATGTTATCAAATGGCAGCTGACGGGTGGTGAGAGCAGCTATCGAACCCCTCAAAACATTCCATGATCATGTCAAATATCAGCAAAAAAGCAAAAAAGTGTGTTTGACTTTCTCTAAGGCACAATGTTGTACCCTGAACATGTTACCTGGAGGTAAAACAGAAACACTGTGCACTGGCTCCAAGAGTGAGTCAAGATTCACTAAATCACTGCACAGCATTGTTTTGCATGAACTTCAGATTATCAACTATCAAGTGTAATGATTTCTAACCTGTGGGTACATGCATCCGGACTATGCTGAAACAGGAACTACAGAGTAAGAGTTTCAAGTGAGCTTATTTCTTCAGTTATGTGTATGAAAGGCACTTCGCTAGTTGTCATGCCACTCTGTTATGGTTGGAAACTAAGAAACGGTTATTATTATTCAGAATCACTTCCATTTTTTAACAATTGCTAAACTGTTCTCGTACAATAAGAGTAAAAAACAGAGCGCAATCTATGTAGTCTGAATCCTAAACAAATGACTCTAACATAATTTTTTCTATTTTAGGAAAATTATAATGTCATCCACATTTTTACATTAAAAAAAACATCCTAATTAAGAAGTAGTAGTCTATTTTCTATTCTGTTTTTGACCCTCTCTTTTGAACACTCAGTTTTGATGGCTGCGAATCGCATTCATGACTTGGAAGTAAATGCCCACTGCTATGATTGGGTAATAGTTTTGCATATTAAAGTCATTTTTAACATCCCTGCCATTACACCTGTGAAATTGTTTTGAAAACTTCCGATGTTAAAAAATATCTCGTTGCATAGTTAAAACAACAACATATAGTTTATTTTAAAAAATTGAACAATGTTAAATATTGTGTGTATTACATATGCTTTCTTAGTCTTGGTTGTAGCAAATAAAGTTAAAGTACTTGGAGTTACCACAGTTAGAGTTCACAAATGGTAACTTGCGGTCTTTCATGTAAAAAGAATTATGAATGAATATACCATCGTTTGTTGCACATTATATGCCAATTAGAACGTTTAAAATGTATACATTGTCATTTGCACAGTAGTGTTTTAAATAAAATGGAACGTGTTATGTCTTATTGATGACAAAACAGGAGATCTCGATCACTGAAACTTTTATTCAGGAATACAGCGAATGGCTTAGATCAAAACAATAAACATAAGCTTTTCTCTACATGCTTTCTTCCGATAATCCAACACATTAATCCCATAAATGCTGAAGCAAAGGGAAGAATTCAAATCAGTGGTGACATACTCACACTTATGTGTTCACATTACTGATGGATCTAATATAGTCAGCAACGCATCTTTTATTTTCAGTCTTTCTAAAAAGCCTGCACCGAAAGGGGTCTTGCTTAAAAACGACTCCAAAGTGAAATAAAGTGAACAAACAAGTCTTACTGACGTGATCTGGAACGTTGTTAAAAATACATTTCATCCATGCTTTCTTAAATGCTAGGATCACAAGGATAGAAATGCAAAGACACTTAAAAATGTCTTGTAATCCTCTGAGGCCTCGCTATCATTTTCATCAGATTTACTACTACATGAAATGCGTGAATCAGTGGGCGGGGCTAAAGAGGCAGTGATGTAAAAGTAGACGTTAATCTGCTTCTACAGAGGCTGTCTTTTGTCGCACAATTACGTAACAATGTGACAAAATCTGACACGAGTCATCTTGGGAGTTTAGTTTCAATAACTGTATTTGGACTAACAAAGAAGTTTGAGTTCTGAAAGAAGTCTCTTCTGGTCACCAAGGCTACATTTATTTGATCAAAATACAATAAAACAAGCAATACTGAAAAATATAATTTAAAATGACATTCCTTTATTATTATTATTATTAGAATATATTTTAAAATGTAACTTATTCCTGTGATGGAAAAGCGGGGTTTTGGTCTAAAGTCCTACTGTTTGCTGGGTATTGTTGGGGAACATTGTCAGTTTTTGTACTTATGATGTCTGTCCTTTATGTCATTTACGTCTGAGAGTTGTACCAAGATAAATTCCTATCAACTTTTTGACATGGCAATAAATGTATTGAATTGAATGATCAGCATCATCACTTCAGTCTTCTCTTCAGTGTCACATGATTCTTCAGAAATCATTCTAATACGATGATTTTGCTGAAACAGTTGTGCTACTTAGTATTTTTATGGAAACTGATACTTTTTAAAAATTCTTTGAATCGTAAGCTCAAAAGAACTGTGTTTTGAAATAATCTTGCTTAATAAAAATATTATTATTATTTTTAAATCTTACTGAAAGGGCATTAAAATGTGATTAACATTTCTCTCTCTCACACACACACACACACGCGCACACGCGCACACGCACACACGCACACACGCACACACGCACACACGCACACAACTTTGCTTGCAGTAGCATCACTTCCCATCACAAAAGAAAAAAGTTGATGTTTGAAATAGTACTGCTCATTTCCTGTGTGTGCTAAAACAGGAAGTTGTAGGTAATTTGAATAATGCAGGGGGGTAGGCGTACACAAATGACACTTAGCAGCTGATCTGAGTTCAACTTTGTTTTAATGTCTTAAGCTGTTTGTACTGTAGATCAGTGTACATAATGTGGTCTGCTTGAAGAGTCTGATGATGTATAAAAGGGGGAGGGGCCAAAAATGCTCTCCACATCCAATAACTTCAAAAAAATATTACATCAAATGGGTAGAATTTTTGAATACCCAAGAATCAATGGCATTGTTATTATCCATCTCAATGAAACAGACATTTAAAAAATGTTTCTATGATGATTTTAAAAGATAAAAATAACATAACATGCCTTCCCTGGAAATGCATGCTGGGGTTTTATTTACCCTTTAAATAGCAAGAATAACACTGTTCAGCAGTGTGTATCTAGCCACACTCAGCTGGAACTTGTTTTGGATGTTTTGCAAGTTAAATGTACGTTCAATTGGATTCTTGTCTTTTCTCTTTATGCTTCAGCAGTTTGTTTTTGGTTATCTATTGTCCCATGAAGTGCAGATATGTGTCTGCTGATTTATGGAACAAATGTCATATATATAAAACATGGAACAAATGTTGTGTGTGTGTCTGTGTGTGTGGTACGCCATTTGTTCCATGTTTTATATATATGACATTTGTTCCATGTTTTAATTAAACAATTAATACATATAAATATACTATATTTATTATATTAAATTAAATTATATTATATTATATAGTATTAGGGTTAATGTTTGTCCCATCTCTCCATAAATACTGGCTTTAAATTAAATTCTTCTCACATTTGTCGGTTTAACGGTTTTAAGACATGTGCACCACCTAAGCAATAGGATAATTCATTCCACACCTTTGTATTCATTCATCATTACATTTATTTGAATTGTATTGTCCTAACACCTTTGATGGACTCTAGCCTGGTGGTTTGTCGTATCCAACACGACTCAACACTAGATTTCAACCAAAATTCAGTGGGAATCATAAGAACTGTCCAGTCAATGGCAAAATCCACAGAATAATATAAACAAAAAGAACATTATCGGCTCTGTTTTCAATAGATCTAATAGATTTAGATTTGGTACTGCTTTGTGATAAGTGACCACGGCTACTGGTTGCTCACATGACAGAAGCAATAAACACACAAGCAATAAATGTGTTG
Organism: Gobiocypris rarus; assembly: GCA_023029165.1. Lineage (NCBI taxonomy): Eukaryota > Metazoa > Chordata > Actinopteri > Cypriniformes > Gobionidae > Gobiocypris > Gobiocypris rarus. The sequence goes on along the minus strand of CM040914.1, from coordinate 22,911,061 downwards.
CTTCTAATTGGTCAACGTGACATATAGTTGCCAAAACAAACACAGACACACAATCATCCCTCTACAATTCAATAGAGGAAAATACATACACAATAAGCCCATGGTTAATAGTAGCTAATTTGTTTTAGACTTTTGTTATTGTTCTTTTTTTTTTTCACAGGAAAACACACATATACAATAACACAAGCACACTGCCATAATTATTATAGAGAAGAAACATTGTGGAATGTTTTGGGTTTAATGGAATGTAGTTGATGCCAGGAGCTGAAGCTATTTGTGGTGTTGGCAGAGGGCAGAGGAAGGGATGAGAGGGCGTATCACAGCAGGAGGTGTGAAAATTAGCACTAGCAACCATAGAGAGAGAGAGAGAGAGCTGCAGAACATGCTCTACACCATGGCTATCTTCACATTTCTGCTTCAGAAGGCTATTATGCCACATTTACTAATGAGTTCTGGGGTCCACTCAGTCAGACAGACTGCTCTATATGGGACAAACACCCCACAGAATCTCTACAAGCAGAATTATTCTGGAGAAACATTATAAGGGGTTGTTAGAATTGGCCTCTAAAGTTATTTTGGCTTCAATACAAGTTAAGCTTATGGGTTTTGGTTTAAAGGCACATCGAAATAGAAGTAGCGACCAATCTTTTTCTTTTTATCGTAACTTACATTTGAGTATAAGTTAACGGATTGTCATTTAAACAGGGACTTGGTTCTATGTGTCAGTTGTTGTTTGGGTTTTGAGATGTGGGGCAGATGAATGTGAGCTTGCACCAGGTAACCAGCCATCACTCGTTTTTTGGGCCGATCTCTGTTCCGGACTTGCACACAAACTGCATTGCATTCATTTACCAAACTGTCATTTGTGTGAAAATATATTACAAAGTCTGTAAAAATGACATTAACAAAAGGCAGAGATGGACAAAAAGAGGAGAGCACAGAATCCAATCACTACAAGCTCACTGTTTGTGATGCTTGAAATATTGGAAGAAAAATATAAATATTGAATTGGGGGTCAGTGATTTATATGAATGCATCTCTGGAGGGAACCAACTGTCTTCAGAAATGTTTTGATGGCTTTATCTTTCACACATACCAAGACATCTGTATAATTCCTGTTAAAGTAGTGTTTATTAGCACAACACTGCTTTGTGTACAGCAGTAACCAAGGAAACAATATATCGTTGCTGTCCCATAAGCTCCACGAACTGTCAGAGTGAATTTACATTGTCATTCAGTCTGTCTGCTGTTTTTGTTTTGTGCAGGTATGTTTTATGAAGCATAATTTCAAGTCAGACCATTCTGGTTTTGCTTTAAATCTTGACATTTGTTTAAATCATGACTAAAATGTAGTAGTTGCCTCTAATTTCAATTGGCTACAGATTTTTTTTCTCTCTCTAGGCAATAGGTATCTGAATCGCCCAGTTTGCTTGTGCCTTGAATTGACCCGCCCCCTTTAGTTACTGTTGCTATGTCCGACAAGCCATGGCGCTCTCACAACACACACGTGGAGCAGAGGACTAGGGCTGTCACTTTTTATTTGATTTATTCGAATATGTATTCGAATATGATGTGAAATATCCGTAATCGAACTATAAATAAACTATCCGGTTTTTAAAGTGCCATGTAGCGCATTTTTTACAGTCTATGATTAGACCGTTTTTTATTTTTTATTATTGTTTGCCATCTCATCCAATAGAGGGCACTCTAAACGTATTGTAGCGTAGGCCCATGAACAAATCAAGCGAATAATAGCCAGTCTGTTTTTAAAATGGAAGATAACTCTCAGAATGGCCAGCCTGAGCGGACAATTCACCATTCGCAGCAAGTTTGATTGACAGTAGATCTGAGCAATCAAATCACAGAATTTGCCGTTTTGTCCAACAAAGGCAAAGCAGTCAGGAGATTAACGTTGGTGGAGTTGAACTTGAAAAACGATGTGTATTGACATCTGTCCGCGGTTGAAACAACATTTCTTTTAGTGTTTATTCATGTTTATTTGATGCTTATCAATGAACTAGAAGGAAGAGATGATCGGTTCACGAGCAGCTTTAACTGAGGCGTTACAGCGATCACGACACATTAAAGAGCCACAAAACGGTATTTATTGTTCACATTACTTTAAAAAAATGACACTTTGAAAGTTGAGACTTTGTTTCATATCAAAAGTATCTTGCTGTCCTGTCTGTCGGTGTGTTGCCAGTGTCCTCTTCGCTCCGCGATGTATTTTCTCCACATGAGAATGTGTGTGTGGTGTGAGAGCGCCACGGCTTGTCAGACATAGCAACAGTAACTAAAGGGTGCGGGTCTTTGCGAACGGTAGATATTCGAATACATTGCTTGATATTTGATATCCGTTCAAATTCGATTTTTCAAAAAAATGACAGCCCTAAAGAGGACACAGACAACACGCCAGCAGACAGGACAGAGCAAGTTACTTTTTATATCAACTTTAAAATTGTGTCACTTTTAAAAAAACAATAAATACCGTTTTGTGGTTCTTTCATTTGTTGTGATTGCTGTCGCGCCTCAGTTAAAGCTGCTCGTGAACTGATCATCTCTTCCTTTTAGTTCATTGATAAGCATCAAATAAACATGAATGAACACTAAAAGAAATGTTGTCAGTAAAAGACGTCAGTACACAACGTTTTTCAAGTTCAAGTCCACCAACATTAATCTATGAACTCTCCTGACTGCTTTGTCGGACAAAATGGCAAATTCGGCGATTTGATTGGTCAGATCGCCTGTCAATCAAATTTGCTGCGAAGGGTGAATTGGCCATGTCTTTTGACTTGAAACGGTGAGCATTTTAACATTTTCTTATTGGTCCCGTTTACTTCCACACCAAGTACTTTACGGTAACTCTAATGATTGCCCTTTTCAGTTAAAATGAATTTGTGGTAATAAATTGGACAAAAAAAACAAAAAAAGAGCAGATTTTATCATACAAATTCAAAAAATATTTTACGGACATATGTCTGATCAAGTGCAACATCAAGCTCCTAAAACTCAGGATGTGAATGAGAAACTGACTAGCTGAGGTTAGGCAAAAGTGTGGCAGTCTTTTATTTTATTGCATATAACTTATATAATTTCCATTGTTCTGTTTTTAATTTAGCACTTTTTTTTTCTTTTTGGAATATTTGATTTCATTCATTATTATTTCATAGATTTATGTAATGCCTGAGTACCTTATAAACCCTGTCCTGTCTTTCACTACATTTAAAATGAACAATATAGGCCATAAAGAGCAGTCTTTGCGGTTTGCAGTCATTGTGCCATCACTTCCTCCAACCAAGAATGTTTTATACAATAAAGAACAAATGTTCTCACATGAACTAGACTCCATTTACTTGTGTGATAAACATGGTGTAACATCCTGAGAGCACTGCTGAAGGAGCTAAAATGTTCTAAGATTTGAAATAGTGTACAAACAGTGTCAACGCAATCAAGAATGATTTACAATTAGCCAAGAGTACTTCCAGTTGCATTACACAAGATATGAAAACAACAGACCATCTAATGTCCATTAAATCATACTTCTCATACAACAATTTTAAACAATTTTTTGGCTCTGTTTACCAAAAAAAAAACTATATTCAAATATTTTGTTAATCTTTAATCCAAAACCCCAGATTAAATGTTCTAATTAAAAAGATTGCTTCCTAAAATTCTCTGACAAAACTGCCTACATTATTTTGTAATAATCTGTAAATCTGTAATGGACTCCATTACTGGTGGTGGTGTGTGATTGTCTGATGTTAGAACCATTGTAAATCCTTTTTGTGCAGAAACAGGCTTTTCCCAAAATAAATTTCATACATACTAAATAACAGCTTGTCTCATTTACCTCATTAAAAAAACTTGAGAAAGAAATGTACAGGTTTCATTTATGGGTTCTGGGAATTAAAATAGTAAAATTTAGCGTTCAATGTGTTTGAAAATCATCCAAAATAATTTAATATATTTAATAGTAGCTTGAAAAAGGTTAAACTCTCAAAAGTGTTTCAATCAAATCCAAAGCAACGTAGTCAAGTGCTTGGTATCTTTGCTTTCAAGAGACTTCATAATATAGAATAATATGTTCACTGTAAAAAAAAAATTGTGGGGGAAAATTGTGACAATTGATCTTTACATATTGGCCTAATAAGTTACTTCCAAATAATGATCCCCTTGCAAAAATATACATTGTACTAATCATAGCTTAAGGTCTTTACTCAATATTAAAATAGTATATTCACCATACATATTTAATTGTGCTCAGTCAATCTATGAAGTCGAAGTGAAAAATCCATGTTGGGTGAGCAAGTCCTACGTCCGAAAAACTATATACTCATGCGCAAAATGCGCCCGAGAAAAAACGTTCGTGTGGAGATTTCAAATGCGGAAGTGCCACTGCGCCAGCAGAGCCAAACCAGCCGGTGCTGAAGAACGAAACAAACATTCCCAAGAGAATGAAGATATTCATCGTCGTCACAAGGCGTTGTTGAATATTTAGCACTGAAATTATTCTCCAGAGTGTTGCTTTATTACCCAGTATGAAGTTTAAAAGACATTTTGTAGAATCAGTTCATGTATTCATTGGTTTCATGAGTGTGTTCTCGGTTAATGTTACCACATAAGTATCTAATGGTAGCCAATAGTTTTATTTTCCTCATGTCTTATATGTCTATAATAATAGGTAATAAGTAAATGAAGTCATTTGTGTGATAAGTGCGCCATGCGACCGTTGAACACAGTGCCGCCGCCGGCGAGAGCGTCAAAGTGGCCGGAAGTCATTCATTCTCAATGGGAGCCCGACGGCGAGCTCTGGCGAGAGCGGCGCTGCGAGTCTTGAGACACTCCTCGCTGCAGCCTGTAGCACGATCAGATCCAATACGTACTGGATGGTGGTTCGTTATGGCTAGTGCGTATAGTTATAATGCGAGTGCGAGTCTAGTTATATCTTACTTTGCTCTGGCCAGCGAACCGCATATCGTGTTGTATCTGAAGGGCTACGCTGCGCTGGTCTTAAGTGACACTTAAAGTCCCTGTAAAGGCAATTCTGAGTTTTGTTTCTAAACATTTTTAGAAATGTTAGAAATGTATTGTTGAAACACATTACAAAGACTGTGAACTGTGTAGTACTGAATTCAGAAGTTAGACCGTTGAGAAGTTTTTCACCATTGCTGTGTTCTGGATTTTTTGGGCGAGGTTAAAACGGTGGCTCGATGATGCACTGGAGCCACTGAGCACATGGCCCCTCCCCCATAACTAGAGCGCATTTCGCATCACTTCACCCGCTATAATTCGAGTTACTGTCAGTACCGTTAGTTACTACAGCCTACAACTTACAAAACAGCCTACAAAACAAAAAAAGACGATCTCAAGAAGAGGTGGATTAATTTTGTGAACAGCTACCTTGATGGAGTGCTGAGGATCACCACCAACACCTGCCTCTGCAGTGTCTTTAAACCGGATAGTTTTACAAACTTTAATAGGCAACTACTGGGATTCACTGATAATCCGCTGCAGAATGGAGCCGAACCGACTATCTCCCTCCCCGACCTTCATCCTCCCGTCCCGCCGACATCTGGTGCCGTCGTGACGGTCGTGACTCGTGAGCTGTACATGAGTGTTGTTGTCTTGTGTTTACGGCAGCTTTCCCGCAAGTGGCCGTGGTTTCGGCGTCGATCAACGGACACGCCCCCAGCGTTTGAGAGCAGAGAATGCTGCTTATTTTTTCAAGATTTCTATAAGATATTTTATGTACTTCGCAGATTTTTTAATGATTCAAAATTTGGCTAGGTGGTTAATAACACATGTATCTGTGGTTCGAGAAACTCCGAACACATGTTTAATTTTGACTTTACAGGGACTTTAAGACCAGCGTATACGCATTATAACTACACAGGATAGAACATCATCTATATACAATATTGACCATATATGTATGGTCAATATTGTATATGTTCTAACCTGTGTAGTAGTAGTACTGATAAATAATAAGTAATTATTGATGAATAAGTCATCGTGATGCTGAAGTTATCCTAGTTTCTCTCTACATACATGCAAAACAGTTAAAATTGTAACATATTCTGGTCATACTTGCTGTTGAGTGGAAGCAAAAATGAGTCAAGTAGCCTAATTGTCTGTAATTTTAATCCTCAAGGTACAACCGGTACACATTCAATGGAAAATGCAAAACGTGTGTCCTCATTTCGTGAGCATGTTAATAATAATTGTTTTTGCGCGAGCGGTTTGAGCATTTATCCAGTTCACAAATCTCTCAACTGCGCGTGCGCATGTGACGTCATCAAAATGCGAACGAAACCACATTTACGACGTGATCCTGTTTGCGTACAGCAGGGACAAATAAAAAAATGACGTGTGGACCAAGGTGTCTGAAATTGCATGTTGAAATTAGACTAGCACTTCCATGAACACAAAAGCCACATCACAAAAATGGCTTTTAAATGGTTTATTTCATTAGCAAACATGCAACTATAATTGTTAAGTTAACTTTCACATTTAAATTATTTCATGAGGTTATCTTATACGGGTATACCCTACTGAGGTCAGTCTGCACAAATGCCGATTTTTCAAATGCGAACATGATTGTTTGCTTTGCGGCCGCTTTAAATACAGTTTTAAAAAAGACCAAGCATTCGAACTAAGTCAGAGCGGCAGCGCGTCCACGAATCTTTCTACAGCGTCGATGGCAGGGCGGCCAGAGCGAAGTTTGACGCTCTCGCCGGCGGTGGTGTGAACTGCAGTCGGCCTCTCTCAGGGCTCAATTGCCTTTCAATATCAAACACATCAAGCTCGTGATTTTCTTATTCGTCCATTCATTCGTCTCATCCTCAAAATATAATAAGAAACTTCTGTTCTGTCACTTGCCAGATGTGATGCAGGGGAACTTTATCATTAATGTTATTTTTATTTGCAGAACCTGTTGTCTGTGTTCGTTTTGCTTACTATATTTGTTTTTAGTCATTTTTGTCTATTGGGACAGTGAGAAATAAGCAATTGTTACTACAATTTAAAATATTTAATTGGTCAAATTTCTGTGAATTAAATGTATATGTGACCAGTCATTAGAAAATTTTAAATTGGAGGAGCTGAAATTTTTTACAGTGTTGGTAAAATAATTTCCCCCATTGGGTCAACATATTATTTCTAACTGAGCCCATGTTAACAGACTGTTGCCACAATTGATAAAATTAAATTCACATAAATTCAATTTGGCCAATTGAAAAATGTAGATGTGACCGGTCACTAGAAAATTTTCAATTGGAGAGGCCTGACATTTTTTACAGTGTTTTATAAGCAGATAAAACAATCCATAAACAATTAAAAACATTTTAAGGCTACTCAAATCCATGTGTCCTCTACAGACCTCAGATAACCCATAACACAGTCTCTTTCTCTTAGCTCTGCATGCTGTAGCTAGTCAATAATCATATGCCGACACAGGCCCCCTGCCAATAGATGCACAAGCGCAAGGCCAAAGTTCAAAGAGCAAACTCTGAACACCAGTAGTATTATATACACTCTTCCAATACTGGACCACACATATGGAATAAGATTTTATTTTATTTATTTTTTAACTCATGAAAATGATCCATTGCAGGTATTTATTACAATGCAATCAATCCATGCACTGCTATTGGTGCAATGCATGTGTATTAGCTTCTCAGGCCCTAAAGTTTTCTGTCCTACGCACATTCTCTTGCTTAACACTGCATTCACACTATCATAAGTCCAAAGCCCTGACAAGCTCAATACCTTCTAATATTTTTAGAGAGTTATACATTACAAGATAGCTTCCACATGACCCATGTGTAGGGTGTACTTTTTTGGGGGGTGTACTTGAGAAAAAAGAAAAAGAAACAGAAAAAAAAAATTAGAAACATATGTCAAATAACCCTAATGGGCCCCATTTTAAAAATCTGAGCGCATGGTCTAAAGTGCATGGTGCAGGACAGGTGCACTTAGGGTGTGTCCGAATCCACTTTTGCTAGTTTAACGACGGAAAAAACGGTCGGCATGCCAGGCACATGATCCAAAAGGGTTGTATCTAGCCTCTAAATGAGTCATGGGTGCGTTTCTGGTGTAACGTGCAATAAATCTCCCATTCCCTTTAAAAGCCAGTTGTGCTTGCACCATGGAGGATTTTGCGAGCGGAAAGACTGAACGCTTCTCCAGAGAGGAATCCCCTTTTATTTTTAATATTTAAACATGTTTGTGTGCTGCTGCGCGTCCCTGTGTGTATTTAGCAGAGCGTGCGTACGCGTGTTGTGGACCCACCTATAGGCGCATATTACTAACACACCCTTTAAATAACAAAAAATTCTGCACCGTTGACTTTAGACCAGGTTTCTGTTGGTCAATGGCACGTTAGTAATATGCGTCTATAGTTTGAGTTTGCGTTTCAGTTGCCTCAAATAGCACCACGCCAACAATGCGCCTGAACACACCTTTTCAGACCAGTGGGCTGAAACTAGCAAAAAACACATTGCGTCGGGTTTATGATAGGGCCCTATGAGTTTTTGATTTTACAGTGTTAGACTTTTATCTAGTGCACAAGCACTGTGGTCAAACCATTTCACTTCTCTGTTTTCGGACAACCCACTAGAACTGTTCTGCTTGCCTGCAAAAGAATGTTACACTGCTTCCATGAAATTACCAAAGGCATGCTGCATACATATATAATGAGCATTCTGTTGCTCTTCAAGTAACAGATTCTGTGCCTTGGAATTAAAATGGTATTAACTAATTTCACCACATCCCTTATTTGTTGTGTTTATTAAATACCTTGGCTAACCTGACAATGCTGAAACAGCTATCAATAAGCGTGTAGTAGTATTCTCAGTTCAGTTTAACACAGTTCATTACCAACCATTAAACTATAATTAAATACTCATACCTTTCCCATACCTGCAAGCTCGTTAAAAATGAAAAGGGCGATCCAAGCCCACATAATAGACTGTAAAAACAAATATATAATAAAAATTTTTAAAACAAAACAACATATTTTTAGATTGTATTTTCATATAATAGTTTGCCATTATAAAATTCGTATCAATCTTTTTTTTTATTACATGAGTAGTATGACTTAGCTATTCTTTATGCACTCTTGCAGGACGCTTGACCGACTTCCTTTAAATTTGGCAGTTTCTGCTCATTCAAAAACTAAATTGTGTTCTATCAGATTGAAAGAATCATCTCTGCTTCATTGTTTTAAAGTCCCCAGAGTCACCCTCAGCTTTATTTAAAACTCAGTTTCCATTTAAAATTTAACAAATAAAACTAAAATAAAAAATGATGGATAATTGAGTTTATTTTCTGCACTGAATATTTAGTTTGTTTGTTTTTACAAGCATTCAACAAAGACGTGTTCAATATCCATGTTACAGCAAGGGTATGAAACTGCACTTTGCTGTTGATACAGGAAGTGAGCCTTGTTGATGCTGTTGTGTTAAAAGCAGCCATTGTGCTTGGTGATAGTCCCTGATTAGGACTTTACCACAGAGCATACTGTTACCCTGAGTCAACAATGAAAAGACAATGTGAACTATGAAACATCTGCTACAGGCCGATAGCAGAATGAGATCTACAGAGTTGGGAACGGGTAGCATGAGAGGATGTGGCAAAGACATAATGAAGTGAAAAAAAGTTCATAAAAGAGTGAAATTTGCATGCACAACCACAGATGTTTTTAGTCTTCTTTGAATATGATCAAATACACAAATGATCCACAGTTTATGATGGCAATAATTCTATCAAAATAAATACCACTGCATGGCTTGGAGTCCACACATCATGTTTTACATACATTTAACAATTAATGAAGTCAACTCATTTATCATCCTGCAGAATTCAAACAACCAATACATGAACTGCTTTTAGCGACAGAGTCAAACCTTAAGAAAGTGAGGGAACGAGACACTAATTCTAAACCATAGCCGGACTTCCATCCATTGTTTATGCAAATGTTTGGATAGTTGGATAGAAACATCAAGATGCAAAAACCACTTCCAAAATGCATACTGAGCAAAATGTACAGGTCCTTCTCAAAAAATTAGCATATTGTGATAGTAGTTCATTATTTTCCATTATGTAATGAGACAAATTAAACTCTCATATATTTTAGAATCATTGCACACCAGCTGAAATATTTCAGGTCTTTTATTGTTTTAATACTGATGATTTTGGCATACAGCTCATGAAAACCCAAAATTCCTATCTCAAAAAATTAGCATATTTCATCCGACCAATAAAAGAAAAGTGTTTTTAATACAAAAAAAGTCAACCTTCAAATAATTATGTTCAGTTATGCACTCAATACTTGGTCGGGAATCCTTTTGCAGAAATCAGCCTGTAGCACTGGTGAGGGGTTATGGAGGCCCAGGATGCTTCGATAGTGGCCTTAAGCTCATCCAGAGTGCTGGGTCTTGCGTCTCTCAACTTTCTCTTCAAAATATCCCACAGATTATCAACGGGGTTCAGGTCAGGAGAGTTGGCAGGCCAATTGAGCACAGTAATACCATGGTCAGTAAACCATTTACCAGTGGTTTTGGCACTGTGAGCAGGTGCCAGGTCGTGCTGAAAAACGAAATCTTCATCATCTCCATAAAGCTTTTCAGCAGATGGAAGCATGAAGTGCTCCAAATTCTCCTGATAGCTAGCTGCATTGACCCTGCCCTTGATAAAACACAGTGGACCAACACCAGCAGCTGACATGGCACCCCAGATCATCACTGACTGTGGATACTTGCCACTGGACTTCAGGCATTTGGCATTTCTTCCTCCAGACTCTGGCACCTTGATTTCCGAATGACATGCAAAATTTGAGCGACAGTCCAGTGCTGCTTCTCTGTAGCCCAGGTCAGGCGCTTCTGCCGGTGTTTCTGGTTCAAAAGTGGCTTGACCTGGAAAATGCGGCACCTGTAGCCCATTTCCTGCACACGCCTGTGCACGGTGGCTTTGGATGTTTCTACTCCAGACTCAGTCCACTGGTTCCGCTGGTCCCCCAAGGTCTGGAATCGGTCCTTCTCCACAATCTTCCTCAGGGTCCAGTCACCTCTTCTCGTTGTGCAGCGTTTTTTGCCACACTTTTTCCTTTTCATGATATGCTACTTTTTTTAGATAGGAATTTTGGGTTTTCATGAGCTGTATGCCAAAATCATCAGTATTAAAACAATAAAAGACCTGAAATATTTCAGTTGGTGTGCAATGAATCTAAAATATATGAAAGTTTAATTTTTATCATTACATTATGGAAAATAATGAACTTTTATCACAATATGATAATTTTTTGAGAATGACCTATATATGCCTTAGGGCTGAACGATTTTGGAAAATTAATATAATTGGGATTTGTTAGTTTTTTTTACCAATATTGTTTATTAATGGTGGGAATCTTTAGGTACCTCACGATCTGATTCCGATTCTGGAAATTTCACGATCCAAATATGTAGAAGCATATCCAAGAAAAAACAACAGAGGACCTGTTACAGAGCCTTGTGGCACTCCATACTTCACTGTGTAATAGTTCTTTACTTACACAAACAAAATGGTGGCAGTCGACCAATATATATATTTTGTTTGTGTAAGTAAATATTATTATTATTATTATTTTTTTTTGCATGTATGCCTTTATTACAATAGGACAGCAGAAACAGTGTCAGGAAGAGACAGGAGAGAAGGAAACGTGATCGGGAATGGACCACAAGCCAGGACTCAAACTCACCCAAAGCGAGTCAATTCATGTCGCCAAAGCGCTCCCTATTTGTCTGAAACAACTCAACTTTGGATAAATGTGTCTGCTAAATGAGAAAAAAAGTGTAAATACATGTCCACAAGCGCCAATGTAATGCTCTAATCTGTTGTGAGAATGAGAATGTTGTGATCTATGATGTCATAGGCAGCACTAATCAATCTTTAATGGATGATAAAAGAGATGCAAGCGTGGTCAATGAATGTCAAGAAAACACAGCCACAAACAATGTGTCGCCACCTGTTCTAAAACTGATATTTTTCCATAGAGTTTACTGCCATTTTGTTTACATACTGTGCTCTTATTCATATCTTGCTATTGGAATTTAGTTAATAAAACAGTGTGTGTTGATCTTTGGTAATGCCAGTCACATGAATGCAAATGTAGAGTAAATAGAAAGCTGGTGTTCTCTAAAGGTTTAGTTTTTGCCATGCACTGTTGAAACAAACCAGCACTGCCTTCAAATAAATGTTTAGGGGATGTACAAAATTTGACCACCAGAAACTTAACGAGATTTTAAAAAGGCAAAACTTTTGTCCTTTAAGTTTTAGACATGAGAATTTAATAAACTATATATTATATACAACAAATTGTGGGTTTACAACAACATATTTGTATTAACCATACCTGAAGAAAAAATGTTACAGAAAAAAAAAATGCAAATAGGTGACTCTAGGAAAGTCTCAAAGGGATTGTGGTTAAGAGAAATTCTTACCTCTCCTCTCGAGGAACATTCTCACTGTGCTGCTCCTCTGCCTGGAAGGAAAAATGTATATATTTTATATTCAGTAGATTACATAACAGCATATTACATAGGTACAGTTAGAGAGGTTTAGAGTAAAATATTTTGGTTGCACTTCATTTTACAGTACGTGCACGCCTAAGAAAGTACCAGTAAAGATAAGGTAATTACATGGGTTGATGTTAGGTTAAGGGGTAGATTCAGGGTTAGTTATTACCCAGTTATTGTAATAACAAGTACATAGTATGTAAATGGGAAACAGGACTATAAAATAAAGTGCTACCAATTTTTATTTTTGTCTTTTTTTAATAATACACACAATTTTTAGAAAGGATGCATAAAACCAATCAAAAGTGACAAAAACATTTTATAATTTTACAAAAGATTTCAAATGTTTTTTTAATTTCCATTCATCAAAAATAGGTATAAAAACAGTCCAGAATCAAGAACAGTTAAGCAGCACAACTGTTTACAAATTGATAAGAAATGTTGAGCAAATCATCATATTATAATGATTCTGAAGGATCATTTGACACTTGAAGACTCAAGAAATGATCCTAAAAAAAAAATCAGCTTTGCCATCACAGCTGAAAGAGAACACTACAATTTCAACACATACAACCATACTATTGCATGAACTGCCTGTAGCACATCATAGGCAATTTACTGAAATAGCCATCTTACAGAGAGCCTTGACACCATGACTGACGAGTGTCTCTGCGCTCTGTTACAACTGGGTATCCATAGGAACTAACTATAGCCCTCCAGGCATACAATAGATGTATATAAGGGCCACTTGGTTGCCTGGTGTCAGATGACTAAGTACACATTTTGCAATGATTGGATGAATCTTGGCTAGAAAACATGCAGTGAATCTGTAGAATCTGTCGTAAATGCAGCATCCATCCATCATCGGGTGAGGGTGGTTCTCTTTAAATGGAATGCTGCAGGTCTACTCAATCACTCTTGACATCTATATTGACTACAAATGAATCAAAGTCTATTTATGGGTCTGCTTTTAACCGGTTGTAAAGCCGATAATGTGTTTCTTAAATAGAAAGCTGTTTGTGCATTTGACCTTACATTTTATAATGATTTTAAATTCCATTTAGTTATTTTGTTCAAGTTTTGAAATCAAAATGCTAGATCATGCTAGAACAAACCCAAAACACAATCCAGCATGGTATTAAATCTAAACACAACATATTTTAAAACTAAAATAAAGCACATTTCCTTTAATAAAAACAGCTCAAAAATATTTTAGAAAAATATTATTGTATAATATTATTTATAACATAGACTTTCCTGTACTGTTATTTTGGAGTTATGTAATGAACCACAGCAGCATTAAACAGCAAGATCATTTAAATATTCTCCTGATGCTGACTAGAAGAAAAGAAAGAAAGAAAGAAAGAAAAAAAACACTACTCCAAACTGATGGTGTATTTTTTAACTATTCTGTCTACATAAATTGTATATATCTTTTTTTATTTCAGTTTTAGTTACTTTAGTACTAGTGGTGCAATGGATAACAAAACTCTCGGTTTGGATCATATTGGATCATTATTTTGAGTCACAGATCGGATAATTTTTCGGCTCAGCAAAAAGTTCAAACAATTAAAGACAAGTGAACAGTCAGTAAAAAAATAAGAACAAATTCACTAATTACAAGCATAGATAAATACAATATAACCAAGTTAGCTAACTGAAGTATTCAGGTGCAGAAATGTAATCATTAAAAATGTAAAATAACTGCATAATATTCACTGTATAAATTAAATATAGATTAATCTTTGTTAAAGCTAAGTTTTGCTATTTCAAAAACATTAATAACATAGACAGTATTTATAGGCTGCTGTCACTTTAAGACCGAATACACAGATCCAATATAAATGATACACATCCGTTTTCTTTAACTGTGTTTTTCGTGAAAACTAGCAAAGACAAGCATCAAGCGTGTCCGCTCTTTATTGTCTCATTCATGCATTTCATCACTTTAAAGTGTCAATAGTTCTGTGCTACGCATATATATTTACATACATAAACTAATATATATACAGGCATAAGATTATGACCACTCACTGGTGAAGTGATTAACACTGATTATCTCTTCATCACATTACCTGGTAAGAGGGTGGAATATATTAGGCAGCAAGTTAATATTTTGTCTTCACAGTTGATGTGTTAGAAGCAGGAAAAATGGGCAAGCGTAAGGATGAGTGAGTTTGACAAGGGCCAAATTGTAATCCTAAACGACTGAGTAAGAGCATCTCCAAAACTGCAGCTCTTGTGGGGTGTTTCCGGTCTGCAGTGGTCAGTATCTATCAAAAGTGCTCCAAAGAAGGAACATCGGTGAATTGGCGACAGGGTCATGGGCGGCCAAGACTCATTTTTGCACGTGGGGAGCGAAGGCTGGTCCGTGTGGTCCGATCAAACTGACAAGCTACTGTAGCTCAAATTGCTCAAGAAGTTAATGCTGGTTCTGAAAGAAAGGTGTCAGAACACACAGTGCATCACAGTTTGTTGTGTATGGGGCTGCATAGCCGCAGACCAGTCAGGGTGCCAAAACAGAAACCGCCAACAGTGGGCACGTAAGCATCAGAACTGGACTACGGAGCAATGGAAGAAGGTGGCCTGATCTGATGAACCACGCTTTCTTTTACACACATGGCCAGGTGTGTGTGCTTCATTTACCTGGGGAACACATGGCACCAAGATGCACTATGGGAAGAAGGCAAGCCAGCAGACAGTGTGATGCTTTGACCAATGTTCTGCTGGGAAACCTTGGGTCCTGCCATCCATGTGGATGTTACTTTGACAAGTACCACCTACCTAAGCATTGTTGCAGACTATGTACACCCTTTCATGGAAAAGGTATTTCCTGGTGGCTGTGGCCTCTTTCAGCAGGATAATGTGCCCTGCCACAAAGCAAAAATGGTTTGAAGGAATGGTTTGAATAGAACAACGAGTTTGAGGTGTTGAGATGGCCTCCAAATTCCCCAGATCTCAATCCAATCGAGCATCTGTGAGATGTGCTGAACAAACAAGTCCGATCCATGGAGCCCCCACCTCGCAACTTACAGGACTTAAAGGATCTGCTGCTAACATATTGGTGCCAGATAGCACAGCACACCTTCAGGGGTCTAGTGGAGTCAATGCCTCGATGGGTCAGGGCTGTTTTGGCAGCAAAAGGGTAGCAATGTCTGATTGGTGTATACACGATACATAGAAAAATCTCTTACGATAGACATTTTATACCGTCACCTCCATATATGAATGTTAAAAAAAACAGCACTGTATAAAATTGAATACAGATTAATCTTTATTAAAGCTACAAAAGTTATTACAAAATATTTCTTCCCCCCTAATTTTTACAGAAATATATTTCCCAAAACATGTTCATTTCATATAAAACAATTATGTAGTATTTTTGTGCATTTTTCATAACCAAAAAGCCAAATTTCTCTAACTTTTTTAAAGCTCACTTTTTAAAACTTCACACTTCAGCAATAATCTGCCATTTGTCTTCTTTAAAAAGAGACTTAAGTCAGTGCTCTAAAGCATTCAAGATTTATGACAATTTGAATTGGACATTTAATTTTCAGGTCTAGGCTCAAAGTAAATAACTGGATTAAATATAATTTGGTACCATAAAATCCCCTAAAAATACAAAACATTAAATAAAAAAAATTAAAATACAGTACATTAATTTCACTTTTATCATTTTTCACTGTCACACAAGGAACACCAGTCTGTGCTTACAAGCATATTCTGCAAAACATAGTTATTACATAATGTTGTGCGTGTTTGTCCATTCAAGCATGAGAAGATGCAAAAGAGAACTCAATTGAACTAAGACACTTTTTGAGAAGTGGCTTTCTGTGCATGCATTTCACAATGTAGATTTTGTATCTTATTGCACTTAAATGGTTTAAAAGCACCTAAATGACTGTTTGGTTGTGCCATGGAATTGACATGCTGACAATCTCTCGCTTTTCAGAGCTGATGAGTGGAACCATATAGTGTGATCATACTGTAACACTGTGGGATGCCATTAAAAAAATGTTTTTGCTTTAATTATGTTACATATTTTTAACATGTTAAATATTAATCACAGAAATGAACATGTTATTTTTGACAGCCCTACTACATATAAATATTTTGTACAGATTCATATGATAACATTGCTACACCTCCACTACTGTCAAAGCCAACAAACTAAGCCCCTTTAAACAAACGGAGAACTATAAATGGAAATTCCTGTCAACCTCTGAAGTAGCAACAGTCTCTATGCATGTTTGTGTGGCTTTAGTTTCCTGCCCCAAAAAGAAACATTAAAAAAAAAATCTCTTTATCAGACTTTAATCAGTCTCGTGTGCCTGATCATGATCAACAACAAAAAATAAAATAATCCACCACCACTACAAACAGCACACCTTTATAACTGTGCCAGATGTTGGGCTCAAATGCCAATGACATCATGTTTTGCACACTAGCTATATAAGAAATATGTTCAGTCAAATTAATATTTAATAAAACAATCTATGCATTACCTCTTTTGCACATGTTTTTCAGTTGTGTTTTTCTATAAATATGATATTTTATTCTGTGTGACCTATCATATTATTCCTCTGTGGGCTGGAAGCATCTTATAATAAATCTGTGTGAGATCATACTTGGCAATAAAACTCTTACTTTCTAATAACTTTTAGTCGCAGGGAGGGAGTTTTTATTTATATTTTGAATTAGTTTTTAATTGTATATTTTCTGTTTACATTTTAAGTTTTAGCAATCAACTATAATAATACTGCCTCAAACTCACATATGGCTTGTAATTAGACTCATTATCAGACAAAACATTTAGCATTCCATGAGGTCAAACAAAGGTCATGACAAGGCAAAGACATCAGGTATTTAAAGGGATAATAAACCCAAAAAAGTTTATTTTTATCTGTGAAACACAAAAAACAAAGTGAAGAAGAATGTTAGGGTCTTTTCTCAGTCTGCCATACCATGCAAGTGAATGGTGACAGAGCCTTTCATTTTGCGTTGCATCACCTATTGTGTTCCACTGAAGAAAGTCGTACAGGTTTGGAACAATACTCATTTCATTTTTGGTTGACATTTCCCTTTAAAGAGACAGTTCACCTAAAAATGAAAATCTTGTCAGCGTTTACTCACCCTCAAGAAGATACTTTGAGAAATGTCTTGGCGGTATTTGTCAGTACAATGGAAGTCAAGTCACCAAAACAGTTTGGTTAAAGGGGTCATAACACAAATGCCAATCTCATGTTAAGTACCTATAGCGTGGTACTGCATCATTCATATCTCCGAAGAGTCTTTAGTTTTATCAGATTAGATACGCTGTCCTGATTCCTTCCGAAAACAGCCAAGCTTGTGGAAGCGTGCAGTGGGTGGAGCTAAAGAGTCACAAGCGCGCGCACACACAATACATCATCGCACAATCCCTGGATAACTTTTGAATCACTATACATTCGTGTTGTTTACATTAAATGCACTTACGCGCTGATTGCCAAGAAAACACCGATATTTGATGCAGTTTTACTCACTGCCTGCTGTTTTGGCTCATGACTGGTTTCTTTTATCACTGGGAGCGCACCATCTTTCAGTTTCAAATGATCTGCAAATCCAGCATTGAACTGGGCCATGTTTATAAAACATTTGTCATCGAAATGTCGGGAACAAACACACTTGCAGAACTCTGTTGCTGCCCTGGAAAAACAAACTGCATACTGTTCCCTTAACACTGGATTATTTGGGAAGCTGAACAAGGTTATCTTACCCTCACAACCAAAAACACATTTCTTTGGTTATGTTGATTTTGTGGACTAAAAACTAAATTACTGCGCTGCCGACGGCTTCCGTAACCAGAACAAAGCTCGTTGTTGAGCGTGCTCTCGCTCTGGTTGATGTGCGCACAAGCTCTTTCGGGAGAAGTGCCCAAACAAGGAATTACGCCCTATATGATGTCACACAGGGCAATACTCAACAACAAAAAAATTACTTTCCGAAACTTATTCGAATCCTGAAGGAGTGTATTTGAAATGCTCTGTCATACGTCCAACTCATTTTTTTTATTCTGACCATGTTTATCATGATAATTCAACTCTTTAACAGTGTAAATAAGCCAGAATGCATGAAATAGCATTAAAACCACCCTTTAAAAACACCCCCCAATGAAACTTGTGTTCCGCAGGAAAAATGTAAGTCAAATAAGAATGAAGGTGAGTAAATGATAACATTTTAATTTCTGAGTTAACTATACATTTAAGAAATCAATTTAATACTTTAACAATCACATAATAGATTTTTAGGATACTTGCTGCTTGGAATCAATTCCTGTTTGTTATTTGAGACCGTGTAAACATTACATTATTCTGTTCTTTCAGGACCCCCGAGTCCTTACAGAAAGATGCCCCCCTGTTCCCGCCTCCACATGGAAACGCATTTTACCATAAACAATCGCCCTGCCCATATAAGCACTACACACTGACTAAACCATACTGAAATATACACATGAAAAGAATAAAGTTATTTAGATTTTGTTGTGCCACCTTTGCAAATGTAACAGCAGCACATTGAACCACGTCTCGCACGTGGTCTCGGCTCACAATGAAGTGAAGTTGCACAGTAATAAAAACGTCCAGCATATGACGTCATATTTGTTTTATCCAGTTCACATACCTGCGATGGCATGAAGAAGTCTGCGTCCTCAGCCTGCCAAACTTCAACCACGCTGGACATCTGAGTCAGAGCTTCAAGAAGAAAGAATGACAAACACATAGATCATCAGGCGACCAGATCAACAACAAACACCAGGGCCTCGACACAAACACACAGGAAATCAGAAAATGACAGTAGTGTTTGTCTTATCATGCGTTATCTAATATTTTTGGATCGCAGTAGTTGAACAGTGAGCAGTAAATGAACTGGCGTGTATGTATGACAAAGGCATGCAATTGAACGGACAAGCTATTTTAGTCCAGAGCTCACACCATGACAACAATGCACATACATGCAGCTGGAAACACGTTTAAATGTGCAAAAATACTGTTAGCCTGTTTATTTTTGCGAACATCGGATATACGTTTAGTTCCCATAGACTGCAGTGAATAACAGCTGTAGGAAGCTAAATGAGCTTTGTAGCATAATGCATTAACACAGGAAATCGAACAAAACCAATAACGTTAACTGGCCAAAAAACGCTAAGCCGTCTTTCTTCAGATTTGAATCAAAATATCAAACCGCATGCATATAGACAGACGAATGAAACCCCGAACAAAATAGATTTTAGGCAAACACAATGAATACTGTGGCGTTTTAGCACGAGTGCACTTGAATACTTGTCAAATCAGCCCTCGGCAGTTCCTCCGACATTTTCACACTCGCGTTGCATTCGTGAACTAACTAAATAAGACGAATCTGTCTCCCTCACCTTGAAACTGAGCTCCTCCGTGTTGAATGTACGGCAATAACAGCTGTAGGAGTCGCAGAAGGACATTAATCCATGTTTTTCTGTGTGTGAAGTCCCTTTGGCTCGCCATGCTGGCTGTGCTGAGCTCCCTGGCTTGACTTCTTTCTTTTTCTCTCACACCCTCCCTCCTTTCTCAGCAGTACCTATGTGAGAGTGAGTGTCGCCCACTACAGCCAGACAAGCCATCTACACTGCGAGCGACGCAACCATCTACAACAACACTGCGCTGCTGCAAGCGTGCTAGCAGTTTAACTTGGATGGGGAGAGATGGTATACTTACTGCTTAAATCAGATGGCATATTTCTATAATATTCACAAATAAATGGAAGGGCATTAACCCTTGAGATACCCAATATTTTGTTTTTATATATATATATTATATATATAATATATAGTAGGTTGGTTAAATGGCTGAAAAAAAAAACACTTGATTGCAATTTTCCTTTAGAAATTTGTCATTGAAAAAAAAAAGACAAAAAAAACATATATATATATATATATTAACTACACATAAATCTACTTCCAATTATGTACACATTTTTTGAAGCATTCCTCAAGAAAAGCACAGAAATTGTGTTTTTTCAGCCATTTAACCAACCTACTACTTGTATACTTAAGGCTTTTTATGGACCTTTGCTTGTGTAAAATTGTTATATTACTTTAAAATGTAAATGTATTGATAAATACAATTATTTTAATTGATTACACTTATTCAGGAAGTACTTCAATATTACTGTTGAAATGAACACAAGCATGATTATTTTCAACCAACTTAGAACTAATTAAGCATTTAAAAATAATATGTGTGTGTGGCCACGTGTTTTTCCATGAATTAAGCGCAGTTATGATGATGCAAATTGATATGACATTAAAGTCATAAAAATACACAAATTACAATGTGCTTATACATGTACATTTATTAGCCATTGACCATTTTTCATATTTACAACATACAAATATGTGCACTGTGAAAAGTGGCCACTAAAAAAAAAAAAAAATGTAAACAAAAAGTGACATGAACATGTGAATACTTTATACAGAAACATGCTATTCAGAATTTTTTCCCATAAACAATTTTACCTTCCTTTAAACTAACTCTAACCTGTGATTCATTTCCTTAAATCGACATTTGATGTGCACATTAATTCATTATCCTAGCTCCATCTGTGAAGCTCAGTTTTGCTATCAACAGGTGTCCAAAGAGTCAGTTTGGTTATTTGGTGCATCTCTGAGCAGCCAAGGGTTAACACAACACCTTCTCCACTTACACACCGGGAGCATTTTCACCATCGTTTAGCCTTTTATGCTGACAAATCAATCTTGGAAGTTTGCCTTGGACTAGACAAGGTTCAAATTTCAAGGGTGGGGCACTCCTGAGAATTTACACCACACTCTTCACAATGTATATAGCTCACAGCCTTGTGTCGAACATGCAGAACTGAGAACAAAATGTACAACTGATGTAAGACAATAAAGCTTATTGAATGTGCAGTGTTAAACAGATAATAATCACAAAATCCAAGAGGCTGTGAATTTTTGGTCAATTAATATAATCAAAGTCCTCTGGTATTCCAAAAGCTTTGTCCAAGCGGTTGTTCTCGAAGCCAAACTTCTTCTTTGCCCAGGATTTGATTGCAAAAACATTATCTGGAAAGCAATGAATGTGAAACATGACTCACAGATTACAGAAAAAACAATTCAGATAAATTATGAATAATATTCATCTTTACCATTGTGCAACAAACTCAGAAATTGCATTTCTAATGGACCCTTTTCACATGCTGTGATGACGTATTTTAATTGTTAAAAAATGTCATGTACATTTATAACACTAAACTTTGTGTTCTATTATATTACCTTGGCAGTAAATAACAAAAAAATGAATGAATGCTGGAATCAATTTCTCCATATTTTTCCCTCTTTTGGAAAGTCATGGAAATGCTATCACTGAGATTTTATCTTGCTATTGGAGCAAATGGGAATACATTTTTTTTAGTTGTTGCTATATTTGTCATCTCTTATTTACCACTATAAAAGTTTACACAAATATGATGACTTCCAATTCTGAGAACCCTGAAAATGTGAAAAGGGTCCACTGTGCAAACAGCAAAACAGTAATTATACATTTGAAGAGAACAGGCACTGATTTTGCCTTTTAATACAGAGATTTAAGTTGCTCTCACTATTTGAATGGCTCATCATTCAGCTAAATCATATATTGCATTAAATCTACTTACATTATCAGGTTTGTTTTACAAATAAGGTAACAGTAAATCATCATCTCTGCATACAAACCGTTCCACCCATGAGCTCATTCAGTAAATGTGTTTGCGCTTCCCTTGTGTAGAGTGTACGTTGTGTTGGACTCTTGGCTGAAATCTGATCTATTAAATGTAAACAGAATATTAAACCCTTCCCATTTAGCATGTCAGCCATTTTCCTGAACATGCCTGCACCAAAAATGTTCGAACACTGCTCATCTGAGACCACTTTTGTAGTTACGTTTGCAGAGTGCATAAAGGAATTTCCATCCTGAAGTTAAGTGTTGTGCATGTCTGTGTCTGCTGCATTCCAGGAAATCATGCCTGGGAATAACCAAGGGTTTGTACTCCACAGCATGAGTCAGGAGTTAGAAAAACAAGTTAATTTTACTCGGCCATAAACAAGACTGGAATTCTAGGCCGTGGTATCAAAGTCAACAACACTTCTGGATCACCTAGGGCTGCAACAAATAGTCGATAAATTAGATAATAAATTGATAAATCTCATTATCGATTAGTCGGGTCTGCCACCAACTTCCACCAGTCATGCCAAATTACAGCACTGAATAACGCATTTCTATGGACAAAATGCATCTAAAAATAGTGGAGCGTAAACAGCGCGAGCTGCTACTGGAAATTAGCATGATCCAGGTGACCTAAACATGAAAATTCTTTATTTTAAGCATCAAGCTAAAACATTAGTGTTCAACATACCCTGTCATGCGCTTTGACAGATGCGTGTGCGTCTTCAGTGCAAAACTTTAATTTGACAGGTTATATCCACTGATCTATATAGAGAACAGTGGTCATATCCTTATCTGTCAATGTTACTAATTCACACAAGTATTTCCATTTTGCATGAAAGCGCGTCAGTCTGACATTAAGCTTCAAACTTCAATGAACGAGCACCAGTGTGGCGGCGCGCGCATGCTCGTCACACAGACAGAACGCAGTCGAGAGGGAGACGATTAGTTTTGTTGGATGGAGACGTGTCAATGGATGGAGACGTGTCAATGGATGGAGCCCTAGCATCACCTTTGCAAGCATTTCATGTGCAGACAAACAAGATGTTCAGTCGTATTTTTCAAAACACTGCATGTGAAAGAACAGACTGAGACAACTATGTGTGCTAGAATAATAGATAATGTATGTGCAGATAATAGATAATGTGAGGCTGGACTGATCTTAGACTGATCTGACAAAACTGGATTGTCAGGATTGTGTGTGGCAACATTTCAGAACCTTCTGTGGATACATCACATGACTTGACATGAGGTGTGAGGCATGCAAATGACTTACCCGTCCACCTAGACACGGCCTCTTTTGCTGTTATGTTGGCCTTACCTATAAAAAAGATAAATATGTTAGCAAGGCCATATTCTACAGGTTACATTGTGAAGTTCAGGGTTTAATTTTACATTTTTTTATTTTAATCGTTGTTGTTTTTTTTAAATTAAAATATCCTTTAAAATGAAGTCAATATTTTATAACGTCATATTCATACAGTAACTGGGTTTCCACCACCTGGTATTGGTAACCTAGTAACCAACAGTAAATAAAACACCATCAGCAGCGGAAACAGCCGATTAGTCATGTGGGTTTAATGTTCACTACATCAATTTATTTGACAAGTGCGTTTCCATTTCCCATAATTCACATGTACTCATTTTCAGTCAAAAACCAGTCACGTGAGTGTAAAAACTTTTTTGCGATTTTCTTTTCCCAAATTTGCCGTTTATCATCACTCGTTTCTGATGCAATATTTCAAAATACGCATAAAAGAAACAGCGTGATGGAAACCTAGATAGTGCCTCCATGGTTAGCACTGTTGTCTCATAGCAAGAAAGTCCCCGGTTCGAGTCCTGGCTGAACCAGGGGTCCTGTGTCTGTGTGGGTTTCCTCCACAATCCAAAGACATGCATTATATGTGAATTGGAGATGCTAAATTGTCCGTAGGTGTGAATGTGTGAGTGTGTGCGGGAGGATGGTTGGGGAAAGACCTGGCAGCCTACCCCTGAAAAATCACTGCCAAGAAAATTCATGGACAATCTCTCGCATATGGCAAGCCCGAAAAATATCAGGCTTTTCAAAGCCCTCATCTATATCGAGCAACAACGTTGATGGCTGTACCAGCATGAGAGAGAAAACGACTGAGACATGCAAGTACTGTAAAAGTGCAGAAAGGCAGTGTCTATTTCGTGCACACAACGTGGATAAAGTACAACAGATTACCATAAACTGTGTGGATGCAAACTAATCGTTAACAATTCTCTAATTGATACTGATGTGGATTCTTATTCGCAATACTTTTACATTTTTACTGTTTTCTTAGCCTAGATGCCAGTCGAACTTAGCCCCACCCACAGCATTTGAGGACGGGCAGTTCGGTCTGGACTTGATCCGTTGTGGAGTAACTATGCCTGAACAGAAGCTGTTCGGACCAATTAAATTGTCAGGGCGGGCTTTATATGATGATGGACAGATAACGCAATGTAATCATCCACGTCACCAAAGAGCTCTTGGGTTGAATTCTTTCCAAACCTAAACGGAGAACTTGCATGCAGTTGGCGACGCGACGTTCATGAACAATTCGTTCTAAATGAACTAATCTTAAATATGACTCAGGAACAACAAGTTGTCTCAGAGAGCAATTTGTTCATTTTGTGTTGCCCATGCATGCGCTACAGGCATCAGTTCTGTACAGGATCTTCTGCATTCAGGCTATGGGGCTGTGAGTCGGTGAACGAATGACTCGAGCCCGAAGACTCGAGAGGTGGACTAATCAGTTCTGTTTTCTGGAATGCATGCACTGCATATGGGGCTGTCACGGCCCAGATCAGACACTGATGACTGAACTATGACTCGAACCCGAAGACAGGAGAGGTGTAATGTTATTAATCTTTCCAGGGAACAGATGTGATAAAGGGTGTGTCTCAATCAGCTTCCTAGTTCAGTAGTCAGGGGGCACTTATCAGAGAGTCAACCCATTGTCTCATGTCTTGATCAGTGCCCTGACGACTAAACTAGGGAGCTGATTGAGACGCACGCTAAATGTAAAGTGACAAAAGAAAGAACAACTCGAATTCAGAGGTGAGGTGAACAAACAGACTGCATAGCCTGAAGACCCAGCTAAGCAAATAATTAATCATTTCTTAAAGTTTGGCTTTGGCTGCACTAGCTTATAATTAATTTTTTATTCCAAATGTGATCAACGTTTGTGTAAGTACTAGATGTTTCGGGGAATTTAACATGTGACATTTTAATTATATTCTGCTGAAATTACTTGGAAAAAAATATATTTGTCCATTTTGCTGAACGAGATTCAAAGATCAGTCTGTAAAATATATAATACGATTATAAAATATATACACTACCAGTCAAAAGTTTTAGAGTTTGAGAATGGTAAGATTTTTAAATGTTTTTAAAGAAGTCTCTTCTGCTCACCAAGGCTGCATTTATGTTATTAAAAATTCAAACAAGCTGTAATGTTGTGAAATATTATTAAAATGTACAATAACTGTTTTCTATTTGAATATATTTAAAATGTCATTTAAATATATTATATTTTAATCATATTATCAAACAGTTGAGTTTTTTTCTTCGGATTCTTTGATTAACAGATAGTTCAAAAGAACAGTATTTGTTAACACTTTACAATAAGGTTTCATTATTTAACATTAGTTCATGTATTAACTAACATGAACTAACCATGAGCAGTACGTGTTACTGTATTTGTTCATCTTTGGTAACATTAGTTAATAAAAATCCATCTGTTCATGGTTTGTTCATGTAAGCTCACAGTGCATTAACTAATGTTAACAAGATTTTAATAATTGTATTAGTAAATGTTTAAATTAACATTAACACAGATAAAAATGCTTTATAAGTGCAGTTCATCATTAGTTCATGTTTACTAATGTAGTTAGCTAATGACCCTTATTGTAAAGTGTTACTCAGTATTTATCTGAAATAGAAAGCTTTCGTAACATTTCACTTCCGTTTGGGTAGGTACTAGGTAAGATTATTATTATATTTTTTTTGGGAAAGAACTTAAAGAAAGTAATACATTTATTCAGCAAGGATGCATTAAATTGATCAAGTGAATGTATAGACATTTATAATGTCGCTAAGGCTTTATATTTCATAATGCTGTTCTTTTGAACTTTCTGTTCATTAAAGGGTTAGTTCACCCAAAAATGAAAATTCTGTCATTAATGACTCACCCTTATGTCGTTCCGAACCCGTAAGACCTCCGTTCATCTCCGGAACACAGTTTAAGATATTTTAGATTTAGTCCGAGAGCTTTCTGTCCTTCCATTGAAAGTGAATGCCCACTCTACAGTCCGTGTCCAGAAAGGTAAGAAGAAAGGTATTAAAAACATCATCAAAGTATTCCATGTGACACCAGTGGGTTAGTTAGACTCTTTTGAAGCATCGACAATACATTTTGGTCCAAAAATAACAAAAATTACGACTTTATCCAGCATTCTTTTCTCTTCCGCGTTTGTTTGAATCCGCATTCACGAGTCCACAGTCAGCACGTCAGCAGCGGGATTCAAACAAACGCGGAAGAGAAAAGAATGCTGGATAAAGTCATAGTTTTTGTTATTTTTGGACCAAAATGTATTGTCGATGCTTCAAAAGAGTCTAACTAACCCACTGGTGTCACATAGAATACTTTGATGATGTTTTTAATACCTTTCTTCTTACCTTTCTGGACACGAACTGTAGAGTGGGCATTCACTTTCAATGGAAGGACAGAAAGCTCTCGGACTAAATCTAAAATATCGGTAACACTTTACAATAAGGTTGTATTAGTTAATGCATTAGTTGACATGAACTAATGATGAACTGCACTTATAAAGCATTTATTCATCTTTGTTAATGTTAATTTCAACATTTACTAATGCATGAATAAAATCTTGTTAACATTAGTTAATGCACTGTGAACTAACATGAACAACTGTATTTTTATTAACTAACGTTAACAAAGATTAACTAATGCTGAACAGAGGTGTTGTTCATTGTTAGTTTATGTTAACTAATGCGTTAACTAATGTTAACTAATACAACCGTATTGTAAAGTGTTACCAAAATATCTTAAACTGTGTTCAGGAGATGTCTTACGGGTTTGGAACAACATTAGGGTGAGTCATTAATGACAGAATTTTCATTTTTGGGTGAACTAACCCTTTAAATAATAGTAAAAAAAAAGGAACACAACGGTTTTCAACATTGATAATAATAATAAATGTTTCTTGAGCAGCAAATCGGCATATTAGAATTATTTCTGAAGGATCATGAGACTGGAGTAGTGATGCTGAAAATTCAGCTTTGAATCACAGAAATAAATTCAATTTTAAAATATATTCAAATAGACAAAAAAAAAAGTTATTTTAAATTGTAACAATATTTCATAATAATACTGTTTTCGCTGTATTTTGGTTCAAAGAAATGTAGGCTTGATGAGCAGAAGAGTCTTCTTTTAAAAACATTGAAAATAGAAACGTTTCCAAACTTTTAACCGGTAGTGTATGTATGTATGTATGTAAGTATGCATAAGATTTGTTCTTTAATGTGTAACTTTTGAGATGCTTTATATTGTTCACATGGAACAGTAACATTTTGGTGAGCATTTTGTATATGCATTGTGTGTGATTAGATTAGATTATTTAAAACAATCATATTCTTCCTTGATTTTGTTTTTGTTTTTGTCAACAGTATTTTTACTTAATCCTAAATTATCTTAACATACTTTTTGTCTTGTCTTCATTATCATTGGCAAAATAAAAACTTTGCAGATCCTTCGTGTGATTTGTGAAACAGAACAACTCAAAGTCCAGCGGATGGTTGTGCATCACACTAGCTAGTCTCTCTTCCGTAGAGTCCATAGATTTTCTACTAAGACAGTTAGCAGACCCACTTTGATATGTAATCCATCATACTGAATGTGCTGCCCAGACCACTTCAATTTCAGAGCTAGATTAACAAATGCTCAAAAGCCATTCCAAGGCTTTGGGTCAAATCCAATCTGGAAAAAGGAAGATCAATCTGCAGTCTTAATGCCTTGTGTTCTCCCTGTACATACTGACTTAACAGAAGCAGATGCACAACACTGCAGAACCACAGGGCAATATAACAGGTCAGGTGGTGAATGTAAATAAATACAAGGGTTTAACTAAACTATATAAGAGTTCTCCAAAGTCACAACACTGGGGATCGAATTAACCTTTTCAATAGATAAGAACACGAGAGTTGGGAAACGTAAATAAGAACCAACTCCATTAAAAAAAAAAGATAATGTAATCGACCAATCCATTAAAGGTTCTGGAATGTGCATTCTTCTGGGATGCAGACTTAACACTAATGCACTGACAATGTTTCCTGCACTACTATTCAGCTGGACTACAACACTGCCACTATATAAAGCAGGAAACATACAGAAAATTAATCCAGTGAATCCAAAACCTAGTACAACAGTCCTATTCCTAAAACAATGACACTTACAAGCTGGATTATTTTACTGAATCAAAACCATACAACACAACCAGTCCAGTCTAATTCTTGAACTAATGACTCTTATGAGCCAAGTCATTTTAATGTAGTCAGTTTTTCAAATGAATAACTACTAAATGCTGTTTTAAAGAATCAAAACCATAGAGTGCACCAAATCTATTTGATTTATTTATTATCGAATAAATGCACTCATCATTTAGCAATTTAATATAATTTTTTTCCCCCTTCTTAATAGTACTAAAAGAAGTTTAGGATTTATAATCTGAATATCATGCTTGTTATTCAATGAAAGGCACCAATACATTTGCTTTTATTAGCACATCCACAAAGTGTAATGACAGCGCTGCCATGTTCAGCAGCCCAGAATTAACCAGGGTTAAGTGTAGCGCTCAAGGCACAATCTCAGCAGCCCTCTGGTACTGACTCAACATCCCCTGGGTGTTCCAACTGGGACTCATACCAGTAATCTTTTGGTAACTGGCGGGGAGCCCTCGCTCACTAAAGTGGAGGAAAAAAAACCTAAAACCCCTAAATTAAGTTGCCCTTATCTCTTTTCCAATGATTTGACAGGGTGATCAGCACTTATATCACCCTGAAGGAGATTATTTTGTGATAATGACCAACGGACTGAACATTCCCTGATTACTAAATGGCTACTTAAATAAATAAATAAATAAATAAATAAATAGAAAAAATTAAATATTGATGGAATACAGAATATTCTACTATGTGAGAAAAAAAGACAATGAGCAAAATCTCAGCATTCTGTTATCAGCATAAAGTAAATTGACATGAAATATTGATTTGAATAAAAATTATTAGCATTATTGTAAAGACTGGAGAGAGGGAACACAAGCACAGCTACACTATAATTTAAAGGGTTACTTCAGCGATTTAGCATTAAGCTTTGTATCAGTAGACACCCAGTAGTATATTCAAATAATCATGCCCCCATGTCCTGAGACAAGAGAGATTTATGTATTTTATGTCTGGAAAAAAAGCCTCAGATGACGCAAATATCGTTATTTTGTGTCATCTGAGGCTTTTTTTTGGCCAAAGGCTAGAGACTACAGCCAGTAGTAGGAGCTAGTTCCGCATGTTTTCAACCCGCCCATTGGGTGGGATCTCACTCACAGAATGTAAGACACAGACGGCCGCGCGGACATTCATAACGGAGCAGTGCTGAGCAAAGCGAGTTTTCTTAATGAATTCCTAAGGAAGTTCTGCTTCCATAGGCATGAACTGAAAACGCGCCAGACTGGACATGCACCGTGAATGACTGTGAGGCCATGAATTAATGACAATGCGGCTGTGAATGAATGCTGGTCGGCTATGCTCATTTTAGTTTTGTTTTAAAACTAGCACCAATTCGGGGGCGGGTTGCTTGAATTGACCCTTCGTTAAGCCCCACCCTCTTTAGTTACCGTTGCTATGCCTGTCTATCTTTCACGCCCGTCACGTCTATTACAGTATGTATGCGCCGGAGTCAGACATTCCCAAGGAAATAATCAGTCATTTTTGGCGAACGGGAAATATCTGAGAGAGCCAGACAAAAGGGACTGCAGTATGCATTCGAGGGATATATCCACGACATAATGCAACGTTTAGAGAATAATTTAATCAAAATTAAGCTAAAGCCCATAGGTCCCGGCACAAGCAGCAGACACCGCCTCATAGGCTGACCATTCAAATGGGAAACACACAAATTGAGGAACAGCTATGTTCATGCACAGCAGGGAAAATAATCTAATAATTATAAATCAAACAGTTTATCCATAAATATTGTGGAATAAACACAAGACATTAGCCAGACCACTTTGCAATGATATCATTCTCCTGCTTATATTTTTAGCGCACCAGGCTACTGCTCATACGTCGTGGGTCTAATCTACACCTTGGACCTGGCAAGAGCCAGAGATTCTGAGCTGAGCCCGGCATTTCTCCCCTTGGGTTTTAGATTTAGGGAAGGGAAGGGAAAAAATTGCTTTACAGACCTTTACGAGCCTAGTTACGGCTGATAAGTCACGATTGGGCTGTGGCGGTTTTCGGGCGTGGCTTAGCGAAGGGTCAGTTGTGGGTTCACCAAAACACAACAAAACGGTACAATGACAAACTCACTGAAATCTGACTCCTGCTGCGTTTGTACTGTGACACTCATTCGGCTCTTGCTGTATTGAGCAGACACGTTCAGTTTTTAATTCTAGCGTCTGTTCTCTAACTGAACTAAATGATTTTATTACTATAAAAATCAAAATGACAGTGGGGTGGTGCCTCGGTGGGCAAGAGATGTAACCGGTAAGCGTGGTTTGAGAGTGGCCTCATTGGGCAGCGAAGCAAGTGCATTCTGGGAGTTGTCGTCTTTTATCCATATGAGCCAAAAATACATTTTCTGGCTTTTCTCAGTCTAGAAGGCACCAATTTCTGAAATAATTTAACATTTCTACTACATAAATAAGTCAAAGACCCAATTTAAATACACACTCATCTTTCTAGCGAAGTTCCCCTTGAAAAGTTGAGGTCAGTACAGTAACATTTTATTCTGAATTGAGCAAAATAAACACTTTAACAACATTTTAATAAATGATGTTTTTTTAAACACTACTCAGCAAAGAACCCTAAAAAGCTGTTTTCAACATTGATACTAATAAAAAAAGTATATTTTAAATAGTAAGAATATTCACAATATTACTGTATTCTTAATGCATTTTTAATCAAATAAATGCCTTGGTGAGCATTAGAGACATAATATAAAAATGTTACCAGGAGATAAATAAAATAATGGGATTGAATCTTGAGTGTAACTTTAAAACCACCCTTGACTCTTAATCCATGTACTGTGATGGATGTGTGATGATCCTTAACATAACTTGTAAAATATGACCGGAACATTAATACTACTAATGAATGCAATATACAGGGCAGGACTTAGGGGGCCTATGCTAAAAATTACCTCAACTATAACCTCATGAAGGTGTAGCACAAAATTTACTAATTAAAATTAGCTCAGAGTTTCCTAGAACAATTAATATGCAACTTTCCTAGCCTATTTAAAGTTTGGAGGTGATGTTAAATAATCTATTATAATGCAATAAAATACAGGATCTGCTCTCTCAGTTGAGAGAAGATCAAAACCCTAAAATAACTGAGCAATAAAGCCAGAGATGAACAATATTTTAAAATGTATTGTCATATCTGTGTCAGTTTAATCAAATTCAATCAGAATAAAAAGACACTGTATGGTTATTACCAAACTAATTAAATCAATCAGTATCAAAAAAATCAATTTTTGGATTTACACATATTAATGCATCTTAGATGTGGTACGAATGGATTCTCATAGCAATTACAGTCGCAATGATTAAGTTAAGAGATTAAGGTTTTGAATATAACATTTTTAATGTAGCAATATTAAAAGATTGAGAAAATGTTATAATAAGGCTTCTTTTTAAAAATGAAACTAAAACTGCCAGTAGGTGGTGGCAAGTCATATTTTTCATTCAACCAATTTGTTCATTTAGCTAAACAAACTACTGTATTTCTGAATGTGTAGCCTAATTGCATCAACCTAATTTACTCTTCTAATTTGCTCAAATATGCTGATTCCTTGAGGAACAAAACAGTGTTGCTCGGAGACGCAGTGGTTCTGCTGTTTGTTCTATTATCTCTGACAGAGCAAAAACAGAATGAGTTGTTTATGAAAGTTACTCAGTAAATTGTTGCTTATCTAACTTATATAAAAACAACGACACATTT
Source organism: Gobiocypris rarus (assembly GCA_023029165.1). Classification (NCBI taxonomy): domain Eukaryota; kingdom Metazoa; phylum Chordata; class Actinopteri; order Cypriniformes; family Gobionidae; genus Gobiocypris; species Gobiocypris rarus. The sequence continues at coordinate 22,878,533 of CM040914.1, read as the reverse complement.
GTGATTGTGCAGCACTCTTGTGTGATAACTCTGATATCATAGGCTTATGTTATAATTTTTTCTTTCATTTTGATGACATTTCTGCCCCACTAGGGAAATAGCGCTCAAAACTCTTCAGATCACAATTTATTGTAAAATTAATAATAATGATCATTCTCTGTAAAGAAATTAGGCGAGAACATAAAATTGTATCTTTCTAAATGGGCACTCTTTTGGGCTTAAAGTAGCCATGTGATCGAAATAAATGGGAACAGATGCAATTCAATACACGTATCCTTCTTATATGTGAAATAATGCTAAATACCAGTTTGATTTTGGCCTTGAAGCTCGCAGTTGAAGGCTATTAGCCCTGGCTGGCTATGTTGCACTTGGGGACCATTGTATGTCTATACATGTGTAGGTGTGTGTATGCTTGCATATCCATATGTACATATGTATATACAAGAATATGTAACCTTGTATGCAAGTATGAGTTAGAGCTGCACGATTAATTATTAAAATAACTTGATTCAAACACCTACGCTATCTTGTTCCTAAATGACAATAATTTGGCTGTCTATTAAACCTTTCAGAAGTATGATCACAAAAAAACATGGACATTTTTTATCATTTTTATCCTATTGTTTACTATATTTATTTGCTTGTTCAGTGTCATTGTGGGGTTTTTTTTGTTGTTGTTGCTGTTATAGCCTGTAAGGACCTTTAAAATAACTGAAATCATTTGGCAAAGTGATATGGAACTGTAATGCGGTCATAACCTGTCTGGAACACCTTTAGCCGTGCATTCCCCTAAAAATAATTGCACACCTTACACAGAGAAAAAGGGGTACCTTTAGGGGTACAACAGTTTGTCACTGGGTGTTCAGGCGAAACACTGGTTACATCACTTGCCCCCTGAAGCACCGCCCCCACAATCATTTTGATTTTTAAAGTAATACAATTATTTAGTTCAGTTATAGAAAAGACACTACAATTAAAAACTCGCCAAACGAGAGTCGCAGCACAGAGCAGCAGCAGGAGTCAGATTTCATTCATCACAAAAGCATAGAGCTGACAGACAAGATGATGCAGACAAGATGCAGAAGATTTGGTTTCAAAGCGAAATGTAAAAGCGCCTATTTAAGTGAGTTTGTCATTGTACTGTTTTGTTGTTGTGTTTTTCGATTATTAATAATAATAATAGGATAATGAACCCACAAGCAACCCACCCCCAAATTGGCGCTAATTCTAAACTGAAAGTAAAATGAACACGGCCACACGGGCATTAATTCATTGAAAACACTCACTTTGCTCCGCACTGCTCTGTTATTAATGCCCGAGCAGCGGGGTGCATTTTACTTTCGGTTTAAAATTAGCGATTGATACTGACACTTCGATTAACCGGTGGGAAAACATCCCTAGTACAAATGCATACCTTAAGGCACTATGAACCTTTTTGTGGTATAAAAAAAAAAAGGTACAAAGATGTCCTTTTAAGGGTACTGCTCCAGTGACAAGCTGTTGTACCCCTAAAGGTACAATTTTTATACCCTCTTTTCTGTGCGTAGAACGTTCACCAACCAATCAGGTAGATAACAGCTCACCCCCAGGTGTTATAAAACACACCCTAATACATTTTCCTGTCATATGAGCAGTTCTGCTTACCACCGAACATCCTATATAGCAACACAACAAAAAGCAGGTTGAGACAAGCTATGACTGAATTAATTTTAAAAAGACCAACCTTTAAGCAATCTTTTACAGCAATATTAACCATGACTAACACACTAAGAAACAAAAGAAATGTCCTTTCAATGTTACTAGCACTAGTGCATGTATTCTAAATGGGGATCATGAGCCCACACCAAATAAATACAAAAGGTTTTGTATGTTGCCTGTTGATTTGTGTGAGATATGTGCTCTGTGTTCTTCTGTTAAACATATTTCAGAAAATTGCACCTCGGAGAGACGCAATAGTTCAGACTGTCTGTAAGTCAATTCTAAATGTGATTAAAATATAGACATAACAACAAAATCCCCAGAGGCAGAGAAAGCATTGAGTATTTTCTGCAGGGACCACTGACATTTTCACAGCATTTAAAGTGGAGGGGTTGTTAGAGAGACTGCATGGATGGGGTGATGAACGCAGTGGATGATGTAAAGAGAGGTTACAAATTATGTTTTCTCTCAAGAGACGTGAGTCATTATCTCCACCAGCGCCTGCGAGAGATGATTATTCACGGCTGATCGGAGGACTGCCTGGAGAGGATCACAGAACATTCAGAGCTGGATTTGGTTGGAAATGCGCGATAGATCAGGAATATTATAACAAAGCATTGAACATTTGTGTAGAACTTTAGCTGTATGTTGGTTGCAGGGTATCTACAGTATTTAAAATCAAATTTAAGACTTTTTAAGACCTGCATAAATCAAATTAATACCAGTCCATACAGAAACAAGACCATAAAATCTCAAAATAAATCATGCATCTCAGATTCTTTTAGCTCATTAAACAGGCTGTGACATACACTCAACAAGAACTTAATACTGCTTTTCAGCAAAACAAGTTTTAAAATACTCGAGACATGTTTAATTCAGTATATACAGTGTACTAAATGTGGTTTATATTCTATTACCTCATTACATATGAATCAGAGGTGGACTGATATTGGATTTTGCTGACACACTAATAATGTGTTTAAAGAAAGGCAGATAGATTGTGTTAATACTAAATAAATATATATTGAATTTGTTAGCTTTTCCATCCTGTGACAGGAAATCTTAAAGAGATTATGTTTAATTAAATTCCAGCTTTTTCATAAACATCAATAATACCTACAAAAAAAGATTGTGGGCATAAGTGGAACCTTTGATTATAAACAAGCCTGCAACAGTAGATCAGCACTCGCATGGCATAAAGCATGATATTATTTATTGATTGTGACCTGCTCAGAAACCCGGCAGCCTGTAGAACATGCGTCATTTTTATTTTGATATGTGCAGCCCTTAACAGCCTTTTGAAATTTAACATCAACAAGGTCATATCACGATTTTTGATAAAAAGATAATTAAGACTTTTGTTTATACCATTCAAGGTATTTAAAACTTGTTATGGCATTACATTTGATAAAAAACTTAAGGTCCCCTGTGGTGAAAATGTTGTTTATGTTTACATGGTGTTTTTAATATGCTTTAAGACAAATCATGTGCAAATTCATAAGTCAACACCACTGCTGAGTATTTTCTCTTTAAAACTGCAGTGAGCCAAAAAGTGTCTCAAAAACAGTTTGAAATCCCTGGTGTTTTTTACATCACATACTACCTTGTAACCAATCACATCAACGTGCGGGCTAGTTTTAGCAATTCATTAACTATGCTATGAAGCAGGGGAGTCTCAAGAGAAGCCAGGTATATTTTTCTGTTGATATGAAAATTCGGGTAGATTTAGCAATATAGTGGGTGTATGATTTATATTACGACATAATGATGAGCTATATTCCTTTCTCCACTAACAAGTTGTTCAAAGCGTTTCTAAGGAATGGGGATTTTTAGAAATCGGCTGTCAGACTCTGGGATTGCGAACGGGAACATGGTTTGTGTAACATTAGCAACACATTATTAGCTGTTTGATAACGTAGTCAAGCAAAATGCTAATCATTTATTATCATTGTGTGTCAGACGTTGTAAATAGCTGTAGATACCATTGTGCAGCGTTTACCTCAGTAAGTTGACCGAGTCGATCTCTGAGTTGGTGTGAGAGAGGCGGGGCTAATTTGCATATTAATGCTTCCGCGTATACTGCATGAAGCAAGGGTGTAGAGTTGCATTCAAGCTATTTAAAGGCAAGAATCTTTTTTTTTTCACAGGAAAACATTTAAATGTCATTTTGGTGATCAAAGATGAGTTTTAAGGCATAAAATTTAAGAAATTTTAAAACTTTATAAGGACCCGCAGGAACACTGTGGTTTTGTATGTGTTCATTGAGAAACTGCCAGGTGCAGAAAACAAGCTGTACAACAACAAAGTTATGTTGATTAGTGCGATTGACTAGAGAGCTTAAAATTCTAAGTGGTTGTGCATATAAAGAGATACACAATTCTCAAATAATTGAGCAAATGGAGAGCATTTTTAACTTCCCTCTATGGGAGGTTTAGTCTCTTAAATCATCTCCTTTAAAGCACCATCGCTACAGTCATCAAAACACCACTTGTGTACAAATTTACTGCCTTCAACAGTAAATTTCAAGATAATCAGTATCAGACTTTAGACTTGCTGTGAGCAATGTTCCTGTTATTATGCAGAATTATGCGGACAGTCTGTAGCTGATTCTTTATTGTGCTACATGCTCCCAAGTGTCTTGTCAGAATACAGATGATTGCTTTACAAAAAGTCAGAGTAAAAAAAAAAAGCAATCAGCTACAACAGAGGATCTTTACAATGAAAAAACTAAATGTAGCAGTGACATCTTACAGGGCTCTTTGCAAAGTATAGCTAATAGCTATAACTGAATTATAACTCAATGAGAGAATGTAGACAAACACCGATCATGCTTATAGGAGGACAAAACAATCTGTGCTGATGTTTTTAAGAAATTTTGAGTCATGGGGATTTAATTATGAAATCAATTTAAGATTGATAACATTAAGAAATATCAGAACTTCCTCCTTTAAGACAAGGCAGAGTGAGCATTAAGTCTGTGAATCATCATCCAACAGAAGTCAAAGTGTAAGGGCGAAGGACAAGACTCAGGGCTCCCACACTTTGACCACTTTTTTCCATGACTCTTCCTGTCATTTGTGAGGACTGTATAAGAGTTTTCAAAAATTAAAACATTAGAATTTAACATAACACATTTATATTGACTACACTACGGACGCTCATAATTAAGTCGTTAAACGTTAACTGATGGTAAGACCGATTAATACTATCGGTTGAACGGTTTAAGAATTAATTTTCAAGATTTTTTAAACGTTTGCTGCATGGTTAAAAAAATATGCTATACATACAAAATGTGTGTTTTTTTTAAAGAAAACCCCCAGATAATTCACATAGTGTTGTCACTTTACTGGAATTTCTAACTTCGATAGAATACCTTGAAAAATACTGATTTTCAATACCATTTTCAATACCACAGGGAAAACTGCCATATATACCACCATAAAGATTATTTGTTATCTTTTTTTCTTTCTTTTTTAAATGTGGGTAATTTTGTTGCAATAGCTTACAGCACAAGGAGGTATTATTAGAATCGTTGAACTACCATTTACATAAAAAAGGCAAGTACACAGTAGTGTTGTCAAAAGTATCGACCGCGATACCAAATCGATACTTAAGTTTTAAAAATGTGCTGCTTTGAGAGCTGTTGAGCTGTAATCGTAAACACCTCTGACTGGCCATTGTGCTCACGCGCTCATCGGATGTGCCTGTGATTGGCTACAATGATCAGCGCACAGCAGCGCTTGAAAGCACACGGAAGTGTTTGAAAATGTTTTGAAAGCAGGAACGGGAGCGGGAATACGATGATAATGTCCAAATACAACGCAAAACAACGTTGGGAGTGAGTAATCTGTTAAACATGCTCATGCATGATTTCTGTTAGATATAGCCAACGCACTTCACTGCTGTTCATACTGCATTAAACAATCTCTTTGAGATTTCCTGTCACAGGATGGAAAAGCTAACACATTCAATATATATTTATTTAGTATTAACACAATCTATTTACCTTTCTTTAAACACATTATTAGTGTGTCAGCAAAATCCAATATCAGTCCACCTCTAATTCAGCGGGAAAGCACAAGCAGGCGTCAAACAGGGGACCGGTAGGCTGACAGACGCCTGCATTCAAATGCTCCATGTGTATCTATGCAAGCACTCTAAAAGCATCATTGATGTATATTTATAACATGTTTGTGAAGCGCTGATCATTGTAGCCAATCACAGATGGTTTTGATGAGTGCGTGAGCACGATGGCCAGTCAGGGGTGTTTATGATTCCGCTCAACAGCGCTCAAAGCGTCACATTTGTAAAACTTCAGTATCGATTTGGTATTGGGGTCGATACTTTTGACAACACTAGTACTATTTTTTTTTGATGAAACAAAAACAATAGCACAAATAAACAGATTATTTCTTACAATTAAAGTTTCAAAAGGTATTCAGTCAAGAGCAGCGAGTGATTTTCTGTCTTTTGCAACAGGTTTATTAGGCTGCTGTCACTTTAAGAGCTTTTCCACAGATCCAATATACTGTTACACAACATGAATTTTCTCTCAACTATTTAAGTTCCAAAACTAACTGTATTTACCTGAATACTCTGCAAGACGGGTGTTTTGACAACATTTTATGTATTTGACTATTTAATTTAAGTAAATTTGGTACTCGTGAACTGTTTGAGAGGTGTCTGTATGAGAGCGCCAATTCAGCAGCGTTTCCACCACGGGAACTTTCACGTAAAACAGCATTCTCATACAAAACACTGGGTCAATAACGAAATTATAGTTTTAAGTAGAAAATAGTATTTATGTAAGGAGATATTAAAATAAAAAGAGCACAACTCCTCAAGTGGAAGCAAGCTACTTTTTTCCCCAACACGTGCAATATGAGTCCTTATTAGATTTAGTAAAATAACGAAATTATCATTTTTAAGTAGAAAATAGTATTTATGTAAAAAGATAAAATACAGAGTAGATCTTTTTATACAAATAAAAAAAACAACGATATCATCGTCCATCACAACAAAGTGAACATACTAGTTAATCTAGCAAAATATTTGATTTTTTTTTTTGCTGTGATGCCGGTGACGACCTCAGACCCGGGTAAGCGCCACATGACCCTTCCAAATAAGGCAAAAACCGAGAATTACATCCTAGGCACAATTTCTCGGGTTGTAAATGGACCTGTAAAACTGTATCTGGACAATTTTTTCCCTTAAATAAGCCCCATACACTCTATGTAGATATTAGAGAACAATTTAAAATATTGTTTCAAATCATTCTAGGACACCTTTAAGTGGAAGGAAGCTTTTTCCCTCACATGCAACCGATATAGAAAGCGCAGAGTTGGGTTAGCAAAATAACGAAATTATAGTTTTTAAAGTAGAAAATAATATTTATGTAAAGAGATAAATTAAAATAAAAAGTGGTTAAAAGTTCACAATTCTTCTTAAGTGGAAGGAAGCTTTTTTCCCCTCACGTGCAACAGATAGGCTTATATAGAAAGCACTGAGTCGGGTTAGCTAAAATAACCTCACGTGCAACCTATATAGAAATTAAGCGCAGAATAAACATTTGACATTTTTCAAACAGACTCCGATTAGGCTACTGTAATTCTGACCCAAATTGCTTTGTCGCCCTTCTGGCTGATATCTGTCCACTGGAACACTATCGCTTTTAATTTAAAACTGTTTATTTAAAGCAATTATTCTTCAAACAGATGGAATTAGAAATACAGGCCTGCCCCTAATAAAAGCCTGTTCCCTTCTGCAGTTCAGGTAAATAAAGTCCCCGGTCTTTATTTGAGGAATTACGGAATATTTATATATATATATATATTTATATATATATATATATATATATATATATATATATATATATATATATATATATATATATATATATATATATATATATATATATATATATATATATATATATATATATATATATATATATATATATATATATATATATATATATATATATATATATATATATATATATATATATATATATATATTGTGTGTGTTTGCTTGAAGGCAAGGTAGAGATCAGGATTGGTACAATTTTGCCTAAAGGACAAACACTGTGTTAGTTTTAGTGTCTCTGGGGCAAGTGTTTTTCTGTACCAGCATACAGCTTGAAACAAAGCACTTTGAAACAAACCAGCATGTGAGCATGCAACACTGAGAATCAATATTGTTGTGCATTTTGTGCTATTTTTGTGCATCTCCATCTGGAGGGTGAAATTTAGTTTCTCTATGCAAATTTTCAGTATTATTTGAACATTACTTCATACTATTATAGTCTTTGTTAATATTAAAAATTACCTTTTACTTTTTATATTTTCTGTTTCTGTTTTCGTTTTTAATTTTAGTTTAATTTCTGTTAAAAAAAAATTAAATATATTTCTAAATAGAAGGGCTGCCCCCAAAGTAGTTGACTAACCGTTAGTTTTTAGTCGAGGGAAGCCCTAATAAATGGAATTCATTTCTTTCTTTTTTTCAGTTTTAGTTTTATTTACATCATTTTAGTACGTACAATTATTTCAGTTAGTTGTCAAGGCAACATTTAAAATTTTCTAATAATCTAATTATTTATATTTTATTTCAGATTTATTTCAATTAACAAAAATGTTAATGACAAAACTGCTGATTTCTTAGTTTCATCAATGCTTAATTTTCAAGATATAAATAGTACTCACGGATCTCCTCAACCACCTCTGGATCACATTCTTTGTACTTTTCCAGTTCAACCTTCAGATGATCTCTCTGACTTTTCAATGCTGTGAGCTCCTTCAGGAGATCCTCTCTCTCATCCTATAAACACACAAAATCAGTAAGTCAGACAGCCCACAAACATTACACATGTATAATAATCTAGTTCAAAGAGAAAGAGGTGAACACACATTAACTTCACGTCCAACTTTGGCTTTGTCAACTGCTTGCTGAAGGGCCTTTTTACGCTGATTTCCCTCTCCATGCTAAACAGACAAAAATAAAAATAAAAAATAAATTCAATACACTTCTGCAAAAAAGTATTTTCCTCAAAACAGAATGTTCTACATCAATAGCATTATATTAAAGCAAACAAAAATAAGATGATAAGTACATTAGGGTTTTTTTTGTTGCATGTTCTGTTTAGTTCATTTTCATTGTATTATTTTAGTGTCATGTGTTACCCTGATGGTGTGCACCCTGTGCACTGTCTATAAATGTGTATTGACCATGTTTTTATGAGCAGGCAAATCATCATGTGACTCTCTGTTGGTTAGTTGGTGTTTTAGTGCCATGTCAGCTTCCTTTTATACTAGTTGACTTCAATGCTCTGCCATGGTGCTTTAAGCTTGACGTCAACTAGTCGCTGGTCATGGACTATAGAGGGCACAACAGGATAAGAAATCTTTGAAGTCCACTTTTACACTATGTTTCCAAACAGTTAAAAGGACAAATATGCATAGTCAGAGAGCGCTCTACAAGATATGTTTGATTATACCATCTGGATGCTCAAAATTAATCGGGAGAATGCACGTTTTAAACGGCTTATTGTACACGCAGGTTTCTCTCAGTTCTCCCACTTTAAAAGATGAGAGAGGCCTGTAATTTTCATAATATTTACACTTCAACTATGAGAGACAGAATGAGAAAACAAATCCAGAAAATCACATTGTCTGATTTTTAAAGAATTTATTTGCAAATTATGATGGAAAATAAGTATTTGGTCATTAACAAAAGTTAATCTCAATACTTTGTTATATACCCTTTGTTGGCAATGACAGAGGTCAAACGTTTTTACACACTGGTGCTGTAGTTTGGCCCATTCCTCCATGCAGATCTCCTCTATAGCAGTGATGTTTTGGGGCTGTCGCTGGGCAACACGGATTTTCAACTCCTTCCAAAGATTTCTATGGGGTTGAGATCTGGAGACTGGCTAGGCCAGGACCTTGAAATGCTTCTTACGAAGCCACTCCTTCGCTGTTCGGCGGTGTGTTTGGGATCATTGTCATGCTGAAAGACCCAGCCACGTTTCATCTTCAATGCCTTTGCTGATGGAAGAAGTTTTTTACTCAAAATCTCACAATACATGCCCCCAATCTTTATTTCCTTTACACGGATCAGTCGTCCTGGTCCCTTAGCAGAAAAAAACCCCCAAAGCATGATGTTTCCACCCCCATGCTTCACAGTTGGTATGGTGTTCTTTGGATGCAACTCAGCATTCTTTCTCCTCCAAACACAAGTTGAGTTTTTACCAAAAAGTTATATTTTGGTTTCATCTGACCATATGACATTCTCCCAATCCTCTTCTGGATCATCCAAATGCTCTCTAGTAAACTTCAGACGGGCTCCCTGCAGGTCATTCACTAGGTCCCCCCCCCCCATGTGGTTCTTATGATCATTTTGACCCCACGGGGTGAGCTCTCGCGTGGAGCCCCAGATCGATGAAGATTATCAGTGGTCTTGTATGTCTTCCATTTTCTAATAATTGCTCCCACAGTTGATTTCTTCACACCAAGCTGCTTACCTATTGCAGATTCAGTCTTCCCAGCCTGGTGCAGGTCTACAATTTTGTTTCAGCTCTTAGCCATAGTGGAGTCTGACTGTTTGAGGTTGTGGACAGGTGTCTTTTATACTGATAATGAGTTCAAACAGGTGCCATTAATACAGGTAATGAGTGGAGGACAGAGGAGCCACTTAAAGAAGTTACAGGTCCGTGAGAGCCAGCAATCTTGTTTTTTTGTAGGTGACCAAACACTTATCTTCCACCATAATTTGCAAATAAAATCTTTAAAAACCAGACAATGTGATTTGTCTGGATTTTTTTTTCCATTCTGTCTCTCATAGTTGAAGTGTACCTATGATGAAAATGACAATGACAGGCCTCTCTCATCTTTTTAAGTGGGAGAACTTGCACAATTGGTGGCTGACTAAATACTTTTTTGCCCCACTGAATTTCTTAGTAACTAAAACCCACAGCTTCACTATTAGTAGAAAGACGCTGACAGGTAGAATCAATTCACACGCAATCGCTCTCTCACTAATGCATTCATATAAACGTAATCTTAACTGTGCTAATTTATCTGTATCTGATTTAGAACGAGCAAAAAGTGAGAAATATAATGACCCAAAGTAACTGCTTAAAAATAAGATGTTATGTAGGAGCAGTAGCCTTGTGGCCAGCACTGTGTCATATAATATCATATAATGTCGTAGTTGTGCACAAGGTAACCCACGTTTGAGTCTCAGCTTGAGGTTCAGGCTTCTTTATTCATTAACGACGTCACATAAATGTTGACTTTAAAAAAAAAGTCGTTAAACCCCTAATATACATACCGGTACATTATATTGACAAAAAATATTGGGACACCCCTCCAAATCTTTGAATTCAGGTGATCCAATCCCTTCAGGTGTTCCAGTCACTTCCACGGCCACAGGTGTATAAAATTAAGCACCTAGGCATGCAGACTGCTACTTTCTGCAGAGTCAATAGCTACAGACCTGAAAACTTTGTGTGGCCTTCAGATTAGCTGAAGAACAGTGCATAGAGAGATTCATGAAATGGGTTTCCATGGCAGAGCAGCTTCATCCAAGCCTTACATCAACCAAGTGTAATGCAAAGCGTCGGATGCAGTGGTGTAAAGCATGCCGCCACTCTAGCACTTTAGAGACGTGTTCTCTGGAGTGACAAAATCACACTTCTCTCTCTGGCAATCCGATGGACGAGTCTGAGTTTGGTGGTCGCCATGAAACAGTACTTACCTGATTGTATTGTGCCAAGTGTTATGGTGTGGGGTTGTTTTTCAGGGGTTGGACTTAGCCCCTTAGTTCCAGTGAAATGAACTCTTAATGCTTCAGAATACCAAGACATTTTGGACAATTTCATGCTCCCAACTTTGTGGGAACAGTTTGGAGATGGTCCCTACGTTCCAACATGACGACGCTAGGGATGCAACGATTATAGATTTTGTTGGTACGATTATAGTCTAAATAATCATGGTTTCACAGTTATCACGATTATTATGCATTCATTAATTTCACGACAATGTATAAAATCACATGAACACTTTAGATTTTATAGTTTTATTTTTTGCTACATTTTGAACCAGAAATAACACAGTAACCAAATAATACAGCACAAAATAATAATAATATCTCTCCCTTTGGAATTAAAGAAAGGAAATAAAGAAAGGAGACCTCAGCTCTGTGAACATCCATGTCAGTATGAGGGGAATAAACTGAACTCTTACTGGCACTAACTGTCATCCAAACGTATTCATTTTAGTAATCTTTTTAACTCATCTAATTTAACATGTGGCCTAAGAAATTCATGTCTATTATTGTGGTTTGTTTGTTTCACTGATAAATTCAAACGTGCTTCCGCGCTTTGGCTGACGCTGAGCCAGAGACGACACGCTCAGTGCTTTTCATATATCACTTTTCAACCACATAATGTTATTTGAGGTTTCAGAGATTTAAATAGACATTTTAATGAATTACTAGCCTATATAAGACATGCAAAGTATGTTCAATTTAAAATCCATACACTGATATCTATGGAAGCTGTAATAGGAATGCTTTCAATTATAATTTAAATAAATGTTTTATTCAAATCAGATACACATTGTGCATGAAACAAAGTTTGTTCACAGGGCACTTCTAGATATCTCGGGGGAAAGAGATGAATTTACGTGATGTAAACAGATGCTCTGAATTGCAAACTCATCGCGCCTCATTATAAAGGTGTGTAAATAGACAAAACACATTCACTTCCACATATATATACCATAATTCATGATATAGTTAACAAGTTTGTAAATATTTTGAATAAAGAAGGAAAAACGAAATACACGCTTATCTCGGACTGCATGAGGCGTCGGCATTGAAATGATGCGTTCTAAACTAACGGTAGCTTTAAAACAAAACCTCACACTGAGGGCTCAGCTGACTGCTGACTTCAGGCGTTTCTTTGGTGGAAATAAAGCGTTGCTGTTTGGTTCCTTTGCCACAGTGTGTACAGTAGTTAGCCTCCATGTCTCTGATAAGCATGGCACTTTAAGCTGGTGTACCGCTGGTGTAACTTTGTTTTCGTTTTTGTGCAAGTTGCAACAGTTCCGTTCTGTGAAAAAGAAACACTCGGTGTAGCAGAGCCTCTGCGGTTAATTAACAATGACGTTTTTAAGCGCGGTTAATCGAGAAATCGGTTAATCGCTGCATCCCTAGATGGCGCACATGTGCATAAAGCAAGGTCCATAAAGACATGGATGTTTTTGTTGAGCGAGTTCAAGCGCAAATCCTTTCATTATAACCAACAAAGTATAAACATGATGTCAATAAGAGATTCGTTGCTCAGCATAGACAGATTCATTTATAATATTGGGACTTTTCGTAAGAGTGCAGTTTTGTGTACCTCACGTTGAGCTGAATTGACAACTTCAGTGATAATGGCAGCAATCTTTGCTCGCTTTCTTTATATAATATATTTTTCATGCTGCTAACTACACATTGTTAAGTTTCTGGATTTACAACTATATTTAAATGTGCGACTGAATCCAATAGACAGTTATAACCATAGCACTGGATGGAACAAAAACAATCAAAATGCTGTATGTCAAATGATCTTTGCATGAAGTCTTGGAGTGTAAATGCATACTTTCTTGTTCATTTTATTACTTACTATTCAAATAAGTCACTAAGTGACTTTTAACATATAAATGAACAGATTGTATAATATGAAATAGTTCTAAGCACTTTATGATCTGTACTGACAGTGAATATTTTATGAAATAATATAAGAAGTTAATATTACAAACTGTCTTTTGGCATTTAGTTTGGATTTATTAGTATATTGGTATATACAGCATCAATATGGCAAACATTGACAACAAATTTTTACAGTAAAATAAAGGCAGCAACCAGAGCTGCCTTTTAAATAGGGGTGTGCGATATATATCGTCTGCGATAATATCGTAAGTGTTGTTTTAACAATGTGCATTATCGAACCTGACATTATCGAGTATATCCCTCACACACACAGAGAGAGTGCACGCACACTAACATTACGTGATGTAGTTTTGTTAATTAGACTAGTGCGGGTGCGCATTAGAGTACACGCTTTCACTACGTGCTATATTTATATCATATAATATACTTAAGATATCACACAAATATTGCAGTTTTTCAAATGTGCTCTTGATTTTATGCAAGTTTACTAAACAAGAAGTTAATATTAAGGGACTTACAGTTTAGACTACCATATTGCCTGTTTTTGGTCTATTTCACCACCGAATAGTTCAAAACAAAGACACAGAACTGTATCTGCGCCTCTGAGCAAAACACAGCAGTGTTTTCATACTGAATGAATCAGCTTTTTGAACAAATCAATTGAATCAATGATTCAATGACTAAAATAGATTAAGATAGTCAAATGCTTCATTCCTTGAATTAATCGTTTGAGTCTCAATGACACACTCATTAAACGTGACTTGCTGCCACCTACTGGCGGTTTTAATTTCACAGTTAACGTATCTTCATGTTTAAATTCATTTCAAATATCAATATTATTCAACATTTTATGTTTTAAACATCAAAACAGTATTTATGCATAACTGCAGGTTATTAATTTGTCACTTCTGAGCTGTGTAAATTATCAAACAGTAAACAGTCTGTGTAAATGATCTAAATGCCACTTCAGATGAGCTTCCGTGTTTCCACTGCACTGAAAAGGTTAATTTTGTTGATTTATTTAATTTGATTGGCAACAGCCTTATTGTGTTTTATTATAATTAATTTTTATTACATTTATGAAATGGACACAAAAGATGTAAAAAATAAATTTATCAAGGTAAAAAAGATGATTTCTGTCACTTCTGTGAACTAACCACCACACAGAATATAAAGAATATCATAAACTTTAGGAGTCAGCTGACCATGGCAGTCCTACACCTGCCAAAGTACCAGCACAATAACACTATAATTATCGTTATCGAGAAAATCCCAGAAAATATCGAGATATCTTTTTTTTTGTCAATATCGCCGCAAACCCCTACTTTTAAACAGTAAATATAACAGAATTTTTTTACAGTGTACATGTAAACTAGCAGAAATGCAGCAGTGCAGATTGATGAGAGTCAGATATCAGAAAGAGTTGCCCTTACTTGTTTTTCCAGTTCCTCTAATCTGCGTTTACGTGCATGCAGGGCTTTACTGGGAAATGCCCAGTAATAGTTGGAGGTGCCCACCCTCTCTGTGTCCACCATGTTATCATCCACCAGACTCTGCAACACCTCTTTCACTGACATGGGAGCTAAAGAAAAAGATTAAGAAACAAATTCTCTAATAACAATTCTGCCCCTGAACAGCTCAATGTGAGAGAGAACTGTCACTTGCCCTTTCAGGCCAGCACTGCACTGCCACTGAAAGTTTGAGACAATTTGACTGGTCTTGTACATGCACTTAAACCTTACAAAGATAAGCATTTGGTTTTCTGTGGTGTTCTCTACATCATGGCAAAATTGCAAAATTAGCTGATTTGTCACTAAGATTACAAGGCTAACATGGATGATTTTGTCAAAATCAGTTCTGTTTTTGCATCACAAATTTCACAATTTGACTGGATTTCTATTCACAAGCTTTCGAGTCGTAACATTCTGATTTCGATTCAGTATCTTTTATTTTGGATATAAATATATCAGATACAGTACATGGCAAATTTGAGAAAATTTTTTATACATAATCACTCAACTAATGCTGTAAAATTTACATAGACAGCCATATAATTAACACTTTCCAGGCCCAGAAAGGTAGTAGAAACATTGTTAAAATAGTCCATGTGACTCCAGTGGTTCAACCTTAATTTTATGAAGCGACAAGAATACTTTTTGTGCGCAAAAACAACCAAAACTAACGACTTTATTTAAAAATGTTCTAGTCTTTGGTCAATGGTCAGTTTTTCTGAGGTAAATGTGACATTACGTGTAATATTGTTTACAAGCTGTTTTATTGACATCTTTCCGCGGTTGAAACACTGATGGAGCGTTTACACGTGAAGCGGCGCGCTATAGATTTTGTTAAGTTGTACGCTATATTTTAACATACCTTAATATGTACATTCATGTTTATTTCGCGCTGTAGCTGGTATTAAAGCGGATGAGATGATCAGTTAACATAGGCTCCGCACTGCCGCTTCTCTTCAACTGAGCGCTACGGAGATCTGTCACACCACATTAAACAGCGCCAAAACTTATTTCTTTTTTTGATTTTTGTAATAACTTTGTTTCATATCAAAAGTAACAAAGCGCAAAAACGATTTATTGGATGGGAGATGTGCTACAATGTCCCGTTCATTCATGAACTGAAAACAAGATAGACCAATCATTCTTGGGATTTATGAATCGATATCTGTTCGTAAAAATGAGAATTGATTAAAATCGATAAATCGATACCCAGCCATAAAACAATCAGCAAAAGGTTTGCTCTATGAACGCAATTTGTTTTAAAAACATTAAAAGACATTATTTGACTTACCCTAAAACCATTGAACATTAAAACGACAAATAAAGTGTAAAAGCATTTTACTACAATTACTACAAAAGACCATGAATAACCCCCGATCATTTCCACAGCAATATTACAGACGTGTAGGCCTGTCGCAATAATCAATATATTGCACAATATACATGACCTCAATAATTTTTTGTGATGCAATATATCGCCTATTATGTTTACATGATAATGAATGTCACTAACATTTTACTCGACTGTGCTGTCATCTTGTATGTTTTCTGTGACGGAGGCGAAAGTGGTTCTCGGGCAGATCCTTCATACACAGAGTGGTTCTCGACAGGTGAAAAAAAGGCGCCATTTGAGGCGTTATAGTGTTTTCCTGACAACTACTGACAGTTTGGAAGAATAAGCCCAAATGGACTCGATTTCAGAGCCGCAATCCTCTGTTCCCCTGCACATATAAATGTCAACGCAGAATGACGAGTGATAAAGCAATTTCACAAGGGAAAATTTTTATTTACTATTTATAAAAAAAATTATAATAATTTGGGTAATACATTTTTTACCCTTAATTTCCATGACTAAAGAATTAAAAGGTTGTCATTTGAAAGCGTGTAGGTCTACTTGCATTATTATGCTGTTATATTCAGTGGCATAAAATAGTCTTAAAATGACAATAATATTGTTTATCGCAATTATTTCTGGGACGATATATCGCTAAACAAAAAGTAGTTATTGTGACAGGCCTAGTTATCACTGTAGTATGTCTGTATTATAAAACATATTGCCTTAATCAAAATGTTGATTAACTGGAACTTTTAGAAAATTTAAATGTGATTTTCATCATTTTGACAGTCGACAAATACTGTATTATATTATATTCCAGTAACACTGCTAAAAGGAATTATAAGTGAAAAGGGGAGACAATTACATTGTAAATCGTCCATATGAAAACAAACCTGGAAAGAGACGTGAGGATTTGGGGAGAAAAACAAGCATTCAAGTAAATTATTAATGGGATATCATATATTAAAGTCCCACTGAATCCGAAAGTAGCAAGTGAGTTTTCTTCAGTGCTGTGACGTATTTCCAAGTGAAACGGAATATTGAATAGTAAGCAGGATTTTACTTCAGCGCTCCTCCTCTCCAACTCTCGCTCATAGCAGACTAACGGTTGGAGGGGAGTGGTTACACATTTTCAAACCCAAGCCGTCAAACTGACATCATCTGAGAAGGAACGGCGTTTCCAGACCGGAAGTAACTTTTCAGACTTTGATTAAAGATTACAGCGTCAATCAATTTTTTTCTGTGTATTAACTTGCACGGATTAATTGTTCACCCTAAGACCTGTAATATGTGCTAACAAGGTAAATGGGTTCAATTGATTTCATGAGGACTTTAAAATGTAAGAGTAGACCACAAATGCGCAGTATTTTTGTCCTTTTCATACTGTTACAGCAGAATATAAAGAGAAAAAAAAAGGAAATAATCAGGAGGAAAAGAATGCAGCGTATGAAAAAAGCTCGCCATATAGATATTCATGTTGAAAATAGTCTGATAATAGAGACTAAATAAATACATTTTAAAGCTCATTTAGTAAAACTGACAGATTATTTGTTAGCGCAACCTTAAGATTAGAAATGATTTTTTCAGTCTTTTTGAATGAAACTACCTAAATCAGAAGTGCTTCCCATAATCAAAAACGCAGTATATTAGGAAAAAAGGTGGATACCCACTGTGTTGTTGTTTTTTAAGCTATTACTTGTCTTGAAAATCACTGTTACTAACAAGTGGCTAAATGGGACTACAGAGGTTCTTGAGGACATTAAACGTGATCACGCCGAATAGCTAAACTCTACACACAAGTCTAATTTTACACCCTCACTGTGTTTATACTCACGCTCTAGCAATATTTTACGTATCTTCATGTTTAAATTCATTTCAAATATCAATATTATTCAACATTTTATGTTTTAAACATCAAAACAGTATTTATGCATAACTGCAGGTTATTCATTTGTCACTTCTGAGCTGTGTAAATTATCAAAGAGTAAACAGTCTGTGTAAATGATCTAAATGCCACTTCAGATGAGCTTCCGTGTTTCCTCTGCACTGCAAAGGCTAATTTTGTTGATTTATTTAATTTGATTGGCAACAGCCTTATTGTGTCTTATTATAATTAATTTTTATTACATTTATGAGGTGTTGATTTTTTTTTATGAAGACTAAGAGTTGTCAGAAGCTTAATGGTGTAAAGTTCAGTGACCATGGAGTAGTTTTTTTACTTTTGGTGATTGTATTCCGGCTTTAAAATTCATAAAAGTTGAGTTCATTTGTGAAGATTATCATTCATGATGAACAAAACGTGTTGTGTAAGAATAAACTTTTGTTGGATACTGAGCTTATTTTCTGCAATATTCCAAGAGCCAATGGGAACAAAAAACAGGGTGATGCTAAACTTCCAGATGTGCCATCAGGCCCATCACTGCAGCAGTCTACTACTTTTACGGTATCAATTGCTGTTTGCAGAGCATCAATTGACATCCATTAAAATGGTTTGTCTCCTTTGCAATGTCCCACTGTATTTTTCTGGATGTTCTCCTTAAAGAGGCTCTGGTATGTGTTTGTGCTGATTAACAGCCATTTTCTTATTTTAAAAGTTATACCACTTTATCTTTAATATTATCATTTCTTTCAAAAAGATTTTAGCAGCATTGCAAGATGCTTTTCCTGAATTTCAGGTCAACTGGCCTGCCTTCCTGGGCATTTCTACAACTAGGTTAGTCATCACATTGGCGCCTCCTGTGGAAATCCTCTGCTTTCAATCCAAATCAAACAGAAAAGAATCATTTTTCTGATTATTACCATTACATATGTTCTAAACAAATGTGCAGGGTCAATTTGAGCTCCCTCTATCTGTGACATGGACTTTCAGTGTCAGGAACATAAATTAAAGATTGTTACAGGTTGATAAAACTTACTGATTCCTTTGGATTTGGGGGCGATTTTTTCTATATCTTTCAGCTGAAACACATCTTTCTGGAAGGGTGAAAAATAATAATTAATATCATCTTCCAAAGTTTGAGAATCATTATAGAACTGTGTCAGACATGAACACAATCGAACATTTAAAACGAGAATGTGAAATCGTGCCTACTTACGGTTTCAAAAAATATTTCCATCATACGACTTCTTTTCTCTTCCAAGCTAAGTCCTTTCTTTTTAGACTGTGGATGATAAAAGATAAAGCCTTTGTATCAATACAGTGAACAAAGTGCATTTTTTCTGTATTAAATAAATAGCAAAAATAATCCAGCTATCATTACTGAATAGCTGTGCTGTTTTTATTTGTTGTTAACCCTTTCAGTGTCATATCTTTGAGGGGGGAAAAACACAAGTGAAACTAGAGGTGGAAAATTCTGACTTATTTCTGTTAATTTATTCATTCAGACTGTTTCAAAGAATTGGTTAAAAAACTGATTTATTTCAAAGCAGCTTTTACATCTCAACGGTACTATGTGCTCCAGAATATTCATCACCATTTGTTGAACTGTCACCAAAACTCAAGTCTTAAAATATTTTTGGGGGTGCCTTCATGAATCAGGATGAAGACTGACTTTAATAGTATCTGATTTTATTTTCATAAGCATTGTATTGTTAAAAACAACAACAACAAAAAAAACCTAACCTCATCCTGCTGTTCAATAAACATATTTTTCGATATATAATGACTTATAGTCTGAACTCAGAAGACAGGTGTTTATTGGGGTAAGTGATGACAAATGTAATATCATAAATTTGATGCTTCTTAGCGATCTGAATGCTCAGTCATCATCATATTTGCTTTAGTGTCTTCGTATTACAATATTACATTTTAAAACATGAATTAACAACGCTAACGTTATAACGTTACATTTTCGTCCAACAGCGTTAACATTCGTCAAAAACTAATCTAACGTTAACAAACTTAACCTTGACGCAACTGCCCAAATACAACCCTCTATTTTGGCTGTCATAAAAACGTTTTAACAAATGTATTTAACTTACAGTTCAAAGACAACTCTTATTGGGGTGTTATATATCTCAACAAAATCTACAGTTATTCGACCTTTTTAACACAGTTCTGCAAACCTTAGAGCAGTTTATTCATATAAGCAACTTTCTCTAAACAATATGCGAAGTAATACTATTATTAAATGCAATAACTTAAACTCTTACCATGTTTGACACTTCCACAGCTTGAGTTTGGCGCGAGATGTGAAGGAAAACTCACTGCGCCTGCGTTCCTTGAGCGTAGAACTGCGCATGCGCGGCAGAACATTTGAGGAGGACACGGTGGTAGATTCGCAAAAAGTATGCTGTAGTTTGGAATAGTACTGAACATATTAACCATTTAGTTAACCCTATATAAATTCTCTTTTATTAATTTAATTACTGCGCTGCCATGACTTTATGTGTGTCTCATGCACCAGCAACATAAGGTTTTATGGTTTAAGATAGTGTTGTCTATTATCAGTCAGTGGAAAAGTAAAAGGTCCCAAAGTATATATTTTGCTTCTCTAACTTTTCAAGGCTTTCCAGGATGTTGGGCAGAGCTACCCTTATATGATACTGCCCCTCTTCATCAAGTAGGCTATTTAATTGCAGCACAATATTTTGTTATTATTCGTATATAATATTCATGGCTTTTTGAAGAGTGTTGATATTCATGACTCAGTCTTTAGCCATAAGAAAGTTACTAAGAACATTTGCCTGAGCAAAACATATTAGGCAAGAGCCTGAAACTAAATAATAAACAAATGGTCAGTAAAACAGAAAATGTTGATGTTAGCTTAGGTGTCAAACTGAATGTTTTTCTTATGTAAATGGTATGTATTAATTTTGCATTGTTTGTAACCCTACTAGGCTCCAAATGACAGCTTGACCCCCCTAAATGACATCAAAACATGATGTTGTGACAGGCCTTTTTTTCACCTCTTTTACAGGCCTCGCAAAAGAAGGGGCTTTAGCCCCCGTCACCTACAGTGCACCCTGTTTAGGGTTTAGAAAGGTAGATAACTTATTTTAACATTTTGTAATAATAATCAATTATTTCTGACATCATTTTTGACATCTAAAAGATAAAAAAAGCAGTGTAGACTCAAACTCTACAATCTCTTCCTACTTCAGTCTGTTTAAAGTCTTTGCGTTTAAAGCTGCCTCTGTTTACTCAGCTCTTTTTGCACTTCTCTTTTTTTTTCTCTGGTTTTTGGTTAGGTCACATTCCATGTATGCAGGAATGTGTTTTCACAGCTAACTGAGGAACAGCTTGGCTTGTGGTGACAAGCTCACTGTTTGATTGCATCACATCCGAGGGAGAGAACGAGAGGGTGGTGTTTTTTTTGTTTTTTTTCGTAGGTAGGTGAATCAGGTCTGAAAGAGGAAGCAGGATGTCATGAAGGCGTGTTAGCCACCAGTCACTATGCAATGAGTCTGTGTCTCTGTCTACCCATAGTGTGGGCCAGTGCTTCAACCGAGGACTCTGGGAAATGAATCTGATACTATTCCTGCTTTTGGCATTGACAGCTAGCCGGACTGGACTTGGTGGGTACTCACGGTAGTAGATCATTTTTTCTCTATGTAGAATCCTATCTCTCTCTCTCTC
The DNA here is from genome assembly GCA_023029165.1 of Gobiocypris rarus. NCBI lineage: Eukaryota > Metazoa > Chordata > Actinopteri > Cypriniformes > Gobionidae > Gobiocypris > Gobiocypris rarus. Next base: position 22,856,695 of record CM040914.1, on the reverse strand, counting down.
TCTCTTTCCATTTCCCCCCATTCATCTCAAGTTACTCTCCTCTGTCCTGTCTGCTCTCTTCGTCAGGGTCCTCAGAAATTATTTTACACTGTAAATGGCCCCTAGGAAACACAACACTTGTGAAGTCATGTGGACATTAAGAGTGCATTCAAATGATCTGTCGTATCTACCACAATGGACAATGATAAAGTTGAGGACAGGATGGTCACAGTACATTATATCGAGTTCTCTGACTCATTTTGTTGCTCTTGGTTTCATGCAAAACACAAAACAGCTCGTCTTTGTGGATGAACAAAGATAATGTTGATTCAGGACAAATGTTTCTTCCTCGTGGTTTATGGTATTCATTTCATTGTACCTGATTATTTGTTTCCTCCTTTTTTACCTCAAAGTTCCCTTGTAGCTGAATATGAATTTTGATATCAGGATTAGCATATGTTGTAGTTAAGACGAAGTTGATAACAGTTCTACGTATTAACATTATTTAATACAATAGCTTTGAAATAAACAATAAATGTTGGTGAATGTTAATCTCTACATATTAGTCTCTAAATCTTTAAACATTTATATATATAGCTAATCCATGTTCTTTCATTATACATATGTTAATGTCTAATGAATGAACATGAATTAACAATGTATATACATAGATTTATGTTTTAAATTAACATCATATATTTACACTGAGTCTGTTCTGCTCCCCTGCATTTATTTTATTAAAAATAAAAAACAGTAATATTGTTATTGTATTATTAAAATGTAAAATAACTATTTGAATATATTTTAAAATGTTTTTTATTTTTGTGATGGCAAATCTGAATTTTCAGCATCATTACTGCAGTCTTCAGTGTCACATGATCCTTCAGAAGTCATTCTAATATGATGATTTGCTGCTCAAGAAACATTTATGATTATTATCAATGTTGAAAACAGTTGTGTAATATATATATATATATATATTTAAAAAGCATTTATTTTAAATAGAATCTTTTGTAACATTATGAATGTCTTTGTCACTTTTGATCAATTTAATGCATTCTTGCTGAACTTCTTCTAAAAACCTTAAAAATCTTACCATTCTAAAACCTTTGACCGGCAGTGTATATTTAAATGTTTTTGTACCTTCCCAATAAATGTTTTTGTACCTGCCCGTTAACAGAACCTTAAAGGGTTAGTTCACCCAAAAATCATCTAATAAACTATTCTACATTGTTTGTATTGCTATATTTTTTAAATTGTGCATAAGTGTGCATGCCGTGGATGTCCTAATCGCCAAACAAGAACACGACGAAGTAACAGTAAATTACCCACACTGACAGATGATAGGATTACCTTTTACTCTTTCCTGTAAACATCAGCAGCGTTTTACGTCACTGTGGACTCGTGAACGCGGATTCAAACAAACACGGAAGAGAATACAATGCTGAATAAAGTAGTAGTTTTTGTTATTTTTGGACCAAAATGTATTGTCGATGCTTCAACAGAGTCTAACTAACCCACTGATGTCACATAGACTACTTTGATGATGTTTTTCATACCTTTTCTTTCTTGACACGGACTGCATACTGTGCATACACTTTCAATGTCTCTCGGACTAAATCAAAAATATCTTAAACTGTGTTCCGATGAACAGAGGTCTTACGGGTTACGAGTCATTAATGACAGAATTTTCATTTTTTGGTGAACTAACCCTTTAAGTGCTGTTTATTTAAAAATCCTTAAAAAATAAAAATAAAATAAAATCATGGATGAATTTCATGAGGAAGGACAAGGAATGTTTCTAATCTCCCAGGTAAATTCAGAGACTGGTGCTCAGATAACAGCTTTCTTCTGAGCTTCAACAGGTCTGAACTAATCCTCAGTGTAAAAATCAGATGAAGGTTCTTTACAGTCAGTTCTTAAATGTGTAAAGTAATTTAGTTGTATGTCATTACAGTTCAGTGTGAAGACGAGACGGAGACAGATATTCCCTCAGAAGATGCATGTGAGTGCTTTAGAACAGCTTTTTTTGCATTTTATTATAGGCAATGTGATGTAGACAGGCTTTAGTCCTGAATGGTTCATGTTCCAAGCTCATTTGTAGACATCTACTTTCTTGTGGTCACTGCCATAGAATTAAAAATGAATTTGCATTTGAAGCAATATTTTGTATGCCTTGCACAGTTTTCTAGAATGGGTTTATCCATCTGGCACTCACTTCCTCTCATAAATTAATCTGATCTGTTTATATACATTTAGTTACTCCCAAAGAAGAAGTTGAAAAAGACCCAGGTAAGAATTGTTGGTAATTAAATTTGAAACATTAGTATATGTGATGTGAAGATATTTATATATTGTTATGTACAAAAAACAAACAAACAAAAAACATTTTTAATGTAGTATTTGGGCGGGGGTTTGTGAAAGAGATCAATACTTTTATTCAGTAAGGATGGATTAAATTGATGCAAAAGCGACAGTAACAACAGTAATGAAAAATATTCTATCAACAGTGTCAATATAGCTGTACTATGTAGCAAAAATTAGGCCTATTGTATAGTTCATAAGCCATATAAGTCATCTAAAGAGATAACAGGCCTGTTGCATGAAGCTAGCTGAACAAACTCTGAGTTTCAGGTTAGGTTTAGAGTTGACAAATCCAGATAAATCCAACTTGGTTTAGATCAAGTTCAATTGTTTCTCAAAGCTTGGTATAAACTTTCTCTGTCAACTCAGGTTCAATCCAGAGTTTGCAATTAACACTGAAGCGCGTGCACCTGAAAGTGTGACACATGCGGCAAACAGCCAATCACAGTGTCTGTTCGATTCACTTCTCTTCTGAAGATTGAGAGATCGTTCTGAAAATTATCATGAAATTAAATAAAGCAGGAATAAACACTTCTGCTGCAGCGTCAATTTAAGAAGGCATCTGAAAGAATATCTGACTATATCAATGCATGATGTTAATCAAAGAAATATGCCTAATAATTATAGGTTCACAAAGAGCTCAAATAAATACACGTTGTTTAAAAGAATTATGAATGCATGTTTTATATTTATATTATACTTGTCAATATAATATAATTATATGAATATATTATGTGAATTAAAAGTAATTATAATTCATATATTATAAACATAATAAATAATTTGCACCAAAATAGTTTTTTCACTATAAACTACTTTAATTTGTTACGAGAGATACAGGTGGTGTGAGTTTTACTTGCAGCTGATTGGTCCAGTTTGAGTTTGTGATCTCTAACCCAGAATAAAACCTGCTCCAGAGCAGGTTAGCTGTGTAGTGTAAGTTACCATGGTGATTAACACTGCTAAAAACCAATCCACCTTCTTGAGCCCGAAAAACCAGAGTTTGCTCTCAAACTTACCTGGGTAGCAACTGAAACCAGCTTTGTGCAACAGGCCAAACATGTATAAAATGTTGTGTTGATGTTTGTATTTTCATGATTCATTTATTTCTTTATAGAGAATCGGGATGTGGAAGGATCTGGAGATCAGAACGGTACGCATTGCATTTTTCACATGCTTGACCTCAAGCTGAAATAAGCATTTCAAAATATATCTTATCACTTGTGACTTTCAGTTTCAGGAAATCATCCTTAACTTAAATCTTATGCAATTGCAGCTAACTCAAATTTAGACTCCACACCGAACAGTAACGCTAATAATGAGGAAATAGAGCCGACTACTAACACAGAGACATACAAAGACCAGGATGATCTCATCTCGGCCCTCATGATCATCATACCCCTGCTTCTCACACTCATCATCATCGCTGTGACCGTGTGTGTAGTCATGGTATACCGCAGGGGGAGAAAAGTTGCTGGTATGTCAGGATGCATTCAAACAGACTTACACAAATAACCAGCTAAATGCTTCAGTTAGGGTTTACATCTGAAAGACACAAATATTTACACTTCAGTAGATGAAACTGAATGGTGAATATGATAACAGTATGTTAGGAATAAATCTGAATGGACACGCAGTAGTTTAAATCCACTGGGCGGCATTTGTAAACCCCGGATTCATTTCACAAATAAAAAATGTGAACACTTAATAATTACAATTTTAATTCACAGGCTTAGTTTTTGCCATCCATCACTCCGAGACAAAAACAAAGTGTTTTTTCCTATTCTCCTTACAATTTAGTTTTCTATTAGTTATTTTGAAGGCTACTGAAACTGAAGTCTTAAAAATGAAGTAAATTACTGTGTAATGTTTAACTGTTTCCTCATCTTTTTTTATGTAGGCACAAAAGAAGATCCTTATTTGGATCATGAAGACCATGAAAAGGTGCCAATGTAAGTATACATTTTAAGAGCATGTTATATTTCTCTAAACCCATAATGCTCAAAATAATTAATTGGTTTTGAGTAGAGCCAACTCAAATTAAACAAATTAGTTCAATCATATTAACTTTTATTATTTTTTACTATTTTCTTTTTCTTTTGAGATCACAAAACTGACACATTTTAAGTCATTTGAATTGTTTCATTGTTTTGAGTTTTATGAACTGTTTCTTTTATTTTTAGACCAACTTAAATGTAACTGAAACTGGGTTGGGACATCTATTTTCCAGCATGCTTTGCCTTGACACTCAAAAGGGATGCTAAAATTAGTGTTTTAAAATATATATATATATATATATATATATATATATATATATATATATATATATATATATATATATATATAACACTAATTTTAGCATCCCTTTTGAGTGTATGAGTACAGCAATGAGTACAGCAATATTACCCACTATATCCGTTCTCAAAAAAGAACGGATATAGTGGGTAATATTGCTGTACTCATTCAGCAAAGTTCTATATCAAAGCATTGTGTTACCAGTTAGCAAGCATTTATTGAATTTTCTAGTTAAAGCTAGCCAAGTTTTCGCTACTAAAATATTTAAGTTGATCATTTTAATTTAAATAAATTATAAATTAGCTTACTCAAATATTTGAAGTTAAGAGCAATTCAAGTGTATGAGAAAATAAAAATTAAAAGTACCACTTACTTAAACTTTAAATTTCTTAAATTAAAAAAAGTTTTGCCAACTTATTCGGGTTTACAGTATGTATCATCAGTGAAATATGCCTGCATTTTAGTTGTTTGGTTAATATGTTGCATAGTCCCTTTTATGATCGGAGTGAATATGTTGCTATCCAGAGGTGCAAAACTGGATGTTATCAGACCTTGAGAACACAGAATCATTAAAGATTTTTTTTCAAAACTTTAAATAGTTTTAAGGATTACATGATTGCGAAAAAATAAATAAATTCTAGATAACTGGATAACATTTAAGACCATGTACCACTGACTAATTAGCAATTACATTTAGATAATTTCCAATAATATTTTAATTGGTCTTTACAGTCATGTTTCCCTGGGTCTTTATTTTGTCATTTATTTAATAATCCTAATTATTTTGTATTCGCCTGAAATGCACATATATACTTTGAATGTCATGTTTCGACATTAACAGTGAAAATCAACAGAATCCCTGTACACAATATTCACACTAATACACCTACACCTATTTAACCCTTGTACGTCAATTTAAAAAAAGTTACTCTTAGGTCCTTAGAGGAAAAAAATGTCAGTGTCAAAAAACTTTTCATAAAAATTTGAAGCTTTTTAAAGTTTAAAAAGTGAAACCAAATTTTTTTTATTTAAAATAAATATTTTATTTAACATGTTGAACTCTAAAACTGCTAGAAAATATAAGTTGTGTTCCAAATTTGAGATTGATATCTCAAAATATTAGCTTTCAATAAGATTTTGTTTGGGTGCATTACCAAATTTTCCCCTTTCGATGCAAGCAAAGCTACGCTGCATGGTACACGCAGCGGTTGGATATGTGATTTGCAGTAAAGTAGAGTTTTTCTCTCTTAAATATTGCAAGCACGCACACACACACACACACACACACACAATTCATTTTACTACACACATACAAACCATACTCTGACATCCATACCAACACACCCACACAATTATAGCTGCATAGTTTATCCAATTGGCTCTATAATATGCAGAAGCAGAAAACCGGGATAAAGAGAAAGAGAGTATTTGCTTTATAGGTCAAACCTGAGAAAATGGCTCCATCTGGTAAAAAATTTAATTGTTTAAAAATGTTGAAGCCTTGTCAACAGAATGGAAAGTCAATTAAAGGCACAAAATGTAAGATTATTGGGTTAAAATATCTAAAAAACACTAAAACAATGTTATATATTTTGTTTCCAAGAATGTTTAAATCCAGAGAAAAAACCAGGACACGGACCGTGGGTCGCCTATCAATGACGTCATACCCCCTTTACCCTCGATTTCCGGTTTTATTTTGTAGAAATCATGGAAACACAAAGATGAATCTGTATTTAAACTGGGTCATTAATGTAGTAGTTATTTTTGAATTTGGTGCCTTCTAGACTGAGAAAACACAGACAATTTATTTTTGTCTCATGGGGATGAAAGACAACAATTCCCAGAATACACTTCGCTGCTGTAGGCATGGCTGGCTGGATCACTTGCCCACTGCATTCATTTTCAAAAATCAGTTCAATCAATCAATCAATCAACTTTATTTATATAGCACTTTTACAATGACGATTGTTTCAAAGCAGCTTCACAGTGTTAAACAGGACAACATTGCAACAAAATTTGATTTGGCTAGTTTAATTTGGATAGTTTATAGAATTATATATGACCAAATTAATAAATTCTATTTGTATATTTAGTTGAGTAACTTGGATCATAATTTGAGTGTCCCCAGTTCAGTTAGAGACACTACAATTAAAAACTGAACGTGTCTGTTCAATATAATGTGAGTGAGCTGATTGAGTGTCATGGCACAAACGCAGCAGGAGTCAGATTACATTTATCACATGAGCTGAGGTAATCGCAGGATTCGCGGCTGCATTCAAGGCGTGTGATCAGTCTGGCGTCAGTCATTTTCAGTTCATGTCTTTGGAACTTAACTTAACTTAACTTTCATAGGAAGTTCATTTGAAAATTTGAAACACTCACTTTGCTCTCCACCGCTCCGTTTACATGAATCTCCGCAGCTCCGCGAGCCGAGTGCTGTGAGTGCGATGTTGAAAACATGGGGAAATAGCGCCTCCTGCTGGCTGTAGTCTTTAGCCTCTGGCCAAAAACTCCTCCGATGACACAAAATGACGATATTTGCGTCATCTGAGGAATTTTTCCAGAAATACAATACATAATTCTCTCATCTCAGGGTGATATGAGGGGGGAAAGTACGATAATTTGAATATACTCCCGGGTTTCTACTGATACAAAGCTTAATGCTAATCGCTGAAGTAACCCTTTAAATCTCAAGAACCATGTATTACCATGCCTAATATCGATCTGGTTTACTGCAGTGTGCAACAAGTGTCTCATAGTAGCTGCTGAGGGTACTTACAGAATATAGCATAGCTTTCAACACACTCAAATGTATCTAATATGATAAAACAGCGCTATGTTACCCCACATAAGCATGAGCAGAAGAAGCAGAAGCGGTCGTCTGCAGCATAATAAACGCCTATAAAAAAACTGATAAAAATATCAGTTGCTGTGTTCCAATTCTTATACTACGACCTAAAAATATGTACTCTTTTTGTGAGGTACATACTTTTGAGTGTGTAACAGAAGAGTATGCAAGCTTTGGGACATACTATCATCTTTAACAGACTGTTACGTGAATCCCGTCACAGTTTAAACTGCCCTGTCAATCATCTCGTCACAGTTAAAATCCTCCACATTCAGTTTCATTTCCTACCATATCAGAGAGAAATGTAGTAGCACATTGATTTGCCATGTGTGGGTCTTTGATGCAGAGACCCTCCTCATGTGTTTGCAGTTTAAATATAATGATGCATTTAAAAGTTAATTGCCAAAACGTATCATTACAAAAGTTCACAATGCTGTTGCAGATAAAGTGGATAACATAATATCTTTTTGTCAGGTTAAATACTGATAATTGATCACTCAAACCCCTTTATCTAAATCTATCTAACCTTCGGACTCGCACACTTGTCATGTTTGTAGTTTTTAACACTTTTATCCGCGTTTGTAGTTCTAATCGAATCCTCGTTCAACTCGCGCAATGGGTTGTGGGCAATATCAGCCGTTAGAGTGTGCGTGATCCGCACTTCAAATTCTGAAATTCGGAAATAGTAGACCATCCGAGGATCTTTGGAATTCTCTTTTCAACATACTACGGTTTGGGACATACTAATTATATTTTCAAATACTATTTAGTATTGATAGTATGCAAATTGGGACGCAGGTAATGCGTACTTAAGCTGCGCCTTTGTTTTGAACAAGCGACCTCATATTGTGGCTTTAAGGTCTTGAGGGATTATTTTGTGTACCTAGTGCAAAATAGATTTATTAAAGGAAATTAGGGTGTAAGTAAATACACACCTGGGCCAAAATGTATGGAGTTGGCTTTAAAAAAAAAAAAAAACTGAAAAAGACAAACATGTCCAAAAGATTTCACAAGGGTTAATGACTGTTGTGATTTGGCAATTCAGACTGTTCACATATATTCATAATGGGACAAAATGATGTTCCACAAAAGCTGTTCATGGTTAGTTGGTTCCTCTTTAAAGATAAAAATCTGCCACAGCCCCACAGCAGACAAAAACAACTTCCTTCTCATAATAAACAGCCCGCAAACACGTGTTGTTCTTTTCTTGTTCCCAGGCCCATGTTTGATGATGATATCCCATCAGTGATGGAGCTGGAAATGGAAGATCTAGAAAACTGGATATCAAAAGGTGACCGCTAAAACATCTAACGTCCTCTGACTCTGAGTCATGCCTCGTGTGTTTCAGATATTGCACATTTATAGTGATTAATCCAAACCACGGGTGCTGGAGAGAATCGCAATCTGGTGTTTAAAAAAAAACCAAACAAACATACAATCTAAAAATATGTAAAAAACAACCAGAGTTAAGGTTGAAAATGGACTAACCCAGCAATTGGGTTGTTTTAACCCTGCTGCTGGGTTAAATGTTTGCTTAAGAAAACCCAATTGATGGGTTAAAACAACCCAATTGCTGGGTTAGTCCATTTTCAACCCAACTTGGGTTGTTTTTGTGTACATGCTTGTTTCAAAATGAAAGCTAACAATCTTTTACTGACACTTATCAGTTAGTTTGTGCTTTAAACAGCAGGGGGAGCAATTGCATTAAAAACATTCAAATTCTCAAAGAAACTTCCTCTGCTGCATAAAAGTTGCTCTTTAGGCAGCTTACTGAAACTTATTCACACTTAAACAACCCATTTTTCTTCCACCAGAACTTCACAATTAAGGTTCAAAACAATCTTTCATACATATAGACTGTATTTATTGAAGTTGTTTGTACTGTGAATAACGCTGAAAAATTTTGTGAAGTGCTGTAGTTGCGTAAATATGATCTATTTCTGTATGATAAGATAAATAAGATGTGGAACATACTTTGTTTAATGCTTTTAACATAAAGAATCTGTGTTTTTTCATCGTTTGCTTGCAGATGGAGGCAAGAAAGTGGACACAGGCCAAATATAATGAATAGCTTTTCAGTGAGTACACTAGACTTATTATTCCCTCCTTTATGCAAGATGTAGTCCAAACCTGGGACAGCTACACAATTTCTAGAACAAAGTCGGAGCATATCCACAGTACAGTATTGGCTTGGACAGCTGTCTAGCGGTTAGTAACAGGAAAGCCATTGTACTAGCTTGCAAATATTTAATTTTCAGGGCAGATCTGTGACAGATGTTTTGCATTACTTGATTATTTACATTCACACATCATATTTCACTGCATTTCAGATAATTTCCAAGTAATGAAGAAGAGTCACATAAATGGTTGTAATAACATTTCAAAAACGTACAGTACATGCAAAATACACAGCAGCCGTTGGGTTCATCAGTAACATAAAACTTTGCCTTTTCTCTTGGGCGTTGTGGAGGGTTATTTCCAAAGACATTTGAAAAATAATGGGGGTCCGCAAAACTGGACGTGGTTAAAGTGCCATTTTTATGTGAAACACAGAGCAGTAGTGTAAGACAAAGCATGAAGAAATGTGTTTGCGTGTGTCACACCCTGTAATGTAATGTGTAAGGTATCATTTCCTGGAACTGTGAAATGACATAAGGTTACCTCTTACTTTACTTTCCAGTGGAATGCCCTTTAGAGTTTAGTCAAGAGCTACTGTACGCAACAACATTGCCTGTGTAAACTTTTCCCTGTTTATTTCCTGTTTATTAACTTTCCCATTTATCACGACTGCAAAATTGGCTAAAATTTGTGTTATTTTGTCATATAGAACATTTGCAGTTTGAACTGTGATATGACAAACATCTAAAATGGCTGCTTCTTAAATCTCCAGGGGGAAAAAAACAAAAAGACATACAATTACTGTACATTTACACAGGACGTGCAAAAACTGCACCTTAACTAGCAATAGCTTTTGTCTACATGAATGTTTTCTCCACATTCTAATGTCACTAAATAGTTGCTCTTTCAGATTTCGGTAACACTTTACAATAAGGACTCATTTGTTAACATAGTTAATGCATTTTGAACTTACAATGAGCAACATCGTCTTACAGTGTTTAGTAACATTAGTGTAAGTGTTAATGTTTATGTTAATGTTAGTTAATAAAAAGGCTAATTTTCATGTTAGTTCACAGTGCATTAACTAATGTTAACAGATTTGACTTTGGATCTTAAAAATGTATTAGTAAATGTTGAGATTAATCAATGCCGTTCATTGTAAATGTGGTTAAATAATGCTAACAAATAAAACCTTATTGTTAAGTGTTTCTTTCAGTCACAAAAAAATGATATGGTAACGCTTTATTTTAAATGTCCATTTTAAACATTCTACTAACTATATAGGTAACGATATGTCAGCTACCAGTTATTAGAGTATTAGTAGACTGTCTGCTTAATATCTGCTAACACTTTATTTTGATGCTCCCCAACAGACATACACTGTAAAAAAAACATTGTTGGTATAACTTTAAAAAAAAAGTAACCTGGTTGCCTTAAAATTTTGAGTTCATTTAAATAAAAAAAATAGTTAAACAATGAAGGAAATTGGTTTAATAAATAGAAAATCAAAATATTATTGTATCTGAACCCCATAAATTAAAACAAATGTTTTGATAAATAATGAAAATAGCACAATTTGGCAAGTTTCAATGCATTATAAAAAAATAAAACACACATAACACAATATGTTTAAAAAATCTTTTTAATAATATTGGAACAAAAGGTTGATTCTGAAAAAAAATTCATTGTATTAACCCAAAATTTTAATTTCAATGAACTCAAAATTTTAAGGCAATCATGTAACTTACTTTAAAAATATATATTTTTTACAGTGTACTAAGTAACTTCGCAAGTACATGCCAATTTATTCTACTCTATATCTGAACCCTAACACTGATGAGAGTCAGATGACATGTAGTTGTAAAATTATATAGCAGAATGTCTAAAGTGGACCATCGAAATAAAGTGTAACCAAAAAAAATAATTCGTATTTGGATATTGAACTCATTACACTCTTTTTTAAGTCCACTTAAGTTGTGATAGTGTTTCAGTTCACATTCACACTGTTTTGGAACTCGATAAATGTGAATATAATATTAGTATGATCCTTTAGAAATGATTTCAATATGCTTGTTTAATGCTCAAGAAAATAGCTGCTTAATATTTTTGTGGAAACCATGACACTTTTTTTCAGGATTCTTTGATGAATGGAAAGTTCAAAAGAACAGATCTATTTGACACAATCCAGAATTTAATTATTTGATGAAGTAATTAAAAACTGATAATAGTATATATATAACACTGAAAAGTCAAGACTCGAATAAGTGATACATTGAGTCTTATCAAGTGACTAGATTGCCAAATAGTTTTGAAGTGGCACTCTAACAGAATAATAAACAGCAGCATTGTCTGCTGACCTCCACATAATCAGCACAGAGGTGCGAACGGCTCTTACAGAAACACCCAACGACATTCACTTGCTTACTAATGCAGACACAAACACAGACTATGTCCTTCTGTCAAGTTTGTTTTGATGAGGCTGTGTACGAGGAACAGAATAGCCATGCCTGCTGACTTCTGACCCCCGGGTCGGTGCTGCCAGCATCGACATCTGGTAGTCATTACAGCAGGCATGCGTGGAAGCACGGCTCAGACCGGGCCAGAGATGAGGAGGGCCTCTTTTTTTCCCCTCTTGCGTACTCTCTGTCTCGCTCTCCCTGGGAACACCAGAGGGTCAGAGTCCACAAGCCAGGAATGTAAGCTTACGTCATGCAGACTGTGTTTTTCCCAGGATCGGATTTGTATCAAGCACTATGGGGGAGCAAGCTACACAAAGGCTAGGTGATGTCAAGAATGACAAATTAATGTTTGTATAAACATAAACGGATAATATCTGAGGCCACATCAGCACATGAGTATGGGCACAGCTCTGTTCATGCTGAATTGAGTTTAAAAGGAAACTAATCTGATCTTGAAACTGTTCTTTGCAGTTTTATGTCTTAAAGTCACCATGAGATCAAAATTGACAATTCTTTTTTATAATGGAATATTGCAGTATTTATTATAAATGATTTATCCGTGCACATTATTATATTTTAATTAAAAAGACTCTTGCAACAACATCTCTTCTGTTCTCTGTTGACGTGTGCGCCGGTGCAAGGGCGGGACAACCTGTCAATCACATGACATCACTGTAATAGCAAACCACAACCATTCAATGATCCAATCAATTCTCTATGGACAAAATCAAGTCCCGCCCTACATTTTTTCTCGAGAATCCGTTTCACTCGGTTATACATCAAAATAGGGAAGAACCAAGCGACAACCTCCCGCTGTCTCTCTTGAAGCCAATGTCACCTCAGCTCCGCCCACGTCCCGCCTCTTTGCCCATTTTCAGTTTTCCGGGAGTGACGCGCGGTGATGCGTTGCTAAGATGGCAACGGCCAGCTCGACCCTACTTTGCGCTTCAAAACTGCTCTTCAGAATCCTATGGGTGATGTCACAGACACTACGTCCATATTTTTATACAGTCTATGGGAAGAACAGATGATCGCAACTTCCGTTTCATGACGACTTTAAATGGAATTATACAGCATTGTTGAAGACTGTACAACACACAAATGCACAAGTCTGTAGATTTGTCCATAGCAACATAATCAGTGTAGTTTGGTACATATTTTTATTAATCATTTTTTCCTTCACTTGTTTTACAGATACCTGCACATGATGCTGTTTTCAGAAGCATCCTCATGTGTCCTCATATCCAATGTCGCACAGTTTACATGTTGAGGTATACATTTGAGGTACATTTGGATCCTTATAAGGGAAACGCTTTAAGAGGATGCATTATGCTTTTATTTTAATAACTTTATTACAAAAACATTTTTGTAAAATACTAAATATTGTTGTGTGAAGAACATTGCCGCTTTAATATAAAAAATACTAGTGCTGTTAAAGCAACGATTAATCACATCTAACATAAAAGTGTGTGTGTGTGTATATATATATAACCCTGGACACAAAACCAGTCATACGGGACTTTTTTTTTTAAATTGTTTAAATTTAAATTGTTAAATAAAATGTATTCATCATCTGAACGCTGAATAAATAAGCTTTACATTGATGTATATTTGTTAGGATATGACAATATTTGCTGAGATACAACTATTTGAAAATCTGGAATCTGAGGGTGCAAAAAATCTAAATATTGAGAAAATCACCTTTGAAGTTGTCCAAATGAAGTCCTTAGCAATGCATATTACTATAATATTCATTTTTTTATGTATTTATGGTAGGAAATTTACAAAATATCTTCATGGAACATGATCTTTACTCAATCCTAATGATTTTTGACATAAAAGAAAAATGTATAATTTTGACCCATACAGTGTATTGTTGGCTATTGCCACAAATATAACCGTGTAACTTATGACTGGTTTTGTGGTCCAGGGTATTATTTATTTACAAACTTTCACGATTAATCGATTTGACAGCACTAAAAAATAAAACAAACACAATGTTTTTCTGTCTGTTGCACTGAACGGGATACAACAGTTCTGCTGGAAGCTGATATGATCCTCTGTGTACTTTTGATATTTATATTTTCACCACTTTTTGATGGAATACAAACATTGGTAAACAATTTAGAACAGAACTTCGGATGCATTCATCATTCCATTTAAATGAGACATTATCCTTTTAACCTAAATTTCATTACATTCGTTTTTGTATTCTTTTTTTTTTTACATTTTGCAGTATTGCAATTGTGTGTTTGAAATGTATATATTGCCATATCACTAATTCTTAAGAGAACACCAACACATTTCCATGTTTATATATTAAAAGAGGAACCAACTGTTATTATTGTTCTTGAGTTGTGTGTTGATCTCATTACATGCACATTCTGTTGGTAAGATTTGTAATGTTTTTCAGAGAATTCTCTTGTGCTCATCACGGCTGCAGTAAAACCAGTAATACTGTGAAATATTACAATTTAAAATAACTCTTTTCTATTTGAATATATATTATAAGACTTATAAGCTGAATTTTCAGCGGTCATTAGTGTCACATGATCCTTCAGAACTCATTCTAATATGCTGATGATTTGGTGCTTAAGTAACATTTCCTTTTTTTTTTTTATCACAGCTGCTTAAAATGTTTGTCCAAAACGCGATTCATTTGTTCCAGGTTTTTCTGATCAATAGAAAGTTCAAAAGAACAGTAATTATTTGAAATAGATTTTTATTCATGTACCATTTTACCCATAATACTGCATCTAAATAAGTTGGTACTTTAGTAGACTATAGGAAAAATATACTTTTTTTCACCTAAATAAACTAAAATCTTATCTACACATGAGCATAGTAATTAAAGACCATATTAAATGCTGCACTTATTCAATAAAGTGAACTTTGATTTTTGTTCTACATAGAAGGTCTGGAATACTAGGGGAATATGAAAGAACATTGTTTACCTGTGAGTCAAACCTTTTACCTTTTAGGCAAGAGCAGCCGTGCTGTCATGTGGTCCAGCAAAATCGTTGCACTTCAGTGTAAGAGTGGTGGAAAACAACACCAGATGGAACTCATTAGATTGTTCCTTTTCCAGTCCTGTCTGATCTGTTTGGATTTAAAACCCTGTTGATCAGGGTAATGCGTGCAGATACATCAAGGTTTTGAATGTGTTGACCTGTACTCGTGCATTAATGATTACATATTACAGATTGCTCTGTTAGTTATTATCCATCTAAAACAGTTGAACTTATGTTTGTTGTGCTTAGATTGTAGGGTTCTTGGCAGCTTATCTGTGCATTCTGTTTACACTATATGCTGTTTTTGTTGTTGTTGGTTTTTTTTTTTTTTACGTTTGAGCTATGAAAAATGCACACAAAATGCTATGCACAAAACAAACAATGTAAATTAATATTGTAAATTAAATGAATGAATATAATATTAATAATAATAACTTTAAAAGAATAAAACAGTGGTAGTGACAAAGAAAAAGGAGGATGTTAAAACAATTGAAGTATAGGGTAAAAATTGGAATAAATACAGTCTTTTGTGTAGAAATTCCTTTTAGCTTTGCCACTGCAACATCTGTTCCATGCTCCTCATTCTTTAGCACATCAGTCAGTTTTTGGTAGATTAAGAACATTGAAGCAAACAAAGATTAATCCTAATAATGCCTTAATTGTCAAGAAATATATTTATAACAAAATAAAACAATAAATAATAAAACCCAAAACAGGGCAATTATATTTGACATCTCAAATTATAAATTTGGCACCTATAACAGTTATTTATTTATTAACAACAAAATGACACTAACAGTCAATAAGAACTTGACATAGCCTCAACACATCATTTCTTCAGGAGCTCCAAAACATTCTTTAGGCCAAAGGCTATGTTCTGTAGCCTATCTTTAGAAGAACAATAACAGAAATTACAAGGGACATTTTCTGAATTAAATATTAAATAGGCTGTTCTTAAACATTTAACAGTATATTGATGAAATATATTAGCCTAAGGGTAACAAGTTTTGATTATAAGATGTCTTATTTGTTTGTGCACTAAGAGAAAAGAACTAGCTACAGTCATTTTTAAAGGAACATTTCGTTATTATTTTTTTACCAGAAGATACTGCTTTTATAACAGTGAAGGATGACCGGCAAAACCATGTTTTAAAGTGAAACCATTGTACTCTAAAATGTTTTTCGGCCTCCACCAGTCCTCACTCCGCAGGCATGGGCAACGTAATTACGTTTTATTTAAGCGACACGGATCGCGAGCGTTGGTGACGTTCCTGGACGACACAGTGACGCCATCATTGGTGGACAGGGAGTCGTACAGGAATCGGTTGGATAAAGGCGATCGCGCTTTAACAGAGAAGCATCGGAGTAGTGTGCTGTATCCCTAGCGTTCTTCAGATCCGCCACATACTATTCCAGGGGGATTTTAGTTTTTGCAGAAGATAAATAATTCATAAAAGCTCTCCCTGGTTCATGGATTGGAAGGTTGTGCGTAACGCTCCGACTTTATTTCATCGGATGAAAATGTTTGGTTTGTGCTTGTAAAACTTCAACTCGTTTTCAGAGGATCGTTTCATCTTTCTTTCGGGCAAACCGGAGAGGAGAAGAGGAGAGACCGGTGACCGTAACTGGACTCTGGATAGGATATCTGGGGGAACTAACTGTCCTTCTATACACAGGAGCTTTTTTTCTTCGTCTTTCCATCAGTTTCCAGGGTAAATACATGCATCTTGTCTAATAAAACATCTTGCTTAAACAGTGTTTTGCAGAAACGCAAACTTGACCATGCCAGGCTGATATTGTAGGAGTAAAGAGCCATGTGATCAGTTTCAATACACAACATCATCCAGTTATTGAACAAATAAAGCTGATTGCGTGGCCCTTTCTCGTGTGTATATAACATTTAATATATGGACCGCTGCTTATGATATGCTTCTGTCCAGAATGCCTATCTGATGTGTAATAGCAGGTTGCATTGTATTTAAAACGGCAGGGTTTCACTTATAACAGAAATCACTCGCACGCACTATTCCGCAACTGTTGTTATTGTATGTAAACTATTTTAACCCCAGATATAGCACACATTACACACTGTGTTTAGTAGAGTTTTGCAGCTGCATAAAACAAAACAAAAATGCAGGGACATCCTGTGTTAACAGCCTTTTTTTGCTTTTACACTGTTTTGCTTGTTTGTTATTGTGCTCTTATATTGATTTGGCGAACTTAAGATTCTTATAAATTAATCAATTTTCTCTTGTTTGATGAAACTGTAACTCCACAACAGATAAAAACGCTGTTGTTGCCCTCTAATGCATTGGATGGATTTCTACACCGTTTATACGGTGTGTTTATATAAATCCGAGATCGGTCGGCGTTTTAGATTAGTAACGATCACTAAACTCATAAGAATTAGTTGTATTCATTCAGTTTTTCTCTTGTTTCGCTGCTGTTTAGCCGGTTAGCGACTGTAGGTTTAGCTTAAGCTAACACTATTAGCACACACATAGCTGGACAATCGAAAGATAAGCTGGTTAATACATATGTTCATCCGCTTGTCCACTGTAATGACATTTATAATACAAAGTGCTCTATTTTGTGCCCGTGTCACCAATGGCAGCTGGAACATCTGATAGCGGTTAACCTAGCACGTTAGCTTAGCTAGCTAACAATCGACGTTCAGCCTTTGCCACCGCCGCCTCCCATAAGGGCTTTAAATCCACGTGAAGTACCCGCCAATATCCGAACATAGTTTTCGGTTTTTAATAGGCATTTCGGGAAATGTTAACCGGGTTGGCACGTTATGAGTGTGAAATTATTAATTTGTACAGATTTATATGCAGCGCGTGCACAGCGCGAGACAAGCACATGTTAGCACCGACTACAGCCGATGCAAGTTTGTCAAAGGATAGTTTTTATCTCTCTCATACTCCTCAGGAAGTTTATGTTTAACACAGCGTACACATAATAATAACAATAACAGAACTTTTCATCCATCTTTGTAACCTCGGGACTGAACAAATGAAAACAACTACACCATATGAACACATGGTTATACAAAACTTATTTTGCACTTCTCGGCAAAAAAAAAATCGTTTTTCCCTTTTATAATAATTTATAAACCTAGGAGATTGGGGCTAACATTTAAGTCCAGAGTCTTGCGTTTGAAAGTTTCAGCATCATCTGTAATATTATGTAACTTGTTTTACAGGGTTTTTAATGCCATCTATTGCTCCATGTGTTTATGTAATATCTGTTGTCAAATAAAGTTTTGCTTGGAAGGAAGAGGGAGGGAGGTTTCTCTAGAGAACAGACAGAGGTCAGTTTGAAAGTTTAAAAACTGTCTCTAAACAATATGCCTCTAGTTTTAGAAGTTGTCTTCACTTGTTGTAAAGTTAAAGCATCAGGACGGCGATGCACAGACCTTTTGGGTTTTGATAGATTTGTTTTTTGAGTTTACATATTTTGTAGGTCACTCTGGGATACAATGGAAAGGGTTTGATAAAATTGGAAGGAAGGGAGAGAGGAAAAAAAGCAGGAAATACAGAGGATAGTGTGCAAGCTCTTTCGTCCTTTCACACCCTTTCCACAACATCCATTTCCCTGTTAGAAATGCCAGAATCACCCTCCTGCACTAAAGGAATGGGTGATGAGCTATCTGTCTATGATAATATTTTAAGGTCTTTCACACTGTGGCCTGTACACTTAAAAAGTAGACAAGGTGTGTAGTCTTTTGTGTCTCCTGTATGGATCTTTGTGACTTGCTGAATGCTCTTAATGTTTTGACAAGACACAAAGAGAGCGTACAAGAAGGCATGACCGGATTGGGAGATGAGAGAAAGGAACCGGGTCATCTGATGAGTGGCTCTTTGAACCGAATATTATTATATATTTTTTTCAGGCCAGCCACTTCTTAATGGCACTCCGCAAAAATAAGAGCAGGTCTGGTTGTGGTTTTGATTTAAAGATAGTCTTGGTTAAAGGGTTGCAGCAATCAGCAGCCTTTCAGTGCAGACTCCCTTTGTATTCTTTGGACTCCTCCAGGTGTTCGCTAACATTTGCTCGCATTCTGCTTCTCCTGTGATGGAAGATGATTGATTCTGTTGTTCAGTTGAAAGGCTTTATATTTGTTCATACATTTGAGAGTAAAAGGGCTTATCCAAGTCTTCTAATACTGGGAAATCTTGTATATCTGCTGATAAATCAGCTCTTTTAATTCACTTGCCGTGGATTTCGGGCAAAGGCAAGTGCATACTACAAGACAAGTATAGATAGCTTTACTTATTTCTGCTGATTTTGAACACCACCTCTTCAGTTGTTTATTCACCTCTTCTTCATTTGTAGTTTCCATACAAAAGGAAGATAATGTCCTGTTTATTAAAAGTGTTCATATGTTGTATTTCACTTTAAATTCTCAATCTCTTTACAATCTTTGGATCCTGTTGGCTGTCAATGTTTTTATCTATCATCAGCTGGAATTAGCCAAAAATATTATGCCGTGTTGCTTTTATGCTGTTGTGCTGTAGACTTCCCTATTCTCACAGAATTAGTGATTATTGCAACTTTATAGATCTAGTTCTTGGTGTGAACATTTAACACGTTTGCATATTTACCATATCAAAAATTGATTACAGATTACAATAGTTTCCATTAGATAACATTAATGCATTAACTAACAGTGAGCAATGTACGTTTATTACTGTATTGCATTTATTAAATTATTACTTTATTTTCAAGTTGATAAAAATACAACTCTTTATTGTTAGTTTAACTTTTATCTGGTGTGGTCTATTAAACAACAGATACAAACAAATTGGTTTATTATTTACAATAAGGTCTCATTTGTTAACATTAGTTACACAAAATAACAATGAATGATGCAGTATTCATACATTTTTGCTAATCTGTTAATCTCAACATACTATTCCATTTTAAATTTAATTTGTTTCTGTTAACATTAATCAATGCACTGAAATATGATTGAGCATTTTATTAACTATTTTTATCAAAGTTTAATAAACGCTGTTTCTGATTTTTAGTTCATGTTAGTTAATGCATTAATAATGCATTTTAATTTAAACAATGTATTTGTAGATGTTGAAATTAACAAAGAATAATAAATGCTTTAGTTTAGAGGTTACTTATCATTGTCAATTCATGTTATAACTAATGTTTACAAATGGAGCTTTCATAGGAAGTATTACCCAAAAATCAGTGCAGAAAATAATACTTTTTTTTGCAGATCTCTCATTACCTTATATTCAGATATCCCAAGATATTCTCTGTGGACTTGTGTAGAGAAACATGTGAAGAGGTGTGGGGGAAAAGTCCAAGTGGATCGTATCTAGTCAGGCTCAGACCTCGGCCTAGGCTAATTGGTGTTGAGGAACAGTTTGGCAGTTTTTTTTTTTAGCTGAGCTTCAAGATGCACCACGGCTGCAAATTCTGCTTCTACTTCTTGCGCCGCAGCACTGATTTAGTTTGTCCATTGTCTTAAAGGGGTTCACCAAAAAATGGAAGTTCTGTCATTTACTCACCCTCATGCTTTCAAACATAATGCTTTTTTTCTTCTTCTGTGGAATACAACAGATGATATGTTGAAGAATGTTGGTTCCGTTGTATTTACACATGCTGCAACACAGGAGAAATAGTGATACAGATTTGAAAGGACATGAGGGTGAGCAAATGTTGACACAATTTTCTGTTTTTGGTTAACTATCCCTTTAATCTTCATGCTCTCAATACCTTTTGAGTTTTCGATATGGTTATCTTTCCACTTGTTGTGCTGGGGAATAAAAAAGGCCATGGTCACGTGACTGTCATGTCTTTTGCTTTAACGGATTTGTGCCAGGGTGTGCTGCTGCTTTTCATGTGCTCTCACAGCAATCAGACACAAGCAGAGGATGGGGATTCTTTCAGGAGGGAATTCTACAGGGAGTTTGGTGAAATCAGTTCTCAAACACTCATGCTTTGAGTTGGTACTTGTCCTCTATGACATAGTCTCATATGACCATTAAATTAGTCCAATAAAGATGAAAATGTTAAATAAAGTTTTTTCTTTTCTTCCAGACCCCTCCCCTCTTTTTTTGTGGGTAAGCCCCATACATGCATGCACCCTCATAAAGACTCTGACATGACCTTGCTTGCAAAATCCTATTGGGTTTATTTGAAACGCATTGCAATTAATACAATAGCCTACAACTTCATCTTCAATGGATATCTTTCTGTGTTTGTGATGTGAAGTCTCTGAGTAGCGTCTTAACTTGTTCAGCTTCATACTGTCAGAAGCTAGTATTTTGAGGCATGTAAAACACACTGTGGTCTCTCCTAATTACCCACCGTCGTACTGGTGAATCTGTAGTGTAGTGGCGCTCCACATCTATTGTAGACAGCTTTGCGGATTATAATGGGTTCTTTTTGCTTTTGTCACTCCGCTCACGTTTGGTGTCACATTGTTTTGGTAGTTGTGACGTTTGAAGTAGATTCATCATCTGCTATACCTGGCACCCGCAGTCCTTTCACAAACTTGTCCATTGTTGATATTTGAAATGAACCCAAACAAATCCTCCCCTTTCTTCATTGTTCCACCTCCAAAGCTCACTCTCTAATCCTACTACACTAGCTGACCTCCATTGCACACGCAATGCAAGAGTGGATGAGTGGAACATACTGTACACAAGTAAATATAAGCAAGAGGTTGTTGTTAGTTGCCGACACCACAGCAGCTCCAGACAAACAATGACACTCAAAACCAATGTTACTCATGTATATGGAGCATAATCAAACACCTTCATTTCCCAGTGATATTCTTATTGATTTCTCTTTTGTAATGTCTCTCAGCCATCTCTTTCAACAGTCTTTCTTCAAATCTCCCACTTGCTCACTCTGATGCCGATTGGCTAAAAGTTTGTTGTTGTGTCAGTCCGACCAACTTTCAAACAGCATTTTTTTTTTCCAGATATCGAATTGATAAAATTTCGAACAAATGTGATGTTTTAGCTAGGGATGTGCAAAATTTACATATTTTAATTGGCTGTTTAGGGGGTTGTCTAAACAACTTGTCAAAGGAGGCCTGTTTAATTCTGTGCTGTGCTGTCATGTCCGTCAGCTCCTTATTGGACGTGCTTTGTGCCTTAAGCTTAAGAAACATTCCTTTAGTAGGATAGCTAACAGACTTTCAGTTGATTAATGGGCTAAATATCTATAACATGCAGCCTCAGTACTGGCACCACTCTAGATTGAAGAAAACCGTCCTATATGCATCCCCGACACAGAACAATGTGCTTTAATGTAACCTGATTGAATGTCCTAATGTATTGTTAAAGGAGATGAATTTGTACACAACCTTTCTAGAACCAACCATAACAGTAAAAGTGTGTGAAAACATAGCTGTTTAAACTATTTTTGGTGGTTTTATTCGTTGTTTAGGTGGCTAGCAACTGAATGCTTAGCTTTGGCTAATACTGTTAGCACAACCACATGACAGTTGAACTTTAGCTTTTCCTTTTCATTTGGTTATACTGATGATTTGACTAGTCAGTAATTGACAAGTTGGTTGTTGGATGGATAGTTGACTACCCTGGCCTGTGTCTAGTTTAAAGTAAAAGCCCTGGACACAAATACTTGCCTTGTCAAACACTGGTCTTTTTGTTGTCTAAATTATCGTGAAATATTCACAGAGAGAAATATTGATGTTAGTGTAATAAACAGCGCATTACTGATAATTTTTCTTCTTGACTTTTATATTCCTATAACTGTAGCCAAAACAAAGTTTGGTAGAAAATCACAGCAAAACATTGTAGACTAAAGCTTAATTTCTCCACAGATGTCTCTTTAATTCCTTTGGTGACATTTGGAGAGATTTTTTTTTTTTTTCTCTTTTAAATATGTTTTTTTTTGTGTCTTGGGTGTATGCCCTTGCTGTATGGGTGGTGAATTCCTGTGTTGTTCTGTGAATCACACTTATGAACAAAGCCTCCCTGCCCCACTTCTGTTGAATTATGGAGTGTTTATTTGCTTTGCTGTAATGAGCTCTTTACTTTCTCAATACTTTTCTTAAGGTTCGATTGGTTCTTTGCAGACTGAGACATTTATGGCACCTCAGTCATTTTTAGGTTTGCATGTCTCTAAAGTTGCAGCACTCTGTTTCAAAGAAAATTAGGCTGAAACGGTGTTGGCGCCCTTTTCCACCTGTTGCTGTACCAGAAGTCTTTTGAGCATTGACACTATACCGTTTACCTGCTGTGTGAAGTTGTTTTAAACACACTGGTGATGAAAGGGTGAGAGGGTGTTTCTGCGCTTTCACTATGTTTGGTTAATTTCTCTTTCCTGTATGTGCAGGTGTCGGAGCAGGCCGATCATGTGACTAGAATCACCTGACTGATTCCATCCTCTATTCAGTCCTGACAGATGACTTAAGCTGTTCGTCCAGTGTCACAATCTATGATGGCTGTGTAGAAATTGGATTTGTCTTGTTATGTAGTGATCTCCTCTAAAAACTTCATCCAGGAAGAGCTTGTCTTGTCACCGGTAATCTGTGAATATAGATGTAATCCTCACACCTGGTCTTATCCCACTCCACTGTTCTTTTCATTAGATCTCTTCTCAAGCTTTTAAAGCTGAAGTGTGTAGTTTCAAATGGATTTGGGTTAATGACATGTTCTATTTTAGGGATGACCCAGTCTTGATTTGCCCCCCCCCATCCCCCCTTAAGGAAATGTATTTGTTGTTTATTTGCTCTTAAACAGGCCAAATATAACATTATGGTAAATTGGAGGCAACCACGGAATTTAATCAAGATCCAAAGAACAGTTAGCATGAACAGTTTTTTTTAAAAATTTTCATTAGATTGTGTAATTAAAGTGTAATTTGCAGCCAGGGTCGTCTAGCAGCTCTCCGTTGACTTGGCTTGCGAGCTTGAAAAACCAAACTGTAGTCAGGCCAATCACACCTCAAAGTGTAACTAAACCCCTGTTCACAGCCTAACTCCACCCACTGGCAATATTTGAAAAATGCTGGAAAAGTGGGCAGAGCCCAGCGGAGACAGAGGGGCGTGCACCTGAGACCCTGCAGTGACGGATTGATTAACATCTGTCAGACTCGAAAAGATTGACTGGAGTGACACCAGTAGTTTTGCAACAGAGCGGTCATTTGAAGTTCTTCACCTGAAGTGGAGGAGGGTGAATTATCTGTAAACACAGAGCCAGAGCCATATAGATTCGAGCCGCTGGCTCAAACTGCGTTAACACCCGATGCCGACGATGCTAGCGAAACCGCAGCGCAAGAGAGCAGTGTCTTGAGTGGTAAAACATTAGCATTATGGATAGTATACTCGAGGTCATCCAGGCCAAGTGCACTCAACCACTGACGCCAATTTCCATGTCTACTGGAAAGCTATGCAGTCCAGCAACACTACACCTACGTACTATCCTAACTAACCACTGTACTAAATACAGATAAAACTAATGCTAAAAATATACGCTAACTTGAAGCTATCTTAACTGATGCGATACTATGCGAACTATGCTTCTAACAATAATACACTAATGACTATGCTAATAAATTAACTAAACTAGGTTACACTAAATAATCTATATAACTATATAAACGGCTATGCTAACTAGATTCTAATATATGATATCCTGATAATTTTCAATACTAAAATTCCAACTCCTGACTCGCTACGGTGGTTTTGACGGAACAAGATGTTTTATACCAGGAGTTGAGCCAAGGGCGTGGTGAGCTCGTGCTAGGGGCATGGTAGTAAATGTCAAAACTCTTACTTGAATCAATGAACAGCACTAATAAAGCCCCAGTCTTGCAGATCATCAACTAAAAAAAGTTGTTCTAGGGTTTAGTTACCCTTTAACATAATGACGGAAGAGTTGCGACGGTTCCATGTGCAATCCCTGCTACTTGAAAAAGAAGATGGCTGCTGCTGGCAAACAGCGGCCTTTCAAATCGGCTTTGCACGCAACTCTGGAAGACATGGAGTTTAGCACTGAATTCATTCTTATAAAAAGGTGTGTTCGGAGTCTTTGACTACGTTACCTTCTTCGTTGGTTGTAGCGCTATCCTATTTAATGCAGAGGCAGTTTGAAAGACAACTGTTTATCCGGCCCCTTTGGATTGAACCCTAGCAATGGTGTGTTCCCAGACTCAACATCTTGATGTGGGTCTGGCTTGTCAGGCTTTTTCAGTCTGATTGTGACTTTAGTTTAGTGAAATTATGCTACAAAAGATACCTACTAAAACAGCAGACAGACTGAATGAGAATTCAAATTCACTCTCTGACAGTAGGTGGTGCTTATGGATCAACAGTGAAATAGCATTTTCTCTGTTACTGCTGTACAAAAATAGTGCTGTGCTTATAAACCGTTATACGTAGGTAAGAAGAAAATATGCTACCATTTCAACTTTTTTGAAGTCTGTTCCTTTTAGAGAAACATTCATATAAACCCCCTACCCCAATTACATTTTGGGAAATTATTGCAATGCAGTTTGTGTCCGAAATAGAGACTGGAACGAGATTTTGTTTGTCACAACCAGCTGATTCCAGTTTATGGCCGGTTGACCGTGCATCTCTACTCTTATTTTTTAAATCTATTTTTCCATCTTTAAAAGGATATTTCTCTCACATGAGAATTCTCTCATTTATTCAACCATCCCAGATGTATATGACTTTATTCCGGTGAACGGTAACGCAGATTTTTAGAGCAATAATCCATCCCTTTGAGTCCATATAATGCAAGTGTGCAATGGGATGCTTCAAAAACCAATGAACATGTTGGTAATCCATAAGGGTGCTCAGATCATTCAGACGCCGATCACTATCGGCCGATAATAGCTAATAGCAGTCTGATAGCGCAAACCTTGTGAGACAATTTTTCTATGTGCAGCTAAAATTGCTTCTCTACGTCCACTGGTCTGGCAGTTCTACAAGGTGTCTGAATAAGACAAATTTGCAACGTCATTGTGGCGACATTACAACGACAGCAAACCTATGTCAATGGCAGCAGATAGGGATTTGCGGTTTTAGTGTATTTTTCCTTCAAAGCAGTGCACTTTCACTGCTTCCTAAAAGCCCAAACTTCACATCCAAATCAGTGATTGTTGTAAAATGCAGTCCACTGTTGCTAAACTGCAGGATGTGCTCTAATAAAAGGATACTAAAACCGCATTAAGCCGCAAAAGAGATACTGTTCTTCCAAGTGGCTTTCTGTGCGCGTGCTCCGTGACAGAGTGGCACACGGACAAGCAAAGTGAACTTTAAGCTTAGGGTTCTCCCATTAATTGTCAAATGCATACAGAAATATGTCAATGCCTGGTTTGGCGAGTATTCGCTTGGGTTTAAGCAAATACCAATCGGTTATGTTTTAAGTTGGGAAATAAATAGCTTTTATAACAGTATATTGGATCTGTGCATTTTTGTTTTAAAGTCACAGCAGCCTGAGCCTAATATACTTGCTGCCGTCTGTGTCTTTTTAAAGGGATAGTTTACCAAAAAAATTAAATTTTCAAGTTGTCAAGCCCTCAAGTTATTCCAAACCTGTATGAATATGTTTCTTCTGTTGAACATAAAAGAAGATATTTAGAAGAATCTGGGTAACCAAATTGATTTCCATAGCATTTTTTTTCTCTCTCTCCATACTATGGAATAGGAAAGGAAAAAGCATTTTAAACATCTAAAATTATACACTTCAGCTTTAAAGTTTAGAATATTTCTACCTCCCTCAAATCCATCCTTACCTACGGCCCAATTCCAGCTTTGCTCTGGCCCTCAGAGATTGTACGTGCAGAGCTTCTGGACACTGTAAGCAAGGGCAGTGTCAATAATTTAGAGATTTGCCATCCAGCCCTTGGCTGTGATTTGCATAAAGGGGTTTAAGAGATCATAGGAAGCTGGGAGAACTTTACATGTACCATTACATTCAGCAAAAATGGTGTAGTGATATCCTTCTTCACCAGCTTTACCTGTTGAAGCATCCTGCTAGCCTGCCAGCTGCATCACACATTTACATTTTGCTTTCCATGTGGTCTGGAAAACGAATATTTCTCTTTGGTTTTCAGGTGCTACACCTAAATTAGGGGTGTCTAATCCTGTTCCTGGAGGGCCACTTTTCTCCAGAGTTTTGCTATGACCTGCTTAAACGCCGGCACTATTTGAGGGGACAGCCATTTGTAGTGGTGTCCTAAGCCATATTGGACATTGAGTGCACTTATTCAAACCCATAATGCGCCTCAATAACAAGTGTAGAACCGATCTACACTCAGCGGCTAGAGAATACCTATAATGCACTCTGAGCATGAATCCCACATCTGACTACCAAATATTTATAAAAACTGAAAGACTTTTTTAAAATTGTAATGTAATTAAATAATTGAGAAAATTTAATCGTAAGAGAAAATACAACTAAATATTTGTTACATGAAGCAAACCGTAAAAATTGAGTGGTTAACTTCAACCCATTCGTTACAGATGTGCTTTCCACTGATCTTTATATATAGATGTATTAAATATTATAGATCAGTGTTTCCAAGCAGCACACCTCTTCCTGCATAAAGCTGTGTTCAGTTTGTTTGTTTTCAGCTATATTTGGCAACTTGGAGTAATCAATGGAACACTTTGAGATCGGAAGTGGGAAATATCAACTTAAGCTTTTCCACTACAGACAGCTGGAAATTAGATTTGCCTGCTTTTTCATTATTGGAGAGAATTCACCCAAAAAGAACATTGTTCACTCCAGGCAATGCATGCATTTTCTTATGTGGAACACAAAATAAGAGATTTTCCATACACTGACTTGTCAGTGGGGTCCAGTGTTGTTAGGACCCTAATCACTTTCATTGTATGGACAACAACAAATCTAAATTTTTCAAAATACCTTTTTTTTTTTTTTTTGCAGAAGAAAAGACTCAGAATGACATGATTGAGTGAAACATTTTGGGTGAAATATCTCTTTAAGTAAGCTGTAGAATAAACATGTGTCAGTGTTTAGTTGTACAAGATAGATAGATTTAATTATTGTTCTTCATTGGAACTTAGATTTTCTCAGATGTTGCATTACTGAAAGTAGCTTGCCTGTCGATTCTGGATAATGTCTGCTTGTGTATATTTTGATTTGTGAATACTTAGGAAAGTGTTCGAGCATTACAGAAAGTCTTTTTCTCTGTCTGTCAGTGCATGCTGCTGTATCCACTCACTCTCAAGATATAAAAGGATTACCTCCACCAGGGTCTTTTGCTTTAGCTCTCAATATGACCCGTGAAAGGGTAGCCCTCTGCATTGTCTTGGGCTCTTTGTGTCGTCTGTGTCTTTGTGGTTTCACCCTGGGACCCAACAGCTGCCCTGCCCCCCACCAACTCTCCCGAACATCAGCACGGGAAAAATAAAATAAAAATCTCGTTTCTTCGCTTGGCCCTGTATTCCATGAGACCAAGTGCTTTCACAATACTTCACATGAACTATGATCAACAAATGTGAGATCAGTTTCACATCAGTTTTGGACTACGAAAGAATAATCGGGTCTTCACGTGGGAACCCCTCGTCCATTTCAGGAAAAAAGTCTGCATTAGTCTTAAGCGCCCTTTCACATGACTTGGGTCAGGGCCTTGACTTCCATATGAAAAAATGCAAGTATTATCATTGAAGTGCAGTTTTTATAAAAATACTAAATAGCAAGAAAGTGTATATTATAGAGTGAAAATGTTTTTATTATGTAGCATGCAGTGTGAGCGCTAACCGTGCTGGAGCACGGAACAGGATGCGTGACGTCACTGTTTTGCGACGCTCCAAAACCAACATTGCAGGGAAAGGGTCGCTTTGGTCTACGGCAGAGGTGCAATGCTTGTTGGAAATAATGTAAAAGGCTCACCAGCATGGGGCAAAAGGCTCACAGTATTGATACAAATACTTCAGCTTTTACTTTAGTTTTAACAATATATAGATTTGTATTAGGATGTTGATAGTATATGAGAGACTGCAACCTGTTTGCCTTTCTGTTGGTAATAATATAGCAAATGCTATACTTTTTTTCACAAAGCGTTTAATTTCTTTGTTTAACAGGTCTATAATAATGTATTAGATATGACTGTTTAACAGAGGCCGTAAATGAATTAAGACAGAGTAGAATGTAAGCGCTGTGTGATCAGGCGCTGCTGTTCTCAGGCACTGGCTTTTTAAATGCCACCTGTCAAAATAAAAGTCTGGCATGCCCCTTCTAAAACATTGGCCAATCAGGAAAAACTGATACCAATTAAAAAGCAGGGTGGCCAATATATATGCATCATACTGTTCAAAGACAATAAGTGGGATTTACTGTAATGGGGTTAACTTAACATTTACACATTTATTTATTTTTTACTATCAATTGACAAAGCTGTCAGTAGAATTAGGAATTGACAGTGGGACTGTTTGGCCAAGTGGATCAGCTGATGCAAATCAGTGTTTCCTACACATAGACTAATTTGTGGCAGTGCGCCACAGAATCAACACTGGCTGCCACATACTGCATTTCGTTATTTATTTATTTTTAATGCTAATCAAGATCGAAATCGATATTTGTGGCAATCAAACACCACTAACCCCTGAACACCCCCCATACTAATAATAGCGATGCAGGTTAACACTAGGCAATTTCCTAGGCAGATATTAATTTAGGACTATATTATAGGGAAGCACTGCTACTTGGGCGCAGAGATATCACGCAACACATGAAATCCCCAAACTTCCGTCAACATACCGCCGTATGTGTTGCATGATATCTCTGCGCCCATGCCTGTGCTTCACCCTAATGTAGTCCCAAGACAATATCTGCCTAGAAAATCGCCTAGTCTTAATCTGCATCGCCATTTGTACTCATTGTGAATACGCAGGCCACAAGAAGTAATCAGGTGTTTTTGTTGTTGTTTTTGTGGATCACTTTTACTCTCGACATGCTAGCTGACAACGTAGGATTCCATTCATTATGCTAAGCTAAGCTAGTGGCGACCCTGCCAAACTAAAACAATGCATGCACTGAGACAAAAATGCATTTGCCCACATATCTAAATGTAGGAAATATGTTGAATAAGCCCTGTCTCTAAAAACGGTGGAGTGTTCCTTTAATGAACACAACACACACATCTTCTGGAAATTCTGTAGAATTCAACCAATCAGATGACGACTTCAAAACTACTGAAGTGCCATTTATTTGCCATTTTGTGCGCCCTATGCATCAGATTTTCAGCCAATGGTCCGTGAGTGTGACGTCTGAGGGTGAGACTAAGTAATCATTGGCTGAGCTTGAGTGGTCTGCAATTAAAAATGGAAACAGTTGAAACCGTATGAACTGAAATGATGCTTGGGTAGCTGTAGCTGATGTTTCTTTCCATATGTTTTAACACATTGTGGAACATTGCAAGTCATAAGAAATGGCCTTTAGAGTGAGCTGTCTTAGTTCTCTCATGCCAACACTTCTGTCTTTTGGTTCTCTGAGGAAGAACTTACACCCCCATCTCCTGCCCAATACAACACACAAACAGACTGCTGTGATGCAGCACACTTCTTTCAGAAGAAGGGGGCCCCAGTAAAGGGCTGTTTCCATGGTAACACCTGGCTGTATGAATGGATCTTTGGGGATTCGTGGTCAGTGGCATCCCAGCATCCTTCACTTGCACTGCAGGATGATTCCGATTCAATCAAGCAACCATCTGCAACACACTTGCCTTGTAAACTGTAAGGGTGTGTTCATACTTAGCATGTTTGGTTCGATTTAAACTAACCCTGGTGCGATTTTTGTTCTGTTAGTGCGGTTCAACTGAGTGTGTGAACGCTGCCATCTGAACCCTGATTTGCACCAAGCAAGCGGACTGACACCCATCTTCTCTTCCAAACAAATTCTGGTGCAGTTCCGATGAAATATGAACGCAACACGGAGCAAGGACATGTAAACAAACCAAAAATCAGGACATTATGTCACGAGATGCAATCCTTAAAAAGACAGAATGCTCAAACGAATGCTACCAGTTTTTATCGCCATCACAGTTCGTTGCAGGCATCAGAACTGCGTCATTTCAAATCGGTTACTCTTTTTGAACCGCGCTGTATACATAAAAAAAAGCTGACCAATCAGGTCCCTATTCCTTTAGGTTTGTTGTCAAAACGCCACTGTGAACGCCAAGTGGAACAGGAGTGTAATTGTTTTTTTTTTGGTCCGGATGAACCAAATGAACCAAGCAAAATGAACACGTGTGGATACACCCTAACTGTATTTCAAACTTTGGATGTTTTCTGTCATTCTGAGAAGTTTCCAAGAATGTTCCTCTCCTTGAAGCCAAAGCCTGTTGTGCTTTTTAAGTAATAAACTCACATGTACCAAATCTTGCATAATTTTGAATTCTTGAAGGAGCCTTTGGCCTTTAGCACAGTTCTCAGAGCTCATGTGAAACAACCTTTCACTGCTTTGGAGGAACTTCATCTTTTGGATTCCAGCTTTCCTTGAATAAACAGATTGTCCAAAAACAGTTTTTCCTAAAGAAATCACCCCTAGAGGTGCTTCTCTGTCCATCTGTCTCTCTGAACATCTGCTTTTTTGTTGGCCCACATTCACATCTTCTTTCTACCCCGTTGACACTGAATTATTTACTGTGTGCATCAGAATTCTCAGGTGCTGCAGATCAGACTGTACGTGTGTCTCTACAGAAAGGACAGGCCCATCAAACCCTTTGTTGCGTGTTGCCACAGGCCGCCCTCTGTTTGCTCCAGGGCACTGAAGAATCTTGTCCCTCAGTCTCCGTCATCAGGAACAGTTGAAGTGCTTGTCTCTAAGGATTAGGGCTTGTTTTATAGTGCGAGTTTTGTCAATCCAGTATACTTGTACATGGTTGAAGAAATGATGTCTCGTAATATAGGGGCTTTGTCTTTCAAAGTAATTCATACTGTAACATTTTACAACACCAAACTCCTCTCCTTGATCATTAATTAAAATATTACCCAGACCATTTTTTAAATGTTTTAATGCTTTTTTTAAAAATGTGAAATGTTTAAAAAAAAAACATTTACTGTACTAACTGAACAATCAGTCAGTAAACAGAGCGTTTATTGAATCAACTTCTGATTCATTGAAGTACTGATTTAAACTGGATGAATTCTGTGAAGGAATCATCAGACTGATTTAAACTGATTAAGCCTGAGTTCGTATGTCTTTTTGAACAATTCATTAAAAGAACCAGTTCATAAGAGTCATTTGCTCATGAATTAGACTACACTGTTCATGTTACAAGGATTTGTTTTGTGCACTGCTTGCATGGACCGCTCTATGAAAGACGCATTTTCTTGTTGTCTTTTTAGGTTACAGACATGTTGGATTCAGTTCCGACTGCAAACTCAAATTCACAGCTGGGTAAAAATCTGATCTGGGGATGTCTCACACACAGTTTGTCAATCTCATGTCAATCTTGAGTACCCTATAGAGTAGTGTTGGATCCTTCATATCTCCAAAAAGTCTTTTAGTTTTATCATATTTATAAAGAAAGATACGCTGTACAGAGTCTTAGCCGCTGGAGGCGTGTCGTGTGGGTGGAGCTAAAAAGCCAGGAGCGCGCGCAGTTATTGCGTTGAGACCGTCTGAAAGCTGTGACATACTTGGCCATCTTTTATTTAGGACATTTTTTTCCCCCACGTTTTCTATCAATCAGAGTTGATAGAATCATATTTCTGGATCATATATGACCAGGTCCAGAGGCTGAAATTGAAGAGGAGCAGCAGCAACCACGACTACAGCAGGACATCTCTATGTGGTAACGTTATGTACTGTAACTGTATATATTTGCTAGTGGCTTGTGTAAATTACTAATTTCTACTTTCATTATGTCGTCGTAATTTTTTTAAACAATTTGCCTGGTTTAAAAGGTGTACATGGGAAGTGCACACTGCATGCTTCATTGATTATACGTGATCATGTTGTTTACTTTATGTGCACTTACGCGCCGATAGCCAACAACACAGACATTTGAAGCAGTTTTACTCAACGCCTGCAGTTACAACGCATGATGGTGAACCTTTTATCTTTGGGACTGCTCCATCTTTCAGCATTAGATCCTCAGCAAATCAGGAGTTGATTTGGGCCCTGTTTATAAAACAACCGTCGTCGAAATGTAGGGAACAATCTGAACAGGGTTGTCTAAACACAATTCTTTGGAGACGATGTTGATTTTGTGAAAACCTGTGTAGAGCAGCCAACAACTTCCCTAAAGCCGAGCAAAGTGCGTTGTTGTAAGAGCTGCTTTTGCTCTCTCGCTCTGGTCAAAGTGCGCGCACACGCTCTTCTGGGCAATGGGCCCATACAAGGAAATTCCGCCCTTGTTGACGTCACGCAGACCCATACTCAAAAAAAAAAAAACCTCTGAAACTTTTTGACACAGAAATAGAAAATGTCCAACTTATTTTTTGAAACTTTGTCCATGTTTAGCATGGGAATCCAAGTCTTTAACAGTGTAAAAAGCTCAGTATGCATGAAATAGCATTACACCGGCCCTTTAACTGCTTCACAGCCATTAACATTTAACATGGCCTGCTACAACACCTGCACAATGATTAGCAACTTGACCCACTCTGATGATAACAGCATGAACTACTTTGGCTTATGAAAATTAGCCAATCATAACGGATCAATTTTACATATCACTCTCTTAAAAATAAAGGTTTCAAAAGAGAGGTTTTCGGAGCCAAGCAATAGAGCAATTCTAGGTTCTCCAAAGAACCTTTCAGTGAACCTTTTTTATTTGTGTAAAGAACATTTTAAGAATCTAAATAACATTCCCACTATGCGCAATGGAAAAATTTAATGGATGAACCCTCAATGCCAATAAAGAACCTTTACTTTAATTACTTTGTAATAAAATAAATCAATTTCACCATAATGTCTATTACTATTGTTCTTTTAAGATGTGAAGTTGTATTAACTAACAACTTGGAAATTTGAGTTCTCAAGTTCTGTCAAGGGATGTTATTGTAACACTGCCTTGTGATAACTAATTGCAACAGTCATTTTTTTCCAGTGTAGATGTCTTAAAGGTGAACTTCATTGTAAGAATTGAAGGCCACATGTAGAATAAGCCCCCTTTAAAGCGCTCTCCATGTGTTGGGTCCATATGTTTGAGGAGATGTGGCTGTATGTAGAGTAATGGGCATCTGGTGGCTCGCTCAGACTGACTTAAGGACTATTAGTGAAGATAATCCTATAGAGACAGGGAGTTGAGCCACAAAGCCCTACAGAAAGACAGTCACATTCTCCCTCTCACTTTCTGGCTTCATGTTTTGTGGTTTATTTTTTTTATTTATATTATTTTGTAGTTTATTAGCATGGCAAAGAAGTTGTATTTTGATTGTTTTTGATAAATATTAAAAATGAAAATACAGCCTTGTACAGCCAGAGTTCTCCTTGTTTCATCTGTTGTCCATGTAGCACAGAGATCAATTTAATTTTGACAGTGAAAACCGCAGTTCACTTTTAATTATTACTATTTGTTGCTATTGTTAATACAACATCCTGTGTCTTTTCACTAGTCACGTGATTCTGATTTAGCAGTCATGGCCTTCAGCAGTCACATTTTTGGAATTGCTACTCCAAATGTCTCAGGTTAACTTAGTGATGTATACATTTTATTTTGCACTATTGCCATGTTGTTGTTTTTTTATGTGATTTTATTTATTTTTTTTATTTTTTATTATATATATATATAATATATATTTATTAAAAAGAATACAGGAATTTTCACCTGATGACTGATGAAAGAATTATTCCCGGATAATTCATCTGCATCTGTCTCTTTTTTTGTTGTTACTCTTTTTGAGCACAAACCATCCTTTTAGGATTTTAAGATTTGGAGAAAAACTTGAAACATTTATACACATGGGTTTACTCTTTACAGGAACCAGTTCAAACCTCTTTCAGTAACAAACTGTATCAAGTATTTAATAAAAATAATTTGGTACAACTGTAAAATTAATGTAATTTTCAAAATGTTTAAACAGCAACCTTTTATTTTGGTTGATTTTTAGCACAAAAAAAAAAAATTTGTATGCACTGCCCGTTTCAGAAAGAAGTAGTTGAGTAATAAGCGGGATATGCTAAAAAAAAAAAAATCATCTTGTCAGCCATGTGAACAAAATGTCAAATCTTACTTAATAACATGGTTACCATGGTGCATCTAGTAAGGCATATGTATTTTGCTATTTTTACCTTTTAATTATATCTGTCTGCCACCCTTTGAATGCAGACAATAACAATCATCCTTCCCATTCATCCTCTTGAATACGGTTGCAACAGATGCTTGATTGTTGAAATACAGCACATACTGTAGACAGTCTTTCCCCCCGCCATAGGCAAAACCACTCTCCTAATGTATTTGTAGCATCGTTTTTTTCCCCCTCTTTTAAACCATGAATCAAACTGGTGTTTGCCTAGCTGGAGTGTTGGCCTTGGGATATATGCTAACTGGCATCTTTGTGTTCCTGTATGTACAATATGTGTGTGCGTCTTTGTCTGCCTACATTTACTTAACCAGCCTGTTTCCTCTCGCCTGTAGTCTGTGGCTCAGCACATCAAAGGCTGTCTCTCTGCAGAGCCTGAGATAACAGCGTAGCATAAACCCTGCTGCTCCGCT
This sequence comes from Gobiocypris rarus, assembly GCA_023029165.1. Lineage (NCBI taxonomy): Eukaryota > Metazoa > Chordata > Actinopteri > Cypriniformes > Gobionidae > Gobiocypris > Gobiocypris rarus. The sequence continues at coordinate 22,820,981 of CM040914.1, read as the reverse complement.
AAGCTTTTCCAGAGTCTTTCCACTGCCCTCGGGCGCACCCACTACCTCTTTTGTCTGCCTGAAGCCTTGGGAAAGATGTGCGTATGTGCAATGGTGTTTGGCTGGCTGCGCACCCAAGGTAGAGTTTGTGTGGTGCTGGCTTTTGCCAATATTTCCTCCGTCTCATCCAACGAGAGGCATGTGCGTGCGGGCACGTGTCTGTTTGTTTGCTGCTGACCTGCCAATCCTCTGTTGTCCTCTCCGTCTGGATAGCTGTTGTTCATTCTGTAAGCCAGACTGCTTTGCTGTCTTTTGCACATGTATATACAGAAGCTGTTTCTTAGCCTACTGAGTTGCTGGCATGGGTTTTTGGGCATTATAAGAACATAATTTTGTTTGGCACTACAAATAATGTGCCTATAATGCCTAAAATGTTGTTTAGTGGCAACGTCATAGGTTCTTATTTTATTTTACTGTAATGTTATTTTAACATTTTTAGGCTCAGATAAAGTGCTAGACGTTGGGTAAAAACTGAAACTTCTAAAAATATTTCAGTTTCATCTATGCAAACATCAGCTCTGTGCATAGACACTGATCCTGTAGGTGTTTGAGCCACTCGTGGAAAAACAAACAAGATTCTCCATTCAATATTAAACTATCAAATTGATTGAGATTTGGGAGCCTTTTCTGATTGGTCGATGTCACATTGTGTCACAAAGTGTCCTTGCAGGTTGATACACATTACACACAGTTATACCATTATATTAAGCATTACAACATAGCCCACCAGCAGAGCGATCAATTGGCGCATGTGAATTTGAGTATAAATGTAGCCAAGAAATATTTTCAAATTTTTATTACTGTAAATTAAATTATTTATGAATAACTTTATAATAATAAATGGACTTTTCCCAGAAGTATTATTGTCTGTTTTTCTTTTTCCATAAAAAAAAAAAAATGTACACTGCAAACCTGAATACGTTGGCAAAACTTAATAATTAAGGCAATGTATATTTTTTTATAAGTTAAGAAATGTATAGTTTAAGCAGAACTGTCAATTTCTATTTAATTTTGTAATCATACATTTTAATCGCTTTGAAGTAAGAGTAATCTAACTGATACATTTAACTTAAAAATCATGTAATCTCATTTTTAGTAGTGAACTTGACTAGCTTTAACTAGATAATTAAACACTAGTATTTCTTTTCTAGTATCTAGTATCACTAGTATTAAACACTTTTCTACCTTGTTCTGACCAATGTCAATCTCTCTCTATACTTTTTTAAGGTCATAGAAATGCTTTCTGATTTTTTGTTGTTTTTTTTTGCTTTTGGACCAAATGGGAGTGCAAAAATTATACTTGTTCTAGTTTCGGTATGGAAATATGAGCTGTGGAACTATTAACTATGACAACATCTGCTTCTGGACACCCAGGAAATGTGAAAAGGGCCTGTTGATTATCTAGAATTGAGAAATTATGGTATTGCTTCACACATTTTGGAATCGTAATAACTTTGTCTAGGTAGGGAGCTCTCGTTTTTGAGACACGGTCACTGTCTCTATCACAATTGTTTTCCAGTATTTAGCGGAGAGGGCATTTTACTTCTAGTGTTCTCTTAAAAGTGAATGTAAAGAGCTTTTTGGTATGTTAATGGCTGAACTTCCCCCACACACCTTCTTTGTTCATGGAGCCATTATGTTTTGCTGATCTTTTTCTCTTGTGAGCTCTGACCAGTGTCTTATCTTTCAGTCCTGGCGGTCATTGTGACGGGGAACTCTGTAGGGGAGTCTGTACTTGGCTTGGTAGGAGACTCATGTCCGCTTTGCTTTTAAGTGCAGCACCTTCACATTGTCTCTCAATGCTACAGTTTAAAGGTCACTGTTTGTTCACAACTGGATGCCATCATTCAAAACTTGGGATTCTCTTTCTTGAATTTAAGATTTTGGAAATGTATGTTGACTGGAGCAAATGCTAAAAAAGCTTTACACTCTTTTTAATGTCAATTTTTGAGTGATATTAATATTCAATGGGAAATGTTAGGCTATAGTGTTATTGTTTATTATTTTCCACACCAGATTACATAAATGTTTCAGCAATGGAAAAAGATATGTCATGAAATATTAAACTTTTGTATTGTGCTCTAAAAATGTGCACAATTGGGCCATGGAAATGTATTAATGCAATAAGTTTTGATTTCTACGTAATGTACAGGTCGTGTACAATATACTAAAAGTCTTTTAATATGTCTTCCCGTCGTGTCTTAGGCTGAATATGAAGCTTGACTACAAAGTTTTTCCCTTACAACACTTTCAGATAAGAAACCTGTCCCTTGCTGCTTTACTTGGACCCTAATAATCTGATTGTAATCGGACTACTAACAAAAAAAATAAATTAATACAATTCCGGTTGAAAATTGTAATAAATAAAAGTCACATGTAACCATGTCAACCAAAATGAATTGGCCAAATCCCATTAAGATTGAATTTGGATTGTAAGGGGTGGTTCTGATTTCATGAATACTTCAATGTTTTTGTCAGTCTAGACTGTGCGTTTAAACAAACCTTCTCTCATGGAGATAATAATTAATTTCCACAGAACTGTAATTATTTAGATGTGTATTAGCGAAATGAAGGTTATATAGTAGATGTTAATATAACTTAGGAAGTTTAAAAAGTGTGGATCTTGTTAAAAACTGCATACGGCGGCCATGCTGGAGCATTTCCTGATCATCAACCCGGTGACTAAATGGCACTATGAACGCGACTTCACTAGACTGATGATCAGCATAGACAACAGAGAGAGAATTAAATTCCGCACTTATATTTCCTTTATTGGGACAGGAAGGATTGCGGGACTTCTTGTTGCCTCTATTTTTATAGCATCATTTATGTAACTCATTTTTGCATTAATGGCTGTTAGGTTAAATAAAATGTTTCAATTAAGGGAGGTACCTTTGAACACCATTGTTGACTCATCTCCTCTGACACGCAATGGCGGTAATGCATGCAATTCCATTTATCGGTGAATCCAATATTTCCAAACCAATATCTGATTATGGAAAAACACTTACATACTGGGAGAAATATTGGTAAAACAAACTGATTATCTGTAAACTGGGTAAACCCAGCCCGTTCTGCCGGCTGTTTGATTCGCCCTGCAGCTCATGCTAGAAACCTGTACATATTTTTTACAATTTTGCAGGGACCAATCCCAAATAGGCTTATCCACCTGGCGTGCTATTGGCGGGTTTAACATAGGCTTGCTACGGTAGTCGGTGTTGCTGGTGTTACTGGTGTTTAGACTCAACACCGGTTACATCACTCGCACACCGTGACACCGTTTTTAAACAATTTTTTTTTATAGTAATAAAATAATTTAGTTCAGTTAGAGACAACAGACAGCAGAAATAAAAACTTAATGTGTCTGCTTAATGAAGCATGTTCAGAGCAACACAAACGCAGCAAGAGTCAGGAGAGCCAAGAGCTGAAAGACCAGATGATCGCGGAAGATTTGGTTTCAAAGCAAACTGTAAAGGCGCCTAATTACACAAGTTTATAATTGTACTGTGTTGTTGTTGTGTTTTTCATTAAGAATAATAGGCTAATGAACCCACAATTTAAACAACCTGCTCCCATATTGGCACTTATCTAAAACTGAAACTAAAATGTGTGCGGCCGCACAGAGCGCGCATTTACGGCTGCACTATCATCCATTCACAGCTTCACAGACTAAGTGAAGGACGAACTGTCATTCACGGTGTGTGTGCACTGGCGCATTTTTAGTTTATGCGTATTATCGAAGCTTTACTTTCATATGAATTAAATGAAACCACTCGCTTTGCTCCGCTCCGTTATTAATGCCCGAATGGCCATATGCATTACTTCTGGTTATATAGAATTAGCGATTTTAAAAGCCCAGTCGGTGATGCCGGTATTACCGGTGTTGACACACGTCAATTAACCGGTGGGAAAATATCCTCACCGTCACATCCCTAGTTTAACACAATGACGAATAGAGAAGCGATGGATTGGTTGAAGGACTTTCCAATTAGGTAGAGAGTCATTTGAACTATGCCCGTCAATCATACCTCTTATGCAGGAGATAATACAGAGCAGACTCCCCAGACCAATGTTCAATCTTAAAAGATTGAGCTTGGTCTGGTGTAGTGTTGCACTATATACCGTTACTAGAAAAGTATCGCTATGCCCTGCTATTACAAACTGTACAAATTGTATTAGTATTAGGACTCTGACCTGAAGCGCGCACACAAGCCATTCATACAACATGCGATCACGATTCAGTTATTTTGCGGATTAATGTTTGGGTTTGAATAGTCAAAAATATTTAAAAATGCACATCCTGGCGGGTATTCAGGTAATGTCTTTAGTGAACGTATACAGTTGAGGTAATTGGGTCCGTGCAGGTTTTAAGCTGGACCTAATATTCTGTGTGACTTAATGTTTATCAAACAACAATTAAAAATAGAAAACCACCCCATGCTTGGCTATATGACTAAAATAATATTTATTAGGAATCATGTAGCTGAAAATAAAGCACTGTATTTTGTCATATTGTTTGTAATTTGCATTTTTTTGCATAATTTTAAAAACAAAGATAAAATTTAAAATCTATATTATAATTATAAAATTACATTTAAAACACATTAAATTACTCATATCATGAAATAAGATTTTGGTCATCCCAACCTTTTCAGAAGTGAAAGGTTAGTGAATGATAACATGATTGATAATGGGATTGTTGCATCTCTGTAACGCCGGCTTCACACCGCACTCACTAGCAGTGCGTTGGCAGGGCAGAAGCGGTGCGTATGGAGAGCAGGAGCCGCGCGCGTCAGTTGTGCATTCACACTGGCAGCGTTTGTCTCGCAGCTGAACCGCTGCTCGTGTATATTGCAAATACAGACGAATATCATCCATTCTGTCAATTTCCCGTGGTTCTCCTCGGACCCCTGTCTGTCTCGTGCTTTGATTAATGATGGGCAGCATATACCTGCTGCAAATGTGTTCCCCTCTGTCCCAAACACACATGCATATAACATGCTGTATAAAGGTAGTTTACGTGATAAAAGTAACCTTAAAGTTAAAATAAGCCTCTAGTTATAATAATTTAAACAGGCCTTTGAAGTTTGAGCAAAAACTGGCAGTGATGTGTTTTCGAGTATTTTATTATTTTTTTTAAAATCACAGCGCCGCATGTCATATGGTGTTTGTGAAACACACAGAACACTTCACTACATGATTTCAAGGTGAAATTAGTTATTTTTCATGTTAATCAGGTCAGTTTTGATCAGAACAATGCACTGTGGCTTTAATTCAGCGTGAGCAGCGCGTCAAAAATAGACCCGGCGCCGAAACGATCGCGGCACTGACGCTTCTGCTCTGCTCCTGCTACGCACTGCGGCGCTGCCTCTGCTGCCGGTGTGAATGCACTAATCTGTTAACATGAGCGCCGAAAAAAATACGCGCTGCTTACGCGTGCGGTGTGAAGCCGGCGTAAGGATGTTCACACTGGCATGTAGTTATTATAACAATAAGAGGAAGGAATGGTCAGAAACCAGGGCAGGAACATGCTGGCCAAGTGACGTTTTAGTTAAAAATAAAACAATGAATAATAAGTGCTGTTGTCATATTAATCAGTTACTATTACTTTTTTTTTTTTTGGACCATGGTATCTATAAAGTATCGTTATCGAGGTATTTTAGTCTCGTATCGAATGGAAGTCATAATTTTGGTATCTTGACAACACTAGTCTGGTGATAGCCAGTCAAGATTATCTGTCGATCTCTACAAAAATCAATTCTGATTTGAAGCTTGTGGAATATAAATGCGCAAAATGGGCCTCATTCATGTAATTTGCGCATAAAAATAGCCTTTACGAAAACTGCTTCAGATTCTCAAATGCTTCGTATACCATGGATTCGGTAGTTAAACGTGTGTATATATATTAATGAATTCTAAACATGCATAAATATCATAATCAGCATAATCCCCGCCCATAAGTTGCAACTGCAAATGACGTGGCCAGGAAAGCTGTGGACTCTTCTGGAGTTCTTTCTCAGGTTTGGATCCAGTATTTTGCATAAATGCTAAAGAGATTAATTGGCCATATGACTAGCAATAAATATTAAATTATCGTGTGTCCACCAAAGCATGTTTTAGCCAGCTAAAAATGCCTGGTGCTCTTCTGAAAACGGCCAGCTGGTGGTGCTTGAAAGCGCTTTGCAAGTGCAGCGTTTTTCCAGCTGAGATACTTTGGTTGCTATGATACAGAATATCCATGGCAATAATGTGTTACTAGTAACTTATTTTGAAGAATATTACTGAATATAAAAATGCAGTAAAAAGCAGTATTAACTTCTCCATTATTGTTGTTCAGTTGGTTTACAAGTGGGATGATTGGTCGGGGCAGTTTTTGTTCCACCCTCTCCTCCACTGTGATTGGATGGCCTGGTAAAAAATGACAGTGATGAGCGCTGTCTATTATCCAACATTAAACAGTAAAAACAAAACAAAAAAGCAAATATACTCTTGAAATATTATTATGGTAGGCCTGCCCTACATAGTGCATCAAAATGTATTGTAATCAGTTTGCCTAAATTAAAATACAGAACATTCAAATGTTTTACGCATCATTTACACTTGGTAGGGAGCAGGTGTAAATTTCTTTCGTACCAACTAACATTTTGAAAATACAAACATTTTCGTGAATCCGAAAATTACATCAGAGCAGCTTTACGAACAATACACACCCATTCTTTCTGCTCATGTTTCATGAATGAGGCCCATTAACCTGATAACTTTATTCAGCTTTCATGTAAACACTCTGTTATCCGTGTAAACGTAGCAACTGATTTCTCATTTGATGCCATATCATTCTTCACGAAGCAGAATGAAAACCCTTCAGGATCGCACACCCATGATCCTCTGGCACACTCATTTCAAACTAGATAAGAAACATCTGACACCTGTACGTACTCCATGGGTACCATGGCAACCAGGCCGCCAACACTTGATGTGCTCTTGATTTCCTGTGGGGCTTCACGGATTTTTAATCAACATGGGAATCAGTGGTACCTTTACTTCCTCTGGGAAAATGATCTGATTACACAGGAGAAACACTGTAGAGGTAGTAAATTGCCATTTTATTTTGAGCAATTCCACTGGTTCAAGGCGTTCTCAGTTAATTGTTCAGTTGATATCTCAATTAAAAAATGCATGCTTTTATTACATACTTGAGTCCATTACTCCAGGTTTCCTATTCAATTGAACACTCAAAGTAGACCTTCAAGGTTGAGTTTGTTTCTTGATGTTATTTGATTTGCTGTGGAGTTATTCAACACTGACGACATTTAACATTTACTTTTATTTTCAATCTATTGAGTATTGGGTCGTGTAGGTTCAGGAAGTGCTTGGGGGCATCTCTGCATCTGCCCAGAGTTTGTGTTGCTTATGTACATTTGGGAACTCAACATACGCAGACAAGTTTAGCAAACTTCCATTCTGATTCTATGCAATCAGAATAAACATGGCTTTGTGTAGTGTATTTGTATCGGATTGTCAGTATAAAATCTGGGTCCTGTAACAAAACCAGTTGAGAACCACTGCCATAAATCACTTCAGGTGTCTTTAATGTAGAGCCTACCCCAATTTCATCTTTACTATCATAAATTGTGCATTGCTAAGTAACGATATATAATGTTCAGAGTGTCCCTATCAGACTTTCAGGAACAAACAAAATTGCTTTGGTGTCAGATGCAGATGCTTGTTCTTTCATTGTCTGAGGCTAATATCTAAGTGGAGGCCATCAGCCCGTCTTGAGCAGGCTTCAATCCCAACAGGCCGCTGTAGGTCCAAGATCAGTGATGAATAAATTCAATTGGGCTTGAGCCCAGGATGTGGAGAAACTCGGTGAGATTCACTAAACTGTCTGTATTTAATCTGTCTGTATTGTTTGCCATTGAATGGCTCCTCTCCTCTGGATCAGCTGATCTCTGGGGCATTTGTGGAGTATACAACCAGAATCAAAGTCCCTTTCACGCAAGTAATTTCACTTGCCGACCATTTTTGAGATTCCTCTTGGGCACCTATTTCAGTTATGCAAGTACACTTTCCATCTCCATGAATGGGGACACATCAAATTCTCCAAAGCTGTTCACCAAGTTTAATTAAATTCCATATTTAAAAATCACCAATGAAATCTGACGACAACTGTCTCATAAATGTTGTTTATTAAAATCTCAAATCATGACAAAAAAAACCCTTCATTTTTCAGGCTGGACCAGCCAAATGTGCATGTACAGTCATAAGCGTGCATCTCAGAACACTGATTGTTTCTCTAGAACCGGAGCTTCTAACGGCAGCTGCAGTGATGCGATGACTTTATCAATTAGCGATTGGCTCTTTCGCTTAGAAGGCGGACTTATTCCGCCATATTGCGTGTTGCACTTTCTTCCATTCATAGTAATGCAAGTGCACCATCTTTGTATACCTAAAGTCTTTGGCAGCACTCAGAACAGCAGATGAGAGTTCAGTTGAATGAATGCAAGTATTAGTTGTACATCAGACATCAGGTTAATGTCTAGACCGCAGACAGTAGGGTTTGCAGTGTCTATTCCCACAGTTCTCAGGACCACATTGGACAATGAGCACCAGTGTGTGTCCAGTGATCTGGGGAGGGTTCTCAAAAAGCTTTTCGTCTGACCGTTCTACCTTTCCTCAGAGCACTGAAAGAAACCCCTGTTCTCCTGTAGAGTGGGATAGAGACAGATTCAGAGGAGACTGTCTGACTTTGAAAGGTGCTTCGTCAGGAAATGAGTGTCTTAAGATTAAGACCGACACCGAGAGCGACAGCAAAAACATCTCTGTTCCGATACCTAGTGAAATGCCCTGCTGTCCACTTCAAGTTGTCTAAGTTTGTAGGCATTATGTCCTTTATTGGACCGATGTACACTAGCACCATTGTACAATGTGTATGTGTTTAAAGGCAAAAGTATTGTATACTGCCGATATGCTAGAATCACTCCCTGTACTGTGAACAGCAAAACGGACTTGCCATTTGATTTTAGACTGTTTATAGTCAGGTAAACATGTAGCAGCATTACGTCACCATTCGTTCATCAAATCTGTGGAAGCACGTAGCCAGTTCGCCTGGCTCCAGAACATGAACCGTATCAGTCCAATTTTTGAACTTTTCATATGAGCTTTGTAAACTAAACCAATAGATTAATTCAAAAAGTTTTATCTAAAAGAACTATTCTTTCACAAACTCTACTTCTCTCATGATTTGTATGATTCTTTCATGGTGCTTTTAATCTTTTTTTCTTCAAGTGATGTACAAATACTACAATTACATGAGTGTGAGTGATGTTCATCCAGTAATGAAAATTGTGTCATTAATGTTGATAAAACTGCTGTTACAGAGTCACTTCTTTACATCAGCTGTTTGGAGCAGATGGGGCAATTTCCCAGCAATAAACCCTGGAATTTGCTCAAGCTTTCCTCCATGTTACATTTCTCATTTATCTGAGCAAATTTCTGAGCACTCTTCCATTGCTTTCCCTTCCCTCATCTTTTGCTCTCTTTTTTTATGTGCTTATTGCTTCATTCAGCCTAGCTCACTTGCAAGATGCTTTAAACTCGGAAGACACTCTTGAATTTCAGCCACTGAAATTGCTGTCTCCCACCAAGGTGGAAATGTAATATAGCAACACCACCCTTCACTCCCTCCTTCTTCACTTAGAGTTTTAGGGGAATTGATGACTAGCTGTTGATGGATTTAAGGACAATGGAGGCTTTCCATTTTGCGAATGGCACTGAGCTGTACTCTGGGACTACCTCTGTGCGTGCTGCCAGTCATGGCCACGTTCAAACTGAATGTTTTGTGGGCTGTAGTCATGGCTGTAGATTTTAAGTGATAAGTGTTGTGGTTCTCAAATGAAACATGCTAGTCTAATGAATGTGGGTTAGTAATAACGCTATGGAAAATATTTTTGCATATAATGTTTTGAGTCCTGCATTTGTAGTCCTTAAAGTGCCCCATTCTGCTGTTTTAACTGTTCCTAATTTTCTTTTTAAGGTCTCCTACAACAGGTTTACATGCAGCAATTTACATTTCATTTTCTCATAATATTCATTGCACATCACCACAGTGTTCAATAATTCTCAAACGACTCATTGGATGAATCAGTCTCTCCTTTCTGTGAGCTGCTCTGCTCTGATTGGCCCAGTCTGTTGTGATTGGTCTACTGCTTACAGTGCTTGTTGGAAGCTAAACGTCCTTTGTCATTACTGAACTTTAGCTCTGGAGGCTTCCTCAGTAATTGTACACACTGTAAAGTCAGTAACGATGACGTTGACTTTTCCGGTATCAATTCAAATGCGAGTCGGATGATGAAACATTGGAAGAACTATTTATTTAACCCGAATCTCTATTGCAGTTAAGACTTGAGCAGGACATTTCTTAGTCATATGCTACTCATTTTGAGGTACATTAAGATTTTGCAACTGTAATTCCTCACCATCAGCATTTACAATAAGTTTTTCTATTTAAATATGATTTCCAAATATGATCATCTTTGACCGTTGCGGCACGTCTCTCAGCTTTTTCAACCTGTCGCGCTCGACGCTGCCGCCTTTTCAATTCATTAGGACTGCGGCTCTGCAGTTGGATACTATTACGCGAATTACGTGTTTTTAAGAGCAAACTTGTTTGATAATCCGTTATGCCTTTTATTATACTCAGACGTCAAAAAGATGTTGACAAATTGAACAGATAGTGAAACTAAAGCACTTCTTCATCTACCTGCATGAGACAACAGTGCAGTGTTTATAAATAATTTATGATGGCTGAATTTTCTGGTATTTTGCTGTTGATGTGTGAATGGTCTCTTACCGGTAAAAAGCCAGAACGCGTTGCTTGTGTGAACAGCATATTTGTGTATTTACCGGTAAAGTCATTCTGGTAATTTACCGGTATTGCTGTGTGAAAGGGGCTAATAACAGCGCATAACCGTGCTCTAACATGAATGACTGATGTAACATTAAAGTTTGTAAAACAAATGTTGCTTCATCCTTTATCTTTACTCAAAATGTACTCATTAATAGGCACAGTTTAAGATAATAATGGCCCACAGCTGCTTAAGACGTAATAATGTGGGTTAGCAAGAAACGTACCCAATATAAAATGCAAAACTACATATTTTGAACACCTGGTAGAAAATATATTCTTCAATAATTATTTATACTTCCAGGTTGTGTTTTTAGAGTGTTTTGCTTTCATTTGTCATCTCCTTTGACATGATTTTGCTCAGCAGTAGCTCTGTTTTATGACTGGTGGCAACTAGCGTTACACTGCTAATCTGTCACCTATGTGACAACCAGATTTACTAAATCCAGGCACTGGATTTACTATATTATAATGTCTACAGTCTTGACATGATATGGGCATTTCATTTTTTTTTTTTAATATCACAATACCGTTGTTGCGACATTTCTAATTTTAATCGTTCTTGAAAAAGATCCTATTTAAACAAATTGAATATAAATGGTATTTCAGAGAATTTGGCACATAGTTAGATTTTTTAATTATTTGATCAGGTGCACATATATCGTTGACCTGTGTGTTTGAAACAGGGTAGGTGTTGGTGTCAAGGTGTATCGTGTCTGTTATTAAGTGCAGCCGTTTGCTACTGTGCACCTGGTTCCTTTTTGCCCTCAGTCTGCACAGGGAAAACAGGCGGCTGAGTCTGTTTATTCATTTTCTCAGATCTAATGAAGACAAATGGCTTTTTGAGACTGCTGGCCCATCTGGATGGCGATCATCTCAGAGGAGGAAGATGATAAGATTACATGGAGAATAAGAGACACACACTTTCTCCCCATCTTCCCCAACCTTTTCCTCCTGTTTCTGACATCAGACTGTTTGGGTTTGCTTTATCTCTCCAATGTCTCACTCTCATCAGTCTGATAGAATAGATGAAAATTCTCTATGATATAGAGATGTGTGGGGCACTTACAATAGCAGTACAGTGGTAAAAGCATCTGAACCTCTCCCAGCTTTACGGCCATATGTTTAGCAGACTTTTTTCCTCAATGGGCTCTTTCTAGTCTCGTCTGGCTCTGGCTTGAAATAAGAGATGGTCAAATGGAAATGGTCCATGTTATCTGCTCAGTCTATTACTTAATGCACTTCTGTGGCCTGTTAACTCTGATCTCAAGGTAGATATTGCCTTGATAAACTCAACCAGCCCTTTCTAGTAAGAGGTAGTTAATGAAATGTGATTGGTTAGATGTTTATGCCCTTTGAGGTCTGACATTGGCTCTTGAATATACAGTTTCAGATGTTGTCATGGGATTTTCCATCAAGGATTTTTTTTCTTCAAAATACAGTTATCTCAGTGTTTGACAGCTTGCATGGTGTCCGTTTCTGCATTTTCAGGGAAGTTTTTGCTATTGAAATGGCTCGTTTTTGACACTGGTCAGTGTTTTGTCTTTATGCAGCATCTTGCTAGCTGGCCTTGGAACAACTTTACTACAACTCTTCAACTCCACTATTTTGGTTGAGATTGTCTCAATATTTTTGCTCACCCTCTTCTGTCTGAGGTCTGTCACACTCATACAATTTAAAAATATATATTTTTTTCTTTCCCACAGACACGTAAAAGTCACAGAAATGCAATAAAACGTTAAGTCATGGCTGTACAGTAAAGGTACATTTCTCTTATGCTCTGCGTAGTCCATTGAGCATTATTGAAATAAAAAATTTACTACGATTTTTTTTTTAGATCTGATTTTTTCTTTTTTTGTTTAGTTTAGTTTAGTTTTTTGTTCTTAATTTTTGCTTTTTAAGTTTCACTTAATTCCAAAGATTGGACATACAAATGTAAATCTTCCCCAGCAGTCTATAACTATTTAGATCCTAATAACAAGAAATGGATTTCACAATCTATAGCTTTGTTTATATATATTCTTTGTAATTTAATTTTAAAAGACAATAATGGATGTCAGGGCTCCAGACTAACGTTTTGCACTAGGAGCACAGTGGCCCCCAACTGAACATTTTAGGGGCACAACCAGAAAATTTAGGGACGTGCAATGTAAATCAACATGCTAATTTCAGCTGTATTACTAATAAATACTCCAAGAATGACACAACCTCGAGCCAATAGCGTTTCGAGTATGAGATGTGGCGGAGCATGTGATTTGCTGAATTTAGTGAACGAATATGCCCTTTACTGACCGAGATGCTTTTGAGTCTGAACGAGAGATCTAGTTCATGAACGAATTGAACGAACTGGCACACATCGTTCGTGAAGTTGTTGAACGATACTGATAGCGAACGGGTAGAGCTTGACTCGTGTAGTTTGGCATATTTGCAGCAAAGAAAGAAATGTACACTTTACCATTGTAATGAAAACGGTGTAATAATGCAGGCTAATAGTTAAATGATTACAGTACAGAGTATAAGCACTGGTATGTTTGAACAGGTTTCTTCTTTTAAATAAAAATGACTTCATTACCTTTGAGTCATGTCATGTACTTCTATAAAAACTGTAAAACAAATAAAAAAATATGACAGTATTGGTTAAATAAATCTCATGTGTCACGTCAGCAAATATAGCGTTCTAGAGAGCATGTAATTGGAGTGATCTATTGAATGAACACGCCCAAATTTACTGGTCGCACATGCGACTGGATGTAAAATTCAGTTGCACACTCTCAAATTTTGGTAGCAAAATGCAACCATTTAGTGTCAGTCTGGAGCCCTGGATGTAATTATGACAACATGCATCTTGAAGCCAATTTGTAGGATTTCCAATCAGGCACTGCACAGAGGCCCTGTTATGTTCTATTAGCCTGTGGAATCACAATTGTTGGCAATGAAAACCAGATCCCGCTGATTCTCAACTATGTTAATGAGTAAAGATATCGTCTAGTGAAACCCTGGCCTTAAAATTTACTGATTCATTGTTCATTTTATTTTATAATTGCAGCTTGGATTGATTCATTTGGACAACAAACCTCATGACTGACTGTTTCTTTTGATGTACTGAGAGATGCTGGGGAGTGCATAGAATTATGTATATACATTGAATTATGACTGATTATATTATTAGAGTTTCACCACAAGGGAGAAGTTGTATCATCTTTGGAATTCCTCCCTCCCTCTTTTGTCTCTTACTTTGTTCCACATTTTTTCTCTGTAACTGGAGTAGACACTCACTGGCCCAACCCAACACTATCTGAACCTGAACGCACTGCAACCTGAGCCTAGTTGTGGATCTCTGTGGTGGGGCCTCACTGTGGAGCTGTGCCATGGGCCACATTGCTTGACTTTATATCATTACACAGACTGTCAGGTTTAGCCTGCTCCTAATAAAAGCTCCCCTACTGTGCCGATTTCAGAACAGATACCCCACCCAACCCCAACCCAAATGTCTTATGAGAAAAACATATCCTGGCTGCCTTGAACCAGAGTACCAACACCTCTATGAAGAAGAGCAGGACGGGCGGAGGAAACAAGATCGCATTCCTTCTATGATTTATGAATGCTGTTCTCCTCTCGCTCCTTCTGATTCACTTCCAGGTGCACACGTGCCAGTACTCCTCCTGTGCTTCTGATCGGAGAACAAGTTTGCTCTAGATCTGTACAGTAACACATTGGCAGTATTATGTGATTTTTGTAATGGAATTTTGCTGTGCCCTGTTGTTGTTTTATGTCTTGCTGTATGATATTTGTTATTTCCTAGTGTAATTAAAAAGCATTAGTGTTTGTAAGTGCAATTTATCTTGGTCCACTGGCAGGTTTTTACATTAGTTTTAAACTTAATTTTGCTAAATATTTACATTTCTTGTTTCAGAAAATTACATGTACAGGATAAGAATATGGTAGTTTTTTTTAAATTCCTTTCCCTCTGGTATATAGTGAAGCATTGTTCTTCACTCTGGAACTTTTTTTCTGTAGACATGCTTTTCATCTGTGTGGTCTCCAGATGTTGCATCCAAGTCTTGGCTCACTGTCTCAAAGCCTACTGTGTTGTAATTCAACATGCTATTAGCCCCAGGCTTTTATTTTTATTTTTATTAAGTATAAAAAAAGTACTTAATTTATTTAAAATAAGTAAACAGTCAGTAATACAATAAAAACAAAAAAGCAAAGTACAAACAATAGGACAAATACAATACAAATAAAGTACGAATAAATCAAGCATTGCTTTTTCATGCAAGTCTATATGTTTTCAGCTAACTTCTACAGAATTATCAAATGTAAAATAAACACAGCATAGTTTTCAGTGTAAGAATTAATCTTGCTTTGATTCTTATTAAAGCTCTGAAAGTAATTCAAACGAGCAGTGAGTGATTTTTTTTTATTCCCCAATTTTTTAAAAAAAATTAACATTAAGGACAGACAGCAGGTTTTTTTAGGCTGCTGCAGCACACATACTAAACAGAGCTCTCTTTCATGGCTTCTTGCGCTTGAAGAAACAGATTTAAACAAAATTGTCAAAATGCCCATCTTGGCAAGTATCCTGGTAAACATAATCTGTTATGTAACATTATATCGGATCTGTGCATTAGCTTTTAAAGTGACTGCTATCCTGCTGCTGTGGTTTTAATGTTAATCAAACAACAAAAGACACGGTGTAAAAAGGATTAATCTATTTTTCATCTCTGATTAAAAAGTTATTTATTTTGTCAAAAGTACAGATTTTTGTACCAAATCGGTACTGAAATTTCCCTCAGCATATTGAGACGTGTCTGTGATTGGCTTCAATGATCAACGCTTCAATCACAGACATACATGTTGAGCGTGTGAACACAATGGCCAATCAGAGGTGTTTAAGAACCTATTTAACAGCGCTCAAAATGCTAGAGGGAAACGCTGGTATTATCACTTTTTCATTTTTTTTTATTTCAGTACCGATAGTTTTGACAACACTACGGCTGGTACCAAAACATTTTAGGCCCTGTATACAGTGTTAAACTGTTCGCATTGCATAAATGAATGTTAACTTTCCTAGCTACTATAATCAAATGTTTTCCTCCCAATTAGCTTTACTAAACACAAACTAAAACTGTTGCTCACAACTTGGCTTCCCTAACTCACAAGTAGCTTCCCTAACACTCCACATGGCTTATCAGATCTTGTGTGATCAAATTCTCAGCTATCCAGCCAAGAATTGACACCCTGTTTAATACTTTGTGCATTCATGTATGTCCTGTATATCCACTTGATATAAGAGCACAAAGACCCCCAATCCCCCCCACATAGGACTGAGTGAGAACACGTCTGATGAAGAAACCCTGGGCTACAGATTTCATACATTTACAGGAACACTGTTATGACAACCCTTTTCCCATCCCTCTGCTGCACTTGCAATACCTGCTAATGGTTTGTTAGTGAAAGAATAATGTGAACTAATCTGAGTTGGTTATACAGACTGTGAAACTGATAGTGAGGGAGCTGAATTCTGGAAACCTTGGTTATAAGGAAAGACATAACAATGGTTTCATGAAATTGACCTTTTTGTGGACCTTTTGTGGAGCCTTTGAACTTGAGCCTTGAAGTCGATTCCATTCACTGATGAAATTCCTTCAAACTGGCGCACACTTGTGCTTTGAGACCCAGATCCTGTCATCACATCTGGATAGTTTTTTTTTTAGGTTATTGGTAGAGAGAGGTGTAAACTCTTCTCTGGAGAGAAGCACAGTATAAAATGTACTTGACCCAGACATCAAGTGTTGCTTTCTCGTGGAGAACCCCAGCTGAGGTGGCTAGGTTGTGATTGTTTGTGTAGCACTTATTGCTGCTCTTGCACATCTAGACTAGTTTGGCTGGGAATATTCCTCATAGACCTGTACATTTCAGGGAAGTTAATTCTCGAGTTACATGTGGGAGTCCCACTCCTTAACCAATGAAAACATCATACTTACAAAAGATTGCAGGTCATGTTCTGCACTTTATGCATTTTGATGGTTCATTAGATTTTTTTTATTTATTTTTTTTATTTAGGAATGCACTGATATACATTTTTTTTCATAACTGATCATTTAAAAACATTATTTTTAAAGGGGTCATGAACTAAGAAATCAAATTTTCCTTGAGCTTTTGACATATAAGAGGGCGTCATAGTACAAGAATATCATGTAAGTATTTCAGAACTGAAAACGTCCTTGTCCTTGCTTTAATCAGCACTTTTCACTATTAGTTAACCTTGAGAGCTGCAATAGTAAACATGCTAAAGGAATTTGAAAGAATTACACATGTAATACTTGGCTATTTTATATGCAAAGATGTTAGCCAATCACAGCAGTGGGCGTTTACTCTGAAATCGCACAAGACACACACACACACACACACACACACACACACACACACACACACACACACACACACACACACACACACACACACACACACACACACATATATAAAAATTGCAGTTCATGACCCCTTTAAACTTATTCTCTTTTATTACTTGTACATTCATATTTTATCCCCATTTGTTTTCCTTGTCTGTGTTTACTCAGCTGCATGTTTACTTCTAGTAATGATGGAACTTGTAATGAGCTCAAAAGTTTATTTTGGGTACAAAAGGATTTCTGAATAGCACACGTGTATTAGCACACTTTTATGCGCTTACATTCATGTGCTTGTTTCCCTAAATGAGCCTAGTGTTTGTTGTAGGTTACCGTACGTGCAGAACACATCACTACCAGGTGCATGTCAGTTAGTAATGCAGTCAGACTTGTTGACATGTTCAAAAAAAAAAAACGTTAAGTATCCGTGGGAAATTACATTGATGTAACGCGCTTAGCTTTATTGTCTGGAATGTTTTTTTATTTATTTTAATGCATTAAGTGTTGTATTCTGGCAGTGCAATCTTTGTATAGAATGTGTTTTTTATTTTACTTCTGAAAGTATTTCTTTTTTTAAATTGGATTGGAAAGACGGATTATAGTGGAGCTAAAAAGTAGGTACATTGATTTATCATATGCATTTTAATATTAAAGTACTTCAAAGGCATCCATGACATTGGAGATTTTTTTTACTTGTTTATTTCTGTTCAACTATGAGAAGTGAGTTTTGTTCAACTGGAGATTAGTGCAAGAGCTTGAAACATATAATTCAAGGTTATATGTTTGGCATCTAAAACTAGCCTTTTGTAACTCCTTGTGATTCTCCAGGTGACTTCCATCTGGGGTTGTCAGGAGACCCCGTCGGCCCATATCTCGAATATCTCGGGGTACCACAAATTGAGGTTTTCTCATTTACGTTGACAGCTCATGTTCTCAGTGTACAGCAATGCTAGTGTGCTAAACTGCTCTCTGCAAGTAGTTGGAAAGAGTATTACATAGCTGCTTTCAAAGAACATGACCCTCCTTTGCCCTTTGTTTTAGAGTGTGCATGGGAACATAACATTGCATCACTGGCCCGAGATTAGATGGGTGCAGTGTCACCACTGGAGGGTTCTGTTTCCCTCTTTGATTAGTGTTGGCAAAACTCTAGCTGTATGAAAGTGACAATGTTTCAGCCAAATTGAAATGTAATTTGTTGTCACAGCAAGAGTCAGTTGTTCGGGTCTTGCAGGCTAATGTAACAGCAGCAGGCTTTTTATTTTAATGAATTGGCTTGGCTTTACTCAGTTTTTACTGTGCATATAGGCCACTTTCACAGGGCAGCAGGATGCGGTGGTCAGTGCTGTATTTGATTCCGTAACACTTATGTTCACACGCCGTTTGGTTATTTATGGGAGTTACAACTGCATTCTATAACCAAACTCACACCTGTACATTTTGGGACTCTCAACCGCTTTCTCAGAAAACCCGCGCTGTGTGAACGGAACCGGACTGGACAAGTATGTCACAACCTAGTGCGAGAGTCCCGCTCTGAGCTGTACAAATGCACATCTACCATGTGTTGCCGATTTTCATGTGTAGTTTTGGTAACTTGCAGTGACAGAGATATGAGCTGTGTGTCATCTGGATATTTTACAGATGAACTAGTGGGTCGATTGGACTCTTGTTGTATCAAAAGTGATCATAAAAATTTTCAGTTTTATGGAGGTCATCTTTGATATTACTTAGTTCGCTGGTAAAAGAATACAGGCTTGACTCCCATTGCACATACAGATGTTACGCCACCATAAATTGCTTTTTGAATGGGACATTGAGACTCACACCTGTTAGTAAATGCAATTGTCAATCCCAAAAACTGATGTGATCCTAGGCATATTCTTGGATGAGAAGTGCATGTACATGTGCATGAAACAGCAAAGCTTCTTTTCATGTGTATGAGCTGCACTGTCACACTTAAGCACACCTTCTACATGTCTGAACAGTGGCTTCTCTTATATGGCAACACATTTTAAACTGATTCACAAATTAATTTAAAGTCTGTGACATTTGTTTACTTTAGTTTTTATTATATTTCTATTTTTTGATAACTGATAAAGCACTATTTACGGCTCCAATTTTGATAAAAAAATTATAAAAAATGTATACAGATAATTAAAAGAAAAATACTTGAGTCTTTAATAGCATTCAAACAAATATAAAGTTTGTCAAGTTTGAGAACTCATGTGGAAATTGAGTTGGCAGCTGTACTGTACTCATACTAAAAGCAGGCTGTTATCCAAAGGCTGTTCTTTTGTTTGTCTCATCTAATATTCATCACTCTTGCCCAATGCTGTCTCAACCCCCCTGTTGTCGATTTTGTAAAAAGTTATTGAGAAAAATCCTGGGAAATTGGCTTTATAGTTTCAAAATAAGACACCTCTGTTTGAGTTGCCTGTAGATGGTCACGCATCATCCAGTTTTACAGTGCCAAAGGTGTCTTTGTCATGTATTAAGCTAGCAGGAAGTTGCCTGCCCTCATGCTATCTCTGGGATCAGGGTGAAAGAAGTTGGAATTCGGGTATGAAAACATTTCTTTTGGTGTAAGTTACAATGAATGGTGTGTATGAGCTGCTTTCCTCTCAGTGGCCCTTGTATTTCTCTGGTCACGCCTACTGTGTGTTATTGAAACGGCATCATGGAGTGCATTTCAGGTCATTCTTATTTTCTGTGTAGTTTGGATGTATGCATGCTCATTCAGAGATCTCCCATAGAGTGCTGTATATTTTTTTTTTTTTGTAGGCCAAAACCCGGACAAGAGCATTTTAGCACTTTCGGTTCCATCATCCTAAAGCCAGTGTTTTTTGTTGTTGCCTGAAATCTGTGGTTAACAAAAGCTCAAGATATTTTCGTGTTTTATTCTATGACATAAAATGAATCACTAATACCCCCTTTTTATAAGAATCATAAACTTTTTTTTGGTCCCAGAGCTTATATTTTTTGCAATAAACAGATGCCAGTAGACACATCTTTTTGGGTTTTTTTTAGGGAACCAGGGTGACGCTCGCTTCTAAGATGACCTACAAAAACATCACTGCAGAAGTCTATATCAGTGCTGTCAAAATTCCTAATGTTTGACTGGAAAGGAAATGTCTCTGGGTCATAAAAACCGAGTACGGTACACCATGCCAAACTATTTGATTGAATACACACTCAGGCATTTAAAGTGAAACTTGGCTTCCACTTAAGATTTAAAGCTTAAAGGGAAAAGCTTAAAACGACAAATCTGTCATTATTTACTCACCCTCAAGTTGTTCTAAAGTTGTTGTTATATTGAACACAAAAGATATCTTAAAGAATATGGGTAAACAAACAGCTGATGTTAGCCACTGGCTGCCATTTGTATTTTTTCCATACTATGGATGTAAATGGATACCGTCAACTTTCTGGTTATAAACTTTCTTCAAAATCTCTTCTATGGTGAGCAGAAGAAATTCGTATAGGTTTGGAACAACTTGAGGGTGCGTAGATGACGGAATTGTTCTTTTTGGGTGAACTATCCCTTTAATAACAAATCTCCTCCATTGAGTCAGCTGGAAATGCAGCATGTCAAACTACTGTTTTTTGATTGTTTTTGTCTGTCTTCATTCTAGTGGTCTTGTTTAGATCTGAACTCTTAAATGGTGTTGTGACAAAATGACCAGAATTCCTTCACCGAAAATGTGATTTCCACCGACTTGAACTTTGGTGACTGGTGGCAATGTGATGTGGTTGTGTTCAGTGACTTTGTGTCTAAAATTACGCAGATGACTACTACAGGGCATCAGGCTGACAATACTAACTAAATGCCACCAAGTATTCGTCCCTGCTTATATGCATGGATTTAATAAGTGTTTCATGGAAAACGCTATCAGACATTGTCACCATTCTGAGTGAGATTCTTCAATGTTGACAATAGTTAAAACTTTTCATATTAAGCACTGTTGTAATTTATATATACAAACATTTCCCAGCAGAATGTTTAAGTCGCAATGTACTGGAAGTAGCAACAAGATCTTTTCTTCATATTGTGATTAAACTAATTATTAAAAAAATAAAAAAATGTAGGGGTAATTGGTGATTGGATGGAAGCTGATGTGAATGCAAGCTTGCAGTTGATTTTGTGAGAGGAGGAGTTTACGCAAGCTAAACTATTGGAGAAATTCAGCATGTCACCAATTTACAGTAAAAATGCTAGGTTAGAAAAAAAATTACACATCCATGGATGAATCCTTCATAATATGATCAATGAATGAGGAAAATTTTATTTCTATTTCATGTTGACTTTTTAATAGTAAAAAACAATGTCTTTATTTATTCATTTATTTATTTTACCAACAATGACTTATCTAATTTGTATGAGCTATGGTAAAGTGAGCAGCCCATCAATCATGTTAGTATATCCAGTAGTTACCTATAGCTTATACTTAGGACATAGACCTATAGGTTTTTATTTGAGAATGACGATTAACAACAATTTCTAGTCTTTTTTTCCCTCAGAGATTGTGTAATAGAAATGAAGTATCACATTTTCCATTTTTGGATAAAATCTAAGCAGATGGGTTTGTGTGTCTGTCTTTTATAAGAACAAAAGGAAATGAGATGTTCTTTAATACCTATTTTCTCTTATTCACAGAGATCAGAGGTGGAGAACCACATTTTAAGGACTCTCAGCTGCCATAGGTGTGAATCGTAAGTACTGTAGCTACATGTACGAATTTTACCTTCTGTTACTGAAGAAAAACCTGCAGCTCACTACCGTTTAAAAGTGTAGGGTTGGTAAGACTCTGTTACTGTAAGTATACTCACCAAGGCTGAATTTATTAGATCAAAAATACAGTAAAACAGAAATATTGTGAAATATTATTACAATTTAAAGCAACTGTTTTCTATTTTAATGTAGAGATTAAATTAATTCATTAGCCATTACTCCAGTCTTCAGTGTCACATGATCCTTCAGAAATCATCCTAATTTGCTGATTTGCTGCTCAAGAAACATTACTTCTCAATGTTGCAAACAGTTGTGCTACGTAATGTTTTTGCAGAAACTGTGATGCATATTTTATTACAGTATTGTTTGATGAATTGAAAGTTAAAACAATGTCTTTGTAATTTGATCAATTTACTTTGCATCCTTGCTGAATAGAAGTCGTATTCATTTTTTGAGTACTTGTATGAGTAGTGTATATTCATATTGTTGTAATTTTATTAATATTTGGTTTTGTTTGAGCTTATGGGCAGTTTGGTGGCAATTAGACTATAAGCAAGTAGTGGTGGAGATTGATTTCATCCCAGTGAATCAAATTCACCAATTTGATGCATCTTAATTTAGCATGTGCTTTGAATTTAGTCAATTGAGCTTTGTTTTGTTTTATTTGTTTATATTTTCTTCATAAAAATGTATGTTCTTGTTGGTTTTAAACCATTACCAAATACCTGTGCTATTTAAACCTTTATGTGCAGCACCATAACGGTTGCTACAAAGGTTTTCGTTGAGACGAGCAGTCCATTCAGAACACTTGCCACCGTTTGTTGTCTTCTCCCGGATGTGATGGCTGTACCATTCACAGGATGAAAGACAGGAGGAAGAAAATAAAGGTGGAGACCCACCCAGCCCCTCATTGTCCTTGGTGTTGAAGCAAGGAAGTGAACTTTCACACTTCCCCTCTATGTCGGTTAAGACTCACTGTGTGCAGCCCTGACACACTAAAGAGGGATTTTTGTGAGATGGGCAACTTCATGTTCAAGGGTCCTTGTTTGTTTTTGTGTGTCTGCATTTGCTTGGGGGGTGTTGTGTGCTTGGCCGGTCTTTCAG
The DNA here is from genome assembly GCA_023029165.1 of Gobiocypris rarus. Taxonomy (NCBI): domain Eukaryota; kingdom Metazoa; phylum Chordata; class Actinopteri; order Cypriniformes; family Gobionidae; genus Gobiocypris; species Gobiocypris rarus. The sequence goes on along the minus strand of CM040914.1, from coordinate 22,797,793 downwards.
CTGGTTAATAATGTATGTCTTGTCACGCTTTTGTGAATTAAAGGTAAACTGATATGGTGGAAAAGGGGCAGCTCTTTCATTGATGAATTTTTAAAGAGCTGCACTGCTAGAGGCCACTGGGCTGTTTATAATACCTTGCTTTAAAAAGATGTGTTGAGCCGAGAGAGAGTCTGCGATAAATTGTAAGAGAAGCGACCGGGCTAGAAAGAGGCTGACAGCCCCCTAATATGAAATGTTATATATCAGTGATGAATTATACATAAGCTTTGAACGCAGTGTGAGCTGCGCAATATGATTTGATAAGTTATTTTTTTTAATCTGCAGTCAGGACAAATGGACTAAAAGAGTGCGAGTCTCAGAGGTATTCCAGCACATAGAATGGACTAATCCAATGAGAAAAGGCAACATTAAATCCAAATTGACCCTGCGCTTCCTAAATACACGCTGCTGGTCTTATGGTTTATGGTTTATCTGTGCTCATTTTAAATATTAAACTGTCATCAATTGCTCCCAAGATGTTCCGAACCTGTATGAATTTCTTTCAGCTAAACACAAAAGATATTTTGCTAACCAAACATTTTTTCAATGGAGTTCATCAACTGTAGCCACCCATATTCTTCAAAATATAATCTTTGGTGTTCAGCAGAAGAAAGAAATTTGTAAAGGTTTGGAACAACTTGAGAGGGTTACTAAATGACAGAAATAGCATTTTTTGGAATCTTTCCTTTTAAGTTTTCCAAAGAAATACGAAGTACCAGTATCTCAATAAACTTTGTAAACTAACATTCCCATACCAAATCAAATCCACATATTAACCATCCATATATGATTTTTATCTGAATATTGTTTAACTCTGAAATGTTAAAAAACTACTTGTGCTATATTTAATATGCTGCATATCTACACTCACCTAAAGGATTATTAGGAACACCTGTTAAATTTCTCATTAATGCAATTATATAATCAACCAATCACATGGCAGTTGCTTCCGTGCATTTAGGGGTGTGGTCCTGGTCAAGACAATCTCCTGAACTCCAAACTGAATGTCAGAATGGGAAAGAAAGGTGATTTTAAGCAATTCTGAGCGTGGCATGGTTGTTGGTGCCAGATGGGCCGGTCTGAGTATTTCACAATCTGCTCAGTTACTGGGATTTTCACGTGCAACCATTTCTAGGGTTTACAAAGAATGGTATGAAAAGGCAAAAACATCCAGTATGCGGCAGTCCTGTGGGTGAAAATGCCTTGTTGATGCTAGAGGTCAGAGAAGAATGGGCCGACTGATTGAAATAACTCGTTACAACCGAGGTATGCAGCAAAGCATTTGTGAAACCACAACATTCACAACCTTGAGGCGGATGGGCTACAACAGCAGAAGACCCCACCCCGGGTACCACTCATCTCCACTACAAATAGGAAAAAGAGGCTACAATTTGCACAAGCTCACCAAAATCGTACTGTTGAAGAATGGAAAAATGTTGCCTGGTCTGATCAGTCTGATTTCTGTTGAGACATTCAGATGGTAGAGTCAGAATTTGGCATAAACAGAATGAGAACATGCCTTGTTACCACTGTGCAGGCTGGTGGTGGTGGTGTAATGGTGTGGGGGATGTTTTCTTGGCACACTTTAGGCCCCTTAGTGCCAATTGGGCATCGTTTAAATGCCACGGCCTACCTGAGCATTGTTTCTGACCATGTCCATCCCTTTATGACCCCCATGTACCCATCCTCAGATGGCTACTTCCAGCAGGATAATGTGCACCATGTCACAAAGCTCGAATCATTTAAAATTGGTTTCTTGAGCATGACAATGAGTTCACTGTACTAAAATGGCCCCCACAGTCACCAGATCTCAACCCAATATAGACCATCTTTGGGATGTGGTGGAACGGGAGCTTCGTGCCCAGGATGTGCATCCCACAAATCTCCATCAACTCCAAAATGCTATCCTATCAATATGGGCCAACATTTCTAAAGAATGCTTTCAGCACCTTGTTGAATCAATGCCACGTAGAATTAAGGCAGTTCTGAAGGCGAAAGGGGGTCAAACACCGTATTAGTATGGTGTTCCTAATAATCCTTTAGGTGAGTGTATATGCATTTGGGCTGTTGACATGACATTGCATTTTCACTGTCACACAAGATAAAAATGTATTTAAAATGTGTATTGTCATTATTTAAAATGCAGTAAATGGTTAAACATTTATTTGTCTTACCTGGACCTGTTGATATAAAAACTGCTTTATTAGATTTTTGACATTTGTAAGCCAAATCTCAATTATCCTATGGTGTGACTCACACAGGTCAATAAATTACAACTTTTATAAATTAAAAAGAATAGCGTACAAATGTTAATAAATAACTTGGGCTTATTCTTTTTTTTTTGTTGGTGATTTTATATACAGTCAAACCAAAATGTTTTCAGATACCTTCAACATTTTCTCACATTATCACAGTTTATTCGCTATAGAGAACACATTCATCTTGATAATGTCAGATAACTTTAATTCAAAGGTATGTAATGGTTTACAATCAACCAATTCAGTACACAATGAGAGTACCAATTACCAAGCAATGCTTAATTTTGTCTAGTCTGGTGTAAAAGGTTGCATTAGCAATAAAAAAAATAAAATAAAAAAAGCAAGGTCAAGGTGTCCAAATAATTTTGGTCCCAAATTTTTATCAATTTTGGTAGTCCACTGTATGACGTACTTATTTTACTATCCTCACTTACATAAATGAACTATAGTGTCCTGCACCCACTAGTAAAAAATTATATCTGGTGTCTGATTCATTTTTGGTTTGACTGTATTTCTAAAAGCGTAGGAACTTGATACATTTTGTCACTGAAAACCATGTCCTCCAGTGTGACACCATATCCTAATTTCAAATTGGGCCCTGTTCAAGGTCATGTTACTGAAGCCCATGACATGTATACATGGTAAGTTTTTGTCTCAGAATTGTTCAAATTACCTTTTTTGCAACACCTCTATATTGTTAATTGTGGCTGTCACACCATAGGACACATTTCAGTAAAAGTTGGCGACCCCTGTTTTATAGTTGATGTTTTCAGACTTCCCACTACGTATGTATTTTTTTCTTCAAAAGCATAGACAGTAAAATAAATGGACACAGCGACCCCATAGATTTCAACGGTGAAAACCGAAGTCAGTTCCTAATGGCTGAGCGTACTGCGCAGCCTCAGACTGAGCTTGACGACGTAGATGTGACGTGAGCAACCTGTCTGACAGTTGTAAGTCTTCTAGTAGTTGTGGAATGTGAAATCTGTGAAATCACGTTGTTGAAATATTTTGTCCCGTTGCTTTTGGCTCTCTATGGGCTTCTCCCATGCTTCTCCTTTGACTTTATCGGACGTTATGCCTCCACATCCCCCCGACTACCTCATAGACAGTTAAAGATTGCCTGCGAGCTTCTCCTTTTGCCTATACGGTAATTTCTCTACTGTGCAACAGAGTCGCGTGGTTATGACGCAATCGTTAGCCTATTTTTACAAAACCGGCTTCTATGGGGCGATAGTGTAAGATACAAGGTAATGGAGCCTTTTATACATTGTCATGTTTCTTTAGAAAAAAAATGGACAAATGGAGTCTTTAAATGCCTCAGATATGTGAAGTTATTCCCTGTCAAAGTGACGCTAAAATGAATAAGTCAATGGAATGCTAAGAGAAGGTGATGGCTTGGTTAGCAATGGCCACCCCTATGGAAGGTACGCTATCCGGGTGCTGGATTACCCCCTTGTTCAAAAGTTGTTTTACAAAAAAGTATTTTTTACTGCATTTTTGTCAGCCTCCCATTTGTATTCTGTATATGCATATCGTAGCAATAACTAGCTATATTTAGACGTGTGCCCATTTGCTGATACATATACTGTATATTAAGTTAATAAAGGGACCATAGATATTTTAGGAAATTATCACATGCCTGTCATGTTTATGACAAATGTCTTCTGTTTGGAAAAGAGTCTTTAGTTGTTCTCTGGCAGCTAGTTATACTAAACTAAATATTACAAATTTTTAAACTCCTTGAATTCAAGATAGAATGTGTAGGATATATTTGATCAATCAGGAACGAAAATACATGTTCAACAAGCATCAACTGCAAAGTTACATGGTGTACATTCAAAAACGTTTTCAATTTTATATAATCATCTTCTATAGGAAGCATGTCACTTTCAAGCAAAGCTTCTCACTCAATTTACATTAAAAACTTGGTTATTTAGGAAGTCTAAAGATCACTGCCATAGAGATTCTGTCAGAAGTGGGTGTTCCATTATGGTCTTGTTTGATCAGTTATGCTTTTACATAAATATGTTATGAATGGTGCGAGAACATGCTGTTTTGTCTTGAGGAAACGTCTTTAGCTACATCAAAACCCGTCCAAATTGTCTTGAATCAGTTACACAACTGCTTACACTGACCAGAGTCTCCATCGTGCAGTCTGACTGTCAAACTCTAAACCTCTGCAGTGTTTCCCTTTCATTTAGTCTGTTCTTCTATTCATTCCTCTTTAATAATTCAAGCTTTCTCTGTGTGGTTCACAGGAGAGGCCACTGACGGCAGCCATTTAGTCTGCACGACTCCATCGTGCTTCAGTCCAACTGTCCATTTTTAATCAGCTTTAACCCCTACACCACACAACCTCACTTGTCAGTCCAGATTTGACCCATTTGTGGGTCAGTGGGTACCATCATGAGTCTGACATGGATGAGGTTTCTGTTGTGTTTGTAGTCCCAGTCGTTCTGACATCAGCATGTCTGCATCCTTTGTTCTCAACTTGGCTTACAGCAGTCAAGTCTTCAGGGGTTTTTCAAATGAGTTCATTGCTCAGGGTCTTTGCAGTGTGTGATGCAAGATGCGTGTAATTTGAATTTAACTATGGTGTAAAAACAAAATGCATAGCTATTAATCGTCATGAATTTATCTGGTAGTGAGGAGTGCAGACTTAAATTCTCAGATACACTTGTTTCTCAATTTTTCTCATCTCTTAAGCGACAAAATCGGTTTTCAACATTGATATCAAATCAGATATCCACATATTAGAAAGATTTCTAAAGGTTGAGATTTTCTTGTCAAATTTTTTTAAACATTCTGTTCATCAACGATTCATTTGGCGGGAGGGAAAGGATTCCACAAAAATGTCCATAAAACATTTGGTGCTCATTATTATTATTAATAACCATCATTATCAAATCAGTATACTAGAATGATTTCTGAAAGAGCACTGAAGACTGGAGTAATGATGTAGAAAATTCAGCTATAAAAATATTTATTTTGTGGTAATCATCTTTACTCCACAAATGCTGTCAATTGAGAACTCGTATTGAACGTGGAATATTCTTTTAAGGCACTATAGGAATGTTCTGACACAGCAGCAAATTTTAGAGCTAAAAATACCCAACAATGCTTTCTAGCTCATTAGATTTTTCTCCCTCCAGTCCATTGAAAAATGCCCAGTTTTACTCCGGTCGGTATTCTCATTCACGTTTCGGAAGCGCTGCTTGAAAACAGGAAATACATTCAGTGAACAGCAGTTAGCCCACCCTGCCCTGTTGTTGTGGTGACAGGAAGCTATGATTTCAAGCTGGAGCCTGTGCAGGGCATTGTTGCCTTGGTTACAGCGTGTTTGGTTCAGAGCCCCACTAGAGGGCAGTACAGATACATACAGGTGCATGGACAGAGTTTGCCTGTGTAGGCAATACTGTATTAAAATCCTTTATATACTTTATTATTGCTGTACTTATTATTCTTGTCACCACTTTTATTCAGATAATTCTCCCATGTACTGCATAACACACAGACTCCATTAAAACTGGACTGATCATTTTTAATCTGGTTGTTTTTTAAACATTCTACTACTTTAAAAAAATATATTTTTGGATAATTGAGTTTGCTCCTTTCTTATGTCCATTTATATACAGTAGTGGCCAAGAGTGATATTTGAAGGGGACATTTGTGCAATCAAACCATCAAAATATATAAGATTTTTTTTTTTTAAATGTATTGTTTTATAAGTATTTTAAATATGAGGGAAGAACAAAAAACTAAACTTGGTTAAGGTATTTATCTGACAAAATTGGGAAACAAATTACATGTTTTATTTTACTATGTACAAAATGCTCAGGAAAAAGCATTGACTACAACATAATCAGTTATTGTTTTTTTTGTTTAGTTTTTTGGCTGTCTCTGACAGCCTGGACAAAAATTAGGTATATCTTTGCAATGTTAACTTTTTTTATTATTATTATTATTTGTTTTTTATTATATTTATATTTGAGGGTGAAGGTTCTGTACATATTTAAAATATTACATATTTACATTTTATATACTGTACATATTTATTTTTTATGCTCAGTAAGGCTGCATTTAGTTGCAAAATATTGTGAAATATTACAAATTTGAGTTTTATATTTTATATATTTTGTAATATTTATTCTTGTGATGGCTAATTTTCTTTTTTGTAACTAGCCGCTCCAGTCTTCAGTCATATTATGAGCCTTCAGAAATGTATGATATGCTCATTTGCTCAAGACATTTTATCAATTATCAATATAAAAAAGTTGATTTGTTAATATTTTGGGGAAAGCTGTTTTTTTGTATTTTTTTTAATAGAAAGAATTAGTCAGCTCAAAGCAGCTTTACAAAAAAATATGTTTATAGTATATTCATATATGTATGCCTTTAGTCACATAAAAATCATTTGTAACTGTATAAATGTCTTTACTGTCGCTGAATACATTTATTAATTTCTTTGATTATTGCACTTTTAAAATGAAGCGGTATAACACGAGGAAGAGTGATGATGTTAAGCATATCATAGCAAAATAGTGGAGTTCCGCTACTGAATGAATCTGTGCTTTTAAAAGATTTTAAAAGTTTGGTGAATGAATGGTTCACTATCTGTGATAAACACAGTCACTTATTGCCACCTACAGACATGACTATGTACTCACTGAAATGAGTTCACTGAAACCCCATCTTTACATTCAGTTATAGTCACAGCTACATACTGTATTTCATTTTATTCCAGTGAGGCAGTGTATTTTTATTATAAACCCTTTTTTCATCGTTTTAGTCGTAACTTCTTTACCTGCCACCTAATATTCTGAAACATCGTTGCCTTGTGATGCTCTGAAATCGATCAAGCTTCTAATGACTGTAAACCCGTTTAACTTTAATCCTCATTAACTGGCAGCGTGTAGTCGTAGATGAGAGAGCAGTGGAGACATTAATGAAATACCTATCTGTAACAAACTTAATGAGGAGAGGAGGATATTGAACGTTGTGTTCTAAGGTATCACTGCTTTTTAATAGAAGGGATGCAATTAGTAATGCAATCAGTATTATTCCCCAGGCCTGACCGTGGATTGGAAAAGCTGGCTCAACTTTGAGGGAACCTTTTAAACTCAAGTGAAACTTTATTAAGCACTGAATCATTTTCACAATTGAGAGAGGCTGATGTGTTGTTTTGTTTTGCATATAAATGACTTTGTATGAATGATGGCCTCTTCTGAAATCAGACATGATTTTGCTGTGTTTGGAGCACGAGGCCATGAATCTTCATACAGGCGTGTGATTGTGTCTCAGGTCGTGCAGGTGTTCTGATGACTCACGTTGGCCACAACATATTGGCACGGCCTGTCTAATAAATGGCAGGTAATGATCCCCTCTCTGCTCTTGGCACTCTCTTGCTGTAGAGTCCCCACTAACCACTCGTTTTGATGTTGGCACTAGCAGGTGTGCTTCCATGCCAGCCAGAATACCAGCTGACTGTTAGACTGAAGCCACCCATTCATGCAATTTTGGCACAAGTAATTAATCAAGGGAAATCATATCACGGAAGGTTAGAGGCTCATTTTGTTAGAAAAGGAATTCGTCTGTGGCTTTCTCTGCAGCTATGATGTTCTTTGCCAGGCAAAACTATGTAATTTCAAAATCTTCTTGCCTGTAGGTTGCTTAAACAACTAGTCAGTTTACCGGTCTTAACTTTTGTTCACTTTTTTTTTTTTTATGAAACAGGATAGATTTTGGTTCCTCCAAGCTTCCATAAGGTCATAAAATAAATTTAGTATAAATTAAACGGATTTAATGTAGGCTTTAATTTACATTTAATGAACAATGATCTGCGATAATGCATGGATCACTCAAATACAAAACAAAAGTACAACCTTACTTGCTTGATGCATGAGAACACACGTCAATATGGGTTTGGAAAAACATGAGGGAGAGTAATTGATAACAGAATTTTCTTTTTTGCATGATGTATCGCTTTAAGCACATAATTAGGCTGCTTTTGGGATCACCTGACCCGATCAGACTGAATTCAAAGGGAAAGTTAACAAATAGAACACTTGTATTTAAAAACAGCTGGGCAAAGAGGAATCGGTAATATTATTGATTTAACTGCGCTGACACTGTTGGATAAGAACGGAATTGAATTGGATGACACTTTTGCCTTGTAGAGTTGCTTTATGGCTGTAATTGAACAATATTCTTAATTGTGGAATTTTACAACTAACCCTCCCATTTTTATTAATGTAAAGTGCTATATAAATAAATTTGACATTGCTAGAACTTTGCTGATGTTCTCCATGGTCACACATTTTTTCATGCAAACTTGTGCCAAGCAAAAGTTTTCGCCAAGTTTCCAAACGAGCCGTTCCAGATTTGGTAATGCCCATGACTGGTGAAGATCTGCTCGATTAGCAGAGATTCCATCCTGAGTGAGACGCATTAGTTCGCCTTTTCTGTTTCTTCACTAGCAGCTGGAGATATGCAATGTCTGTGTCAACATTATTTTACGAATGTTCTGTTATTGGAAGTACTAACGAACATAAGAGTATCCATAGTCTCCTGGCATCTGAGCCAATTTATGAAGGAAATGAGTATGATTTTTACATCATAAACTGTTATAATAATAAAAAAAATCCTTTCTATCCTGATTTTAGCTCTCTGGCTTAAACACTCGGTTTGAAGGGGTGTGTCTTCTGTGAGACTTCAGTGTAAACGGCCACTGCTGTGATTGGCTAACATCTTTGCATTTTGAAATGTGTTTGGAATCCTCTCGAATACTTTCACTTTTTTTTTATTTTTATACTATTACAGCTGTTGAGATTAAGGAATCTGGAAAAGTGTTGATAATTGCATTATATTTAGATTTAAAACCGGACGGCTGGAGGCCTATCGTGTGGACGGAGCTCAAGTCACAAGCACGCTATACGTTCATGTTGTTTACTTGATGTGCACTTTCAAGTACGTGCCGATAGCCAGCAACACAGACATTTGAAGCAGTTTTACTCCCCACCTGTGGTTCTAACGCATGACTGTGAACCTTTATCGTTGGGACCATGCCATCTTTCAGCATTAGATCATCCGCAAATCCGGAGTTGAACTGGGCCCTGTTTATAAAACAATCATTTTCGAAATGGAGGGAACAAACAAAAACACATGCGCAACTCCGTTGTAGCTCCAGAAAAACAAACTCCATCCACCATTCCGTTAATGCTGGGTTCTTTGGGAAGCTGAACAGGGTTGTCTTTCCCTGACAACCAAAAACAATTCTTTTGTGACATTTGTTAATTTCGTGAAGTCCTGTGACCTGTCAGCGCAGCCGACGACTTTCCCAACGCGAGCAAAGCATGTCGATGGGCGTGCGTTTGCTCTCTCGCCCTGGTAGACGTGTGCGCGCGTGCTTTTCCTGGAGAATTGCCCGTACAAAGAAATTCCGCCCTTGTTGACGTCATATAGGCCCATACTCAAAAAAAATCTTTCTGAAACTTGTGAGAAACCGGAAGGCGTATTTTTGACATAGAAATACTTCATCAAATGTCCAACTTAGTCCAACTTAAGTCTTTAACAGTGTAAAAAAACTTTAAGCTATGAAACTGGCAGGAAGTTTTAATGGTCCAAGGACCTCTTATATATGTTAAAAGATCAAGGCAAATTTGGTTTCTTCCTTTATCATGACCGTAATAGTGTATCGCAATCATTCTGGGACAATTTATCGTCCGATAACAGTTGTGATTAACATATTACTGTCTAACTTTTATTGTTAACATACAGGCTTATACATTAGTAACCGACATTAATAGGCATGTAATAGAGACAAGACTAATGTCTAGGTCAACTAGTCTAGTTGATCATCATGGCCTGTTTCTATTTTGAACCAACTCTGTAGCATACTAATCCATCTCAGTGTATCCACTTACAGCCTTTTCCTTTGCTGTGTTGTTCAATTCTCGTTGAAAATTTGGATTTATTAAAACCCCTCCAGGTTGTTTGAAAATCAAGGGGTGTCTGTCTGAAATTGACCTTGCGTGTCTGTTTTATTAAAGACTTTCCCTCCATATTCCGCACACTAGCCATAGCTGTCTAAAGGTCATTTGAAGTGGCTGTCATTGAATGTAAAATCACCCAACAGAACTTTTATCTGGCCAGTTGACTCTGCACATGGTCTAATGCTTTTGTTCGCCAATAGTCTTTTAGTGTTGGGATATCAGGCACTGCCCCATTCCTGATTTCAGGAAATTGATAACTCTCACCTGAAACAATGCCTGTTGTGTAGGTAAAACAATGGTTTAATGTTTTTGGGAGCAGTTGCTACCTTCTTCCTGGGTTTCCTGATATGATTCTTGCTAAATTACTATTTTTAGTATGTATTTTTACTCCTGACAGCCTTTTGGTCTTATGCTATATTAAAGAACTGGAAAAATTGTCTGATTGCTTTCTTATTCAACCGGGATCTATTAGCAAATGCTAGTAATAGAAACATCTGGTAAGAATATTTGTATAAACTGTACAGTAAGATATTTTTGTCGTTTTTGCGAAGGGTCACTATTACAGTTGTGCATACTTAAGTCATTCAAGTTTTTATTCCCATTTATTTAACGTTAATGCATAACTAGTCTCATACTGTGCATTTGCATGTCCAAGCACTTTAGAGATAATACAGTCAAAGTCACATAGACTTTAAAGGGTTAGTTCACCCAAAAATTCTGTCGAAGCTTCGGAGCATTCTGAATCAGTGTATCGATTCATGATTCGGATCGCGTGTCAAACCGCCAAACTGCTGTCACGTGAAATCACGTGACTTTGGCGATCCGAACCGCTGATTCGATGTGCTGATTCATAAAGCCGTGGTTTGAAATCGCCCCATCACTATACAAGTCATTATTTAATTTTTTTTTGCGCACAAAAACTATTCTCGTCGCTTCATACAATTATTGTAGATCCACTGTAGTGAGATGGACTTGTAAAGACATCTTTAGTACCTTTTGTGGGTCTTGAGAGAGGAAATGACATTACTGTCAATGGAGGCCTTTCTAAGCCATCAGGTTTCAGCAAAAATATCTTCATTTGTGTTCCAAAGATGAACGGAGGTCTTACGGGTCTGGAACGGCATGAGGGATGGAATTAGTGACCTAACCCTTTAAAGAGAGGACACAAACCATATCTTTGAGGTGGACAGTTTTGACATGAGGTCATGACATGAGAAATCAAATGTTCCCTCATCTTTTGATAAAAATAAGTCATCTTTTTTACCATTAAAACATCCTGCAAGTTTCATAGCTTTAAAAGTTCTCTGTCAGAATATGCAAATGTATTTGCCCATGTGATTTGTTTATAATGCAAACATCGCACCATATGCTGCTGTTCAATCAGACTTCCATTTAATCGCTTAATGCTTCCCGTCAAAAGCAAAGACAACCCGTATCCCTGACACTGTCTGCACTAGATACAGTATACAGATGCCCGATCAGTTTTTGATGTACTCTGCTGACAACAGGACAAATGGAAGAGTAAAAGAACATTTGCTTTGATGCCTCCTGTTTAAGCTGCCTATTTTTGTCTTTGTACCGACTTCACAAGGACACCTGTGTGAGGAAGTGGTTGGTTTCATTTAATGCTGTCTGGATTGCGTATTTAGATTTTATGTTTGTTAAGAGCATTTGACTGCCAATTGTTTCGTAAATGAGGCACAGCGTAATGGAAAGTTTGCAAAGAAAGTTTTTTTTTTTTAAAGAGAAATCAGCCAAGTGTATTTGATTTGACAGCAGTTACATCGTAAATCATAAATAAACAATTTCATAATGTTCTGCTTTATATGGATGTTTTCAAAAGACTTACTTGCGTGCAATAGTGAGGAAGCATTTATTTGCACTTTAGCAACAAGGAACCTCAAGGAACATAAAATAATTGAAAAAATCCATGTTGTGACCCCTTTTTACATTGTGGCGCACAGGCAAACACCAATCAAACCAGGAGGTGTAAAAATAGTCCCATTTGCTTTTTCAACAACCTTTTTTCTTGATCACATCCTGTTATCAAACCCCTTTCACCCTTCCATTTACATGTTTATAGAGAAATCTGAATGTCTCTTCCTATCCCTCTCTGTCTGTCTCTGTGAAATCCACACTCTTAGACCTTGGATCGCACCGGATCGATGTGAAAGCAGGGAGCTGACACAGTGAAAAGCAATATTCATAAATAATGTACATAGAATACAGCATGATCTTTTACCTCTTTTCTCAGTCCTTGCAGGCAAACTATTGGCCATCACATCTGTAAACTGTTAATCTAGAACTGTCACTTGTTTGAATTCACGATGAATGTAGCGACAGATCGTTTTTCTTTCATGTTTACATCTGAGTGTAATGGATTCTCATAAAAGGGAAAAATGCAGGTTGGGAACTTGGTTGTGGAGGTACATGAACGTAAATTTGCAAGGGTGGGGTTTAAGTTGACTAAATTATTTTAGTTTGGATTTTAATGAATTTGGTTAACTTTTTTTATTTCATGCACTGGAGTTTGATCATATTTGAGACTCTATTTGCTGCAATAACCTCACACATACTGTACACGTCTACTCTAATGAATGAACACTTGCCCAGCCATCGAATCATAACATAATGGCCTCTAAAGTGAATTATTGTCAAGCAGTTATGTCTTTTACACGAGTGATGGTGTTATTCAGATAATATTGTTGATTTAAAAAATAATAATAATTTGAAATGTTTATGAAACAGGCGTAATCAACGTTGTATAAACTTGAGAATAGAATTGCTGACTAACTTTGCAAGGTTATATTCAATCTCTTAACTCTTATGACGATGTACGATAAACTTTTGCATGATATTTGTTCATTTCAAGGGTACTAATGGGACTTGTCATGACTATCCATTAATGTTTACATGGTGAAAACTCCATCCACAGGAATTACATTGGCTATGTATGACATCCATCCTTTGAAAACCACTTAAAAGCCAATTTAAACATCTTAACAGCTCAAATAACACATTTTAGTTTGGAAGTATTAATCTAAATGCTTTAACAAAAATATAAGCGGCACATTTAGGCTTTTAAACCCTCGGAACGACTTTCCCCATTGACTTCAATTGTAAGTGCGTTAGAAGTCTAAATTATTTTCTGCGGCAATCGAAAGCATGTTAGAGATGCTGTTGTTACAGCTTCAATTTTATTGAACCTTTAGAACACATTTTAATGTTGCTTTCTCATTTAAAATGCTACAACTGTTTTCATAAGGGAGGTAAAGGCTTTTCAACTGTCTTGAGATTATTGCATTGTCCTATAAAAAATGTGCAGGAAGCTGCACGTCTTCGATATCATTATGCCAGCCAGATGAAGCCCCACTGTGGAGACTTTCTTTTTCTTTTTGTTTTATCTCTGATTGTGTCACGGTTGGGAGAATGAATGAGTTTCTGTCTGTGTTGCTGGGCTTTGTTGATTTGGTCCATTTACTCTGGCAACAGGGCTAAAGATTCCACCGAGAATACACTGAGTGTAATGAATCACAATGTCAAGACTTTTTATAGTGAAGCCCCATGTTTCTGTCAGTGAGGAGTTTTACTTCAGAACCCAATTTTGGTGGAGTAAGCAAGGTTGTAACAGGTGTTAGAAAGAAGTTGAAATGGGTTGCAAGAAAGAGAATGCAGTCCTAATCATAAGTGCAGTGCAATAAAGTGACAACTAATTTGCCCCAAACCATTAGCGCCAAGCTTTCAGTTTCTAAAAAAAATCACACCTGAATGCAAAATGAACTGGAAGTTGTTTGCACCTTGAAGCGATAACTGCAGTTCATTTCCAGGCTGGTGGAGCCGTGGACCTCCATGCATGTCCTCTACACGCTTGGTTGATTGCACCTGACTTCCTGAATACTGAGCAGAAAGACAGTCTCTTGCTGTGACCACATCTTATCATGGAAGCAGCTGGTGTTGACTGAAAAATCGAATCTCGATTCAACACGTTTCCCGACAGAACCAGTGCAGACTTGTCCAAGGTGGCAGTCAGACTTCATGAGTCTGTTGGGTCACTTTGCAAAATAAAGCTGCGGTGTTTGTTCTCACAATCCAAGACTGCTCTGTTTGAATCTTTAGGGTCTTAACCGTTTGATCCCATCACGTATACCTGTAAGGCGCATGCCCTTTTTGATATTGGTTATGATGAAATGTGATTTCTTCCTGATTATGCTTGTCTATTTATAGTTTTCTGGCTGGTTGCCTGGAGCTTCATGTTTTGCCCACCTCTGAGACACCACTGTGCCTTGCACTCTTCCCTCTCCATTCCATCAGCCAATGGTGTGATCCCTACAGTGGAATCTCTTTATCATCTTTCATATAATTTGCTGATGAGTCAGACAATTTGCATATCTCCCACAAGGCCCAAGGGAGCCAAGTCTGTTCGCTAATCAGGTTGGATGCGTGAGATTACGTGAGGGAGCTCAACACTTTGAGAGATAAGGTTAGGATGGAGATGGACTGTCATGATGTGTTTGGGCTAAAGATTTTGCTCAGGCAGGATTGCCTTCATTTCGTTTTACCCACAGCCTGTCGGCACCTTTATCTTTGTTACTTCTTCCCCAGTTTCCTAAATTGACTGAGTAATCATGCCTTCAGCAGAATGTTGATGTTGGTCTCTTTAATTGACCTTTTGCTGTAATGTTATTTGTAATTTAAGTCATTTATTTCCAAAATTCATTATTTTTATGTAGGATAGTCCTGCTCTTTCATAACCCGCCTATAGTAGGTGATTGAGACATTTGTAAACTTGGTTCAGGATCGAGATAAAGACAGTTCTGGCAATTTGGTTATGCAACAAATCTCAATAAGAAGGGTAGCTATAACTGCATTATAACAACTCCTGCCATATTTAGAATGAAACCTTGCAGGCAGCACAGTGTATACTTGAATCAGTAATAAATAGAATTTGGAACTGAAACACTAACATAAACATAACGTAACATAAATGTATCTCTTAAGTGTAATCCAGTTTTTGTTCAAGTAATTTTTGGCTGTCCACTCAAATAATGAGTCATGAAAGAAGTTATGCAATCATATATTGCTTCGAGTCCATTCATCAGACTGAAAATGAAAAGTCGAGGACATTGCATTGTTAAATATAATATTCTGCAAAGGGCATCCTTGATGGTATACTGCACTACAAATGTAGTAGGTCATGTTACATTGTGTACAAATTCTGCATACAGTAGAAAGTAGTCTGGTGCTGTGCTATTCTGAACCCACTACAAATCCAGATGCATCAGATGCTGGTTTGTAACTGGAGGCAATCCGGCTGCCGAGATGAGCGTGAGGAGGAGAGACGGAGGGAGGGGCTTTCAGAGCTGCTGTTCATCGAGATGCTCGGAAGAGCAGACTGTGTCAGAACGAGGGAGGGGGTGGGAGAGAGAAGGAAGAGATGCAGCTTCATCACAAGCAGCTGAGGGAAGTGCAGGGAGGGTAAGCTTGGCCTGTTTGAGAGAGCGGTACTCTCTGACTACCTGCTCCGAAGCCATCTGAGGATCACCACCCACCTGCGGGAACAACCGCATCTTCAGGCTCTGTTACAGGCATGGACAAGCTTCCGGCACTTGCAGGAGCTCCACAGGTATCTTCCCCCATACTGAACAACTAAAGACTGATGGGAAGAAGACTTGATATGAACAACTGTTTCCTAAGGTGAACTCTCACAGGGTACTCTTCTTGACTATTCCGATGTCCCATGAACTCTTTCTAGAAATCAAGTGAGAGGCTGTAGACCTGTGACTTATTTGGCTCTGGCGAAAGTTTACTTTCCATGGCAGTTTTCTTCCTGGAACTGCTGATCACTCTTTTGACGCAACCACTTGTGACTCAAACTCTGCTCCCAGTCTGTCATCTAAGCTGACAGTACGCTCCTTCAAAGTGAAGGCCGTTGACCGCTGAGAACCTCTCTTCCATCAGGGCTAGTGTCATCTGTCTTCTTTCAACTTTTTTCTTGGTTTCTGATGAGCAAGTCAATGTGCGGTTGTGGCTGCAGCATCATCTCATCCCTGATGAAGAGGCTGGGCCGCTCTACTTGTTGCTCAGACCTGCTGTCCTGCAGCCACACTTCTGAGCACCTGCAGCGCCTGGCTACTGGCTGCCCACCTCAGCACAAGGTAACCTCCCAGCTGAAAGCAAAACTTGTAGTTCTGTATCAGAAATGTTTGAAATATGCTGCAAGAATCCTTGGTGTCTTGTAGACTAGTTGCAAGAGTTATGGATGGAGTAGATGCCAGGCTATGATGGATAATTGTACTTCTATGTTTAATGAGTTGTACTGTTTTTTTTATTTTAACCTTGGTGTCGATAGTTCAAGTAATGAAAAAATGGAAATGAGCAATTCCAAAAACTTTATAGTGGACACAAAGGGTTGAGAGAATTTAAGGTGACCTTGAACAATCAGATAATCTTCAATTCCACTGCCTGAACAGATCATACGTTTAACTTTTCTAGCCTTATTTTCATTAATCAACCCAGACTAAGGTCAGAAGACCAACACAATCTTGAAGTTTTATAAATAATGGTCAGCTGGTCCATCTTTTTTGTATTTTCAACTCGTTGTCACAGAGTTGTTCTCTGTGAAGGGATCTGTTAGCAGTCTCTTGATGAAGATTTCAGTTTGTCTGGATCAGCACAGCAGGACTGACCTTGCAGTAGTGTCTCCATTGTTATTTGGCCATTAGAGGGACTGGAGACCATGCAAGCGCACTGCAGTAATTGATTTTGTAATGGAACCAGGTGATTTAATGGCTGTCCTGCTACCTTGACAACCAAAGAGCTGTCTTTGAACGGACATGCATTCTTAATGGACATCTGTTAAAAGCTGTTTGCAGCTGATTTTTCGCTCCCTGCTTTTAAAGAGAGTTTTTTGCAATAGAAAAGAGTGGCATATGAGTTCATGGACCCTCATATGTGGCCTATAGTCAGAATGGCCTGCTCTGATTGTTGAGCAGTACTGGCAATCTTGAAAAGCTCTGGCTTTCAAAAAGCTCTGGCTCTGAAATGTTTACTGTACACCTCATCGTTCTGACTTTTTTTATATAAATTTTTTTGACTTTCCTCATATAATCTGCTGTGTTGAGAGTATGTTGCAAGATTAATTTATTTTGACAGTTATTTGGTCTCTCCTCCACAATAGGCACAATCATTTAAATTTTTTCAGGTAAAGACAATTGATCCAAAATCATTTATTAAAGAAACAAACTTTTTAAAAGTGAAGAGTGTTTGCAGATTTTAAACATTGGCACCATATAGCACATTTAGTCCCTTGTTCTTCTTTGTAATCATAAAAACTGCAGATAAAGGAGTGCTCAATGCTACGCTGATTGGAAAGCTGAAAAAGGATGATTTGCTTTCACGCCATTTGTCTTCCTCTCTGTGGCTTTCTGATTGCTATGTAGGCAGGTAGTGGTTTTCTCGCTCTGAGTGAGACGTTTCTCCCTCATCCTGGGTAAGCCTCGTCTTGAAGGATTGGGTTACCTCTTTTCAAACTGGACCGAATCCTTTCATGGCTCTGGTATTGATTAATACCTTCCTCGATGAAACGTAGACTCAAGGGCACAAAAGAGACATTAGTCTTGTATTTATAGAATTACCAGGCTGAATGCGTCCTAGACTCTGCTATTGCTCCCTGTGACTGCTGCAAAAGTATAATTACATAGATTAGCATCCTCCTTTAATATCACACATTAACACAGGACGACATGATAAAACTAATTGCTTAGCTGGCAGGAAGTTTTATTCATACTCTGAGCCTTGAGAGTTGTCATTGTGACACTAGGCTAATTTGATAGCTAAATTAGATGAGCTTTTACAGTCACTTTTTTGTCTGTCAGACTTTTTTGGGTTTGCATGTTTTTGTCTCACACAAAGACTAAATTAGACTAGTTTGTTTTTCTCACCCAACAATATACTATTGTTGGATGCCCACTAATAGTTGACTAAATTTGAATCAGTCGTAGAGCTGCACGATTAATCGTTAAAAGATGGCGATTCAAACACCCACGCAATCTTGTTCCTAAATTAGCACAATTCTGCTATGTCTTTCATGCCGTTTCATATAACAAGCATCAGCAGAGCGTGAACAACGCGTGTTTTGCCACTGCCCATGTTAATGAATGAGAGGGCCGAAAACACTTGCTGCTCATGCTCCTAAAGGTTAGACTTTGGCTAACCTTTTGATACCTACAGTATAAAACGGCTTCACAACTTTTTAACCACATTGTCATTATTTGTGTTACAAACATTTAAATAACAGGATAAAAGTGTACTGTATAAATCATCTTTTGAAAGTATTTTGACATTGTGTGTGTTGTTTTGCCTATCCTTACACCAGGAGGTGCTGACAAGTGAGTGTTTAAAAAGTATTGGTCATTGAATCATTAAAGATTTATTCAAAAAATGCTGATTCATAACAAGTCTTGATGAATGAGACATTGACTCCATTCAAATTATTTGTATTAATTTGTTCAAATTAATAGATCTTTCAAATAGACTAACGCAATGGCCATTTTGTCAGAACCTCTAGTTTTCATATAATTCTTTAGTTGTCTGTTTTTTTTTTTTCAGAATCTTGGGAGAATTGCGAACTCCATTTTACACAAAATTATTTCTCAATTTATCCATAATCGTCCAGCTCTAATCAGTCGGATAGTCACAGAAAAAAAAGAGACAGGAATAGATTACATCACTCAGTGATTGTTAACATGGCTGGTCCATGTGGTAATATGTCGGGCTGAAAATCCAAAGTGTGGGACCATTTCGAAAGGCTAAAGAATGACCATAAAAAGGTGACATGCGACCTCAAACATGACTTACCATTTGAAACATGCAAGTAGTAGCCTAAAGTTAGCCACATGGCCGCTTGCTCTAACATTAACCTAGATAAATGTGCGCTAATATTAGGCGCACAGCCAAGTGTTTCTGTAGAGTGGTAGCTAAATTAGTACCACGTTAACTGCACGACAAGTTTAACTTAACTTCCACCTCCATGCTATTGGAGCACATCTTCTCAAAGGCTGGCTTTATTGTAAGCAAGACATGGAGCTCACCTCTCCCTGACAACATGGACAAACTTCATGGACAAACATGTCCATTTCTCATAATATGAAGAAACTGAGACTGGAGGGGGAAAAAGAGTGACTGTGAGTCAGGTATAGCCTAATTGTCCATATTGTTGTAGTGTTTTGCTGCTATAATTTTAAAGAGAGCTTTATGTGTGTGCTGGAGTGCTATTATGGTTTATTTTTCGACTAATCCACTAATGGCTTAAATGAATATCGACTAGGAATGACGGTAGCATTTTATTTTACAGCCCTGTTCTATTTACAATGATTGGGTAATACCAAGGTACTAACCCTTAACCTACCCCAAACCTAGCCTTAACTCATGTAGTTATCTTATATTACCAGTACTTTCTTAGGTAAGTACACTGTAAGTGCACATACTGATCTATATTAAGTGTAACCGGAAAGTCTTTAATCGAGGACAGCCCTTCAAGATACTTCTAATCAGTTGATTGATGGTTGCAGTCAGTTTCAAATTTGTTGTTTTAGGGAGAGGGATTTTTTTTTAAATTCATGCCATACATTCACCACCTGGAAGTACTTATAGGGTTGGTTGACTCTCATAAAATTGTAATTTTCTCACCCGCATGTTAATTAGAAAACCTAAACTAACTTTAGTTTATCTTCGAAACACAAATGAAGATGTTTTCAATGAAATTTGAAAGATTTCTGGCTCTGTATTAATTCGCCTACATACAAATATGGTAAGCAGAGAACAAACCTCATTGGTACTTAAACAAGCATGTTTGAATTTCCATTTACTGTGTTTGATGTGCGCTGATCAATGTTTCTGTGTATAAAAGCGTACAAAAAATCGGTTAATTATCTAAAGCAATCGTGTCTCCTCAGAACATGAACAAAAGTCTTACATGTTTAGGTGATCCTTTCAAAGGCTCTATTCATCAAGGGTTTTTATCCTCAAGGATCAAGGATTTTTATGTCAAATTTGACAAGTTTTTCTTTTGGGCATGTGGTATAATTTGAGTCTAAAGGATTTTCTTAAAGCTCTATGTATCCATGTGCACTCCTAAACATTGACAAATTTCACTTATGTAGTTTGTTTTTTAATTCTGGGAAATGGACCAAAAGTATTGACTCATCCCCGTTCTTTGATCACATAAGAGTTAAATGCTGTTTAATTGGATGAAATCTGTCTATTGCAGGATGAGTCATGCATATTTTTGGTTGGTTTTCCCAAAAGAGAAGGGCTGTAAATTTGAGATATCTGCTAAAAGTGAATTTTAATCAACTTTTTGAAGTACACTAACATTTAGATGGCTTGATTGCTAACATGAGCTAAAAGCCACAAACTCCAATTTAGATTTCATGGGATATTTAATGACTTGTGATGCTCATAGTCTGTTGCTTCATTTGCGACCACATGATTCCCACTGGTTTATGTTCTCTCCATCTATGTCTCATTTATTTCCTCTATCAGTAAATGCAAAGTAGAATAGTTCTATAAAAATCCTTGTAGCTATAGAGTTGATCCAACGCCAGCATGTTCTGTGAAACAGATTTCTGTCTGCTTGGCTGTCTGCCTGTTCTGTTGGAGAGGTACTCTGGATTATCAATGGTACTAAGGCTTGTGTTTCAATCCTGACAGAGCCAGCATAGAGTAGCTCTTTGCAGTACTTCAACTGCACATCTGTGTCTTTTGTTCAGGGATACCAGAGCTTGGTGCTATGGTCTGCCAAAGCCATACAGATGCATCCACAACAGCGTATGGATGCTGGCTGGGCACATATTGCTTGCGTACTTAAATACAAAAAAGACCTGGCTCTAGACACAGACTCTTTGGCTAAGTGACTGGTGTAAGCTTTTAGTCAATACCACTGTCCAATTTTTGCTTGTGCAAAAATTTTAAAAAGTAATGCAATGTGCAAGCTATATGTAGGTTAGACAACTCGTGATATTGCACTCTGCTGAACACTCAAGGCTGTCTGGGATGGTTTCCGATCCTTAGGTAATATCAATGGTTTAAACACATATGGTTAATTATTATTTATTTGCTTTCTGAGTAGTTTCAACTTGCTTGCTTTTAAAGTGCAAGGCAGTTGTAAATATTTGTCGACTGCTCAGAGGTTGTACGGGTCACTCTGAATTGTTCATTGCATTAGAGTGCATGTCTTAGCTGAACAGTGAATTGATTTGGAGACAGGAGCACTTCGGGGACCGCTTCAAATCTCTTAAGTTTTTTTAATCTGCAACTTGCTCATTACCAGTGGAATTTTGGAAGGAGGTATGGGAGGCTGTGCCTTTTCTAAAAATATTGGCTATGAAAAATAATTGACAGTACAAAAGTAAAACAAGATGTTATGATATGTCTAATAGCATATCTTTTCACTCCCTTATCAAATTGCATTTTCATAGAGGTTCTACAGTATGGTGTGAATTGGACAGCAATGTCGATGGTCACCTGACAATGTGGAGCCTTTATGTCACTGATTGATGATCCTACTGTCCCTTGGGCCACAAACTTAATGGTTAAAACATGAGAAATCCATTTGGATTGAGTATGTTTAATTTTTTTTACTATTTAGCGACACTTAAGCTTGCATTCAGGTATAAATGGACCAAAAACGTGTCTGGGAGACATTTTTAATGGATTGATCTGCTCATTTAAGTAAACCTGCTCTGAGACAGCATTTTTTGACAACCCTTTTGCTTGTATAAAAGCTTCATCTGCCACCATTACATCAGATAACTTTGGGTATATTGATCTTTAGATAGAAAAGGTTGTAATGTAATACTACTACTACTATTATTATTATTATTATTATTATTATTATTATTATTATTATTAATAATAATAATAATAATAATAATAATAATAATAATAATTCATTTTTTTTTATTATTTTTTTATTTTTATTTGCTGTTCTTTTTACAGCAACGCCAATTTATGTACTGAAACATTATTGGTTTAAAAACAGAATCCTATTACAAACAAATCCTATTACCAAAAAAAGTTAGTTCCCTTTGCCTTGTGAACTGTGTAAACATCACAATCCTGCAAAGGCATATTTGTCTTTGCCTCATTTCCCTTTAGTTTTTTTTCGTGAACATCTATTTTTGAAGTTGCTGATAAATTCTGAGAAGCTTGTTACTTTCTCATGATTTACAGATTAAAATTTGCTGGAGCTGTCAGCCCATTTTCAGTAGCAGTCTGAGCCCGACAGACAGGTGAACATGATCTGCACACATTGCCTGCGGGACACAAACAAATTTATTGCGCTGAATTCCTTTGTTGCTGTGAATGGCGTCCTACGCAGTTAATGACACGTTCTTTGTGTCTGAGAGGTTTTTTTTCTGCTGACTTTAAAAACATTGCTCTTGGGACAACAAAAATTACATAGACAGTAAGAAGAATAGGGCTTTTGAAAAGATAACAAAATTGAAGTTTGGTTGAGACCAAGCGGCAATCTCCCGTGGTCTCTCTTGAAGTGAATACTGAAGTGACTTAAACTGCAGTTCGACTGGCCACTAGGGACAGGCTCCAGAAGGGAGCAGAATCTCATTGAGCCCCCATGTTAAATGCCCAACTTTACAGCAGAAAAAAACATGTTTACAGCCTGGTACAAATTCTAGTTTTGGTCTAAAAGGCTAATTTTCTCGTCACCTCAGCTCCGTCCACGTCCCGCCTCTTTGCCCATTTTCTGTTATCCGGGTGTGACGCGCGGTGATGCGTTGCTAAGATGGCGTCAAAACTGCTCTGCAGAATCCTATGGGTGACATCACGGACACTACATCCATATTTTTATACAGTCTACGGTTGAGACCCTTAAGCAAAAAAATTTTTTTTTAAACTTAACCCTTCATTAAATGTTAAAATCAGTAGTTTTATATTCTACAAGTGAATTTGGGCATTACATTTAATTGTTATAAAATTCATAGTAATATAGTTATAAAACATTAAAACATTTTGCATGGTAAATATAATAATTTTTATGGCTCTGCTACTAGGGCTGCCCCCATACAAAACTGGTAGACTCATACTGACAGGTAGACATTCATTAGTTGCACATTTATCAGAATCAGAAAGGGCTTTATTGCCAATTGTGCTTGCACAGACATTTGATTTACCTTGGTATTGAAGCTTTTAGTACACGCTTATAAATATAAGACACATAATAACATTTAAGAATAACAAATATAAAAACAATAGAGACAGATTAGTTTAGTCAGAATAAACATATTTAGACAATGAACATATTTAAAGTATTATGATTAATATGAATAAATAGGACTAAATACATTTTACAAGGATATTGCACAAATAGTGGCGCATTGCACTTGGAAAGCATTTAACTGTTGAAGGAGGAAATAGCCTGTGGGAAGAAACCTGTGCCTAGATTTTCTAGTGCCTACTGATCTGAGGCATCGTCTGGACAGCAACCGTTCAAATAAGATTTTACCGCTCCTCTTTCTCACTCTGGAAGAGTACAGGTCCTGGAGGGGGGGCAAGGGAGCAACAATAATCCTCTCAGAAGTCTGGACTTGTCTGTTGTACTCTCCCGATGACTGATTTGGTAGCTGAACCAAACCAGACAGTTATAGAAGTTCAAAGCACAGACTTGATGGAATAGTAGAACAGTGTCAACAGCTCCTGTGGCTGGAAGAACTTCCTCAGCTGGTGAAGGAAGTACAACCTCTGCTGGACCTTTTTCACTATGGAGTCAATAGCCGCTTTTCCACTGTCGGGCCAGTGCGAGCCAGGGCTTTCAATGGGCCGGGCTGGGTTAATAGCCTCAGACCTGTAGCACAGAGCCCTAAACCATGCTGCGTTTCCACCGTTGGGCCAGAAGCTCCGCAGGTCTTCACTAAAACCCGCCTGTAACACGCCTCTCTGGAAAAACATCACAAAACCCATAATTTCACCAACAAATGGAAGTTTTATTAAAAAAAAATTTATAAGAAAAATATCACTGGAAAGTTTGTTGGCATTTTTGTCGTTTACTTAAAGTTTAAAACCATGCATCTGCATTTTACACAGTTCTGCAATAAGAATTGATACATTGTCAATCTTGATACATTGTCAAAAATAACTCTAAGCACTTAGCACAGTTAAGCTATATTTCAGAGAAACAGAGGAAGCTCCTGAAAAACCGGAGTTGCTTTATTTTATGACGCATACGGAGCTAAATATGGATTAGACAGGCCGGTATAAAGAGACGAAATGTACTGACAGATAAAAGAAATAAACGATTGTGATAGCCAATATGATTTGTCTGATTTCTTAAAGCGATCGCATTTACCATGTTTACTATAGTAATGGGTAGCATACATATAAATATTTCTGCCTTATACATTGATCAGAATCTACATTGAATCACAAACATCATTTCAAACACTCGCTGCTGTCTGAAAGTGAGTTTTGAGCTAAAATTATTTTAAAAGTCTTTAATGCTGATGTTAGGTTGTATATGATCATCCACGTCATTGCCATCTCCAGACTCAGATAAACTACGCCTTTGTTTGTAACCACTCCTCAAGCCTGAGCTGGCCGACTTTGGACCAAGCTATCCGGCAGGCAAAAACCCTGGCCGTTGGCCCCGAGGAACCCCCGTTGACGCCTGATCAAGCTCCGGAAGTGACAGTGGAAATGCAACTTGCCCTGGCATGCACTAGCACGCCTGCATTTGGCCTGACATTGGAAACATGGCTTATGTGATTGTCTCACTTCAGGTTCTTAGAGAGATCGTAGTGCCCAGGAACCTGAATGACTCCACTGCTGCCACAGTGCTGGCCATCATAGAGAGTGGGGGAAGTACTAGGGTGATTCTCCTGAAGTCCACTATCCAAAGTCCACTTTTACCCCTTTTCCACCAAGGCAGTGCTGCTGCTGGTTTGGAGCCAGAGCCTAGTTTCAAATCGGTTCTTTGTCTTTCCACACCCAAAGCACCAGCTCCGAACCAGGAAAAGTGGTTCTTAAGTAGAACAAAACATTGCTGGTATAAAAGTAAGAACCGCTTGCGTCAGGGACTGGGGGCGGGGTTACCATGACCAACAAGACGAACGCAAACTTGTGACCGCCATTTTTTAAATAGAAGCTAATCGAGCAAATAGCGTTGGATTCGCTGTGTTTTGATGCGGTGTAGGATTGTAAAGCCATGAGCATCAATAGTAACGCAATTGCCATTGTTTATGGAAGGCTTATTCAAGATGCATCAGGTCCGTCGGCTTGGTGTGTTCCAGGCTTTAGAAGGCTTGTCAGTCGAACCAACTCCGATCTGGCTCTAGCACTGGCTCTGAACCCGGTTCATTCTGGTAAAAAAGGGGTAATAGTGAGTGGGGGAAGTGCCTAGGGTGTTTCTCCTGAAGTCCACTTTGAGTGTGTTCAGCTCTAGGTTATGATATGACTAATTGGCTAATTATAATCTGGTTGACTAAGACGTTCGGTTAGTTGAATATGTGGAAGCAATCACATCAATGCTCCATCTAGCCAAATCTTTCCAGCCAGTAGCTCCTTTTGCAGTGACCTTGTCCTCTTTTTTTTTTTTTTTTTTTTTACTATGAATGCGGACTGCTTTCCCCTCAGGGCCGTGAGTCATTCTACCAGTAGAGCTGTGTTTACACCTGTCTGTGTCTCTGTCCTTAGCTGATTTTACCTCTCCATTATATGATGCCTGGAGGCGAGGTGGGGGGACATGGACCAAAGAATAACGTGTTTATTTGTGTGGAAAGGTCTCTGGTATTAGCCTTATGAGATTTTTGGATCGTAAAATCTTTTGATGTTCAAATAAAGTAAATGTTATGACAAAAGACGTGGCACCTTCCAGTGGCACTAAGGAGACATCTGGAAAAGCAGCTTAAGCCGGTTAAATACTAGTGATGACATCTGGTATTTAATGAACCAAAAGAAATCTAAAATCTGTTCTTTTAATAAAGAACCTTGTGCTTCCTCTCCTTCCTTTCTTCTTTCCTACTTCCTGCCATACATAGGATGGCTGATGGCCAATATAATGCTGATTATATAATACACAAATTTAATTGATAGAAATATAGATGTATACAAAGTTGCACAAATAAAAAAAACATTTTACAATCTACACAAAAACTCTCTTTAGAATTCTAATCTGATGAAGGAGAGAGGGAAATGAGTCCGAAATTGCATACTACATCTCCTGAGAAGAACTTGTGTGTAGTATGAATACAATTCGGATGTACTACACGTCATTTTGTCACTGTCATGTGACTTACAGCTGTTGTGCCATTCACAACTCCTCTCCAGTAGTCTCAGGGCAAAGTGGAGTGACCATTTGATTCACAGTCTCGGCAGAAGTAGTAGGTCATCCATGTATTTTCGACTGTTGTTTTACGAGTACTATGATTTTGGACAAACAGTCCATTTCACAGACCATTTTCGCCTGCCATATAGTAGGGAAGTTTGCGTATTCAGATGCCGGGAAAGTCTTAATTGAATAAGTGCACATGGTCCACCTAAATATACAATTACTTGACCTCATATTGCAGTCTACCACTATTCCTTACTTCCTACTTCATTTAGTCTCTTCCTTCCATAAACATATTACAGTAACAGAGAGCACAAATCTTTAATGCCAATGTGTACGGTTTCTGCATGGAGACATGTTGAGACTTTTCCAGTATGATGCTCAAGCAGTTCAGCTATTCGTTGCCTGTCGATGGATAGTCTTTTCAGTCTGTTCTGCCTGGCTCAAGGTCACGGAAACAGAATTTTTCTCGAACAAACTGATCCCCCATTGTTGCTGTTGCTAAAATACAACCTTTAGAAGTACCAAATGATGCCTCTAATAAGGGTTTTCATGAGGAGATCTGTTTTACAGCACAGGTTGCTGATATTTACCCATATTTCTGTTCATCGTTTGTTCTTGTGTTTCTTTCAAATGGGCTTTTGCCAATTATTCTGCTACTAACGGCACAAGAGGAATTGGTGCAGTTTTGAGTGAATGAGTAATTCCTGATGGTGATGGGTTTTTTCTTTTTCTTTGGCTTGGTTCTTATCATAAAGAGCCATCCAGGTACCTTTGAGGTTAATAAAAATAACTGTCTGTTTTCCTGTTCATTCATAATGTTTCCTGTAACTGAGGTGTCCAAGAGGAGATGACAGTCAGGCAGATTTGTAGGAAATGACATTGTAAAACCAATAATACCGCTTCTCTCTCCTCCTCCCTTTCACCTCCTTTGAAAACGTTCTCTTTGAGAGGATGTGCCAAAACCCATTTTGGCTTCACCTTCCTCTCAGCCCCTTTAGATATAGATAAATGACCTGCTGCTGAAGTGTACACAGTGGTAATAACTAAAGAAATGATGCACCTCACTCCCTTATCAGACTGCTCGCCTACGCCAGGCTGGCTGCATTCCCCAGACGGGAGCCAAGCCAAATGCTTCTCTTTTAAGGCAATGCTTCCATTTTTCCACATCAGAGCGTATGTCTGGAAAGCAATACTTATAAACCTTCTGGAGTTTTCCCTGTGTCATCGCATAAACTGTGCTGTATTCATTAGTCATGTAAATGCTGTTGATGCTTCTTTGCAGACTTCTTTGTTTCAAGTCCTTCTTTCGTTCCAATGGATTACACTTACCCCTGAGTTCAAACCAAGCACTTTGGGTTATTTTGCGTTGGTGAAAATACCAAGCCTTAATCATTCGGATATTTTCCCAAGTTATTTGAGGGTCAATGACAAATGTGAATGTCAACAGTAAAGAAAAGAAAAGAGCTTTTAAAAATCTAGTTAAAAAAAACAAACATGTAGCAAGTTCTTAGAAATGAACTCTATATTTATGCTGTTTTTTTTTGTTTTTTTTACTTAATTCCCTCCGCACCCTCAAATAATTAATTTAGTGTATTAAAGTCATTTTGTATGAATTTAATTTTCAGTGTAAATATGTAAATACATTAGATCTTGTCCCTCTGGATAAAAAAAACAATAAACAATAAACAAAAAACAAAATGAAGATCCTGTCATTGACCCTGTAATATCTAATAATGATTTATTACTTAGATATCGAACAGTCCTTAAAGATGTATCTAGTTATTCTAAAGTATACTCCAGATGTCCATGTCTGTGCACTTGTCGGCATGACGTAATTTGCGAGCACTTGAAAACAAAGTCCACTAGATAGTGTGCATGTGCTGAACACGTCTTTCACACTCTCGGCCAAACGAGCATTCTTTGAATGGCTTGTGCACCCAACTGTGTGCAAGACGGAGCGGAACGCGGAAAAAAAAAAAGTATACCCGGACCTTTGGAGGCCTTCGGCACCCCGCTTTACTACTGATGACACAACATAGACCTATTCATCTTCAAAAATGCAGAAACCTACAGCAAGAGGAGACGGGAGCTGCATTCTGTGTGAAGCGTACTAAACCAAATTACTGTTGTTAAAGCAGTTTTCTTACACTTTAACAGTCTCGCCTTCAATGCAAATGAGGCTTAATGTAATCGCGTGTGTGTGTGTTGCCGGTTAGATTGCAGTAGTGTCACTTGATCACACACTGGTTCAGTTGTGCAGTCTAACAGCACTAATTGTGTTCTGTGTCTAATGCAGTTGCACGAATAGACCAGCATGCAGGACATGAATACTAACAGGAAGCCCAGCACCTTCAAGACACAGAACAGCCCGTTTCACCAGGCGCTTTGTGTTTGGACTGGCATGCATCTAACACTCTGCTAAGTAATTGCTTTTTAGCACGTTGATAAACTAACCAAGTTTCAGTTTGATCCCTAGAGGATGGATGGCTTTTCTTTTAGAGCTCACCTTGTTCAGCCTCTGTAGGAAGGGAAATTGAAATGTCTATTTGAAGTTCATTGCCACATAATTATTTTCCAATTAGATCTTGGCTGATTATGCTCCTGATCTTCTCCGTTATAAAGGAAAGGATTCGGTAATCAAAAGCTCATCTAATCAGATGCTTTAAAGCGTTTTTAAATTGCCCTGAGATCTCTGCCTTCATATATATGCTGTGATTAGACCCTAATTCAGACCTCAGAGAGAAGTGAATGCATAGATTCGATGGATGAAGGATTTCACAGTAATGGATGCTTGCGTTAAAGAACAGGGACAAGGTTTAGCAGGTTAGAATAGTTCTGTTAGCCCCTGCTGGTATATGCTGTAACTAAACCACCTGGGCTCGAAAACAAAAAAAACATGTTGCGTGTGTATATTCTGACAATGCTAAATATTTTTTGCTAATGTTGACTAGTGCCTGACTTGACTGACTGATCCGTGTAAACAGTATAGTTGGATTCCCGAAAGATTTAATCTTTTTGTTTTTTTGTTTTGTTTGAGCTGGATCTTTGTAGTGAACCAAAAATGTGCAGTGAGACACTTTTTGAAAGAATTATTTAATTTTTTCATAATTTGCCAACCGAGTGATAAGGGCAATAAATGCTATAAAGGCTTGTTTGCACTAAGAACGGTAACTAGAAAGATAACGATAACTGAATTTGCATCCACATCAACAGACAACATTCTGTTTATTATAAGCGCACGGTGCAGTTATGTTGTCTGTTGCTCGGGTGGGATCTAATCGGCTGGCAATGTTTTTATCCCTCATTAGCTGGAATAAAACATTCTGAAAGCAATTCTAACAATGTCATATCTTGTGACTTTTTTTTTCTGTAGCACTGAGATTCTTCGGAATTAAAAGCGTTATAAATAAAATCTATTTAATACTATTATTATTATTATTATTATTATTATTATTATTATTATGTATGAGGTGCTATCATTATAGTTGTGGGTTGGACAGTGGACTTCCCTATTCTGATAGAATTTAGAATGATTATCAATACTTTAGATATAGTTATCATTACTTTATAAGATTGACAATTTTATAGTAACGTGCATTAATGAATTATGAACAAGAATGTGGCCATTTGTTACAAAAATAAACACTGAGAATTGTGTTAATCGTGTCCTTTATTTCAAAGATACCCTCTTCATGGTGTTGAAGTCTTTTTTTTTTAATGTAGTAACTGGGTTTTTTTTTATGCAAACAGCAACATTCATTCATTCAGTCAGCCTCTCATCTCTTATGGTCTCGGCCCATCTGTGTGCGCGCTCCATTATCTTAATCAGGTCTCTATCAAACTCACGTGCTCTCACACTCCTGTCTGGATTACACGGCACATCCCTGCTTTCACTCATGCCGTTATCTACTATTTTACTGGCCTCTCTTTCTACACAAGGTTTCATTTAAAGGTTTAATAAGGATTTATTTCCTTTCCTTTTTATTTTTTTACTTGCTCAGCTAACATTTCAGTCCTAGTCCTAAATAAGTCCACATGCCGCAAAACAAAAGCGTAATGCACATCAAAAAAAGTACGAGTGAAGACATGGTATAGGCAAATAACCGCTCTGCCAAACTCGCTCACACTGGTGACCCATCCGTACTGTAACATGATATTATTGTGTACATCCTGCTGCAGGCATGTGGTATAGTCTGGATTTTAAATCCTTGTACATGAACGGCACTTATTTGGCAGTGATGCCCTCTGCTGGCTTTTTATTGTCTTCAGTGATTTGTATTTGATCTGTTGAAGCAGTTATTATAGTTTCTATTATCTAAATTCTACTTGAATAGTGAATCAGTGTCTGTTAAACAAGACTTTTTGTCTAGAATTAGCATCTATTTCTGCCCCCAATGGCGAAATTGGTTTGTAATCTTCCTCCACATAGTTGTGTATTAAGTATAAAATCATGTTCTGATTTACTGAGATAAAATAACGTTTTTGAGGAAAGGCTCACCAAGGCTGGCAAAATGATTTGATGAAAAATACAGCGAAAAACATTAATATTGTGTTGTTGTAAGTATTATTGCAATTTAAGATCATTTATTTTCTGTTCTGGTATATTTTAAAATACAATTTGTTCATATGATGGCTGCCATTACTCCAGTCTTCAGTGTCACATGATCCAGTTTTATGACATGAGTATTTTGTAACATGTTTTTACTGATACTTTTGATCAATTTAATGTGTCTTTAAGAAAAAAAGCAAAAGCAAATAAAAATAAGTGAATATATTTGAAGAAAAAATCTTTTGAATGGTAGTTTGTGTGTATTATTTTACAATACATTTACGCACACATGCATGTTTTAGCATTAGTAGATTATGTATTTTGGCATTTAACTAAAAATAAAACTTTTTATTTTTAAAGAAGACCATAGAAGAAGACCATAGAAAAACAGAAATTTGAATGAAACTGAATGTTTGTTTGCGTTTGTTGAAGTGATACTGTTGCTGTGTTTTCCAAGCCAAACCAAGCCAAGTAGATGATCAGCTGCCAAGCAGGAGAGGTGCCCATTGTTTGAGGGTTCCTCATATCGCATCTTTCCCAGCATGCAAATATCTATTGTTTTATTTCACAGGCATGAATAATAGAACGAGTTTACCACTTTCAGCACACTCTGGATGAAAACATGAGAATGCTGTTTCTTTTTTCTTTTCTTTTTTTGTATAACAAACCCAAAAACATGCCTTATTTTGTCTTATGTTGATTCTCTCTTTCAGAATGCCAAGTCCTTGTCCTCCTCAGACAGCCTAGCGAAGGTGCAGGAGGTAGCAAGCTGGCTTTTGGAAATGAACCAGGATCTGCTGTCGGGGGGCAGCGGCAGCAGGGCGGCCCAGCAGCAGAGGCCGGGGGCAGGTAACAGCACCTCCGGCCGCACACCTCAGCCCCAGGCGGAGCACGTCAACCAGGTGCTGGAAGAGCAGGAGCAGGAGGCGCAACAACAGAGAAGAGAACCGGCCGAGGAGGAAGAGGGCAGACGAGAGCGGCCGAGGGAAGGAGAGGAGGAACCATGGCCATCCGGAGGCGAACCAGTGGAGGAAGGACGGAGGAGTGAGGTAAACGGAGCCGAGAAGGGCGCCCAGTGGATGTGGGAGCAGCGCCGGCGGAGAAGACGGCATCGCGAGGACGAGGAGGAGAACGAGGAAGAGGAGAATAATAATGGCGGAAGGGATGGGCAGGTCGGGGCAGGACTTCGTTCAGAGGAAGACGACGACCGGCCGGAGGAAGAGGACAATGGCGATGAGGAGGACATGGACCAGGACAGCGATGAGTTTGAGTTTGAGCATTCGGAAGAGAGTGGGAGGGAAGAGGAGGAGGAGGAGGCTGAAGAGGAGGAGGAAGGAGAGGATGGCCTCCACTCTCCCTCCCTCAGGACCAGTGTGTCGGACCCTAATGATAACACGGACCAGTCCTCTGGACGACAGCACCAAAGCTCACCCTCTGTCTTCAAGAAAAAGGTAAGGCGACTGAAGTTCTCTTTCCCAATTGGTCCTTAAAGTTCAAATATTCCTCTGATTAAGTCTAAGGTAGTGAGAAGTATCTAATGCGGGCAGATGATGTTCTTGAGTCAGGGCTTCTGCAATCATGGTGTTTGTTTCCCTCTACTGGTCGTTTTTGGCTTTACAGCAGATAAACAATCATCATGTTGGGGGAATTGGTTTTATGGAGTGATGAACTCGAACGTCACATCCCTGACTAAATAAAGGGATATGCTTTCAAACAAAAGGTTGGTTTGCTGATATCATGTCAAATATTAGCTTGTTATTGAATGTGCTCAGGCGTATCTGGATTAGCTTGATGATTTTTATTTTAAATCTAAATAACTCTTTTAGTTATCACATTCTTGAATCACTTAGGTGAGGGAAGTTAAAGCAGGGATTTCCCTTTTTTTCAGCCGATCACCTGTGATATAAAAAATCTTAGTACTCCTGAGACTATAGGTTAATATTTCACATATTTAACACATTCACATGTTCACAGTTTTCTGATGTCAGTTAATGGTCACATTGACATTCAAGTAAACAAATACAATATTTAATCTTGTGTTTTATTTTATTTTTAAATGATTTATTTGCAGTGTAAGGATGCACAGTTTAGTCCAAAAATAATGTGATTTTGTCATATCGGAGTTCAAATCGCAATATGAGATAAACATTTAAACTCATTAAAAAACGTCTTTTGTAGCTGCTTAATAAATGTATCTGGCGAAAACATTTTTTTGTAAAATATTTTTTTTATTGCTTTTATATTTGTATTATTTTTAACTAACTAAAATGACAAATATGTTACTAGTAAAATGCTTCAATTGTTCTTTAAAAATCAAATATGAAGATGATAATAAGAATAATTTTACATTACAGGTGACAATACTAATGTGTCTTAAATTGTTCATTTTCAATTGTTGAACCCTCTAGCTTTTATTTTGGTGGAAACTGAGGGAAGACTAAGTCTGTGTTTAGCTGACAAAATGTGGCGAACCTGGTGTACGTCGCTCTCCCAAATGCAAGTTATAAGCGACATGCAAAGATGGAGTCCGTGCGGAGCAGCATTTACTGTAAAGCGAGCCGCTACGAAACTCTGAGAACATCGGATCATGAGCTGCTTGAGTGAAAATGAACAGCTCATCAGACTAAATTGCATTTTGATTATTACACTAAACCATATTGTGATTTTAAATTGTATTCAGGTTACTTGTGTAGCCCTTTTTATTTATTTAAATTAGACTTTTTTATTTTATTTATTTTTTTAGCTTTTCATCTCAAACCCCCTGCAGTTCCATCAAAAAACCAAGTTTGGGAAACCCAGAGTTAAAGGAATGATTCAGTTAAAACTGAAAATCTTATCATGTACTCCAGATATCATCTGGGTCATATTGGCTACTTTATAGTGTTCTGTTCAAAAAGTCATGTCTGGACTCGTCCTTGTTCTGAGGTTTTAAACAGCAGGCTTTTGTTATGCAGCAAGCTGCCTGTTATTACTTGTCATTGACCTCCAAAGGAAAGTGTTTTTGACTTTGGCTGTTCCTGTATGCTTAAAGTTTGAACATACACATTAAAACACTTCTCCATACAGATGTTGACTTTGACAGTATGTTGTCAGACGCAAGTAACCTTCAATTCCAGTCTGATTGGTCAAAAGGAACGTCGCAGAGACTGACTCTCCAGCCAATGGTTGTCATTTTGCAATCACCATAATTAATGATACATGTGTCTGGATCTGAGATGTCTGGCCCAGTTTTTTTGGCCGCAGTGGTTGATCATCAAATATAAACATCCAAGGCCATAAACATTCACTCCAATAATGTGTGTTTTTTGTCAACCCATGTTGTATACACAAGCAGTTTCATTCAAACGTTGTGTATTTTATTAGTCAGCTTGAATCAAAATAGAGCGATTGGGTCTGTTTTTGAGCAAAGAGGAAATGCAAATGAGAAGGAGATGAGCGAGGGGAGGGAATGCATGAGCGCACAGACCCTCCTCATCCTCATGATGTCGACACGCTTGTCATCGCACTGACAGAAGGCGACCCGCATATCCTTACACCGTTTGTTTCTGTGACTGAGCAAAGTCTCTCTGAGCTGCCATGGGGAATCGCAGTATGAAGAAGGTCGCACTGTTACTGGTGAGTGAATCTCCAGAGAACATCTTATCACATCTGTGTGCGGAGAGTGTCTCATCTGGCTTTTGAAAGCGTTGTGTTTTGGATGAGAACACTATTTATCTGATTGAGGCAGTCACAGCAGGGTTGAAGTTCGCAGAACAGTGACGGTCTGGAGTGTGCCTTTTCAAAAGCACGTCAATGTTTTGTCTGGGTTTTTTTGACAACATATTGGCTCATTCTAGGGAACTGCCTGTAAAGTAGGGATGGGGTCAAAATGGTCGAATAGCTGACCTTGCAAAGTATTAGATTGTATTAGAAAGTATTAGAACGTTTTTTTTGTTGTCGTTTTTTTGTGTGTGTTTTTTGTAGTGTGATTTTAATTAGCCTGTTGAGGGTATGCTGTGCTTAAAGCACATTGGGTTTCAAACTGCTCTCTGGCCACACTAGGGGGCAGCAATAGGGTGCTATGGGCTCCACAGAAAAGTTTGAAGAGAAAATGTGATAAATAGTAGTAATAATAATAATAATGGTCGTGGTAGTAATAATAATAATAGTAATAAAATTGTTCATTTGAAATACTCTGAAATATTAAGATTAAGCAATTATTTGATTATTTTATGTGTTTAGTTTATTATTGGGTAATAAACTTAAGGTAAAGTCAAAAAGTAAATATTTCAGTTTGTAAAAAAGTTTCCAGATTATATTTTACCATTAAAAAATTATAAAATAAATAAAAATGTAAATAAAATGTAAGTACACTGCAAAAAGTACTTCTTTTAAGTCATCTAAACAAACAATGTTACATTGCACAAAGATCCTAGCATGCATTGCAGCTTAAAAAAATTGTGGTTACTTAAAATAATTTATTTTACCATTTTACCGGTTATATTTTATGTTGTTGCTGTTATATGGTTCAGAGTTCATATTTTACTGAATTAACATTAGTTGATCATTACAGTGTACACTGAATATACATTTTCAGTTAACAATTTAATTGTAATAGGTTGCCTTTTTTTTTCATTGGTCCATTGCAAGGCGTCTGTCTGTCTGATCTGCCAAACCTCTCTAGAAATGATCCTGAAATTAATTGTATTTTCATTTAATTACAGGTTTGGCTGTTTCATTATGTATGCATTTTTGTTTTTGAGCATCTTACATGAGTGTTGCAATTTTATGATGGAAGTCATTTTAAAACTTTAAAAAGCATGTTTCAAGACCATTATGTTCTTCTGCGTTGTGGTCTGTCTAGCTGCTAAAGAAATTTAAGTAAATGCCCCTTTCAGAAATCTTTCTGAGCAGGAACAGGTGAACCAGCCTAATTATTCAGGGCTGCCTTAAAGGCAATTAGTTGACTAGTCAACCAACTGATTAATAATTTAATTTGAAGTAATTGTAATAAACATCGGTGACACTTTAGTTAGGGTCCAATCCTCACTATTAACTAGCTGCTTATTAGCATGCATGTTCCAAGGATATTGGCTGTTTATACGTATATGGTACATATTAATACCTTATTCTGTATGACCATATTCTACATCCCTTAATCCTCCCCCATACCTAAATTTAACCACAACAACTTACTTACTAACTAATAAGAATCAGTAAATTTGGAGTTTATTGAGGCAAATAGTGACTTAGTTAATAGTGACAATTTGACCCTAATCTAAAGTGTGACCAAAACATCTTTACTGTATTTTTTGGTCTAGTGTGACTTAGGCCACATTTACATTTACATTTTCCAGGTCACCCAGTTCCGATTTTTCCCTCCCATGTGGCATAGATCGGATATGACCCACGATCATGTAAGCAGGAAAAAAGCACATGGATTCCGATATTCTCAGATCAGTTTCAGGCCTCATTCATATGTGGAAATAAATCTGATACAAATCAGATATGTGCATTCGCGTCTGCCATGCAAGCGGACCGATTGGATATTCCCGTCAATGCGAGTCATACATCATTGAAAAAGTGATGGTGTTGAATGACGTCAACAGTGATCACTGCTACATTTGCCCAGCTTGCAACAAGGGCTCTTTTTTCATTTTTCTCCGCCTTAAGAGACCAAAGTTTTGATGACCCTTTAAAGATGGTGCGGAAAGCATCATTTAATCTCCTTCCATTGCAAATCACGCTGTTTTTACTTCCTTTTCGACCTAAGATTTCTGGGTCAGTACATCTACCTTGGGTTGTTTTGCAAAGTGTATAGTGTAAATGCAGATATCGGTTTTATGGGTCACTTTTAAAAGATGTAAGCTGGTCGTAAAAAGAAAATAAAAATCTGATGTAGTCAGCAATTCAGAATTGGGCATCAAGACCTGCCATGTAGGAGGCCGTAATGACTCAATAGTACAGAGCACGTCTGTGGCTGGGTGTCCTACTCTTGGCTATCAAGATTTCATTAAGAACATCAAAAGGAATGCTGAACCTTTGTAAGTCATTATAAAATATTTTCCTTGAGGAAATGTTGTTCCAGTGTTTTTTGGGAATTATGCATTCGGGGCTTTTCATAGTATGCTCATGCTGAGCTCTTGAAAAGGCTGTGATAGAAGTAACTCTGGGTTTTAATGTCAAATTTGTATTCAAAAGCAATATCCT
Organism: Gobiocypris rarus; assembly: GCA_023029165.1. NCBI lineage: Eukaryota > Metazoa > Chordata > Actinopteri > Cypriniformes > Gobionidae > Gobiocypris > Gobiocypris rarus. The sequence goes on along the minus strand of CM040914.1, from coordinate 22,760,422 downwards.
GTAACTGAGTGTTTGCGTTAAGCTCAGTAATGATTGAATTCCCTCATGCAGTGTTAGAGAACAGAAAAAAAGAGAAGTGAAACGCAGTACTTCTGCAGCATTTTCTCATCTGACGTCAGTGCCTAAAGTCAGAGTCTTGACCTCTAGGTTGAATTTAGTAGGACTGAATGAATGAACTTGGAAGCAGCTCCACATAAACCTTTAATGGTAAGAGGTGAAACCTGACCTTGTCTTGCCTTGTTGTTTAGTCCCTGATTAGCCACATTTTCAAAAAATGAGTTTTAAGAATTGTAAAGACTCATGTAAATTCATAGATGTTAGTTAGGTTAGATGTTAGTTAAAATCGATTCCAATTAATCAATATGCACATTTAATTTCAATGTAAAAAATAAACAAATACAATAAACAGTAGTTTTGTTTTTAGTCACAGACATGATTTGTTTTGGTAGTTCAGTGATAAAAATAGCTCGTCTTTAACAAGTGACTTTGCATTTTGGAAATTGCTTAGCTGGTTAGAAAATGTTTCTGAGCACGTGTTGAAATGGCTGCTACTGAGTGTTTTAAAATGTTCGCCATTCCTTTTGACAGATGTAGACAGGCTCCAGAATTACATTTTTAAACTTTTTTAATATCCCAGGGAATGGTGAAGGATTATTTTATGTATGCATGCATTTATATATGTTTGTATGTATGTAATAATAATTAAAAAAAAATTCCTTCACCATATTTTTCTTTTTATTTACTTCTGAATTTGACTTTGGGTTCACAATTTTCACTCGGTTCCATTTTAAATGGTCTCCTGTCTTGTGATTAGTTTTTTTTCTTCTTCTCCATACTGCTAACTCCCAGCTATCTGCTCAAAGTTTATGGACTTTTTGTGCTTTTGAGAAATGGTTAATTATGCAGAAAGCTGGTGAGTGCCAGTTGTTCCCTTGTGTTCGTTGTTCATGGTTTATGTAATATATAAGGTGTAATTAACTCAAGGCTGTTATGTGAACCTTGAGCCTCTTCAGATCTGTGCTGAACCCTAGCAATGGGTTTTATGGATTCAAACAGACTATTGAATCAGGCAGTGTATAAACAATCTGAAAAATGAACAAGCTGTAAGAAAATGCCCAAAAGGCATTCCTTAAATTAGCTCATCAATTAAACATAAGCTAATTAGAAATATATATATTTCCCATATACCTCCCCCTTTTTGAGAATCTGGTATCATTGGGAGTAAATTGATGATTTTAAAGTCTGCAACACTTTAGATACAATTTAATTTCAGTGTGGCTAAAACAAGCTGCTTTCACTCAATTTTTCTCTTTAAAGATGTTGCCGTCTGAGAGTAATTTAGGGAATTTTAACGACAGCCGATTAATTGGCTTTGAATCCTACTATCCTCTGAAGTTCTTGCAGTGTCATTTTAGTTCACAGTCCTGCACTATAACTACCTCTACGGCAGCCGTCTGATGACAAACCAATAGGAATACAGCAATTGATGTGTGTTTGTGAGAGAAGAAGAGACAGTTACAAAAATTTTTTTTAGCTTTTCTACACAAAAAAATGGACGCCTTCAATGGACCAATGGAAAAAAAAGGCAACCTATTACAATTAAATTGTTAACTGAAAATGTATATTCAGTGTACACTGTAATGATCAACTAATGTTAATTCAGTAAAATATGAACTCTGAACCATATAACAGCAACAACATAAAATATAACCGGTAAAATGGTAAAATAAATTATTTTAAGTAACCACAATTGTATTATGGAATCATATAGCTAGACTGGCAGTGGCATGAAGAAATACACACTTGGCAAAAGGTGATAGCGGTACAGTTGTTTGAAGACCCGCATCAGACAACCACATTAAGAGTGCAAAGTGTATTTAAACGGCCTATGTGGGTTCACAGATGGTCTTCAAAGAAGGGAAGATGAAATGGACGTGTGTCTGGTAAGTTGATGTTAAGCCTGTGTTGTTGTCAAGTGGAGTAAGAGGTAGGCCTAATCGCTCTCTGATTTCAAAAAGCTATTGCGGCTTCAAAAGCACTACTTTTTATTATATCTGGTCTCAGGCTTGTGTTTACAGAGGCATGAAACACTTGCTGCCTTCCTGTGTTCAAAACCACTCAAGAGCTACTGTGTACATGTGTTTACGGTGTTATTTACACTGGAGAAGTCATGTTAGATTTATTTGATTTACTTTGTTTGCAGGATATTTCTGCAGTCTTTGGCATTGAATTCTGAGATTGGGAATTGGAAAATGACTGCAACTATTGTCAACTTTGACATCAGAAATGGCCTAAAAATAGGCAATTAGCTATCAAAGACAACATAACATCAAAAGTGACCCTATTTACTTTAATTTTCAAGTGTTCTTCGTCTCATAATACCAAAGCCTACTTTTCCTGATCCAATCCTAACCCAGTGGATAAAATGATGTCCTACTCTTCATTATTTCCTGCTGTTATTGTTGAATATGCAAATTGTGTAATGTTTTTTTTTTTTGCATTTAAAACTAATTTTTTAGTCATGTGCTTCATTGGAATGGTGTACTGCATTTGGCTTGAGGGGCAAGTAGTGAAGAGTGGGGTAAATTGTGCCCTTTTAACCTAGTATACACATTTGTTGTGTGACCATATAATTTAAAAGGGAACTGTCCCATTTTTCACCTATTTGTTCCACCTCTTTTCACCTTTATACTAGTTTATAGTGTTAGTAAGCTCTGCCTTCAAATACAGAAAACACTTTTTACATTGTACAAAAGTACAAAATGTTAAGACAACTGCTAATACAAATAATTTTCATATTCTAAATATTAATCAGTTTTCTGGTTTAATTTATAAAATAATAATAGTTTGAATGACTATTGACTTTGACTACTCACTATCTCCTGATTTCTATTATGCCTTGATCTGACAGCGCTCATACCGTTTTATTTTTGTCTTATTTTTAATATTTAAAAATTTTTGGTTTTCTACTCCTCTTCTAAATTTAGATAATAGAAAACAAAAAAAATCCTATCATACAATTTGATGTATTACATAATTTCTACTTGAGGACAGCTTAAGTGTAAAGTGGCACATCTTACCCTGCCCTCTATATGACAAGAGTAAAGTGTAGATTTCAGTTAGGTAGGCCAAGAAGCACAAACACCCACTTTCCCCAGGTGAAAGCAGGAAAGCACTGGCACTTTCCCGCTCTGGGATCATCTGACTGGCACCATCTGTCAGGCTCGGAGCCTGAAGCAGCTACATCACAGGAAGAGCGCTCTGAATGTTTCATATGCACGTCTCATTATGTATGCCCTTTCTTGGGACACACCACCACACAGTCATATGGCACAGCTCTGTCTGTACCACTGTCTGCTTAACTGTGGTATGTTTTTGTAGCGTGAAACTAAGAGAGTGAGATCAAACTTGTGTAGACGTGTGTCCAAATCTTTGATCTGGCTCTGAACAATGCATATAGACTGGTCCTTTCTTCTTATTTTAGTAGTACACTAAAACAGCTTGTACATACATTCTTATACTTGCTTCTGTATTTACTAGTAAACCAGTTAGAGGTGGCAATTTTGGTCATTTTGTCTATGCTGGGTCGGTGTCCGTTCTGTTTTTAAATTGTTAACCTATTTACATGCATCACACTTTCTTTTTGATGCATATGTTGCATTGTGCTTCAGTTGCTTCGACATTTTGCGTTGCTAAAATAGCTTGTTTAAAAAATTGGGTCGCAAACGTCTAAAGACCTCTGTGTTTTGTTCCATTGAGTTATATCCCTCAATCTGGCTGTTTGAAAAGAAAAACACTTCTTGTGTGAACACCCCAATCCTCTGGGGTATTGTGTTGCCCTGGACTGAAAGTCAATGTGAAAGCAACAGTGATGCAAATTGCTAAAATCTGATGCTGTACCAACCAAAAATTTAAAATGATGCTCTTTTTTTTATTTTTTTATAACCGTGTTGGTGCATAATTGCTGAATATACTGACCACTTCTAAGTTTAAGAACAGTTAAGTCAAAAGTTTTTATATATTTGTTATAAAAAGACCCCAATAAATAAATCACAATATTGCAAACCTTTTGGAGAAAGACAAAGTTGCAGGACTGAGTTCTCTAAAGGTTAGTCACCCCTCCCAAAAAAGAAAATTGTGTCATTTACTCACCCTCATGTTGCCAACAAACCTGTCTATGACTGACTGAGAAATGTGGAGAAAAATCTAATCAAAGTGGATTAGACCAATCCACCGAGCACCAAAACACTCTTGTAGCCAATCAGCAATAGGGGTGTTTATGCCCAGCATAATGGGGGAGGAGAGAGAGTGAGCAAGCTGGACATTTTGTAGAAAGACTGTTGAAAGAGAGAGAGCGGAGATATTGCCAAAGAGGAAAAGGTCAGAGGAATATAATTGGAAAAAGAATGGTTACGATCAGGCAAGAATTATGACCCAAGTTAATGTTAGCTTTCTGGAGCTGGAGCGCTAGCTGTTATTCAATGGCTGTGTGTTGCATAGTGTGTTTGTTATTTTAGGGGTGGAGTAATGAAGGGAGGGTGTGTTTGTTTGGGTGTCAATTTCAAATAGTGTTTCCCAGAAGTCGCTTGCTGCACCTTTTTTAATTAACTTTTTTTTTTTTTATCAATACAGCCCATAAAATTATTATAATAACAAAAATACAATGGTAAATCTACTGAGTTATAGTGTAGATTTTTGTGTAGTTATTTTATATGACTCTCAAATCATAAGTTCTCATCGCATTGAGTTTCATTTCATGATCAGGAATGCTAACAGTGTGGATGTGACTGATTTGACAGCAGGGCTCATTAATTTAACCTGTTCCTGCACACGCATGTGTAGGCGGACTGTCACACTGTCAAGGAAGCTACGTTTGGCTCGCTGGCATGTCGTGAGGTACAGGCGTTGTATGTAGAGCTGTGAATTACTGCCGTGGGTGTGTGGGTTTAAGGTACATCATTGAGAGCTGACGGCGTGTCATGAAAGCTTCTGCGCTGAGCTCCAAGAATCACATGCTAAACATGTTCGTGAAAAAACAAGCATTTTGTGAGGTTGTTTTCAATTGTACTTGAATTTAGTTTCAGCAGCAGTTATGATCTTAGTTAGCTTTTTATGGATGTATTTATTCCGTTTGGTTTACATATCAGTTGAAGAACTAAGAAGACATTGCCATATTTCAGATTTACATCTGAAGTAAACAAGTTATTTTAGGAAAGAAGCTACATCTGTATCTTTGTGTTCAGTGTCTGTAATCTGTAATCTTGCCATCTGCAGATGGGATGTTTTCTCCCACAAGTGCACAGGTGAGATTCTATAATGTAATGAATACATTAATTGAAAATGAATACATTTTTTTCTATGTCAGATGGGGGGGAGGAGCGTGATTGTCACAAATATCTATGTCGATCTTGCTTCAGTATCAATTCATATGTATATAGCCTTCTGTACATATAAGGGAACAATAAGATTGCCTTTTGAACACAGTATTTTATTTACATTTCTTGGGTTAAATTATATTTGCTCGCATTCATTAATATTCACTTGTTTGTGCTTATATAAGTATCATTGACAATATTAGGATGTAAAAATTTCACATTTAAAAAAATCTAGTGTTTGGTCATGTCTAAATATGTATTCAAATGCAAAACCTAAAAATAAGTAAGCAGATATGATCTGCAAAACTTTGAGCAACTTACGTGTAACGAGCCATACAGGCACCTAGTGGGTAATGGCACTACAAATGAAAATTATTTTTCCAGCCATGAAATGACCATAATTTCTCCTCTTTGCGTTGGAATTCTCTATTTTAACCTTCATTACTACACTAATTGTAACATAAACTATTAGAAAAAAATATAAGTGGTCACTAATGGACCATAATTATTGCATAATTAGTATGTAGTACCAAAAGATCTCCTCAAAAATTATCAATAAATATTGTTAAACTAAAATATAGAACATTTATTTCATTGAAAAATAGTTTCATTGGTCACCTATGAGTGTGACCAGTTAGTAAGGAATACCTGAGGGCATAATACAAGAAAAACATTAACATTAATGTTAACAATGTTGCATCTCCATCACTCCATAATAAAATGATACTGTAAATATGGTTGACGTATTAATCAATGCACTCTATGCTGTACTGTTTACCAAAAATTACTGCAAATACCTGTCTAGTGAAGCTGTTGTCTATCCGCTTAAGCCATTCAAATGTATTGACAGCGCTGGTTTGTTTAGAACTATTGAGTTTCATGAACCATGTGACCGTGTGGGCTGCCGAGAGTTGAAAGCATGTTGCAACTGTTTTTCAACGGCTTTTCTGGCTTTAACTGTTATGCCATATTAAAGCTGCATTCACACGGGGCTTCGGCGTTCAAGCTTGATGGAGTGCGTGGCTGAAGCTTGACGCTGATGCAGCCGTCATGGTGACAACAGCCAATCACACGTCTGCTCTAGGGTTGCATGAATGCAATTGGCTAGCATCTGCTCTAGGGTATTTGCATAGGGCGATCTGATTGGATGACGCCTGCGTTGGCGCTTGAAAAGTTGAGAAATCTTCAACTTCTGCCGCTTGCAACGCTTGTGAAGTGATGCAACGGAACCCACTAGGGATGCACCGAAAATCCGAAACCGAAAACCGAAAAAGAGGAAACCAAGGCAGAAAGACGAAAACCGAAACACCGAAAGAAATTATGCCAATTATTAGTACCATTTGCATTTATGGCTATGACTGTAACTTTACTAAAAATCAAGGCATTGCAAGTGCATAAATTTAATATTAAAATTTTCAAAGAATAAATCAATTACAAATTATGCTAATATTGATTTAGCACATTGCAACAAAGCACAGTATAAAATAAAATTCCAATTAATTTTTTTTAACTTGACCTCACTCATGTGTACATTAAATAATAATGTACAGCCTACTGGCCTGCAGAAAGGTACAGCAATTTAATAAAACAATCAAACATAAAATAACTGCATATTTAACTGTTTAAATTAAAGATGAATCCTTATTAAACTTACAAAAGCTATTCAATCAAGGGCAGTTAGTGATGTCCTTGTCTTTTGTTGACATTAAACAGACCGCAGTAAAGGCTACTGCCCCTTTAAGACCTAATGCTCCGATATGCGTCGACTTTCTCACTGTATAAAGTTCACTTAAGGCATATACAGAATGTGAATGCCCTTTTGGGCCATTTTCGGCCGAAAATTTTCGGTGCATCCCTAGAACCCACAATTCGGTTCGGCAACGCATTGAAAGTAATATGTGGCAGCCGGTGTTGATTCTGTGGTGCACCGCCATGAATTAGTCTATGTGTGGGAAACACTGTGCTGTGTGCAACAAGTGTCTCACAGTAGCTGCCGAGCGAATGCACAGAGTAACGTTAGTACATCATTTTCAACACGCTCAAAGCGCTGCGTTACCCCACATACGTTTGACCGGAAGAAGCGGAAGGCAACTGTGGCTTAAAAGTTCTGTTGCTTTCCAGCTGTGTTGCTCTCGTCTCTCATTAGCAATCACTCCAGCGGCCATGTTGTGCTCCCACAACACTCATCCCTGCTCTGCTTCACACTACAGTAACATTAATAATCTCATCCACGTACATGATTTCTGCCCAAGTCCCGTCCCAATACTTTTCCACCGGCTGTGAGGTGAAGATGACAATCTCTGCATCATCAATGCCTTTGTTTTGAATAGGCGAAAAACTTCATAATAAACCTTCGCAGCAAGTTTGATTGACAGGCAATCTGACCAATCAAATCGCCGAATTTGCCATTTTGTCCTACAAAGCAGTCAGGAGAGTTATTAGATGAACGTTGGTGGACTTGAACTTGAAAAACGGTATGGACTGACGTCTTTCCGCAGTTAAAAACAACATTTCTTTTAGTGTTCATTCATGTTTATTTGATGCATATCAATGAACTAGAAGGAAGAGATGATGAGTTCACGAGCAGCTTTAACTGAGGTGTTACAGCGATCACGACACATTAAAGAGCCACAAAACGGTATTTGTTTAAATTTCTTTAAAAAAGTATTATTTTTTTTAAGATGAGACTGTTTCATATCAAAAGTAACTTGCTCTGTCCTGTCTGTCGGCGTGTTGTCTGTGTCCTCTTTGCTCCACAATGTATTTTCTCTATGTGAGAACGTGTGTGTTGTGAGAGCGCCATGGCTTGTCGGACATAGCAACAGTAACTAAAGGGGGGGGGGTCTTTGCGAACGGTCAATTGTGTCTTTAACACCCGGATGGTTGCATGCCCAAAGTGAAGCAGGGGGTGGATTCTGGAAGACCCATGCTCGCCTCAAATTGTACCAGAAATGTATGTATTTATTGAAAAATAAATTTAAGTAAATTAAAAAGTAAATTAATTAGGTCTAATACACACAATGACATGTGACAGGAACTTCCATTTCACTTACCTGACTAATTATGGCTAGTGTTGGTGTACGAGAGAGAACTAGCACACAGGCAATGGTAGACACCTGTCCTCTGGGAAACTGTTGGGTGTCAAAGGTCATGTGAAGCCTCTTCACAGTTGTCTCTCTTGTGCACTAATGAGATAGAAAGAATGTCACCTGCTTACTGAGCAGGGTTTTTTTTTTTTTTTTGAGGCAGGTTTTCACTGAGGATGCTCACAAAGTTAGTAAAGATTTAAAGTGTCCAGAGTGTTGTTCTCTTGTTGTGTTCAAACCGCATTGAGTGAAGTGTTCAGTGTTGAAAGTCTGTGTGGGTCTGTCATTATGTACTCAATAGGGTTGTTTTATTCTTCTGGTTGAAGGTTGGTAGCACCATTGATATTTATGGTTTTGATCGTTTGACTTCTGTAGAGCAGTTTTCAGGCTGGCGCACTTATTCTCTAAACTCTTCTTCAAGGATTTGAGTGTCATTCACCAGACAGAACTGAAGGGAACTAACACAAGGTTTACACACCCACAGCCTCATGCATCTATAATCTACAGCACTCTGCTGTCTTGTTTGAGTATTTCTTTTATTCAGTGTCAGGGTTGTTTATAGAGGATCTTATCTTCTACCAAAAGATTGTGAGTTCCAACCCCATTCCAACAATTAGACAAAAGCCCAAATGGTTAATCTTGTGTAAGAAATGAAAATGTCATGTTTCACTCCAAAATGGAAAAATACTACTAAAAATTAAGCCAAATTCTCAATTCCAATTTTTCAATTGGACTTGAACATCATCTTAGGGCTGTTTAATTCCATTTACAGATTATGAATGGTGTATTTTGATTCCCAATGCCGCGCACTTATCAGTTACTTGTGGAATTGACTCAGTCCCTTTAATAGTCATTGTACTGCTGTGGTCTCTTGCATAAATTTAGCATATGGAGTACATTTATATGCCAGTGTTTAACTCAAGACTGAAATGAGGACATCAGGAGTGCTCTGACATTGTCTGGATGGGCAGATGACTCCTTCCCCATACCTTACCTCTGTTTCCTGTGAGGTGGAACTTTCTTGTGAGAGCCCTTCAAAATGTTGCCTGGCAACCCCCATTATCAGCCCACCCATCTGCTCAGAGAGTCACTGGAGTGTAAAAGTTAGATGATGAACAGGTGAAGAGTGACTGGACGCTGTTGCAATGAGGAAAGTCGTGCTTTATATTTTGGATAATGAATTGCGGAAGGCTTACCTTTTACTAAGTATTTTACATTTTGTGTCACCAAACTAAGAGAATTCGATGCCTGACATGCTACTGCATTTTCAAATCTAGGTCTTTTATTTGGAATTATTTTCTGTTAAAATGTTCTTGTTTTGCATTTTCATGCAGTTCCACTCTTAATCACACGAGGCCGCCAAAGACGGTTTCAATTTGAGTTTTGTTTTGATTATCTGAATCTACATCAGGTATTTCAAGTGAAGATACAGTATATTGAGATGCATGAAACTGTGAAAAGCCGCAATAGCAGCTATGCAGCAACAATCCTAGGCCTCTTGGTTAATTTGCTGTTTCAAGGTTTGAACCAGCTGTGGCAACATCCTCAGATATCAGGGCTCCTTTCACACCACATTCACACCGCAGCTGAATGTGGACCAGATTTAGATTTTTCTCATCGTGTGATGCGCTTTTTTTCATCTGCAGGAATCACAATCTAAATCTGACGCTTTCAGTTTCACGTGGATCACTTTTAAATATAGAAATATTTTTTCAACATGACAAATTTTGTCACTTGATCGGCACTACACAACATTATGGCATTAATGCTTGCTCATCCCACAAAAGTAAATGGCAAAGATGCATTAAATTGATCAAAAGTTGTTTTTTTTCAAACTTTCTATTTAAAGAATGTGATCATGTGACACTGAAGATTGAAGATGACGTTTGCAATCACATTTTACATTAATATTTCAATACACTGTAAAATGTTATATGAAAAAATGTATCTTAATGGTAACATTAATCTAAATTATACTATTTCACAATGTTACTTATTTTTTACTGTATCTTTAAGTTGCTTCTCATCTGTCTCAGTCTTCCAGTGCAGCGCTTCCGGGTTCTACGTCAGAACGCTGGCTCACTATTGGCTGACGCTGTTCACGTGAGCACCCGCAACAATAATGAGCTGGCCAATAATGAACCCAGAAGCAGGTTCTACAGCTTCTCTAGGGTTATTTTTTTCTAGCTAACTGAGCTTATGGATTTTGAAAAGCTTTCTTGAGGTAAATGTAACATTAAGTGACTAGTCTACAAACTGTTTTATTGACGTCTCTCCCCTGTTGAAACACTGAGACACAGGACAGGATTCCTTCCGATAAAGTATAATGTATCTTTCAACTTACCTTCTGATGTTCACCCATGTTTATTTCATGCTATAACTAGTAGTAAATAGGAGATGAGATTCTGTTCATGCATGCTTTATCCGTGTTGACGCTTTAAACTGAGGTGGCTACAGTGGTCTGTCACGCCGTATTTAAGTGCGGCTGAACGACATTTGTTGTTTGAATTTCTTAAAACCGACAGAATTTTGAAGTTGAGACCTTGCTTCATATTAAAAGCACAAAGCTACAACAATACAACAGAGCACTAAGCTTTTTGTGATTAATTGGATGGCAGCCGCACTACAAATGTTTAGTGAGGTATTGTTCACAAATCAACGTGAACGAAAGATTTTAGATTTACGAAATCATTATCGAGCTAGTCTCCACACAGTTTATCTTATCCACATTATAAAATATAATAATAATATAAATATAATATTTAAAGCACAAAATAGACACTGAACAATTAAATCCTTGGTTCGATCATTGATTTCTGCCCTCCAAAACCATTTTGGCCAAAAACTGAAAATAGCGATTTTGGCAGAACATTTTTGGTGGTTGATATTTTGTTGCATCCCTAATTTGAATATATACAAGTAAATGCAGGCTGGGTTGACCATAAGGAACTTATTTCAAAAACATTAAACTCTTACTAGCTGTTCTTACTTGAAAATGCAATTTTAACGCAAACTTTGCCTTTTTTCTAATGAACATGCCAACACAAAAATTTACTCATGGTACGTTTAGGAGAATCGCCAGTTCAGATCGGTATCTAATGATTTAAAAAAAAAAAAAAAAACTTTTAGATGTGAACTTTTAGATGTGAACATTCACTGAGACCAGAGACAACCTAAAAGTGGTTCAGTAGAAAGGTTCTCAAAAAGGTTCAACAGTCATATCTAGATGCAAACCTTAAACTTTCCAATAATAAAGCAGAACGTGCTTATTGATTTTTGCTGAGCAACATTTTGTGCGCTTAATAAAAAAATGTAGAAAGATGATGTGATCCAAATCCTGCTCAAACTATTATGAGGTCTTTGAAGAAGAAAAAAAGTGACGGTTTTATGAACAACCAAGTGTTCAAATGCCCTTGCAAACTGTCCATGTGGAAAACTCTTGTGTTAGCTTCACCGGAGGATTTCCTTTTGTTCAAAAATGTGCTAGTGTCATAACTTTGTCCCTAAAGAACCTTTTGAATAACTTTTTCCCTCAAGCAGCTTAAGCATAAATGATTCATGAGCATTTGAAATTTTAATCGCTCATTCGGTTGTTTTACTCTCAAATGAGTCGACTGCCGTTTTTGGCATGGTCTGGGTGTGAGCGCTACTTACTGTAGCTACCGTATGTAGTGTCATGGTCTCACACACAATAGTCTCTGATATTGAATTATTCTGTTTTAGTGCTGTAGATGAAGAAGAACGTGTGCTGTATTTCTTTCGTCTCTGTAAGAGCAATTTTGTATTTATATATTTTTTTTATATTTATTAGCTGGACTTTAGAATGCAAGTGGATGCCTTACTGCAAAATTAGATCTAAAAATTACTCTAAAATAGTTATATATTTTCAAGATGTCCCCCAAATCTTCCTCAACACAGCATGCATATCCTGACTTGATTTCATCATCAGTGTTTTTTATTTTTAGTCTGTGAGTGTATCGTGGTGAAGTTTGAGAGTAGATCTTGTTAATTTAACCCATATGTTGGGCTGTCACACTGTCAGGGTAGCGACGTTTACGTCTGTCATGAGTCTGGTGCTGTATAGGTGTCATGTGAAGTGCTGTGAATTACTGCCTGCCGGAGTGTCGGTTCATCAGGGCAGCGAAGGGAAACCGGTTACACTTTATTTTGGGGACCAATTCTCATGAACTAGTTGACCTATTAGCTTACATATTATTAGCATATTGGCTGTTTATTAGTACTTATGCATGTACTTTATGACCATTCTACATCCCTTTATCCTACCCCATACCTATACTTAACCATGACGACGGGAACTACCTTACTAACTATTAATAATATGCAACAAATTATGAGTGTGAGACAAAAGTCGTAGTTAATAGTGAATGTGGTCCAAAACTAAAGTGTAACTAGGAAACTTCTATGTGGATGTGTGTTAGTGTACTTTTTGCAAGTGTATAGAGAATTGGGTCTTTTCACGTGGTCTGCTTTTCAAGACCCCTGTGACCTTAAGAAATGCCTCATGTCCTCGCTCAGGGGACTGAAGTGAAAGTGTGTCAGAACGGGTGTGTGTCTCCTTGACTTTAGGTCTAATAGAAAGTGAATAAGGCTAAGAATTTTCTATCTTTTGGAATGCTAAATATTTTAATATTTATTTAAAAATATTTTAATAATTATAATTAATTTAATTAGTTTGTTTTTGTCCATACAATGAGCGTTTTCAACAATGTCATGAAGGTAAGCATTAAAGTAATACATACAGCACCATGGATTTGATCTCTTTTTTTTCAGAAGTGATGGTCACTTTGTTTGATGAAGAGGGAACCAATTATGTAATTGGTAATTGGTCAATGAATAAATCAAATATGGTGACATCATGTCAGTAGCGTCAAACCATGTAATTCACTTTGTTACATGACATTCAAGAGCTAGTTAGAATTTCAGTTGTTGATCTTACTCTATTGGGTTTTGTATACAAAGTTGATCTGTGAAATTTCAGTTCATCAAAAGTGTGTAAATCACTTAAGAAGACTTCCAAAGTCTCCCACCAGTGTTATTTTAGTATTATTTATATAATGTATAGTATTTATCAATATTTTAAATTAGCTTGTTTTTATATTTTTATATCTTTATATCTTTTATATACATTTTGCACACAACGTGGCTCTTTTTGATCTCCTTAGTGCTTTTATAGTGGAAGCCAAAATGGGTCCACACTTCAGCTCCAGCAGGAGCCGGAGTAATTATACCGCTTGTGAACTGGGTTTGCTAATGCTATACGGCGATGCACCCTTGCGCTTCCCCGCATCACATCTAGTTTACGTGCTGAGATAACACTGTCATCTTGCGTTCAGGTTTAAATCGAGTTCAAATCCACTGACCCAAGTCATGGATGTAAACAAATAAATAAATATCAAGTGTTTTTGAGAATCGATACCGAGAATCGATACCATATCGCCAAACATATCACAATGTTCATGCGTATTGTAATTTTTAGGTAAAATATTATGGTGATATTATTGTGTTTTTTTGTCTTAGATTTGGGTTTTATTTTCACAAAAGTAGCCTGTGTTTTTCTTTGTAGGGAGTTTGAAAAATAGTTTGATCTGTGTTGATCTCCTAAATGAAAATTCTGATTTCTTCCTTTCCAGACCCTAGTTTCTTCCCCCAACAGCCCTAGAGAGACTATATTTAAAAAGTGACGGGCATGCAGAATAAAAGGAATTCTCCTAACAGAAGGCTGTGCCTGACATTCTGCAGGAGACAGGGTTAAATCCCTTGCATTTCTGGCATTCCCAGCAATTACCTTGTGCCAATCATGCTAACGGGCCGAGGCTCAGCAGTGCACATACGGCACATAGTTGTGCGCCATGAGATTAGGAGAAGGCTTATGTGCGTCTGTATGAAGTGAGAGGACAAAAGCTTTTGGGTTTCCAGGGCAGGGCTAAAAATGAGATCTGTCCTCTCGGGTCAGTTTGACTCGAGTAAACCCTGTGTCTTTGCATCATAGGACCGCTTTATATTCCACAAATGTACATTGTACTAGAGAAATTGAGGCCCTAGAACAAATGCTCAAGGGCTCCTAAAATTCAGGTACTGATGTGTATCTATCTAGTTTTACACAGACCCTACTTTATGATCTCAAACTCTAAATTTACTTTTCTCCAATCAACACTTGACGTGGTCTTGGATACGTGGACACTCTACAAAATACTAGGTTGTTTCAACCGATGTTTGGGTCAACTTTACAAACCTAACAGTTGGTTTAAACTTGAAATACATGAGGGTTTCATGAGTGTTTTATGAGTGTTTCATGGTTGAAACAACCCAGCATTTTTTTTTATTTATTTATTTTTTCGTGTAGAAAAAAAGTAAAGTACTTTTCTTGGTCTGATTGAATGTACAGCAATATTTCCAGTTTGCTTTTGGTGGTAAATGTGGTGTGATCTTCAGCATAGACAAATCTGACAGACTCCAAGGGTTGCATCTAAACATTGCCTTCTCTTTTATCGATACTGCGAATATACTACGCTTTTCTTAGTCTACTATATGGTAGAGAAGTAAAAGTGTGTCTGCATAATCTACTACTTCTGGAGAATTCAAATTACAGCATATCACAAAATAATTCCAATATTCCAATTCCAATCCATTGTTGTCATTTATGGGTTGCTTGCATGATGTAACAAACAAACTAATGACTGTTATGATTGGTTCTGTTAATGAATAATTCAAAAAGTCAAACTCTAAAGTTATTAATTCATAGCAGTCAGATGACTTTTTCACTGAATGAACTCACTGAATCAGTACGAGCAGTTACTGAATCAACATCTGACTTACTCACTGAACTGTAAGTTATGGCTTTCCACAAAGTTTTGTGTAGGTAAGGATTGTGAAACTTAAATCATGTTGTTACTGACTGCTAATGTGACTATATATTATGAAGGATGGATTTAAGCACCCCAGCTGCTTTACAGAATTCTGTAGGAAACACTGATTTACAAGCCTTTAAAATTGTCATAGTTGTCAGATACCATATGGAGCATGACTGCTGTCAGTCTACTGATGGCCATTATAAAACAGTGACTCTTAGACAGTTAAAAAGGCAGTTTAAAAGTGTGCTTTGCTGTATGCTCATCCGTCTTTTATTAGACATGCTGATTTTAACTTTGTTAGTAATTCTGTCTGTCTGTTCATAATGTATAATATTTCACAATGTTGGTAGTCAGTTAGCCCATAATGTTTTCTGTCCGTGCTCAAGTGGAAGTTATCATCTAATCAAAGCGTTTTACTGTAAAGGTTGAGATGTAAAGTAATATATGTCTATCTCTGAGGGTACATTGCTCCATGCTGGGCTAGGGGAGTAGATTCCTATGCTTGTCTGCTTGTGTGTGTGTGGGGGGGGGGGCAGTCCAGTACAGGCCCCTCATGACATCAGACCCTCGGATATTTTAAAAGGGGGTACGGTCCAGGGCAGCGGCATTGCTGTGGACACTTAGAGCTGTTGTCTCTTAACTCAAAAACATTCTAGTGAGTTGGCTTCTAGGAAAATTCAGTGATTGTGCCACTGACGAGAGTCCCACAAATTTGCCTTTTCTGGGATATGACCTACTAGCCCTGGGTTGGCAATGCTGCGGCATTGCCCCATTCCACGTTTCTCTTCATCCAGCCCGAGGAAAAAGATGACCAAGTCCTCGGAGAAGGCTCCCCAGGCTCTCCCGGAGAGCCAGGCCCTGGATCTGGCTGACCCCAAGGAGGTCACCAAGGAGCCTTTACCCCCACAGAAAGTCCTCAGGATCTTCAGCATCAACATCATAGCTCAAAGTCTGCCCTTCTGTCGCAGACGGGTGAGTCCCAGGAGTCTACACACGGCTATGCCCTAAAGCATGCCTATGTTAATGCCATTTGCTTTGGTCAGATTATTTGCTTTACTACATGGTTGAATATTTATTGTCTTGTCGGGATGTTTACTTGCATGTGTTAATGATTAGATGTTTTTTTGGTCAGAAATGTCAGAAATTAATTTCTTATCACACTTGCGGTGACACAAGTCTGTATCTGCCATTTTAATTATGATTTTAAAGCCATACTATTTAGCTTGAAGCATTTATATCTTGAAAAATACCAGTCTATGACCATTTTTTACTTGAAAAAATATATTTACATGACACCTTAATTTTATGTATGCAAGATTTTGTAACTGTTCCCCAGGAAATTTCAGTCATAGTGTTGTGCTCCCTGGTGCTGTTTAAATTGCATTGGCAACTGCTGGGATTGTGAGTCATCATTCAACCTTCAGCCTCCCTGTCGTTCTTAAACCAACAATAGCAGTAATTGCTTGGGCACAGTCAGGAGACTTAATATAGCAGCGCTGGTTTGAGCATGCCATACTGCTACATTGATGTCATTTTAGTGCTGCTTTTTTAGAAGTTACATGTATTATTCAGCGAAGTTGCTCAGGGACATTAACAAAAGGGTGTGCTTTAGTAAAATAAAAAAACATTTGGGTGATCATATTGACCAAGACAGATACATGAGTATAAAAATAAATAACTTTATACTCGTTTATCTGAAACATGTTCAAAAGAAAAATGGTGTCCATTTATGTTTGCATAGCTTATTTCTCATGATTTCTTTAGTCACCACTAAGATCTCATCCAGTGACCTTAAAAAGACTTGCCTGGGACTTCCTATTTTTAACCCTGCCCAGATCCAGAGAAAATGTATTGATTGGGTAGGAAAGCAGCTGCTCACTGATCTATGGAACGTCCCACCAATCCCATAATACAGCGACAAGTGTGCTGCATAGTCAAAGCGGGAGCGGCCGGAAAGACACTATACATGACAACTCTTTTCATGGAGAACTCATTGCAATGTAACACCTCGCCAACTGGCTAAAAGTTTGACTCATGACCTTCCGGTATCAGCCATTTCATTGAAAAATAAGGTCATTAGGGTAGAGCAAACAAACATTGTTGGGTCTACAAGTGGGTTGGCTGAAGATAACGAGGAAATTCATCTTCCTCATCACTAAATCATAATTTTGAGAAATTTCTTTTTATAGACATTTCCATATATGGCAGCCTCTATTGTAGTCTTAGGTGTCTAATGTCAGTGACTTTTGCATTTAGCTTCAAGTTATTGCTGTTATTAAAGATGCTCTCAATCTAAAGCATCCCTTATGTGGAATTTGTCTGAGTAATGAAGAGTTATATGAAGGCCATTGGAGTGATGGGTATGTGGAGAAACCTTTCAAAGGTTTAAGGGTCAGTAAGTTCTTTATTTTTTATTTTATTCAGTAAGGATGTATTAAATTGATCAAACGTAACAGTATAGACATTTAATGATTAATTGTTGTTTTTCTGAACTTTCTAGTCATATTAATTTCCATATAAATATGAAGCAGAGAAATCTTTTTCATCATGGATTATAAGAAAAAATGTTTCTGGATGACCAAATCATCATATTAGAATAATTTCTGAAAGATCATGTGATACTGAAGACTGGAGCAATGATGCTGAAAACTCAGTTTTGCCATCACAATAATAAATTACATTTCAAAATAAATATTAAAATATAAAAAAATTACTGTATTTTAAAATGTAATAATTCATCATTTTGGATGAAAGAAATGCAGCCTTGGTGAGCATAAGTGAGAGGGTCCCTCAGAAGGGATTCATTATATTTGGAGGTCTCTGACAAACATTTTGAAAACCCTTGGAATAGAGAACACTGAATCAAATTGTGTATCAATTAAGTGAGCGAAAACACTATCTCTTACCCAAGTCATTTATAACGAAACCTTGCCTTGTTTGCCATCACATTGTTCAGTGCTTAATTTTTCACCCACCACCTATGTCCTCAAGCGATTGAGGATGTGGTGGGACCCAACCAAATGATAGCACAGGGAGAAAGTCAAATAAAATGGTCTATATCACTAATGTGCACATGTTCCTTCCAGAAGATTAACTTCCACAAACATTCCTCTTGAGACTTCCTCTTTTTTTTCTTGAGGAGCGGCGTTCAGAATTAATGCAGTCCCTTCACTTTCTTCTTTCCTTGTAAAATCAGGCCTCCACTGAGACTGCGAAGTCTCTTAAATCGAAAGGAGGAAGAGAACAAAGCAAAAATAGATCTATAAACCTCAACAACACAAAACAGGCATCCCCATGCCTAACCAAGTGAGCAGCTGGTTCAGACACCACCTTGCAGAAGTGACTTGAGATCCACCAGCTGGCCCCAGTGAATAAAATTGCTTGAATTTCTCATGGTCTCCATAGGCCAATATAAGATCCCTGAAACTCCGTTCAGCAGGTTCAGCTGGTCCACTGAGCATAAAGAAACTTCTTTTATCATTGCAGAAAGGAAATAGCAAAAATGTCCTACAGGGATGAAACTTGAGTTGAAAATTGTTTTTGTTCATATCCAAATATTCTGTAAGTCCTTGTATGGACTTTGTTTTTTTGTCTTTTGCCATGAAACTAAGTTCTCTCCAGTTTAACTTTATCCCTTACTCTTATGTCATCTCAGAGAGCTCTTATAAATAGATGGCAATCGAGTTTCCAATGAAGACATGCTGAGGAGACAAAACCATCTATTTTCCCAGGCCTGGTATAGAAGACAGCTGTTTCCGAAAGACCCCCAGGAAATGAACTTGTTTTCACGCGAGAGCACTTGGGTGCGTATTGCTTTTCTGTTCCGGATCTGCTTTGCTATTTGGGTAAAGTGATCCGGTCCTGCCCATCGATGCTATGCCACTGCCATGGTCACCATCAAGAGCCATTTGCTACTTGAGCTCTTACCTTTGGCCTGTAAGTCTCACTATGCCAGTTTCCTTAAAGAGATTTTAATTATAATTTATTGTCCCTCATGTCATTCCAAACCCATTTTTTAAAGAGGAATACAAAAGGAGAATTGAACCATCTTTATGCAGTTTTTTTCCTTATTTACATGTCTCTCAAGCTCCATATGAGTCCCAAGATTTCCAGAGTTTTCTGAAGCCATATGATGTGTGAAAAACAGACCAAAATGTACAGTTTGCTCTCAGATCAAATATTGCATCAAATTCGACAACATTTTTTTCATGAAACACATGAAACAGTGATCATTTGATGTTTCAGTTTCAGCAAACCAGTGAGAATTAATCAGCATTCCACTGAAAATTTAACCACATACAGGTTTGAAATGACACGGGTGCGAGTAAGTAATGACTTAAATTTTTTGGGTCAGCTGTCCCTTTAACTTCCCTAATCCATTCAAGCACTGGGGTTGGAAAAATAGTGGATAAAAGTTTTCTTACAATGGAGTGCTCTGAATTTTTTTCTCCTTTTTTTCAGTGACAACATGAAATGGTTGTTTTAATTAGCAACTCTTTTTTTTTTTTTTTTTATTCGTACACTTTCAAAAAAGGGATCTTGTCTACAGTTGATTGCCAGAGCTCTGTACTTTAAAGTACTTTGTTCTGATTGTGCAAGAATTTCTGTGTTTTTAAAGTGAGGTCTCACACACAAGAGCCCGGCAGCTCATACAAACACATTTATGTGTGGTAAATGCTACATGCTGCACACTTCAGGCTTTTTTTTTAAAGGGCTTTGAGGGTTGTCAGTGTACTTAGATTTGTTTTGAAGTGTTTGTTTCTATGCACTGTGGTTAGTTCGTGGGCTTTATTTTAGATGCTTGTCTTCATGTATGTGTTAGCTGAGGGGCAATGTGATATTCACACAGGTCTCATGAATCATGTTGGGTCAAGATGCAGATGTCTCATTTGGAAAACCCACATCCTTCCTTTTTTTCAAGATGTATCAATAAAATGGATCACAACATTTTGATGCTCCTATTTGCTCACCAGGTTACTTGCCAAGTTGTGCACAGACATCTTCAGAGTCGCCTTAGCTTGCATTCTGTAGTAGTGTATATCTGTAGTGCTGCCTTTACAGGAGATTATTTCCTATACCTGTAAAGTGTTTTGTGTTGTCAGTCTTTTCCAAGCAGTTAAGCAAACTAAATAGTTGACTATGATACTACAAGCTATTAGCAAAGTACTAGTAAGTTATTTGAAGGGGCAGTGTCTTATTTTAATATATCTCATTTATTCCACTTTATATTCTTCTGCAGAACAAGAGGACACTAAAAATAAAATCAAAGTGCAAAGTGATTCAAGTGAATAAATCAATCCTTTTTTGAATGGTTCATTGAAATTTCTTGCCTGATTTTCTAAAAGGAATCCGATTCTACAACTCTATTTTAGAACAGAGAAAGAATTTAGGGGCACAGTCTCTCTTTAAGAAAACAGTCTGCCATTGTGCTGTGGGCATAGACAATCAACCCGAGGCTAATTCCCACTTCATGCCGGTCTGAAAAGGGCAAAAGAAGTTTTCATATTTATTGAAACTCTTGCCATTCTATCTTGGCATGATATCAAGTGAAGATGGTTTTACCTAGATGACTTTTCTTCACCCTGTTGTGCATGGGCACTGTTTGAGTATTCAGTCAGCTGATGTGTCCTCCCGCTCTTCCGCGCCAGCTCGTATGGGATGAAGATGATGGGATTGTATTGCCCTTGAGCCCCAAATAACGCTGGCTGAAGGCATCTGCCCAAAGCTATTCTGAGCAGGCCCGTTCCAGCACTGGACAGACAAACATAAAGTGTTAGGCAAACAGTATTGCGGCATTCTCCATATGGGAAGGCTGGACTCCCACCAACAAACATTAAGGGATGTCAGCTAATCTGTACCATGTCGTCAATATTATTTTGTTTGTGTAAAAACAAAAAATGTAGATGTCCACCACACATTTGTCAAGTCATGACAGCACACAGAAGCTAAATTACTACTGAAGGCAGCTGAAGGTAAGTGACACGCGTACACAGTGTCATCGGTGCAAACTCAGCTGGCGCATGATAGCAGCAAAGCCACAAAGAACTGCTGACGTTGTTTTAAAAGTTGCCCTTTGACGATTTCGGGCCACCCTCAGTACCAAAAGCTCCTTTAAAACTGCTGCTGAACTCCGACAGCAACTTTTACCATGTGTTTGAAGACCTCCCACCTGCTTCAAGGCTGCCAAGAGGTGATGACATTTCTTGCAGAGCTGGCTGTGTGGGTGAAAGGCTTTCTCCTAGCCCTGGAATGTGTCACAAGCTCCCAGCATGTGCCGAGAGCCAGGGGCCGTAACTGAAGATGGGGCTGCTCCGTTTAAAACATTTGTGCGTTTTAATATCCGGGACCATTGCAATAATGAATGTTTGTGCTAAACATGCTTTGTCAGCACATTGTTGCTGTTAACATCTTGTAATCTGAGTCTGGTTATCAGGATATCTTGAGAGGTGGTAGTTGATTACTTAAGAATGGCAGGTCAAGCAACCGTTACCCTGGAACAACCTGACCTGACCTGACCTGATCAAACCTCAACTAAACTTTTTGTTTTGGTTTAGCTTATTGTTGTGATGTTCTCCATCCCTGTTAAACTATCACTGACACACACTTTTTTTACCTTTTTTTTTAAAGTAATAATTTACCCAAAAATTCAATTTGTCAACATTTGCTCACGCTCACGTTGTTCCAACCTTTTCTGACTGACTTTCTTCTATAGAAGATATTTTGAAAAAGGTGGTTAACCAAACAGTTTTGGTTACCATTGGCTTCCATTTGTATTGGGGGAAAAAGGCAGCATTTCTCAAAATATCTTATGTTCCACAGAAAACAGTCATACAGATTTGGAGCGATATGAGGGTAAGTAAATTATTTCAGTTTCTTTTTTTTGGGTGAAAAAAAAGCGCTATTAAGTCCATGCTGACTCTGTGACCTCATGAATAACTGGTCTTATTCCTGTAGACCGTCAATTCTCCTAAAGAATGCAGTCTTTTTCTGTTGATATTTCTTTTGACGTGACATGTCCAAAATATCATAGTCAGCGTCTCGTCTGTGCGTTTGTATTGGTTGATTCTTGTCTAAATCTGCTTGATTTGTTCTTCATTCAGTCCTGGGTATGACAAGCTTTCCATTTCCCCAAAAGTTACTGATTTCCAAAAGACATATACTATAATAACCTCTGGAGGGTCACTGCTCTACAAAAAGATGAGCTCAAACCCTGATCAAACTCACCTACCTGCAATTTTCTAGTAATTCTGAAGATCTTGATTAGCTTGCTCAGGTGTCTTTGATTAAAGTCTGCAGACCAGTGGCCCTCAACAGATGGATTTGAGGAGCCCTGGCATATAACCAAATAACAGCAACTTCATTAGGGCCACTTACATAATCCTAATCTTCATGACGTAGGATACATTTTGCCCATTTATCACTGCCAAATACAACTGTCTTGACATGTGCCTAAGTGAATAGGATGTGGGTTTTTTTAAGTGCAAATTAGAGCAGACTGGGAGTTGAGCCCAGAACCTAGCTAAACACTGTCTGTTCTTCATCGCTAGTTCTTTGGGAACATTTCTCACCTTTCACTCCCTCCACCCTTCTCCATCACCCTATCCTCCCTACCAGTGTTGGGTGTAACGCGTTACAAAGTAACGCGTTACTGTAATAATATTACTTTTTTCAGTAACTGGTAGTGTAAGGCATTACTAGTCTGAAAATGGTAATATTATTACAGTTTTCCCGAGCTAGTTACTTGCGTTACATTTGCCAGTAGCACCTTCATCGCACACAACACAGAGAACAGAAGGGAAGGGGAGGAGGGCGTGAATGGAACAGTGATTGGTCTGGGTTTGGCACGAGGTATCATTTACCATCACCGATTGGTCGACAACCGGCAGCCAGCAGCAGAGCGGCACCCCTCAAAGACAGATGGGGGGAAATGGAAGCGTAAACAACGGCAAGCTCTTTTTCAGATGAAGGTTCCCAGCAACAGAAAGCTAGTTTCGACGGGTGGAGATTCAGTAATTATTTTGAATATGTTCAACGGAAGGAAAATAACTTGACGGCAGGGACGTCGTTAGGCCTATTTTAGGGGGGCTGAAGCTACCCCAAAATGTTCCTAAGCCCCCCTAAATGATAATAAGAACAACATAATTCGATTTATCAATAACCGTATCCTCATTCATATTTAGACGCAACAATATCCAGGTACAAAAAATAGCCGAGAAGTAGGAAGTTTAAATGAAGATTAAATGTCCTTAGTTTTCGTCGTTGTCAATGTATTTCATAGAGCAAATAACGTTCAGCTGCATTTTCTTTCCCTGCGTCTCTCACTCACGAGTCTCTCACACACACACACACACACACACACACACACACACACACAGCCCCTCACCGCCCGCTGTCTCCATGAGAACGAGTGTTCGACGTAGAAAGCAAGTTCGCGAAAGGTTGGTATCTCGTGAACACCTTTACACAATCACACATTAAAAAGTGGTATAAAAATATTTTTAATTCTGAATATAGTTTTGTCAGTGTGTTAATGTCGACCCGAGAAGCGATGGCTACTTTAGAAAGTTAATTAGTCGCAAATTTGAGGTAAAATGCACTTGGGTTGTCGATGTCAAAACACGATATAAGCTGTGATTCAAATATTAAATAATGTAATGTCATTAGTTTACTCTTACACTGAATGTTTGCTACTTCAGTCTAGATGAGTGGGCTATTGTATAGGGTAAATTTAGTATAGGGTGTTAAAATTGTACAGCTGTGGTATTTGTATAGGTTTAGCTCAATTTAGGTTTAAGTTAAGCTATTTGTATTTTAGTGTAATTAAATAGCATTCTGTGGACAACTTATCTTATATAGAGAGGAATTAGATATTACTTTATCATACATTTACATGAGCACACAGATAGCATTTAAGTCATTGCTTATAGTAACTCATCAGGAGCAAAGTCTGGCCTCAGTAAATTCCCCCATGCAGCTTTGATGTGTCTAAAAGCTAACATTACTGTAACTTTTCTTTAACAGAGTAGAAATGGAAGGAGAGGATATGTCTGTCACGTTTTACTTGTTAACATCTTGGTTTCTTGACTGGTTGTTGACATAATTGTAGCTCTAGATGTGAGTGCAAAGATTTTGCAAACACAAGTTACAAATACCCTGGGGGCTAAGCCCCCCCTGTCTTCCAATCCTAGTGACGTCCCTGCTTGACGGTGAAGTGCACACTCTGCTTGGGGACATAGCTGCTCTCCACCGCTTGTAATCAAATGGATTTTTTGCACTAGATGGTTTTTGTTAAACATTGAGGAAGTTAATATATCTTTGGACTTGTTATAAATTGACAATCAAATATATTGATTGTTTGCACCAGAGGTGTTTGTTAAACATTGAGGAAGTTAATACTTGTTTGTTTTTGATTGCACAAGTACAGTTGTTTGTAGTTATGGTAACACTTTACAATAAGGTTGTATTAGTTAATATTAGTTAACGCATTAGTTAACATAAACTAACCATGAACAACACCTCTGTTCATCATTAGTTAATCTTTGTTAACACTAGTTAATAAAAATACAGCTGATCATGTTAGTTCACAGTGCATTAACTAATGTCAACAAGATTTTATTAATGCATTAGTAAATGTTGAAATTACAAAGATAAATAAATGCTTTATAAGTGTAGTTCATCATTAGTTAATGTTAACTAATGCATTAACTAATACAACCTTATTGTAAAGTGTTACCGTAGTTATTTGTGCTAGACAGTGCCAGTCTGTTGTTGGCGTAATAAAGACCCTAAAGAACACTCCTCCTTTGTATGTTCTCCCTCCATCTGATGCATCTCAGGCCATTATAGAGTAATTAAGAAAAAAAATGTAACTAGTAATATAACTTGTAATATAACTAGTTACTTTCTCCAGGGAGTAATAAAGTAAAGTAAGGCATTACTATTTTTGAGAGTAATATGTAATATGTAATATATTACTTTTTTGAGTAACTAGCCCCAACACTGCTCCCTACCCATGGCTACTTGGCTCATCTGCGGTCCAGCAGCAGTCAGTTGGCCATGGTGTAACTGACGCAGCTGTCTACATGGTTCATTTACTTTGGGCATAAAGCCGTATGCCACTGCTTGTGTGGTCCAGCCTAGATTGCCCTCGAGAGAGAGAGAGAGAGAGAGAGAGAGAGAGAGAGAGAGAGAGAGAGAGAGAGAGAGATAGAGAGATAGAGAGAGAGATAGAGAGATAGAGAGATAGAGAGATAGAGAGATAGAGAGATAGAGAGATAGAGATGGGCAAGCTCTCTGAATTTAGTGAAAAAGCAGAGACAGATTTATAGCAGACACTGGATCTGAGGTTCTGGGAGGCGTTGCATACCCACTACGTGCCCCACTGATGACTGAACACTTTCAAACTGACCTCTATTTCAGTCCCATGATTTTGTCTCCAAGCCTTGGTCAAAACAGTGTTGTCAGTGTGACATCACCACTGAGTTCATCCATTATCATATGACACTTGCTTTATGGCATCCTTGCTTTGTTTTAAATTCCTAAAGAAAGTTGTTGCAGTCATTGAAAAATGAATTGTTCAGTTGAAAAGTCAATTTGGACATGGTCTTGAACTGACAAACAGTACAATGTACATGCAACATCACACAATCCTCCATATGTAGAGACATTAAGAGAGCCTTCAGCATGCTCAGCCCTTGCTCAGTTTTTATGTAGCCCTTTTCTAGCCTTAGTTTGAGTTTGGAGAATGGATAATTAGCATTGACGATGTGAGTACCCTATTGGAATTGCTCTGTCGATTATTATTATTATTCTAAAATGTATGAGTTTTCGAGCATGTTTAGGCCCTTAAAAAGGCTCCATGGTGCCACCTACAAAACTTCAATTTAGTCCCATTCGCGCTACGTTTCACATACAAGTGTGAAATTCGGTAGACACATGTAACAGTCCAATAAAATCAGTGGGAGCAAATCCTTAAAACCCAATCGGAAGTGAGATATTTTGAATTTTCTCTGCAAATTTTGCCGTTTTTGCCATTTCCAGACGTTGTACTTTAACAAACACCTCCTAGAGATTTTATTTATTTACATTCATATTTTAGCTGTCAAATGTTCTACACAATATACAAACCTGCTCTTGCAGGTTGAGGTTAAAAAGATTGAGGCTCCTTATGTCCTCAATGACTCATGTCAGTGTTATTTTCTTTTTTATTATGATATTATGTCATGATAGTATTTTCTTGAATTTCATTGCTTTTATACAGGTCTGATGAACTTATCTATCATGACTGCATTCAGTAGAAGTGAAGTTGCTGTATTCATGTTGAGTTAGTTGCCCAGCTCAGGAAATTTGACTCGGATTCCCAGATTGATCAAGACTGTGTATCATGTGGGTGATGGAGCGCAGGCATTCTCTACGCCTATTTATAAAACCTGTATATTAGTCTGCACATCCAATAAAACATGCACCACCACCCCTACCTGATGGTTGAAGGTTTATATAGGTATAATAATTCAGTGTCCAAGAATGCTGTATGATAACGTATCATGATTCTTAAAGAACTAAAGTTGATTTTGGTCCAAATTAAAAATGTTTTTAGTCCTTTTCCTACTTGATTCTGATTCCATTAGTGGAATCTCACTGGCTGTTTACATACTCACCTTTTGTTTCAATCGGAATGAATTCATTCAGATTGATGAATCCGAACGTATTGTTTACATGAACGATAAATAGCGATTGTGTTAAATGTGCATGTTTATAAGTCACAAGCTTCTAATCCAAATTCATATTTTTGACGTGCACACTGCACGAATATATGGTTTCCCCAAGTATGAAGTGAGGACTGAGAGGTTGTGCTGCTCCACTTCACACACGATGAGTAGTAGGAGAATTTTAGAGTCATTAATTACATTTTATTTATTTTACAAAAACTGCAGCTTGTTTTGTAATTTCGTCATTACGTAATTTCTGCGTTATTGCACATGCGCAGTCCTTTCCAGTTTCGGTTTTCAATCCGATCAAGCGTTTACTTTTTCTCCCGATTGGATCGATTAAGGTGATTACATGAAGGCTTTTCAGTTCTATTGAGCCATCAATCCGATTACTAGTGGATTATTTGGTTGCATGTAAACGTAGCCAATGAGTTGAGATGCTGAATAAACGGTTAGGCAGTATGTGCACGAATTGAACCCATTGACATGCCTGGTTATTAATAGGTTCCTAGCATTACCAACCTCACTGGAGCATTGCACACTAATCTTTCCATTTCAAGCCGATCACAACCAATCATTTCAAGGGCCTTGGTCTTAAGAGGTGTGTCACTTCGGCAGCACAGCGTTCTTCCTTCCAGAAGTTTTTGTTTTTATGCAGTGTACTGTAAATCCTAACACTTAACTGTTTACCAAACAGCCTCATGTTTTTACGGCCATTGCAATGCATTTACATGAATGGAAGTTTGAAAAAGGGAGGAAAGTGTTGCTTATCAGGTTTTATGCTCTAGTAATGAAAAGCTACTAGGCATCCTCTGTTTTCATCTTTTCACATATCAGTATTCCCTGTTGTATGGACACTGAAATTAATCTAGGATTAGATTTACCACAAGTAAGTGCTTTTCTTTTAGCAGAAGTGATTATTTCATGTACATAAAAAAAAACTGCAGCCTCAAACTTTGAAAGGTGTTCTACTTGCAAATACTTCTAATTATTTGTGTCTATTGCCTATCACTTGAGTCAAAAATGTTTAGATTACAAATGTTGAACAAAATAAATAATTGATATCAAGTAGGCCTACTAAGTTGTGCTGCACAATATTTAGTAATATGAATACATTTAAATCAGGTTTGATGGCCTCACTGAATAAAACGTTCAAGTTGTTCTGTTGTATAACCATGTTGAGTTAAATATTCATGACTTGCTCATCCAGCACATTTCGAGAACCCTTTTACTGCTGACTTGACATTAGGGAGACCAGACCTGCTCAATCCGCAGATTACATACGTGTCAAGTGATCCACGCTTTTAATATGATAATAAGACTGTAGAAAGATTTTACACGGCCTACTTGGTTATTCGCCCAGTAGGCAAGGTTATGTTTTATCTTTATGTAACATCTCTTTATATGCATTAAGCAGCTCAAAATTGACCTGTTTTGTGCATAAGGAGACATTAAGGCATCCGGTGCTAGATCACATGTAATATCAGTATGATCAGTGACATGCATTGGATTTTTTGGTAAGAGATGCACTGAAATTCAGCCGCCGGGAATTATTGTCCATAAATGACATTTTCATTTTTCATGCTCTGTGAATGTGCGGAGCTCTGCTGCTCACAGCCCAAGTGAACGCTCCACATGTACCGCTCATACTCTGAGGAGAAGCGAACGCCCTACACTCATATCATATACGATGGGTGTATAAGACATAGGCATGGAGACCCACATCTGGTGCCATGCACCTAATAAGGTTTTCTAACAAAACACAAATAAGTTAATAAAGGTTTTTGCTGTTACTTATTTTATATGCAAAGTTGTTTATAAATATCAAAACAATGGCATTATGCGACTAATAACTTATTATTGTGCAAGACAATCTAATAAAATAACAAGAAATTAGTAAAATGATAAAATCAACTTGTTTTTAAAGTAGGCTAACCAGCAATGTAATAGACCTATAAATGTCTTTCCAGTCAGTCTGATGTTTAACAGCTGAGATAAACAGTCAGAAATTGAAAATGAATGCAGTCAAATGCAAAATAAAACCATTTAAGTTTCTCACTTATATTGTGCTATTTTATTAAATAAAGCTAATAAATGTATCCATCCAGAGCTATAAGTTGTATTCCTGTTTTCTTGACAGTATTGTTAAAAATATCACATCAGCAGCCGGCAAGTCTGTAATCCTATTGACGAATGCATATCTATTTTTCTGCACGTTATACAAACCAGCAAACTACATAATAGCGCAAAAACACGGGGACTTTGAGCACGTAAACATTTGGGCGCTGTACGCCGCACATAGATGTGACCGTAGCGGCGTGCCATTATTAGGTGTCCTATCAGGGCACAGCACCCCATCACATTGACTGCCTGGCTACAGTGCACCAGAGTACAATGGTACCAGATTTTTTCCTGACTTTTTTTTTTGTCAGTTTTACTTCCACTGTAACTTTTTCTAACTTCAATTGTCCTCGGAGCAGCCTCAACTCTGATTGGTTATATTCACTAATTAACCATCAGACTAAACCATTTTTAGGGCGGGGGAGAGGATATTTGGAAAACCTCTTCAACTAGCCTAAATTGCATGTTTTTGTGGTTTTCATTGAAATTCCAGGCATACAAATGTATATACTATATTGATTTATAAGAGTAGGGGAATATAAAGAATAACTACTGGATTTAGTGGGCCCTCTATAATTGTCACCACCTTTCACCCCACTAGCGATGGCCCTGGGTATTAGCTGTGCTGGGCAACGCTGGTAAAATGATGCTACTCTGTCGTTCACTGATCTGTTTTTAGCATCCAGAATTTTTGGTTTAAGCCCAGAATTTTCATTTCGGTGCATCCTTATCTGATTGTTCATTTATGGCAGCCAGGCTTAATCAGTCATTTTCGCCCACTCAAACCTGACCAATGGATAGTATTAGCTGCCTGTATGAGTCAGTTATTCTAGGCAGCTGGCTTGATGAACACATTTGAAAATATAGAGCAAAGACCTGCATTTATACGCAAACTGAGGGCCAACAGCAACTTTCTTCAAATTGCAAAGGTTAGCTTTGCCATTCTCTTGTCTTGCAGCTTGCAGGTAGTGTTAATTTTGTCTAACAAAAAACAGCTAGAGTTATATTGAGAGATCATTCTTTTAGCTAATACGTCTAGGCTTATTATGACCTTTAAAAGATCAGTATGCCGTTGTGTCTCACTAACTGCATTGTGAGTGCAATTCTTTATACCAAATTAAACACCAATCCCCATCATTTCACTTCCCTGGTACGAAGTCTGGTCTTTACAGTGTGTAAATATACATTTCCTGAGAACTTCTGAAAGTATCTGGTCTCAGATGATTTGTGCAGTGCAGAGCAAAGCAAGAACACAGTGTCCTTAGACAAAAAAATATATATATATATTTGAATTGCGGTTGCCTTTATAGATGAACATGAAGTTAGTCGCATTTGCATTTTCTTGCTGTGTAATATTTGGATGATTGTTTTTTTTATTTTTATGAGACTCTCTTGGGCCGATCTCTGAAGATCAGTCATGAAGGATGACTTTGAGAATCTAGCAGGTCTTTTGATTCTGTGTTTGGTCTTATATAGTCAGTCCCTGGTTCCTGATCTTCATCTCAGACAGTCTCTTTAGGCCCACATTACTCCCTCTATCCTCAAAGAACGCGGTGTTAGATTGAAGATGGATTTGAAAGTGTATGATATCCTAACGGATGTATCTTAATGGTTGTGCTTTGGGGCTCTGTTAATAAGCACAACTGGGTTTAGTATATATAAAAGCATGCTAATGGCAACATTGGTCAACCTTAAAGGATAAAGGGGGGTGGCGGGTGGATTCTTTAAAGCTTCTCGGATGTAGTAAACAAATCTGTATGTCACGAAAGTATATATGAGATGCATTTGCAGGTTTCATTGTTGGAAGACACTTAAGTTTCCATGCACCATCTCTAATTGTGTAGGCTTCTAAGGTCAGAGAGGAATGGCTTGTGTGTGTGTTCAGAGATCAGAAGTGTGGAATCTGCAGGCTTTGGCCGTTCTCAGTGCTTGGAATGATGTCAGGAGCACAGTATGTCTTCTCCAGGGTGGCAGAAGTGACTTCAGGCCAGATAACTGCTGTCTCAACCTCCTGTCTCTCTTTGAGGACATTAGTTCACTGAAAAGATCTGCTTTATGGGTGTCCTTTTAACTTTGTGCTTGTTTGCTTTTGTAGACCTTGTGATATTTGTTTTGTAATAGTTTTTTAACCACAGTTCCACAAGTTTCTTTATTACTTTCATTATTCAATGAAAGATAAAAAAGAAAATATTTAGTTTAAAGCATGCATCAAGTTCTTAGAAATTAGTTTTTATTTATATTAATGTTGGTTTCGTATAGTTTTGAAAATGTCTATACAAAATTTCAAGAAAAGTTAACTTTTAATCACTATATAAACTGTGATTTAATAGTGCAATAACATTTCTCCATACAGTTTGAATTCAAGGTAAAACATTTTTATTAACAAAATTTTTCAATTCATATTTATTTATTTATCGGAGAGTTTCTCCCAAAAAGTATAATTCTAATAGTGTTGTCAAAAGTACCGACCTCGATACCAAATCGATACTGAAGTTTTAAAAATGTGACCCTTTTGAGCGCTGTTGAGCGGAATCATAAACACCTCTGACGGGCCATCGCGCTCATCAAACACATCTGTGATTGGCTACAATGATCAGCGCTTCACATCACAAACATGTTATAAATATACATCAATGACGCTTTTCTCAGAGTGCTTGCACAGATACATACGGAGCGTTGGAATGCAGGCGTCTATCAGCCTACCGGTCCGCTGGTCGATGCCTGGCTGCTTGTGCTTTCAAAAACTCCCGCTTCGCATTTCAAAACATTTTCAAACACTTCCGTGTGCTTTCAAGCGCTGCCGTGCGTTGATCATTGTAGCCAATCACAGGCACATCCGATGAGCGCGTGAGCACAATGGCCAATCAGAGGTGTTTACGATTACAGCTCAACAGCGCTCAAAGCGGCACATTTTTAAAACTTAAGTATAGATTTGGTATCGAGGTCGGTACTTTTGACAACACGAAAGAAGAATATCAAGTTTCTATTTTTATTTTATATCGAGGTTATCAACGCAGAAGTCAGTGTGCAGTACGTATGAGTTTGTGTTCAGTCATGATTTTACGTGTCACTATTTTTCATCAACTGATTAATGGATACATTTATTGTGGTGTTTATGAGGGACTAAAAGCAGTTTTTCACACTTGGCACACTCTCCCTGCCTCCTGTTCCATTTATATTAATCTTGTGTCAAACACCTTGTGTTTTAGTTAGCTAATTAAACTCCTTATGGAGTCTCCTGGGGTGTTTGTGTTTAAGTGGCCCACATCCGCACCCAGAAACACATTTCACTGCATTAGTCTCCCATCAGCATGCACAGACGCCCTGGCCTTTTGTTTATCCTGCTCTCCCCTGTTGATTTACATCCCTCTCTGTCTTCATTCTGATGGAAGGGCAGCAGAGATTCGGAATACTGATTCAGAATGCGCCATCTGTGCCACTGATTATTAAAGGCAGTCCTAGAATTACCCTTTCTGTGTAGATAACATTTAATGCATGTTCATTTTTTTATGGTGTACTTAAATTCTAGCTGTCACCAAGTTCAAAGACAAATTGGGTGTGGGAAATTATAATTTGTGCTACAGTGAAAGCATAATCATTGCTAAACTAGTGATGTGTTTTTTGTTTTTGTTTTTTTTCTTTCTATGTTCACCCTCCACTTCTGATGTCATCGCTGGATTGGCTCATGGTAGGTAAGCAGAATCTTTTCTGATAAAAAGCCACACTTCAATGCACTACATACATTTCCTCCAGCAGTCAACAAAAAGTTTTATCATAGAGGTGCGGTTTATTCTTGTGCACTATCAGTTGGTGAACAGCAGGTGGCATTGTGGTCTAATAGCTGATGTTTTCATTGAGTTTGCCAGCTCACTACTATAACCTCTCTAAACTCTCCCATAATGCTTGTTCTAGCCATTGCTGTTCATTGATGCTGTTTATTCTCACTATTTGAAATCCACACTTGTCGATCACACTGGTAAGTGTAATTGAGTGATGGCACTGATCAAACCGTTCTGAGGTGTGAGACTTGTTTTTAATATTGTATTTTGCAAAGCCAACATTTAATGTGTATACTCTCAGAAAAGAAAATGCAAACATTTAACCTTAGGGCTACAACAGCTCATCACTGGGGCAAGACCTTAAAGGGACAAACTTATTACTTATTTACACCTAAAATATAAATAGTAGCACCTTAAGGCTGGAATGTACTACACACTTTTGCCCAGATTTGCAGTCTGGAAAAGTCAATGGTATTTTCTGAAAATTAGTGGCAATCTGCAGATTTTGGCCAATCGAAGTTTCAGATTTTTAGTAGCGTATGATGGAACATTCTCCTTTCTTTCTTTTTTTTTAATCTTCAGACTATGATTCCATCCAGTTGGACGATATCAAACATGATATTTTGAGCACACTGAGTCACAAGTGTCTGTGTTTGTGTTCACAACAACAACTTCAAAGTCTGGTAGTTTGTAATCCTCAGTTGTTTACTATATGATGCTCAGTTGTACAAAGACAGCAAGTGTATGAATCCTATGTTTTCAAATGTTCGGATTTTAAAAGTAGTGAATTCAAGCTTTTATGGATACATTTTGCTACGTTATTGTTCTAATATGAGCATTTTGTGGGTAGATAAGGTACAATGTTTTCTCTTTAAGGGTACTGCCCCAGTAATGAGCTGTTGTACAGTCACATTTTTTCTGGCACTGTAATGAATCAGATCATGAAATGGGTAATTTTGTGATGGAAAAATGGGTTCCCTTTAGCATTTTCCTAACAAGTGTTTCATTGTTAATCTTGCCAAACTCATTGGTAAGAGTTTTTCTGGATGTTAGTCACTGTGGTTGTTCCGTCACTACCAAATTTGAGAAATAGACTTTCTGTAGAACATTCTCTTTCAGACTTGACTTTATGTAGTCATGGCTTGAAATAACGTCACTGTGACGGTATGGAACTCACATAGTCTAGATAAGATAAAACGCGTAGGTTCTTCGGGTGCATAGTGAAGGCTCTTGAGCTCAGGCATGCTGGCTGTTCTTGGCTTTGAATAAGGGTGCCATTGTTGGCATGGTGGAATTGTTCTGCCATGCACTGTGGAGGTGGCTGGAGTGTTGTGTTAACCTTGGGCTGTGAGTCACTGATCCAAGGCCAGGGAGCGATCAGATAACTGAATTTTCCTGCAGCGCACTTTGTGACTGCACAGTGGGCGCACTGTATTTTGGAACCCCCTGCAGCCTCTCCAATAGTTCAGACTAAGCAAGCTGAGTGGCCGACACGTGTCATGGGGGCAGAAGTCATTGCCAGCGGAGGGGTGGTTGAGATGAGGGACCTTGGGAGCCTGGCAGTGCATCAAAAGCACTGTGTCTTTACAAGATGGTGTTTAAATCCACTTTCTGCCTGAATTTCTTTCTATTAGTTCATTTTTCAAGGCTATTTTCAGCTACATCCTGTTAGAGAAGTGTTTTGTAGTAAAATGGAGGTCTATGACGCAAATACCAGCCTGTGAAACGGGGCTTGTCAATCCACAATAGTACCCAGAGTCTAACTCAGCAGACCATAAAAAGAAACGAACCCTAATGAATTAGCATCAGAACCAGCCAAATTGAATGGGAAAGTTGCGTTTAAGAGCTGTAAAGCATTTTAATGTTCTCTTACTTATAAAAGCTTTGCTTTTCCATTTTATCAGCCTGAAACAGAGCCGCAGAAGCCTTTTTTGTCAAGGCTAAGCTAAGATCCAGAATGTGGCGAACACTTTCTTTTCTCTCTTTTTCCATTCACATAAAGTGATTAAATGGAGCCTTGTCTTGTGTTGAGCTAAACAACAAAATTGTTTAATGGCAGTAAAATGTAATTTGTTTACTCTGTGTTCAAGTTGCAACCTACCAGCCCATGTGAGATCCAGTTTGGAATCAAAAGCTGCTTACTAATACATAAATATTTAATTGAAGATTATTTTTGAGATTGTGTCGTGGAATTTGTTTGGATCATTATCACGACTAATCAAGGGAGTAGGGTTGGAAACCAGTTAAAAACCAGTTCATTTCTTTAAATACCAGAACCAAATGACATTTAAATATGTGAACGTTTTGTACACGAAAACGAACACCCAGCCATTATAGTCCAATTACTGAACAAATTACTATATTGATTGATTAAATACAAGTAGGCCGTTGCAGCCGATTCATGAGCAAATGACTCTTATGAGCAGATCCATTTACTGAATCAAAAACATACAGCATGAATTCTGTGAACTGGTTATTTTCAGGGAATCTAAATCATACAGAATGATCAGTGAAGTCCAAATATTTAATAAATCAACTCTTATGAGCTGGTTCTTTTAAGTGAATCGCATACCCTTTTTTTTTTTTTTTTACAAATTACTTTTGGTTTTCCAAATATTTCTTCCTCTATAAGAATTTTTATACTGGTGTGATCAAATCAAGTAAGATCTGGAAAGTTGCTGTGTCATTGTTATAGCTACATTTTTCTGTTTGTTTGAACCATTCTATGTCAGTGGAGATTGTGTTTGTGAGGTTGAATTTCTTCAAACTCTGTGACAAACCAACCAAGGACATTCATCTTCAAATCCAGTTGCTATAGCAGCAGACAGGCTTATTTTCCTCTGATCCGTTTAGATTTCATATAGCTGCATGTTTTAAAATGTCATTTTTGGGCTTAACGTTCCTAACCCCCATTTGTGTAGTAGTGCCCACAAACAAAGCACCTTCGCAGTATCTTCCAACATCAGAGCAACCACAACTGCATACTTGACCTCTAGTCACCGGTTATGAAGTTCATTGCCGCATTCCCTCCTGTTAGAGAAAATCAGCCCAGCTGTTGTCAGTGTTAGGACAGTGTAGAGTCTGCCAGTTATCCGGTCTTTCCCTTCCCTCAGACGCTTAGGCGTTCCGGCTGAGCGCACATCACAGGAATCTCAATGAGAAACAGGTGGACTTCAAACGCTCATCTCTTGAGACGGTTAATGCGTTCTAGCAGAGAATTTACACAGTTTACTGTGGACCTTTTGAAAGCTCTAAAATGAGGGGCAAAAAAACCTGTCCAATTGAAACTTAAGTTAAAACAAATAATCATCTCCTCATGGTGCAAGTCAACCTTATTTTCTATTCATCTCAAGAACCATCTTCGTTCAAAGTGTCTTCACATCGCCCGTTAGACATGCTATAAACCACCCACCAGCATATTCACATCTGCTCTTTATTAAGTGGTTGTCTGAAAGCCACCCATTTAATAAATATACATCTCCTGTTTGGCCAACTCCTACTATACAGCTGCTTTGGATATTTCTGCTGTTTTAGCAATCATTCTTCTGAACTGACAATTTGTACATTTACAAAGCATAAAAATACGCACAAGATAAACAAATTGCACATTACATATTTGATGTCTAAAGGTCATGTTCTGCAGAAGGAAGAGGTTTTGCTTGAGCAGTGTGGGGTGTTTTGTGCAGTCTGTATTTAGCTCCTTCCTGTTTGATCACTGTTGTCTCTTATTTAGGTGCTTGTCTAATTTAACAAGCATGCTGTGTTCTACAACGCAAAAGAAATTTGAAACTAAATTAAATCTTTATCAATTTCCAAAGTCAATGTGTACAGCTCTTTTCTCTGAGGGTCTTGAGGTACTTTTAAATTGTCAGTCTAATAGCTTTAACAAAGCCATTGAGCGCTGTGGTCAATATCAAGCCATGCATACAACGAGGATATCTGGTGGAGGCTGAAAACATTTAATTAAAAAAAAAAAAGGAAACGAAAATCGAAAGAAAAGCTATTGAGTTAGAGGAACTTAATCATTTGTAAAATAAACACAAATAAAGGGTTAGTTCACCCAAAAATGAAAATTACCTTATGATTTACCCTCAAGCCATCCTAGGTGTATATGACATTCTTCTTTCAGACGTTGTATTCCTCAGCACAATGGTAACCACAAAAAATTCAACATAGCAGAAACTATTTTAAATATCAAACATAACAGGGTTAAACGCTAACATTCTTTTCCCTTCACCAAAAAAACTAACAGATTACCATTATTAGCATTATTATTATTATTATTAATCATTTAAACCAATTAACAGGAAAATTTGATTTTAAATTACACACAATATTAAGTTAATGATGAACATTGTCAACTCAACAAAATAATGTTTGCAATTTAAAATGTTTATTTAAATCAATAAATTAGAACTTGCAACCATGCATTTATGTTGTGGCAACATGTGCCCTGAATTACATTTTATAGTGTAAGGATGCATTAAATTAATCAAAAGTTACATTTGACATCATTGACATCATTTGTGCTTATAAAATTCTCAAACACATGCTCAGGGCCAGCCCGCGGCATATAGGCAGAATAGGCACATGTTAGTGGTGCCACATTTTTTTCCTATTTTATTACTAATACTATTTTATTAATATTAATTTAAAATATTACAGAAACCAACAAGCCAGTGTAATTTTGTAACAATCTGGTCAGTTTTCAAACACATGTAATATGACTTTTTTAATAATGCTTTTACTCTACAGTTGTGCATTTTTGTGGGGATATGACATTAAAAAAAAATAGTTTAGTGGAAGATTGCTGCATCTGCTGGAAAACAAACACTTGTTAGTTCTCAGTGAATAGTTTGTGCATGAATGCTAGATGCAACCCTTGCTATTTGTGTTTAGGCTGTAATGTGGCGTAGGTGCTATTTGTATCGTTTAACCAACATCAGCCTTTAAAAAAAATATCATGAACACAATGACGGGGTAGAATGGGCTGTGATTAATCAATAAATCAACCAAAACTTTATTACAGATGCAGGGTCCATTTTTTGAAACACAACCAACGTCTAAAACACCAACAATAGCAAAAAATACATAAAATAAAAATATACATCAATGCGTGTAGCAACTCATAATGTAATAACTGCACATCATGTAAAAAGTATTACATTATTATTGTAATAAAATGTTCATAATGTAGTAATTTTCTCAAAACGTAATAAACTCGAGCTTATAATGTAATAATTGTAACATTATAAATTACATTATAAACTCACCAAAACATGTCATATTTTCATTATTGTTATAGTTTTAAAAACATAAAAAGTGTATTCCCTTCTAAATCTAAATCCAGTCTTAAACTACCTGTGAAATCCACCAGATTACTGATACTACTACTACTACTACTACTACTAGTTTAGACTTTAAACTACTACTAGTAGTAGTTTAAATTTGTAAAAATTCAGATTTTATTTATTTATCTGGATTTAGTTTTTTTAAATGTACTGTAAAGGAATATTAATTATTTGTTTAATAAACAAAACAAAACAAAAAATATTACATTGTGATCTGAAGATTCTATTACATTTGGGAAAATTATTACATTATGAACATTTTATTATAATAATAATGTAATCTTACATTGTGCCATTTTTACATTATGTGCAGTTATTACATTGAGTTGCTATAATGCGTTAAAAAAATACATCGGTACCAGTGTTTCCACAACTTGGGCTAATAATGAGTGCTAAACCTTTATACAAGGGGGCACCAGGTAAAATCTTGCCCAGGGCAGCAAATTGGTCAGGGCCGGCCCTGTACATGCTGTTCTATTGAACTTTCTATTCTAACAATTGTGAAAAGAATGTTTGACACTTAACACAGAAATATAAAGCAGCGCAACTGTTCTAAACATTGATGATAAGAAATGTTTCTTGAGCACCAAATAATCATTTTATTATGATTTCTGAAGGATTGTGACGCTGCACTCACTGAATCTTTTTTTAAATTTTTACTGCTTGTTCAAATTGCTTAATTAAAATGAGCCTAAAGCAGCACAATTGCTTCCTACATTGTGTAACTTCATTTAATTGTGTTTAATCCACTTAAATATAAATCAAATTAAAGTTTACGTAATCTGTTTGTGTTGAGATTACATGAATGATTTGTTGTATTAACTGAAACTGGGCGGGACTTGTTAGTTCCCAGCATGCTTTGCATATGGCTAAATCGAGAGAGAGAGAGTAAATGTTGTTATTTTTTTATGTAAAAGTGTTGTTTTATGTATTTTTGAACACAATGAGAAAGGGGGAGACTTGATAGTTTGTAATAGTGTTGAATATTCAATTATGTTGGAATTATTAGAACAATTAAAATTACAGGGTTTCCATTGTGGAGAAGAGTGGAGCATTTGCTTAGGTTGTGGACTAATACAACTAATGTCATAATGGCTTTGCTGAAGGAGCTTTTGATGTTTAGCATTTAAAATGCTAAAGTGTGCTATTAATGCAGTATTAAAATTCAGTTGTGTAACATAAAAGTATATGAAATTGAAGTGGATGTATGATCTAATGCCTGAATCATGTCAGGGAACCATATAAAATTAACTCAACACACTTTTTTTCAGTGCTATAAACCTCAACGCTCAATAAATATTTAGAACTTTTTGAGTTAACGAAACTGACACATTTTGCATAATCTGAATTGTTTCATTGTTTTAAGTTCTATGAACATGAATTCACCTTAAAGCATTGTTACCAGCTAGCATTGTCTGAAATAGCTAGTTATAGCTAGCTAAATTTGCACTACTAAAAATATTTAAATTGAGATTACAATGACAATTTAGTTAAATGGGTAACACTTTAGAATAATGGTCATTAGTTAACTACATTACTTCACATGAAGTAATAATGAACTGCACTTATAAAGCATTTATTTATCTTTGTTAATGTTAATTTCAAAATATTAGAATAATAGTCATTAGTTAACATTAGTTAACGTATTAACTATCATGAACTAACCATGAGCAGTACGTGTTACTGTATTTGTTAATCTTTGTTTACGTTAGTTGATATAAATCCAGCTGTTCATGGTTGGTTCATGTTAGTTCACAGTGCATTAACTAATGTTAACAAGATTTGAATAATGTATTTGTAAATTTTGAAATTAACATTAACACAGATAAGTAAATGCTTTATAAGTGCAGTTCATTATTAGTTCATGTTAGTTAATATGTTAACTAATGTTAACTAATGACCATTATTCTAAAGTGTTACCGTTAAATGTATGAATTAACAGTTAAGAGCAATTAAAGAGCAATTCAAATGTATGAATACAAAATTGAAATCTTCCAGTTCTGCTTACCTATACTTTGAATTTCTTTAAAAAAAAGTTATGTAACAGATTACCTCAAATTTAAGTTTTGCCAATTTAATCGGTTTAATGTGTGACCGTAATGGCTACTGAAAATTCTTCTGTTATTTTATTATACTGTAATAATATAGTTTTACTTAATTTTTTATTAAAAAATGTATAAATGTAGCCATGGTGAGCATAAGAGATTTTCATTCAAATATATTAAAAAATCTTACCAACCTTACCAACCTCAAACCTCAAACCTCTGACATGGACATCAGGATTGTCTAAAATTATGGGACATGGGATCAGTTTTTGGATCCTTGTTATTAGAGGTCAAAACTGCATAATAGCTTCTCTTTAACCTCTCTGAGACTTGAGGTCAGCAAGATGATAATGAATCTTATTATTTGATACATAAGGGACTTCCTTTTCTTGATTTGATTATGTCGCTGTCTGAGCATAATCATGCTTTAAATAAACCTCTGATGTGATTATCCAGCTCTCATTACCAACATCATTATCCTTCATGCTTGTTTAAGATATCCTGAGTGGAAGATCTGCTTATCTGTTATACAAAAAAAAGCATTAAACATCTTAATTTCAGACAGTCCTGATTACAGCTGCTCAGATAGTCTTGCTAACTCTGCTTGATCCAGGCTTAATCACCAATACCTCTAACCTTTTCATACATGGTCACACTCAGCTTCTACAGCTCTGAACTCACTTATACAAGTGTATATTTACTTTAAGGGTGCACCATTTCGATATCTAGCTTGGTACCAGTGCCAACTATCTTTTATATGGTGTTTTTACTGACAAGCTCCAAATAGCTTTACCATAAAATTATCATTCAAAAAGTTGTGTTGTTGTTGAATTAATTCATTTATTCAATAATGGTGCACTGAATTATTCAAAAGGGACAGTAAAGACTGACATTGCATTATTACAAAAATTTCTATTTCAAATAAGTTTTAAAAAAAATGATCATGGTTTCCACAAAAATATTTAGCAGCACAACTGTTTTCATCTGTAGTGATAAATGTTTCTTGAGACCCAAAAGGAGCAGAATAGAATGATTTTTGAAGGATCATGTGACCACTGAAGACTGGAGTAATTGCTCCTCAGAATTTCAAAGAACATGAAAAAAATAGTTAATTCAAAGTTAATTTGAATTGTATTATTATTATTATTTTTATTTTTTTATTTTTTTTTATTTATTTTTTTAAACAATATTACTATGCCTTGGTTAATTTTTTAAAAATGTGATTGTTTTTTATTTTTTGTTATTTCCACTATAGGGCTGGGTTATAATACTTAGAAATATACTACATTGTTCATTCACGTTTGTATATAATACATTCATGTGTAATATTAATATATTAGTATGTGTAAAAAAATGAATAGCCTAGATTGATAAATGCTAAAAGTAATGTTAATTGTTAGTGATGCCTAAAGGCACATTCACACCA
The DNA here is from genome assembly GCA_023029165.1 of Gobiocypris rarus. NCBI lineage: Eukaryota > Metazoa > Chordata > Actinopteri > Cypriniformes > Gobionidae > Gobiocypris > Gobiocypris rarus. The sequence goes on along the minus strand of CM040914.1, from coordinate 22,718,659 downwards.
CAGCTATAACGATAAATGGCACAGAGAAATTATGTCGTTGGAATATAACGACTTTATCTGCTTTCAGAACGACTTTATCTGGCTGATAAACAATAAACTCATTGACAGCCAATCAGAATCCATCAAAGAGTTCAAACATTTAAAGTGACATACAAGCACATGCTTGGAATAAACAGAATAATGTCATCCGCTGGTGTGGATGCTAAGTTATCTTTAAAGTTATTGTTCTTGGGGAGATCAGGCCTTAATGCATGTTAATGAATTTTCCCTTATTCATCCTTAATGGTGCAGTGTGTGATTTCTAGCGGTGAGGTTGTGAATTGCAGTGACCCACCACTCAACCCTCCCTTTCGAAGTACATAGAGAAGCTACTGTGGCCGACACAGGTCAAAAATGTAATCGGAGCGAGCTTCGAGAGACTGGCGCTCTGTAGAGAAATTTGTCTGTTTAGGGGTACTGTAAAAACATGGCGGTGTAAAATGGCGACTTCACTGTAAGGGGACCCGCAGTGTATGTACGTATGTATGGCTAATTCTAATAAAAACATAACGGTTCATTATGTAAGGTCTTTAAACTCCACTGAAAACATACAGTGGGGCAAAAAAGTATTTAGTCAGCCACTAACTGTGCAAGTTCTCCCACTTAAAAAGATGAGGCCTGTCATTTTTCATCATAGGTACACTTCAACTATGAGAGACAGAATGGGGGAAAAAATCCAGAAGATTTTGTCTGATTTTTAAAAAATGTATTTGCAAATTATGGTGGAAAATAAGTATTTGGTCAATAACAAAAGTTAATCTCAATACTTTGTTATATACCCTTTGTTGGCAATGACAGAGGTTGAACGTTTTCTGTAAGTCTCCACAAGGTTTTTACACACTGTTGCTTGTAGTTTGGCCCATTCCTCCATGCATTTCTCCTCTAGAGCAATGATGTTTTGGGGCTTTCGCTGGGCCCTTTGCAGTCCTGGTCCCTTTGCAGAAAAACAACCTCACAGCATGATGTTTCCACCCCCATGCTTCACAGTAGGTATGGTGTTCTTTGGATGCAACTCAGCATTCTTTCTCCTCCAAAAATGACAAGTTGAGTTTTTACCAAAAAGTTCTATTTTGGTTTCATCTGACCATATGCATTCTCCCAATCCTCTTCTGGATCATCCAAATGCTCTCTAGCAAACTTCAGATGGGCCCGGTCATGAACTGGCTAAAGCAGGGGGACACGTCTGGCACTGCAGGATTTGAGTCCCTGGCGGCGTGAGATCTTGTGTGGAGCCCCAGATCGAAGGAGATTATCAGTGGTCTTGTATGTCTTCCATTTTCTAATAATTGCTCCCATAGTTGATTTCTTCAAACCAAGCTGCTTACCTATTGCAGATTCAGTCTTTCCAGCCTGGTGCAGGTCTACAATTTTGTTTCTGGTGTCCTTTGACAGCTCTTTGGTCTGTTTGGAGTTTGTAGTCTGACTGTTTGAGGTTGTGGACAGGTGTCTTTTATACTGATAACGAGTTCAAACATGTGCCATTAACACAGGTAACGAGTGGAGGACAGAGGAGCCTCTTAAAGAAGAAGTTACAGGTCTGTGAGAACCAGAAATCTTGCTTTTTTGACCAAATACTTATTTTCCACCATCATTTCCAAATAAATTCAAATAAATTCATCTCATTCTGTCTCTCATACATATGATGTAAATTACAGGCCTCTCACATCTTTTTAAGTGGGAGAACTTGCACAATTGGTGGCTGACTAAATAAAATTTCCCCCCACTGTAGTTATGTATATTATTGCATTTCTGTCAATAGAGCCTAAACAAATAAATACTACAAACTGCACCTTTAAGTGTTACATATTCTAAACTGATCAAAGAGCAAAACACTTTAAAGCCAGTTAAGTGTTGGGAAATAAAAAGTGGTGCCAATCAGCCTAATTATGTGCTATTTCTCTAAATAAACATCTCTTATTCATGCTTCTGGGCACATCTGAGGAATGGCGTCCTGAGGATGTCCACAAGGTCTGTTTGTATTGAATGTCTGGCATGTGGTCAGGTATCTGCTGTAATTCCTGCTGTGTGTCTGATGGATTCAAACCTCTGTGGAGCGAGAGAGTCATCCTGAGGCTACCCAGAGTCTTGTCTGCTTTCCAACCAGCTGTGCAGTCCATCTAGCTCAATGTCTCTGTTTGTGTATCTCTTTTCATATGTGTTCGTTTCTTACTCATGAGGCCACCCTGATGTAGGCTTATGAGGGCTGCAGAGGTGATATTAAAAGGGACACCCAAACTTTTTTATCTGTCATCTACCAATATAGTGCCAAGACCATAAGACTTTCATTCATCTTAAACACAAATGAAGATATTTTTATTGAAATCTGAGAGATTTCTGTCCCTCGATTGAAAGTCTGTTCACCCAAAACTCAAGAAGGTTCGAAATGTTCATGAAGATATTTGAATGCTCTACGTACGTTCGCCAATGAATGTTTGTATGTGAATAAGAGCCTAAATTAAATCTGATCGTCATATAAAACGATTTCCTCAGAAGACTTTAAACCGTTCGATTCATATGGCTTTCTTTTGCAACCTCTTTATGAACATTTTGAAGCGCCAGAGTTTAAGGTGAATAGACTTTCAATCAGAAATCTCTATTATCTAATATCTGTTCTGAAGATTAGCAAAAGTCATGGGTTACGGAAACGGTGAATAATTGACAGAATTTTCATTTTTGGGTGAACTATCCCTTTAAGAACTGTCTTTGTGGAGGCTGTGAATATGTTATCTTTCATCTCTCCACTTTCGATGCTGTAGTGTCACCGACATTGACCTGATAATATTTATCTGTGCACACTTTTTGGAACGAAGTGCACTTGTCTGAGGAGAACGAGCGCATTGATAACACTAACAAGAGAGACAGAAAGAATGAGCTCATCTAGGCCTTTTCTTCATCCTGCTGTCATTTTCTGTTAACTCCTGCGACCCGCAATGGATGTTTTGTCTCTTATAAACAAGCCCCCATCATTTGATACGGCACACCAAAGCCTAATCCCGTTTGATGAATAAACACCCGTTCGCAAACCCCTCAACCAGTGTTGTTACCGGTGAAAGTTCGGCATCCCTAGGGTCATTTCCCCTGTCAGAACCTGCTGAGAAACACCGCCTCAGATTCTTCGTTCAGATATTAGCTTTGACAGAGTAAACAGGAAGTGCACGTGTGCACACGTTCTTAGTCACGCACAAACAGGCTTGGATGTGTAAACAGACCTTGAGCATCCTAATCCCATAAATTTGAGTGCTGGTGCGAAGAATCCTCTAGAGATGCTGTTTTATTTAAATGTGTAGCACGCACGCATGTGGGTTAGTCGAGATATACTTGCATCAAGAGACATGGGATCTCTTTGGCACCTGGTTTTCAATCAACAATCCCACATCAGTCTCGTTCAAAAGGGCTATTTTTATATCACTGTTCTTAGGCCGTTAAACTTCCAGCTTGGTATAAACAGTTGAGGTAACCGGTAAACACGGCAGAGAAACTCTTTCTTTGACCTGCCAGTCATCTCCTGACAAAAGTTGTTCAGTTTGGAATGTTTTCAGACATCGGTTGACACAGTAGGAGTGAATATACTTTTCGAGCTTGTCGGAGTTGCCTAATATGTGGAAGAGGGGATAATTCATTGTTGGTTTAAATCTGTCAGGTGCAAATTTAATAAGGAGATGCCAAGAGGAGATTTTTTTCATTATAAAGGAGCTTTAAAACATCCTACTTCTCTCGTCATTAGGCATCATTAGAAGAGGGACTTCCATCATTTGCGAATGCAGACATTTCAGACAAACTTATTTAACAAGATGGATGCTTGTGTACAATGCTCATCAATTAGGAAACTCAGGTTACACTCTTCAATGAATACTTTTATTCAGAAAGAGGGTGCCCTCCTTTTGAACATTCTATTTGTCAAAAAATAAAAACATTTTTTTTTTTGTCAGAAGTTGTGAATGGCACCCTAATTCCGAACCATACAGTACCACTTTTTTGGGACATTTCCATTGGGGTACCTAGTACAGTAGTCTGATACTAAAGGGTGGAGCTAGACTCACTGTAGAACGTTGATTGGTTGACAGAATCTTCACTTGCCCATGCTACAAGGGGAATGGCAACACAAGAGGCACCATTTTTTTTTAATACAGTTGAACCAAAATACCTTTTCTTCTTGTGACAAACAGCCGCATGCCAAGAAACAAGAACAAGATCAGCTGTATGTCCCCCATTGCTGTAACTTTCTTCTTTGCGTGAGAATGACATTGTTCGCTACTTTCTGGCATACACCACGCCTATCAAGTAAGGGTACTGTTGGCGGTGGAAACGCAAGCCGGATCAGGGTTTACCATCACTAACTGTACTGTACTGTGTACTGGCCTGTACCGCTCGGTGGAAACAAAGCATTAGAATGATTTGTGAAAAATCAAAATGAAGAGTTCTGCTGAAAATTCAGCTTTGCCATCACAGGATTAAATGATATTTCAAAATGTGTTAAAATTGAAAAACTTTATTTTAAATCAAATTTCACAATATATGAATGTATTTCACAATATTACTATTCTACTGTATTTTAAGTGCTAATAATGCAGCATTGGTGAGCATAAGAGACTTCTTTTAAAAACGTTTTTTTTGAAGATGACAATTTACCTTTAAGTACTTACTAATAAAAAGTCTTATTGTAGACGTTGGATGCTTTTGAAAAGATTTAGCTAGACTGTGACTGATTAAGGTTCTTTACTAATTAAAACTTCAGAGGAGAAGATCTCTGGAGGCCAGACCGAAACTCCAGTCAAGTCACTCTGCCTCAAAGTTTTGTCTTCTCAAAGTCATAGAAACTCATTCTTGCATATGGGGGCCTGGTTGGTGTTCTACCCATGAGGATTTACCACTTTATTGTAATGATTTAGGTCAGGGGTGCCCAATCCTGTTCCTGGAGAGATCAGTTCCAACCCTGCTCCAACACACTTCTCTGTAATTAAGTGTTTCTGAAGGACTTATTTAGCTGGTTCAGGTGTGTTTGATTACATTGGAGCCGAACTTTGCAGGAAGGTAGATCATAGTTCATATTACATTTATCTTTCTTTAGTTAGGTCAGAAGTTTAATCTGTGGATTGAGTGACAGATAGGCTCACCATGTCTTTTGAATTTTTCATCTATTGGAAAACCTGTCTCTTTCATAACTAAGTAGTCCTTTTCATTCTGCCTTGAACAGCCTCCTTTTAGCGTCTTTCCAACTTTCCAGTTCAGTGTTCTTTTCCTAATAAATGCACACTGAGTGCTGCCGTCCCCAAGTATTATCATGCCATTGTGCTTTTTCTTCCATTTGCCCTCTTGAAAAATCAGGATATTAAAATGCATGTTATCAGGCTGCATCATAATTTGGCCGGATGGCCGGAAACCATGTGGTTGTTTGTGTCCCTACATTTCCACAACGGTTATTAACACACATCAGCACACAGTGAATCAGAGACAGATGGCTGGCCAATAGAAAAAAACAAGGGCTGAGGTAGAATGTAATTAAAAAAGAAAAAAATACTCTAATTATGGGAAGCATTTCCACCCTCGATACACAAATTAGATGAGTTTTTGTGCCTGGACTTTAGTTTTCATACCCCTTATTACCAATTCAGGACTGCCTGCTTCAGCATGCAACAGTTAGTGTAGCGATTAAAATAGATATGGTTTCCAAGATATTTGTCTCAAGCTTTAAGAATATTAGAACATTTACAAGATTAAATCTACACAAACGGTTCATTTTATTGCTTCGAGTTGGAGCAATAAAGTAAGTAATCACCATCACATCTTAACATTGGTGACTTAAAAGTAGAAACTGCACAGCTGCACATAAGTAATGTTTAGCATAGTATTCCAGTAAAAGTGTTGTGAATTTAAGTTACTTTTTTTTTTTTTAAGCTGTATAAAATAAATAAACTTTACAAATACATTTCATAAAAACATTTCATGTTGAGTAAATATTAAAAATGCGAAAAATATATTTAATGGATCTATAAAAAAATCAACACATGCATAAAGCACATACATTTATAGAATTTTTTTTCTTTCTTGTCCATCAGGCACATATTAGAGCTTCCATTTTGCCTCATTTGATGTGCTCTATGCCTAAATCATAAAGTTCTTCTATATAGTGATGTCTGTTCAGAAGACTTTGAGGTCTTTATCTACATTTTGATGCTTGAACTTGTTGATTACCCAGAATTTCATTAGATGGACAACAAATGCTGAGAGAATATTAAAAATATCCTCATTTGTGTTCCAAAGTCAAGTCAACTTTATTTATATAGCGCTTTTAACAATGTGGGTTGTTTCAAAGCAGCTTCACAGTGTTAAACAGAAAAATAATGCAACAGAATATATTTAAATTATCATACAGTAGCAATGTGGGCTTTAGATCAGTAATTAGATCAGTAATTTGGTTTATATCGTTAATTTGGATTCCAAAGAATTTGGACAAATGTCTTTATGGCTTTAAAGCATCATGAGGGTGACTAATTGAATAGTCTTTTTTTCATGAACTGTCCCTTTAAATACTTTTAACAATCATGATTTCTAAAGAGACTTTTGTTTTTTTAAATGGTTTAATGATTTTCTCATCTGTCACTATCTTTTTACATTATATGTAATTAATTTGATTCGATTGATTGACAGCCCTAAGTGTTGATTCAGTGTCTTAATGACAATCACAATAACGTATTGCAGTTTGCATTTCATTTTCCCCATCATCTCTAATACATATTCATAAAAGTCCTAGAGTTTACTCACGAGTGGCCAGAAGGAGAGCACTACAACCCTCCGGTTGGCCAGACCTCTCCGTGTTGCCTGGCAACCATGTACAGATAGAGGGAGGTGGACAGCGTCCTTCTCGCTGCCGCCCACCGCCAGTGGCTATGGAGTGAGTGAGATCTACAGCCCGCCCGCTCTCTCTCTCTACTCATCAGAGTTTTACCGACAATGAGCGAAGGACTCGGCCAGCCTCTTCAGCAAGAAACATATGCTAGAGTCCAATCAATAGAGCAGCGTAACCTTAGTGGTATGTGCTACATGTTAGATCTAACACCAACACGCTCTAGCAGATGAGTATCACAAGTAGCAGAGGAGTGGGCGGTCGGCTCCATACTTTTTACGATTTCTCTCGTTCAGAAATTTGTACTGCTCGTTCAGAGATGTGTACCCTCTGTTGTTGAGCACTTGAAGGTGCACGTATCCTGTTATAATACATTGCCCCAGGGCTGCTTATTTACAACCTTATTAAATATTACTGCTTGTGCATCGAGAGAGAGAGAGAGAGGCAAGTGAGTTGGAAAACAAGCTCACCGACAGAGGGTTTTCCACCTCTCAGACACAATGTCTTTAGAGGGAGGAAACTTGGTGTTTTTCAGGCCTCATGTGTCCAGTTCGTAGCATTCAGGTTGTTTTTATTTCTCCCTTTCAGGGGGCCGTCTGTGTTAGAGGGCTTATTTGTTTCCTGAATGGCTAATCTGCCAAGTTCATGCCTGAAGCAACGCTGCTGAGAGAGCCGTTGTTCTGAGCACTGCCAGGGCGGGCCATGTAATGGTGCAGCCCAAGCTCTCTAATTTCCATACAGCTGTCCTGGTGGGCAGGTCTTAGTGCAGATATGCCAACACAAGGGAAAAGCTGTTACCTTTCATGTACCTACACGCTAACATACTAAGCTGTACATAAAGGCTAATCGACACTTAAGTTGAAGTCAAAGCTTCCATTAAGGGATTGTGGGTTCATCCGTTGTAGATGAGCACCAAATAAAACTAATTTCAAGACATAATGTACAGTCTTAACAGGTAAATCAACTGTCAGATGTTGAAGTGGATTTAAAGGAAGTGCAGCCAAAGATGGAAATTCTGACATCATCCTTCAAGTTGTTCCAAACAAGTATTACTAACTTCCATTGAACAAAAAAGGAGCAATTTTGAATAATGTCTTTTTTGTATATTATTACAAAAAACAGGGACTGGAGCTTTAAAGAAATATAAGTGAAAGCACCATTATTACATGTAAGTTTGTGTGTGTCATAAGTCTTTAGAAGCTGTTTGATGAGTATTGTTTGAGAAACTAATCATGATTTAAGTCACTATTTACTGAAAATCTTGACACCCATCTTGTACGTTCATGAGAATAATCTAATTCTTGAACAAGTCAGGTGTTTTCAATGAATCAATTGGTTTAGTTCACAAAAACAGTCTGAATGATTCAAGATTGATCTGCTTCTCTGGTTTAGTTCACTGGCTGTGTCTTAAATCACTTTCGAGTTTCCTTTTACCATATTTGAAGTGCTCTATGCATACATTTTAATGTTTGTCATAAAGCAATTGTGTCTCTTCGGAAGACTTAAAGCGCTTAACCCATATGGATCACTTTTACGATGTCTTCATGTACTTTATGAAGCTTGAAAATGTTAAATTACCTAGACTTTCAGTAGATGTGGTTGATGCTCAGAATATTAAAAAATCATCTTAATTTGTGTTGCAAAGATGACCAAAAGTCATATGGATTTAAAAATGACACGAGGGATAGTAAAAAACTAAATCTGAAATCACCCCTATACCCTTATATAATGTACTGTTTGAGGGGACAGACATTTTTTGTGGTTTCTAAACCATAGTGGACATTGAGTGTGCTTATTCAGTCGCATAATGCACCTCAATAACAAGTGCACAACCAATATACAGTCAATAGCTAACTGCTAGAAAATAGCAATACACTGAGCGTTGCACCAAATACATTCCTGCGTCTTGCCAGGAGTTCACAGCGTTTCTTACATGTCCAAATTCACTCATTCGTATTCATTCACTCATTAAGTGGACTGTGTTAATGCAGTAAAGCAGGGAATTAAGTTGTAGGGGTTGATTTTGGATACAGCTGCTGATTCTGTCAGAGTTGTTTATTTCAGGTTGTGTGAGCCAGATCAACCAATTCATTGAAAAGATCTGATCTGAAAGTATTATTTGTTCCAAGATGGTAAATCATATGTTTAACTTAAGTACATAAGTTTCATTTTTAGGTGAAATATTTCTTTAATGTTTCAGTGTAGAATTTGTTCTTTATATTCTGAGTGTTCATGATTGATTTAGCAAGGGATGGTTCATGAACAAGCCCATTGATTCAACTCTTATCTACCCGGCCCCAAGACAGAGGTGTGGAGCAGTGATTATAAAATGAGAATATGCAAATGGTTGTGAAGCCGAGATATCAGCCTCAGTGTTATAGATGATTTATCTCCTTTCATTCAGTGGCTCCTACCTGGCTGTTTTTAAAAAAGAATCTGTCCAGTGATCACTGAAAAAAAAGCAAGTGTGGCTTCGGTATGAAAATTCAAGGAATCCTCCTACGGAAAATTGACTGGCGTTGTGGTATGAAAGCAAGACGAGCAGTCGACAGAGCGTCTATTTTTGGGAAGATGTTCTAACCTCTCTCTCTGGCTCCCTGGATCATGTAGTGTCTTATCCTCCAGAGGAGGATGGCCAGCTGGCGGGAAAGATGTTCCCTCTTTGTGGCAAGGCTGATGGAAGGAAGGGAAGTCATGTTTGTGCGGAATCTATCTTCAGCAGAGCAGCTCTGTACACTGTGCCAGTGCATGCTTGAGTCGTTCTATACACACGTTTATTGACACTTCTTGCCTTGTTGGATCCTGTTGGACTTTAATCAACAACTCCGTATCCAAAGCCAAACTGAGGCAGGAGTGGGAGAAAGCGCTTGAGTAGCTGGTGCATAGACTGCGTCACTGATCTAGCATCTCTCATCACTTAAAGCACCACGTTCAGTTTGCATTTCTCAGCATGTGCTGTAGAGGGGTGCGGCCGGCCCAACACAAACTCCTTAATCAGCATCTCTAATTCAGGCCTGCTGCAGGCTGCCAGCATCAATGTGAGTGCAATTCTGGTGTTTTATAGTGTCATAAGGGTGAATGATGGAGGTAGACATTCAAAATTGATGAAATTCAGGTTGATGAAAAAATGTGTTTGTAATAATAATTTGTAATATTCATGATACAAATATGCAACCACACTTTTTTTTTATATCATGATTTACTATTTGAGGACGCAATTTAAAAACTGGAAAAAAACAAGGTTCTTTTGACACCAGAATCTCACATGCACACACATTTATATTAAATAGACATACAAAAACTATTAAATAGTGTTTAAAGGGTTATGAGCATCTAAACGAAACCCGGTTATCAAGATAAATTAATTAAATCCTTTTCTATCTGCTTATTTTCATCTCACCTTCAGTGAGTGGCAGCTTGTGGTTATTCAGACATTATGAATAGTCAATTAAAAATATCCATCCTTAAGGGAACATGGATCTTTTTTTTAATTAAATTGAAATTCATTGCATTTCTCAATTTGTCTCTGAATGATAGCATGCAGTAGTTATAGGCCTACTCTTGGATGAAAAGAAACATTTGTTGTAAAGGTCATGGTTTTGTCACCATTCCAGTTATTTTAATCATTAGGTGTTATTCATTAAGAATAATGTTTTGTGTGTATTTAAAATTAAATGTTTCATTTTGAAACGAAAGAATCTTCTGTAAATGCCTTGCCTCACCACTATGTTAATACACTTTGCCATGAAGTATCATTAAGAGAGGTTTTATTTTTAGCAGACGCTGGAGTGTGCTCTCAGAGGGCCCGGGCAGAGATTTGAGCAGAGACTTTTAGGATACTGTGTGTCAAAGCTTCTTTCATAGGAGAAATATATGACTTGATAACCTGTGGCTTTAATTTTTGCTCTTTATTCTTTTGCTCTAAGTAGTATATGAGATGCATTTCATTAGCTACTTTCCTTGTGTAGCTCTAACTTTCCTAGTAGTACACAAACATATCAACTGTTACTTCATCAAATCCTCAGAATAAGCCTTATTCAGAATCTCATTACAACACTGGAAAACCCAGAATAATTTAGGACTTCAATAGTAGGACTGTATTAGGACAATGTCCTACACAGATTTCCCAATTTTATTCTAAAACATACACTCTTGATTCCAATTTTACTAAATTGTGTATTTTAGTAGATGCGACTGTGGATGTATTGTATTGTGACTGGCTCTTTACGTTAGATACCATTTGAATTTTTACAAATTTTTGTGTACATTACATGTTGACATGCATGCAACAATAAAGAGGAAAGCCCGTAAGACACTCATTTTAAAAATGGGGGATATAAAAAGTAATTGTTCTGGTAAATGTACATAAACATGTTGTCAGTCAGTAAAATATAATTACATTATTGGTGATGAGCTCTATTATATAACTATGAAAGTGTTACTATGTTATGAATTGAGTATAGATATTTTCCTGCTGTTTGAAGACATGACCGAGAGAGGAGACCGGCGCAATTGGTTTGCATTCAAGTCACGATTTTTCAGACCTCAGCAAACTGACCCATGACAATAGAAGTAGTTCATTATATCCCAGCTCTCACTCAAAATGGCCATTTGTATTTATTCTGGTCTCTTCTTGCAAGCAGACTATAGAAAACTTGAGCTCATACCTACATTCCTCAGTTGGTTTTTGAATGCCACCACTACAAAGGTCCTTTTAGAAACTACAAGGCATGGTAAAAGCCCAATTACTGAATAAACACAGACTTGCACCTTTAATGAGCAATGCATTCCCTTTATTTTATTCATAGTAGGAACTCAAAATGGTGTTAAACAGTGTGGGCATTGCGGTCTTCCAGCGCTCTGTGTGGTCTGTCTGGATGAGCTCAGAGCTGTTGGATTCATGGGAGAGGAGGTTGATGGAGCAGTTCTGGTGAAGTCATGCGTGTTAACAGGGATACATAACCACGATTCCCTATGGCCGGCCGTTTAGAACACGAGGTGGCACGCAGTTCCTCTCCAACCCAAGACTCATTAAGAATACATGAGCACTTAACGTTCTGCTGCCACTGGCAGACATCTATTATTGATGACTGGCAGATTGCTCCCTTGAATAATATAGGACTCTTTTGTGTTGTTTTGGACCATGAAGCCTGTCTTTGGAGGTGTTAATGCAGGGAAAATCTTGACCCGTTCGACTTTGCGGAGAGATCTCTTGCACCCTCTTTGCTTCTTGTTACTTTTCTGGGATCATTAAAAAGAAAAAGTTATCTAACTGGTTTCCTCCAAACAATGTAGAACTTCTCATTTAATTGTGGTTTAGTGGTGGGGTTTTTTCCCTCTCTCTCTCCAACATTATATGTAACAAACTGTCTGTCCTGGGTGGTTTAAGGGACTGTAGATGGATATCACAACAGTCCTTATTAGTGAATTTCCATGCCTGTGGTCCAGCTGTTTCCTTGAGCTTTAAATTCAGCAGAAATTATAATCAAGTACCAAAAACACCCTGAAGGAGGGTATGATGGAGCTTTTTTCCATTCGCTTTTTTCCTCTTTTATTTTTTTAAATTTAAGTGTCAGAGGCCCACATTGCCCTCTTTTCCCCATCCTCGCTAAACCTGGTTTATGCAAGGGTCCATGTGCAAGTGATGCCATTGAGGCACTTATTGAAGTGTGCATTGCTTCTGCGAGGCTGTTTTTGTGTGATAATGCACTGAATTTTGTAACTTCACACTTGGACAAATTCAAAGGAAGGTTGGTCAAGTAGCTAAGTCTGTACTTTTGAGCCAGTGTAAAGCACCAAGCTTGCGAAATTACCTTTTGCAAGGAAGACACTTGAGAATCTGTCCTCAACTTTTTGTACAATTAACTTAATCCCCACCAGCGTTTTGGAAAAAAGCTGCCAAATATTTGTTAAAAAAAGTTTTTAAATGTTTTTCACAAGTTTCAGGCCCCCAGAATATTTTGTTGTATTATTATCTGAACAAGCAATATATAAATGTATACCAAAAAAAAAAAAGTCTATATACATATATATATAGATATAGATATAGGTAGATATAGATATATAGATCTGCTCCATCTATGTTTTTTTTGATCATTGTTCTGAATACGATCTAGGTGTACTGTAGTCTTCACAAAAATGTGGATTTTTAAGAAATCCACATTTTTGTCAAGACTACAGTATACCAAGATCGTATTAAGAACGATGAGCAGATCAAGTCCATCAATACCCCTAAAGCTTGCGCAGTCCTGGGCCGACATTTTAATTTATATGCAGCTTAATGCTGATGATCGCATTATTTTACTTATGCATTGTTATCGCTTGTGTCTGCTTCTTCACATTACCTTTCATCTGGAGATTCAGTACTCTTTCAGAAGATGCATAATAGCGCCCCCTAGCATATAACAGTGAAAACACAGAAAGCTGAAAAATTCTGTCAATGGGGAAGAGTTAATAAAATTGTCCAAAAAATATATTTGGCTTGCTGCGGTAGTCATTGTTACACCATTTTATGATTACATTACTTTCCTACTGCTACACCATCCCCACTGTCATTTCGCTTTTTTATAGAAATAAAAACCATTTAGTATAGTTGGACAATGGACGCTACAATTATAAGGGCTTCTGCTCTGCTCCATACAGTACGAGCTGCAGAGTTGCAGCACAGTGCAGTAGGATTCAGATTTGAAATTCGAAAATGAAATGCGAGCACTCATTCAAAAGCTATTTTAATATTTTGCATATTGATAGCGGCTCACTGATGCCCACAAATTATATACAGTATCTCCCTCTCCACCTGGTGTAGTTGCTAGTTTATTTACCGGAATTAAATTTGAAATCATCCCTACAATATATAGGATATTAATAGGCTTTTATATAGTGTAAAATAAAACCTTTTTAGAATGTAGTTTAAATTCAATTTTAATTTAAAACAATGTATTTAAAATAATTATAACAAACTGTAATACCATCATCTTAACTAGGCAAAAAAGTGCAAGTTAATATGTAAACATAAGTGATTGTGTGCTTGTTCTTTCCAAGAAAGGTGCAAACACAAAAATCAAGTAAACCCCATGGGCTATGTACTGTGTGCACAGTCTGCAGAGGGTCAAATGACATGGCAAACAAAAGTATAAAGTATTAAAAAAAGCATAGGACTCAAGACTCTGCCTTGTCAATGCGCCTTTATTCTCTGTAAAAAAATTTATCCTGCTTCTTTCTTCACTGCCTCATTATGTCTCTTTGATCGCTACATTGTATTCCTCCCTCACCTAAGCCCTCACCTGTGGTATTAGGTTGGGAGAACTTGCTCTTGTCGTTTTGCAGTACACACAGAGAGCAGGAGCTAAGAGGATTGTGTCTCTTCTCAGGACTGACTGCTCACTCAACCCTCTGGAGATGTAACCAAACACTTGATATCACCCCGTTAGCGGCTGTCACTCTTTGTCCTACAGAGCCTGACTAAGAGTAATTACTTCATCACACTCTCACATCTTGACCCAGAGTTGTGGGTCTCTTATATCTCATGGGAGAGTGGTTTGTGCCTCTGTGCCACAAGAGATTAATCTTGCTCCATATTCAAACCGTGTATAATTAAGTCCTGGACGTCCATTTAAATAGTTTGCACCTTTCAGATACCAGCTTTCCTAGCAGGTTACACTGATTTTTAACATGCACTTACTAACTTTGAGTTGTGTTTCTTGAAAGATACTTTGAGTTGTTTTTCTTGTTTGAGATAACTGAGTGAGCGAGAGCTCCTCCAACCCCTCAGGCCTGTCCTTAGGCTCTTGAGGAGACTGCTTATGTTTACTCTTGCGGTTTGCGTGTGGTTTGCGTTTTAAACCTTTCCCACAGGCACTGCTCCATAATTGAGCTAAATCTGATCCTCACTGTTATTTTGAAGTCTGGTACGCTTGAATGAGGACATTGTAATGGGTTTTGTTTGTTGGTAAACCTTTTTATGAACTGATTTAAGCTCTGACAGCCATCCAGAACTAGATTGACTAGACTTTAGTTAGTAGAACACCATTTTGTCAATATTTGTCCAACCAACCAGAATTGGTTCTATTCAAAATAAGAAAAATAATCACAAACACCGCAAAGTTCCTGTTTTAATTGCTTGATGTTTAAGGTTGCAATGTCTTTCACTTAATATCCGAGACAGGCCAGCGTTACTGTTGTGTTACATCATCTCGCTTCAACTGACACACCATCCAAAAAAAAAAATGTAAGAACTGTTTTTCTTTACTGTGTTTTTTTTTTCCCTCTTTTTTTCTGTAAGACAGAAACCACTAGTACATTTAGTTATAATAGATTTTTTACTGGTATTCTTCCATTCTTCATTCTTCAAAAGCCGTTGTTCTTGTGGAAAGCACCTCATGGTTGAAGTTTGACACTGATATCTGATCAGCTTTGATGCTTTTTTTGGTGGAGGAGTATGATTTGAGGAGGTGAAACAGGTTCAGAATCAGCATCAGCATACATGGATATGATAGAGCTGCAATTGTGGTTTAACCGCATGGTTAAGATCCTCCCTCAGTGCAGAAAACTATGTATTATACCAGCCTGACTGGAGTGTCTGGAACAGGAGCTGGTGTAAGAGGAAACACCTAATGACAGCTACAACAAGACTGAACATGCCCTGTGCAGTAAAGCCGTTTACATGGTTCAAGCTAAAGGTCTACATTAAGATGAAACACTTACTCCATGAGGTACACGCATATCAAAACATATATTTGAATGTCATTTACCTCAGTTTCACCCTGACTGCCAGAGTTGTTTTTCATGTCAGTTGTGAAGTGTGGCTGCTGCTACATTCTGTCAATTTGAGGCTTTCGACTAAAGTCTTGGCTGCAATGTGTATGGTATAATCTGATATTAACACTTGTTGATTTTGCACAGATTACCATGGGTTTTACCTAAAATGTGCTCAGGGTTGGTAATTGAAAGGATGCTGATTCAAGACAATTCAAACAATCACCAATGAACCATCACTGTTCCACCATTAAGGCTCTTGATATAAATGTTTTACTGTAAGTCACTTTGGATGAAAGTGTACCTAGTGACTGCATACTTAAGAATACATCTAACAAGGGATGATTTCACTGTAAATGACTGGGCAAACATCTTTAGCAAGTTTTGAACACTTGTTCTGCTAAGATGTTCCACCTGCATTCTTTCCACATGAGAGCATCTCTGACTCATCTGTGGAGGCCATATATCACGTTAAAACGTGCAGCAGAGAGCACAGGCTGTTTACTGTTCAGATCCTAAGATCAATTTCCTGAAATTCTAGCTTCTCTAGACATTTGCTCCATCAGTTTCTCCACTGTTCAAACTCTAGAATATTACTTTAAATGAACGTAATCCATCACAAGATTCCTTAAGAGAAGACAAAGTACAACCGAAGTGTGCAAGGAATGTGCTAACAGAATGCTATTTCACCTTCCATAATGTTCATCATCTTCATAGAGAGAACTGGAAATCTGTAGGATAGAGGTTAGAACTTGTAGCTGCTATAGGGGGTATTTCTTTTTTCTTTTTTAGCTGTGAGCGTGGAGCTGTTTGGTTCACACAGAGGTTTCAAGACCACAGCGGTCTCTCACCCCACAGACTTCATGTCTCCTTTCTTCAGTTTTAGATGCATTCATGACAGTATAAAACATTGTTAGTGGAGCTCCAGGACTGTAATCTTGGGTCTATTTTTGTCTGTTAGTGGGTAATCATCATCATCTACAGTGTTAGTTGACCTTCCATCGCCGACTACTTTCTCATTTATACACACACACACAGTTGCAGTCACGGATTCTAAAAAACGGTCGCTTCTCAAGTGTGTTGCCACAAAAACAAACAGCCCACAAAAGGTCAGCTTTTAATGAGACTTTTATTTTTTAATAAGGAAGATGGTCAGAGATGTTATATCCGGACTTGTCTGCAGTATCTGCACCATGTGACTCAGTGGGAAGAAAATCTTCAGACAGAATATCAACAACTGCAGTGGCACTAGGCTTCAGTTTACAAATTGCACATGCTCTGAGCAGACCCTAGGCAACTGTCTTCAGATAAAACATAAAACTGTATTCATTATGTGGAGTTTCCCTGTCATGCATTGACGTTTCTTCACTAATTGTGTTGGCTACAAGATACTTGCCTCTCTGTCTTTGGAAGTTTCACATCCATGGCTTAGTTTCTGAGTAATGGTAATACAATTTGGTCTTCAAACTTCATTCAAAAAGGAAAAAGGTTAGACTTCAATAGAGTTTCCAGAGGAGATTGCCGGTTGCTCTTCACGTGTCTCTTTCTTCACCTTACCTACGTTTAACACACTTTGAGTGGCCTGGAAATCATATGTAACCAGATCAGGGCAAAGACTTTCTGTGGGAATCTGCTGTGTTAAAGGTCACTGCACCTTTGAAGAATCCTGTCTTTCACTGCAACACAGAGGGTCAAAAGTGGAGCTTTTAACAGTTTGTTCTTTCATGTTGTGGAGGACTGACTGCTGCCCTCCTGTTATGGTTCACTTCAAGCTATCAGGGGAGGGGTTAACTTATCATATCTGCTCACTGAATTACTATAAGGTCAGCACCTCAGTTTTGTCACATTGAGGTTCTCTAGAACAGGGTGTCCAATCTTGCTCCTGGAGTGCCAGTGTCCTGCAGAGTTTAGCTCCAACATGCCCCAACAAGTCCGCTAGTGATCCTGAAGGCCATTATTAGTTCATTCAGATGTGTTAAATTAGGATTTGAGCTAAATTTTGCAGGATAGAGGACCTCCGAGAGCTAGTTCGCACACCCCTTCTCTAGAATCAAAATCTGTCGCTGTATAAGGTCATGCTTTAGGCTCCCTTCTCTTAAAGAATGCTGACAAACCAGTCTGTGACCAGTCAGTAACAGTTACTATTACTGAAATCATGGAGAGCTTCACTTCACAAACGGCTGGAAAAATAAAGCTGTAGCCACTGTCCCCACTAATTACACAACATTACCACTACAGGCAGGGTAAAATTACAGTCCCCATATAGGAAAACAACACCTGGAAGTTTTTTGTAGTTCTCTTTCCTGGTGTTTTAAAAAGGATTGACCACAGCCTTCCCTTTAGAAACTAAAGGACATTTATTTTTTCTTAAGACTGCAGTTCTGCCGTTGATAGATTTGCGGCTTAGCAGAAAATGGCTTACCTTCTCTGTTGCTAACAAACAAAAATCTCTATTTAGATTTTACTGCATGACAAAGCACATATGAGTCAGTATGCTTGCAAAGAATTTATGATGAGATAAGATTAGTGTAAAGGTCAGTGAGCATGTATGCTTGTATCTAGTTTATATGTAGTTCTTGGAGCAAATTATACATTTGCATGTTTGACTCCAGAAACTTAATTGATTGTGCCTATGTAGGGTGCAAATGACATATGAAATGGCGCTGTGCTAATTGAGAAAAACCTGTGCATTAGACCATGATAATAGTGTCCCATCTCTCATAAAGGAGGAGTTAAGAGACTCAAACTCATTTGTATTCATTTAGATTATAGTCATTTTGCAAGATGTTCCAGTTTCTGGATCCTATTTAGAGAATATGTTGTAATATTTGTTACATTGCATTTGTGTTTACATCTCCATCTGAGGTTAATTGATTTTTGTAAAATCGCATAAGTCAATCTCCTCTACTCTTCTGTGCTTCGCACACATCTGATTACATTTACCCAGCATTGTTGTTTATCCAATTGCTAAATCGGACAGTGACCCTACGTCATCTCTGCGTATCATTCCATCTCATCATTCACCCACCCATGATGTTGCCCGAGCGTCATTCTGCATGACCCAATCAAACGTGATGGATCAGGGTCTTATTGTCAAGTTGGAGGCTAAATGCCCGGGTCAGGAGCAGATGGTGTCATTGTGCTTCGTAGGATGTGGCAGTCCACAGGCGAATTCATTAACCTCGATGTCATCTGGCCGATTGGAATGTACGTTTGCTCGCTTTGTACCGGTTGCCCATTCATGGGGAGGACACTGCCTGTCCTCCATTTTCTATTCAAAATGGAAAATGCAAAAAAAATTCTAAATGTTGTTTAAGAATGCTTTGACACTTTTTAGTGTTTTGTTTCAAGTTTCTTAACACTGAATTCAAATTTTCATTTCATTTTGAATGATTCAGGGTCAGTGACAAAGAATGACATTTTTTTTCTTTCTTTTTTTTTTTTTTATATGAAACATCTAGTTTAAAATGAATGTGCCAATTTCTAAGAAAAGTTACCCTTATGTTCATTTTGGGTTGACATTTTTTCCCCCACCCTACATATTTCTGCACTTTGGTGCACCACATGACTGATTTGTCAGGCAAACATTTTTTTTTATGTTAATTTGTATGTTTATAAAATTAAAATTAATTATGTCAATCCACCCAAAAAGGTTTTCTTTTCAAGAATTTCATTATTTTTCTCAATTTTTTATCATTGTGATATAAGGATTATTGTACCTCTCTGACTTTATATCCCAAAATGAATTCAATTTAATAGATCCAGGCAAAGAATTAACATGTCATGGACAAATCTACTAGCTGTTTTATCATCCACATAGTTTCACATGCTGTCCTCCTGTTTGCAGCATGTCATTGGCATTTTGCCTACTTGTTTTGTCATAGTGTCTTAAGAAATTAACATTTTCTTGGAACCTTGTATTGCTGCTTCACTAAAACAATATACAAAATGTTGTGGTCCATCTATCATGTCTCTGGCAGGTGTTGTTGCTTTAAGCATATTTATATCATTCTGAAATCCATGAAATTGGGAGATAACAAAATGGACTTTACAACCCAAGCGTTCCCAGGAAAGCACCTGTTTTTTGCAGTTGCAATTCAGGGAAAGTCTCTCGCCATGGAGTTGGTTAATTTTCCACTGTGAACACGGAGAGGTCAGAGTCTCTTCAAAAGACACGGGCAGGACTTTCTCACATGCCATACATTCCTATCCGCTGTGTAAAGTTTAGGAGGGTTTTTGTCTGCGAAGGCAAGAGAAAGGGCTTTTATACACACAAACTCCCCGTCCTCTGACCCCTCCTAACATACATACATTCCAGTTTGTTTAGGGATTGCCATGGTGATATTCTAACAGCCATGAAATGGGTCATCATCACACCTGTGTCTTATATTAATTCCAACAAAATACAATGTTTGCCATTTGTAAAGGACAGAGATGTTGCCTAGTTTATCTTAATACATTTCTTCTCCATTTCATGCAGACTTTATTGCCAAGGTTATTGCTGCAACGGCCCCTTATAGCTGTTCACTCGCTCTCCAGTTTCATTGGCTTCAGGACACAGATTCATTGGAACTTGTACAAGATGAAGGGTTTTTGCTAGCAATTCATCAACAAATTGCTTGGAAACTTTTGACAGGTGCAATTTTGTCCCTAACGCTGCATGGTCGCAGTAACTTAGTGTGGTCCTCTCCCTTCTCAACAGTATTGCTGCACCTAAAAAGTGCACATTTTTAAATATATTTTTAACCCCTTAAACACATACCTTGGGTCTTTAGTGACCCGGGACGTCATTCAGTACCCTCCTCCTCATCCATTTTTTAAAGTAACCTTAGTATTCCTCAATTAAGTCATTATAAACAATATAACAAGTAAAAAATAATCAAATTATAAAAGAGTGCCTGTTTTCTCATTCTTTTTTTTTTTTGTTCTTTTTTTTTTGGTTGTTGTAAGGTAAATACCTGAGGTGTGTAACACTGTAACAGTTTAAGTATATTTTTTCTGCACAACAATAATTTAATCTTTGATGACTGAATAAGTGCAATTCACCTTTATTCCACAAGGTGGCAATGTCTAATACACAATGAAGAAGTGACGCTTCAATCATAGTTACCGCTAGAGGTCGACCGATAGTGGATTTTACCGATACCGATAACAAGGTTGGACCACACTTGACGATAACCGATTAATCAACCGATAGTTTTTAAAATGGATACTGGAAAGAAAAAAAAACATAACATTTATAAGTAAAGCAGTGCTGAACTTTATTACAAGAAATAAAAAAAACATTACTGAACCATGAAATTTTGCTAAATTGCATATGTGAATATATTAAAATGAGAAGTTCTAAAAGAAAAAAATCTACAGAAAATTATTTAAACTAAAATATTATAAATAAATGTTTCTTTACCTATAACCTAGAAACATGTAAATGTCATGGGTAACAGACTGAAAGTCCCATTTGTTAACAAGGATTTATTAGCTTATTTAGCTATAGCTTACTTGAACTAAATGCATTATGCAATATACATTTTACAGCATATATTAATATTTGAACAATTAACAATTTAACAATTGTACCTTGACCATTCATGTTAGTTCATAGTGCATTAAGGTTAACAGATAAAACTAACAATGAATAGTACTTCTACAGCATTTATTCAAATTACTTAGTTACAAATGAAATATTATTGTAATAAGTGTTATCATTTTCATATAAATCCGAACAGTCGGCTTTTTTAGAACACTTGACAATTATCTAATCAAAATAAGAAAATATGTATTGAAATTCGAATGCGTTTCTGATTTGTTTATTTCTGTCGGCTGCATGACGATACAGTTTGCTTTCTCACATCACTAGTTTTAACTGCTTGAGGGACTGCTAATGTTAGCGTCTCGATGGAAAAAGTATGTGCATACTGCTGTTCTTTTCCTGCTAATGTAGCATCTAGTCAACAAATAAGTTATACTTTATTATGATTTGGCCACATGTACTGAAATGTTCTGTATTCATACCGTTTCGCTGTCTGTGTTTTAAACGCGCATCTGATGTGTCAGCGATCTCGTTCCGTGTAAGCACAACCTGGAAAAAGTCAGTATGGATTTTTGCAGTACCACCTTTTTGGTTGTTCCACCAATCAGCTATCGGTGCCAATTAATCGGCAAACCTGATGAATCGGTCGACCTCTATTTACTGCAGGCAGAAAACAAAAGAAAAGGAAGTATCATCAGCAAAACTTGAAATGGCTCAGCGATTTACTGCAGAGCAAGTACTGAACGCAATCAGATATTAGTGTTGTTGTCACTTGATTGGGGATCTGGTGAAGAAGCTGTCAGTGATCAAAATATAAATTTCTGAAGATATTGAAAAATATAGTTTTGAGAATGTTTGATATCGCTAATATGAGGCAGACGCTGAATGTACTGGGAAAGCTCTGACGAGGACAGTGATGATGGTATAAAACATCTGCTCAAACTGAACTCGTCCAAGCTCCAAATGGTAACCAAATATGCTTTATTTTACTCTAATTTCAGTAGCATTTTATATTATCGGGTCGCTTAAGACCTGAATATGTAATAATGATTGGCGAAACATTGATCCATTTAAGTGTTAAGTCCAAAAAGAACAAACCAAGGGACCTGTTCAACCATGTGTTTGTTTAGTAAAAGGTCTAAGCCCACAAGGTTTGTTATCCAGTTCTTGCCTTCTTTTCAAGTGTATTCTCACCGCTCGCAATTCCGAACACCCGCACACGTTGTAAATAAAATGAATGAATACAATTTCGCAAACCTACACTTTCATTATCAGGATCAGGCAACAGTGTTATACTCTAAATGCGTTTCTCTGAGAATCCGTCTCAGTGGGGTAGATTAGGATGTTGATTCGAAAGTGGCTGCTAAAACTGCTAACTCAACTAACAACAAGGTTACTTGTAGCCTTAACTCAGTTTGGTGTTATTTGGAGCACCTAGCCCTTGGCGGTCAATAGAAGGTGCTTGATGCCATGCTGATTGTTTCGCAAGTAGATGCCCTATTAATCCTGTGCTGTTTCCTTTGTAATGAATGTCAGGCAAATGGCAGAGATCACATTTGCTAACACTTCCTTGATACATTCCCTTTTTCATTTGCCTTGATTAGGCTTTAATGAGCATTGTTACACCAACCACAATCCCTTGAGATTTGCTTAGTCTGGCTTCATCACACTTGCCAGTTTGTTTGATCTGAACCCTTTTTGGGGAAGTGTAATGAAATGGTTAGAGTTGAAGCATGGCAATCTCTGATTAGTTTAACATGACTGTTCAGAGCGCCAGTGCTGATAGATGGAAGACACTGCCTGTTACCTGTGAACAAACTTTGGTGTGTTTGTGCTTTTAAGCTTCAGTGACTGTTCTCAGTTTTTCAATGATGCAATGAATCTGTTGTCTCAGTTTTAGATTGGTTGACTTTTACTGAAACCGTATTGTGTAGGAAGATTAGACGTGTTAATCAATTATTGGTTTGCAAAAGCAACTTATATTGGACATAAATTACTGCACTGACTTACTGTACAGACATTAAGTCATACTAAACACTTTTGGAATAGGTCATATGCTATTAAATAGTGATATCTGAATTTGTGTCATGAAAATATAATTATGAGTGCTAAAGAACACAATTAAGCATTTCTCATGGCTCTCTGTTCTTTAAGGCAGTGAGGTTTTGTTCAGTATAGGCATCACTGAGGTGTCTGTAGGACATGTCTCGGCTTGTTCAGTGAGTCACAGGAACAAAACAGACAACAAGCAGTCACCTCTGTTTGTCACCTCTTTTATCTTTAGTTTGAATTGTTCATAATATCTTGAAATCTAAACAGGAGAGCACGACAGTCAGGTATCTGAATTTTAGAGAACCTTTTTTTCTCACATGGATGTTAGTAGGTAACACAACAATACGTTTCCATTAGTTAACATAAGTCAGTCATTACAATAGCTATCATTAACTAACAATAGCAATACCTCTGTTATAGTATGTATTAATCTTTGTTAACATTAATTTATTAAAATGCTGATGTTGTTCATTATTAGTTAATTTTAGCTCAGGTTCATTTAAATATTAACAGTTGCCGCTTTTGATTTGAATAATTTATTAGTAAATGGTAACATTAACTTAGATTAATAGAAGTTTTAGAAGTATTTTTATTGTTAGTTCAGGTTAACATAGTTAAATGGAACCTTACTGTAAAGTGTTACAGAGTTTATTTGCAATACCTTTTTGTTCTGGTTGTAGTTTTTGCTCCTCTCCACATCTAAACAGCACCTGTTGAGTTTAGTGTAGATATTATTTGAAACATTTAATGTATTTTTTTTTTTTTACTTGTCTGTATATGCATGGGCGATCTTTAATCATGCAGTCCACAAAAAACCACCCCGAGTGCCAAATACCACCTGCTCAGTCTGACGGAAATAACAAGAGGAGGGGCAGGCAATCGTCTTTAGCGGCTGAGGGGCAGGCTCAGGATCCCCAACAAGTGGAAGGTGTGCACCACCGGTTTCGGTTGAATATAATCTCAGGCTCTTCCACTTTCGTCCTCTGGCGGCATGTACATGTTCACTGAGCTGCACAACTCACATCCTCATCTGCAGAAAACCTGTCATCTGATCCCTGTGTATAGTATTCTCCTGAGAGCCAGCAATTCATTTCGGTCCATTTTTGTTTTAATAACAAAGTACAATTCATTACAGGGCTCTCTTCACTAGTTGAATCTATGTTGTCAATTGCAGCAGATATCAAATATTATGAGTAATGACAGTTGTCCAGGGCAATGCTATATATCTGTCCACTCGTTTTGGGAAATCTGTTTCTTACACAGCCGTGTTCTGTCTCTACAAGTAAGTTAATAAATGAATTTCAGCTCAAATCAATAATTTATGTCCATTTATTTAAGCAGCCGTGTAATAAGCAGGATAATGTACCGGCAGCCAGTCATTATCACAAAATAAACACCAAGTTTTCAGGACGAGGCTGAGAATTGCAATGACAAATGTTCCCATGTAATAAAATAATTTAAATTTAAATCAATAATTCATGTTAATTTCAGAAGCAGCATCATAAAAAGGATAATATACAGCTGAATAAGCTTCAAAGTGATTCCAAACTTATAATTTTCACAGAATCCTGATCATGTTTTTGTTTTTTTTTACCCTCTCCATCAGTGTTTAAACCGGGTGTATCCTTGTCTATCTTGGGTTTTCTGTCATAAGATCTGATGTAATTAAAATCTGTATTTTATATTAATAAAATATAGCTGTGGTAGGCCTAGGTGTTAGGTTATATAGACTTTTAAAATGGAAATATAATATAACTTCTCAAACCAATGTAATGTAGGCTATGTAGTAATAAGTAATATAAAGTCCAGGTTTTTGTGCTGGATGACTGGAAGAGGGGAGTTCTCTGAAGAGGGCAGGGTCTCTCTCTCTCTCTCTCTCTCTCTCTCTCTCTCTCTCTCTCTATTTCTCTATTTCTCTCCTCCCCTCCCGTCTCTCTCCTTCTGCTCGCTCAGTCAGTCCGCTCAGAGGACGGTCAAAGAGACAGACGGGCGGGTCGTTGGATTCCTCCTTTCGGCTTCACATGCATCCGTCCGTGGATGAGTATGTCCCTGTCGGATCTATCCGGGATTAATAGAGCCCTTATCGCGCAGATATATTTCCATAAATTCTTTATCGACTCTCAGTGAATCACAGCCGGATTATCTTCATCACCATCACCATGGGTTTCTACGGCACTTTAAAGATGATCTTCTATAAAGTGAGTAAACGCGTTTATTCGTGTTGGATGCACTGCGGCTTTTATATCGATACGGCCATCCGCCTTCTCTCAGGGGGCTCGCTTTCATACCGCGACGCGTCAGGAACGCTCCCATTATAAATCAGAGAAGCGGTGTTCACTGCAAGCGCACGATGTCGATTCGTACAGCGCGGTGTGCAATATTCAAATACGAGGTGCGCGCGAGCAATGGACACAGCTTGGTTGATTTATAATGTCAGCGTTCGGGTTTGTCGCGTCGCGCTCTGACCGCGTACACGGGGTAGATCCGTGCTCGTCTTTAAGGGTGCGTCGGTGAAATATGCGACTGTTCTTACGGCCACTGCGGAAAAATCTCCAGCTGACATAGAGAATCACCTTCCTCGATATTCATTCACTTGAACAATGTACTTTTAAGTCTCCTTTTATAATAAGCTCATATGTAGAAATGGATATGATGCACTTGATTATGGGGTGGGTTTGGAGAACATAGGCTCCATCACTATTTCTTCACCATCTGCCCATCCTAACGCACACATACTGCACCTGCGCTCCCTACATCATACATATCTATCCATCCCTTATACTACATCTTTAGAAGCGCTGCATCCTTCTTAGCCTTACTTGTACATCTGATTTATTGGATCTTATATAAGAGTTACCTGCTTTTCGATGTATAATTGACTTTTATTTGATAGTTCAAATGAGTATGATGCTATCGTATTTCTGATACTCGCCTTCCTGCACCATTCAGAGTAAACCTGTTGGTAATATTGTTTTATGTAGCTTGATATGCAGCAGAAACCCCACTTGGGCACACTGGCTGTTATTGTAGCCATGTATGTAACATACAGTTGTAATATGGTGTTGTGATATGTGAATGGTTTTGTAAGGGAGTCGTATCAGCTTCTGCGCTGCCTGTTGAAGGGTGTGTATCCTCCACTTGCTGGCGGCATCAGACCACCCTACAGTGATTGGGTCACTGTGTCATTGCTTTTGACGGAGGAAACCGAGCCACATCTGGCACAAAGCGCACACTTTATGATTTTAAATGTGAGTGAAACAAATGTTTTGAATCAGAGCTTATCAGAAGCTTGCAGCCACTGCAGTTTTCAGAGTGTCCTCTGATCAGAGCAGCATTAAGTAAACTGCAGTGACGTTGACGGATGCTCCCGGCAATCTCGTTGATTGTTTGGTTTTAAAAACGAAACTCATTAAGGATGTTTGATTGCGTTAGATGGACAAAATGTGAAAATATGCTCATGACGCTCACTTTTCTAACGTTCTAATTTCTTTTTTTGATCCATCTTTTTTTGTTACGTTTTGTGAAGTGAAGTGTAGCAGACTTTTATAGTGTAAAACGCAAGAATTTCAGCTTCATGCACAGTCATGACCAATCTAAGCAGTTCCCAATATAAAGAGCTAGGTTATTCATTCATAAATCACAGGATTTATTCACTAAAATTGGTTATTTGCCAAGACTGCACCGGTTTCCATGAACACAAGCATTCCTGTTAACCACAGACCAAGCCATTTTTGCTCTGTGGTGTCAGACACGGAGAATGATTACACAGTGACTCATCTAAAATCAGATGGCTCTCACTGTGAACCCTAGAGAAAAGCGACAGTCTAATCCATTCGGTGAAATTAATGTATAACTAAGCAAATGAATGCTTTCGCTTTTCACATTATTTTTGTGTTAAGTGCTTTTTACCAAGTAGGCTTGACAGGTTTAGGTATTAGTAGTAATTAGCAAATGTGGCATTCCCTGCGTGTTTTTGTGTTTACACATTCTCATGGAGTAACCAGAGAGTGTCTTAACACTTTTGAACACGCACCGGTTCTTAAGCAGTTACATACGTGCACTTTCATACATCTTCAGTGTAGTGCCATCTTTTTATTATCTTCTTTCATGCATGTTCCCTCATATCCTATCTGTCGATTTTGGTCTTGATGTTGCATTTCATGGATGTTTCTGCAGTACTCCCCTCACAGCATGTGGTCCCTTCTAAAATCCAGACAGACCTTCTTTATCGGACACACCCTTCAGCTCAACCTCAAAAGTGTATTAAACATCTGACTCATCTGACATTAGATCAGTTGCAGCTTGAAGCTTTATTGGTTTCACGTAAATATCAGATCAATGAATGGCAGTTTTACTGTAAACCAGGAATTTCTGTGGTCGTCTCAACACCATGAAATATCATGAATGTTTTAAGCATAGAAATGCACTGATTATATAGTTTTGGCTGATGGGTTGTAACAATATATCATGTCACATTATATCGCAATAAATACAACATGTATCGTGGATAGTGACACTAAATATTGTGTATAGTTCACCCAAAATGAAAATTACTGTGTGAGATAAGAGTTTAACTACTGTATAATGTTGAATATAATGTATAATAATACAATGTGTGAATATTTGTGGGTGCTTCTGATAATGCCAAATGTTTCCAGTAAAAAGTGGAATATATCTAGTCAGTGACAGAGTGCAAGCTTATTTGTCTAGAATACATCTGTTTTTTTACTTTCAGAATCATGAATATTTTTATTCTGGTGTCACCATTGTCCTGTGCATTGGGTTACCAGCACCAAACCTATTCATTCCCACCCCAAATAAACAAATTCAGCATTTTAATCAACAGTGCATTCTTTATTAACCTTTTACCATATGTCTTTAAGTATTGCAATAATATCATATCGTGAGTTCATTATCTTAATATGTATTGAATTGTGACATGAGGGCATTGTTACACCTCTAGTTGACATCAGTAATTATTTTAAAGTGTTGCAATAAATGTCAGATGTTTTATATGAACTAAAAATGAATTACTGGAATCAATGGTTTAAATGCTACAGGTGAATTTAGGCTTCAAATTATGTAATAGTGTAAAAATATCATATTCATTTTGATATTTGCTGAATATTACATTTATCATTATTGTTATAAACAATAGTAGTAATAATAATAGTCTCTTATGTTCACCAAAGTTGCATTTATTAGATCAAAATATAGAAGATGTAGTTGTGAAATATTATTTTATTATCAATGATCAATTTTGAAAACTGTGCTCTTAATACATGATACAATTTTTTTCAAGATTAGAAAGAAAATCACTTATTTGAATCAGAATCAGGCTTTTGGTCAATTGAGTGCATCCTTGATGGATAATAGTCTCATTTAAATGTGTTTTATCATTGCCAACAATGTAGAGTTAATAGAATCTGTATCCCCCCCCATAGTAGTTAGCATATTGTTGTGCATGTAAATACACTGATTGTTGATTTGAATCATTTCAGGCCTGTTGTTTACTAGTGGCATGGTACATAGCAACATTGTATATGTACTGTATGTGCTTATATAAGCAGTGACAATCTTCACTCATCACTCTTAATTTCTGCTCGCGTCCTTAATGACTCGAGCCCTTGGCACGGCACAATGGTTCATAATTTAGTCTATCACTGAGCTCCTCCTAAAAGTGAACTGCACAGATTCACTGGCAGCTCTGTACCCTCCTAAAATAGTTTTATTCAAATGTGCTTTAATACCTCATTGTGTTGAGGACACTGAACCCTTGTTTTTCCAGAGTAGATGCTCCGTAGCCAGGCACCAACTATGCAGCAAAACCAGGGCCATTTCGGCCTGTGCGGGGGGTGGGTGACATAGAAAAAGACAGTGAAGCGTAGGGTTAGTCTTTTTTTTTTTTTCCTTTCAAGCCCATATAAATTTAGGCTGTTGTGAAAGCACAGCCTGTCACGCCCACACAGATGTGTGTTTGTGTGTTTGTGCCCCCCTTTCCAACTCCTGAGGGGTGTGCATGTTCATCCCATACACCTCTTTGAAGACTCACATGACAAGCATTGGCATCAGCTGTCAGACTTTATCTTTTCTGTGCCATGTCACTATAAAGTGGACATGACCTTCCTTCCTCTGGCCTACATTTGGTGGTGAGGGAACTAGCACAATACCCAACACACTCTAGTACAAAACCCAGGCTCTCTCGGTAACCTCTTAACATAGGAAGGAACGAAGGTGGCATTCAGTAGCATGTGGTTTTTAAACAGGTCGATGAATGTTCCCTCTCATTACTGTCAAATTGCTTTGTTGGCTGTTTATGCTTTCATTGTTGTGCTGCCCTCTACAAACCCAAACTAACCAGCACCCCTCCTTCCCTTTGTTGCAGATGAAGAGAAAGTTGGACCATGGCCCTGAGGTTCGACCTTTCCCTTCAGGAAAAAAACCCTGTCCAAGGTAAAACTCACCACCTTGACCTTACCCGAAAATTGCTAAATGTTTTAGCCTGTGTTGCATTAAAAATTTTGCGAGCACGCCTTCCAAATAGTACAGTAACAGGTAGACATATTTGTTTGAGATATCAGTTACACTTTACAATAAGGTTTCATTAGTTAAGATTAGTTAACTACTTTAGTTAACATGAATTAAGAATGAACAAGACCTCTGCAGCATTTATTAATCTAAATTAATGTTAGTTTCAACATTAACTAATACATTAAAATCAAAAGTTGTGTTTAACACTATTTAGTTCACTGTGAACTAACATTGACAAACAATGAACGACTGTATCTTAATTAATATTAACAAAGAATAATAAATACTGTAACAAATGTTTTGTTCATTGTTTGTTAGTTCATGTTAGTGACTAATGAAACCTTAATGACTCGAGCCCTTGGCACGGCACAATGGTTCATATTTATTTAAAGCGTTTCTGAGATATCTATCTCTATTTTTCTTCTATTTATATGTATATATATATTGAGAAAGGGCACATTAAATGTATTATGAGTCACAATAAAGACATTTACTATGTTACAAAAGATTTATATTTCAAACAAGCATTGTTCTATTGAACTTTGTTCATTGAAGAATCCTGAAAAAATCCTGTTTATCCACAAAAACAAGAAGCACAGCCTTTTTCAACATTGATAATAAGAAATGTTACTTGAGCACCAATTCAGCACATTAGAATTATTTATGAAAGATCATGTGACACTATAGACTGGAATAATGGCTGCTGAAAATTTAGCTTTACCATCACAGAATTAAATGACCTAAACTCATTTAGTTTAGCTGCTTTGCAAGAGCTAATGTATACATAAGGAAATGCAAATCCAGCTCTTTTTGCTGCCGCTAATGGTTCCGAAATGACACACAGTCACTCTAAAACCCCTTAAACATGGAATCACCACCTGAGAATTTCCTTATTCGGCAAACCCAAGCTCAGCAGTCAGCTCTGACGAGTATTCATGCCTTATTGTCAAGACGCAGGTGTTCGCCTGGTTTATACTAGAATAGTACATGACCAACCAGGCTGCAGTTGCGTGCTGGGTAATTGAAGCATCTTGGCATCTCGGTCTCAAATCCCATTAAATATGAATCCATAATGAAACAGACCTCACTACGTGCTCGCCTGTACGCTTCCCGCTCTCCTCATCCGTTCGTTTCTTGCACCGGAGAAGGTATCCGTAGATAAGCAGAATGCAAGGAAGGACTGCTGAATTGTCTTTTTGGTGTTAGTGTTGGGCCCCAGAGACATAGAAGTGCAGAAAGGACTGCTGACATGGGACAACTCTCTGTGTCCCTTTCTCACCACAAGTGGAAAAATGAATTTGCTTCAGTTCTTAATAGCTTACACACATTATGCTTTTTGCAGTTTTACATGGACTCTATCTTTGTTTCATTCATGGAAACCCTTTCCCGTTTCGTTTCATTATGATAAACATTTGACTGGATCAGTTTGGAGCAGGTGGTTGAATGAAATCATGCCAACTGATTGAATTCTGAGGCCGAGGTAAAAGGCCAGGTTGTCTAATGTTGGACCACAACAGTGGCTCAAGTGGACTGTAGTGCTCCTCTGGCACCGATTCAGTCCACACTAACCACTTTGGTTTTGGCTGTAATTCTCACACTATTGTTCTGAAATAAAGCCTCAGAGTTTCATAATAGCTTCATCCCCAGTACATTCAGTGAACTTTAAAAAAAAAAAAAAAAAATCTTCTTCCATTGACAACAGGCTTGCACTGTATCAATGTTAAATTACTACGATATAGATATCTCATGTCAGAGTAAATTGTTAGAAATTCTTCACAAGAATTTTAAGTTGTCTTTCTAAGTTTTGAAGTCTGATTAGTTTTCCTCTCTTTTAATCCTTCTCTCCTGAACCCTCACTTGAACAGTCCGACAGGACTGCCGTACCCAGCCACCCCCACCACGTTTGGGGGCTTGCGAGCGGTCAACGGGCAGGGTCAGCAGAGACGGCGTATCACATCCATCCAGCCCCCCACGGGCCTGCAGGAGTGGCTCCGCACCTTTCAGGTGAGTTCAACCAAACAATTTGAGTCTGTTTCTCACAAGACCTGCTAGAGGGACTTAACCAGGTGCACTATCACTGCACATCTTCACTTTATTTATTTATTTATTTATTTTAATCTTGCGTTCATTATTATTATTATTATTATTAAAAAATTTCTGCCAATTAGTGTGGTTCCTTAGCCTACCTGTATCCTATTTATGGATGCTGGTGAATATTCTATAAATTTCAACAAGCATTAATAAAGAATTTAAATCACATATGTGCATATACTAGCTATTTATGGGATTTATATGTATGGGTCATTGACGAATAAAGTTTTTTATATTTTTTATATATTTGTTTTTATGTAATTTTGTATCTTTTCAAAACTGATGTAATGCATATTTTTGAGTCATTAACAATGTTTTATAAAGTTTAAGTTGTTAAATAACATTTCAAAGTATTTAAATTCACTTTGACTTTTTATTTCAAGCGGTACAACTAAATAGTTGTATGTTTATACTGCAATTGTACCACCTGACATGGAAAGTGTTCCAACCTACTCATACATGAAATTATCAGTTTTCACCAGTATTTGAGAGAGGCTTACAAACCTATTCACTCTGCGATAAGGATCAGTTGGGGTCCTTTAGATGATGCATTATCATGTTCACTGTTATTACCTTGTCAATTCATAATGAAAGAGCCATGATTGCAGTTGCAGTTTGCCACCGTGACATTTGAGAATATACGAATTGCTGGACTAAAGTTTTTCAATTATCTCAACAGCTTTAAACCGCTGATATTTATAAAACTGTGTTTATATGAAAGGTTTCAAACCTAAAATAATGCCATAGTATTTAGTTTTAAAATTTATTTTAAGACGCCATTTTAAAAAGTTTTCTCATCTGTTAATTTGTTCGGACCGTTTGGTTTAAGACAACAAAACTTGAAATATGCATTATTTAAATGTACTAAAAATGTATTAAAACTAAATAGGTTTTATAGAATAAATTGATGTGTCATAAATTTATCAAATTATTTTAAAAGGAAATAATGCACTTGGACACAAAAATATGTCTTTTGATCCGTATTTATAATCAGAATTGCGTTTTTTTTTTTTTTGAGCACCATGTCGCTACGGAGCCCTGCATGCGACATGCATGTAAAACTTTGCTCCCATGAATTAATTTGCTGCGAGTGGATGAGTTAAGCCGTGGGAATGAATTGTCAATTCATGGCTATGACATCTTGCTTTTTCCCTGCATGTCAATTAAATTATAATAAATGAATGAGTTCGTACAGCGTGGCCATGATTTAACTAAAATTAGGGATTTTTTATTTTTTATTTAAAACGTCTCCATGAATATATTTGTGGGACCTTGACAACATGCGCTTAGAAAGTTTTCTGCTGTTTGGTTTTCACGGTAATTACTAAGTGCTGGTACAAAGATCTGACAGAATCTAAATGAGATATTTAAGGACATGCGGTTATTATGAGTTTGCAACTGTTTACTACTTTGTCACATCCATCTTACTAGAACAACAATTCAAGCCTCAACAGAAAGCAGAAGCTCCACCTCAGTCTGTGTTTGCTCTGCCTTACAGATAATTACAGGCTTGATCAGTCCTCAGGCTTAACGAAGCTGCTCTGGCATGAAATAGCAGATACCTGTGTTGACTGAAAGGATGAAGAAGCTTTCATCTAATGCTGAAAGTTTTGTCCAAGATATGTTCTTGCTTCTTCTGCATTAATTTTGAGTCATGCAGGATTTCCTGCATTTCAAATCCTTTAATAATAATAGTGCAGTTGGGAATGTTCACGTAATTCTTCAAAGGCAAGTCATTAAATGGCGTCTCAGGAGAGAATCAACAGTTTTGTATAACATCCTCTCAATTGTGGTCTATGTGGTTACGCAGTGGCTTCAGAAATGGTTTTGCTTGTTTGCTCAGGACAGAAACAAGTAACTCAATTCAAGCACTGACTGAGTTATTGTAAGGTTTATATCTGGAGGTGCAAATGACACTCCGTATCCCTATGAGTCAGCAGCTTCAGTATCGCTTACGTGATTCACATTAAATGTCTCATTTCTGCATTCTACAGAGCAGGCCTGTGGTGATATATCTTAGTAGCAGTTCTGTGTGTTCAGGGTTGAAGCTGGGCATTAGAATTGCAACCTTTGAAAACCTGACAGTCATGGAAAACCTTGCAGGAATTTTAAAAGGTTTTTTTTTTTTTTTTTGGAATTCATTAATTTGTTTTTCCCTGTTAGTTTTGCTATGGGAAGAAAAAGTTTTAATATACACCGGTGGTTCCCAACCTTTTTTCCAGGATACCCGTTTTAATAATCAATCCTTAATGACCCCCACCCCACCCCAAACACTAGCTGGCATACATTTTATTTACTGACAGTGTTTAGCGCTTATAAATCTACGCTGCGTGTTGTGCTTGCATGAGTGTGTTGTTAACTTTGCTCAATGCTGGTCAGTATTTACTGTGAGTTTTTCAAATCCTGATAATCAAATAAGGTTTAAATGATGATTAAAATACTAGACCGTAATTCTAACATCGGGAAATGAATCAAAGTTTATCGTCACACCGGTAATCATTTCATCCCTACTTGTAACATTTAAACTAGTGTGAGCTTGGCGACCCCTTGTAATCTTTAGTCACCCCCAGGTTGGAAAAAATTGATTGTTCAAATGTTTGCGGTCTATTATTATAAATAAGTCTCATCAATATGCTAATCAAGGCTGCATTTATTTGATCAAAAATCCAGCAAAAAAGTAATAATGTGAAATAATATTAAATGCATTTTACAAAAACAAATTTATATTGTTTATATAAATTTTATATACATTTGCATTGTTCCTTTGATGGCATAACTGAAATATTGAAAACAGTTAATATTACTGAAAATTAAATAGAACGGCCTTTATTTGAAATAAAAAACTTTAAAACATTAATTACCAAAAACATTATTGTTATCATCATCATCATCATCATCATTATTATATAATTATTAAAGAATCATTCAGCTGAAATTGTGCTTTGTAAATTAAATATCTATGAAAATGATTTTTAAAAATCCTTACCAAAGTTTGGGAAGGCAGTATCTCAAGATTAGTCTTAATTAGTTGGTTTCAATTAAAGACAGTTGAGTATTTGGATCAGATTTTTGTTCAACTGTTTAATGGTATCTCATTATTTTGAGCTGCTAAAAGTGTCAGTTATGCTTACATAAACACATATAGACATAAACCAGCCTGCGACAACAATGCAGCTGAAGCGTTTCAGCAGTAAATTCCCGGTGCTTTACCTCCCCATGGTCCTCTTCTGTACATCCCTCTTCCATCATAAGCATCCCTGAGCAATCCTCCTCCCTCATTTGATGCGCTTCAGAGCGGAATGACTTTGGCACAATCTCTCTGGTGCAGCACAAACTCACTGAGAGCGAATTAAGTTCTGAACACCATGAGATCAGCGAAACATTTTATTCAACGGGATCAAGTTGACCGCAGCTTAATATGGAGAGAACGAACCCTGGGAAGTTTCCAACAGCCCCAAGACATGAAGTCTGTTCCATTTGACTCACAGGAACCTTCATAGTTCTGTTCATACCAGAAGTTACAATTTCAGGGAATGGTTTGCTGCAGTATAGCCAGTAAAAAAATCACTGCCAGCTCTTATTGAAAGCTCTAAATGTAAAGGTGCACATATTCGTTATATGTTCTTGGTCACATGTGCTGACGTGTTTGTTACAGAGCTGGAGTGGCCCAGAGAAGCTGCTTGCGCTGGATGAGTTGATTGACAGCTGTGAACCCACACAGGTGAAACACATGATGCAGGTGATCGAACCCCAGTTTCAAAGAGACTTCATCTCACTGCTGCCCAGAGAGGTAAATATATCCCCAAAATCACTTATCTAAGGCCTGGTTTCACAAACAGGGCTTAGAGGAAGCCAAAAATAAGGAATTAGTTCAATTAGGACATTAAAGTTGCTAATAAAAATGTGCCTTAGAAAAAAAAAAAGAAAAAAAAAACTGGTGTGCATCTTGAGACAAAACAATGCCGCTGACATATTTTAAGATATGTCAGTGCAAGTTGCTTTCAGTTAAAACAGCTCAAACAAGCATTTTACGCTTAAGCCTTGCCTGTGAAACCGGGGGTTTGTGTTCAGAAATGTTCTTAAATGCACTATTTTCTCAGAATGACTAGTTAATGAAAATAAAACACTGATGTCCCTTCATTTTATTTTAACACAGTCTTCCAGTTTATGGCTCTGATATTTGATGGTGGTTTTAGAGAAAGTAGTAGGTGCTGGAGATTAGTTGACAGACATGTCCTCTTTTACACCTCTTCAGAGAGAGAGAGAGAGAGAGAGAGAGATCACAATTCTCCCAGCCTCTGTTCAAGAATATAGAGTGGAAACTACCTTGGCACCCCCCTCCCCCCACCTTTCTCTGCTCTTTCTTTCTGTAACGGCAACCCGCTCTCTTCCTTTCATCCTCTCTTCTTCCTGTCGCTGTTTCAGCTTGCCTTTCTTGTTCTCCGTCACCTGTCATCTTGTCTCCCTCTTTCCCGTCTCTCTTCCCCGTCAAGGTTGTTTTTTTTGTGTGTCAGTGCAGTAATATGCAGGGTGTGTCTGTCTGCCTGATTGAAGCAGATTGTGGAAAATGCTCCTCTAGGCTAATACTGTACACAGTGGAATCTCAGTCTGCAACCTTTCTGATTGATTGCATAAGGAACGGGGGAACTGTTTGGACATGCTCTGTCTTCACTGAGAACTTTGCAAAATGGCTGCACACTTGACAATGGGAGAACAGAGAAAAAAAAGAAAAGAGAACAAGCACTGATTAATCCACTGCTGTGATCAAGTGATTAGTTATTTAATAGGGTTAAAATGGCTAAAAATAATTCAATTTATTTTTAATTGAATATTGGAGCAACATAATTTGTTTGAAAATATATGGTGGGTAGTGATAGTTGAAATGTTATTTCATTATATACTTTATTATATTAGATATGTTATGTAATAAATATGACAATTTGTCACCATATGAAAATGCCTTTGATATAGCAAGATATATTTTGAGTTATATTATTTGATATAATTTAAGAACATACTTTAAGTTTACAGGTTTATTAAAAATCAAGCTATTTTATTTAAAATCCTATGCATTCACTTTTTCATTGGTTCCTGAAAAACCTTCAACAAAACTAAAATATTATAATAAAAACAATTCAATAAAAATGATGTACGGTATATACTTTTTCCCCTTTTGCTATGCAACATTTTTAGAGAAATACACTCAGAGTCTTTTATCCCAATAGTGTCTTGAGCCTAGTTGTAGTCTACTCTTTCTCTAACCACATTCCTCACCCTCTCCTGATGTCTCACTCTTTGTCTGTCTTGTGTTGTAGTTGGCCTTACACGTATTGTCATTTCTGGAGCCAAAGGATCTGCTTCAGGCGGCTCAGACGTGTCGTTACTGGCGCATTCTAGCAGAGGACAACCTGCTCTGGAGGGAAAAATGCAAAGAAGATGGTGATTTCACTGCTTTCCACAAACTCTGTGACTTTGGAAATTCTTCCGTCAACCACACATATATTAAATGGTTGCTTGATTGATGCTGTTATAATAGTATAATCGTGCATTGAATCGGTGTTCACTAACATAGAAAACATCTGTTTTGCAGGTATTGACGAGCCCTTGCACATAAAGAGAAGGAAGGTTATCAAGCCAGGGTTCACACACAGTCCCTGGAAGAGTGCCTACATCAGACAACACAGAATAGACACCAACTGGAGGAGAGGGGACCTCAAATCACCTAAGGTAGTGTGTGTTCACTTTCATTCTCACTCTTAAGGCCAAATTATACTTCACTTTTTACATGTATGCGAGGGTCAGTGTACAGTGCACCTGACACAAATTTCATCATCAGAAGAGTATGCATGTACTTTGTACGCACAGGTTGCACATGCGCATTTAAAAAAATGTATGCAGTATTTACATGGGTTTTTACTCATTGAGAGAGGTTGCTTAAAAACTGTGCATGCGTCGAAAGCCTGTGTACACGTACAAGTGTTTTTGAAAGCCTCAGGAATCTTTTGCAGGTGTTTAGAGTTAATTAGTTGATTCATATGACTAGGTTAATAGCTCGTTTAGAGAACCTTTTCATGATATGCTAATTTTTTGAGATATTAATTTTGGGTTTTCATGAGCTGTATGCCAAAATCATTAGTATTAAAACAATAAAAGACCTGAAATATTTCAGTTGGTGTGCAATGAATCTAAAATACATGAAAGTTTAATTTTTATCATTACATTATGGAAAATAATGAACTTTTATCACAATATGCAAATTTTTTGAGAAGGACCTGTAGGAGTGTGTAATTAAATATACATAATAATTATACTCAGTACACACAATATTATATAAAAACAAACTTTTATTTTGTATTGTGATTTAATTCAATAGTTTGTCATCAGTTTTTTTTTAAGTATACTTTTATTCTGCAGGGATGCAATACATGCATCAAAGTTGACCGTAAAGACATGTATAATGTTAAAAAATTTAAAACAAATGCTGATCATTTCAAATTTCTAATCCTGAAAACAATGTATCATGGTTTGCAACATAATAACAAGAGATTTTTCTTGAGCACCAAATCAGCTCATTAGAATGATTTCTGATCATGTGACTGAAGTAATGATACTGAAAATTCAGCTTTGCCTTCATATAATAGGAATAAATTACATCTTCAATTATATTTTTAAATTATATTCAAATAGAAAGCATTTATTTTAAATTGTAATATTTCACAGTATTGCTGTTTTTACGGTGTTTATGAACAAATAAATGCAGCCTTAGTGAGCAGCAAAGATGGTTTTGCTTCTATCCCCTTTTTTCCTATGTTCATTTTTTTCTAGTTCCTTGTGACTGTAAGGCTTGAAATTAAATCACTTTTATCACTTAGTCAGATTTGGCACTCAAACTGAATTTTACTGCTTTAAGTCTTTGTTGCAAATCTAATTTAGAATTCCTTTTGAGAGACACCAATCAGCCTGTCACCTGGGGCTTAGTCCTGGAAGAGATATGAGTGGAAATGTTTAAAGAAAACACCAGCACTAGCCTGTAAAGAGCTACTTAAAAATCCTCTTTAAGGCACAGTGGGTGCAAAAAGTACGAATTTTTAGGTTTTACGTGTACACACGTGTGCGCAACTGCACCAGAAGAACAGAAGCGGTTATTTACCTGACTGGTTTGTTACCATGGTGACCATGAACCTGTCAGTTTCATTCATCTATGTCAAGTTGAAAGCTGCTTTGCCATTTTGTCACATCAGCAGTTTCACATCATTCTCACACATCACTGAAATACTGACATTTCTGTTCATTTCGTAATTAATCTTCTCTTTCTTTCCTGTGCCTTTCCTCTCCAGGTGTTGAAAGGCCATGACGATCATGTCATCACCTGTCTCCAGTTTTGTGGAAATCGCATAGTGAGCGGCTCAGATGACAACACGCTCAAAGTGTGGTCTGCTGTTACTGGAAAGGTGAGGTTTTACTTATTTAGCTTTAAAGGTAAATGCATTGTTGTATTTAAACGCATTCATTTTAACCTGAAGAAACTGAATATAGTATATTCTGTTGAATATCTGCTGTTAGAATAGTACACACAACAGGTGATTCTGATTCAAATGAAGCCAAACAGATGCTGTTTCGTCACCCTAACTTAAAGCCACAGTCACACTACACTTTGATTATGCTAAATTTCTACGGACACTGCAATGGTTGTAATATGACAACTTTCTTAAAAACAATTCAACAAAATACATCCAGAATGTAAAAATCCGCCATCTACTTCACTTTATTACAAGACTGCAATCCGGCACATTTAAATTTTGCGATTTTAATTAATCTAAAGGGTCCTAGAGTTACATATTAATCTTCTATTAGTCACATGTGTTCACGAGATATGAATTTGCAGGGTTATTGGTTAAAATGATTGGCTTTAGTTCATATATCGGTATTAAAGGGTTAGTTCACCCAAAAATGAAAAAGTCTGTCATTAATTACTTACCCTGTCATTCGACACCCGTAAGACCTCCGTTCATCTTTGGAACACAAATGAAGATATTTTTGTTGAAATCCGATGGCTCAGAAAGGCTTCCATTGAGAGTAATGTCATTTCCTCTATCAAGACCCATAAAAGGTACTAAAGACGTTGTTACAAAGTCCATCTCACTACAGTGGTTCTACAATAATTGTATGAAGCGACGAGAATGTTTTTTGTGCGCAAAAAAACCCCCTAAATAACGACTTGTATAGAGATGGCCGATTTCAAAACACTGCTTCCTGAAGATTCAAAGCGCTATGAATCAGTGTCAAACTTCGGATCGTGTGTCAAACTTCCAAACTGCTGAAATCACGTGACTTTGGCGATCCGAACCGCTGATTCGATACACTGATTCATAACGCTTAGAAGCTTCATTAAGCAATGTTTTGAAATCGGCAATCTCTTTGTAGCGACGTCTTTAGTACCTTTTATGCGTCTTGAGAGAGGAAATGACATTGCTGCCAATGGAGGCCTTTCTGAGCCATCGGATTTCAACAAAAATATCTTCATTTGTGGTCAGAAGATGAACGGAGGTCTTACGGGTCTGGAACAGTATGAGGGTAAGTAATGACAGAATTTTCATTTTTGGGTGAACTAACCCAATGATGATCATTTAATTTTCTCAGTTATCATTGAATAATAAAATGATCTCTGATTAAGAAACTCAGCTTTTTGCCACTTTCCATAATGTTCAGTGGCTTTGCTTGCTTTTTCAAAATGCTTTCAGACATTTGAGGTGTACATGTACATACATGTGCAGGTGACTCCTCTCTGTCCTCCTCTCATTCTCTTCATCTTCTCACTCTCTCTCTCATGGGAGGTGTGTTTTCATTGAGACTCCTTGTACAACAGCACTTACTGCCATCTCAATTCATCCAGAAAACCTGCACATGAGCATCTTCATCACTTATTCACGTGAGAATGTGGGAACAGTCATGTTCTATTGAACACTGAGATGATCACTAGCTGCAAACACCCTATCTTTCTGGCTGACTGTCTCTCTCTCTTTCTCACCTCCTTTCTTCTCCATTCCCTTCCTCCTGCACTTTAAGGATTCATCGCACTAGCTGATGCTATGACATGGTCCTTGTGCTGCAAGTTTATGGCAGTTGTAAAATAACGCTTGTGTGTGCGGTTCACTCATCATGCAGCGCTGCCCTTTCTATCCTGACCTCCATTTTCATCCAGAGTCTAATGAAATCTCTCCTTTCAATGTTCACTATCAACCAATACTAACATGTGCGTTATCCTCATTTGTTAGATTTTTCCATCTTCAATCCTCCATGTGACTCTCACTAGTCCGCTTTTCACGGAAGAGGATCTGAAATCATTCCCAAGGTTATCAGCCTTTGAGCTTCTGTAATCAAATCTAGCATGCATTGATTGGCTCTGGTCTTATCACAGCGGAGACGTGATTGGTGCAGCAGCAACATGCTGTCTGATGAGAGACATCATCGTAGCAGATGGCAGATGCGCCATGATTAGGGTCATCGCCGCATATATGGCAGGCTGCCTTTTTGTTCCCATCATGCAGTTCTGTTTGCGGAGCTGTCAAAAAAAGAAGCACCAGCTTGAAATTGCTTGTAAAGCTTGGATCAACTTCTGTTACCCAGAAATATATCCAAATTCTTTCAACAAAGGCTAAAACAGGCATTCCAATCAGAGCGCGAGCATAGTTTGTATATGTATGTCTAAAAATGTTTAAAACCGTTTTTATTGTACATGTTCAGCTGGCCCACGGTGGAAAACATAATTGATATGTTCATAATTATTGTAAGTTTACAAAAAAAAAATAGACAGCGGAAGTAATCTTAAACACAAATCCAATATCGCAAGTAAATACCTAATATCAGCTGATAAATTCAACAGCTAAAATAAGTAAATTAAATGTCATCTTACATGTTATATATTTTTATTTGCCGATATCAGCCGATAACTGTGATGCCAGTATATTGTGCATGCCTAATATAAAGGAGATTATAGCTATGTGAACAGTGTCTCAAGTCTGATGCAATGCTTTAGAGAGTCCCGTGGCACTAGCTGTGGCCAATTAAACAGGAAATGCTGTGTCCTTTGAAGCGCCTGTCAGAGGAAGTAGAACAGTAAAGTTGGAGACAATGGGATTTAGTGCGACTGCTTCTCTTCAACTATACTCTTTCCTACTCTCTCTTTACTTCTGCAGTTCACTCAACTGTTAACTAAGACTAGTACACTAATAAATTCCAATATATATTCTTTGATATATAAAAAATAGCACTTGCACTTTTGCGGTCTGCAGTCCTGTTGTCATGGCCACAGCCATAAATGTTATTTCGGCTGTGTATGTCACTCTGAATCTATGGATGTGGCCAAGGCAGATACTCACCCTCTGAGACCAAAACCTTCTCGGGTTGGGATCGATAGCAGATCTGGACAAATAGGCTCCTTTGGGTCATGGGTCCTAAATTTCTAC
This sequence comes from Gobiocypris rarus, assembly GCA_023029165.1. Classification (NCBI taxonomy): domain Eukaryota; kingdom Metazoa; phylum Chordata; class Actinopteri; order Cypriniformes; family Gobionidae; genus Gobiocypris; species Gobiocypris rarus. The sequence goes on along the minus strand of CM040914.1, from coordinate 22,676,352 downwards.
ACCACCAACCCCCATATACACACATACTCACACAAACACTATGAACACTATTTTTTTTCCAGTTTGACCTCTATTTTGTCTAAAGAATGAAAGTATGTGCTTTCTCTTTGTGTTGTGGTTGGATGTGTCATTGTCCAAATTTCTCTCCGTTCTTTGTTTGCTCTGCTCTGATATTGTCTGAGGATAAAGCCGGCCAAAGAATGTCATAGCGAGAGAATAGTTGGAATTCCTGTACACATAAGTGCTCCTTTCTCATTAAACACCCTTCACTCATTTCACTCATTTCACTCATTGTAGTGGAGCCCATTTTGAGTTTATCGACTAAAACAGAAAATTGCTTTTCACTTGTTTTTCAAAAGCAGAATAAAAAGAAAAAAGTCTGTCCAAATGGCCATTTTGCTGCAGTCCATCTGTTGGAAGCAGCAGGTTTCTTTCTGTTTAGGTAAAAAGGTGCCCTTCACTGCTGATCTGAGAGCAGATTAACAGCTTTTCCCATTACAGATAATGTTTATTGAGAGTTGGCAGCACCACCACTATGGGCTGGTTCCCGCTTTCCGTAAAAGTCTTTCATGAAAAAAAAAAACTTGGATGGGAAAAAATATGAAATACTGGTTGCTAAAAGTAGGTTTTCAGTCAAGGATATTATATTTATCAGTTTAAGACATACAGTCTTGGCTAAGGTTGCGATTAATTTACAGATGAGCCATAAATAACCAAATAATTATTCAAAACCTCCAGTTTTACTTGCATCTCTTTTTGAATGATTCTTTTATAGTATGTTATTGGTCAATTTGTCCCATTTTGGATTTTATTAGTCATACTGGTTAATACAGGTTGACTTTTTCTCATTTAAGGAACGCACTCATGGAACACTGTTGTGGAATGTGTACACAATTTCTGTCATGATTAATGTTTGTGGTTCAGTTTGACCCACATATTTCATTGTTAAAGGCCCACTGAAGTGCCTTGAAAAGCGCAGCATTATTCAGTTTGTTGACGTAATTTCCCCTGAAACAGCTCCTCCCCTTTTTTGAAACAGCCAATAGCGTTTCCTTAACACCATAGTTTGACTAGAGCCTTTCTGTTTGGTAAAGCCAGTTTCCCTCCATATCCATATCGCTGTGAAATACAGCAGAATTAAATGTTTTAAATATGTTTTGTTGTCTCCCGCGACTCACGCATATGATCCGCACTGCGCTCTCGTTATCTCTAGTCAGCGGCTCTGGTCTAGACTCTGCGGCGGTGTGCGTGAAACTAACGTGAAACCAGACTTCGTTTGCCTCAACTGAAAACATATTTACATTGTCTGAATTGTTTTCTATCGCATATATAGTGTGCTATGTGCCATTCACCATGTAGAAAATAGTAAATGTGTGAACAGCTGACCGATTTCAGGCACTTCAGCGTCTAGAGTAGAGGGCGGGACGCTTAAGATTCTAGGGAGCATTTGATTGGACAGAAGATGTGATGAGAAGTTGAACTCTGCGATGATGTCATCAAAATCTGTAATTCATTTTAACGGAAGTGAGAAACTGTACATTTTGAGTGCATCTCCTAAGTGCAAATGTTGTCATTGTTTTGGAACACACCAGCTTATTCATGAACATAATCATACTAAAAGCTAAAAAACTTCGATTTTGATTTCAGGGGGCCTTTAAAGGCAGCCTTTTTTATTGAAAGGGTAGTTGAAAAACTGATATAAAACCCATTTAAATATGCATTCGGCTGTAAAAATGCAATATTCAGAGTTTATGAAAAAAATAAAAAGATTCCCCATGTTTCACATAGTGATTTGTGATAAATATTATCGAATCCCACCATAACAATTGTACCCAGATTTTTAACCTAATACCAGAATTTGCCCATAAGAGTCATGTTTTAATGAATCCCACTTGTGAGAACAATTCACTAGACATGGTTTCTTGTCATTATTTAGTGACTACATGTCTATTTTTAGCTGAATCAAGAAAGCTGCCTAGGAACCACTGGCATAACTACTTTAGTATACTGGTTGACACATTTATACTGGTATTTCATTGGTTTATACCCAACCCCTAGTATCATTAGCCCAACATAAAAATAAATAAATATCTGAGGGACGCCTGATATGAATGGTAGATAAAGATCTGATAGGCGTGCCATGGATTACAGACCATCTTCACCCGCACTTGCATGATAATGCTATTACTGGACCCCTTCCATAGTAAATGAATGGGCCTCATGCTGTGTGTAATAGGAAAGTGATTTTGAGGGAAGATTAGGCTCTAACACAGCATCCTGCTCATTTGAATGTGTGCCATGCTTGAGGATGTGTACAGCACGATAAGCGTCTGATGAGGGATGAAATGTGACAGAAACATAAGCAAATAGATGAGCTGCTTTGGATTAAGATCAAGATAAGTATAGGGGCTTCTATGGACTTTGGTTTTAGTGTTGTCTCCATGGCATGACCAACAAAACAAGCTACATTGCTCAGATTACCTGGTAAATAGATGAGGCGTTTTATCGATTACACCACTTCACAGATTATATGTAGCACTCTCTCTCCATCTCACTGGGAGCTGTCGGACTCGTCCGCAGTTGAGAAGGATTCATCCTAAAACTTCAGAGACGATCACCATCACTCTGAAGCAATGCACGTTTCCTCTATGCCAGCTGTACGAACATGCATGACATCTAGCAGCTTTAAAATGCCTGTGGAATATTCCTCATATAGTGACAGTGACACTTGGCCAACATCTCTCTCTTCTGTCACGTCACAACCAGCCCAGGGCTAAGACGCATTTAATCTGGCTTCTCTGAGATGTGTCGACAGGATTTACCCACAGCTCTTTTCACCTGTTCAGGGATGAGTGGCATGGAAAGTTTTGGTGACCACAAAAGGTTATTTCGATACCTTGAAAATAAGACCTAAAAAAATTCTAAAAGGCTTTTCACACCGTGCTTAGAGCAGCATTTCTCGCTTGTAATTTTGAAAGGAAACCCTTCCCTGGCTAGCCCCGATTTTCAAAAGTGTGATTTTCAGGCCTGGAAGAAATTTTAATTCATAAAATCATAGAGAAATCATGGACAATTCTAGTCATTAGAAATATTCATTGTGCTCTATTATAAAACGTGGTTTTAAAAAAGTGTCTCTGTAAAATAAATTATTAAAAAATGATATAAATCTATGCACATCACAACAAATTCCTTGAGTTATGCTGTCATGCAATTAATTTAAAGGTGACTAGTATTACCAAAATATCAAACTGATTCAAAAGTGCCTGGCTTGGAAAAGTCATGGACGTCAATAAAATCCTGAAAGATCTTGGATAAGTCATGGAAAATTCTGCAGTCAATAGAAATGTTTATTATGCTCTATATATACATGAATATGTTTTAAATAATTTAAATTGATTTATCTGAAAATGTGTGAACCCTGTAAACACTGCAAAATTGTGCTGGAAAGTTACAGCAAAATATTTGGAAACAAATAACTGGTCATAAACATCCTCAGTTTTTACCTCATTAAAAATTCATGAGCATTTTTTACTATTTAGTTTCAGCACCTGAGGGGGAAAAAATAATGTCGAACAGCGACGACAGATGTGTTAACTGGAATAAACCAGCAGCGGTATTATGTTTGTACTATATTTCAGAAGATTTAAGACGCCAAAGCAGATTTGTCACAATTTCCACAGATGAATCAACTACTAAAGCATCTACTTGCATGCTATCACCTCATGCATATGCAATTGAGGACATTAATCCGGTCTTTACAAATATACACTGATATTTCAAAACGTACCCAGGCTAAAGTGTGAAAAAAAAACTGTGAACCCTGGGTTTAGATTGACAAATTCAAACCGAAAGCCCTTGAGACCGTTTATGCAATGTGTTGAAAGCAGCTGCCGCTGGGGGTCACCTTTCGTGGAGATGTTTACAGTAGCGCAGGAGGCCTGGGTGTGACGGGACGTACTGTAGAGAGGAGTGAGGAGGTCACAGGGAGTGTATGAGCATATACATCTGCTTCTCTCACTGTGAAAACAGCCCTCCAGCCTCCATCCTCCTGTTTACTTCTTGCTTTCATCACATCTTTCACTCATCCTGAAGCCTTTGGCTCCGTTTCACACTCTCTCCCCTCGTTTTCGCTGCTTTATTCCGCTTTTAATTTCCTGCGACTCTCCTCCCCCTCTCTCGCTCCAGCCATGACTCAGACTGCACCTTTGGCTGACCACCAACTCCTTAACATGCAGACTGCAGCACTCCTGCCCAAACCATCCACCCACTCCTGCATCAGAGAAACAAACACACCCAAGCCAGAGATTACCTTCATATGCTGATCTTGCAAATTGTACATTAGAAGATGAATAAGCTTAAACCTCTGCTTGTTTGAGGCCTGATGGTCTTAACACCCCTACTAAAGATTTTGAAATGGGTTTTATGGTAGCTGTGGATGGATAATTAGCTCCATCCCATTCATATGTAATGTATGTTTCTAACCCAGTGTTATATTTTCATTATTTATATAGTATTATAGTTTTTACTTATCCTGAATTAGCTTTTTATTTTTTAGTAATTTCATTTGGTTTAGTAATTTTGTTTTTGTAATTTGGAATCCTTTCAGTTTAAGTAATTTTAGTATTTTTTTGTAATTTTATTTAGTTATAGTTTGTTTTAACAATAACACTTATGTAACCTCTGATGACCTTTGAATAGTCAGTCTTTCCCAGAAAGCTTGGAACTGATGTAATATGGTGGTGACCGCATTGCTAGGTTTTGTACACAAAGACTCTGTTTACCCTTCTATTTATGCAAACAGCCATCAGCCATTTATTGGCCCTAGAAGAGGTTTTGTGCTCGCAAGAACCGTACCGTGGTTATGGCACACTATAATTTCCTCTGTTTACCTTGTATACCCTCCTTTAACTCTTTTACAAAGCCCAGGCTCAACAGCTGAACTGTGTTAAACAGACAGATGTTCTTCAAACTCCAGTTCCCACAAACCATTGTAGTCTGTGGTTTGATGATGAAAAGCTTTACTAATAGTGCTCTTCCAGATGGGAGAGGACTTTTTTAGTATGGAAATAGGGTTAGCAATGAAAACAGCTGCTCTAAACAGTCGGCTCACCATCTAAAACACGGAATTTTTTGTGCAAGTCCTGACCATTCAGGGATACGGTGGGTTTTGAACACGAGAACGAGGGTGTTGAAATGGGACCACTTCAGTCCGACAAGGGAAATGTGGATTTTTTGGAAGGAGACTAAACAAAATAAGCACTGGCACTTTACCACCCCAGCCACAATTTGCACGGTATCTTCTTCCCTAAGATTAGATGGGGACTGTAAAATGAGTGGAATTTGGAAGGGGTTACTCAAATGGATTTAAACCTCGATCCTTGGCTTCAAACGTTTCCCACCAGCCACTCAAACGGAATGCTAATCTCAATGCCTCGTGGGTGCCACAGACTTGCTCTTTTATGGTTTCTCAACGGGCAGATAAACAGACACCTAAGCCATTTGGTCCTCTCACAGACAGCCTGAGCAGGCTGTAATCGCCTGAGAACATGGTCTGAAAGCTCTCCGTGTTCACCGGCATTATTTAAACCACCCCAACATTCCATGGGAAAGATCCATCGCCTTAGTAACACATACTCATTATGGAACACAACACCTCATGCATAATGCAGTAAGTGCATTAATATTCATGATTTAGCCTCCCTCCCTTTTCTCTCTGGCGTGTTATGGACACTACAAATGTGAGTGGAGTAGCTTTTGATTATAAGATAAGAAATTGGCTTTGGGCACGTTTTAACGCGGGATTGTTCAGAGACGACATCCCTGTCGTTTCTCCAGTTCCCTATGAAGAGACATTCTGCTTATAACCCCTTCGTTTTATCCCATTTGTCATTTTTGCAGGTACAGTAATGGTCTGAAATGATTGTTAATTGGTTAGATTTCCTCAGTAGTTGCTCTTTTGTTCCATCAATTGCCACATACGGCGATAGAACAAAGCAAGACGGTTAAAACGCTCGAAAGCCTTCGGTGTCGTAGAGGTTGGTCACCACTTCTAAAGATTAATGATGCATTGCGGTTGATCATGAATCGAGATGGAGACAGAAATAGGAGCAGCTGCATTATGAATTAAAGGCCTTGAGGACCTCCTCTTTCACATCTCCTGGGTTTATCACCCCTGCTTTTATTGGTCATGGTTCAGAGGTTACGCCTTTGACACTTGCAAAGCTTTCCACAAGCCTAACATAATGAAATGACCATAGTCACCTTTGATGCCATGTTTGCCTCTGAAATTAAATTGAATTTGGTTTAATTATATTTCAAGGAAATGGCCCTTAGCCTTATGGATTATTCTAAGGGATTTCTCTCATCACACCGATCAATATCTAATATATTATATGAAATAAAGGGTGTTTCTTTTCTATTAAATCCTGCTGAAGCTTCCTGCTTCAAATGGACTGTAGAGTTATTTGATATATGTTGATAATTTCTTGGGTAACGGTCAAAGTGATGGATCTGAGTGCTTAAAATGAGTGCAGTCGCTGTGTAATTCATTTGCAACCTTTTTTTGTTGCCGATTTTGTTCGCCATTCTTTGAGTTGCAATTGAAATTCATTTGATTTACACTTGTATTCCTTCTCTATTTGTCGCCAGTGTTTGCGGACGTTAGTCGGCCACACCGGTGGGGTCTGGTCCTCTCAGATGCGGGACAACATCATTATCAGTGGCTCCACAGACCGGACTCTGAAGGTCTGGAATGCAGAGACAGGAGAATGTATCCACACGCTGTATGGTCATACCTCAACAGTGCGCTGTATGCACTTGCATGAGAAAAGGTAACAACTACCACCTCCCAAAGGGCACTTTACATCCAGAGGCATATAGATTACTCCACTGAGGGTATTATTACAGTAAAGGCAGTTATGTTTGTATTTTTTATAATAAAATGTATAATTTATTCCTATGATGATCCAGTTTAGTTTGTGGCCTTTTTGTGTTTTCCTTTGTGATCATCTTGTGGTCATATGACCAAATAAGTTGGATTAAATAATATATAGGGTGATTCCCAGCAAAGGGGTACATGACTTTGCTTTTAATGTATTAAACAGAATTTAATATTAGATTTACATATTAAGATCATTAAGATTAAGTGCATAATTAATACATTTGTGTGGATTGCACTCTTAGCATACTTAAATATTAAAAAGTAAATATATAATTAGATGTTAAAATTAGATATTAAAAACATTTAATGTTTAAATATTGATATGAATTGAATTGAAACATTTTTGGTTAAAAGAAACAGTAAGTGAAACACTGTTGTAGAGTATCAGCTTTGGATAAACTTCTATGCATGAGTTCATTTTCTTTCAAGCGTTATATAAAGTAAAATATATGATATAATACTACTTTAATGATAATTCCCTTTAATAGCTTGTTAAACCACACATTTCAGCTGTACACAATACACATTACTCGCATACATGCTTTGTTGTGAAGTACACAATTGCTTGCATGACAATATTCTCTGTTTTCAATGCCTTTGGGCCAACTGGTGTGCATATTTTCCCTTTGTGTCAAGCATGATTGCTTATTTTGTTTAGTGACCTCAGGCTTCATTCAGCAACAACAATAGTAGTTTCTCTGTTACTCTTTGCTTCACCAGCACCCATTTTATTGTTCATTTTGTTTGTTTTTAAAAAATATATCAAACTCGTGTCCTAGGGGTCTGGTTTTATAAGCAAATAATGTTTTCCCTTTGATTTATGTAATGCTATAACCTAATACAACCCTTGAAGGTACAAGCAATTGACTGTCATAGACTGCTGAATTAATGTCTGATTAAATTCTGCCGTAAGTTGAAAAAGAAATCATTTCAACATTATTCTGTGAAACTTTTAATGCGAGCGCACACTTTATGATGTTGAAAAGTAAACCAGTTTGTTTTTCTCTCTAAGGGTGGTGAGCGGTTCTCGGGACGCCACGCTGCGGGTTTGGGACATAGAGACGGGTCAGTGTTTGCACGTGCTCATGGGTCACGTGGCAGCCGTTCGCTGCGTACAGTACGATGGCCGTAGGGTGGTCAGCGGGGCCTATGACTTCATGGTAAAAGTGTGGGATCCTGAAACCGAGACCTGCCTACACACACTCCAGGGTCACACCAACAGAGTCTACTCCCTACAGGTAAACATAGGCATTTACCTACGCCTGACACACGTGCCCTGACTAACGCTTGACCACTTCACCTGCCTCTCAGAGGTCAGATTAATGTCTGATGGATTTATAGTTTTTTAAATAAAGAAAAAGTATCAAGCCATCTCCTCAAGCAAAATGAATGTCTTTACGGTTCATTGCTACGTTAATTCTTGAGCAGCGAGGCAAGAGATCTTTACAGCTAAATAATTGCTCACTGCTCTAAAGGAACGTGGGTTAAAGATATTTGGCCTGAATAAGAAGCACTATCATTCTGTCTATTCTCTTGAAAAGAGTTTCATGACCTACTGCTAACTGTGCTGGAAGTTTACCTGAACCACCTTCAGTGACTCTTCAGTATTATCTAATCATGAGTGCTATTAGGTGTAACCGCAATAGGATCTGCAAAAATGGTTCATGCACAATTATGTTTTTAATTATATTTCATTTTGGTTCATAGTACAGGGTCTGACAAATCAAAGCCATGTGGTGCAACCAACAATGAAAATTAAAATATCACATAATTTGACCTTTTTATAATATGGCAAGGTCATTATAAATGCCATGTGCTTCAACCCCACACTAAAACTTTAGAAAAATGTAAATGATTCAGTGCACTTAAAGTGTAAGGAATGTTTTTTTTTTAAATGGATACACTGCATGACAATTTTTAAATTATTAATTTATTGTAAACCAACATTACTGCAAAGATTATTATTATTATTTTTATTTTTGTTATTTGTATCTTGGATTTGTCTTTAACCCAGCAACTGTGAGACAAGGCATTTGGCCTGTAGTCCCTGCTAATCTGCATTTGTCCTCATTTATTCATATATCCATAATTTGAAGAGCTTTGCAGTAATTACATGAAAAAATAATCAAACATAGTGCCATTTAATGCAATAACAATGGAATGGAAAGTATCTGGAATTCAGCTCGTGCTGCATCTCATTGTGAAATGAATCAAATCCCTCCCCTGCTCAGCGCAGATTTTATTGAATTGTTCTTGGGTTTTATTCTAGACAGAATAAGCCAAATGACTACTCTGGGTGTTTAGCCACAGTCGTTTTCTAACATAATGTAATTTATTAATTACTGAACAATAAATGATTGAATCCGCTCTTTCTACAGTTTGACGGCATCCATGTAGTGAGCGGTTCGTTGGACACGTCAATTCGGGTGTGGGATGTAGAGACAGGAAACTGTATTCACACGCTCACAGGTCATCAGTCTCTCACCAGCGGCATGGAGCTCAAGGATAATATCCTTGTCTCTGGAAACGCAGACTCCACCGTCAAGATCTGGGACATCAAGACCGGCCAGTGCCTACAGACACTGCAAGGTGAGCAGCGAAAGTAGGATTGATCGCAACTCACTGAAAGGAATGGTTCACCAATATACAATATAAAATGTAATGCTTTATTAACCGAAAATACTGACCTTGGCCGTTGGTCTTCAGTGCATGGCTACTAAACTAAACTAAGGGAAAAGACTAAATGTAAAGGGAATCAGGACATCAAATAATTAATATAAAAAATTAACGAGAAACAGCAAGAGCTTTTTGCCATCGTGGCTGTTTATCTGCAGCAAAAGCACAAGCACAGGTCTATCTGGGTTCATAAATCCATTCAGGCTCAGAGTCAGCACAGCGAGTATTCCCTTTGCAGTGTTTATTATAAATGATTTATCTGTACACATTATTTTATTTTTAAATAAATGCGCCCTTGTAATCTTTAATCAAAATGACATCTCTTCTCTGATGACATGCGTCAGGGCGGGACAATAATCCCTTTCCTCCAACAACCTGTCACTCACATGAGTAATTTGCAGCAATTAGCACACGACAACGATCCAATCAATTTCTGATGTGCAAAATGAGATCCCATCCTTAATTTTTTTTTTCTCTAGTAGGAGAAGCCATTTACTTTGGTAAATGGCACAATAGGGAATAAAACCCGTTTGCAATGAGTGTTTCATGCTGACTTTAAATTAGGCATTTTTCTGCTAAGTCATTCATGTTAATAAAACAACAAAACACAGCTTTAACAAAGATTCATCTATATTTACTTCATACAGTGAACACTATAGTGTTATTTTACATTTAGGCCAAACTGTTACATGTCTGTACCTGAATACAGTGCAGTTAGAACTTACTTTATGTGTATCTTTGTTATACCATATTTATCCTGAAAAAAGAGTAGGGGTGTAACCCCGGCATCCTGGACAATTTTGCCCTTCAATGGCCTCTGTCCATCATGGCCTCCTAATAATCCCCATATACTGATTGGCTTCATCACTGTCTCCTCTCCACCAATCAGCTGGTGTGTAGTGGGCGTTCTGGTGCAATATGGCTGCCGTCACATCATCCGGGTGGATGCTGCACATTGGGAGGGTTGAGGAGATCTCCCCCCAGTATATAAATGTAATAAATCCTTGCTTGTAATTAGTGTATTTGATCTTGGCTTGTAATTTGGCATTTATTATTATTATTTTTATTATTATTATTCAGTATCATTAAAATGATTGAATTTCATTAAAACATTTAATTAAATTATACAAAAATAAGCTAGTTTAAAATAAGGTTTTTGGCCAAATATGTATTTTCCACAATTCCCAGCCTCTCTTAGAATCTTGAGCCTTAATCTTCTGGAAGGGTGGGGAATAGATGGCGTGATGAAAGGAATTGGAGGGGGTTGTGGTGGTCTTGTTTGGGGTGCCCAGAGGGCGAGACAGAGGGAGATGGACCATATATCAGTTTGTAGGTCATTTAATTAGGTCATTGAGCATTTCCTGTTATCACTTAATGACTCTCGTTTGACACAGAAACACACATTTGACCCCAGACATGATGCTCAGCTCAACGGCGGAGCTTTGAAATGCGAATGCTCATAAATCACAGAGTCACTCATTAAAGGAAAAGGGTCTATTGTGTCACTCTGTGTAGTGTCTTGCACATCAATAGAGAGCGGCCATCTCATTTGCATTCACACAGTTGACTTTAGCGCTCTATTAATGGGTATTCATGAACAAATTCATGCCTTTGAAATGGAAATTGTAGTTTTCATTCACTCATGAACTTTAGTCTGTCTTTGTTCTCAGGTCTAGATGTTTGATAACATGATTTTCAGTATTTGACTGTGGATTGCCTGTGATGTTGCTTTAATAGCTCACCACACCCCTCTGCAGTAACATCTCTCTTTTTTGCCCTATATGCCTCGCTGAAAGCCGTCTAAGCACTTTTGTTTAGACTCACGTTCCTTGGCCTATCAGAAAGACTGGCTTTATTCAATACCTCAAGGGCATAGAATCAAAGCCATTTATGCCACAGTATTTCCCGTAACCATAGTTACACATCATCTCTCCGCTCTCTCCATTGTGGCAAGTAGCTGCATTTTGATTTCCCGTCTATTCCCGATGCTTTTAGCGTTGCCGTGTGTGTGATGAGCCTCTACATTTGCAATACCTTGTGGAAAAGTACACAAATAATATACTTTAAAAGAGTATACCTAAGTCCAAATTGATTGTAATGTTTTCAACACTTAAATACGTGTTATTTGCAGGAAAATTAAAATGTATGTTAGCTGAAATTTATATTAATGCAATTATTTGAACTTAAGAGTGGTCAATTCAAGTAGGACTCAAGCATGTATTTATGCAATTTCACACACCCCAAATAAATATATTTTGTCATGCTTTAAAATACATTAAAAAACATGATTTATAACAGAGGTTCTCCTCTCTTTCCTGCAGACTTTAGACTCTATTTTAAAAAAAAACAATTGTGATTCTCAATTTCTCTGGAACGTGCAGCTCTAATTACAAAGCGTACTTTTTAAAAGTGTACTTAAGTGTCAAGAAACAACCAAAGCGAAAGTGTACTCCAAGTACACTTAAGTGGCCTTTTATTTCAGTAATATTGTATTATCTGCACATACATTTTTTAAAAATATACATTTTAAGATTTGACTACAAGTGTACATTAAATACAATTACATGTACTACTTTTTCACAATGAATGTCACCTCCTAACCTTTCTTTTCTTTCGTTCTCAGGTCCCCACAAGCACCAGAGTGCAGTAACATGCTTGCAGTTCAACAAGAATTTTGTCATCACCAGCTCCGATGACGGTACGGTGAAGTTGTGGGACCTTCGGACAGGCGAGTTCATCCGCAACCTGGTCACACTGGAGAGCGGAGGCAGCGGCGGTGTGGTCTGGCGCATCCGGGCCTCCAATACCAAACTCGTTTGCGCGGTGGGCAGCCGTAACGGCACGGAGGAAACCAAGCTCCTGGTGCTGGACTTCGATGTGGACATGAAGTGAAGGGGGGTGAACTCAAAGGGGACTTGTTTGGAAAATGGGGAGGTGGGGGGAGAGCAACCTGCCCCGGGTGTTTCCGCGCCAGGACCGATCGCTCACTTCATGGCATCTCCACCTCCCCAATAAGTTGCCGCCAACATCCCTCCCCGTCGTGCCACGGTCCACGACTGCCGCCACAGTTCCGTTCACCTTCCGAAGGGGGGAGGGGTGGGGGCAGACGCTCATGCACCGCAGCATTCTGGGAAGGAAACTGACAAAGAGGACTTGGGAAGACTGGATTGTCCCTTTTCCTACCACTCAAGGCGACCTCGCACAGAGACTTGTTCGCTCAAGCCTGACTGAAATTCATACCCATATGTACAAATGTTATTTTTTGATCAAAACAGTCAACACTGTACACATGAAACCCTAACGCATCAACACGGACACAGAGTGATAAATAGTGTATACAAATTAAATTTTAATGGAGAAAGATGAGATTTGAAGAGCTTTGTACTGCTGGAGCGATTCGAGAAAGAGAGACAAAGGAAGCCAATTTTGTCAGTCCTCATCAACCTCAGCACACGCCAAATATCCCTTTCTTCCTCACACGTTATTTTCTTTTATGTTTTTTTTTTTGTTGCTTTGTTCCCCACAACTTTTTTTGGTTTTCGCGTCAACAGCTGTGAATTAAAAGTTTTATGTTTTCTTTTCAAGTTCAGCTTTTTTTGTTCACTTCCTGCCTACTGTTGCAAACAACAGGTCTCAGTATTAAGCTAAACCCACTCTGCTGTTTCACACATTTTTGAGGTTTTATTTTGTAGTGTTTTCTTTTTTTTTGTACTCCATAAGCAGTGCCTCTCTGGATCGGAGATGACCTGCATTTATTGTTTTGCAACCAGTCTGGTCTCATTAGTTCATCAGTGCTGGTGCTCTGTGGGAAATGGGAATGTTTTCCCATAAGCTCCTGGGAATATGCCCCCCCCCCTCCTCCCCACCTTTTTTTTCCCCCCAGTACTGTCCATCCCAGTGGCCAAACTGGATTTTATGCTGCTAGACACACAGAAAAATAAGGTGGAACTTTAACTGGCTGTGACGTTTTAGTCCCAGACGAAATTCTAAAAAAAAAGTTACTTGCAGAGTTTGAACTTATAAAAACGACACAAACAAACGTACCAACAAAAAGCAAGATATCGACATAACAGCTTCTCTTTTTTTTGCCACTGAAACTTGAGCCAAATGTGCCTCTACGAGGCGTAGAGGAGGGAGAATGTCTGACAAAGAGACGGGTTTGTCTGCTGAGATGAAACCACGGACGAGTAGAAACTATTTTGCGCGTTTGTGAGCATGACTGGGTGTGCGTGCGGGTGTGTGTTTGAGCAAATTGTTCACACATTCCTTGGGACAAAAGCTCTGCCAGCCTGTTCTGTGTGGAAATGTATGCTTCGGCAAAAAAGAATACCGTTCTCGTTTTTAATTAGTTGAAAAACGAGATTGTTGGAACCGACGTTAAGTTACCGAAGAAAAAAAGGTGGTCTTAGTGTACAGAAATGGACATCTGATTACGTTTTAAGTGCTAGAGCTTACCTGGTTCCGTTGGTAATGCTCTCATGAGTTTTGTTTTTTGTTTTTTTGTTTTTTTTTTTGTTTTGTTTTTTTTTATGGTAAAGCAGCTTCATAGAGAAACAGAACGTAACCGCATCCGTAGCCAAACAATTTGTCTCATCCTCCAAGTCACAAAACTCAAGCTGAACTGTGAAAGTGGTTTAACACTGTATATTAAAAGAAAAAACAATCTTGTTCTTTCTCCTGTTTTTTTTTTCTTTTCTTCCCTGTATAATTTATAATCTGGTTTGAGAAATCAGATGTTGGAGCTGTTTTTTTTGTTTTGTTTTTTTGTTTTTTTTTGTTTTTCAGTTTATGTAAACTGCCTGGCATAACAGACAGATAAAAAAGAAACCTTAAAGGGATTGTGTATTTGTTTGATTCATTTAGAATTTTTATTTTCTTATAACTTAAGTGCAATAAAATGTGGGTTTTTCTTTGTTCATTTCAACGATTTTGGCTGTCTGTGTTCCTCAATGTGTGAAAGTGTGTCATGTGTCCAATAAAGCTTCTATAGTTTGTTCCGCTTGAGAAAAAGGCATTCCAACCATGGGGCTCATTGGTTAATGTGATATTCATTTAACAAGGCAGAAACTCTTGAAATTTAACAGCAAGATATCTGCCTGATGTCTCGGGTAGATCAATAACCTTTCTAATCCAGCCAATGTTTTTGCAGGCAATTTTGGCAATTTTGCAGCCAATCCAGCCAATTTGGGATTTTTTATGCTACCTTAAATTGTGTGTAATCTATTTATACACATTAGGCCTCGATGATGACAAACTATTGCCATCAGGAGAATGTAAATCTGAGCTCTTAGACATAACCAAACATTTTTCAGTTGAGGGATGATGTATTTCTCTGTATCTGTTGCAGAGTCATCCTGCCTAAAGCTACATAATGTTCATAGCCTGTTGCCTAGCAATGGTTCAGCTCTGCTTAGTTACAACAGTGTTCAAATAGTTGATACTGTAAGTCAAGAGTACCGGAAGAAAACCCATACTGTATATAAGATTCGCTGCTCTGTTAAAAGTATTGCATAATTTATGATAAACTAGTTGCCAGAAATTTACAGTAAAAATACTTTTTAGTATTGGGGTGGAATATTGGTTCCTGTATAATTATAACTTCTACTACTACTACTTTAACTAAATTAGCATTTCCCTAAAAAAGTTATTTATTACTTGTCCATAAAACAAGGCTGATACTGCTGGACGGCGCACAGGGTCTTACAGAGACAAAACAGCAAACCATGACACAAAAAATGACCTAATAAGCAACTACATAACATTTAAATAACAAAAGCACTCTATGTACATTACAGATAACACAAATTCAAAATAAAATATAGCCTAATAATTTCGCTGTACATTGTATGGTAATTCATAGTTTTTACAAAACCATCAATTTAGCAGTATTTTACAGTAAAATTACAATTTCAATGTAAAACCGTTTACAGGTTTTCGCCGTATATGGGAAAGTAACTGACAGGTAACAAGTTAGCAGGTTCACAGTCTTAGTGTAAAAATTACTGAACATTTTTAGAGTGCATGCATCTTAAGTTTTTCAGGCAGGATTTGTTTTTAATTTTTTTTATTGAATTTGGCATTGGTTGTCGGAATGTTGACATGGAAAATATATAAATAATGCCTTAGGCTTTGATTATTTTGCTGTGAAGCAGATAGCATTTAGATCTGTTAAATTAGACATTTAATTTTACATTTGCTAAATAAATATGTACTTTTAAGTAAGATTTGAAGATAGATTTATTTAATGCCTGAAAAACTACTTTACAAACTTAGGAAAGATAAAAAAAATATATATTTTTTTCAATTTATCTTGCACAGACCTTGTCCAACTTTTAATAGGATGAATAAATCAATTACATGAACTGCAGAGAAACGTAGTAATGAAAGTCTCCAGATGGATGCCTCGTGTATTGAAAATAAGGACGTGCCTGAGAAAACGAAGTCAAGAAAACTACTAATACAAAGAAACTTGACCAGTTCTGCTGGACTCTGCATCTAAATCAATGCAGCAATATTTATGTCATGTTTGTATTATAAAGGCCTTGGTATTATAAAGGCCTTGGGCTCTGGTGATATGGTTCTTTATTCACTTTAATAAAATGAAAACTAAAGCACATTAAAAAAAAACAGCCTGAGCCCTTGAGAGAAGAACTGTTAGAGGAATTCTGATTCTTGACTATCAACTCAGAATAGTTTTGCCGTCTTAATATTTGGAAATCAAGCTTGAAGATTGACTCGTTTGGCTGTCAGTGACTAATCGCAGTGGACTTCCATGGGATTGGATGTCAGTTGTTGTTAAATGGTTCACCTTTGACACATCTACCACTTTCTCTCACCTAAAGCACACTTGACACCACTTGACTCACTAATGTTATTTAGATGCAGCTGGTAAGTCATTTTCATTTTTGGTTGATGGGAATGTCAGAAATTTTATCCAGATCGGTTTCTTAAGTCTCGCTCATTCGTTAACGTTTGATCTTTTTTCATATTCTGGCAATTTATTGGCTTAAATAAATGTCCCTCAATGTAGATTTGTTTGATTCGGAAGTGCACAGAGCCCTGTCTATTAGTCGGGCACAATGTGAAAGATAAAATGGAGAGCAGGAGAGTATCATTATTGTTAGAAGAAGAAAGGAAGGCCTATACTGAAGAGATGAGGAATTTTATGAAAGAGTGGAAAAGGAGGGGGGGGGGGGATTAAGATCTTTTTCTTCACCCTGGTTTCTTTGTTCCTGTAATCCAGGCCCCCAGCACGAGCGGCGCTTCATGGGAGAATCCTGTCTGTACGGTTTGATACAACCGGCATCACAATAGATAACTGATCTACAATCATATTCACTGCTGCGATAGTCTGATAGCGAATGTGTAAAAAAAATAAAAAAAATAAAACAATCTTACCCAGGAGTGAAATCCTGCCAGATTCATGAATTTTGCGTTTGATTTGGCAATCACAAAATTACTTTGTTTAATTAGAAGCAAATAGCTATTGTCCAAAAATGTTGATCTTATAATAAACGGTTTCGTTTAGAAGAAAATCCATGAATATGCAGACTAGATCTTTGAGTCCTTTAAAGGTCTGGGAATTGGGAAGACTCTGCATGGTTTCTAATGTTTTCCCATATAAAAGATATTTTGCAGACAGAGTGTTTGAGGATGCTGTTTTACTGCTTCATGCCTCATTTACTTACTATATTGCCGAACAGCTAAAGTACCAATTAAGTAACAGGCCTGTTTGAGCTGTGGTTCTAACTAAGAGCTAGAAGATAACTGAAGATTTCATTCAGTCTATTTTCCCAGTTTCTTTTCATTTCCTTCTACCCTGATTTTTTTTTTCTGGATTCTCTGATTAATAGAAAGTTCAGAAGAACAGAATGTGTTTTATATACAGTGGTGCTTGAAAGTTTGTGAACCCCTTGCAGAAGCTGTGAAAAATAAGCGGGACCATACCCTTTTCTTCTTTCTGATGAACACAATCAGAATTATATTTATAAATATCCTGACGCTTCCAAGCTTTATAATGGCAGTGATGGGGTACGATGAGTTTGAAGCTCATCCATCCCTCATAAGCATACTCCACATGGCTCTGGGGGCTTAATAAAGGCTTTCTGAAGCGAATCGATGGGGTTTTCTAAGAAAAATATCCAAATTGAAAACTTTATAATGTAAAATAGCTAGCTTCCAGCTTTCGATTCGCTTCAGAAAGCCTTTATTAACCCCCTGGAGCCGTGTGATATGTTTATGAGGGATGGATGTGCTTTTTTGAGCATCAAACTCAATGGACCCCGTCACTGCCATTATAAAACTTGGAAGCGTCAGAATATTTAATATAACTCTGTGTTCATTAGAAAGAAGAAGGTCATATACACCTAGGATGGCTTGAAGGTGAGTGAATCATGAGGTGAAACCTTTTGAACAAATTTTCCAAATTTTTCTTATTTTATTTAAATATACATAAAAAAAGTCTTCCTTTTTTTTCATTTAGTACTGCCCTCCGGAAACAACAGAAGATACTTGTTTCAAATTAAAGTACAATTTACCTTGATCTTCAAATTCAAAAAGTTTTCACCCCTAGCTCTTAATGCATTGTGTTTCCTTCTGGAGCATCAGTGAATGTCCCTCAATCGTCCTCAGTGTGAAAAGACGGATCTCAAAATCATACAGTAACTGCTGAAAAGGGTTCAAATTTGCAAAAGATGCTGGAAAACTGAAGAATTTTTATCTTTTCTTTAATAATTTATTTATTATGAATCATATCAGAATTGTGTGAACTATAAACTAACCCTGAGGTGATAAAAAAAAAACTATAGTCCTAATTGGTTTATGTTACCTTTGTATAACAGATTTGTTAATATGCTACTCAAAAGCATTTTGCATTTATTTTGTTTTTAGAGGTTGATTTGAACTCTTGACCCGTGTCACGTAGCCATTTACTTGCATGATTTGCACCTACGAGTGACATTTTCAGTCACCTTTCAGCTCTTGAGGGATGGAACATTTGGACACATTGGCATTCTGCATCCCTGTGACCCGTTTTAGAATAATCCTGTCAGCTCATTGCCAGCTGGGGCACCATTGGTTATTGCTCTGCCAGCTTGGTGCCCAGGGAAGCACTGATGCCCACTAAGTCATGCCTGTTTTTCCCATGTGCACTACAGCAAGCCAGCTTGTCTACAGAAAGAGCTCAGTGATGCGAGACAAACACAGTCAGTCTTTTGTTTCATGGACTTACTCCGCTCACTGCACAGCTTGATCTGTGCCACTAAACAACTGGATCACCGACTGTGGTGGTTTAAAACAATGCACGGCATTCAAAAGTCATTTATGCTCTTAATTCTTGGCAATTGTTCTAAATTACAATAAAGAATAAATGCTCTTTCTTTGGTCAGCGTGTAAGATCAGTGTCTATAATTCTTGTGCAGACAGATAATTCTCTTAATTGAGTGATAAATTGTTCACAAGAATGCTGCTTTTATGTGACTTGAAATGGCATTTATGGTGTCCAGCTCACTTGTGATTCTCAACCTTTTAGATTCGAAGGCCCTCATTGTCCAACAGAAAATGTTTTTTAGCATTTGAATTAAGTTGGATTATTTTAATGGGCCATTTACTGTGATGATGCAATTGCAGAATAGTTATCAACATCGCTAATCTAATAGTTTTCAACAACAACAAAAAAAGTCTATATTTTTTCAATTTTTGGACAGTCATGGAAAAACTATTATGGACTTTTTTCTAGCAGAGCAAATAGGAATTTGCTGTTGTCTACCTTTCACCGCTATAGAAGTTTACCCAACTATGTTGACTTCTGCTTCTGAGAACCCTGGAATTGTGACCATAAATAAAAATTAATCGTTTTATTATTATTATTAACAACAACAACAACAACATTTTTTTATTTATCATGCAGCCCCCTAGATATCTTTACTATATATTTAATGTCTTATATTTAATATAATTGTATATATAATATTCTGATTCTTTAACATTTTCCTGTTCGTAGGAATAATAAATACTATTTGGTAAAATAAATGTATTGTAAAAAATGTTTTTACAATACTACAATATAAATTAAATATTTTGATAATTTCAATACATTCAAATGCATTTGAAACAATTATCACAAAATCACAGATTTTTTTACGACTTTTCATCTTTGTTCATTCTTTTTTGTGCTATAAATGCAATTCAACATTTGGCCATAACTAGGCTATTTATTAACAATACTAAATAATAATCAACAATACTAAACAAACAAAAACATGTTTCTTTCAATAAGTTGTATTAAAAAAATACTGATTCAAATCATAATGTACATAACAACACTTTGTCATATGAATAGCCTGTCAGTACGGATGAAGTCTCACACTCTAAAAAATGCTCGGTTGTTTTAACCCAATGTTGGGTCAAATATGGACTAACCCAGCAGCTGGGTTGTTTTAACCCTGCGGTAGGGTTAAATGTTTGCTTAAGACAACCCAATAGTTAGTTGTTAGATGTACATGTTTGAGTCATTAACAAATGTAATAGCTCTTTATAAAATACAGATTGTTTCAAAGCAGCTTTACAGTGATAAACAGGAAAATAACGATTCAATGATGCAAACAGAATTATATTGTGCTGTAAAGCAGCCCTAAAAAACAATAGTAAACAGCAATTATTCAGTTGAAATCAGTTCAGTGTTGAGTCAGTTTGGTTCAATAACTGTGTAAAGTTCATCAATTTTTGAAAGTTCAGAAAACGGTGATGTCATCATCCAGCTCTGTTCAGTTCATCCGATATTATCAGCACATTCAAGTCAATAATATTGCTGAATATTTATATCATCAAGAGTAATTTGTTCTGTAATCAGACTACATTGGTCATGCTGGTTTCACAGTACAGATTTATTACAAGGTTTTAGCTTTATTTTATTTTTAATGGAGTCTCAGATGTCAACCCTATTTTTCAATCTTCTGTTCAGATTTGGATCTATTTGATAAACATCGAGTCATTGCATGTTGTGAGCTCCAAAAGGTCATTCCTACATTACGCTTTCAACACCCATGCTTCATAATACACGTTTGCCCCTGCAGACCAGTTGATGAGAGATGGTTTGGAGAGAAGGAAGCTGCATATACAAGCAATTATCACAAATAGCAGCAGGCCAGACTCACCAAGTAATTACACCCTCCATCTAACAGATCTGCAGCATGTTGCCTACCATGACAGCTCTGTTATTACACTGGCATGGTCACCGCTCACCCAAGAGGGAAGCTCATGCTCTCTTTCCACCTCCATCTTTTTACAGAGCATGCAAATTATTATAGTCATGCAGCAGGCAGAGCCACTTCCAGTTATTGTGCCCATATAAAATGCACAAACTCTGTTTATTTCCCCATTAACTAGTCATAGGTTTCTGTAGATATTGTGCTTCTTATACTTGGAACTTGGCCTCTCTCTAACACTTATTCCGTATTCAGCGACTGATAAAAGTATATGCTTTGCAAGTATGCAGAGGTTAGGCAATCATAACAGTGTTTATTTACATATTGGTACAGGAGCAAAAGTAGCATGTTTAATTTTAATGGTGCGTGTCCACTGGAGCACAAGAGATCAGCTTAATGTTGTTTACAATGTCAGGGGTCCAACGCTTTGGGGTGTGTGTGTAAACTGAAGGCAGAATATGCATCCTAAAGGATTTTTTCCATCCTTTTAAACTTTTCTCTTGACCAGAGATGGGACTAATCTAAATCCTATCCAGGGTTAATGGCGCTTAGGACAAAAATGTCAAATTTAACAAAAATGCCCTCAAGATATGGGGGAAAGAATGCCCTAACCCCTAGGTCTTATTGTTCTTTTAATTTTTTTTTACATGTATAACTTAAATTATACAGTAAGTATTAAATATCACACAAGCGAGAGTTTTTCCTGAATATTATATATTTATAGATTTGACACAGCAGTTCAATAAAAAGAGTTTAATATTAAGTCACTACTTTTTAGACACAATATTTTCAATAATACAATGACCGCCAGCTAATACCAATATTAATTTAATATTTCAAAGAATGATTTCATTTTCCCTATCATTTCATATTTCTATATTCAAAATGTTGATAACAATTTACAATAAGTTTTCATTAGTTAACTACATTAGTTAACATGAACTAATAATAAACTGCACTTTTAAAGCATTTATTAATCTTTGTTAATGTTAATTTCAACATTTACTAATACAATTGTTGAAATCAAAGTTGTATTTGTTAACATTAGTTAATGCACTGTGAACTAATATGAACAAACAATGAACAGCTTTATTTTATTAACTAACGTTAACAAAGATTAACAAATACAGTAACAAATGTATTTTATATGATTAATTATTACATTAACTAATGTTAACAAATGAAACCTTATTGTAAAGTGTTACCAAAATGGGTTATGTAAAACCATAAATCTGACTGAATTTAGATGATTTATTTAAGCAGTTTAAAGCTTCAGTTAATATGTGGTTTCTGTTGCATGTAAATTAATTACCATTAGGATGTACTGTAAATGTACCTCTTCATGAAAATCCAGTTTGAAATATTTTTCGGTGGCGCACTTCTGGTAAGCATTTTATGAGAAAATACCCAAAACAGAATTCACTTTATTTTTTGTGAAGAGCCACGGCTCTGTTGCACTGCCGCTTCCCTTACATATGCATAAAACAGGCTTAAAATCAGCTAAATTGCGATATTACAGTTCCATTGCAGAGTCTGGTGCAAGAAGCCTTATAACACCTCAGGGAAGTTGATCTCAGGGAAGGATGACATTCACATGCAACTCATCCCTCGTGAACTAGTGTTGGGCCCTCTCCTCTCTTTGATGCTGATAGCGGTCCCAGGATATGCCTTCATACATTTGACCTCCTTCTTAGATCCATATACACAACGACTGAACCTTTAAATTCAATAACACTCCTAGAAAACAAAAGACAGGGGGGAAAAATAAAACTCAACCAAACGGACAGATGTTTGAAGGGCTTATCCAGCTTTAGGAAAAACACTTTAAAGCAGATATGCTCAAATAACATTGGAAGCCTCTTTAAAACAATTCTGTGTGAACATTGGCCAGTAAATAAATGATCTGGAATCTGTAATGATGTTTCATTTTCTTTTGTTTAATTGTTTTTTAAGTGTGCAGTCATCAAAAACCACAGCTATGTTTAATGACCTCATTCATCAAAACAGTCAAAGTGCTGGTCAGTGAAAAACACCATTTTCATATCACAGAACAATGCAGTAGTGTGAATGTAAACACTTAAATCAAAATTGATTATTGTGCCGCATAATAATGTGGGATCTGAAAATGTGCTGTTACGTGTCACATCAAGTGTTTTAACATGCAATACTGCGGTTTCATGTTGTAGTGAGTGCTCAGTACTGAGCAAAATTTATTGTAGTGGGTGCTTCTGGGTTTTAAGGGATGGCTTTAGGTATTAAGAAAAATATGTCATGACAACCATGGAAATATTTTCAACACATTAAAAACTCTTATGAGGTACCTCTGAAAGGTCAAAGGACAAAATAAGAGATTTCCTCATCTAGATTTTTATGCACATACAGTAGTGGCCAAAAGTGATGTCTGTATTAGGAAAATTGGCTTTTTCGCACACTGTATAAACTTTTTAATAAATATTTTGTATACATGTTGTGAATTTATGCCTGGAGTGTAAACTCTACATGTTCCATGTCTCAATTGTATTATTTGTCATGACACAACATACGGAATTATGTGGATATCATTTTTGGTCAAGTGATCATACCAACTTGATCTCACGTCAATTCGTAGATATTTGACCAGTTGGCAAATTCGTATGAATTAGTACGAATGACCTACCTCAAACCCTGCCCCTAAACCTACCCATCACTGGGGTTTAGACAAAACGTACAAATTCGTTCGAGTGAGGTACACATTTGTATGAATTAGCCACCTCGTAAAATATGTACAAACTGGTTGTGAGATTGCATTGGTCATACCAATCTTGCACTCATTATTCCCTATAATTCAATAAATCATATGTGGCAAGCGTTGGCTTTAATATTAAATGTTATTTTTTGGGTTTTAGTGAAAACGGCCAGATGGAGGGAGCTGTCCTCTGCACATAAGGAGGATATTTTTTAAATGGTCAGTCGGTTTTGGATGTTGCTCATGTCTAGAATATGCATGGTCACAATGTCCACAATTATTATTATTTCAAAGCATTGTGAGACTACGCAAAATGTAAAGTACTAAATGTAAAGTCAAGGAAGACTAGTGAGCATTTTTACAGGAGGATGAAAAATCACCTGTATGTGGGACCACAAAACAGCTTCTAAAGACCAGATGAGGATCATGAGCCCTCCAACCTCCAATTTCATCTTTAACTGTAAGTCAATGGCCACAAGAGGCTGGATTGATAGGCTGTGTACCAGTTAAGAAACCATTTATTAGTTTTATCTACAACTGGAGTGTTTCAATACCAACTGCATGCCTTTAAACACAGCAGGGGAAACGTAATGGTATTGGGGACACATGTCTGCAGCAAGTGTTGGGAGGATGTACAATGTTGCTGGCACTTTGAAAATGGACCAGTGCTTGGGAAGAAAACAATGTATGTAGTACGGAGTACCTGTATGGAGGTCAAACGTGTATTTTCCAACATGATAACAATCCCAAACACACCACACATGCAACAAAGTTGTATGCGATGAAAGTGTTCATGCTCAGCATTTTGAAGTCTTCAAGTGGCCTCCTCAGTCCCCTGAACCCAAAGCCTTTGGGAAATTATAAACCTGAATTGTCATGCAGGTCAATCTCATCTTTGGGAAGAACTTAAGTAGGATTGGAAAGAAGTTGTGCACGACACACGAGACAAGTTTAGTGTGTCAATGCCCAGGAGAATGGCTGCTGTAATCAAAAACAAAAGAGAACCAACAAAATATTAATGACTAATTACACTGCAGTCAAAGTAAGCTTATTTCCTGTGAGATTTTAGTTTTTCTATGTGTTTCCTTTGTTGCATAATACAATAAAACCCATTTAATTATGTGCTGGAGTTTGGCTTTCTTGCCAAATAATTTTGTCGTTTTAATATCTTCATCAAGTTTAGTGTATTCTTCTACCCAATATAACAATAATAATCCTCATATTTTGAATGTTTACAGCCTGAAGTGTCATTAAAAGCACATTTTGTACAAATATCCCCTCCAGACATCAATTTTAGCTATTACTGTATATTCATCCAGTCAAGCAATTTATTGTGTTCAACAGTTCCCTATCTGAATATTGTGTTAAGATATTGTGTTAAGGTATCTCATGGAGAAATATCTAAAAACATAAAAGTATTTTTTTTAAAATGTCATACCATGTAAATGTAAAGATTTTCTCCTCAGTTTCATCATGTTTAGTGAAATATCTGAGCTGTTCTGCTCTACATACTGATACCATCTCCATCCTCATAATTTCTGGCTTCACTTGATTAATGGGGTCATCAAAACTAATTTAATTAACTTGTAATTCATTGTTAACGAGAAATACCCCAGTGTTTGCATATGCAATTGGCTCGTCTTCAATTTTCTATTTAAAACAAGACATTGCCCAACTTTCACTTGAAAAGTTTTATGATAAAGACACTTGATTTTCCTGCAATAAAAAAATGCTCCCCACTTTTATTTATCTATATGTTTGTATATGTCCATTGCTTTGGCATTGCTTTGGTTATTTCATACATTCATTCCTGCATTGAGTGTGTAAATAGAGTATTGTCAAAAGATGAGCAGTTTTTGAACACACTGATTGTTCACATTAAGGCATAGGGGAGAGTGGGGTAATGTAAGACACCCCTGTATCTGGTCAACAGAACACATTTGTGGTCATATGACCATAATGTTTTCAAGCCCCTCTAATTTCCCCTTGGCCATGAAGTGTCGGACCTCATGGTGCTGTGGCAAGCAAGTTTTTTTCACAAAAATATTTTTTCTGCATGTAAACGTAAATTTTCTTGCTGTCAACATAATCAACTGTTGTGCCAAAGCAAGTTGATTCAAGTAAAAAAAAAACTTATATCATACATGTTGATGAACTACCAACATATAAAATCATGTGATGATTCTATCTGAAGATTAGCCTGAATTGCTAAGAGAGATCGTTTTTTCTAAAAATGTGGCGGTGGGGTAAAGTGAGACAAATGCTGTGGGGTAAAGTGAGACATGAGGCACAAGTTAAGTTTAGTCTTAAACATATTTAATGTAATATTACATTACATATGTTTTATTTTTAATGTCATAAACATTATAGAAAAGCCATCATGCCAAGGCAATACACCAGGAAGACAACCTGGGGCACATCCTAAAAGTGATGTGGTGAAGAAGGTGCCTCAACTTAAAAGGCCTGGAGGAACCACACGCAGAGAGCAACTCCTCATCTTTCCCTGTAACCTTCAGGGCTGGAATGTAGAGTAGGCCTAGTTGTCGTGTATGACAGTAGGCTAATGTTCTAATCCAGGTGGGTCTAGTCCTGTGTTCTGAGTCCCAGGCTGTTCTAGCTGGTTCTGATTGTCCTTTGCTCTGATCCCCAGACACTGGCTGGCTCGAAGGCTCCTGTGTTCTGACTCCCAAACTGAGTTCTAATCTAACTGGTTCTATCATATTTTCACTGACCTTCATCATGGTTCATTCTGATAAGTTCCATTGCTAGGAAACATCCTGAATTAATGGGAAATGTGTCAATTTTACTGATATATCATTTTAGAGGGGAGCAAATGTAAAAAATGTCTCACTTTACCCCAATTTACTTTTGACTGACTAAGTCTTAATATGTGAAAATATGAAGCAGTCAAGTTGATTTAAGTCACAATATAACGGAAGTAGATCGTTTTCTTAGGTTTTGTGACATCTGACTAAAACGAATTATTGAAAAAGAAAAAGAAAATAGGGCGAGAACTTGATTCCATCGGTTTTTGATTGGATTGAGGCAGATTGGAATGCTTCGAGTCGATTGTAAGAAAGGATGGGTTCCAAGCAGACTAAATGATTAAAGTCCAGCATATGCCATCAGAGAGAAGTTTGTCATTTCACCATAAGATCTAATTTAATTAAAAATACAAGGTCAAAAATAACTGGGATTGGCCAAATTCCGAACTTGAAGCCCTTCCATTGGATAGCACGACAAATACGCATCACCTTTACTCCATCCGATTATGTAAGTGCGTACTTGTGAAAAGATCAATAACATGCATTTAGAAAACAGATAGGGTGAATTTTCATTTCGGACTTTAAGGGTAACAGAATGTTCAACTTCAATAGCTCAAAAATGTGAGTGCTAATAAAATTTCAGAGGCAAATGTCCTTTTTTTTATATTATTAATGGTTATCAAATTGCAATTGAAGCAAGAAAGAGTCAAAAGGTCCCAGGAATTCAGGAAGGAATACATTAACCCCCATAAAATATAATAATAAAAGTATGAGATGCTTTTCAACACCTTTGACATTCTCCTCTTCCTTGTTATACATGCAAACATAAAACCGTGCTGCTATTGTTGGTTAAGTTGAAGTCTGTGAAGGAGCTACAGATGATTTGCGATAACATCGTTGCCTCTGGCCACGTGGAATGACTTGCATAGTAATGTGTTTTTATCGGAGCTGATCAAAGCATTCTCAGAAGAAACATCAGAGGAACAAACGGCTACTTAAAAGATGACTGTCATGTTTTCTCAGACTAAATTTTTGGTTTTGGAAGTCAAATACATATTTAAAGGGAAAATGCAATTTTCTCCGTATTTCATTTTTCAGTTTTAGTGTTAAAATTTGAGACTAAACCTGGACAACGCATGAAATAAATGTTTTCTTCCACAGCAGATTCGAGCTGAACATGTTGTAGGTCATAAGATCTGAAACAGAAAGGTACTTGACTATTCAAGACTTCTCAAAGCAACTCGCTCTCACTATTACTGTAATCATTGCTTGGTAAAATGTTGTGCTCTCAGAGAATCAGGACTGTTGATTTTAAACACATTCCACTTTAATAAACCAACACCAACATCAAAACCCATAGTCTATTCAGATTAATATTCTGCACATACAAAGTTAAAAGCACCTTTGCAGTGTAAGGATATTACTAGTGTGATTCAAGGATTCACAAGCTGGCCTCTAAACCGTGAAGCCCTTTATCGAATTGAATTATGAAATAACATTAGAACAATCCAATGCAAATTGACTAAGGGGGTTTTATTTTGGTTTCACAGACAGAGCTTAGACTTAGCCAGGATTAGGCCTTAGTTCAATTAGGGCATTTAAGTAGCTTTTATAAATGTGCCTTAGGAAAAAAACATTACTGGTGTGCATCTTGAGACAAAACAATGGCAGTGACATATTTTAAAATAAGTTTTTCAGTTAAAACATCCCAAACATGCATTTTAGTCAGAGAGTATCTTAAAGTTGTCATGAAATCAAAATTGACCCATATTTACCTTGTTAGAACATATTACAGGTCTTAGGGTGAACAATTAATCCGTGCAAATTAATACACAGAAAAAAATAGTGGCGTAACCACTCCCCTCCAACCATTAGTCTGCTACGAGCGAGAGATGGAGAGGAGGAGCGCTGAAGTAAAACCCTGCCCACTATTCATAGATGCCACCTACGTCACTACCAAATAGAACGCCGCCATATTTACGACCGATCTCGCCCGGTATGGCCGCCTAAACTGCCCATTTGAATGAGAGATACCTTGATCCTTATTTGTTACCCCCAGTTTTCTTTTGTCCATTATTATCTGCCCCAGACTTGCCCCAATTAGCCTTCCATGTGAAAGTGCGGCACCCGGCCGCCAATGATTTATATTTTATCATGGGAAATGTAGGTATTATAAAAAAAAAAACAATGTATGATTTTGGTGGTAGTTTGCTCTGACTAGGTAGCGAGTTGTTAGCTAGCTAACATAAGTGGCTAACTGCTGGTAGCTTGCTACTTGTTAGCCACGGCTCACGGCTAGCTGTCGTGGATAATGTTCTTAATGTCAGATGTGTTTATACTCATTGAGAGAACATGAAGGGAAGCAGACATCTCAAGTCTCCCGAAAGAGTCTCGCATATTGATTGCTGCTCCCTGATGCCCGCAAATTTGTTAAATTAGCGGACTTTTATCTCTACTCCCGAACTGAATGAATCAGAACCGAATCTCCCTGACTTTTCCTGACCCATTTTTTATTAATTGAAACAACAAACATCAGATAATCTCAATCAAACACTTGAGCTCATAAACACACGGCAGTAAAGCCTCCAAAGAGAACATAGCAAAAGTATACAATTCATCCATTCATTCAGAAACATACAACATCGTCCCCTTTTAGGAAGTATGAAATAATAATATTTATTATTTAACAGTTTGTTCTTCACTTAACCAGTTTGGGGTTCCTCTTTCGGCTGTTGTTGTAGCCAACTGCACAACATTGCAGGCATTACTGAGACCGTCGGTCGTAAAGATGGCGGCGCAAAGCTACAGTGACGTCATGTGACCCGTAGAAATTCAATATTCTGTTTCACTTGGAAATACATCACAGTACTGAAGAAAAAAAACTCACTTGCTACTTCCGGTTCAGTGGGACTTTAAGCCTTGTCTGTGAAACTAGGGGGAAATGTCTTAAAATAATATATATATATTATAAAAGTATATAAAAGTCCAACATCAGTATAGCAGTCACATGGATTAATTACCTTTACATTAGATTTTTGTAATCTCTGAAAGTCTCACTTTAAAATGTAGATTTACTTTTTGCTTCTGCTCTACTGGGAAATTGAATAATACAACATAATTTTGATTATAAATACAAGATACAAATCATAAAAGCATTATATAAATCAAATCATTATATAAATCAACCTATGCTGTCTGTAGGAAATGATAAAAGATTTTTCTCTTAGATATACTGTGCTGTGGCTCTCCTCTGGAAATCAGAATGCCAATCGATCAACACTTTAATCATTACTAATTAACCCACGTCCAATTATCTAAAGATGTTCTGCTGTTTAAACCTAAACAGCATAGCCAAACACATACTTCACGCGTGTTTGTGTAAGGGGCGAGGTTCTGTCTGGATCTCAAGACACAGCTTGTTCAGGAATAATGACCTGAGAACATGCCCAGACTGGACCAGATCGTACCTGTTCTGTGGTCTCTGTATGTGTGTGTGAGTGTGTGTGTGTGTGTGTGTTTGAGGCACATCTTTCCTGAAAGGAGTGAGCCTTGTGTGAAATGCCTGCAG
This sequence comes from Gobiocypris rarus, assembly GCA_023029165.1. Taxonomy (NCBI): domain Eukaryota; kingdom Metazoa; phylum Chordata; class Actinopteri; order Cypriniformes; family Gobionidae; genus Gobiocypris; species Gobiocypris rarus. The sequence goes on along the minus strand of CM040914.1, from coordinate 22,646,474 downwards.
TCTACGGGCAGCCCTACAGGCAGTAAATCTGACAGTGTCAGCAATCCCTCTGGACAAGCACTCTGACAGCATTGATCTATTCTACCTGCTGCACAACCTACAGACTCACAGAAAATACTGTTTTGGCTCATGCAGAGCAATTATAGAGGAGGTCTGACTAAATGGCAGGTTTCTGTTGTGTGTGATAACAAACAGAGTTATTAAAACCAATTCCAAAGACACCTGCTTAGAGACAGAATTAATATTAGCATATCCATCCATTTTCAAATGAATGCTGGAGCCTTTCCCAGTAGGGGAAACACCCTGGCTAGATGACCAGTACACCACAGGGCTATAACACACACATTCACTCCTACAGGCATTGTACTGTTTCCCAATTCCATGTCCTGCAATGTTTATATATTGTAGCAGAAACCAGAACACCCAGAAGAAACCCTCGCCAGCACAGAGAGAACATGCAAACTCCAGATAATACTCAAGCCAAAGACCTTACAGTGCTACCCACCGAGCCACCATGACCCCTTTTAGCATTTTTGTATAACTAAATTAATGATAGGCTATGAATGAATACATTTCTGCTAAATTAATACATTTCATAGATCAGTAGTTCTCAACTGGTTGGTTGCAACCCAAAAGTGTTCTACAGGTTCACAGACATTGGGAGAAACAGTACTAAATGCAAATAATAAAACACAATTTAATGGGAGACAATGTTTCCTTGTTGATGACATCCAATCAAAATTTGCAGTATTTTGGAATTTTTTAAAGGCGCCCTAGAATGAAAAATTGAACCAACCTTGCCATAGTGAAATAACAAGAGTTCAGCATATGGAAATCCATCTTATGTAAATCTTGTTTTTGAAAAACATTACGAAAATAGGCGAATATCAACATATAGCTATCGATGGGGTCATTAATATGTATGCCCCCAACATTTACATATGCCAGCCCATGTTCAATGTCAGGCGGAATTGCAGCCGAATCATCGGGAGTTCTGCAGGTAAACAAACGTCACGCGAGGATAGCGAAAATGGCAGATCATGGACACAAATGTTCAGTGAGGGGAATAACGGCATTATAGATAAACGGCGCTACTAACAGATTTTTTTTTTTCAGTAACTAGTAATCAAACGAATTACTGTTTCTCCTGTTGGCGTTAGCGTTACTGAGGGGGGAAAAAAACGCGGCATTACTGTAATTGAGCTGACTGGAGCGGTTTGCATCTGAACAGGCTCTCTGTCAGTCGGACCTGCAATGTTTTTCTTTCTCTGTCTGGTGTGTGTGTGTGTGTGTGTGTGTGTGTGTGTGTGTATGTGTGTGTGTGTGTGTGTGTGTGTGTGTGTTAGGGTTGCCACCCGTCCCTTAAAATACGGAATCGTCCCGTATTTACAAGCAAAATAACGCGTCCCGTATCAAAGCAATACGGGACAATGTTTCCTTGTTGATGACATCCAATCAAACTTTGCAGTATTTTGGTGTCGTAAATGGGTGTCCCTTATTTTGGCACGCTGAAGGTGGCAACCCTAGTGTGTGTCTGTGCGGGCGGGCGGGCAGGCCTGCATGCTTGTTGGGGGGTGGGTGGGGTAGCCGTTGAGGTGAAAGGTAAGAATGTTTATGTACGTGCAACATATGCCCAGAGCCTCTCCACGTCGGTGGAAAGTAATTCTAATCTAACGAAGCACCTCACATCATCACATGCCACCACAAAATTAGTGGCTAAAAACCCAGTTGATAACGCTCCACTACCAAAGGAGTAGTATAGTACTGATAATAGTTACACTATAGTAGGCCTACTGATAATATTTACACTATAGGCCTACTGATATAGCCTAATATTTACAATAATGTATTGAATTTGATAGTTGTCTCTCATTGGGGGGCATTCCAAGTTTTGAAAAAAAAAGTAACTGAGTAGTTACTTTCCCTGGTAATTAGTTACTTTTATGATGATGTAACTCAGTTACTAACTCAGTTACTATTTGTAAGAAGTAACTAGTAACTATAACTAATTACTTTTTTTGAGTAACGTGCCCAACAATGCAAATGTTATGTTCCAGGCTGTGCAGGGGATGTGAGGACTTTTCATACCCTTCCCACAGATAAAAAATGTCAACAGGCATGGTTGATGTTTATTTATAATCGGATACTGCAACAATTGAATTCAAAATTGTTCTTTTTCTCTCCCCATTTCACCACGGACAGTTTTTCAAACCTGGGACAATATCAAGCAGTCTACGCTCAACATCTAAAACTGAAGAAAGGGGCAATAAAGAAAGGGGCGATTTAATCCCCAATCAGAGATTTTACCTAAACACGTGCAATCTGGCAACCATATGCACGCAAGCTCTCTCTCTCGTGTGCTTGCGGTGATCTGAAAACACCAATAAACAAGTAAGCTGCATTTTAGTGATCTCCATTTGAGATGTTCTCCTTTAAGTGTCATTCAGTCGGTCTGTGTTCTGTCAGGACTCATGAGCTGGTTGTGCTGTTTGTGATTGTGTTAGCTGAAATAAGCCAATCAGAGCAGAGCTCATCCTTAATATTCATGACCCTTCCAAATAAGGCAAAACCAGAGCATTACATCCCAGGCACAATTTCTAGGGTTGTAAATGGACCTGCATGTAAAACTGTATCTGGACAATTTTTCCCCTAAAAAAGCCACACACACTTTCTAGGGTTGTAAATGGACCTGTAAAACTGTATCTGGACATTTTTTGCCCTTAAATAAGGCCACACACACTATGTAGATATCAGAGAACAATTTAAAATATTGTTTCAAATCATTCTAGGACACCTTTAAAAATAATTTGGATTTTAATTTGGACAAGTTGCATTACATGGCCTCACCACTGAAAAACATGAATAAAACTATGCAAAGTAAAAGAAAATACAACCAAGACTACACTGAATATGTGTTTGCAACAAGGACAATAACCACAAACTGTCAGCTTCCAAGAACATAAAACTGACTAAAATGGCATAGTTGCTTTAACATGTTTTATCTCATGTTTGCTTTTTTTAACACTATCAGTTAGGTTTAGGACAGGCTTTAGTTTAGGTCATACATGAATAAGATTGACCTATTAGCGCCACTCAACAGACTTTTCATTTCAGAACTACTGCGATACAGACAACAACCAACATTCACCTGATAAAACTGAACACGCTATTAGTGGCACTAATTACATTTTCGAAAGTGTTGAGTGTAAGAAGCAACATAATATAATTTTGTAAATATTGCCACAGGCACACTTTTCCAATGAGCCTGGGTTCAATTTTTTTTTTATTCTATTCTTTAGACTATATCTTTTCTTTGTTTTTAAAGTTATTACTGTTTTCTTCCCTATTGTGACTTATTTCAGAGTAATACAGCTTCTTGAACAAGAAAAAATGTAAGGCGGGACTTTTGTTCACAGGGAATTGACTGGATTATTGCAGTTTGCTATGCTACAATCTCATGTGAGTGAGATACAAGAGGGAGGGGAAGTTGTTTTGTTTGTCCAATTCACCGGAACGTGATCCTCAATTAACCCGTCTCCGGCGCAATAACTCCGATCTTTCAAGTATTCATATTCTTGTGTAATCGACGCGCCATCCTAAATGAGCCCGTCTCGTGCGTCATACCCAAAATTTCGAATATTCCTATCTAATATGATTTAAGACCTGCAAGGTTGCCAGAGTAATAATTATACACTGTTAATAATAGGCCAGAGGAGAACTGGCACCCCGACTGAGTCTGGTTTCTCCCAAGGTTTATTTTTCTCCATCATGCCCTGATGGAGTTTTGGTTCCTTGCCACTGTCGCCTTTGGCCTGGCTTGCTCAGTTGGGGACACTCAAATTATGATCCAAGTTACTCAACTAAATATACAAATAGAATTTATTAATTTGGTCATATATAATTCTATAAACTATCCAAATTAAACTAGCCAAATCAAATTTTGTTGCAATGTTGTCCTGTTTAACACTGTGAAGCTGCTTTGAAACAATCGTCATTGTAAAAGCGCTATATAAATAAAGTTGATTGATTGATTGATTGAAGATTATGAGGGCACATGAATTAAAAACAAAAATGATACACAGATAATTCATAATAAATTAGTGGACTATTCCATAAAACATGAATGAACAAATGAACAAATGAACAAATGAACGAAAGCATGGCTGGATGGTTTGGTGGTTATGTGTGTATCAAATGATAATGTGTTCATAGATGGACAGAGGTTTGTTCTGCTCTCAGTGAATTAAATGATAAAATCTTGCCTGTGTGGTTCAGCTCCAGGTTGCTGGGGCAACAATTTTCACCTTTTCATTACTAGCTGATATTTAGCTGTTAAATATCAAAATGCCAAAAGGAATAGGACCTGACTTTCTAGAACATGGCTTTGTTAAATAGGGGGCTTGATACTCAGGGACATGCCTGACCATGACTGTATTACCACAGCAAGGGATTAATGTGATCGAAAGTCACGTTAAAGGAGTTGTATCCAAACATTTGAGCTACAACAGTTGATGCACTAATGCACTAATGACAGATGCACTAATGACAAGAGTTTGCTCTGGAACACATCATTGTACCATACACATAAAACGTCTTGGTCACGTATGTAACCCTCGTTCCCTGAGGAGGGAACAGAGATGTAACATAATTGACTGACGAATGGGGGTTTCGCCTAGAAGCCTATCAACTTCGAGATCTAGAAAACACCCAATTGTAGTGCCAATGCCATAGGCATGTGGAATTTGCATGTGTAACTCCGCCCCACCATGTGGGTATATAAGGAAGTACGCTGGCAACATCGCATTATGTTTACCTGCTGAGGAGCCAAGACTAAACTCCTAGCCGTTTCAGTGGTAGAGCGGATGTGGCAGAGTGACGTTACATCTCCGTTCCCTCCTCAGGGATAGAGGGTTACATACATAACGAGACGTTCCCTTCCGTTCAGTCACTCCAGGTAATGTCAGTGACTGACGAATGAGTGTCCCAATATAATCACGCCACTCGGCTGTCTTCCAGTGCCCTGCGTAAGTGCGAGCTCCCTGTCATAAGACTAGTACGGACGAAGGACTCCCACTTAACACAGGAATACCAAGGTACACTGGGAAGCATATTCCTGGAGGAAAATGTGCCAATATGCCTACCCGTTGGGAGGACTTAAGAATACACGTATGACCCGCTGCGGGCTACATATGGAGAAACTCTGGGGTACCAGCCGAAGGTGGATTTTTAACCCCAGGGGTGGCAAGGCTTGCCAAGGGAAAGACACCTGCTTAACGCTGCATTCACACGGAGCTTCGGCGTTAACGCTTGACGTAGGGCGTGGCTGAAGCTTGGCCGTAATAGTGACAACAGCCAATCACGTGTCTGCTCTAGGATTGCATGAACGCAATTGGCTAGCGCCTGCTCTAGGGTATTTGCATAGGGCGATCTGATTGGATGACGCCTCCGTTGGGGCTTGAAAAGTTGAGAAATCTTCAACTTCTGCCACTTGCAACATGAGTGAAGCGACGCGACGGAACCCACAATTCAGTTCGGCAATGGATGATGTCACCCATTCAAAGTAAATGAGAAGCGTTGACGCCTACGCCCCGTGTGAATGCAGCGTAAGGAGGCTTACAATGGAAATACACATGTGGGGGTCCCCTGGAGGTGGAACCATGCACACAGAGGCACCTGGCCTGACAGGAGGGTCTGGGCTCGAGAGGGCAGACTTACTGGTGTCGGCGTCAACAGTGCTGAAGGAGCTCAGGGCTTCCGGGAAGCTCACCTAAGGAAGATATCGCACGTATCCAGTCCTTGGAGTGGAATGGCGAGCAAGCAAAGACACCTGAGCCTAATCCCTTACCGGCCACTTGTACGGTCGAGTACATAGTCGGATACAGGCTCCATTCAGAGATTGTAGAATCTGGCGAATGTGTTCGGTGTCGCCCAGCCTGCAGCTCTGCAGATGTCTGTTAGTGGAGCGCCATGCGCTAAAGCCCAAGAGGAGGTCACACTCCGGGTGGAGTGTTCCCTGACCCCAAGGGGGCAAGGGCGCCCCTGCTGCTGGTAAGCCAAAACAATGGTGTCTACTATCCAGTGTGACAACCTTTGCTTTGAGAGAGCCTTTCCCTTCAGCTTCCCACCATAACAGACAAAGAATTGGTCTGAGGTCCTGAAACACTGCGTTCTGTCTACGTAAGCACGGAGGGCGCGTACTGGACAGAGCAGTGCCAAGGCTGGGTCTGCCTCCTCCAAAGGGAGCGCTTAAAGGTTCACCACCTGGTCTCTAAACGGTGTGGTGGGAACCTTGGGCACATATCCAGGCCGGGGTCTTAGGATCATGTGAGAGTAAGCCGGCCCAAATTCCAGGCACGCTTCGTCAGCCGAAAATGCCTGCAGGTCCCCTACCCTCTTGATAGAGGCCAAAGCGATCAGGAGCAATGTCTTCATTGACAAGAACTTAAATCAACTGACTGCAATGGCTCGAAGGGAGGCCTCTGCAGAGTATCTAAAACTACTGCGAGGTCCCAAGAGGGCATTAGGGGAGCCCAAGGAGGATTTAGTCTCCTCACTCCCCTTAGGAACCTGATGACCAGGTCATGCTGACTTACCTTTTTGTTCTCCAAGAGGTTGTGGTGGGCAGATATTGCGGCCACATATACTTAAAGGGTGTAAGGAGACAGCCTTCGTTCCAACCCTTCTTGGAGAAACAAGAGCACGGACCCGATCGGGCATTTCCAGGGGTCTTCTTGGCGAGAAGAGCACCAGGTGATAAAGAGGTTCCACTTCAATGCATAGGCGTGTCTTTTAGACTCTGCCCTAGCGGAAGTGATGGTAGCCACCACCGTAGGTGGTAGGGTACTCAAATCTGCCGCATCCCATCCAGGAGGCACACGTGGAGGTTCCAAGATCAGGACGCGGGTGCCATAGGGTGCCCCGTCTCTGAGATAGCCCCTCCCTGGCCTATTCCTCTGAGGCCTGTTGCAAGGGTTCAGGGAACCAGGTCTGGCCGTTCCAGTACGGGGTAACCAGAAGGACCTGCTCCTTGCCCTCGCTAGTGCGAGAAGGCTCACTGGGGGAAACGCATATCGGCCAGCTGTGCACCAGTGCATCCGTGCCTAGCGTGCCCTCGGTCAGGGAATAAAACAGGCGGTAGTGGGAAGAGCCGTGGGAGGCAAACAGATCTACCTGTGCGTTGCCGAACTGTCAGCTGGCCGTCTGAGGATGGAGTCTCCATTCTCCAAGGAAGTGGCTGACACCGTGACAGCTTGTCAGCTAAACGGTTCAGTTCTCCCGGAATATGGACAGCACGAAGGGACCTCAGATGAGTTGAGACATACAGGGGGAGCACAGACCACCCTGACGGTTGATGTACGCTACTGAGGCCATGTTGTCTGTCCTGACTAGTACATGTTGACCCTTGAGCAACACTCGGAAGTGGTGCAGGGCGAACCGTACATCCTAGGCCTCGGCAGCATGACCATTGCACATGGCATTGCACATGGTGAAGGTCTGAAGGCGGGCCCGAGTCACTGGGACCCGGAGTGTGCCCCTGACATGCCCATCTCGGGACTCGATCGCGAAGCCAGTGCTGAAGCGGTCTCATATGAAGCAATCCGAGTGGCGTTACCACGGCTGCAGATGCCATATACCCCAGGAGCCTCTGAAATTAGGGTTAGTGGAACTGCGATCTTGCCCTCGATTTGACGGAGGCAAGTCAGCAGTGACTGCACGCAGGTGCTCGCTCGTAAGCTGTGCGTACATGGTGACCGAGACAATTTCCGTACTGACAAAAGAGATCCTCTGCACTGGGCAGAGTTTGCTCTTCTCCCAGTTGACCTGAAGGCCCAGACGGGCTAAGTGCTGGAGCACCAGATCTCTGTGTTCGCACACCTGCTCTCGAGAGTGATCACCCCAAAAACCGATCGACCAGCCCCGAGCACTCAAGACAGGGCGGGAGTACCACACCAGCCCAAGGCTCGCGGCTGTCCGAGATAACATGGCTGTCAACTCTGGGTCGGGCCGAAGCAGTGCTGACAAGCCCGAAGGTGGAGCACAGCCGAGTTTTCATCCCCAAAGGACTCTAGCCCACCTTGGGATGCGGCAATCGACATCTCGTTGCTATCTGGAGTGTGAACGAAATGAACGGGGCATCAACCGACGGTTCCCCCACAGCAATGTGCAAGAGGGGGGCGTGGCCCAAGGAATGATCGTCTGGGTTCTTAATACCACAGCACAGCCCTCAGTTCACCCTGGCCACCAGCCAAAGTACCATCACTCTCGAAGACGGTAGACTGGGGTGTGGCAGAGGGGAATCTCTCTCCTTTACAGAGAACGTTGAGTCTCGACCACAACATCGCGATGGTCATGTTCCTGCAGTGGGAACATGACACATCCACAAACACTGCCCGAATGTGCTGAAGCCCAAACACGTCAAGCAATGATTGCGCCTATCCGACGGCAACGGAGATTGATCGCACCCGGAACCGCCTTTAAAAAGACGTGCCACGCGGAAGCTCTTTTTGTGAGAGGAAATCTCTGCAGAGTGTCGAAGCGCCCAGGGAAAAACACTCACAGCTGATGCAGTTCACTGCACAGATCAGCAGGTAGGCAATGCAAGATCGCTGGAATGCGCCGTCACACCAACACCCCGGAGAACCGCTCGTCTCGAAGAACTGAGAGAGATTTTAGAATTCAGGCTTGCAGGAGTGAAGAGATGCTCTTGGCTCCGAGGCAGAAACATAATGCAATGTTGCCAGCCTACTTCCTTATATACCCACATGGTGGGGCTGAGTTATGCATGCAAATTCCGCATGCCCATGGCATTGGCACTGCCATTGGCCGTTTTCTAGATCTCGAAGATGATAGGCTTCTAGGCGAAACCCCCATTCGTCAGTCACTACTCAGAGTGACTGAACGAAGGGAACAGGAATGCCACATACAGTGTGCGTCTATGAGTTAGTACCAGCACAGTACCAACACAATCTGTAAATATTGATTCAATCTTTAAATAATGCATGTGGCAAAACCATAAAAGAAAAACTTTTCTGTGCTGACATGTCATATCAACTGCTGTGTTCACACACTCTGAGAGTAATGCTTAAGATCTTTCAGTCTTAACTGATTGATTATCTGACCTTTTCTGAGACTCTCAGGTATATCACACTCAAAACTTACTTTAAAAAATGAGAGAATTAAAATGACTTCCCCTGTTTGCTGCTTGCTACACTTGTTGGGCTCTAGAAATCCTTACCAAAAATAAGTATACTTCAAGTTCATTTTATTAAGTATACTTAAGTAAAGTTCAAGTATATTTTTAAGCATACTTTATATTGTGACTATCAATGTACTAATAGTATAGGCCTACTTGTTGTAAGTGTATTTAAAAACTAATCAGGACTAAATTGGCTCAGTTTTAAACTGTATTTATTTATTTTTAAGTGGTTATGTTTAGTTTTGTGGATAGGCTTAATGTTTTTGTAAAAAAATTTATGAATTCTTCATAATAATACAATTAATATCCAATAAAGTTTGGTAAATTAATGTAATTTTCCCATTTTCCATGACCTAATCTAAAGTGATAACTATTTACAGTTAAAACGTTGTTAACAAAGTATTATTTAACTCTTTACATACAAGCTAATTAAACATTTTACATTTATGCATTTAGCAGACACTTTTATCCAAAGCTACTTACAACTGAGGAATACAGGAAGCAATCCGCCATCAAGAAGTGAAGAAACCTTTTAAATATAATTTAATAACTTTTTTACTAAATAACAATGTATAATAATTAATTAATTTAGTGACACTACATGTTGTTGGTGGCTTGCTTTCTATTTCTGTTTTACTTTCTAATTGTCCTGGTTGCTTCACCTACACAGAAAACGTTTTGGACCAAAGTACCTGTCCTTATGCATATTAAAATTCAAGCATGGATGCAGAGAGACTGATTTTAGAAGTTCATAACTGGATATTACATAATTATAAATGCGGACATAAATGCTTCAAGCTCCAGCATACTGTGAGTGCAAAAGAGTGTGCAAACAAAGTAAAAAAAACAACAATTCTGACTGGATGCAAAAACATTAGGTGTACTAAGATTATTGCGGAATAAGTCCCGTCTTCAAAAAAAAGAGCCAATCACCAATTGATAAAGTCATTGTGTTAATGCAGCTGCCATTAGAAGCTCTGGTTGCTATAGGAACATTCAGTGTCCTGAGACACGCGCTTATGACTGCATACCCAAGCTTTTCAGGGAACATTCAAAAATTACTTTCCCAGAGGCACTTTGATCGCATGTGTGTTATGACTGATTGTTTCTTGTCACAAACCCCATTTTTGTGTTTGGTTACAATTGCTTGCTTGTCCCTGTAATCTTAGCCCTGGATTTTGTGTTACATCTGAATCGTGATACGATTTTATTCACTAAGGAACTCATTCTCAAGTACCAGCAGCACTCAATGAGTCTCGCGGTGCATAGCTGTCCCAATTTCCAGGCCCCAATTATCTGTTTCAATGAATTTCTCCCCCTGCCTTTCTCTTTCTTTGTCTGACTCATATCTATTTCTTCCTTACCTTTTTTTTTTTTTACCTGTCCAACTCTTTGACTGGCAGGTCATTATCTCATATCCCATTTTTAGAGGCAAGACAGTGATCCACTGTAGGCGTCTTGTGTCAGCTCTGTGAACTTCCTCTCTGTCACCCGTGGAGAGTTGCGATCTGCCCTCGGCGTCACGCTCAGAGAAGCTGAAAGAGAAACATGCTCCTGATTCTTATCACATCATCTCAAAGCTGATGATTCTCTCTTTTTCTCTCTCTCTCGCTGAAGTATGATGGCTCTAGTGAGAAGAACAGTAGTGGAGTTTATCAGACCGACGAGAGGCTAAAAACATATTATTGCTAGAGGAAATGTCAGGCCTGTTGACTGAGTTTGGTGGTCTTGTCTATTGATAGTTTGGAGTGTAACATAGAAGACAACACAGGGATTTAAGGAAACTGCATGTACTATATTGCCAGTAGTTTTAAGACATCTGCCTTTACATGTATGCAAACTATAATGACATCCCATTCTTAATCCATAGGATTTAATATGGAGTTGGCCCACCCGTTGCAGCTACAGTATGACAGCTTCAACTCTTCTGGGAAGGCTTTCCACAAGGTTTAGGAATCAGGTTGAGATCAGGCCAGTCAAGTTTCTCCACACCAAACTCGTTCATCCATGTCTTTATGGACCTTGCTTTGTGCACTGGTGCGCAGTCATGTTGGAATAGGATGTTGGGAGCATGAAATTGTCCAAAATGTCTATGATGAAGCACTAAGAGTTCCTTTTACTGAAACTAAGGGGCCAAGCCCAACCACTGAAAAACAACCCCACATCATAATCTCCCCTCCGCCAAACTTTACATTTGGCACAATGGAGTCAGGCAAGTACTGTTCTCATGGCAACCGCCAAACCCAGACTCATCCATCGGATTTCCAGACAGAGAAGCGGGATTGGTCACTCCAGAGAACACATCTCCACTGCTCTAGAGTCCAGTGGCAGAGTGCTATACACCACAACATCCCATGCTTTGCATTGCACTTAGTGATGTAAGGCTTGGATGCAGCTGCTTGGCCATGGAAACTCATTCCATGAAGCTCTCGATGCATTGTTATTGAGCTAATTTGAAGGCCACACAAAGTTTGGTAGCTATTGACTCTCCAGAAAGTTGGTGACTTCTGCACACTGTATGCCTCAGCATGCACTGACCCCGCTCTGTGATTTTATGTGGCCTACCACTTCTGTGGCTGAGTTACTGTTGTTCCCAATTGCTTCCACTTATAATACCACTAAGCTGACCATGGAATATTTAATTAATGTTTAATTATTTAGTTGAATATTTCGTTTAATTCATAAAATTTCACGAATAGACTTATTGCACAGGTGGCAACATATCACGGTACCATGCTTGAATTCACTTGAGCTCCTGAGAGTGACCAATTCTTTCACAAATGTTTGTAGAAGCAGTCTGCACGCCTAGGTGCTTGATTTTATACACCTGTGGCCATGGAAGTGATTGGAACACCTGAATTTTATGATTTGGAGGGGTGTCCTAATAGAGGGTTTGCATCGCCATCACTTTCCTGCCGGAACACACCCCCATTAGTCGGTGCTGAGTGGCAGAAGAGCTGTTGCATGACTGGAGTTAATAGGGGAAAACATGAGTAAAACAAACAGTTATCAGTTTAAACTAAAGGTTGGACTCGATATTGTGCTCCTTACAACTTGGCAAAGATCCAGTGATTTATGGATACTGACATTTATATGAGCCTGATTTCGATACATAAATATGTATCCCTGTCAGTCATCAGCTTCGAGAGTGTATCTCGCATGTATATGCAGATATATGTCTATGTATGTATTGAAGAGTGTATGTGGCAATTTGTCAAGAATGGAAAACAAAAGATTTATTCAAAATCTGAATATATTATAGGCCTGATAATTTTTATTTTATTTTATTTTTTTTATCGCCTAAGCTCCCTTTATAATCACTAAAAGCTGTCACTCATTCAGTGAATGCAGTCTCACACTGTTCCGTTATATTAATCAGTGAAGCTGACGACACAGTTTACATAATGTCTACACTGAAAGAGGATTAGCGCATGTGCAGAACTCAGCACTGGACAAACACTCAACAAACATGTCTGTGATTGGCTACATTACTCACTAAAGCGAAAACATGTTGGAGAATTGAATCATTTGAGGAGTGCAAATACTGTATATATATAATTAATTCAGATAAATGCTATTACTCGTTCATTTACATAAATGTAATCTTGGTGAGCTACTAAAATGCTTAACCTTAATTTAACACATTCAATTACAGCTTTAACTTGTCAATGCTGGCAAATGACCATGCTATAAGTGGGATAATCCACGGCTAGCTGTGCATTAAATTATTATGCACTCCGCTTTGTGTTGGATGGTTCTTTACCTCCACTTGGTGCATAAAATAGTTTCATGCATAGCTAGTCATGGATCATGGATTACTTTCAAACATATATGACTTTCTTTCTTCAGTGGAACACCACCAGAGTTTGCTGAATGTCCAGCTATTGTGTTGGAGAACAGGTGGTCTTCAAGTCAAAAAGGTTGAGAACCACTGGTTTAGACATTCTGCTAAATTTCTCCTTTTGTGTTCCATTTCCATAGAAAAAAAGTCAAATGATTTACGAAATATTTTTTATTATTTATTCCATGTGGATGATTGTGGATTGAATTAATATTTTATGAAAACAGTATACCACATGCTGTGGCCTGAAAAACATCTAAAACAAAAATCTGTAAACAGGTTCTAATGATTCTTTATTTAAAGCAGTCATTATTTAACCTCCAGTCTCTGTTTAACCTGGCTTGTCTCTTGTGGTCTAACACTTTATTGATTTGTGTACTCATGATTGGTTGACATGAGGGTAAATAAACAGCCTTTGTGCTTGGCAGGCCTGGCTTCCTGTGCTGTTGTTTGGCTAGGCAGGGGTTCCTGTATTCTGGGCTGTGCTGTGTACAACAGGGCTCTTGTTCCATGTCCCCTCGTGACCACACGGCCTCATTTGTCTCCGTCAACACATTAACACATCAGAGAAGCCCCCTGCTGCTCTAAAATGCTGGAGAAAGCTCTACTTCCATTACTGGAGTAAGTGCTCCCCCTCCTCCCTCGCTCCTTCAGTCACGTTATTATGCTGTGCTTTATGGTGGCCATATATTTAGTGCAGCCCATCTGCAAGATGAATAGGAAGTTGTGTTAAGGTACTCTGGGGCAGTCTCCCTCCCTTATCTTGGGCTGAAAGATAATTTGGCTATCCACTCTTATGTAACAGTCGTGCCTGTTGGTTTTGTGTCCCACCCAGAGAGACTCCTCAAGTCTCTCATTTAAGCTTGTTCATAAATAATCTAAGTCTGCACAGTGACGCAGTCAGACAGAAATATAGTTGTGTGGTTTTTTCCAGCGAGACACTCGTCCGCCACCCGCACTCACCCCTATGTCACGCCCACTGACGCTCGTGTACACCAGGCTTGCCAACTCACAGACAGAGGGTTTAGGAAGTCGGATGTCTCAGACGTAGTCACAGCTCTCTCTCACTTTCTCATTCTGTCCCAGAAAGAGTCAAAAATGCAGTTTCCTCTGTAGAATCTCTTTATTATGTATAAAATCCCCTGGTTGTATGTGATTGCCACCTTCTCTTTAATATAGAATCATATATTTTTAGCTTAATGATATTTTTGTCATCATCTCATTTACCAATCATTTACATAAATGTCTGTTTTCGGGGGAACACTAAAGAAGATATCCTGAAAAATCCCTCTTTTTTTCCCAATGTTGCTTTGGACTCCATTCACTTCTTTTGTGTTCCACAGAAGAAAGAAAGTCATACAATATGAGGATGAGTTTATGGGAATTAATTTTTTTTCATAATTTTTTATAGCGACAGATTTTTTCACAAAAAATGTAGGACGGGGACCTGGGTCTATTATTGTTTGTTGATCGGATGAAGGCAGATCTGAACGGAAGTTGGAAGTCTGGAATAATTCACCAGTAAGAAGTCTGTTGTCTCACAGGTAGATCCAGTTATGACAATTTGATTTAAATTATGAGATAAAAAGAAATAAATAAAAAGAAATATATGAAAAATATGCATGGAAGAATTGATCACATTAAGATCAATAAGATGGATTTATAAAACAAATAAAATTTTAATTTTATCCCAACGTTAAGACTGGCTTATTTGCCTTAGAGAATTGATTTGCCTAAAGAATTTGTGTGACTTATGACAGCTAAGTTGAATAAATCATATAAACTGTCTTTTAGATATTCATATGAGAAATATATCACAACCATAAATGATTGAATGATCTGACTGAATGATCTGACAGTTGTTATTGAAGTGAAAAGCTCCAGTCGTTCATACATTAACTGTCATGAATCACCTAGGTGATTTTTTTTAGTCAGTCAGTCCCCGCACTCTGCGTATCAGATCTCATTTACAAGGTCTGACAGTTCGGTCTTGATCTAAAGATGTCTCACCGCAACAGCCATCTCACAACAGGAAAGACCTTTATGTTACATCGCTCTCAGTGTTTCTTAGGATTTCGTTTAAGGTCAGCGCTTTCCTGTTCAGACATAAACAAATAGAGTTGTTTTGTGCATTTGTTGTTCTGACACAATGACCTTTGTAACGCTAAAACATAAAATGTCAACTTTACTATCGTGTTTCACAATGTAGTGCAACATAGATTACTTTTCCTCTGCACAACTGTAGATTTCAATGCAAGTTTTAAACAGTATGAGAGGGTTTGGTTAGTTCTATTGATTATAAAGTTCATGCCATTTGCCACGTATCTATAGCCATATAGTGCCAGAAAATTCTAGTGTCCATATAATCAATTTTTACTTCATATAATTAGGCACTGAGTGATTAGACACAAGCCACACCCTCAACTCATTCCCCAGTAAGCCTAATTAACAGCGCAATAAAACACTCGCTTAATTAAAACTCATTAATCTGCCAAATTATGCATTAATGGTTCCAATTAATTATGTAAGAAACTGATGCAGTGTAAATAATGGATGGACAGATCATCTGGAAATAGAGAAGTGCAGCAGTGCTTAGGGGCTTGGCTGCGACTGAAGCAACTTACACCATTTTTATTGGAAAATATGTGGATTTAGACAGCAAACTCTGGCCTTCTATTAGCTCAGGTCGAGGGTTAAGCACATCATTCTCAAAGCCTGTCATCTAGTATTTGAGTGTGCTCTGTAGTGACATCTCCAGATGCTGTAAAACACTTAATTCCTTTTTTAAAGTGGGGTAAGGTGTGCCAATGGGGAAATTGAGCCACTTGTAAAGAACTGCACAGATTTTGTTATGACTATGTAGCTGTTTTATCATATCTTTCTGTGATTGAAATGGGCACACAAGAAAGAGTAAAATTTAAAATGTAAATATGTAGCGTATACAGTGTTTTAAATAAATAGCTTAGCTAATGATTAACCCCGAGTTAGTTAATGAGGCACTTTAAAAATAAAGAGTAAATAGCCAACTTACATTTGATAGGACTCTGTTCTAAAGTTTAACTCCTAACAGTAAGTGTAAACTCAATATAGCACTGCTTATGCTTAAAACTTATACTTACTACTTAAAGGTGCCCTAGAATGAGTTGAAACAATACTTTAAATTGTTCTCTGATATCTACATTGAGGGTATGTGGCTTATTTAAGGTAAAAAAAATTCCAGATATGGTTTTACAGGTCCATTTACAACCCTAGAAATTGTCCCTAGAATGAAATGGTTTGTTTTAGCCATAGTTACCTTTACTTTTGCTGTGTCCAAATTCGCATACTACTTTTACTTCACATTCCTTCGGTATGGAGGTGTGTAGTAAGAATACGTTCTTGGACACACAACATCTGCTATGGTGGCATTGTCCTTTGACCTTTGACATGTGTTTGATCCTTTGACATGTTCTTTGGCATGTGATGTACTAACAACCATGAAAATAATTTTTTATAATTACAAGGTACTTTCTTGGTGCATAAAGTGAATGAAAAGTCTCACAGTTCATCAGTTTTTTTTTTCAGCTTTTCAAATCTAATTGGCTTGCATCATTTAATTTACACAGAATGAAAAGATAAAACCTAAGCATATCTAAAACTATATAAGCTTGCATTTAACACTAATCTTTTTATGGTTTGCAAGCACTGGTATTATCGCCAGGATACGATCATCTAGTTTTCATAGTACTTCACAACTGATGTTGTACAAAAAGTCTTTTTTTTTTTTTTTTTTTTTTTACAAAAACACATACTTCAGATTGACTGAGAGCTCAGAGAAAGACAGAATTGACCCAACTTGAATTTTTTTTTTTTACAGTGAACGTTGCAATGAGATATAGGAAATGCCTTTGCATTGGTTTGGCTGAAAAACCTGAGGGCAAGTGGGGGAACATATTTCTTTGAAGAATCTGAAGGAGGCCTAGCTGGAAAAAAAGAGACCACCTTTTCTTTCAAGCAAACTTCATGTGCTAAAGAAAATACTGCAGCATAGCAAAGATTTTGTTGATTTCCCCCAAAAGAATCCTTTTGGTCTTGAAGAAAAAAGAAGAAAGAAACATTAAAACAATATTCTGAACAGTCAACCCTGAATATATTTAAAGCATGAATAGGACTATATTTTATAAAAATAAATATTTAGAATGGCATATTGCTTTATTATTTTAGCATAATTTGTATTTTATAATTTAAATCTGTTTGTGTCTCCCTCAGCTTACCCCTAACTTGGGGGCAATTTGTCTTTATCCATTTCTGTTTTATTAAAGCTTGCCTGTTATTTCAGAAGATAGGAAATATTTTTTCTGCTTCATTTGTTCTTGCCTATAAGACAACTTGGTAACACTTATAGAATAATGGTCATTAGTTAACATTAATTAATGTATTAACTAACATGAACTAACCATGAGCATTACATGTGTTATTTGTTAATCTTTGTTAAATCCAGCTGTTCATGGTTGGTTCATGTTAGTTCACAGTGCATTAACTAATGTGAACAAGATTTTGATAATGTATTAGTAAATGTTGAAATTAACATTAACAAATTTAACTAAATGCTATATAAGTGTAGTTCATTATTAGTTCATGTTAACTAATGTAGTTAACTAATGTTAACCAATGACCATTATTCTAAAGTGATTATTATAAAATTATTATAAATCTCCATAAAATGCTTTGGTTCTCTGTTTAAATTATGATTTTGATGTGTTTGCAGAATAACTGTACATTTCCACACACTTAAGATCAATCAGTACGCTGCTCTGATGTCTTTAAAACAATTGTGTTTGCATTTTCACGTCTCTGGATTGTTAAACTCTCTTCTAGTCAATTTCAGATTCAAAGCACAGACTCGGTTGCAGTCAGTGCAGAACAAATCATATTTGTTTTCAATTTAGCTGGCCCTCATTGCCTCAGCAGAGAGTTAAAGTTAAAACAAAACATTTTTCTGAATTTAAGTTTTTCTGCGGTCCTGGGTTTATGATCTCTTCTAATCACTATAGTTTTGAGGTTCTTGATAAGCCATTCTTTTTTTATTTATGCGACTAAAAGACCTCTCAGGGTGATTCAATGAGATGTATTGTTTGTTGTTGGTGAGCCCATGTTTTGTCCAAGTTTATATTTTGGTTCCTGTTGTCAAGTCAAGTCAAGTCAAGATCAAGTCAAGATCAAGTTTACTTTGTTAGTGTTTGGATGTAATAAACTGCACTTGGGTTCAGTAAACTTGTCTCCAGTGGACTTCACTACAGATGGGTTCAGTTCTTGTGTTTTAGTTTTGTTTCCTGTGTTTGAGTTAGTTTCTATGATTTCTCATTGAGTTGATTATGATATGCACCTGGTGTTCATTTCGTTGATTAGTTTGCCTCTGCATTTAAACCCTATTTTAGTTCATTGTCCATTCTCATTACATTTTACAGGTTGTTCTGTTCTTTTTTTTCGAGACTAAGTATCTTGAGTATTTTGTTTTGAGTTTGTATTTAAAAAAACTATTACTGCCAGCAATGAGATCCTGCTCTACTCATCTTTGCCGCAACAATGCATGACAACCAGATGAGAGAGAAGTTTTCAAATTGTTTTTCTTTTTTAATTAATTTTGCTCTACTTTACAAGCAAGTGGTACATTTTCAAAAGTAGTATTTATCTCAAAATAGATAATCAAAAATGCTAAAATATTTCAGCATATTTTCAGTAATGTTGGTAAAGGTATCCTTTTCAGTACATAATACATTTTTCGAACTGCCTTTCATAATACTATTAGTCTAGTCAAGTCACCTTTTATATAGCACTTTTTACAATTTTGATTGTTTCAAATCAGCATGAACAGTGAATTAATGAACAGTGTTAACAGGAAAATAATGCAACAGAATTTGATTTGGCTGTACAGCCGCTCTGGAGAGAACAGTGATGTAATCCAGCTCAGTTCAATTATCATATAGTGTCAATGCGGGCAGATCAGTAATAAAGTTAAATATTTAGTGTCCCCAACTGAGCAAGCCAAAAAGCCAAAGGCAATGGAGGCGACGGTGACAAGGAACCCAAACTCCATCAGATGACAGAATGGAGAAAAAAACCTTGTGAGAAACCAGGCTCAGTCGGGGTGCCAGTTCTCCTCTGGACAACAAATAAACAGTGTATGATTATAATTATGGCAAACCTTATAAGTCAGAAGTCAGATTATATCGAAACATTCAGAATATTTGTCCAGTTTCTTCTGGTTAAAGATCACAGTCATCGCGCCGGAGACGAGTTTGTTGAAGATCAGTGCCACTGGATATCATGACAATGAGGCCTTCATGGTCTCTGCTGATACTTCAGGGCTGCCTTGTGGTCATGTCTAGGCTCAGGTCCACCATCTGATCTGGATATGCTGCGGATATGGCTGACTACAGTAAACCTCGGAATAAACAGAGAGACTAACATTAGCGTAGTTGCCATTATTCTTATGATGTAACGAGTACATCAAGTGTTATGGGAAGTGTTCCCGGTTCCAGCTGACCTATAGTTAATGCAGCCTAACAATCATTTAACTGATTTGAATAATAGAAATTGATAATGTTCTATGTGTATGCCATAGTAAAGAGATGTGTTTTTAGTCTAGATTTAAACTGACAGAATGTGTCTGCTGAGTGTGTCTCCTAGTTTAGTTTAGGTGCCAAATAGGAAAAAGATTGATTGATCAGTTGATTTTGACATTCTAGGAATGAACTGGACAGAATTTTGAGACCACAATAGACGTGATGGAGTATAACGTGTTAAGAGCTCGCTCAAGTACTAGGGAACTAAACCATTTATTACAATACAATCTTTCATTTGCATATCATCTCATTTAATACATCTGTGATATTTAATCCAACTGATCTTAATGGTTAATCACTGAATCATTTGGTACATCTAGAGATTTCGGTAACACTTTACAACAGAGGTCTTCAACCCTGCTCCTGGGGACCCACTGTCCTGCAGAGTTTAGCTCCAACCCTAATCAAAGACAGCTGAAGCTAATCAAGCTCTTCAGGATCACTTGTTGAAAATACACAGGCCAGTGTGCTGAAGCAGGTTGGAAATAAACTTTGCAGGACAGTGGGTCCCCTGGAGCAGGGTTCAAGACCTCTGCTTTACAATAAGGTTGTATTAGTTAACATTAGTTAATGCATTAGTTACCATGAACTAACCATGAACAACACCTCTGTTCAGCATTAGTTAATCTTTGTTAACATTAGTTTAAAAAAAAATCCAGCTGTTCATGTTAGTTCACAGTGCATTAACTGATGTTAACAAGATTTTAATAATAATAATGCATTAGTAAATGTTGAAATTACCATTAAAAAAGATAAATGAATGCTTTATAAGTGCAGTTCATTATTAGTTAATGTTAACTAATGTAGTTAACTAATGAACCTTATTGTAAAGTGTTACCGATATTTCTATAAATTCTATAAATCTGATTTGGAACTGATTTGGAAGAAGGAAATTCAAGTAAAAATGAAACACTATAGAAATAATCTTACATTTTTTTGCACAATATAAATACGTTAATTCAAAATGTAGTCTAATCTATTTATAATAAAAAAAATATCACGTGATAGTGTTTTATTATTTTATTTTATTTTTTATTAATAGGAGCACTCTTACATACCCTTCTTAGTCTTAACACCAAAACTTTGTCATGATATATGTATTGGTTTTGGCATTTTTTATACATCAATCTCATTTATAAAAAATTACATTTATTTAAAGCAGCATCATTTACCTGCCAATGAATTTAGTTTAAGTCTCCTCACCACACCACCTATATCAAAATAATAGAACTATTGATTTAAATGACATAATGAAGAGTAAGTGACATAATAGTCGGGGAGCCAAAGTCTCAAAAGCTCAATAAAATGGGTTGAACCACACATGGTCTGTCATACTTTTTTTTTTTGTGTTTTTCTGTTAACTTTTAACCCTAAGAATAATACAATGAGCTGAGATCATCAGAGGGTCTATATTCAAGTTGGCAAGTCTCATCTAAAGCTGTAATGCATGATTACAATTAATTAAAATTGAAATAAATAAATAAATAAAAAATCCCAATAAGGTTATATTAGGTGGCCTTAACTACTATGTACTTACATCAAAGAATAAGTAAAATGTACTTATTGTGTTCATATTGTATTGCAAAACATGTTTGCTGATATTGAGGTGGGATACGGGTAAAGTTACGGACAGGTGTGGTGGGATGGGTAAGTTTAAGTGTAGGGTTAGGTGTAAGGAAGGGTCAACAGTGTAATTATGAATGTAACTAGAAATTAATTACAGATGTAATTACATGCAGGTATTTTTTTAAATGTAAGTACAATGTAGAAACATGTATATACACAATGAGTGCATTGTATCAAATTATTAATTAAATTGTTAGTACATAGTAGTTAAGGACACTTAATATAAAGTGTGCAATAATAATAATCAGTGATATTTTATTATAGTATTTATTACTTTTTTAAATTACCAGTAGCATTTTAATATTTTTTTAATTTGGTCATTTTAATTTAAGTTTAAGTGATTTTGATCTTTTTTTTCATTTCTAGCTTTGTTTTTTTAAATATTAAAAATATATATATATTTTTAAAATAAAATATTAATGCTTAGCTTCATTTAGTTTTAGTAATTGTAGTATTTCAAATTCAGTTTATTTTATTTCAAATGGTTGCCAAGGCAACATATCTCATTTTTAAGATTTTTAAGTTTTTCATCTAATATTTATATTTAATTTAATTTAATTTCATTTCATATTTGTTTCAATTAACAACAACTGATTTGAATGGTTTTAGTTTTAGTTAACAATAATAACAGTGATCTTAAACTTAATCTTAAGCAATATTATTGATTTGACTACACTGACACTATTGGATGAGAACTGAACTGAGCTGGACAATGGCATCACTGTTTTCTGCAGAACTGCTTTATGAACTGCTTTTATTTAATAATTGATGATCTTTAGAATGGAACTGAATCAACACTGAACTAATGTCAGCTGAACAATTTCTTTTAGAGCTGCTGTACAGCAGAAATTAACTGTTTTCTTTGAGAGCTGCTGTACAGCAGAAATGAACTGTTTACATTATTGAATAATTTTCCTGTTATCACTGTAAAGCTGCTTTGAAATAATCTGTATTGTATAAAGGTTTATTAAAAAAGGTGACCCTACTTGACATAAAGTGTTGGGTATTTTTTAAACTTCAAAAAAGAACATAATGATTCCATTTAATATAATATGGAATTATTAAATTCAAAATTATACATTTAGAGAGAATTACATATATGTAGTGGTCACATGCATCTGAGGGTTAACATAATTTGGTATTTATTCATGCATGACAAGATTTATCAACCCCACATAAAAAGTTAATGTAATGCTTTGTACTATAAGTCATGAAGTAGTTTACTTTAAATGCTAATTATAGGAAGAGAGAATAGAGAGTAGCAGCAATTTTGGTTAGAATCACATCAAAGTTCAGAATATCCTAACATATTAATTTAGATTGTGATGCAATTCCTTTGAGTGTAAATTTACATTAAAACTGAGGAGCACCTTTATCTAACGGATGGTTCAGCAGCATGTTTACATGTATGAGACAGAACGCGTGTTTACAGTTATCATCATCATTGATCATTCTACTCTGGCACACACAGCTCTCTGACTTTGATATGCAGTGTGGTACCTGTACAGTTTCAATTAAAAGATAAATATAACAGGTGTTGTTTTGAATCGACAAGTGCTCAGGCAGCTGTCACCGTGATTGTGAATGTTTGAATAAGTAACGCAAATAATTTTTAGATTACATAACTCCCTTGTGGTTTTGACACTCAGATTAGATAGGCTGCAATTACACTTCTGAGTCTTTCTTAATCATGAGGTTATATGAGCCTTTAAAAGAATGAGTAGTTCACTTTCCCTTGATATTATTTGTTTAGGGTAATTTCCTGCTTTAATGTATTCTGTCAAGGATAAAGATCTTTAGCCTATAATAGATTTTATTTTATTTAACTATCTAATTCTGAGTTTAGACAGAGTGCTTTATAACAAATCTGAAAGGAAGTGATGTGCAATATTATGTTTTGTTCAGTTCAAAAAACAAAAGATGGTATTTTGAATAGAATAGAATTTTAATACTTTTGACTTATGAGGCAATGAGACGGAAATAGGCTTTATAGGCTTGATATTTTTGTTTTCCGTAACATTATTTGAACATTTCCTTTTATTTCATTATTTAGGCACATGTATCATTTATTTCATACATCACAGATGAGAGTAATGTTGGATTCAATGGATTTGTTCTTGTGTTTCATGATAATGCATCTGCACCTGAACTATGCACAGCATTTGGGCATTATAGGCAGAACTGAGTTGTTACTATGGCAATGCCAGACATTGGTATTGCTCTAATAATGCTGTTGGCCTTGTAGATTGTGATTCCTGTGAAACACTCTTGTGCCCAAGGAGAGATGTTTGTTCACTTGCATTCACTGTCTGTTTGTGAAATACATTTTTAATGTAATTTTATTCATGCAGTTGTGACAGCACTTTTGCTAGTTTAACAACCTAAAAAATGGCATGTATAAACCTTGTATAAAAGGTATAAACAAACCTTAATTAAACAATTGAATAATCTAGTAAAAAGGAATTTATCCCAGTATGATATTACGCTGTAGCCACATTGGACCATTGGTTTGGAAAATGTATAGATGATTCAACTGCTGGTGCCATCTTCTGGTCAGACGCGAGTAATCATTCAACTCTCACAGTGTTTATTTTGTAGCCTTTGAGCGAACATCGGTTGTATACTCGTTATTGCGGTGCATTGTGGGATTGAATGAGAGCACTCAACAACGGCCACTATGGTTTTGGACACCATTAAAAGTGTCTGTCCCTTCAAAAATATAGGATAGGTGGAGATTTCAGACACAGTAGCTTGGTCTGTTCTCGTTCATTTGTTTGGTGGTTGTTCTGTTCCTGTTCTTAAGTTATTTGTGATAAATCTGTACTGCTGCACCTAAATCCATCTCTTTATTTCAACTGCTGCAACCTTCAATTTGTGACAACAACTTTATATGTTTAGTGTTTTATGCTATATTGTACAGAAAATTAGTAACAGGTGTTGTTTTATATAGTGCTTTAAAAAAAGTGACATTGACATTCTCTAAATATGATGACTGTCACACTGGATGAAGGGACAAACACGGAAGATGGACTCAACACAGCTTTATTGCAGAGCGTGCATATGCAAGAAACACAGGAACCTACACAATGTTGAGGTAATAATATTACTTAACTTAGTATAAACACTTTGTGTTGCACAGCATGGCAAGATCTGAAGATGATGATAACAACATAATGAGAGTCACTTGTATGCGAGACCAAACTGGTAAAAATGTCCTTGATAATGATAAATGGAAACAGGTGTGGCTAATTAGTATTCCTGGGATTGCAAACGGGAGGCGCTGCAAGGTTAATGGCCAGAAGTGGACGACTCATTCACATGACTTGACTCGAGTTGCACATTTTAGGACTTGAGACTTGCTTGACAAATATTACTAAAAGACTCTTTGAATTGATATTCATGACTTGAGACTTGACTCGGACTTGAGTTAAATGACTCTACATAACTTGTTTTTGTTTGATAAATATCTGTTTTTGAACGCACCAACCGAACCACGCAGCAGGCAAGCAGTGAGAGCTAACGTAATAGACAGTCGTGAATGAAGGCGCTACGCCAGGTTTCCATTAGCCTGGATGCTAGCCGAATTTAGCCCCGCCCACAACATTTTTGCTCGGGCAATTCGGTCTGGACTCGATCCATAGAGGAGTAATTATGGCCGAACAGAAACTGTTCGGACCAATGAAATTGTCAGGGAGGGCTTTAGACGATAATGGACTGATGATAAACAGTAACGTAATGGTCATCAAAGGCACTTTGGGTTGAATTTGCTCTTTTCCTAAACGGAGAACTTGTTCGTATAGGCCTATGCATCCACCTTCACTATTTCTCTCAGAAACGATGATCGTGTTGGTAAAGTACTCTGTATATCCTTAAATTCTTTTATTACAATACTGGCAAAGATCGTTTACACTCATCTTTTTCTTGTAACGTTACTTAATCCAGCGCGCGTGCAGACAGGGTTGCCAAGTTTTTTTTGCAATGTTGCGCACAATTGCTACTCAAAACTATAGCCCAAAACAATAACATTCCGGGGGGTTCTCCGGAAAAAAATGGCGTTTGGTTGGCAAAATATGTTATTTTGGCAAGGTTTCCTGCGGACATGGAGAAAAACATGGACTTGGCAACACAGTGCAGTTGAGTTCTGCTGACATTTGACAACCAGGGGCGTAGCCATCATTTCAAACGTGAGGGGGACAGAATGTTAATTGTTATACCAGTTTTTTCCTGAACTATGTCTAATTATTTTAAATTGTATCTTTTTTTGCTTAATTGGCTTAAAATGCTCTTATTGTAAGCTATCTGGGTCTTTTTGACTCAAAATACAGTTTGCTAAAATAAAAAATAGACTAAATGTAATATATATTGTAAAAAATCAGCTCCAATGCAGAACACACAGAATGGTGACTTCAACCCAGACGTCCAATCACAACAACACTGACCAACCGCCACATTTTGCTTGTACAATGTCAACAGTTGACAACAACAAGCATAAAAACTGAGCAAAATGACAAGAGCCAGAGCAAATACATTGTGTCGACATTTTTATATAGAAACAATATAGAAACCATCTGTGAACTGAGATACAAGTAACACTTCCGCGGATATTCCGTATAACACACACACACACACACAAAACGCTACGCGGCAAAACTGGCGGCAAAACTGGTCAATTATTCAACAAGAGAAATATGCAGTAATCCATCATTGTGCAACTCAAGTCGGATCCCACCTTTCAACTTACAGTGCTTGACGGTTTCGTAGTGAAGAATTGTTTTGTTGTTGTTGTTGCAATTTTTAACTCATCATCGCGAACTCTTCGTATGAACATGATGGATACAGCGCGGCCCGGATCCCGCCCAATCTGGCAACACTGAGCGCAGGTTCGAGGGCATGCCGTGATCTGTGAGTGACTGATTACCATGGAAACCGAGTATGAGGTCTCTGCGGAACAAGAGTGGGTGTTTCTAAATTAGTGGGTGTTTTCAAACTGATGGGTGTTTATACATCAAGCAATGAAAATGATCCCCTTCACCCGACCCCACCCCTAAACCCTATACCCACACTGTGACGTGGGCAAATCAGGTAACTCAGTTGAAACCATCCCTCTGTTTATAGCCACACCCACTGATGAGGTAACTCCAATTACTAACCTGCAGAGACATATACTTGTGGAAACCTAGCCTGACGTGGTCTACCGCTTCATTGGGCTTTGATTATGGGGCGTGTTTCAACCGAACTAGGAAAGGATAGACCCACAACCAATCAGAGCAACGGAGTGACGCGAAACAATCACCTGGTCGCGCTGTACAGGACAAGCAGGAGAAAGAACGTTCAAATAATACAAACATATCTCATCTAATATATTGGCTATGTCATTTTAGTTCTTATTTATTTTGAATTTTTAGATTTGTATTGTATTAACAACTCGGCTGTATGTGGACACCTTTTGAGTAGAAATGCATATTGCAATTTTTGTTGCAAATAAAACTCCCATAGTCCACAACTACTGAAGTTTTAGCTTATAAAACTGCTTATAAAACTGTTTAACTGTAATTAATATACAAATTCTGTTAAATCATCAAACATTTGTATGACTTGCCAGTGACTTGCTTGACCCAAGCTATGTCTTGACTTGACTTGCCTGACAAAAAGCAGTGACTTGACTTGACTTGACTTAATTCTCACAAAAATGACTTGGACTTGCTTGAGACTTGACGGTTAAGACTTGCTTGTGACTTTCACATGTGTGACTTACTCCCACCTCTGTTAATTGCATTATTATGACTGTGCCTGGGAATATATTTTATTTATACTCACAGTTTTCTTAAACTTGCAATAAAACTGATTTCTCTTTTAGTTCTTAGAGTACTTTTTTTTTCTTTTTTTTGAAAATAACTATGTATTTAAAGGGTCAGTTCACTCAAAAATGAAAATTCTGTCATGAATTACTTACCCTCATGTCGTTCGACACCCGTAAGACCTCCGTTCATCTTCGGAACACAAATGAAGATATTTTTGTTGAAATCCGATGGCTCAGAAAGGCTTCCATTGAGAGTAATGTCATTTCCTAAGACCCATAAAAGGTACTAAAGACGTCGTTACAAAGTCCATCTCACTACAATGGTTCTAGATAATTTTATGAAGCATGAGAATAGTTTCTGTGCGCTAGGAGCTTTATGAATTAGTATATCGAATCAGCAGTTCGGATCACCAAAGTCACGTGATTTCAGCAGTTTGGCGGTTTGACACGCGATCCAAATCATGAATCAATTCGCTGTTTCATAAAGCCCCGAAGCTTCGTGAAGCCATGTTTTGAAATCGGCCCATCACTATATAAGTTGTTATTTAATTTTTTAGCATACAAAAAATATTCTCGTCACTTCATAAAACTGTTGTAAAACCACTGTAGTGAGATGGACTTTGCAATGACGTTTTTAGTACCTCTTATTAGTCTTGAGAGAGGAAATGACATTACTGTCAATGGAAACCTGTCTGAGTCATCGGATTTAAAAAATAAAAATAAAGCTACGAGCAGCGATAACGGTCCCAAGCCGGTGGCACCGCCACCCCGGTGGCTTCAAGGCAACTGTGCACGACAGGCAATATGCATTTAAACAGGAAATTTAAAAAAAAATGCTCGAATATGCCACATTTACCGCAGCAGCTGCTGCCACTATGACCACAAGGCACACCTATGATGTCATTTAAATATAGATTAATTTTAATGTCAAAGGATATAATCTTCTGGATGTGTATCGAGTTTCATGCAATTTCAATTATGCTAAGAGTCTCCAAAACACCCCAAAAGATTGTTAAACTTTGACATGTTGCCATGGCAACAGTATTTCAAATATCAGGAATCCATTCATATGGCTATATCTGCCACATTATAATGATGAAGTTTGATGTGAATCAGGTGAAAATAAGATGGTGATTGAAGGCAATTTTGAAATTGACACACTTCCTGCTGCCAGTTGGTGGCGCTATAACTTTGACTCACAAAAGTCATATCCATGTGATCGGCCTCTTACAACGAACACACAGTTGAAGTTTCATCCAAATCTGTCAATGTTTGCAGAAGTTACAACACACTTCCTGTTTCCCTTTTCTCGCCATAAATTTGTCTCCTCGCCACAACCAAACTGTTTGAGATATCCAAATGCCGCTGGAAATGTAGCATCCTCAATGCCTTGACCTCATGCTGACTGAGTTTGGCGCTGATCGGGTGAATCGCCTAGGAGTAGTATATCAAATTCCAGAGCATGCGTTTTCCGAGCAACCCATAATAGCTCACTTCCTGTTAGGCTGACGCAGAACTTAGAGCACGAAAGTTGTTCGGCCTAATGAGCTCTATATGTGTACTGAGTTTCATATATGTACTTGCAAGTGTTTTTGATTTATGGACCAAGTTTAATATCGCATTCAAGGGGGCGCTGTCGAGCCCCCCTGCCACGTCCGGGTACTATCTTCAGCCCGGCTCTGATGCCCGCGCATTCTGATGCGTGTGCAAAGTTTCAAGAGTTTTCGAGCATGGTAAGGGCCCCAAAAGTGCCCAAATAGTCAAAAAATAAATAAATAAATAAATAATCATCCTTAGAAGAACAATAGGACCTTCGCCCTTTGGGCTTGGGCCCTAATAATAATCCTTAGAAGAACAATAGGGCCTTCGCCCTTTGGGTTTGGGCCCTAAAAATCTTAATTTGTGTTCAAAAGGTGACCGGAGGTCTTACGGGTCTGAAACGGCATGAGGGTAAGTAATTATTGACAGAATTTTCATTTTTAGGTGAACTAACCTTTTCATTAGAGCCAGAGGAAACCCTCTTTCATCTTTGCCTGTGTAATGAGTCTTGCCTATTGAGTTTTGCTAGTCTACAGACTGTACCGTGAAAACAAATCAAGGACACAAGTCTCATTCCTGCTGATTGGGCTATAGGCAGCTGTTTTATCATTTAAATGAGTGACAAATGATGTCAAGGAAAGGTCAGTCCCCCTTTGAGTTTTTGTTGAAGCTACATAAAGAAAGTGAGACTAGCATCGGAGGCTACTTGAGCGACCTTGGGTCTTTACTTTGCAACATCAAGATGTTTTGAATCTGATTCGCAGCTCTCACTTTGATATTATGCAGTCTACAGCATCTGCTGAATAATTGTGCATTGGAGTAAATGTTCTTTATTTCACAGTAAGCACAGAAATATTGGCTTCAGAGCAGCTCTGTTAATTGACGTGTAATTTATTAAAGGGAAACCACTTTCAAATTGACCCTTGTGGATTCAGGGTCTGAATTACCAAAGAGACGATATTGCAAAGAAGGTCCACGTTACAATGAAAAGGGGAATGTGTAATGCCAATTTGTACATTTTAGTGAAGAAAATCCCATCTTCAATAAAATGAGCCAAACTTCAATCATAAAGACTTTATAATTCAATTAATTATAATTATATTTTGCTTATAAGAAGTCGATGAAGTGACCCTAAAAATATAGGTTTTTTTTGAGCTTAAGAAAAAAAGTTAATCAGATTTAAATGATGGTCTGTATTTTTTATTTTTTATTGTGACCTTTAGACATATCGGTCTTCCCCTATTCAAGTAGATAGGAGTTGGTCTTGTATGCCTGACTTGTATGGCTATGTATATCAAGGTGATGTGCCCTTAATAACTCATCCAGTAATCACAAAACTGTCCAACGTTGTGCTATCCCTAGATGTAGACAAATTGCACCTCAAAAAAACTGTGCATACCCTTCCAAACAATCAAACTATTATGAATGCATGGCTGAAATTGTTTTTTTAATGACGTGCCTGGGGGATTGAACAAGAATGTTTTTGTTTAATCGTCTAATTTCACAACGGATTCTTTTCTTAATTATTCTCAAAATGCTGCTGTTTTTTCTAAATATCTTATATTGAAAGATATGACAGTGCCAAGTATTTTTTTCTAATAGGCAACATCACTAATTATGTTTATTTATAATCTTTAAGTGTGTTTGCAATAAATGTCAAGCCAAGAGACCAAGTGTGTCATTGTTAGACTGCTATTAATCAAACCAGTACACACACCACAAAAAAAGCCTTAACACACTCAGATTTTGTCTTTATATACTTGTGAGGTAAGACAAAATACAGTCATATTCAGTGTTGGGGAAAGGTACTTTTCATGGAAAGTAATGTTATATGTTACCGTTTCTCAATTTTTGGAACTTTTATTTTTTACAGTGGAATATGTCACGTACTTGTCCACAATATGCAGTATAGCTGCAGTACTGCAGTGATCCCAGCCTAACCTACAGAAGAAAACAATCAGGTTTAATCAATGAGCAAGACAAACAAATGGAGGCGGAATAAATGTGTCGCCTTCTGTGCTGTTTATCAAACAGCTGCTAAATAACCTTCTAGAGGGGAGATGGAGATGTGTCTGTGTGTGTGGTTAATTCACTCCTTCAATTATGTCTTCCAGTATATTGTCATAAAACATAAAATCAATGTCTGCTGCAGATATCAAGCCCCTGTGAATCTGTACATTGTACAAGTATGTGCATGTTGCACTGTTTCCTCCTGCCGAACATGAATTTTTCATATTCCCCACACATTTATTTATGAGAAAATATTGCTGCTGTAGGGGACAATAAAGTTGATATAGCAATCAATCTTCACTACGCTGTCAATGGCTCCCTTGCATAGGGATCGCTGATACAGCAATGAACCCCTTTGAGTTTTGCCAGAAATACAGAGCAGTCCTCACTGTCACTATGTTGTTGCCATGGCAGAAGCAAGAGCAAGAGAATAGAGTGTTCTGATTGGACCTCCAGAGGCTTTCCCGTCTAGCTGGGAGGATCTGGTATTTTGAAAAAAACTTTCACAATGGCAAACATTGGCTTTTTAAAATTATTTTACTGTAGTTCAGGTTATTCTGAACTGTATTTGATAACTCTTATTGGTCTAGTGTATTAGTCTTGCTTACATAATAATTTTGAAAATGTCCAGTGCAAACATTTTAGGAGGTATATTAACTGACACTTCCACCCATGGATAAATGATACATGGTAGAGTTAACCTTTATCTGCAAGAAATGTATCATGTATCCATGGGAGGAATTTTTTTGTGAGAGGATTTTTATCATAAGTTATCATAAGTAAAAATTATATATTTAAGCAACAGTGCCATGGATAGAAATATCTGCAGCTGAATCACAGCAGTGCTGATATTCAGAACAACAGCCCAATGAGTGTCATATTGCTTAAAGGTAGGTGCGGCGAGGTAGATGAGCGAGAGACGTTGGAGGAGCGAGAGGAGACCGGTGCGTGATTCGCAGGTGACGCTCATTCTCAATCATGCACCGGTCTCCTCTCGCTCCTCCCACATCTCTCGCTCATACCTTGCCACAGTAGGGGAGGCTATTTCGGAGCGGCTAGCAATAGCAAGTTAGCTTTGAAAGCATGAGATCCCACCCTCCTTTCAGAGCGTCTCCAAAGCCACGCCTCCTTCAAAACACATGAACATGTATAGCAGAGTCTGCTGTGTCACGAGACGAGAGACGCCATTAAAGGACCTACCTATGTCTCAAAACATATAACTTTACAATAATAATGAACAAAAACAACTTACAGATCTCTTACTTGTACCACCTAACTGCTTCAGATTAATTTCACCGTTGATAGTGTTGACATAGAAACGCATAAATCCAAGTCTGAAAATGTGAACTGCTCGGGGTAGAACGTCATGGTTGCCATCTTGTAATTAAGGTTAGTATGATGTGAACGCAGCCTAAGCTTGTTGTTTTGGTTCATGAGGAACTGTAAAAGGCGGCTGCTGTTTGTGATATGTTGACAGACAAGTAGGACATCCTATCATTGCATACGGACCGAATGCAATGATTGGATGAAATTTTTTTGAACATTTTGGTCCTGAGACTTCCATTATGTAAATTGTTTTATTATTTAGACCACTTCTATTATTGATTGTTATCAGGATGTGAAAAGAGTTTCAACCAGCATAACAAAAAGTATTTATAAAAACAAATATCCTACCCTACCTTTAAATGTTAAAATATAATTTTATCGATTATATACAGTATATATTCTTTCTGAAGAAATCAGTGTTTTTGAATCAGAGATTGGTGTCAGATCATGCCAAATCTATCATCAGTCACCACCTTTTCTTTAAATCATCTTCTATTTAGTGGAATAGTTTACATTTACTCTCCCTCGTGTTGTTTCAAGACTATATGATGTTTCAAAGTTCAGGAGGAGCATGTTCAAATGATCAATCCAATCAACTCATCATCAGCAATTACCACATCCCATCACCATTGACATGTGAAGTGAATAACACTGGTTATCTCTTCATCACGACACCTGTTAGTGGGTGGCAGTAAGTGAACATTTTGTCCTCAAAATTGTTGTGTTAGAAGCTGGAAAAATGGGCAAGCATAAGGATTTGAGCGAGTTTGACAAGGGCCAAATTGTGATGGCTCCAAAACTCCAAAAAACTGCAGCTCTTGTGGGGTGTTCCCAGTCTGCAGTGGTCAGTATCTATCAAAAGTGGTCCAAAGAAGGAACATCGGTGAATCAGCGACAGGTTTATGGGCCAGCCAAGGCTCAATGATGCATGTGTGGAGGGAAGGCTGTCCTGTGTGGTCCAATCAAACAAGCTACTGTAGCTTAAATTGCTCAAGAAATCAATGCTGGCTCTGATAGAAAGGTGTCAGAATACACAGTGCATCACAGTTTGTTGCGTATGGGGCTACATAGCCGCTCACCAGTCAGGGTGCCCATGCTGACCTCTGTCCACCACAGAAGCCGACAACAGTGGGCATGTGAGCATCAGAACTGGACCACAGAGCAATGGAAGAATGTGGCCTGGTCTGATGAATCGCTTTTTCTTTTACATCACATGGATGGCTGGGTGCGTGTGAGTCGCTTACCTGGGGAACACCAGGATGCATTATGGGAAGAAAACAAGACTGAGGCTTGGGCAATGTTCTGCTGGGAAAGCTTGGGTCCTGCCATCCATGTGGATGTTACTTTGACATGTACCACCTACCTAAGCATTGTTGCATTCCATGTACACCCTTTCATTGAAACGGTATTTCCTGGTGGCTGTGGCCTCTTTCAGCAGGATAATGCACCCTGCTGCAAAGAAAAAATGATTCAGGAATGGTTTGAGGAGCACATCATTGAGTTTGAGGCGTTGACATAAGCTCCAAATCAACCCAGATCTCAATCCAATCGAGCATCTCTGGGATGTGCTAAACAAACAAGTCCAATCCATAGATGCCCTACCTCGGAACTTATATGACTTAAAGGATATGCTACTTACATCTTGGTGCCAGATACCACAGCACACTTTTAGGAGTCTAGTGGAGTCCATGCCTTGACGGGTCAAGGTTGTTTTTGATCATAATGTTATGCCTGATCAGTACACACACACACACACACACACACACACACACACACACACACACACACACACACACACACACACACACACACACACACACACACACACACACACACTCACACACACACACACACACACACACACACACACATGTTGTGTTTCCATGTTTTATGGGGACATTCCGTAGGTGTAATGCATTTTATACCGTACAAATTGTATTTTCTATCCCCCTACACTGCCCCTGCCCCTAAACCTACCCATCACAGGAGACATGCTGCATTTTTACATTTTCAAAAAACATCACTTAGTGTGATTTATGACCTGTTTTCCTCATGGGGACCAAAAAATGTCCCCACAAGGACAAGGATTTTGGATATTGCCATCTTTGTGGGGACATTTTGTCCCCATACCGTAGGGATTACCAGTCCACACACACACACACACACACACACACACACACACACACACACACACACACATGTTGTGTTTCCATGTTTTGTGGGGACATTCCATAGGCGTAATGCATTTTATACTGTACAAACCGTATTTTCTATCCCCCTACACTGCCCCTGCCCCTAAACCTACCCATCACAGGAGACATGCTGCATTTTTACTTTTTCAAAAAACATCACTTAGTGTGATTTATAAGATGTTTTCCTCATGGGGACCAAAAAAATGTCCCCACAAGGACAAAAATTTGGATATTGCCATCTTTGTGGGGACATTTTGTCCCCATACCGTAGGGATTACCAGTCCACACACACACACACACACACACACACACACACACACACACACAGCCATTTAAAGCAAATAGTGAGTACATCAGAAATGCAGTTCATCATTTTGAAGCTCAATCTCTAAAATAACAGAAACATTCATCCAGTCTGACTTTAAGCCCAGAGTTTAATTGACTATTTTGATGTTTACCACGTAAAGATGTGCACTGCTTATTAAAGTGGTTCCTCCGATTCAGATACCTCCATTCTAACAAACCCCCTGCACTTGTTGAATCTGTGATTTCCCTGGTGACCACCAGCATAAAGTCAACTTCTTCACTCTAAGAATCCATGCAGGTCTGCATTTTTTTCTGCATAATGGTTTCTGTTCTACCAATTTATTCACCCTTCTCTTATATCTTGTTGTTTCTCTATTTTCCACCTATCTACAGGTCTTATGCTGGCACCACAATGGTTTCCTCCTTACACCCACATAGCAGCTACAATTTTTCATAATTGTCATAATCTGATTTACATGCGTGCATGTGCTTGACATTTCATACCGTGATATTAGAGAATAAATTAGGAGAGCAGTAAAGCTTAATTGAATTTAACGCATCTGACATAATTTAATATGCAGCATTTTGAATAAGATTAGTGGTCAAGCTACTTAACATAATAATCCATATTCATATTAATATTAACTGGGAGACATGACACTAATGTATGTACATAGCCTACTACAGCCCATAAATATAAGCCTGGAAAGTTACAGAGATATCTTCAATGTGTAACCAAACAGGACCAAGCATCATTTATTCACCCTCGTGCTATTCCAAACCTGTATTTCTTTCTTTCTTCTGCGGAACAACAGAAGACATTTTAAAGAATGTTGGCTGCAGTTCCACCTCATCCCAAAGCGGCTCTATTGGATTCAAATCTGAAGACCGGAGGCCACTGAAGTACACTGAACCCATTGTTATATTTGTGGAACCAATTTGAGATGGCCTGCGCTTTTATGACACGGGGCATTATCTGTGTCTAGTTCTTAGCTGGCATAAATGGAACCTGGCCTGGTCTTCTGACACTATAACAAAATCACTTCAAGGTTTGACACTTTGTGCATTCACAGGTACAATAGGTCTAGCACCACTGTAACATATCTATATTTCAGGTACTTTGGACTACCTATCAACTTGAACCAGACTGGCCATTTCCCACCTTTCCTATAACCAATAATTTGTACCCACAGAACTGCCATTCACTGAATTTGTTTGTTGTTAGGTCACAATTCCTCCGCACATTTCTTCTGTATGCTTATATGCTGTATACTTATACAAGATTTCCATGGGTATAGCTATCTCATAAAATGGCCAATGTGTGTAATGGTTTGGTTGGTTTAGCAAGGTCTAGTTAGCTCATGCTGGTAGGTGTTGTAACATCATCTAGTTTTAAAAAAATGATGGCTATTGACGGCTATATAAAAAACTGTGTTTCGACAGAAATACCAATGCCCAATTTTTGGAAGGCTCTTAAATGCATGAAATTCACTTTTTATTACATCTTTTTTACAGGCAGTGTTTTTTTCCCCCCATCTCTCTACTAAGTTTCGCGTCCTAAAATAAAAGGGTAAATGGCCTGAAACTGTGCCATCAGCCAATCAGTATTGTGATGATGTAATTTCCTTGACTAAGTCCAGACTAATTAATCATATTATGGCTCAGGTGACTGGCTGGAAATCATCTGTGGTTAGCAATGATGGCAAAACAAATAATGAAAATTGAGACAAATAGTACTAAATTAGAGAAGAAAGCAATCTAGATTTTCACCAATGGTCAGATTCCAATATATATATTAAATACAGAAATCTGTAAAATGGTACATAAATGGTACATAGGTCATATCTTCTCACTTTTCAAATTTTTTTCATATCCTTCTTACTGTGAAAATCATGACAATGCATTCCTCCTGTTTGCATTATATGAGATTTATCCATTCACATGGATGTGAAAAAGTCAGGTGATGGAACAACAAAAGTGTGTCAGTCAAATGGTGTAGTACAGCCACTTAAGATTCTCAGGCAGTGTGAGCAGCAGAGGCGTATAGTCTCTGGGGCCAAGGGTTTCTCTTCAGACATGGGCAGAGGAAAACATGACTGGGATAAGAATGGAACTAAAAAGGTTGCTGCATTCACACTCTCATGGGTTACTCAGCAGAGATATAGCTTAGAGTCCAGGCAAGTTGCAGTATAGCTTTGCTTTGCCCAAAAGACCTCAAAAACGTTTAAAGTTGTTGGAAAGGTTTGTTTAGTAAATGCTTTATTGAAAGCCTATGTGTATGTATAAATTCATCAGAAGAAAGACACTTATGGTCAGTGTTCTTTTTCTATTTTCTGTAGACTCCTATTCATTATAAATCTTGGCACACGAGTTTCATCTCTGCACAGCATAAATTAGCTCGGTATTAATTCACTTAATTCCCCTGCACAAAGGATTGAAAAGGTGCTCTTAGATGGTTTGCCCTTCTTTCTTTCTTTCTTTCTTTCTTTCTTTCTTTCTTTCTTTCTTTCTTTCTTTCTTTCTTTCTTTCTTTCTTTCTTTCTTTCTTTCTTTCTTTCTTTCTTTCTTTCTTTCTTTCTTTCTTTCTTTCTTTCTTTCTTTCTTTCTTTCTTCCTTTCTTTCTGCTTCTTTGTTGCTGTCCCCATATCCTCTCTTGAAGATTTCACTCAAAATTAAAGTTGTACCGATGATCTCTCAAACCAAAATGTTGATTGAAACACTGTTGTCATAGGTTCACAAACTGCATAAAATACGGTGACATAAACCTCAAAAGTCAACTAGCATCAACTAGTTCCTTTTTGAGCTTTCAAGTTTTGGCCCCACTGACTTTCATTATATGGACAAAAACTATACAAATATTTTGATTCATAAGAGTTTGAAATGGCATGATATGGCGAGTAAATGACGACGAGTGAACAACAGATAAATTAACATTTATCCTATATGTAAACACTCTTAAGGTCAAGGTAAGGGCTCTTTAAGAGGTCAGAATGAATTCTAAAACCGTCTGAATCTTCCTTCAAGAGTCCAGAGCCCTCTGTATTTGGAGATAGTGTGGAAAAGCCATGGCCGAGGACAGGGACTCCTGACAGCTGTGTGCAGCGGGTGGTGACATTTAAAGTCCAGCTGATGTTGTCGTCTGCCTCAGGGTGTGATGAATGCCGTCATGAGACTATATATCGCTTCAGGTAGAGACTGCCTGTTTGTGCTGATCTTGGACCAGATGTAACAAATACTAGTCAAAATCTTAAGCATTATTGTGTTGATCTGCTACTTTTTGTGCATGTGGAGGCGTGATGAGATGCCCACAACAACTCAAAGTCCAGAAAAATGGAAACTTTACTTTAAGAAGGCATATAATTACACAAGCGGGGGTAATGATCTTTCCCAGCTCTGATGGATTTCCCTGTTACCATCCAAGCTGGAGCCTGTGAGCAGCTGAATGGCTAAAAGAGATAACACCCACAATTAACTACAGACTTTGATACACCCATTTAAGACTTAGTGACATTTGACTGGTTAACTAATGGGAAGAACATTTGGTTATTATAATGAATTCTACTTTTGTAAACATATAAGCTCAAATATAAATTTGAAACCACATAACCAGCTCGGTACCTTTTCTCAAAGTGATTCTTGATTGTTTAAACACTCAGTTTGAATTAATTGTGATAATACACATTTATTTTCTCAGTAAACTATTCTGTTTTAAAGAGAGGAATTTCCTGTGTTATATGACTTTTTTTGGTTATCTGTTGATAAAGTTCTGTTGAAGTAAAGTTGATAATGTATCAGTTTTTTTTCCCTTTGGAATAACCCTAAAAATTAATCCTTTAAATATCTTTTAATCCTTTAAATATCTTTTAAAAAATAAAACTTTCCTTGACAGCAGGCAATCTCACTGTAAACCCTAACGCTCAAAATAATTAATTGGTTTGAGTAGAGCCAACTCAAATGAAACACATTTATTTAAACTAATGAACTTTTGTATTGTATTTGTAATGATTTTAGAACTTTTTTCTTTTGAGTTCTCAAAACTGAAACGTTTTAAGTAATCTGAATTGTTTCATTGTTTTGAGTTTTTAACTTAAATTTACCTTAAACTGATTTCTATTTCCCAGCATGCTTTAGTAGAAGAGTTTCTGTTATGTTGTTTTTTGTAGGGTTACCATCATGACAAATGGAGCATGTGCTTAGTTTGAGAACAGATATATGTTAAATGTATAATATTGCTTTCTCATTCAGCAAGTGCTAGTTATATTAAAGCATTTTGTAACCAATTAGCAAGGTGGCATTTATTGAATTAGCTAGTTAAATCTAGTCAGGTTTCATTTTAGATTAATTCCATTTAAAAGTTTGGGCTCAGTACGATTTTGAATATTTATCTTTATTTTGATGGGCCCCTTTAGACATTCTTTTCACTTTAATTAATGTTTTACCTACGTGTCAACTAACTCTCATTAGTTGAGTATTAGTAGACTGTTAGGAGTAGTTTTAGGGTTAGTAAGTTGACATGTACTTGCAAAGTTAAAGTAAAATGTTTGTTGGGGGACCACCGCAATAAAGTGTTGGCAGATATTAAGCAGACCCTATACTCAAAGGAGAGTTGGCTGACATGTAGGTGCAACGTTAAGTATAGTCAATAGAGTGTTTGATCATCAAAATAAAGTGTTACCGAAAGGATGCATTAAATTGAAAAAAAGTGAAAACTCAAAAATCTATTTGAAATAAATTATGTTCTTTGAAACCTTCTATTCATCAAATAAATAAGAAATATCACAGTTTCCAAATAAATTATTATTTTATATAAATTTAAAATAATATAATATTTAAGTACCAGTTTAGCATATTAGAATGATTTCCTGTGACACTGAAATCTGGAGTAATTGCTTTTTCAAATATATTAAAATAGAAAACAATTATTTTACATTAAATTGTTTGCATTGGCAGTGCTTTAGCACCAGCTCCCTTTTAACCTACAACAATCACATAGCTTAATTATTCAAAGGAACTAATTGTATTCAAAATCCACATGACTCAAAAATCTGAGGGGGAACTAGACCAGTAAAATAATTAATGCTCATTAAACGAAAGATCATGTGTGAATCTGTTAACAAGCTTGATAATTAGGTTATATCAAACATTTTGTATCTACTTATGAATAAAGAAGAACCTATTTTCTGCTGGAGGGTTAAAAATAGCTGATGTGTGTATTGCTCACTCCTGCTGTTTTTGAATTATGTAGGCCTTTTCTCCTATTATAGGATACATCATTAGGGGTGCTGATCCCAGCACAGCGTAGAAGACCAACCACTAACAGGAAGCAGTGTGGATAAATGAAGAAGGATTCACATGTTTTCCAGGTGAGGTGAATCCCGCTTGTTTACTGCTTATAATTAATATCGTGCCATCTGTCTGTTTTCACCACACACTGGGGGGAGAACCAGCTGCTTTCTCTTTGATCTCACCTGTCTGTCCTCACCGTCTCATTTTCTGTCTGTCTTAAAGAGGCCCTCACCTGAAACGGCAAACTCCTCTCATAATGAGTCTAAAAGTCAGATGAAAAGTACTTTCTTTTTGTAACCTTTGCAGTAAAAGTCACTGAGAGGCTGATGAATCCTTTAAGAATCTTTGAACAAACTACAATGGTAATTCAGATAATTAAGATCAATTCCACTCACAAATCAAAAAGATTCATTACAACTCTGAAAGTGTAACTTTTTTTTAGTTAAGATGCCGATTGAAATTTCTCTCTCCCCCTATGTTTCTAAATGATGCCATCAGCCAAAGTGTGTCTCATAAGTCAAGGTGAGATATGAATGTCTTCATCTATAAGAGAAGGGGACTCGTCATAAATCACAAAAGCTCATGTCTCTGACGATGCTGAAATACTGGCCTACATTTAAATTCTTGTTTCCTTGAAAGACGAAAGAAAAATTGGTTACACTTTATTTTTTAATGTGTCCTTGTTATTCTACATTTAAATACTGATTATTATTAATAAACAAACTTTTCTTACAATAGGGTAAGATTTAGAGTTAGTTTTTATGCATAATTTACTGTATAATTACAACAGCAAGTACATGTAACATGTAAATAGAAAGCTTTAAAATAGACTTTCAATGAAAAATTATCTCTAAAAAGAAACTATGAGGGGAAAAACAAAGAACTGTTATAATTCTAATTGGAATTTTTTTATTTAGTCAAATTTATTTGTATTGCACAGTGGAGCAAAATGTCTTTTTACTGTGGCCGACAGGTGTTTTCTTCAGTTGCAGCGTGTTGAGCTCTCTTGGTCACCGTACTAATGCTTAACATAGAGCAGTTTTGGGGCTGGCCAATATGGCGATATATATTGTATGATACTCAGGATTTAGATTGGGTTTTGTTATAATTTTGTGTAGCAAATATATCAGTGCCACAATGTCTCGGGCACATGCCTGGATGTTCGAATGTACAGGTGCTGGTCATATAATTAGAATATCATCAAAAAGTTGATTTATTTTAATAATTCCATTCAAAAAGTGAAACTTGTATATTATATTCATTCATTACACACAGACTGATATATTTCAAATGATAATTTCTTTTAATTTTGATGATTATAACTGACAACTAAGGAAAATCCCAAATTCAGTATCTCAGAAAATGTGAATATTGTGAAAAGGTTCAATATTGAAGACAGCTGATGCCACACTATAATCCGCTAATTAACTCAAAATACCTGCAAAGGCCTTTAAATGATCTCTCAGTCTAGTTCTGTAGGCTACACAATCATGGGGAAGACTGCTGACTTGACAGTTGTCCAAAAGATGACCAATGACATCTTGCACAAAGAGGGCAAGACACAAAAGGTCATTGCAAAAGAGGCTGGCTGTTCACAGAGCTCTGTGTCTAAGCACATTAATAGAGAGGCGAAGGGAAGGAAAAGATGTGGTAGAAAAAAATGTACAAGCAATAGGGATAACCGCACCCTGGAGATGATTGTGAAACAAAACCCATTCAAAAATGTGGGGGAGATTCACAAAGAGTGGACTGCAGCTGGAGTAAGTGCTTCAAATAACCAGTATGCACAGGCGTATGGAAGACATGGATTTCAGCTGTCACATTCCTTGTGTCATGTAATTCTTGAACAACACAGCGTCAGAAGCGTCTCGCCTGGGCTAAAGACAAAAAGGACTGTCAAAGTTATGTTCTCTGATGACAGTAAATTTTGCATTTCCTTTGGAAATTAGGGTCCCAGAGTCTGCAGGAAGAGAGGAGAGCCACACAATCCACGTTGCTTTAGGTCCAGTGTAAAGTTACTACAGTCAGTAACAGTTTGGGGTGCCATGTCATCTGCTGGTGTTGGTCCATAGTCAACACAGCCGTATACCAGGAAGTTTTAGAGCACTTCATGCTTCCTGCTGCTGACCAACTTTATGGAGATGCAGATTTCATTTTCCAACAGGACTTGGCACCTGCACACAGTGCCAAAGCAACCAGTACCTGGTTTAAGGACAATGGGATCCCTGTTCTTAATTGGCCAGCAAACTCACCCGACCTTAACCCCATAGAAAATCTATGGGGTATTGTGAAGAGGAAGATGCGATATGCCAGACCCGACAATGCAGAAGAGCTGAAGGCCACTATCAGAGCAACCTGGGCTCTCCTAACACCTGAGCAGTGCCACAGACTGATCGACTCCATGCCACGGCAGATTGCTGCAGTAATTCAGGCAAAAGGAGCCCCAACTAAGTATTGAGTGCTGTACATGCTCATACTTTTCATGTTCATAGAAAAGTGTTCATGTTCATGTTGTCCAAGATTTCTAAAAATCCTTTCTTTTACTGGTCTTAACTAAGTTTTATTCAAATTTTCTGAGATACTGAATTTGGGATTTTCCTTAGTTGTCAGTTATAATCATCAAAATTAAAAGAAATAAACATTTGAAATATATGTAATGAATGAATATAATATACAAGTTTCACTTTCTGAATGGAATGAGTGAAATCAACTTTTTGATGATATATGACCAGCACCTGAAATTTAGAGATTGAAATATTATTTGTTATTGTTCTAAGCCAAAGTAAGCAGGTCTCAAAAAGTATTAATGAAATTGATCAATTGCACAAATTAGGACTAATTCAATTAGGACTGTTGTGTGTTTTTATTCCTTTTTAGTCCTTGTGACTGTCTACTGCATGTGTCACTGTTGTTTCCTGAAGAAACCAGTTTTCATTTTTATCCATTGACATACAGTACCATGGGCTAAAAATAACAATAAAGTTGACTTTGACTATAACCAGTTGTTGCTTACCAAAGCTGCATTGATTTGATCAAAATACAAAAAAAAAACAGAATTATTGTTAAATATTAAGTATTTTAAAAAAGTATTTTAAAATGTTATTTATTCCTGTAATGACAGCTGAATTTTCAGTGTCATGATATTTCAGAAAATATTTCAATATGCTGATTTAGTGCTCAAATAGCATTTCTTATAATTATCACAACTGAAATAGATTGTGCTGCTTAATATTTTTGTAGAACAATAAAAAGTTTAAAAATAAATTATTTATAAAATATAAATGGTGTATACTTAGTCAACTAATTTGCTCTCATCTACATAGTTAACTCAGTATGCTTTATTTTTTAACTTCAGAGATTCTATTTCAAGTCCCACAGCCATCAGTGCCATCAGAGCACCCATCACATTAGAAATTCAGAGGAGATCCAACCTCTGTGCACTGACGCAGTACAGAAGCTTCTAACAGTCTGTTATTGAGCTTGGCAGCTTTCTGTTCCCAGGAATGTCAGAAGAGGAGACTTAAAACCTTAATTTACTTCTGTTCTCTAAACAGTATATATAGGGGGCAACAAAGGACTTCAATGCATTAATGCAGTTTTAACAGTATTTCTAATTAGCTGTGTCTGAGTATAGCCTTTTCCCTTATCCTATATGCGGATTATCATAATTAGCCTGCAGGGAAAATATGATTACATATGTTCTCCAGGGTTTGAGGACAATACAAATCTTCAGCAAATGTTAATACAGCCCTCTGTATGAAAGCAGAAATTCATAAATTATCATGGAGGATTTGATAACTCAAGCAAAGCTTATGTATCCTACTGTTGTTTAGTGAAGGATTAAAGTATTTGCATTGGATGATCATGGCATCACTTGTGATGGTGGATCTTTCATATTCTTGTTGCCGGAAATTTACAGCATTACTGTGGCTCATGAATGTTAATTGCATAATGTGATGGGACGTCTCACAGAGCCAGACTTTTGACTATTAGCACAAAGTCTCTCCACATTGTAGCTTATTCTGGCCAAAAATCAGCCACATTGACAAGAACATCCAGTTTTTTATGTGACGCTTAGAGGAGTCAGCTGGAGACCATGCATCAGTTATTATATTTAACAAATAACCAAATAAAAACTGTAGACCAACATACATATTAACACGAAATGTGAGTGAACATATCCTAAATGAGCATACGCATATAAACTTCAAATCAAGTGCCCAACCAGACTACAGCCAAAAATCCATGCATCCTGACTCCTGGAAGAGGACAAATCTAGTCATGTTGGAAATGCCAATTTTTTAGTGCACAATATCCATCAGAATTGTTGTTGACTATAAGTAACATTGCACTTACATCCTCTCACTAGAGTGTTAGCAGAAGCAGAGGTTAAGTAGACTGGTAGGGTTAGGGTTTGAATAAATTGACATGTATAGTATAGTGTAGTATAGTATAGTATAGTATAGTATAGTATAGTATAGTATAGTATAGTATAGTATAGTATAGTATAGTATAGTATAGTATAGTATAGTATAGTATAGTATAGTATAGTATAGTATAGTATAGTATAGTATAGTAGAATGTCTGTTAGGGGACCATCACAATAAAGAGGTAGCAGATATTATGCAGACAGTCTACTAATATTCTAATATTATGTCGAGAGTTAGTTGTTGTGTAGTTGCAAAGTAACTTATAGTCAACAGAATGTTCAAAAGAGACCATCAAAATAAAGTGTTACCCATCACTTTCAGTCGCTAGATAACCTCATACAAGCTAACGAATAAAATGAAATCACTGGTTCCCATTCAGTCAGTCATGTTCAACGTTATGTCGAACTGATATCATGGGGTCTCGTCTGGTAGCCACAAAATTTCTGAAGAGAGCAAAAAGCCATTTTCATTGCTATTAGGAGTATCACCTCCAAAAACAGCCATTATTATTGCTATTTTTTGTTTTTTTCGCAGCTCATCGCTGGTTCTACACGACCAGTGTGAAAGCGTGTGTGTCCAGCGCGTTGTGCACAGACATTGCTGCATTCATCACTGGACGTTTTGGCTGAAAGAGCAGTTCCTTAAAAGAGCAGAAAGTGCAATCAGCGTATTTTTCAAGATGTCTTTTTGTCTCTGGATGACGGCCGTGTTTCTGGATGCGGCCGTTTCCTGACCTCATCT
Organism: Gobiocypris rarus; assembly: GCA_023029165.1. Taxonomy (NCBI): domain Eukaryota; kingdom Metazoa; phylum Chordata; class Actinopteri; order Cypriniformes; family Gobionidae; genus Gobiocypris; species Gobiocypris rarus. Next base: position 22,601,576 of record CM040914.1, on the reverse strand, counting down.
GACGGTCATGATTGCTGTCTCGCATGCCTGGGCAAACAGCATGCTCAGAGAGCTTTTGTGGATGGTGCATGCCCTCAATTGGCATTGCGGGCATGACTCTCCTTCTTAAATACCCAGCACTGAGATCAGTTATGCGGGGACCTGGTCTTCACAGGTAACCTGGTGTTCAGGCACTTCAGTCTTCTGGGGCTTCAGGTCACCTGGGAAAAGAGCAAGCTCTCCCCTGTGCAGAGCATCTATTTTCTGGGTGTGGAGTGGGACTCGGTCAACATGACAGCGCATTCGACCCATTGGACACACTCAGCCGGTGCTTAACTGCCTGAATACGTTCAGGCGGAAGACAGCGGTTCCACCGAAGCAATTTCAGAGGCTCCTAGGGCATATGCCCTATATTAGCGTCATTACACACACTCTAGCAGCACGGTTCGGCATGGTTGGCTCATTCTGGTCCGAGAACAGTTTGTAATCAAGTCGTGCCATACCAGGCTCAAGTGGAAATACAACTGGAACAGTAATTACCATTTACCACTCGGCCTGACAGTGAAAACGCGGCTTTTGTGAACAGTGAACTTTCTTTACTTTTGAATCTGAACTTTCATTACAGATTTTGTTTCCAAACATATTGGTGACCCCTTGAACATTGTAAAAGGATAATCCATTTATCATCTTGAGTGGACTCATTTTAGTACACTTTCACATTAGCATGCACATCCTACACTGTAATTAATACAGGAATCGACCTCTCCTGGTTTGATTTACTATTAACATCATAATCTGAATGCAATCTTTTCATTATTTATTTATCAAATGGTTATCCGAATGGCCCCCAGTTGCCCATCCTTGCCCTAGAACAAGTTTCCAGGCATGTCGTTGTCACGACAGATGCCTCCACCACCGGCTGGGATGCCATTTGCAGTGGGCATGCTGCCTCTGGCTCCTGGACAGAACTGTACTGGTAGATTTGTTTGCCTCCCAAAAGTCCGCCCACTGCCAGTTCTATTCCCTGACCGACAAGACCCTCGGCACAGAAGCACTGCCACACAACTGGCCCCGGGGCCTGCGAAAGTATGCGTTACCCCTAGTGAACCTTCTTGCATAGACACTGTGCAAGGTCAGGGAGGATGAGGAACAGGTCTTGTTAGTTGCACCAGACTGAGCCAACCGGATTCCCCTGAGGAAGGAACTTCTTTCGCAGGGAAGGGGCACCATATGGTACCCGCGTCCAGACCTCTGGAATCTCCATGTGTGGTCTCTGGATGGGATGCGGAGGACTTAAGCTTCAGAGGTCAAAGCAGCTCTTTGTCTGCTTTGGAGGTCAGCAGAAGGGAAAGGCTGTCTCCAAACCCACTCTCAGGTTGGCCCACTGGGTAGTGGATGCCATCACCTTGGCATTCCATTCCCAAGGAAAACCATGCCCTCTAAAGTTGAGAGCTCAATCTACTCAGGGTGTTTCTTTCTCCTGGGCATTGGGAAGACATCTGCAGAACTGGGGGCTGGGCGACACCTAACACATTTGTGAGATTCTATAATCTCAGAGTGGAGCCGGTCTTTTCCCGTGTGTTGGGTACAAACAGGAAGTGAACGGGAAGACTGGGAAGACTGGGAAGACAGCAACTTTGACCGCCCACAGAGTAAGACCCTGTCTATCCCCTTCGGTATGGAGGATTTCCCTCTGGCTTACTTTGGGCACTAGGTAAGTTATGACATTTGTGAGAGTAATTGCTAAACATGCACGCCATGGATTGCCAGCATTTACATCTCCAACACTTGTAACACAGTTCAGTGGCTATGGTGCTTTCCATTGGGACCACATGATGTCAGTCTAATGTAACTTTGACTGAATGGGAATGTCTACATTACTAATGTAACCCCAGTTACCCGGAAGGAGATAACAGAGATGTCACTATCCCCTGCCATAGCCCTGAACCAGAGCTGAATGGCCAGGATTCTGTCTCGGCTCCTCAGCAAAGTATGAATGAAGTGAGTAATGCCTGTCCTATTTATTTCCGTATAACCGGTGGGTGTGGCTTGGCATGCAAATCTCACTGGCCAATGTACATTTGCTCATTTTGTTGCCACTTGGATGTGATTAGGCTCCCAGACAAGTCCCATGACGTCAGTCCGACGTAATAGGTGTGTTCGACATCGGCTTCGGCTGGATGTAACCAATCGGCGAGAGTAACAGACGGGGGGGAGCTGCAAACGGAGACGTGAAGTCGGACACATTCTGCTTCCCGTAGTGACACTCACGCTGTGTTTGCATACTTTAACACAGTTGAAGTGAAATAAATGCAATATTTGTCAAATACACAGATGTTTCCGAAGACATTTTCATTCAATACTTTATGTAGGCTACTGCTTAATACAGCATCTGTTTGTAGCTACAAGGATAAAGTTAAAGAGCTAAGCCTACACTATCAATGAAGTGGGGTCTATGTTTTTTATCAGTTTTATTTTGATAAACATGACCATATAACATCGCGACTACATGAAAAGAGGTTTTACCATTATAAAAAAACCTGATTTGTGAGCATTAGTGGAAAAGTAGGTTTTAGAATAAACATGAAACACACATGCTCGGTGTCATGCGATGAATCCGGCCAATCGTGGAACATCTGTGTCGTCATCAGAGCTTGTGCAGTCGCTCTGGAGAAGCTGCACAAAATGCACCAGCCAGCTGCTCTCGAATCACTCTTGTGGTACTTTGTTGACATATGTCACAGTCACGTGATGCCGGCGCTGCCTCAAGGCGACAACAATTTCTGACCGGCATGTACTGCTTCAAGTCAGCCGCCGATTGGTCTGCACATCGCTGCATGAAGTCGAACAAGCCTGACGTCTCTTTTCCCTCCTTCCTTAGTAATCTAGACATTCTTACCTGGCCATGGTTATTTATGATTGGCACCTGTGTTTTATTATGTTTGTATTAATGTGTTCCTATGTTCCTGTGATCCCCTGAATATTTTGCATTGTTAATAATAAAGACATTTTTTTGTCTTTGTGTGTGCTGACTACACATTACAGTCCCTGCAGATAATATTATTGAAATAAAAAGCCACTTAACGGTACTTGAAGAAAATACTTTCATGATTGTTTCTAACAAACATAAGTATTATATCATATAAATATATATAAAAAATTATCCTCTTCTATAAGAGGTACACGTGGCACTTCTTTTTCAAGATATCTCACCTGTGTGTTTCTGGTCGACTAGTTAGTCCATCTGATGGGCACGAGTGCTGCCTCGCGTGTTCGGGCTTAGTGCATCCCGAGACAGCATTTGTAGATGACTCATGTTCCCACTGCGGGAACATGACCATTGCAATATTGTGGCCAAGACTTTATGAGGGAATACTTTGGCATGTGGCCAGGGTGATTTGAGGGTGACGGTGTGGAACAACCCGACGAATCTTCCTCGCGCTGCAGCCCCCTCTAGCACATTGCAACCTGGTGACATTACCGGGAGAGATCGCTGGTTCATCCCATGGTGGGCCAGCGTCTTATTCGGAGCGCCAGCAGATAACGCTATGTTGATCGCCACATCACAAGGTGGGCTGGATTCCTCCAGATATGAGGATTCTGCTATGCTGCCTCCCTTGGGTGTGCCAGCATTGCCCAAGTCTGATACTGAGCTGACGGCCATGCTTGCACGGGCACTTGTCAGCACCCGCCTCCAGTTCCGTTCTTCCCGGAAGTGCATGAGGAGGTCCCAAAATCGTGGAAGTTACCGTTGACTTCCCTCAATCGCTCAATGTCCTCCTCTGCCTTCACTGCTCTCGATGGTGCTGCGGCCTAAGGATAAGGACTGGGGTCCCCCTGGTGTTGGAACGAGGGTTTGGAACAAAGGCTGTCTCCTTCCACCCTGAAGGTTTAAGTGGCTGCAATCACTGTGCACCACGATCACAACGAAAACGGCAGGACAGCATGACCTAATCATCATCAGGTTCCTTAGAGGAGTGAGGAGGTTAAATCCACCTCGCCCTCTACAGATGCCCTCTTGGGACCTCACAGTGGTTCTATCTGCCCTGCAGAGAGCTCCCTTTGAGCCACTGCAGTATGCTGAGCTTAAGTTCCTCTCTATGAAGGTGGCGCTCTTGATTGCTTTGGCCTCCATCAAGAGGGTGGGGGGCCTGAAGGCATTTTCGATTGACGAAGCAAGGAATTCAGGCCGGCTAACTCTCACATGATTTTGAGACCCTGGCCTGGATATGTGCTCAAGAGATCAGGTGGTGAACCTGCAAGCGCAGCCCCTGGAGGAGGCAGACCCAGTCTTGGCTCTGCTCTGTCCAGTACGTGCTCTCCACACTTATGTAGACCGGACAAAATGTTTTAGGACCTCAAACCAGCTCTTTTTCTGTTATGGAGGGCAGCAGAAATTAAAGGCTCTGTCCAAGCAGATGTCTCACTGGATAGTGGACGCCATTGTACTGGCTTACCAGGTTCAGGGCCTGCCATGTCCCCTAGGGGTGGCGGCACACTCCACCAAGAGTGTGGCTTCCTCTCTAGCAGATGGCACCTCGCTAACAGACATCTGCAAAGCTGCAAAGCAGTTGGGCGACACCTAACACATTCAAAGGATTCTACAATCTCTGTGTAGAGCCAGTGTCCTCTCGTGTACTCGCACCCAGTGGCCAGTTGGTAGGACCGGCTCGGTGTCATAGTTTGCTGCGAGACACCTTGTCATCCTTGGGGTTTCCCTTGGCAAGACACCTTGTCATCCTTGGGGTTGAAACATTCCACCCTGTGGGCTGGAAGTGTTCCATATGCATCCTGTACTCGGGTCATATGTGTATTCTTTAGTCCTCTCTGCTGGCAGGTATTGTGTTGCATATTTCCATGAGGGATATGCTTCCAACTATGATAGTTTTATTTAATTGCAATTAATATGTAATTAAATCTGAAAATATTACATTCAGTTTGCACTTCTTTTCAGTTTGCATTTTCTTTTATATACTGCAAGTTTTTTTTTTTTTTTTTATTAACTTCTTAACCCGCACCGGTATGTCTCTACTTTTATTTACTTATGTTTTATACAAACTATTCAATCAACTATTTCAAACTATGCATCATTTGAAAGCTAAAACACTCAGGATTCATGTTCTGAACTCCTTTTTGCAATAAAGACACCAGAGAGGAAAGGGTTAAATGAAATGCTGAAGCACTAGCTATTTAAACATTAGCATAATAAACGCGGTACTCATCTTTCGTCCTATCGTGCAGATCAGATCGGACGAATCCAGAAATAAACAACAGTGTACATGTCTATGTAAGAGTCCACTCTTCAAAATGCTTCCCACTTTTTAATCCAAAACAACACAAAAATGAGGAAAAAAAAAAAATACTTTTTTGTTTGCATGAGCATTTTGAGTTAGTTTAATCAATCATGTCCATTTTCAATGAAATAGTGATTCTAATCAGTTTCTGACTGATCTCCCCTGTACATTGGACTGTTCCACTCCTATTAAACCCTCCCAGGTCTCTCTGCTTCAATCAGGCTTTCTAATGAGTCATCATAAAGGAACTGCATTACTGGCTCCACCAGGTGTCCGTCAAACCGTCCATGGTTTTCGTTGGATAAAGGCAATCAATGCCTAGCCAATGACTTGCCAGCAAAGGTTTGATTTATGGACATAGTAACCAACCAAAAGGCAGTGTTTGGAAGCATGGAATTAATATTCCTCTTGCTTACCGTCTCCATGGCACCAGCGCCTGCCAGACTTTGCCCACACACGCAATGGAGCGTGCAGACTCTATGAGAACTAAATGAGTTTTTTTTTTACACTTTGTAAAATCTGTAAATAGTTTATTTAGTTTTTAAGTAACTGTAAATCAATTATAATTAGCAGTTTATTGCAGATTTATTTGAATGAAAAACTACTAATGTTCTGATATAAATGGCCTGTTTGAAAGGACACCTAGACTTTTCTTGACATAAAAGCTCACAGAAGCTACATTTCTGAGAGAATCATTCTCAGATTTAAATCAAAACATGATCAGACATTCAGTTTTATATTTAGGTTATTTTCAGGCTCTTAACATTAAAATCTCATCAAGTGACTAATAATAAAAATAATTTTTTTTTTTTTTTTTTAAGTCACTTACATGTATATTTACATGTATATTACTCTGTTCCTATACTACTTTAAGCTATTTGTTACTCTTGGGTAACAAAATCCGAAGTGTCTAGTTTAAAATAAGACCAGATTTATGAATATAGACCATAGGGTTTAAGAACTGCGGACATTTTCATTTGGGTATGTCGTTTTTAGAAAATTCTCAAAAATAGGGGTGCTGGTTAAGTTAAAAAAGTGTGCTAAAGTTGACTTATTTTCCACAATGAATAGTATGTGTGAATTCCATTTAATGCATTTGGATAAATAGGATACAATTAGGGATCGTTAGAATCAGGGGCGAAGCCAGCCGATTTTGCCGGGGCTTCAGCCCCGGATGTTTTGAGTGTAGACCCGATTCCCGAACGAGAGAAAAAAAAATTAAAAAAAATCCCCCCTTTTTTTTTTTTTTTAAGCCTATGTAAACCCGCGAACTCATAAGTTGTCCTATTTGCGCTTTGGCTTTGCACGTACTGCATAGTGCATAAAGCCTGTAAAAATAGACCTTAAAAATAATCTAGCCTAGAGTATAGGCTACATTTCTTTGCTGTCGTTTCTTCCTTTTGAATATGCAGCAGGTAGGGGAGGAGCTAGCAGCAAAGTCAAGTGTCTGAGAGAGTGTTAATAACGACAGACAGCTGCCAGGAAAAATGAAGCAAACGAGACTTTGGGGATTTTTTGGAAAGAAGTCAGTGATTTAGAATTCAGTTTTTTTTTATCCTTTAAATCTAAAGATCATCATCTGGCTGTCTTCTTTCACTGTATGTCTATTTGTTTAACTAGCTATTAGGGTACTAGCATCACTTGTATGTTACTAGCATCTGATCTGATAGAAGTTAGTAATACTAGCAAGTGATAGAAGATTGCTCAATCCATGCTCAATCAAATATAAAATAATGTGATCATCATCAATTATTAAACAGTGTGTAAATCAAAAGTAAAAAATAAATAAAACGCTTAATATTACCAGATGAAATTAAGGGTAAGTTAACCCACAAATAGCCTAGAAAACTACTGTCTGTGAAGGTTTGGACTTTGGACTCGATCTACTCCATCTGTGTTTTTATTATTATTCTGAATCCGTTCTGAATCTGATCAAGGTGTAGTCTTCAACTTTTTTTTGTTTAAAATGTTGCCTTTCTTTATGAAACTTACCAACAATCAAGTGTTGATAAAAAAAAGCAACATGAAGCTAATGACATGTTTTTAAAATTAAGGTACAGTTAAAGTTTTTTTTTTTATAAAAAAATATCTACATTTAAACACAATAGTATACTGTGCAAGTGCAAACATAATACAACAATAGTGAACTATAAGTAAAGGCTATGTTGACTTAAAGAAAACTTGCAAGTATACTTGCAGTATACACTACTAAACTAATAGTTCCCTTTCAGTCGGTCACGTTCGACGTACGTCGGACGTTACCGACGAATTGGGATCACTTCAGGGAGCCCCTATCAGCTTCGAGATAAAGAGAACTGGCCAATGGCCATTGGCGTGCGTGTTTTGCATATCGCACCGCCCGCGCGCGGTATAAAGCGGATGCAATCGCCACGCACCATTGTCATTCACTTCGGGCGAACAGCGTTCAGGTCGAAGACTAAGACTGCTATTCAGCAAGAGAGAGAGAGAGAGAGAGAGAAGACGCTCGTGTTGGCGTTACAGCACACAACAGCGCGACCGCGGGCTCACAGCTGCAGCAAACAATTGCTGTTTTCACAGCACTTTTCAGTGAGTGCAGCACACAGGCTGCACTATTTCCTGTGTGCTGCCGCGGTTTTCCCTGGGTGCTTCAGCACATTTAAGAGAGCGTTTCCTCACAAAAAGAGCAACACGGGTGTGACACTGCGTCTTTTTCAAGATGTCATTCCACCCGTGCGTTTCTGGATGCGGTCGTTCCCTCTCGCCCGCTGACGGTCACAATCGCTGTCTCACGTGTTTGGGCGTTCAGCACCCTGAGGCAGCGTTTGTGGATAGTTCATGTTCTCACGGGGACATGGCTATCGCGGAGCTTAGATCGAGACTCGCCTGCCTTCGGGGAGGTGGGGTCCCCCTCCGCATGCCTCGATCTAGTGTTATTCCTGCCCAACAGCAGGATAGACCTATTTCGACGAATGCCCGGGGTGATCTGAGGATTACGGTCAGGGCAAACCCGCCGAGTGAGTCTCCGTGGGCCCCTGATCCTCACAAGCTCTGCAGCCGGTGGTGCTTCCGAGAGAAACTGCTGGCCCCTCCCTTGGGCGTCCAGTGGTGACTTTCGGGGCACCCGCGGATGAGCAGATGTCGATCGCTGCATCGGAGGGGGAGTTTCAGTCCTTGGAGGATGAAGACTCAGCTGTACTGCCTCCTCTGGGAGTAGCGGTTGAGTCAGACCCGAGTTGGACGGCTATGCTTTCCCGGGCCGCCGAGAAGGTCGGGCTTGAGTGGAACCCTCCACCACGTCCTGAACCTTCAAGGTTGGATGATGGGTTTCTCGGGGCGGCTCGCGCTGGTTCTCAGCGTCCGCCCTGGTGCCTTTCTTCCCGGAAGTGCATGGTGAGCTGACTAGGTCGTGGCGGCGCCTTTCAGCGCCAGAAACAGACCTAGCGGCTCCTCCCTCCTCACTACCCTCGACGGCGGACAGGCCAAGGGTTACGTGGGGATCCCGCCGGTTGAGCGGACCGTCGCGGCGCAACTGTGTCGGCGACCGCCTCCAGCTGGCGTGGTGACCGCGTCTCCCGTCCAGGGCCTGTAGGTTCTCTTCCAACCTCGTTGCGAGGCTTACAGGTCCTGTGGACAGGCCGTCCGCCCTGCACGCCATGAGTTTGCTCCAGGTGCACCAGGCCCAGGCGCTCATGGACCTGCACGAGGGTAGACCTGACCCAGAGCTCCTCCGGGAGCTCCGGACGGCGACGGACCTTGCCCTCCGGGCGACGAAAGTCACTGCCCGTTCCATTGGTCAGGCGATGTCCACCTTAGTGGTCCAGGAACGGCATCTCTGGCTCAACCTGGCCGACATGAGGGAGACCGACAAGTATCGGTTCCTGGACTCCCCCATTTCGCCGGCCGGGTTGTTCGGCGACGCGGTCGAGCTTCGCCCAACAGTTCTCGGCCGCCCAGAAGCAGACGGAGGCTATCAGACACATCCTGCCCCGGCGACCAGCGGCTGCTCCCGCTCCACCGCCGGCCGCAGCACCTCCGCCTGCCCGTCGCCGAGGACGTCCACCTGCCGCCGCCTCCGCTCCGGCCCCGGCCCAGCAGCAGTCTACATCGCGCGCGTGGGCGTGGAGCCGGCCGCGGGAAGGGCGTCCAGCCCGCTCAGGCCGCTGCCAAGCCAGGTGGCAAGCGCGTCGTGGAGACCCTGAGACGGGCCGCCCAGAGATGGAGGAAACTGCTCTTCAGGAGATGGCTGCAGCACCACTCCTTTCCCCGGAGGAGGGCCGGGGGAGAATTTTTTGTTCTGTATTTTCTGTTCCGCCGCTGGTCCTAGCGCCAGCGGTACCCAAATTGTCCAGAAAAGAGCAGTTTCCAATATCTCTGGGTGCCAAGAGAGCGCGTCTGTCGGTGGGCGACGCTCCCATGCCTTGTCACCCTCGGACGCCTCTCTGTTCGCCAGCAGGGGATGCCGGCTGCCGGGACGCACTCAAGAGGCCTTCCTGCACTCGCACATCCCCTCAGCGGAAGCAGGTGAGTGTTGCACAGCACACACAGGTCCCACTGCGAGCCGCCACCAGGCCGTTCAGTCGGATCCCTGCATGCCGCCTCGCTGCCCGCTGCGGGTACGTCAGTGGTGCCGATGGTCCCGCTTGCACGGTTCCTGGGAGCCTGGCTAGCGCTTCCCAGGCCGTCTCGCTGGCTCATCCGTACCATCAGACTCGGCTATGCGATTCAGTTCGCCCGGCGTCCCCAAGTTCAGGGCATCCACTTCACCTCCGTGTCGAAGGAGGACGCTCCTGTGCTCCAGGGAGATCGCGGTCCTACTGGCGAAGGACGCGATAGAGCCGGTCCTCTAGCCGATATGAAGACTGGCTTACAGCCCGTACTTCATTGTACCCAAGAAAGGCGGCGGGTTACGGCCAATCTTGGATCTGCGGCGCTTGAACCGGTCCCTTCACAGGCTGCCGTTCAAGATGCTCACGCAGAAACGCATCTTCAGGTGCGTCCGTCCCCAAGATTGGTTTGCAGCGATCGACCTGAAGGACGCGTACTTTCATGTCTCGATTCTCCCTCGACACAGGCCATTTCTTCGCTGCGTTCGGACGAGCATATCAGTACAAGGTCTTACCCTTCGGGCTAGCCCTGTCGCCCCGCGTCTTCACGAAGGTGGCGGAGGCGGCCATTGCTCCCATGAGGGAGCAGGGCGTTCGCATCCTCAACTACCTCGACGACTGGCTGATTCTGGCGCAGTCGCGAGGGCAGTTGTGCGAACACAGGGACAGGGTGCTCAGACACCTCAGCCAGTTGGGGCTTCGGGTCAACTGGGAGAAGAGCAAACTCTGCCCCACGCAGAGGATCTCTTTTCTCGGGATGGAGCTGGACTCGGTCGCCCAGACAGCGCGCCTCACCGAGGAGCGCGTCCAGTCGGTGTTGAACTGCTTGAATTGCGTTCAAAGCGCAGAACAGCGGTACCACTGAAACATTTTCAGAGGCTCCTGGGGCATATGGCATCTGCAGCCGCGGTAACGCCGCTCGGATTGCTTCATATGAGACCGCTTCAACGCTGGCTACACGATCGAGTCCCGAGATGGGCGTGGCACAGCGGTTCCCTCCGTGTCCAAGTGACGCCGAGTTGCCGCCAAACCTTCAGCCCGTGGTCGGACCCTTGATTTCTACGGGCAGGAGTGCCTCTAGAACAAGTGTCCAGGCATGCTGTTGTCTCCACGGATGCCTCATCCACCGGCTGGGGTGCCACGTAACGGGCTTGCAGTTTCGGTCTTTGGACGGGACCCCAACTGCAATGGCATATCAATTGCCTGGAGTTGTTAGCAGTTCATCTTGCACTCAGCCGCCTCAAGGGGCCGCTCAGAGGCAAGCACGTTCTGGTCCGTACGGACAGCATTGCGGCTGCTGCGTACATCAACAAACAGGGTGGTCTACGCTCCCGTCGCATGTCACAACTCGCCCGCCATCTCCTTCTGTGGAGTCAGAAGCATCTGAGGTCGCTTCGCGCCACTCACATTCGGGCCTGCTCAATCGTGCAGCCCGAGCTCTCACGTCAGCAGGTGCTCCGGGAGAGTGGAGACTCCATCCCCAGGTGGTCCAGCTGATATGGAGCCACTTCGGGACCGCGCAGGTAGACCTGTTTGCCGCCCCGGACTCGGCCCATTGCCAGTTGTTTTACTCCTGACCGAGGAACCCTCGGCTCGGATGCCCTGGCACACAGCTGGCCCGGGGCCTACGCAAGTATGCGTTTCCCCCAGTGAGCCTTCTCGCACAGACACTGTGCAAAGTCAGGGAGGACGAGGAGCAGGTCCTGTTGGTAGCTCCGTATTGGCCCAGCAGGACTTGGTTCCCGGAACTAGTGCTCCTTGCGACAGCACCTCCTTGGCCCATTCCTCTGAGGAAGGACCTCCTGACTCAGAGACGGGGCACCCTTTGGCACCCGCGTCCGGACCTCTGGTCACTCCATGTTTGGTCCCTGGACGGGACGCGGAGGTTCTAGGTGGGTTACCACAGACTGTGGTAGACACCATCACTTCCGCTAGAGCCCCGTCTACAGGCGACTCTGTGCGTTGAAGTGGAACCTGTTCGTCGACTGGTGCTCCTCTCACCGAGAGGACCCCCGAAGGTGTTCGGTCGGGTCAGTGCTTTCCTTCCTACAAGAAGGGTTGGAGCGAAGGCTGTCTCCCTCCACCCTCAAGGTGTATGTTGCCGCTATAGCCGCAAATCATGACTTACATACATTTACATTTATGCATTTGGCAGACGCTTTTATCCAAAGCGACTTACAGTTACAGGGACAATCATCCTGAAGCAACGTGGAGTAAAGTGCCTTGCTCAAGGACACACTGGTGGTGACCTGGGATTGAACCAGCAACCTTCTGCATGTCAGTTAGGTGGTTCAACCCACTGGACCACCATCTCCTTGGTAGAAGGTAAGTCCTTGGGAAAGCACGATCTGATCGTCAGGTTCCTGAGGGGGGCAAGGAGACTAAATCCGCCTCGCCCCCCCTCTATACCCTCTTGGGACTTAACTCTGGTGCTTACAGCACTGCAGAGAGCGCCCTTTGAGCCCTTGCAGTCAGCTGAGTTGAAGGTCCTGTCTTTGAAAACAGTTCTCCTGGCTGCATTGGCCTCCATCAAGAGGGTAGGGGACCTGCAGGCATTTTCGGTCGACGAATCGTGCCTGGAATTCGGGCCCGGTAACTCTCATGTAATCCTGAGACCCCGGCCCGGATATGTGCCCAAGGTTCCCACCACTCCCTTTCGGGATCAGGTGGTGAACCTGCAAGCGCTGCCTTCGGAGGAGGCAGACCCAGCCCTGGCTTTTCTCTGTCCCGTCCGTGCCCTGCGGATGTACGTGGACAGAACGCATAAGCTTTAGGACCTCAGAGCAGCTCTTCGTCTGTTATGGAGGACAGCAGAAGGGAAAGGCTGTCTCCAAGCAGAGGATGGCCCACTGGATAGTGGATGCTATCGTCTTGGCGTATGATTCCCAAGACGTGCCCTGCCCGCTCGGGGTTAGAGCCCACTCCACCAGGGGTGTGGCCTCTTCCTGGGCGCTGGCTCGTGGCGCCTCGCTGACAGATATTTGTAGTGCTGCGGGCTGGGCGACACCCAACACGTTAAGCTAGATTCTATAGCCTACGTGTAGAGCCGGTAGCTTCCCGTGTGCTCGCTTCCCATAGCCAGTAACACCGAAGTGCCCGTTCTAGTGTCGGCTTGCTGCGCCACTCCCTTCCCCTTGGAACGGATATGTGCGCTTATATGCTCCAGTCGAGTTCCCCAGATTGGCGAACCCTGTCGAGTCCTCCGCAACCCTCGGCAGTCGGACGTGGCGGGCGTCAGGCGCCAGGTCTAACACTCGTAAGCATTGGTGGAACTTGTGTTAGGCTGGGTTCCATATGTTGTGACCCCCTCGGCGGTCCCATATGTGTATTCTTCCACGGTAGGGCTCCCTACGGCGAGCCCGTGTCTTTCCTCGGCAGAGCCCGCTCTGCCGTCTCAGTCTGGTGTTGTTCCCCGCCTACTTGGCCGGGCCACCCTGGGACTTTCAGTATGTTGTACTGCCCACGGCCAGTCCATACGTGTATTCTCCACATGGAATTCCCTCTGGGCTTGATGTGGCTTCCGCAGCGTCCTCCGGGCACGCTTTCCCAGCGTTATCCAATAGTCTGCTGAATGGGTCTTGCGGAACAGCAGTGTGACTCCCCTGCGTGAGTTCCCGCCCGGTGCAGACGGGTCTGAGGGGCTTTCGCGGGCGCTGGAAGTGGTAGTAAACTGTGGCGTTTTCCAAAGATCCCAATTCGTCGGTAACGTCCAACGTACGTCGAACGTGACCGACTGAAAGGGAACGTCTCGGTTACGTATGTAACCCTCGTTCCCTGAAGGAGGGAACGGAGACGCACGCCCCGCCGCCACAGTTGCTGTACCATCACTACAGGGCCGAGTCACTAGTTCGGCTCCTCAGTGAAAAACAATGGTGCGTGGCGATTGCATCCGCTTTATACCGGCGCCGGCGGGCGGGTGCGATATGCAAAACACGCGACGCCAATGGCCATTGGCCAGTTCTCTTTATCTCGAAGCTGATAGGGGCTCCTGAAGTGATCCCAATTGCCGGTAACGCGTCCGGCGTGCGTCTCCGTTCCCTCCTTCAGGGAACGAGGTTACATACGTGACGAGCGCGCCGGAGCTGTCGTGCTGCACGCGGAACGAACGACATCAGGCTGCGCAGACGGAGATTCTGAAGAAGGACTACAGGAGTCTGGTCGACGGTGCGCAGAACATCGCCTGAAGCAACGATCATCGTGTCTGGACCCCTTCCCACGTGCCGACTAGGACATGAAAGGTTTAGTAGATTACTTGCTCTAAATGAATGGTTAATGTCATGGTGTAATGAACAGAAGCTGCTCTTTGTAAATAATTGGAATCTGTTTTGGGAGCGACCTAGGCTCTTCCGTCCTGATGGCCTTCACCCCAGCAGAATCGAGCGGCTCTACTGTCGGACAACATCTCCAGGGCGTTACACACCACCATATGACTAGTAAGTCAAAGTTCAAATCACAGTCTTTGCTGTCCTAACTTAATTGACATAAGTACCAATGTAGAACATTATATAGAAACTGTGTCTATTCCTCGTTTAGTGAGGTCAAACTTTAAATCTACTGTAAGATCTAGGAAAAATCTAATTGTGATTAAACCAGAAAATCTCAATATTAGTAAACAAAAACAATTTCTAAAACTAGGTCTTCTAAACATTAGATCGCTCACACCTAAGGCGGTTATTGTAAATGAAATGGTCACAGATAATAGTTTCGATGTACTTTGCCTTACTGAAACCTGGCTTAAGCCAAATGATTATTTCGGTCTAAATGAGTCTACTCCACCAGGATACTGTTATAAGCATGAGCCCGTCTGATTGGTCGTGGCGGCGTGTTGCAATAATCTATAGAGATATTCTAAATGTTACTCAGAAAACAGGTCACAGGTTTAATTCGTTTGAAGTACTAGTGCTAAATGTTACGCTCTTAGATGTAAGAAAGAAAACTGTTTTATCTCTAGCCTTGGCTACTGTATATAGACCTCCAGGGCCCTATGCTGATTTCCTAAAAGAGTTTGCAGACTTTCTCTCAGATCTATTGGTCAATGTCGATAAAGCATTAATTGTTGGAGATTTTAACATACACGTAGATAACACAAATGATGCGTTAGGGGCTGCGTTTACAGATCTATTAAACTCCTTTGGGGTCAAGCAAACGTCACTGGTCCGACTCATCGTCTTAATCACACACTAGATTTAATTATATCACATGGAACCAACCCAACCGATATAGATATTATACAACAAAGTGATGATGTCACTGACCATTACATGGTAACTTGTATACTGCGTACTGCTGAAATCTGTCATGTTGCGCCACGTTATCGACCAGGCAGAACGATCCTTCCAACCACTATAGATAGATTCTCAAATAGCTTACCTGATCTGTCTCAGCTGCTCAGTGAACCCAAACAAACAGATGAACTAGAGGAAATGACTAGCAGTATGAGCACCATTTTCTCTAGTACATTAGAAAATGTTGCACCAATTAGATTAAAAAGGTTAGAGAGAAAACTAAAGCACCATGGTACAACAGTGCTACACATGTTATCAAGAGAGAAACTCGTAACTTAGAGCGAAAATGGAAACAAACTAATTTAGAGGTCTTTAGAATCGCGTGGAAAGATAGTACGTCACGTTATAAAAGGCCTAAAAGCAGCCAGGGCTGAGCATCTCCGCAAACTAATAGAAAATAACCAAAATAATCCAAGGTTTTTATTTAACACCGTGGCTAGATTAACAAATAAACAAGCATCGCCTGAGCAAAATATTCCGTTACAGTTTAGTAACGATTTTATGAATTTCTTCACTGAGAAAATAGAAAGCATCAGAAACAGAATTGTAAATGTACAACCTTTAATGATGTCTTATGATTCAACCTCAATTATCGCCCCTCAAGAACTACTACACCGCTTTACAACTATAGGACAGGAAGAGCTAAATAAACTTATCATTGCATCTAAACCAACAACATGTTTATTAGATCCTATACCCACTAAACTACTGAAAGAGCTGTTACCTGTAGTGGAAGAGCCTCTTCTCAATATTATTAACTCGTCTTTATCTTTAGGTCATGTTCCAAGAATATTCAAGTTGGCAGTCATAAAACCTCTCATTAAGAAGCCACAATTAGATCATAATAACCTAGCAAATTACAGACCCATTTCAAATCTTCCATTTATGTCTAAAATACTAGAAAAAGTTGTGTCTGCTCAATTGTGCTCTTTCTTGCAAGAAAATGATATCTATGAAAAATTTCAATCCAGTTCAGACCACACCATAGCACAGAAACTGCGCTCGTTAAAATCACAAATGATTTACTTCTAGCTTCTGACCAAGGCTGTATCTCAATACTAGTTCTACTCGATCTTAGTGCGTTCGATACTATAGATCATAAAATACTCTTAGATCGACTTCAAAATTACACTGGTGTTCAGGGACATGCATTAAACTGGTTTAGATCGTACTTATCAGACCGCTACCATTTTGTCTGTCTAAATGGGGAAAAATCAAAGATAACGCTCAGTAGACTATGGGGTGCCGCAAGGATCTGTGTTAGGCCCTCTGCTATTCTCAATATATATGCTGCCACTTGGTAATATTATAAGAAAACATGGAATTAATTTCCACTGTTATGCTGATGACACTCAATTATATATTTCATCACGACCAGATGAAAACGCTAAATTATCTAAACTGACAGCGTGTGTTGAAGATATTAAATACTGGATGACGTGTAATTTTCTGCTATTAAATTCAGATAAAACAGAGGTATTACTTATTGGTCCAAAAAACGGCCCACAAAACCTCTCACAACACAACTTTAACTTGGAAGGACGTCCTGTCACTTTATCCACTACAGTAAAAGACCTGGGTGTTATATTAGACCGCAACTTGTCTTTCAAAATCATATTTCATATGTTACAAGAACAGCATTTTTCCACCTTAGAAACATTGCTAAGCTACGTAACATGCTATCTATTTCTGATGCAGAAAAGTTAGTTCATGCATTCATGACCTCGAGACTAGATTACTGTAATGCTTTATTAGCTGGTTGTCCTGCATCCTCAATAAACAAGCTACAGTTAGTCCAAAACGCAGCTGCTAGAGTTCTTACTAGGTCAAGAAAATATGATCATATAACACCAATTTTATCATCTCTACACTGGTTACCTATTAAGTTCCATTATCAATTACAAAGTATTGCTACTGACCTATAAAGCCCTAAATGGTTTAGCTCCAGTGTATTTAACGGATCTTCTATCGCCTACAATCCATCGCGCTCTTTAAGATCACTAAACTCGAGGCTTCTGGTCATTCCTAGGATATCTAAGTCCACTAAAGGAGGGAGGGCATTTTCACATTTAGCTCCTAAACTCTGGAATAGTCTTCCTGATATTGTTCGAGGTTCAGACTCGCTGTCCCAGTTTAAAACTAGATTAAAGACGCATCTCTTTAGCCAAGCATTCACATTATAATTACCTTTTATACTACAGTTAAATCGGATCAAAAGAATTAATATTCTGAACAGCAGCTATGCTAATTATTTCCCATCTGCTTTTCTGTTATTATCTCGGGACACTAGTCCCGAGGTAAATAGTTGGTCAGCTCCAGTTTGTATCCAGCCTCTCATGGAGACTTCAGATGCCCCAACACCTGTGATGCGACGACTCGACGCCTGTGATGAGACGACTCAACACCAGCGCTGTTATAGCGGCCTAAAATAATACATGATTGATTAACTTTTTCTAACATTTTTCAATGTACATTTATAAAATGCACTTTCTGTAAAGCTGCTTTGAAACAATGTGTATTGTGAAAAGCGCTATACAAATAAATTTGAATTGAATTGAATTGAATACGTAACCGAGACGTTTACTGAGAGTACACTTCAGTGTGTACTTTCATAAACAAAAAAGATAATGTTAAAGATGTATTTTGACTGAAAGTAAAGTGTTACTGACTGTAATAATAAAAAAAAACCTCTTCGAGTGATCCCTGTATTTGCATTAAATGTTCTGGGCTAAGCCCCGGATGTCCTTCAATGCTGGAAACGCCCCTGGTTAGAATCCAATCATTGATTTAAAAAAAAAAGTAAAAATATATGAGAATTGAAGACTCTTCACAAACATATTTAAAAACTACAAAAGATAATCTATTAGATAACATATACGATCATTCTAAGTTACATTAGCAAACATTAAACTTTGAGATCAAAGTGTATGATATGTCATCAGTGGACTACATTATGACACTATGATGGCACAGTTGATTGAATAACTAATTGCAATATCAGTGTGCATTGACTTGAGACAAGCAACCCTTTTGAGCACCCTCAGAATAAATCGATTTCATTAACTTTGACGGGAATAGATTAATGGCTCTTTTAGGAGCAGCACTGAGAATATACTTGTGGAAATTGGTTGTGTCTGGAATTACTTTTCTTGATGAGGCTATTCTTTCTTGGCTTTCTGTAGAAGTGTTTCATACTGACTTGTGTGTATGTTATTGTAATGTCAATGATTTTGATTTGTGTAAAATAGGAGATTATCACAGATTATTTAAGAAAAAAGAGGAATAAAGGTGTTCGTAATAGTTTAAGGACAGGCCAATGAATGCCACTGATCTACAGGTGATACTTTAACCATTGTTCTGTAGAGAGATGGTATTCTTGGGATATATGCCTAGTTGCAACAAAACATATCAGTGGATGCCAAGTAAAACATTTAATTACATTTGACCCCCAGAGTTACCTGTTTTGAAACAGCAAACAGCAGCATGAAACCCAGTGAATGCACAGACCCTCTCTGTGGATGAACAGGACCATCTATTCAAGCAAAACACAATCATTAAATGTTCAACTAACCAGCGCTAATGGCAGCAGTAGTCAAGGACTCTTACAACAGCACTGTTTAATTATCTCTCCTGTGCAAAATAAACGGATTTCAGGCCAAATTTACATTTATGAAAGAAATGAGTCATAGTTTAGACTATTATTTGAATACAAAGAGTTTAGAAATGGATTAGTTCCTGCTTTTTCCCTCTTACTAGCTCCATTTACTGTCATTTACCTTTTGTGCTCATTGGCCAAGCGAATGCACAAAAATTTGTCATGATGTGTAAGCCATTTTGCAGTCCTAAATGCTAAATGAACTGTGATCTGCTTGTGAAGGGAAGCTTTCTGTCTGTTGATGTTACACATGAAGTCTTAAACATGAATTCCGTGATCAGTCGAGAGTGACTTAGATGGAGCGAAGAGGCGGCTAAGTGTTGACTAATCTCTGGTGTTTGGTGGCTACAATGCTGTTTAAGCAATGATTTGTTGATGAGAATCTCATATATATATATGGTATTATATGAATCTAGCTTGAGGTGGATTTACTGTATAATAGATAGATAATCGCTATGGTGGAAGTCTGCTGCTAGTTGTTTTTATGTGGTTTTGCTTATTAGAGGTAATCTCTCACAGTCATTACCAGTCACTTGGATGTAAATGGATTGTGAAGTTTTTAATGTGGTACTGTGATGTCTGTGCTGCTTAAAGGTATTGCATGGTCAAAGTGTCTTCCTGAAGGAGTTTAGTCTTATTTTTTTCTCTCTCATTAAAAATCATGGTAATTATTTAAAAATCACATAAATTATCATATTTTTTTGCATGACCATTAAAAATGTTACAATAAAATTTTGAATGTGTTAATGTGGAAAAACTCACTATTTGAAAAGCTTCTTCTGCTCTGGAACCTTTTCACATTTTCAGGTTACTCAGATTGTTTTATTATTTTTAAATATGCAAAACAATTTAGAGCCAAAAAGTTTAATAACATTTGTTGATAGTCCAATTCACAATGGTAAGCTTGTAATAATGTGTTATAATTTGAGTGGTACTGGTGGAAATTTGAGCATGCTGTTTGTCTTTGCATCATTACATGGCAGATTGTAATCCAGAAAGGTCCAAACGACAATCAGCAAAAGCAAAAGATTAAACTGTACAGAAATTTAAATCTACAGGTAACGCTTATACACACTAATTATCTGTGATTCTGAAGTACAGTATCTACACACCGGTGCGGTGCACGATGAACAACCCACATAAAGATGATACTTCCACAAATAATTGTGATTGCAGGTTTCAAACTGAGATGGTGAAAAAGAGGCTAAACTTAAAAACATTTCTCAATTGCCTCAAAGGTAAATTTCTCAATTGCCTCAAAGGTATAAAAGGCATTTTTTATATGCTTTAAAAATATTTGGTAACACTTCAGCTACTACTACTTACTAATATGGAAACAAGCTTGTACTACTCAGTAATACCAAATTTAGGACTGAGTTCCTTATTAGGTAACCAGTAATAATTACTAAATGAGATTAGCTTAATTTATAATACATTTCTAAAGAACCCTTTAAAAACCTTCACTGCATACTAATGAAAAATAAAGAACCTTCAAGAGAGATATAGATCCTTCAGAAGTTCCATGTAAAAGAAGAGTGGTTCGACTTAATCTATGATAGACAGTCCCTACCAATAACACTGGCTGTGTGATGTCCAGTGAAGCTCCAACACCTTTATAAATAGTATCCTCGCTCACTCCACAGAAAGTGAGAAGATCTTGCATAACATAAAAGGCTGATGCAGAAGATGCTACATGCTAACACAGGCTGTTGTGATGTTTGGTTGTTTGATCTTTCATTCATTCTCCCATTCTCCAAAATATATCCTGTTGTGAGGAATAAGGGAAGGACGTAACATGACCGTAGGATAAATGCAAGGCTTAAAAAATAGGGGTTTAGTGCTAACTTCCTAAAACTATACATTTATAACCTTTGAAGGAAAGGTTCCAAAGAACCACAATCCCAAAACCTGTGCCTATCTGACCTTTAAAGCTATGAATCAGCATAATTTTCATTATTATAGTTTTATTTCTTATTTTAATGTGCAAAACCTACAACTAATTACTTTACTCGTTTTCACTACTGACCATACAGCCTCTAAGTCTCTACGACAGATAACAAACATACTACAACATTGATACATACACAGCAGTGATTCTTTCTCATTTTTATTTCTCAGGACGAGGGTAAATGTTTTTCACACAAGTTAAAAATACTCTTATATAATTTCCTCCTGATCCACTTATCTCACACTTTTGAACCGAGCACTTTTCTAACAATAGATTTCATAGATTACATAACTGCAGGGCAAACGTCTTCATTTGTAATTTATCATATACTAAAAATACAATACATATCAAGCAAATGGTTGGGGTAATTAAATCGTCAAGGGAGGCAAAGAGAGGTCTTAATTAAGTTACGAAAGCGGCATACGCTAGAGCCCCAAAGGAATTTCCAATGGAGCTTGACATACTGTGACTTATAACGTAATTATAGCTGTAATACTGTGCTAAAACCAATGCAAACAAAACGCTTCGGCTTCTCTCCCTGTTTAGTCATTTTGACCCAAGGTCATAATCTAAAGTGATAAAGAAAACATTAATCTGGATAAATGTGCAGAAAATCACAATTCAGAAATAATTGTTCAGTGTCAAAATCACAATCATGATTTGTAGCCAAAGAATAAAAACATTACGTGCAGATGCAAGTAAGAAAAAGTTAACTTGAAATATGATTGAAATCTGATGAAAATATAAAAGTTTTAAAAACTACATTTCTCAATTGTCTCAAAGGTATAAAAGGCATTATTATAGGCTTAAAAGTATTTGGTAACAAATGAGTAGTATTACATTTAACACTTCAGCTACTATTAACTAATATGGAAACAGGCTTGACTAATCAGTAAGTGAAAGCACATTTTGGACTGAGTTCCTTATAAGGTAATCAGTAATAATTACTATAATGAGATTAGCCTCATTAATAACTATCAACTAGCTTTGACATAATGTAGAGAATTACCAATTCATTATTAATCACAACATGTGTTTCTGAGATGTAACCATTTGTCCTTATTACTCTGAACATCATACATTGCAACAGTGTTACACCAGTGTTTCTAAATCCTGCATGAGTCACAGTTCTCTAGCACTGTACATTTTGGAAGTAACACCATACAGTATATACACTGGTCAGGCATAACATTATTACCACTTTCCTAATATTGTGTTTGTCCCCCTTTTGCTGCCAAAACAGCCCTGATCAGTCAAGGCATGGACCCAACTAGACCCCTGAAGGTGTGCAAAGTTCATGTAACTTATTTAAGTAAATGTAATTAGTTAATGTACTTAAGTATCTTTTTGGCTACTTTGTAGTTGTACTGAGTATCAAAGATATTAGCAATTTTTACTCTTGACTACATTTTTGAACAAGTATATGTTCTTTTTACTCCTATACCTTTGATGCAATTACACAATACATTTTGCATGGCACCTAACTTTTTCTGCAGCAGTTTGTTTCTGCTATAAAGAAGCGATATTGCCATTTAAGGGCATTGAAGGTATTATATCTTGTGTGTTTTGCCTTTACTCACCCAAACATGCCAACAGGGCTACTTTACATGAATGTGAGTGCATTAGCAGGGAGTTGCTGAACGCAAGTGTTTGATTTATGAGATGAGTTCATGACTGCAGCCGGTGATGAGGCTGAAACCAGCACATCCAGTGACAGAAGGCTTTGACTATTTAATTTTACTTAACATTATTTTATTTGTCTGCTATATTGACGAGACCTTTTTGAAGGATATTGGTTTACTTATGGCCTTTTTGTGCACTTTAGCTTAACTGAGACTTTGACCTTTTGACCTTGTTTTATTGCAATATTGAGGTGTTCAGTTTTATTTTGATTTTAGAAAATAAACATGATTTCTTATCTTACAAATCAATTGTTTCCTATTTTCACTGGTATGTCTCTCAGGTGTCGAGGACTAGTGCGTCGTTGAGCCTATATTTAGTATGAGTAAAATACTCATACTAAATTCCAAGTTGTATTGGAATTGGTGACTTGTAACTTGTAGTCATTTTCGCTGTAAGGAATCGGTACTATTACTCAAGTTTGGTTTTCATGTACTCTTTACACCTCTGAAAACAGTGTTGTGTTGTGTAAACATACCATCAGTGACTCTGCAGGAACTACTAGTGATCTGGAGAATTTTTTTAAAGTGAAAACAACTTTCTTTCACTTTTAAAATAATGGTCCAGATCACAAGGTCAGATGACCGGTTCTCCGCTTGAGAAATTAGAGATGCAATTTATGACCATAAAAAAGACAACTGATTACGTCTCAATAACACAATGTTGTGATTCATTTATTGGTAATTCTTTATAATTTGTTATAGTCATTTGAGTTATTAATGAGTTATTAGTTATTAATGAGGCTGGTCTCATTTAGTAATTATTGATTACCTAATAAAGAAATGGTTCTCATTTGTCCAGCATTACTTCCTAAATTACCTATTAATGATGGACCATTATTCTAAAGTGTTCCCAAATATTGTACATTATTGTCAATTATTTTAAAATGATTTATTTAATTAGATTTATTATTCATCTTTTAATCCTCCAGGAACGTGTCACATACATAGTTCAAAAAAGCTGTTTAAATGGACTGCTGGTGATTATCATACGCTAATAACACACTAAAACCCAGTTGTGTGAGCAATGTTTAGTGCTTTAGGGAGACTGACCTTACATTTAATGCACTCTAAGATGATTTAGATGGAAAACCATCTGCTGGCTCGCAGTCTTGTATTGGGGCTGTAGGCGGAGGAGCACAAGAGAAGAGAAGAGGGCATGAGTCAGCGAGTCTCAGTTAGACCTTCATCTAGAATAGCTCCACACCCACAGAACAAATTTACTCAGTATGTCACTGAATGTAGTTTTTTTTACAAACAGAAAATATATTAGAATATGCGGAACACCATAGAGTTCATGCAAGTCTAAACAGTCAATGAAATCAGTGTTTATTCAGTATTGAATCTTTCTAAATTATATATCTTTTTTAAATGCAGGATGACCTGTTCATAAATATTCCAAATGACACACTGTATGAAATACATTTGAACAGAATCAGTTATTAATCTGTTGCCACCAGCAAGATGCATTTACACAGTTTTTGATGTAATCTCACCCCCTATCATCTATTAGCAAGGTGGGCAAGTGTTACGACTGTGATAAGCAAGAGTCGAATCAAAGCACATCAGACTGCCATAAGATCAAACAGAGGAGGTCAGGGGTGGCACATCAATATCCAGTTTCCAAAGTGACAGGAAAAGGCTTTTTCTAATTATATAGAGGCATGGAAATAAAAAAAGACACTGACTTTAGTCCAAAAGGTCATAAATTATTTAAATTAACCTTTTTTTTTTTTAAATCTTAAATTGGAAACATTGCACCAGTCTTTCTAAATCCTGCATGAATCGCGGCACTCCAGCACTGTACATTTTGGAAGTCACTCATTTGAACAATAACTTACAGTATATACACCGATCAGGCATAACATTATTACCACCTTCCTAATATTGTGTTGGTCCCCCTTTTGCTGCCAAAACAGCCCTGATCAGTCAAGGCATGGACTCCACAAGATCCCTGAAGTGAAAAAAAACGTCCACAAAGTGTCCTATGTGTTTTGTGCTAGATTACGTGAGACTTGTTACAGCGGTTGCATATTGTTGCCCTTGACTGTTCTTGGTTGCTTCTATTACTCTCATTTGTAAGTCGCTTTGGATAAAAGCGTCTGCTAAATGACTAAATGTAAATGTAAATGTACTAACTATGGTATCCATCACCAGGATGTTAGCAGTGTTAGCTTAAAGTCCTGTAAATTGCCAGGTGGGGCCTCCATCGATCAGACTTGTTTGTTCAGTACTTCCCACAGATGCTCAATTGGATTGAGATCTGGGGAAATTAGAGGCCAAGTCAATACCTCAAACTCAATGTTGTGCTCCTCAAACCATTCCTGAACCATTGTGGCAGGCGCATTGTCCTGCTGAAAGAGGCCACAACCACCAGGGAATGACGTTTCCATGAAAGGGTGTACATGGTCTGCAACAATGCTTAGGTAGGTGGTGCATTTGTCAAAGTAACATCCACATGGATGGAAGGACCCAAGGATCCCAGCAGAACATTACCCAAAGCATCACACTTGCCTTCTTCCCATAGTGCATCCTGGTGCCATGTGTTCCCCAGGTAAGCTACGCACACGCCCATGACCCTGTCGCCGGTTCACCACTGTTCCTTCCTTGGACCACTTTTGATAAATATGGACCACTGCAGACCAGGAAACCCCCACAAGAGCTGCAGTTTTGGAGATTTTCTGACCCAGTCATCCTGCTTCTAACACATCAACTTTGAGGACAACATGTTCACTTAGCTGCCTAATATATCCCACTCACTAACAGGTGCCATGATGAAGAGATTGTTATCTATTATCAGTGTTATTCTCTTCACCTGTCAGTGGTCATAATGTTATGCCTGATCGGTGTGTGTATATATATATATATATATATATATATATATATATATATATATATATATATATATATATATATATATATATATATATATTTAAATGTGGTTAATTGTTATTAAACTCACAGACATCTTTGATGGCATAAAAAATGTTGTAAAACACTATAGTTCATCGAGTTCACAGACTAGCCTGGGGAATGACTACATTTGCTTTCCTAGATTCAATTCTGTGTCGTTTCGACAGAATGCCACATTTACTTAAAGCTCTCAAATAGATTTAGTTTGTTGGCATGCCAACCAGCAGAGACCAGATGTGTGGGACTGTAGCATTTCGTCAAGGTCATGAAAAACTTAGTGACACAGAAAATGAGTCTAATGGAGTGAGTCACACACACACACACACACACACACACACACACACACACACACACACACACACACACACACACACACACACACACACACGGCTGCCATAGTGCACACTCACTCAGCACTTTGATCTTATAAAATTGTTGGTTACAAAAATCCTGTTGTTTGTGTTTGCACTTCTGAATGGAGCTCAGAAGGCAGTACGGTTCAACATGTAGACGTCAACAGTCACAGGCTGACAAATATATATTATACTATAATTATGCTATATAAATATTGGCCAGACTTATTTGAAAGCTTTTTTTCCGACTGACAGAAACATCCAAGCTGTTGTTATTTTTATGGAACATGCAAATGTAGAATTACAGTTAATTACAGTTAATGACAGCTTAGGAATATAATCACTTTTTGCTGTAAATAAAAATAAACTCTTGATTTTACATTAAGCAGTGATAATAAAGAAGTTAATTATCATTTGACCTCATTTACTTATTGAGAACATATTGTTTCAAAAACTGTAAGCTTTTAGTTAATAGCATTTACTCTCATTGGCATTCAAAATTAAATCAGTTGACTAATATATGCTACAAATGTGCAGTTTAGTGCATAATGCAGCAGATGCGATTATCATGGGGAATTGAGTCACATGCTCTGAGAAAAATCTGTCCTTTCATACTGATCCAAGGCCAGCTCAATCGACCCAAGCTTCATTTTTAACCATCAGAATATAAATTCACAAAAGATTTCTGATATCCTTGTAAAAGGGCATTGTTTATTAGAGACATGCTAAAATAAAATAAAGTAAAATGGATTAGGTGGTGATTAAGGAGTCTGTGTTTTCTGTAGTAATCAGACATTAATGTTCAAAGCTCACATTCTCAGACAGATTAAGAGGTATACATATTCTGGATGCTTTGGATTCCACAGATTTTTGGAGCCTTTTAGCTTAACTTTATCTGAAGATAGCTTGAACTAGGGTGTAACATTCTCCACTACAGTAATTATTATGACTTATTATCCAAATACAAAACTCCAGAATGCATTTTCCCAGGCTATAACCGAAAGAAATCCAGTTGGTTTGTACACATGCTGGAACTGACAGGCTAGATAAATGAACTGGCAATTTCAATGCATTGAGTTCTGACGTGTGAGAATGTTATGGACGAAGGAGTGATCAGTCGATCAGTACAGCTATATGACAGCTGGGAGAGCAGCTGCAAACATTCCATAGCTGTGCCTGCAGGTGTTGAGTCCTGTCTAATTAGACCTGACCTGCCAGCCACTGTTAGTCAGCCTTAAACTGATGGCACACAATCAGCTAATGTACCTGAAGCTGTAACAGCTTATGTTGAAGAGCTTAAGATAGACTTCCTCTGTCAGTGAAAGCTCTGCCGTGCCAAACCATGCTGCAATATCTTTATTTGGCAGGCAGACAGACTGAGAGTGGCTGTCTAAATCACCTTATATCAATATTACATTCACAAACAAAATGCGTTAGTTTTAAGGTCGAAATGCTTGGATAAGTGTCAAAATGAAGTTTTGAGGATTTGTGGGGCAATGTCATAATATTATACAATGTATTTAATGGGATTGGATCTAAGGGTCCAGAAAAAATAAAATAAAATAGGCTATAGCAACCAGTGTTGTTTGATCAATAATGAAAGTGAAAAGTGAAGAGAAATGTGTATTTTGCATTTCATGACTTCAGAACAGCGTATAATGCTGTTAAACACACAATGGAGAGAATGAAGCCTATAAAAAATAGGCAAAATATTCTATAATATATGGAAATATTCTTTGTAATACTGAGGGTTGTCATTATTACACTATATATATATATATATATATATATATATATATATATATATATATATATATATTCAAAATAATGTTGCACATAATAAATATAACATAATCAGGCTGTGTGATTATAAAGGCAGTGCAGGAAATGGAGGAGGTAATTTCATTTTGTAAATGTCCTTGCAGTGATGTCCATGCTAGCAGAGAACACATTGTACAGACCCACCCAGCATCATGAAGTCATCACACTAGTTCTTTGTCCTTTGAACTTTCACAGTCCATCCTTGCTGCATTTCAAAGAGCTGTGTAACAGAAAAAAAAAACATTCCTGTAAGTAATAGCACATCTGTGGGATATTGTTGTCATACCCATACCCTGTATGCTGTAAATTGCATATTGTATGGATATTGCATTGTTTTGTAAAAAAATATGCTACTAAAAACAAAGATTAGAACATGACTGTGGCAAGCCGGGTGTGCCAGAGATCTGTATAGGAGTGGAGCTAAAGAGGATAAAAGGAGGAGTGACAACAGTGAATGATGAGAGAGGACGAGGCCTAGGACTTTATGCTGTGGTTTTGTTGTAGTCTATGTGGCAGTCGTCCGTGAGGGGCTGCTGCTTTACTTTCGGTTGGTTGTTTATGTTTATTTGGTGATTACATTTATGTTTAATGTTCGCCAGTTCCCACCCCAATCTTCCCTGAGCCTTTAACTTTGTTGCAATGACATCACAGCATTGTAAAATATTTTTTGTTGGAACAGAATTGTGAAACTGGTCAATAATGAATAACTTTTATTATGCCGCTGAGAGCCGCTTTCGCTTTTTCCGCTCATGTGCATGTGGGGTAATGCAGCACTGTTTTATCATATATTAGTTTTTTTTTTTTTAAAGTTAGCTTATAATGCTACTCTGTGCGTTTGTTCGGCGGCTACTATGAGACACTTGTTGCAGACTGCAGTAAGCTAGATCGGGCCGTCCATGTCCTGGTTAAAATAACTTATTTCTCTGGATTTAAACATTCTTGGAAATATTTGGGATAATGTAAATCCAATATATTTTCATTTAATCCAAAAATCTTACATATTGTGCCTTTAAAGCTACACTGGGTGATATTTTCCCCCGTCTAGCGGTGAAAATATATATGACCATCCAGTGAATATTAGTTTCTGTTCCTCTCAATTCCGATTTCGTTTTAACTCCTGCGGTGGCCGATTTATTCCAAGATTAGCATGAACTTCCAGTTCGACCTCGTCCTTGTTTCTTCAAGTGATGAGGTTACTTTAGAAAACTATTATAATTTGCAGTTATTTAATTTGTCAGTTAACATTAACATAACAATAAACATAATGTTGGTTATGACATCTATGTAAAATGAATAATAGTTTTACGTTTTCGTAATTTTTAACATTTCATTGCTAACATCAGCTATCAGGTTCCCAGACGAATGCAAGCTAATCTTAGTAAAGTAACTTTTATCGATGCTATAGTTATTCTGTATATTGTACGACATCACTAGCGTAAGGCAAAGTTTACATTGTAGGCAATACCTGTCATGATTGATCAGAGGAAGCAAATGCAAGTTATAACGTTTAATGTGACACAAGTAGAGATATAGGAACAGTCCAACAATGTACAAATCTTTGATGGTGCAGGGACTGAGATGACCGGCTGTTGGTGCGTGGTGGTGAGGA
Source organism: Gobiocypris rarus (assembly GCA_023029165.1). Classification (NCBI taxonomy): domain Eukaryota; kingdom Metazoa; phylum Chordata; class Actinopteri; order Cypriniformes; family Gobionidae; genus Gobiocypris; species Gobiocypris rarus. The sequence continues at coordinate 22,572,454 of CM040914.1, read as the reverse complement.
GAAGTGAAGTGGTGATCCAAGGTCCAGACAACGAACGAGAACACGAAGACAACCAAACTGGAACTGAAGACGAACACACTGGATCTCCGGTCAGGAACAGATGACACAACCACAACACAGGACATCAAACAACGATCTGACAAGGGAGATGAGAATGAGGTGAGTATAAAAAGGGTGAGTGAATGAGCAGCAGGTGGTGAGATGATGAGTGGCAGCTGAATCCACTGATGAGCCACGTGGCCTGAACACACACACACAACCACACACACACACCCCGCTGTCACAACACAGAGCATGTGACAAAAAGGAAACAATGCATCTCCTCCTAGGGTGTGATCCAGAATGTCTCTGGCCGGAACCCAACTCCTCTCCTCTGGACCGTAACCTTCCCAGTCCACCAAGTACTGGAATCCGCGTCCCCCTCCGCCTTGAGTCCAGAATACGGTTGACCGAATAAGATGGTTCCCCGTCTACAAGTCGCGGCGGTGGGGGAACCGGAACTGGCGGATTAATATCGGAGTGAAAAATGGGCTTGATTTTGGATACATGGAAGGCGGGATGAATTCTCCTGTACGCTGGAGGAAGTTTGAGGCGGACTGCCACCGGACTAATGATCTTGGTGACAGTAAACGGACCAATAAATTTGGGTGCAAGCTCATTAGAGACGGATAGGAGAGGAATATTCTTGGTTTAAAGCCACACTTTTTGACCAACGACGTATACGGGAGGCCTTGACCGGTGGTGATTGGCCTTGGCCTTGGTGCGCTCCCTCATTTGGAGAAGAGTCTCTCGGGCTCTTGTCTAAGTGCGGTGACACCTCTGGACAAAGGCGTGAGCAGAGGGGACCACGACTTCAGATTCCAGGCTAGGAAAAATAGGTGGCTGGTAACCTACGCTACACTCAAACGGAGATAGGCCCGTGGACGACACTGATAATGTATTGTGCGCGTACTCCACCATCGAAAGTTGCCGACTCCAGGAGGAAGGATTCTTAGAAACTAAACATCGCAACGTTCGCTCCAAATCCTGATTGGCTCTCTCAGTCTGACCATTGCTCTGGGAGTGGAACCCTGAGGATAAACTAACAGTCGCCCCCAGCAGTCTACAAAACTCCTGCCAAAATTTGGACACGAACTGGGGACCTCTGTCAGAAACCACGTCTATCTGGAGGCCATGAAGTCGAAAGACGTGGTAAATGGCTGTAAACGCTGTCTCCTTGGCTGAAGGTAATTTGGGCAAGGGGATGAAATGAGCCTCCTTCGAGAACCAGTCAATTACGGTCAAAACGACCATGGCGGTGATAAAATCTAGCAAAATGTGGGACCAGGGTCTTGGAGGGACTGACAGCAGTTGAAGTAACCCATTCGGGGAACGATTGGAAGTTTTACCAACGGCACAGACTGAGCAAGCCAACACAAAATCGCGGATGTCCCGAGCCATGAGAGGACACCAGAATCGTTGCTTGACTAAAAATTTAGTTTGACTGACTCCTGGATGACACGCTACGTTGGAACTATGACCCCACTGATGACCATGGACCGTAATCCCTCCGGGCACAAATAAGCGGTTTGGTGGACACTCGGGCGGAGGCGTTACCCCTTCTAGAGCCGACTTGACTCTCGATTCGACCTCCCATATGAGTGTCTCCGGTAAAACCCACTAATGTCTCCGGTAAAATGAACTCGGGAGTAGACGGGCGTTCGGAACGATCAAAAATACGTGACAAAGTCGGGTTTGACAGTTTTTGAACCCGGGCAGTACGAGACAGTAAAATTAAAACTTCCGAAAAAAAGTGCCCACCGAGCCTGCCTGGAGTTCAATCTTTTGGCAGTCCTGATATATTCTAAATTCTTATGGTTAGTCCATACAATAAAAGGCGCCATTCTTCCAAGGCCATCTTGACTGCCAGCAACTCCCTATTACCAATGTCGTAGTTACATTCGGCTGGAGATAATCGATGGGACAAAAACGCGCACGGGTGCATCTTATCGTCTGCGGAAGAACGCTGGGAAAACATTGCACCTACACCACCTCTGATGTGTCGACCTCCACCACAAACTGCCTCGGCTGCGTCTGACCACCTGAACGTAGTTTTGGGGGAGGTCAAGGCAATCAGAGGTGAGGCTAGTTGCCTGAAGTTGCGGATGAACCGCCGGTAAAAATTGGTGAATCCCAAAAACCTCTGTAGGGCCTTACGGGAGTCTGGATTTGGCCAATTCACCACAGCCTTAACCTTCTCAGGATCAATGCGTACTCCCTCAGTCGACACGATGTACCCTAGGAAAGAAACAGTCTGTGCATGAAAAACGCATTTCTCTGCCTTGACAAAAAGCCCATTCGCTAGCAGCCTCTGAAGCACTCGTTGAACGTGCTGTACATGTTCCTGGAGAGACAAGGAAAATATCAACATGTCGTCCAGGTACACATATATGAACTGATCGACCATGTCTTGCAGCACGTCATTGACGAGTGCCTGGAAGACCGCTGGGCTGTTGGAAAGCCCAAACGGCATGACCAAGTATTCAAAGTGCCCCCTAGGGGTGTTAAAAGCGGTCTTCCATTCATCCCCCTTCCTGATGCAAACCAAATAATAGGCATTTCTTAAATCCAATTTTGTGACAATGGATGCTCCTTGCAACCTCTGGAAGGCTGAAGACATTAACGGCAAAGGATAGGTATTCTTTACCATTATGTTGTTCAACCCCCGGTAGTCAATACAAGGTCGCAGAGAACCCCGCCCCCGCTGGAGAAGAGGAAGGGCGAATGGAGCCGGCTGCTAATGAATCAATATATTTCTCCATAGCCTCCCTTTCTGGAACCGAGAGTGAATACAACTTGCCTTTAGGCGGATACTTCCCTGGCAATAGGTCTATAGCACAGTCAGAGGGACAATGCGGAGGGAGAGAAGCAGCCCTAGACCTCCTTCAGGTCATGGTACTCGACGGCCACGTTAGACAGATCCACTGCCTCCTCCTGTAAAACAGAACCAGAGACCGACAAACAGGCAGAGACAAGACAAGACTTATGACTTTCTTTTTATTATGTAATGAGTACATCAGATGTTATGGGAGTTAATGCAGCCTAACAGTCAGTCAATTGATTTGAATAATATATAATTTAAAAATGTATTTATGTGTATGCCATAGTAAAGAGATGCGTTTTTAGTCTAGATTTAAACTGACAGAGTGTGTCTGCTTCCCGAACAATGCTAGGAAGACTGTTCCAGAGTTTGGGTGCTTAATTGGAAAAGGATCAACCGCCTGCAGTTGGTTTTGATATTCTAGGTATTATCAACTGGCCAGAGTTTTGAGACTGCAATAGATGTGATGAGTATAATGTGTTAAGAGCTCGCTCGAGTACTGGGCGCTAAACCATTTAGTGCTTTGTAAGTAATTAGCAAGATTTTAAAATGTATGCAATGTTTAATAGGGAGCCAGTGCAATGTTGACAGCACTGGGCTTAAATGGTCATACTTCTTGGTTCTAGTAAGAACTCGAGCTGCTGCATTTTGGACCAGCTGCTGTTTATTTATTAAGTGAGCGGGGCAACCACCCAGTAGAGCATTACAATAATCTATCCTTGAGGTCATGAACGCATTAACTAACTGTTCAAATTACTGTCATAATTTAGATATATTTTAGAATGCAGTTTTACAGATGCTAGAAACGTGGCTTTCAAATGAAAGATTGGTATCAAAGAGCACACCCAGGTTCCTCACTGACAACGAGGGCTTGAAAGAGCAGCCTTTGAGTGTTAGACAGTATTCTAGGTCACTACTTAAGGAGTTGTTTGTCCAATAATAAAAAGTTATTGCAATTAAGTTACAGAAAATTACTAATCATCCGATTTTTTATATGTTAGGGGTATAACAGTTCAGACCCAGAGAACAGTAGTGAATAATGAAGACCAAGAGTAAGGAGTGCAATTAATTAAAGAACATTTTTACTTAAGAATAGTTTCATCAGCAGAAGCCAGCTTCAAGTCTCACAAGGAGTTTGTAGGGCGTGCTTCCTCTCTACCGGTCTCGTCGTACCGTACATACAATTGTCCCAACAGTTATGATGTTTTCAAGGTCTAGCCACGTCATTATTGCAAATTGGATGATTCTGATTGGCTCAGAGAAAATGCACAGTCATGGTAAATTTCCACACAAGGATAGATAGCAGAGCAAATCACTAAACTAGGTAGACTAGTTGTCGCCCCATGACTAGATTCAGATCATTGTTGACCTCGGAGGTTGCAGAAAGGCGTCTTTATGTTGTTGTGTGCAGAAAATGTCCATCTTCAATATTGGGCCTGCACAGATCATGCAACGCACACACACAAAAGCTCCCTAGCATCACAGCTCTCCAAAGGTTCGAGAGTCTAAAGTACATATCAACAGAGAACTTTACCAAAACATACTGATAACATGTGCTTTCTCTCAGTGAGAGGTACAGACAGTAGTACAGGCAATATTCATCTTCATTCTTTAGTGTTTCAGTAAAAGTAAATATAAAATGAATAAAATATAATAAAATGAAAAATAAATGAAAGACATTTAATGTCTGGAAGCTGGGCTAAGTGAGCAAACACTGTTACTGCACTCCTTGCATGTTAGGGGCTGTGTTACACACAGGCCAGACGCCACTCAAAGACCAAATACAAACTTTAGAAAACATAAAAGAAGAACAAACAATCAGTAGTTCTATTGAGTAAAATCAACTGGAATTAATCATTAGAAATAGGAGGATAAATATTAATTAAGGCTTTGATTATGAGTCTGATTAAGATATTTACAGGTATATTGAAGCGGCAGGGGATTTCAGACTCCACCCTTCATATATCAGCTATGCATTTTCTTAATCTTGTGAATTGGTAAATTGTAACATATTATATTATATTATTACATGACATGTACAACTAGGAACTGTAAAATATACATCAAAATAACTTTTCATAATGCTTGTGACAGTTTATTTTTTACAGTAAAATTCTAGCACCCACAACTGCAAACAAACAATAAGCTGCATTTTTCTTTTCTTTTCCCCCCTCCTTCTTTAATTTTAGTTTCCTCTTGCATATTAAAATTCTAGGTTGAAAGTCCTCTATGACATGCACAGCGTTGAGGTCTCGTCACATTTTACATGACAGTTTGTTTTCGAATGAAGAGAGGACTGTTGGATTCCCTGCACTTGAGAAAGCCTCATTTTGACTCGTGCTTCAATTATAGATGAGCAAAATCCTCATGCAAGGAAAGGAAACTTCCTTGAAATAGGAACAGAGCTTTTTTTTCCTATTGCTAATGATTATTTTGTTGAACAGTTTGAAAGTTTCAGAGGAAGAATGTGACTCGTTCAGCTATCGGGTAGGAAATTAAGTCATGAAGGGAAGACTGCAGATTACCACTATTTTTTTCAACTTAAGTTTTGTGCGAGTAACAAAGTCATTCTGAATGATGATTTTCTTATGTTGTGAGTTCAACATTTATGGCACATCTTATTATTTTGCTTACGCCTGCACTGGTGATCTAACAGGAGGTCCAATTTTAATATGTCATAAGTAGGCTTTCAAAACTATTTAATGTTGGTACTAACTACCCCCTTGTACTAGCATTAAACAGATCACAAAGAGTAAAACATTTTCAAATGACTGCATATAAGCAACAATTGATTTAGTAGAGACTGCAACACAGTGAAGTAGGTTTTGGTTGCTATGGAAACATACAGTAGCTCCCTTCTCTTATCTGACACTGAGTTAAATCTAAAGAGAAATGCTAGAAATTCTTTACAATAAAATACAACAGAGACCGAATCTTCTGGCGCACATGCACTCAGATGATGCACAGCGTAGCCTGTCATCATATTTTGAATCTCGATTTAAAAAATGTAAAACAATAGGAGGCACTGGCTGACACACCTAATACATAGTTTTAAAAGAATGTGGAGTCAAAGAGTGGTTGATAAAAGACCTCTTCAGTGTATGTGATGTCCATAGTGAGGGTGGTAAATAACTTATGTGCACAAACACACACTTGGGTTTATGAGTGTCAGTGATAAAAGAAGGATAGAACCTGGGGAACAGGAGATACGTGAGGACTCATAAACAGTTTAGTTTTTTCTGTAGCACAAAATATCTTCTCCTGTCAATTGCAAATTAACAAAGACCAGAAAAACTGAAATACCGGAGAAATGTAAAGGCCCCAATTTGCATCCAAAACACTTATATCAGTGTCTAACTATTTTACCCTTGGTGTTGAATTTGTGTTAATTCATACAATTTAATTTGTATTTTTTCTTGATCTGCTTACACCCCACTGATGTACATATACTATATTGGCAAAAGTTTTGGGACGCCTGCCTTATGCACATGAACTTTAATGACGTCCCAGTCTTATTCCTTAGGGTTTAATATGGAGTTGGCCCACCCTTTGCAGCCATAACAGCTTCAACTCTTCTGGGAAGGCTTTCCACAAGGTTTAGGAGTGTGATTGTGGGAATTGTTGAGCATTCTTCTAGAAGCGCATTTGTGAGGTCAGGCACTGATGTCTTGGAACTTATGGACCTTGCTTTGTGCAGTGGTGTGCATTCATGTTAGAAAAGGAAGGGGCCATCCTCAAACTGTTCCCACAAATTTGGGAGCATGAAATTGTCCAAAATGTCTTGGTTTGCTGAAGTATGAGTAGTTCCTTTCACTGGAACTAAGGGGCCAAGCCCAACTCCTGAAAAATAACCCCACACCATAATCCCCCTCCAAACTTTACACTTGGCAAAATGCAGTTAGGCAAGTACCGTTATCCTGACAACCACCAAACCCAGACTAGTCCATCGGATTGCCAGACAGAGAAGTGGGATTGGTCACTCCAGAGAACACATCTCCACTGCTCCAGAGTCAAGTGGTGGTGATGTGCTTTACACCAAGTCAAGTCAAGTAAACTTTATTTATATAGCGCTTTTAACAATGTAGATTGTTTCAAAGCAGCTTCACAGTGTTAAACAGAATAATAAATACCACTGCTTCCCATGCTTTGCATTTCACTTGGTGATGTAAGGCTTGGATGCAGCTGCTCGCCCATGGAAACTCATTCCATGAAGCTCTCTATGCACTGAGCTAATCTGAAGGCCACACAAAGTTTGAAGGTCTGTAACTATTGACTGCAGAAAGTTGGGGATTTCCGTGCACCTCAGAATGCGCTGACCCTGCTCTGTGATTTTACATGGCTGTGTTGTTGTTGCTAATTGCTAATTGTTGCTAGTTGCCAATTGCTTCCACTTTGTTATAATACCACTAACAGTTGACCATGGTATATTTAGTAGGAAATTTCACAAATTTCACAAACTATCACAGTGCCACACTTGAAGTCACTTGCGACCCATTCTTTCACAAATGTTTGTAGAAGCAGTCTGCATGCCTAGGTGCTTTTTTATACACCTGTGGCCATGGAAGTGATTGGAACACCTGAATTCAATGACTTGGAGGGCTGTCCTAATACTTTTGGCAATGTAGTGTATATGCCTACCTTTTTCACAAAAACAAATTGTGTGTTCTTCTTCAGGTAATGGGGATATAGTAACCTAGATGTTTTTTGTGCAAATCTTATTTTACAAATTTGCCACCAGTTTGCATTTTGGTTACAGTTTGTAATAACCACCGGCCACTTAAAAGGGATGATTCAAACATTTTCCAAAGCATTCTGGGAAACACTTTACAATAAGGTACCATTCATTAATATATTTGATGCTTTAATGTGATTGAACAGCAAGCAATTAATTTTTTTTACAGCATTTAATAATACTTGCTAAATATTATGATTTTAAAAATCCATAAGTAAATGTTAAAATTAACATTAACTAAGATTAAGAAATGCTGTGGTTTATTATTAGTACATGTTAATGTAGCTAACTAAATAGACTTAATAACTAACTAACTAAGTTTTGTGTCAGTCGATGATGAGCCGAGGCAAAAGAAGATCAAATATAAGTCATTTTATTTGAAAAAAAGTAAAACAAAGTAAACTAAGGTAATCTAATGGCAAGAAACATACAAAACAGTGTGTAGAACACAACAATACGGACAATGAACTGAAAGAAATAAGGGACTGAAATTCACAAAGATAATGAATTCAAAGACTAACAGGTGTGAATATCCAATGCAACTAATGACTGGCGGGAACAAAGGAACACGGGAAACTAAAAAGTCAATGAAAAACAAACAGGCAGACCGACAATAATAAAGTGTTAAAGATTGGTGGTCATGTTGCATTTAGGCTGCATCTGAAATCTCATACTTCCCTACTATATAGTAGGTGAAAAACAGTATGTGACAAAAAAAGTATGTCCAAATTCACAGTACTATGAAAAGAGTAGGCGAAAAGTACCCAGATGACCTGCTACTTCCCACGAGATTCTGAAGTGTGCATATGATGGACACTTTACTATCCCATGAGGCCACGGGAGAGGATTTGTGAATGACGTTGAAGCGACACGCAACTGGCAGGTCACATGGTAGGTGTATATTCATTCTACGCATGCCATATTTTTTGTATAGTAATTACTTATTCAAAATAAGTACTTACTCAAAAGCATATGAGATTTTGGACACAGCCTTAGTTTTGGCCTAAAATACCTGAAAGTTATTCTTTTCTGGACTGAGTTCTGTGTTTAAAGTGTGATACATAAATTATTCATTACCCCACAATGATTTTCATATTTTACCTTCAAAGCTATTGGAATGCTATTCAAAGGGACATAGCCTGAGGAAACAACCAAACACCTACTAATTCCACAAAAGTACACATATTCCTTTGAATTTTTAAAAGATTTCATAAAGAGACTCTCTATGAAAAAAAAAAAATAAATAATAATAATAATCTCTACATTTATCTAGTTTATCAGATTACATTCTCTCAATTGTCCGCCTCCCTTCTCAAGCACGTATAGTTTCTATTCAGCTAATCACCCCACCAGCAAGTAATTTAATCTAAATGCAGGCTGTTCAGGCAGACTGCTAACACCTATTACCACAAAAACATACACTGATAGGGAGAGAAGCTGTCTATCACCACCAAGAGTGCTGGGCATGGACCTTCACCTCATCTTCTGGCTGCTGTCCACAAGCTCGCTAGACAGCTCTGCACTGGCCTTTCCTCTGAATATAAATTACATTCACTCTGTTCAAAATCACTTGCTGAGTTACTAAGGTGAAAGCTGTGGGCTTAATACAAAACTCACAGAGGTCCTTACTTTATCTCTTTCTCTTTCCTCTCTCTCCAACTTATCATGTGACAATACAAACCAGCTGGGGTGTTTACCAATAAAATACCATATACTTGACACTCAATTAAAAGTGTCTTAATAAGACATCAAGCACAGGGCTATCCTAAACAGGGCATGACAAAAAATGAAGGAATGTAAAAAAAATAAATAAAAAAAAATCAGCTGCTGTTGGATGGAACAAAAATTATATCCAATTCTGTAGCAGTTATTTATTTGCCTTTTCTGTGGACCAAATATCCTCAATAAAAATACTCCAGTTGATGAATTGATCAATACTGGTGTTTGTGTATTGCAATAATTCTGTAGAACCATGTGGGATGATAAAGAGGCTTAAGAAAAATGAGTGTAATACAATTGAGAGGGTCTCTAAAGAGACAGTTCTGCTTGATAGAGCAATATATCATTGCAAGATCAATGTCTAAAGAAAAATATGTTTGGGGAATTTTTTTTGAAATGTTGGAATGTCACTTTCTCAGCATTGCATGTCTTTGTTTTGCTAGGGGACACTGTGTGTACTGTGACTGTTGACTTCTAGCACCACGGACAAGATTCGCACTCTCAGTTTCAGCACCACGGTCAGCTCTATTTAAGTAAGCTGACTAAAGTTCACCTGGAATTTTCATTCAGAAAAAAAAAGAAATCATTATATATAAAAAATGCTCAAAGCTGTAAGTTTTTCTTTCTTCTGGCAGAAGAAAATGGAAGGTTTTTTTCATACAATGTGAGACTTATGAAGTCATACAATTAGTTTCATGAACTGAGTTTAAAGTGTTAGTTCGCCCAAACATGAAAATTCTGTCAGCATTTACTCCCCCTCATGTTGTTCCAAACTCATGAGAGTTCCATTAATCTGGGGGACACAAATAAAGATATTGTCTCATAACTTTTGTCCATTCATTGAAAGTCTAGGTAAATCAACCTTTTTAAACTTCAAAAAATATATAAAAATACCATAAATGTAATCCATGAAATGAGAGGAACTGAAGAGACTTGGAGTCTTTTGAAATATAATAAGCACGTTTTATTTATGCTGTTATTCACATATAAACGTTGATAAACACACATACAGAGAATATCAAAACCTCAATGCGTATTGGTATCACACGCACATCTGTCTTAAGGCATTGAAACAGCATGAATAAAATATTTAAACTAACCCTTAAAATCAGTATTCACTGAAAATCTTCTCTGAAATGGACAAGCCACATGAACTACAAAAATAGTGCAGCTTTTTAATGCCATTGGTGGCAAATGTCAGTATCTTTTGTGTGTCTTGTGACAAAATGTCATTACCACCAACGTCACATAAAACATATAAAAACAGCTGCTGTCCCCTTTCACTCTCATAAAATGGCATTCAAAAATTCACTTTTATGTTCAACGGATTAATGAAGGACATACAGGTTTGGAACACGAGCTCAGTAAATAATGACAGATTTTACATTTTTTGGGTGAACTTTTATCCACTTATATTTTTCATCTGAGACTTCAAGATAAACACTTTAATTGGATTCATGGAAGTGCTCAACTCATTAGAACTTCAGGGAGGAGGAGAAAATGGCATTTATTGGTTGAAACAGTAATCTACAAAAACAAACAAATTTGGAAAATTTGGTGTCATTTATAATTTTCATAAAGATACTGTAGAACCTCTCCATTTTATCTGGCAAAGCATCATATGCCGAAGGCTAAAAGATGCACAGTTCCACTCATCCTTCGTTCTCCTCTTCTCACACAGTAGGTGGCAGCTCTGTTATCCAACTTTCGTTCAAAGTGAAGACCAAAGGATTTGGCTGCTTGCCCTGTAGTTAATCTCTCTCTCTCTCTCTCTCTCTCTCTCTCTCTCTCTCTCTCTCTCTCTCTCTCTCTCTCTCTCTCTCTCTCTCTCTCTCTCTCTCTCTCTCTCTCTCTTTCTCTCATTCTCCCCTCTCAGCAGCAGAAGCAGTATTTTCCACTGATTGCATTGGTGTGAATGTATGAGACAGCTTAAAACTCAATCTTACTGTCTCTTGACCAGGGCTTGGCACTGTGTCATATTTATGGATATGAGAACCCACATGAATGTAGATCTTAACACACTAATCTCAGATTGAAGGTCAAATCTTTATTAGTAGCTCAACCAACATGTTCTTCATGAGCCTTGAAATGTTCAAATCAAAATCTGGATGTTGACATGATCAGTGACAACTGTAATTTATTATGGCAGATCAGCACAAACAAGGCTCTGATCGTTGCCCTCTCAGACTTTTATTTTTTTATAAAAAGCTTTCAGTGCTCGTGTCAAATCACAATACATCATAAGTCTTTGATTTTCCAACTACAGTGATAAATATTTAAATCCTTCAAATTTATGTCGCAAGCACTTAGTCACAATAATTTTTTTTTTTTAATTCATCTGGACACAACTTAAGTCTCCCCTCTCTTTCTCTTTCTTTCTGTGTGTGTGTGTGTGTGTGTGTGTGTGTGTGTGTGTGTGTGTGTGTGTGTGTGTGTGTGTGGGCATGTTTTTGTGAAATATCAGGACACAAATGTGTATAATGACATGGGTATGACATAGGTATTACAAAAAGAGGGTGAAATATGAGGATGTTCCCCATGTCCTCACTTTTCAAAATGCTTATAAATCACACAGGATGAGTTTTTTTCACAGAAAGTAAACTGCGCAGTCTCCTGTGATGGGTAGGTTTAGGGGCAGGGGCAGTGTAGGGGGATAGAAAATACGGTTTGTACGGTATAAAATGCATTACGCCTATGGAATGTCCCCATATTTCACAAAAACAAACATGTGTGTGTGTGTGTGTGTGTGTGTGTGTGTGTGTGTGTGTGTGTGTGTGTGTGGCATGTTTTTGTGAAATATCAGGACACAAATGTGTATAATGACATGGGTATGACATAGGTATTACAAAAAGAGGGTGAAATATGAGGACGTTCCCCATGTCCTCACTTTTCAAAATGCTTATAAATCACACAGGATGAGGTTTTTTTCACAGAAAGTAAACTGTGCAGTCTCCTGTGATGGGTAGGTTTAGGGGCAGGGGCAGTGTAGGGGGATAGAAAATACGGTTTGTACGGTATAAAAACCATTACGCCTATGGAATGTCCCCACATTTCACAAAAAAAAACGTGTGTGTGTGTGTGTGTGTGTGTGGACTGGTAATCCCTACGGTATGGGGACAAAATGTCCCCACAAAGATGGCAATATCCAAAATCCTTGTCCTTGTGGGGACATTTTTTGGTCCCCATGAGGAAAGCATCTTATAAATCACACTAAGTGATGTTTTTTGATAATGTAAAAATGCAGCATGTCTCCTGTGATGGGTAGGTTTAGGGGCAGGGGCAGTGTAGGGGGATCGAAAATACGGTTTGTACAGTATAAAATGCATTACGCCTATGGAATGTCCCCATAAAACATGAAAACACAACATGTGTGTGTGTGTGTGTGTGTGTGTGTGTGTGTGTGTGTGTGTGTGTGTGTGTGTGTGTGTGTGTGTGTGTGTGTGTGTGTGTGTGTGTGTGTGTGTGTGTGTGTGTGTGTGTGTGTGTGTGTGCGCGCCTGTGTGTGTGTCTGTGTATTCCTAGGGAAATCTCATTAAAAGTATCATTCTGGTAACGAGCGCACACAAACCAAATGAAGGAAAGAATTCGTAATGGTCTCTGACTGAAATCCAACACATCATTATTTTTCCATTCCTCAACTATAATTGTTTGTCTAGCAAAAAACAAACAAAAAAACACTCACAAACAAAAAGAAAGACAATAGTAAGAATAATGTAAACCGCTCTCTATCAATGCTTCCAAGAGTCCAGCAGAGAATCTCAGTTTGTCAGTAAACACAATCTACAGATGGTGATTTTCTATAATGACTCCAATTGAAAAGCTAGACAAATGTGTTTGATTGATCCTAAATCATTTACCAAAAACTGCCTGAGAAGAAAGTTTGATTCTACATGATTTTCAAACACGTATGCTGTCTTTTCACAGTCATAATTACAGGGCTTGTCAAATTCGACTTAAGAGGGAGCTGAAAAAACAAGATCAAAGCAAAATGTCATCTGAGGTGATATTTAGTTCTGCATTAACTGCCGGGGTCTAAACTTTCGGGCAGGGTTTAGAATGAATCTCAGCCCATATGCAGTCCAATAAACCAGAAGATATAAAACAGTTCTGTATCATGTCTGTGAGAGTAATTATAAGCTTACATTCCATCAAAGACTTTCAAAAGCTGTCACACAAATATCTTTTGACTTCAAAAACTCTACAATTGATTATTGGGTAGAGGCATCCATTATGACACGTAACAATATTAGCTTATTGAAAATACACAATGCATTAAACATTGACAGAAAATTTTCAGTCTGAGTAATTTAAGTCCAAGCAAAAGAGAGCAAAACAATGAGGGGATATGGATTATTGCAGTAGTAAGGAAATGGCAATAAAAGACTTTTCTTTCTCTTTTAATGGCAAATCTATAATAGTGCCAACGTTACACCTAATGAAATTCTTAATAAGCAAAAAAAAAAAAAAGCCTTTAAAAAACTGCTCTATTGTTTGTTTTTATATTGTAAGAAACTGTATGTAGGTATCATCAAAAAGCTTGATTTTCCCCCCAAAAGGACTATTTTTTTCTATATGCAAACCAATTAAGATAAGAGCAGACTTTGAAAAGATAAACTAACCATGCTTCAGGGACACAGTATCTCTGTCTCTGTGTTGATTCAGCCCTCCAAGGACTAAATAGAGATAATTGTGTTCATTATGAAAGGTCATTCAATTAACTTTAGAGACATATAGACAGGGCTGATAGATAATGTTCAATGTGGCTGGCTTCCATCAGCATCCATTAGGTGACACAATACTAATCAATAAATTAAATTACACGCGTGTGAAGTATACACAGAATACTTTAAATATAAGTGGAGCAGGCAACACATGTTCACTTAGCATATAACTATGTACAATTTCCAAAAGACTGTATTGAGATCACAATAAAAAAAATAAAAATAAAGTTATTATATAAAGTGAGTAATAAATATTTCAGATTCTGCACTATTGCTAGGTCACTAATGTCACTAAAACAAAATGGGACATTCCAAATACTATAGCATTTTTTATTTTTCTATTAACGTTTAATTGAAATGGTAACACTTTACAATAAGGTGACAGTCCCATTAGTAAATGTTAGTTAATGGATTAACTAATATTATATAAAATGAGCAATACAGTTGTTACAGTTTTTATTAATCTTATTTAATTTTAGTTAATAAAATACAACTGTTCATTGTTAGTTCGTGTTAGCTCATGTCCATTAAATAATATTTACAGACACAAATTTCTAATATTGTATTGTTGTTGTATGTAGTAATGTAGAAGTATTAACATTTTTGGTAACAGTTTATAATAAATACACTTTATAAAAACACACTATAATATGTTTAACACATTATTATTGTTTAATTAGCTCATAAAAACAGTAAAAAAAAAAAATGCTTTGTTAAAAAGGTATTAACCATATAAGTAAAGTATATTTTAAGCCTGTAGTAAATAGTTCCCATTAACATTGAAACATTTGAAAATGTCATAAATTAAGTGCAAAAATTGCATTCATATTAAGAATTCCCATAGATATAATAATTTTATATGGTACACACGAACAGTTAGAATATATATATATATATATATATATATATATATATATATATATATATATATATATATATATATATATATATATATATATATATATATATATACATATATATATATATATATATATATATATATATATATATATACATATATGTATATATATATATATATATATATATATATATATATATATATATATATATATATATATATATATATATATATATATATATACATATACATATATATACATATACATATATATATATATATATATATATATATATATATATATATATATATATATATATATATATATATTCTAACTGTTCGTGTGGTAGAAAACATACATACAAATACTCATGAGATCATATTGTTACAATACATCAGTTAGGGGTAAGTTTAGGGTTAGGATATACGAAGCATAAAATCTTTTATTTTTAAAGGGACAGTTCACCCAACAATGAAAATTTCTGTCATTAATTACTCCCCCTCATGCCATTCCAGACCTGTAAGACCTTCGTTCATCTTCGGAACACATATTAAGATATTTTTATTTTTATGAAATCCAAGATATTTAGAGATATTTATATCAAGACATAAGATATTTACAACGTAAACAGCGTAGGAGATTGACACAGGCCAGAAAGAAATTGTTAAATAAAGTCATTAATTTTGTTTGATTTTGCACACAAAAAGTATTCTCGTTGCTTCATTAAATTAAGGTTAGACCACTGGAGTAGCATGGACTATTTTAACGCTGTCTTCACTACCTTTCTGGACCTTAAAAGTGTTATTTATATTGCAGTCTATGGAGGAGTCAGATAGCGCTCGGATTTCATTAAAATATCTTAATTTGTGTTCCAAAGATGAACGAAAGTCTTACGGGTTTGGAATGACATGAGGGTGAGTAATTAATGACAGAATTGTCATTTTTGGCTAATTAAACAGTAATAATTTGTAAATCCCAGTGACAATGAATGAAGAACTTACTATTTGTATGTAAGCTATTAAAATAGTAACAATTTAGAGACTACAATGTATAAACTATGAATTAACTAAAAACTAATAGTTTGCAAGTACTTTATTACTTATAAAGTGTTGCCTTATCTTTAGTTCTTGTTAACTAATGTAATTAACTAATGTTGACAAATGGAACCGTACTGTAACGTGTTACCATTTAAATTTTTATGAAGATAATATTGTTTTTAATTAAAAATGCACAATATAAACTAATCAAATAGTGTTCTCAGACATTCAGATTGCATAACATATTCTGAAATTGGTTAAGCATTTAGGAGAGCTTTCACGCACTTCACAGAAGGAGGAACACACAGAAAAATGATGCCAGCAGGCAGTTTGCCTCCTTCCCATTGATGTGTTGAATCCGAAAGAGCCAATACACATCAAAAAAACATCAAATGATTCAATTCTTTCAATTTGTGAGATTCTCAGATCCTAACAGTGCAGGATTCAAAGATGTTAGCATTTCCATACAGGATTAATGAACCTTATATCTTTGGCTTAAAGATACTGGACTAAGTGCACAATGATACATTTCTCTTATGGTAATGGTAGCCATAAAGATGAGTTACTTATACAGCCAAACTGACTGGAATGGCCAGAGTAGAAGACCAGAGAGAAGAATAGAGCAGAGAGAAGCGAGCGCGTGCCCTAAGTGTCAGTGAATGTAATTATGACTTACAATGAGGGACTGGGAATTTGATCAACATGCTGCTCTGTTGATCATCTCTGCTCAGCAGACTAGACTACGTGAACAGGGTGACAATGAATAAGGAAACCGAGATATCAAACATTTATACATTAACTAATAACATGCTAGTTCAAATGAAAAATGTTTAATGGATATATCATTTAGTGTTAGTACTAATGCGTAAATGGCTACAAAAGATCAATATTGCGGTTGATTGAGAGACATGTACAAGTAGTGTATGAAACACGAAAGGATTATATAAGGTAATGTTTTTAAAACTTTCTGTCGGCCCCTGATATTAACACATCATCATGAAGGATTTAAAAACTGCTGGGCATATACAGTACACAGGAATAATGGATATAAACCCGGTCTTAGATCAGCACTATAGCGCCAACTTCATTACTGTTGACATGAAAATGGGATTTAAGTGATTTTTTTACTCTCAGTCACTGTCAGCAGGAACCTCTGACATTTATGACAAGGAATAGTTCAGCACAACCCCCGTTCAATTCAATAATGCAATAACCATGCATCCAATTTCAAGAAATCAGCAACAAACATACACTAAAAGAGATGTATACCAGACTGGAAACATGGTAATGTGGTCCATTTGAGCTACAGGGAACAGTCTCACATGAAAACATTCTTCACACACGCAGACTGTAACATTTAACATTACTCTAACTCTGTAAATATTTGTGAATATACTGTAATGAGGTGATAACTTTCAAACCTACAATAATCAAGTACAAACCCGATTCCAAAAAAGTTGGGACACTGTAGAAATTGTGAAAAAAAAGGAATGCAATAATTTACAAATCTCATAAACTTATTTTTTATTCACAATAGAATATAGATAACATATCAAATGTTGAAAGTGAGACATTTTGAAATGGCATGCCAAATATTGTCTCATTTTGGATTTCATGAGAGCTACATTCCAAAAAAGTTGGGACAGGTAGCAATAAGAGGCTAGAAAAGTTAAATGTACATATAAGGAACAGCTGGAGGACCAATTGCAACTTATTAGGTCAATCGACGAAGGCGCCAGCACATTCTGATGGATATTTTCCTTTATGATGGCGGATATAACCCACAATACTCATTTTTAGCCATACAGATAAGTGCAAGACATAATTATAAACTATAAACTGTCTACTTTTATTTGTGTACACTTACAATAACAATATAACCATTGATTCAGGGAACAGATTATTTAGCATGCACTCCACTCCAAGCAGTCTTCGTTTCAAAAATGTATTTTGTTTATTAAATGCAAATATTTCTAACAAAGGAAATTCCAAACCAAACCATCGAAATGGTAAAAAAAAACTAAACAAAAAATAAACCTTTGAGTTACCATGGTTTTATCGATATTTAGTAAATATCGCAATGAGTTTGCACAAATCTGCAATGGAAATGAGGCTAGTGATCACGTGTGTTTTGTGTTTATTCTAAAATCTTTAGCTCCACTAATGCTCGCAAATCATTCTTTTATAACAGTAAAACCTCTTTCATGTAGTCGCAATGTTATATTATCATGTTTATCAAAATAAAACTGATTAAAAACATAGGCACCACTTAATTGATATTTTGGGCTTATCTGTTTAACTTTATTCTTATTCAAACTGTATTAAGCAGTACATAAAGTATTGAATGTAAATTTCTCTGAAACATCTGTGTATTTGACAAATATTGCATTTATCAACAGCTGTGATAAAGTATGCAAACACAGCGGGAAGCAGAAAGTGTCCGACTTCACTCTCAACATCCAGCCGCAGCTGATGTTGAACTCACCTAATAAACCAATGAGAACTATGGACACATGACTTGACCAACCCAATGAGAACATGACACATAGACAAGGGAACCAATCAGAACAAGACACAATGAAACTAGGGAAGCACATGACATGATCACATAAGGGCAAGGAGGTCACATGACAAGAACCATGAAACATGACTGAGGCAAAACTACAGAATAAAAGACATGAACCAAATCTCAAAACCCAGCAGATGTTGCTGCCTATGGAGGGGTCAGAGAGTGCTCAGATTTCATCAAAAAAATCTTCATTTGTGTTCCGAAGATGAACAAAGGTCTCACGGGTTTGGAACAACATGAGGGTGAGTAATTTAACCCTTTAATGGCTCGGCATATTAAAAACAAACAAACAAAAAAATATTTTTAATAATTTAACAAATAATAGGCAAAAGATTTAGGAGCAGGAGAATGCTTTATCAATTAACCAGCACTTTTGTTGATTATCTTAACTGAGATGTGATTCAGATAAAATGTCTTTCTTTTTCATTCTCCATGTTTCTTTCTTCATAGAACCCTGTGGCTGCTGAAGCTCAGTTCATGGATTTCTTGGTCTGATGATCAAGTCACCAGTTATAGTTCCTGCTATTTTCATTGCTGCCTTGGTTTTTCTCTCTACCCATATCAAAACCCCTGAGGTTAATTCTGACCTTTCTATCGCTATTCAACATCAGCAGTTATCTGTATACAAACCCTTGGGAGTGTATGTTTGAAATAGTGGCATGCACATCACCCATCCCTGATTAAGGTACACCAGACCATCTACTTCCTCTAAAGACTGCAAGTTGACAAATGGGGACTTGGGCTTGGAGCCTGAATGCAATTACAGTCAAATATCACTTTGCCTTTAGTGTCCTCAGGTTTATAAAAGATGAAAAATGATCTGTATACCTTGTCTATAACTTAATTTTAATTAAGGTGAGTGATTTCAGGACCATGTTCATCTCAAATCTATTTTTGAGTAGGTCATGGCAACATAATGCCATGTTGTTTTTACTCTTGTGACGATGGTCTTATAAAAAAATTAAAAAACTTACTACATACTACTACATTTTACTGTATTATAATAATATTGGTAATCACATCATGTGATGCATCTTACAACTGTCAAAAATAATTTTTTTTTTTCATGTTGTCACAACCTTTGTCTAAGCAATGTTCTGTTTGTCTGGGCATATGAGAATCAGTTACGTGTTAATACCAAGTGTGACTTCCACACCACCACCATTTCATTCATTCTAATCAAGGTATGTTCTCAGTTCCCATGGGCATTCATAATTATCTGCTTTTGTCTAGTTAGTAAAAAATTGGACATAACCAAAATATGTGAAGGAACTGCGGAATTTGTCAACTTTTATAGTAGATTTATCTGGGGTTTGAACACAAAATCATTACCTTTGACCGCTTGTCTTCCAACATCTCAATATCAATATCAGTCTAACATTTAGTTCCCTATCTGGGAACTCGAGCTGCGTCGAAACGCTGTGAGAACGCCTCTGCGTGATCGCGTCATGAAGCGCGTGTAGAACCAATCCAATCAGGAGATAGAACGTCATCGGCTGGGTGACGTCATCGACCGGAAACTATAAAACATCCGTGAAAACAAACAGGAACTAGCTTCTGTGCCTTCAGTAAGCGATCTGTGTGAACCTTTCTGTCTATTTGGTGTTTTTGTCTGTCTATGAGAGAGAATTTTCCACCTTTTGTTAAATATATTACAAAAAAAAAAAAAGGAGAATAATGGCGAGTGAACAGTTCACGAGGTGTGTTTATCCCTGCCCTCGTTTTATCACGGCTGGGGATACACACTCTCTGTGTGTGATCTGGGAGTGCAGCATGCCCAGGCAGCCCTTGAGGGGGCTGCTTGCGAGCATTGCGAGCGGCTTCCGCTGAGAACGCTGCGCTCCCGCCAGGCACTCTTTGAGGAGGGTGCCTCGGCGCGTGTTCCCCGCGGCTCGGGTCCCGCTGCTGCCGAGGCAGAGCGGCGGCTTCAGTTGTGGGGTTCACAAATGGACCTTGCAGAGGGGTGTGAGACGGGCCCAGCCTTATCTCAGCCCTCACCTGCATCGTCCAGCGCCTCGTCTCGGGTTTGGAAGCCCGCCCTGCGGTTTCTTCCCCCCTGGGCGGGGCGCCGGTGCTCCAACTATCCAGCTCTGAGGAGGTGGACGTTGAGAGCATCGCGACTGAAGACTCGCCACTTCAGTCACCAGCAGGCGAGGAGCTAGTTGAGGTGCTCACGAGAGCGGTGGCCAGATTAAATATCGACTGGTCAACCGAGAGATCAGAATCCCATCGTACCAGACAGAGTAAATTAGATGAGCGATTCCTGCCCTCTCGTGCAGCAGAGCCTCAACGTCGGGGCCTGCTGTTCTTCCCTGACCTGCACACCGAGGTGTCTAGGTCCTGGAGGAAACCGAGGGGCCAGTCCTGAGGGGCTGGTACCCCTAGAGGGGCAATCCACCAACCCCGCCCAAGTGCCGGGGCGTGGAGGGCCCTCGCGGGTCATCCTAGGATGGCTTGCTCCCTCCTCGGAGGGAAACCACGCTGTTGAGTCAGTTGTTCCCTGCCGGTTCGCCGCTTCAGGGCACTGCACTCGCAGTGTAGAGCATATCGGGGGCCAGTCCTGAGGGGCTGGTACCCTTAGAGGGTCAATCCACCAACCCCGCCCGAGTGCCGGGGCGTGGAGGGCCCTTGCGGGTCATCCTGGGATGGCTTGCGCCCTCCTCGGAGGTAAATCGCGCTGTTGAGTCAGTTGTTCCCTGCCGGTTTGCCGCTTCAGGGCGCTGCACTCGCAGTGCAGAGCACATCAGAGGCCAGCCCTGAGGGGCTGGTACCCTTAGAGGGTCAATCCACCAACCCCGCCTGAGTGCCGGGGCGTGGAGGGCCCTCTCGGGTCATCCATAGGATGGCTTGCGCCCTCCTCAGAGGGAAACCGCGCTGTTGAGTCAGTTGTTCCCTGCCGGTTCGCCGCTTCAGGGCGCTGCACTCGCAGTGCAGAGAACATCAGAGGCCAGTCCTGAGGGGCTGGTACCCTTAGCAGATTTTGTGTCGGAGTGAGAATCTGCCGCATTATCTCGGTGGGTCCTGCAATGTATAAAATTGGGGTACGTGCACATCCTCAGGACGTTCCTGACGCCAGAAGCGTCAGGACGCTGAGGGTTGTCCCCTCCGCAGGAAGACGGTGCTTACCTCAGCACACGGTACCCGTCTCCCTGCGGTGCCCTCTGGGGGCCACGCTGCCAACCCGCCGCAACGCCGGGGCGCAGATGGTCCTCGCGGGCCACCCGAGGGTGGTCCGCTTCCTCCTCGGGAGGTTCCCGAGCAGTCAAGTCAGGCGTTCCCTGCCGGTTCGCCGTTTCAGGGCACTGCACTTGTTGCTCAAAGTACACCAGAGGCCAGCCTCGAGAGGCTGGTTCCCTTAGTAGAGTTTCTAGGCGAGTGGAAACGTCTATCGAATATATCTCGTTGGGTCCTGCAGATAATAGAGAGGGGGTACGCGATTCAGTTCAAAAGGCGGCCACCTCCTTTCAGCGGTGTCCTACCCACAGAGGTGGGCCCGGAGCAGGCTCTGGTAATGGCACAGGAAGTAGAGACACTCCTGCGAAAGGGGGCTATAGAAAGGGTTCCTCCTCCCAGCAGGGAGTCAGGCTTTTACAGCCATTACTTTATCGTGCCAAAGAAGCCGATATTAGATCGGCGTCTACTAAATCGCTCTGTGGCAAAGCTCAGATTCAAGATGCTTACAGTCAAAAGAGAACCCCGCACCTTCACCAAGTGTGTGGATGCAGCTCTGGCGCCGTTGCGTCTGCAGGGCTTCCGCATACTCATTTATATCAACAATTGGTTGATTCTAGCTCACTCCGAGCAGATGGCGGTTCAGCATCGAGAAGCTGTTCTCGCGCACATGTCAAGGTTGGGGTTGAGACTGAACGCAAAGAAAAGTGTGCTTTCTCCGGCTCAGAGGAACACCTTTCTAGGCGTGAAGTGGGATTCGATAATTATGCGGGCGCAATTATCGCAGACACGCATAGCATCGATCCTCATAGCAGTAAAAGAACTGAAGCTAGACCGTGCTATCACTGTAAAGCAGTTTCAGAAACTGTTAGGCCTCATGGCAGCTGCGTCCAACGTGATACCTTTTGGCCTGCTGAACATGAGGCCATTCCAGTGGTGGCTAAGAACAAGAGGGTTCTCCTGAGGGGAAATCCACTCGCACGATCAAAGTCACGCGGCGATGCCTTCGTGCTTTGGTCATGTGGAAAGATCCCGGGTTTCTGGCCCAGGGACCGGTGTTGGGGGCTCAGGTTCGTCGCGTAACGCTAACGACAGATGCTTCCCTCACGGGGTGGGGGGCGATCATGAGTGGTCGCTCATCCCAGGGTCTATGGCAGGAACATCAGCGGCTATGGCACATAAATCGGCTAGAGATGCTGGCTGTGTTTCTTGCATTGAAACAGTTCCTGCCAGACCTCAGGGGCCACCATGTGTTAGTCAGGACAGACAACACATCGGTGGTCGCCTATATAAATCATCAGGGGGGTCTGAGGTCTCGCCCCTTATACAAGCTGGCACGTCAGATCCTCCTGTGGGCCCAAGGGAAACTGTGTTCCATCAGGGCAGTTTACATCCCGGGGGTCTTGAATCAGGAAGCAGACATCCTGTCGAGGCAGGGCCAAGGCCCGGGAATGGAGACTTCACCCGAGGCGGTCGAGCTCCTATGGCAAAAGTTCGAGAGCAGAAGTAGATCTGTTTGCTTCGCAGAGAATTCCCACTGTCCTCAGTGGTTTTCTCTGTCACTTTCAGCCCGCTGGGCTGGGCTATGGTACAGGAGTGGCCGAGGCTGCCCTGTGCGCATTTCCCCCGATTGCTCTGCTTCCGGGAGTTCTGGAGAGGGTGCGCCGGGACGGAGTCCGTGTGCTACTAGTGGCTCCGTGCTGGCCGACCAGGATCTGGTTTTCGGACCTGATATCTCTCCTGGAAGGCTCTCCCAGGGAGATTCCGACCAGGAGGGACCTCCTTTCCCAAGCGGGCGGAGATTCCTTCTTCCCGCCCGGGTTGTGGAAACTGTGGGCCTGGCCTCTGAGGGGGCTAGGCTCTTAGAAGAGGGTCTCTCGACTGAGGTCGTGGAGACCATCCTTCACTCCAGAGCTCCGTCCACGAGGAAGCTGTACGCACTAAAATGGAGATTGTTCTCAGTGTGGTGTAGAGAACGCCAGTTGGACCCAGTTAACTGCCCGGTTGGTACAGTGCTGGAGTTCCTGCAGGCGAGATTCTCAGCAGGGTTGACCCTCCACAATAAAGGTGTACGTGGCGGCCTTAGCTGCTTTCCACACTCCTTTGGGTGGAGTGTCTTTGGGAAGACACCCTTTAGTTACACGTTTCCTCTGTGGCACTTTGAGGTTGAGGCCGGTGGTACATTGAGGTCCCGACCTGGGATTTGGCTATTGTTCTGCAGGGCCTGTCTGAGGCTCCCTTTGAACCATTGGAAGAAGTGCCAGATAAATTTCTGACACTTAAGACCATCTTTTTTTTTTGGCCATTTCGTCCCTTAAAAGAGTAGGGGACATGCAGTCCCTTTCGGTAGGGCCCTCATGTCTAGAGTTTGCGCCTGGCATGGTGAAGGCTTTTCTTCACTCCAGACCAGGATATATCCCCAAGGTTCAGACGAGCCCGAGGGTCCTATTACTCTGCAAGCCTTCTGTCCTCCTCCTTCGTGACGTCAGACAAGGAAAAATTAAATCTGCTTTGCCCGGTTAGGGCGCTTGATGCCTATGTCCACAGAGCTGCCCTGTGGAGAAAGACGGATCAATTGTTTGTCTGTTTCGGAGCCCCTAAGAAAGGGGCGCCAGTGTCTAAGCAGAGAATGAGCAAGTGGTTGGTCGAGGCCATCTCTCTTGCCTATGAGCGGTCGGACAGCCGTCTCCCTGGCTGTCCGGCGCATTCTACTAGGGGTATGGCTGCTTCTAAAGCACTTCTGTCGGGGCTTCCCTCCAAGATATCTGTAACGCAGCGGGTTGGTCCTCGCCGCTGACCTTTGTAAGATTCTACGAACTTGATGTAGCATCTACAGTTGGGGCACAGGTGTTATCGTAGTCGTGTGCGCTACGGTTTCACACATACGAAGCACTTGGTCCTATGGCGATGTGGGTATAAGCGTTCTCACAGCGTTTCGGCGCGCTCGAGTTCCCAGATAGGGAACGTCTCGGTTACGTATGTAACCCTAGTTCCCTGAGGGGAACGAGACGCTGCGTCGCCCGGCCATACTCCCGGCATGCCCGTGATCACTTACTTCAGGCTTTTGCAGAAGCTAGTTCCTGTTTGTTTTCACGGATGTTTTATAGTTTCCGGTCGATGACGTCACCCAGCCGATGACGTTCTATCTCCTGATTGGATTGGTTCTACACGCGCTTCATGACGCGATCACGCAGAGGCGTTCTCACAGCGTTTCGACGCAGCGTCTCGTTCCCCTCAGGGAACTAGGGTTACATACGTAACCGAGACGTTATTGCTTGTGATGTTCCATTTGTAAGTCAATTCAGATATATCCAAAAATAATGTCTCAATCTATAACTTGGAAGATTCCACGGGCCCTGCTTCATTTAAATGCATCCTAAGCTTTCAATTTTTAATTTTCCCATGGTCAAAGGAAGTACTGGCTGTTGTCCAGTGTTAAAACTGCTGTCTACTGTAAAATCTCAGGTGCACTGCTGGGTCCAGGGTCTGCATAATTGTCCTGCAGGTCGGCTGGTAAACCTGGATATTAGCTATGCTCTCCTCTTAAGTAGTTTTTGTTTTGAGATGGAAGAAGAAATGTAACAGCTTTGGGACTTAGCAGCCCAGCTTAAAGCGGATATATTCCTGACCAATTGCAGCTTTGTTCAAATTGTGCAGGTAAATCAGGTATTCCCCTGAGAGATTTAAAGGACCCCATCACAGTCTTTGCTCAGGATGGTCAGGTGCTTTCTAAGATACTTCAGTCTCACCATCTCAGGCAATCATCAAGAGACTATTATCTTTTTATTTTCCGTTCACCCATCACACCTGTTGTTCTGGGTCATCCTTGGTTAACGCAACGTAACTCAGATTAACTGGGCAGAGGGGACTATTTATTCTTGGAATTTATCTAGTCATGTTGAGTGTTTAATATCTGCTGTCCCTGCTTACCTTACGGGTGTGTTGTGCAGCAGAGATGAGGAGATCCAGGACTTCCAAACAGATAGGCTTTTATTTTAATGAACGTGAAACAGAACACCAAACAACTCTTAACATAATCAGAGGAATTTAGAGGATGCAGGAAGGGTCCGTGGGATGGAGCGGCCTCGTGGGCAGCGGGAGCGGGCCACGTGGCAGACTGGAGCGGCACGGCATGATTTTGCCAAGTAAGACATGGTCCTGGGTCAACATATGTTGTTGATCCTGGAGCAACATTCCAGTCTGAAAATGATGTCCTAACTATATCCCTACCCCTAAACCTAATCCTACCCATAATTTATCCCTAAAAAATCTGAGGAAAATAATAGATGAATAACAATGATGCACCTAACCCTGGTAAGTAGAAACTTGACATAAACTGTAAACTTGTCCATCAAATCTGATTGGTTGGTTGGAATGTTGATCCAGGGTCAACAAAGATGTTGATCCAGGAACACGTTGTACTTGTGAAATCAGGTTCACCGACTGGAGCGGGCTCATGGCAGACTGGAGCAGGCTCGGAAAAGTCTGGAGCGGAGTCCAGGAGGCACGTAGTGGAGTCCAGGAGGCACGAAGCGGAGTCCAGGAGGGCTGGAGCGGACACATGAAAGTCTCTAAAGTCTATCAGCCATGGCTCCGGTGTGGTCGCGGCCTTCATGGCCAGAATCGAGGGCTTGGCCTTAGCCCTCCTCCTCGGCCATTTGGGCTTAGAGGCTGGCAGATTGGCACAGGAAGACCCACTGGAGGGATGTAACATAACGTAGACCGGAGAAAGACTGGGTGAACAAGAGGAACTAAAATACAAACACTGATGACTGACTAAACAAGGGGCACAGGTGATACAGATGAAGATAACAACACAGCTGAACAGAACTAGACTAACAAGGGTAACCAAGGGAACAGAGAAAGTGGCGGGAAACATAGACAAATGAACATGTGACCAAAGCAAACAACACAACAGAAACACAGATATGTAACACTGTTTCTGTGTTTCAGGAGGAGCCGGATGATTTGTCTGGAGTGCCAGAGGAGTACCACGATCTGCGGGTGGTGTTTAGTCGTAAGGCTACTTCTCTCCCTCTTCATCGATCTTACGACTGCACTACTCACAGAAGACTATATTCCTTGTCTGTGCCAGAGTGATATCGAGAAATATCTAGCTGATTCTCTCGCCGCAGGTACGATTGTCCCGTCCTTCTCTCCCGCCGGAGCTGGGTTCTTCTTTGTGAAAAAGAAAGACGGCTCTTTGCGTCACTGCATAGATTATTGTGGGCTGAATGACATAACTGCCAAGAACCGGTATCCTTTGCTACTTATGTCATCTGCCTTCGAGATGACATAAGCAAAGGTTTTCACAAAAGTTAGACCTCCGCAATGCGTATCATCTTGTGCGTATAAAGGAGGGAGACAAGTGGAAGACTGTGTTTAACATACCCCTAGGGCATTTTGAATATTGTGTACTACCGTTTTGGCTCGTCAACGCCTTCGGTGTCTTTCCGGCTCTTGAAATGATGTTTTGAGGGAGATGCTCAATATTTTCGTTTTTGTATATATAGACAACATACTAATTTTCCCTCTCCAGGTGCACATTCAGCATGTTCGCCGTGTACTTCAGCGTCTCTTCGTTAAGGCTGAGAAATGCATGTGAAGTCTGTGACTTTTCTAGGTTAGGTCGTGTCGGCGGAGAGGACCAGTATGGACCCTGCTAAGGTGCGACCCATTTAAGGGTAAAAATGTAATTGATGTCCAAAATATAAAAAACATTTGATAATACAGATGAACAACTGATAAAGCTTGGGCTGCTAAATATTCAATCCCTTCCCTCAAAATCACTTATTGTTAATGATATGATTACAGATCATAACCTATATGTGCTGTGTTTGACAGAAACCTGGCTAAAATAGGATATGTAACGAAAACTTATTTACCTGTCCACTACAGAGCCTGGATCTTTCAATGAGAAGTTCCAGACTACCTTTGTTTCTGTCTACATTAAAGATTGTCATTGTACCTGCATTTGCTCTTGGGTCCTCTGTTTCACCTGACAGAGTTGTTCTGCATCTGCAAGAGTGTGGGTAGGCTTTTGATACCGCGTCTCTACTTCCTGCTCTCTGCTGCGCAGACTCCAGTCCCGCATTTACAGGGACTCGGGTCCCAAATCAGCGCAAGATGTCAGTGCCATTCAGTGGAAGGTAGTATATTTCCATATATTTTATGGTCTGCTACTGCATCAGGCCCAATTCCAAATGTCCCTCATTCAGGTCGCCTAATAAATCCACCAGACAGGCTTTGCCCACCAAAGCTGAAGTTGTTCTTACTGGCTTGGTGGGCAGCATCGGGGCCTTAAGGGACAATGCCAACTGAGGGGAGATAAAGCTTGCAAGCGTCTCTTCAACCTTAGGCATTGCCCGTAACCGTGTTCTTTTTGGCCAACTATAGAGGAATAGTGTGATGTTTGTGCAGTGTCTACACACCTCGTTGTGGAGATCTGGAAAAAATTGTAGGCCCCGACGTGGAGGTTGTGCTTGTGAGGTCAGAAAACGTTCATCCAGTTTACTTTTAGAACGAACATCCTGCTTCTCAGCTGGCCAGTCAATGTTTAATCTGGCAACAGTCCCAAACACAACCTCCACCTCCACCTCCACCAGTTCCCTTATATGCTGGAGAATGGGATGTCGAGTCCTTAACCTCTCCAGCATCGATGCTTTCAACATACAACTCCTCAGAGCTGGATATATGGATATACGGTGGCGTGATTAATAATGAGTGCCAGCTGCGCGCCGCACCAGTCTCGTATCTCACAGAGGAGCTCGGATGCATAAAAGAAGGAGCGATGACAGTAAAAGAGAGGAGGCCTGGATTTTACATTGCGTTTTGTTTATGTGTGTCCTGCCACTGACTTGAGTTCGAGCCTGAGCCCACCACAGATATAGACACTGAGTCAACAGTGTCAGTCTCCCGTCGTCTCCTTGAGCCAGTGGCATCACCTTTGACCTCTGGGCCTACAATGTCTTCCTGGGCCATCATCCTTGCAGCTTTTTGAGGTCTCTGCTCGGTTGGCTCATGTCTTCATTGTGCCCTAGTTAGTCTCCTTGGTTACCGATTACGTTCACCTGTGTTCCCTTGTTAAGCCTTTTTAAGCCTGTGTCTATATTCTCCCTGTTCTGTTCAACCCCTTGTCTGTTCACATCTATATGTAATGTGGTAACTATTCTTCATGCATTCTTCTAGAGTTTATAAAAGTTTCCGTGTTTGTTATTCCTTGCATTTATCTCATTAAAACTATGAAGTATGTGACATATAGAGAAACACACTAATTCAATGTCACATTCATTTTACCTAAAAGTTATTTTAAACAGAACTCTCAGGATAGTTTTTCATTAGCCTAGCAAACTGTCATCTTATCTGCAGAAAGGATTTTCCTTGTGTATCTTAATTAAATTAAAGCACCCAACTGACATCCAGATATAACAATTGAATTATTATATTTCTTATCAAATTAAAATGATGAAATTACATATTTTGTCCCAACTATTCTTATAGGCTATTAATTTTCCCAAGCCATAGTTTTACCAAAGAAAATTAATATTTCTGGTATCCTGCATGGTACTACCATGGTGAATCATAATGTTTGATTTTGAACTTTCATTAGTCCTAAAGATACATTTGCTGAAAATTGGTTTCTTACATAATATGAATTACATATCACATAGCTAAAAAAACTACAGATTTAAGCCAATAATGGTTGATCGTTAGTCTCTAGCTGATGACCTTTCAGAGCTTTCAGCCTTTGTTTGTTGAAATCTAGATTATTGAACAGTCATACCCAGTCATTCCTTTTACTAGCCTGCTATATCTGTTGTTTTATCCCAATATTTAGTGATCCCAAAAGGTATTTGGATACCTAATTGCAGCACATTATATTAGACTATTCATCAAAACTAACTACTGAGAATTTTTTTCCCTACTGGTGTCAACGTGATTTTAGTGGATGTACAGTAATCAGTTCTCAAACTCACACAGGTATCCTGAGCAAAATAAACACAGGTGTAGTTAATTAAATAGTATTTTTTTACGAACATGATTCACTGACAAGTGTCACAATTCTGATAACAAATCTGTCTTCATTTTCAATACATTTCTTATTTTTTTCTTTTTACTTGCGTCTTTGTGCTTTATTTCTTTAAAATAAAGGTCACTTGTTTTTGGTAGCTATTTGTTAATGCAGTGAAATTTAAGTTTACAATCGTGTTCTTCCATAGACCTTTAACAGTTAGAGCAATGCATTCCAATCAGGCAGCACATTATGAATGATTACAGTGTTGTCAGGGTTCAGATTTAAGCTCTTCCTCAGTGCTCCATTACGTTCCATAGACTGAGGAAGAACAGATCATCTGCTCCTCCATTAACAGGCATTACCCTTCATAGATCAAAGCACAAGCACAATATCTCTGAGAGAGAGAGAGAGAGATAGCCATTATGCAGGGCTGTGTAAGGTATGCCAATCGATGCCCGTTAGAGCGTTTGAAGTGAATAACATTATGGCACAAAAAGAGATCTAAAGGCCAGTCATGACGATGATGCAGTGTGGTGTGACTACACACTCTCTTTATTGTCCTGTTTTCAATGTACGGGTCTGATTGGAGAGATACTTTACTGTTCATCAAAATAAAGACAGTAAAGACCAATGCATGAACTGAAACATGAAAACAACGCAATACTCTGAAAAACATGATACTTTGGACCCAAAAATATATATATATATATATATATATGTATAAAATAAATAACACTCTAATTTTGTATTTACTATTAAAGGGTTACTTCAGCGATTAGCATTTAGCTTTGTATCAGTAGAAACCCAGGAGCATATTCAAATTATCGTACTTTCCCCCCTCATATGACCCTGAAAGGAGAGAATTCTGTATTTTATTTCTGGAAAAATTCCTCCGATGACGCAAATATCGTCATTTTGCATCATCGGAGGAGTTTTTGGCCAGAGGCTGAAGACTACAGTCAGCAGGAGGCGCTATTTTCACATGTTTTCAACATCACACTCACAGCACTCGGCTCGGGATCTGCGGAGATTCATGTAAATGGAGCGGTGGAGAGCAAAGTGAGTGTTTCAACTTTTCAAATGAATTCCTATGAAAGTTAAGCTTCCAAAGACATGATCTGAAAATGCGCCAGACTGATCACGTGCTGTGAATGCAGCCGCAGCCGCGAATCCCGCGCTTACCTCAGCTCATGTGACGAATGTAATCCGATCCTGCTGCATTTATGCCGTGACACTCAATCGACTCACTCATATTGAACAGACATGTTCAGTTTTTAATTGTAGCGTTTTTAATCTAACTGAACTGATTTTATGAAAATGAACGCGGTGGGAAAGTAAACCAGTAAGCCGTGCCTAGAGCAGCCTCGGGCAGCGAAGTGCATTCTGGGAATTGTTGTCTTTCATCCCCATGAGAAAAAATACATTTTCTGTGTTTTCTCAGTCTAGAAGGCACCAAATTCAAAAATAATTTCATATTTTTATTACATTAATGACCGAGTTTAAATACAGATTCATCTTCCCAGCACTGAAGTACCCCTTTAATCAAGTATTTATATTCACAAAGACAAAACACCACCGTTTAAGTTCATTCAACAAAAAAATTTTAATAAAAAATGGTATACTTGATTGGTTCACATTTGCTTTACATAATTTGATCTAGATTTACATTTTAACGATTTTCATTAATCAGGGCTGCATTTCCCGATAACTTTGTCTCTTAGCGCGCTACGAAGACTCCAAAGGTATAACTTAACTATACCTTTTCTAGGCGTGTTTCCCGAACTAGGAGGTTGCTTATGGGCATACCTTCTTTAAGTGCGACATTACCAGGTGCTGTTCCGTGAAATTGGTTTATCAATGGCTCAAAAATCGATTATTCGATCATTCTGTGCAGGGGCTGTTTAACTGAGAAAGCGGTCTTCTTTATAATAGAATCACTTCAGAAATGGTTGAAATTGCATTTATCAGGGCTTGTGAGATCTTCTAAATATAATCCAAATTGCAAACTAAATGCAACCGGGGATATTTGATATAATTTTGAAATGAGTGTGCGAACCCGCAAACTCTCTTGCACAAATGTCAATCAATCAACTTTATTTATATAGCGCTTTTACAATGACGATTGTTTCAAAGCAGCTTCACAGTGTTAAACAGGACAACATTGCAACAAAATTTGATTTGGCTAGTTTAATTTGGATAGTTTATAGAATTATATATGACCAAATTAATAAATTCTATTTGTATTTTTAGTTGAGTAACTTGGATCATAATTTGAGTGTCCCCAACTGAGCAAGCCAAGCCAAAGGCGACAGTGGCAAGGAACCAAAACTCCATCAGGGCATGATGGAGAAAAATAAACCTTGGGAGAAACCAGACTCAGTCGGGGTGCCAGTTCTCCTCTGGCCTATTATTAACAGTGTATAATTATTACTCTGGCAACCTTGCAGGTCATAAATCATATTAGATAGGAATATTCGAAATTTTGGGTATGACGCACGAGACGGATTCATTTAGGATGGCGCGTCGATTACACAAGAATATGAATACTTGAAAGATCGGAGTTATTGCGCCGGAGATGGGTTAATTGAGGATGACGTTCCGGTGACACTAGAGGAGACACTAATGGACACGGTCTCAGCAGACACTCCAGGATGAGCTGGTCATGTCCAGATGCAGGTCCACCATCCGATCCGGACACGGCCTTGATCCGGCCGACTGCAGTAAACCTCGGGATAAACAGAGAGACTAACATTAGTGTGGATGCCACTCTTTTTATGATGTAACGAGTACATCAGGTGTTATGGGAAGTGTTCCCGGTTCCGGCTGACCTAGTTAATGCAGCCTAACAATCAGTCATTTGATTTGAATAAAGAAAGTTAAAAATGTTCTATGTGTATGCCATAGTAAAGAGATGTGTTTTTAGTTATCTTCTTTTTAGATATGCATTTAATTATCTTCCTGCTAAAGTGCAATATGTGACTGTGAAGTAATTCTCAAGAGATCATAGGCAAGAGCAAAACAAAGTAATTTTGTGTAAAGAAAAAAAAGTAAATGTATCTTTATTCTGAACCTCAGGTTACAAGGACTTTGCCACAATAGTGCAGCTTGAAAGAGTATAATGACCCCACTAATGGAGGAAACTAAAAAGCAAGTGAATTAGGCTTGAAGAACATTTTTTTAACAAGACAGGAAGCAACACTGTCCAGTTAATTGCCATGTTTTGATGAGATATGTAAATTAAAGGCATTATTAAAGCCACATCAAATGGATTTCTTGGATTGAGCCTTTGTGAAACTGGTACATTTAGTCAAAACTCAATGGCTTTACAGTTTTTTGTTTACTACTATTTCACAAATTTAAAAAGAATTGTAAATTATGAATTGTTCACACTTGTAATGCAGCTATATTCTTTCAAAACTTTCAAAACTGACCTTTTGCTTTCATTAGTCATGCATATTTTCTTTCCACATAATGATTGTTTAAAAACTCTACGATTATTGTAACAGGAAGTAAACTTACTTTTGCTGTAGAGGAAAATAAAACCAATAGACCTCAAAATTGTTCCAATGGAATACATCTCAAAAATGTTGATTTCCAGAATGACAAAATTAAGAAGAGCATAGCCATTAAACAAATGTATTGAGATGAGATTTAGAGAAATGGTCAAAAGGAAAATTAAAGGTCTGACCCCTAAAGACATCTTGTGCGACAGTCAACAATATATAGTTGGGCCCCTTTAACCAGTTTTTTTTAAATCTTGCACCAGGTCAATTGGAAACTTTCTATAGAAAAAAATGTGGTGGGGAGATGGAAAACACAAGCTTCAAAAAGAGGCTTTGATCTGACAAGATGAGGCTTTACAAAAGGAAAGGGCTAAGGCAATAATCGAGGAACTCTGACATCATTCCTCAGAGCGATTCCTTATTGAATCTGGGAAGAGTCTTCTCAATATGTGTCTGGAGAGAAAACCTTGCCAAAGACAATATTGTCTGTGGTGAGAGCAGAATATGATGCATTATGTATAGTACCTGGATACTTCAAAGAAGAATGAGTTAAGAAGCCTTTTCTGTTTCATCTTCAACATTCAATAACACACTGCTCTTTTGGTTCACTATATGCAAATGCTGAATGTGTAGGAACACTGAGCTTGTTTAAGTCTGTGTTGCACCAGTGCACATTTTGGATGTCTCCATCATCAGACACTCCCAATTCAAGTTTTGCAATCTATACTAATGAGCTGATGAGTTGAATCAGGTGTATCTGATGTGAGAGACATTCAAAATGTGCAATGGTGGGGCGTACCGGGAGAGGTTTGAGAAGCACTGTATTACACAATCCACTACATTCCATGTTATCTAAATTTTGAATCCTGATTCTATGGAAGAATCCTCCTCTAATCCTTGGTAATGGTGTGATTCATCATGAGCTATCTCTGTATGCTATGAATAGGAGGTCATAGGAGGTTATTCCTGCAAAAGCAATGGATGAACATGATCAATGTGGCATGGCTGGAATGAACAGTTACATTTTTTCAGAGCACTATTTTGAGGTTAGAGTTTTCTCTGAAAGGAGAGCAAAGAGAGGCAGAACAATGTAGGGTCAAGGACACTGTCAAAACTTTCTGAGCAAACTAAGGATTTTAAAATCTTCTGTATAAACCTTGTAAGCCTTTACGGTTCAGTTGGAAGAACAATAGTACTCTGCAGAATTGTGAAGAGACAGATTTAAAGTTAGTACCACAGTGCTTCATTACTTCTGCTCAGAAAGCCATTAACCTCTTACACACCACCACATCAGAGAACAACTCACGTTTGCTTTACATCTTTTGACACAAAAAGAAGTCCGTTTTCAGCATCCCATCTTCTACAATCTTGTTATTCTAGAACAGAAAAACCTTGTAAAGAAGAGTGAGAGCAATACATAAATAGCGATAGATTCTTAATTTGTGATGTGGTGCCAAACTTTAAATCAAGCTCTCTTTCCATATGTATTTTAATATAAATTTAAGAGATTCAATTCAAATCAAATATTAACATTACTGCCCAAATTACTTCTAAATAGGATGTCTACTTCATAGATATTTTGAAAACTATGGAAATACTATATGGTTCAGGGGCCGTATTCACAAAACAATTTATCTTACCACTAAGATTTCTCTGAGACCAACTTTTACTAAAGCCGGGTACACACTGTACGATTTATAAAAAGTTACCGGTGATCATCTAGTGGAAAAGTTCGGTACTGCACACAAAATATTCTTTCTGAAAGTTATTTTTTGGAGATATCAACCAAAAATTTGGCACAGATTTTGGCACCAAAATTTTTTTGTCTAGACACTGGCACTTCAGTACTAGAGTTGAAGGGCTCTGACATACAACAAGCAGCAAGAGTGCATAACATTTCTGTATGCACATTTCATAACACATCAGCGTGTTGAAACAAGAATAAATAAGTGAGAATAAGTCACAAAATTTCAAGAAAAAACTATGTAGGTTAAGATAGAATGAAAAGATGAATTATAGCAAATTTGTGGCATACAAAAAAAATCTGTGGGGAAAAGCACCTTTTTTTCATATGTTAGTAAAAAAACTACAGTTGTCTTAGAACATTAAAATATGCAGGTCAAAGGAGAACATCACAAACGTAACAGTAATTTAGTGTATATGTCAAAACACATCAGCGTGTTGAAACCTTGCTTGCATGTTCATGACCCAAAATGAGAAAAAGTCACAAAACATGTAATACAAAAAAAACATGGATCAACTGATATTTCCGACAACTTTAAAATCACGGGTAAAATTTACCCACAACATAAAGGGTTACGATGTCTTGTGTAAGCTCAAATACTAAAGCATCTATAGCATTGTATATAATGCATATATAACTTGTCCCAGATTACCAGCAAATTGTCTATTAATTAATTAATTAATTAATTCATTCATTCATTCATTCATTCATTCATTCATTCATTCATTCATGCGTCCGTTCATTTTATTTATTTCCCATTCCTGGCTTTGCTTATTCTTATTGTATTAAATATATCCATTAAACCCCTAAAAGGTTTATAATTTAGAACAAATTAAAACTCTATTATAATTCTGTAGAAATCAAGATAAGCAAGCACATTTATAGACAGTGAGGAAGATTTCAAAAATAAAATTAAAAAACAGAAGATTAAAACAATTAATTTATAAGGGACGAATCCTGCAATATCATAACATACTTATACAGATTTTCATTGATTTCATTGATCAGTATTTCTATCTTCCTACAAATATGACTTAATAGCAGATTAGAGGCTGAGGAGTTTTAACTGTAAATTACCACAGTAACAGTTTTTCACATTTCAGTTCTTTTTCTGGCTGTGTAATGGATGTCTAAAAGAAATGGCTTAGAAATAAACAATTAACAAACATGTCATTAAAAACTAACTGATGCAGTATGAATCACATCATCACATGCAAAATGTAGCCTACTAATCTTTTTAGAATGTTCTTCAAATTAACTTTAGTTGACATTTCCAAAACATAACACAGCAAGAACTAAAGATGAGCAATTACAGGTTACTCAAAGCTGTAATGGTCTGGAAATGTTCCAATTGAAATGGGTACAACTTTACCCAAGGATCAACAACAACAAAAAAAACTCACATTTTCTTCCTCTCAGTAGTCTGCCCTTCCTTCTTCTTTTTGAAGCATTTCACATTCTATTGAGAAGAGGGTCAGATAATTGGTTTTGATGTTGACCCCCTTCTCTCTTTTTTTACCAGGCAGCGATTGCACTGGATAAATTATACTGTGGAACAGATTTTTATGTCCTTTGTGTGTTTCCTGTGTGTGTTGGCAGAGTGGCAAGATGGAGTACACTAATTAAGATCTCATTCAGAGAGATGTTTTCTTGCACACATAGCTGATGTGCCAAGTCAATGACATCACATTTTGCTCTCTCTCTCTCTCTCTCTCTCTCTCTCTCTCTCTCTCTCTCTCTCTCTCTCTCTCTCTTTCTTTCTTTCTTTCTTTACGCTACATATATTTTTAAAAAAATGCTCTTATGACAGTTTAGTGTCCTTAATTGTTATTGAGAACAACAACTTTATTAGTGGAAAAACTGTGATTGAAAGGATACCACAAATACAGATAATACAAAAATGTATAAAAAATAAAATACAATTTAAGCTATACAGTCTTTCAGTCTTTGTTAAGATTTACATTTTATAGTTTAATATTCTTGTTCAAGGGTAAAGCAGAAAATCTATACAACATATGAAAAGTAACAAAAATTCAGTGTGAGGGCAAAACAGTTCCTGTTTAAAAGATGAAAAAGTTGTCTGCTTTTTTTCCCCCTCAAATAAAGTCCATAGTTAAAGAAACATGCATACAACATTATTTCCTTTAAATATGTGTTTGCATCAAATAAAAAAGAACAATTCCTTTTTTAAACACAAGTGCAATACATGCACTGACAAGCTATGTGACACATGATGTAGTCGGCAGTCTTTCCTAAAACAGTGAAGGCCATCACCTGACATGCTCCACTGCAGCTCTCCCTCCCTCCTTGTTCCCACCGCCTCTGTCTGTGATAACTGCCAGCAAACCACCAAATTGATTCATCCCCCGTCCAGCCCTGCTTTTGATAAGGTGCCGCTAGATAATTGAGGTGAGTTTTAATATATGCAGTTAGCAGAAGACATGGCCTCTTCGTGTGCTTTAGCAGAGAAAATCACCTGTGAAACACACAGAAACAGCAGCTGCGGGTGGTAAAATATGATATCCACAGGCTCCTTCAGCCCTTCCAGAGTATTAAAGCCTGTCAGAACACTCGCCACGATAAAGTCAAGTCACTTTTATTTATATAGTGCTTTTTACAATGCAGATTGTTTCAAAGCAGCTTCACAATGGTAACAGGAAAATAATGCTACACAATTTAATAGAAAGTAATATAGTTAAATATTTAGTGACATATTAAATATTAATGAAACGTTTCAGGGCTGAAAAAGACATAGGCTGAATTCCTCAAGTATGATTGGCCCACTGTTGAAATATTACAACATCAATTTTAGCTCTTCTAAAATAAACCTGCAGATGTTTTTTCTCTCTCTCTCTCTAAGACCACATTTACATAACTAATAGGAATTTTGTGAATAGGCCTGTTAGCCTGGCTATGAACTCACACAACCTGCAAACTTGCCTTGAAGCACATCGTCTTGTTTTACTGGACTGAATAAATCAATCAACATTCAAGTAATTAAAAAGCCCAAAATATTTTTATGTGATTAGTAATATGCCTAGATCACGCAGATATTAAGGTACTGGTGAATGCTTTAGACTTTGAGCTTGTAATGTCAATGTTGTAAGTTTACAACACTGTGTGAAAGGGGTAGCAAAATTTGCCTGTGCGCCTTGCACATTACATGGATGAATTTGACTTCTAACCTGCATGTGAAATAAATACTAAACATAATGCTTTTGATAATTCATACTATTTAAATGTCTTCTTTGTTACAATTTTCAGTTTTAATCAAAATGTAGATATATAATGTTAAGTTTTAATTAAGGAGTAAATTATTTCCTGGAGAATTTGAAGGTATTTGAAACTATCTGTATCTTATCATTTATAAGATAAGATTATGTCCTGCTTAAGTCCGCACATGCAAAAAAAGGCTTTAAATCTCTTGACAAAAAGATGTAAAAAACATTTGTATGTATTTGAAATAAAAGATATGGATTGTACTGAATGTCAGCTTGCTTATTTTGCTCAAGATAATTATTTATTTAGTCCACATCATGCAAACAAGAAACTATGCTTCTAACCACAGGTCTAGAGCTGTCGTTGCAACCACACAAGTTTGCGATGCTGTTTGCAAATGTTTGTTGGAACGATGGTTTTGGGAAACATGACTCATAGTTGAACTATGTTGATAACGACGGAACTTGCGACCATAGTTGGCTACACTCTAAAAAATGCTGGGTTAACCCAATGTTGGGTCAAATATGGACTAACCCAGCAGTTGGGTTAAATTCTTTAATAACAAAATTTAGTTAATTTAGAGAGAGGATTTCCATTCCTTTGGCTGTTCAATAATGATGTGCAGTGTTGCACTTTGGTCTGTGCAAGATCTGTCCTTGAGGAAGCCAGCTTGATGGTCTCACAGTTGAGTGTCAACTTGTTCCTTCAGTCTGTTCAATATGATTCTGTTTAATATTCCTCTATAGTTTGCATAGTTGTTCAAGTCACCTTTCTTGGGGATCTTTATTCCTCCTTCCAGTCACATGGTACCTTTTCCTCTTCCCAGATCTGTCCAAGCAAAGGGTAGAGGATACTGGATATTGTTTAGTTTCCTTTAGTGGTTCTGCGGAGATGTTGTCTGGTCCTGCTGCCTTTCCATTTTTTAATTGTTTGATAACTTGCCGTATTTCTTCTTTAGTTGGTTTGCAGAAATCCATTTGCAGGTCTTAGTCAGCTGTCTGTATCTCTGGTGGTGAATGGGGCACAGGCTGGTTTAGCAGTTGTTCAAAGTGCTCCACCCATCTCCTTCATTGTCCATCAGTTCCTCTTATTGGCCTCCCTTCTTTATCTTTGACTGGTCTTTCTGCTTTTTCTTGTAATGTCATATAATTCCTTCAAATTTCCATGTCCTCTTGGGCCTCTTTGGTCAAATCGTTGATGAACCTTTGTTTGTCTGACTTCCATCTTCTCTTAGTTTCATATGTGCTTTGTCATATTCATTCAGGGCTTTCACTTTTCCAGTTCGTGTTCAGCTGTTGTTGGCTGCAGCTTTCTTTTCTCTCCTTTCTTGAATTCTGTGTAAAGTCTCCGTGGAAATCCATTCTTTGTGTTGATTTTTCTTAAGACCTAGAACCTCCAGACAGGTTGATGTCACTATTTGCTTTATCGTCTTCCACTAATTCCACAGTGAATGCAACGCAATGAGCACATCCAGTTTTTCATGTTTATCTTATGTGCATACAAACAAGTCGCTCCTGAAGACGAAAAAGCTGATGACGTGTACCACTGGCCCACTCATATATATTGAAGATTGCTCCACTAGGCAATAAAAGCTTAGAGGCATATAGTTCACCCAAAAATTATTCACTCTCATGCCAATCCTAACCTGTTTAACTTTCTTTCTTCTGCGAAACACAAAAGAAGATATTTTGCATGATGTCAGTTTTCATCCATATTATGAAATAGGGTCCAAACCTTTCGAGCTTAAATTATAGTATATATAGTATGAAAGGAATCCAATACTTCTTAAGTGACAGTAAAGATAGTGCATTTGTATTGTGTGATGAACTGTTCCTTTAAGAACCAGACATTGTATCATCAGCTTCAGTCTTTCAAAAGCTTGACTCCTGAGAAATATAAAGTAAAAAAAAAAAACAACAACAACAAAAAACACACCAGTCAAATCTAAATTCCATCAGCAAAAAAAAAGCATTCAGCCTTGAAATTCTGTTTTCCTTTATAATTCACAACTTTATATGCTTGTACAGTCCTGACACAGCCATAAAGTAGCTTCCAGCGAGGAGGACGTCATTGCTAAGACTGCACATACCCAGAAGAGACAGATTTTTGATGGGAGATTGACTGTTTCCCCTTCCTGCCTTTCCATCATTAATTTGTGAACTGACAGCTTTATTGCCATGTCACAATTCTTTAAGGAAGCCAAAACACCAAGTTAAAAGCACTTAGAGTCCCTGCACTGTTGGAGGGAAGAATGTTGTGTGTGTCAATGTGTTCTTTCACTAAATGGACAGAGGAAAGGCAGATGTCATCAAGAATAAAAAGAGGGGTAAAGAAAGGAAAATTACCCTCTGGTAGGGGGCTAATGGGTAGAGCCTTCACAGATGATTCTGAAGTGCATCAGTGGTCTGCTGCTTATGCTGTCAGATAAAACAGCCTTCTGGGTAGAAATTCAGCTTCAAACTAATATAAAGACACAACGAAACCAACTTTTGTTAGAATCCTTAGTAATATGTAAAGTTGTTCTCTGAACAAACGGGGATGTAACGTGTATGTTCTGTTTTGGTTTCATTTTCACTTTGGTTTCCTGTTCCAGTTTGCTTGTGTTCTTTTGTGCCCTTATTCGTTTTCCTTTAGTTACTGATTTAATTCACCTGTTTTTACTTTGATTACTCCACTGGGTATTTAAGACCTTACTTTCCCATGTTCTTCCTTCCTATTGTTTATGTTATTGTGGAAAGCTAAAATGATCTCCGCCTCTGTGCGTTTGTCCTTTTGTTTCACTCTTTGTTTGTGTGAGTCTTTAAATATAACAGAATACCA
Organism: Gobiocypris rarus; assembly: GCA_023029165.1. Classification (NCBI taxonomy): domain Eukaryota; kingdom Metazoa; phylum Chordata; class Actinopteri; order Cypriniformes; family Gobionidae; genus Gobiocypris; species Gobiocypris rarus. The sequence goes on along the minus strand of CM040914.1, from coordinate 22,531,485 downwards.
GAACCAAAAACATGGACTGAAAAAGCAGTACCATCCACCTGGACCAGCTCTTATCTCTGTATCAGGGAGGATGGCCACTGGATGATTTTGTTAAAGACTTTTTAGATCTGTCACCATGTGGAATGAGAGCACATTGAAAAATGCTATTGGAGTAGGCTTGACGACAATCTCCCTCAGATGAAGCCAATGGGGAGTAACAGTTGCTTGCTACTCCACTACAATGAGTATGCGCTATGGGTGTCTGGTTCACCCCTAACTGTGGAGGAGGAAGCCAGCTCCACAACGGTCATGCCCATTCCAGCCATCTCTACCTCAAATCCTTCAGTGGACATTATACAGCCCAGCCAGAGTTTAGCCCACCACACACCGAGATCCTGAGCCCACCCCACCGCAGACTGGGAGACTGAGGCCGTCACAAAGACAGCGATAGCCCAACCCATACTCCCTCCACTAAGGGTGTGGTGTGCCAGGTCACCACACGTTATCTGAGGAATTGGAATGGATTATTCTCCAATGTCTCTCCACTGATCCCACCCAGCTCCAAGTCTCCTGTGTCTCTGATGGTCTCACCCAGCCTCCCTCTCCCCTCTCTACCCAAGACTTACTCATCTGTAACTGTATATGTAAAATATACACCAATCATAACTAATAATGACTAATAATGTTATGCCTGATCTGTGTATATATAAAGAAAAAATATGTTAAAGTACCAAAAACACACATATATCATATATGTCATATATTTTATCAACTATATTTTCATCAGTGACAATACTAGTTCTTATTGATTATATTTTTGTCATTAAAAACAATGCAAGCTCTTTACAATTTGACGCAGATAACTGTTTAGGGAATGGGAGCAGGATTTAATAATTGATCAATAACAGAAAATAATGTTCTAGGATTACCACAATTCTCTGTAATAATCTTGGAGAAATATTTTTTACTTTCCAAAAGTAGTGTTTTGTTATACAGTAGACAGTCATTTTTTCTTTACAATGAACTGTTAACCATGTTTTGCTCCATTTTCATTCAGCAGCCCGACAACTTCTCTCTCATTGTTCTCACAACAATATATTTTGAGGTAAGAAAGTACAGATTATAATAATAAAAATAATCAGGTTATATGGGGACCCATGCAATTACATCCCGTCTGTTGGATTTACTCAACAGATATCAATATATACTCAATAATTTTCTCTCAGAAATTGCTTGTAAATTTCACAAATAATTACAAAGAAATGACAAGTAACACACTGAATTAAACATGAAAAAAACAAAAATACAATTTTCTTGTAAAACTCCAATAATACAGCTTTGACATTTTTTTTTTTTACAGTGTGTAGATTTGTGTTACAACATCCCCTCATGAGGGATGAGGTCATGTATATAATTGGTTTCATCCCTGTAACTCATTTCTAATCAGTTCAATTGATGATGTCAGGTAAACAGACTTTTGTAAATAGTCTCTGTTTGATCCAACAGTGCATTCTAATCTTTACATAATTTATTATTGTAGATTTATTGCCTCTGGACGACTTCTACAATAAACACCTCAAAATGTAATTTGTAATAGATCTCAACTCCAATGAGAGTTCTTACTTGAAGTATTTGATTTCGAGGAACACAATTAGGGAGAGAAACTTGGAAAGTGAACGGGGTCACGGATGAGCACTTATACAGAGGAAGCTAGAGAAAGAAAGAGTAGAAATGTGGCAGCTTGATTGTGTTTGTTTCTCACTCACCTGCATGTGTGAGACACATGGACGTGTCATAGAGGCTGCAGCTTTGGTTACTCAGTCCAGTCACACCTTCCAGCAAATTACACTGCTTATTACCCCTCAGTGTGGCAGAGCCGCTGTAAATCACACAGAGTTATGGGAACACAGCAGAGGAGAGAACTCAGCAGAGAGCCAAGATTTCATCCACAGCCTCGGGGAGAGATATCTGCACTCTGGTGCGCCAGGACAATACACTTCAGAGAAATATGACTCAAAGCCAAAACAAAATGGACTTGGATGGGTCTACATAAATATGCGGGTAGACCCATAGTGGTCTAAATACACATGCAGAACATTTTTTTTTCTTTTCCTATTCACTAATGTCATTGTAACAATAATTATAACACAGGTCTATGGACTACTTCATTCTACTACATTCTAACATTAGCCATTATCCATTTCAATGCTGTAAATTTGACTGGTTTCCAATGTGCATCACCAACTCCTTACCTGCTACATTCACCTGAGAATACTCCAAGCGATCTCCTTGTGATAAATAGAGCAGTCTCCTTGTGAAACTCCAGCGATCTCCTAAAAAGAGTCATAATATCTACCAGTAATATTCCATTGATCTCCTGTCCTGTGAATACCTGTCTACTCACCTAGCATCTTTCCACTGTCATTGAAGAAGTGAGTTCTCTCCTGCTCCATTCACAGTCAATATCTCTGAATCCTGGTAAAGAAACAAAGACTCTGGTAATTCTTCATTCATCTGCACATATCTTCACAGACTTCTCCCCAAAGCTTGGTTTGTATTAGCCATGTCCGCACAAGTGTGAAGGCGCTTGTGGAAAAAATAGGCGGTCGACCCCATTTCACGTGGCGGTGTGCACTGCATTTTTTGTAGCTTTCCAAAGAAGCAGTTTGCGCCGGTTTGGGTTTGTCCAAACTAAATGTTTACATTTACAAATGAGCCTGCAGTAGCAGAAATAAGCCTTATTTAACAGGTCCATGTTTATTAACATTTTCATGAAATTAAATAAAAATGTTTGATGAAACTAGAAAATATTTGAAATTGTTGTTTAATTTTAGTTTTATACATATGTTCTCATATCCATATATTTTGTTCTAATGTCACAAGTAATTATCTCAGTGTTTACTGGATTTTACACGATTCTTTGTTTCTTTTGTAGCGTGGTCTGTTAAAAAAATTGTCACATGTGTACTTTTACTTTCTCACAGCTGCTTCCTGATGGTTTGGATAACAATTGCTCAGAGTCGCCCCGTCATTTCAAAGAATAATATAACGGTGAAAGTGTCACGTATAAACACCTTGTCCGTTTGTGGAGGAGCATGTGCAGTCAGCGGAGGCTCGTGATGTGAAGCCAGGCAAAAATATAAACAAGGCTTTACTCGCCTGCTTATGTTGTTTATCCTCTGTTTCAATACATATCTGTTTGGTTTGGACAAACTCTCTATCTCTGAGTCTGGTATTCCGTAACAGAAGATCCATTCCAGGAGCTGGTGGATTCCCTTCGCCAAGTTCTGTCAACACCTGGATGCATCACAGCACCCATCATTGAGGATCCTTCTCCTCCAGTTTACGTTGCCACTCCCATGGTCGACCTCAGCGTAGGAATGCAATGGCTTCCTGCTAAAGTGTTCACTCACCCTAGAGATGCAACCACATAGCTTCCCTACGGAAAGAGTCAAAATATCCTTCATCCTTTTATTGCTAAAACGGCAAGCGCTCCAGTGGGCTGAACAGGCTGAACCAGTAACATAATCTCTCGACAGTTTTGTTGCTCAATTCAGAGAAGGCAATCCTGTGGATAATTCTTCATTTGGTGAGCAGCTTTATCATTTATACCAGGGAAAAAATTTTAATGACTAGGCTCTGAGGTTTTGTACCCTAGCAGTGGCCAGTGGATGGAATGAGTGCTTACTCCTCACCACTTATCGTCAAGGATCGGAACTGGCTCTGTGGCTGGATCTCTCAGCTTATGGTGATTTCATCAAGTACAGAACTGTATGGAAGACTAACAGTCCTCCTATTTCCACCGCCAGGCAAAGTTACCCTGCACTCCGTGAGGATCATTCTAGGGCGCCCATGGCTTGTGACCCACAATCCCATCCTATCCTGATCCAGTGGAGAAGTCCTAAAGTGGGGCGATCAATGATTCCCTGACTTTCCTCTGCCTATTCCTTTGAACCCCAAGACGCACTCCATTAACTCCACCTCCACTGAGAACCCTGTGGAGCAGCAGTCAGTGGATATTACAGCACACTAGCCCCACTTCAGTGACATCTTCTGCCCCAGATGAGCCTCAAAACTTTCACTACCGCGCTACTTACAACCTTACTAAAAGGCAGGCCCAAGTTTCTGTCCTGGACTCCCAGAGCCGTTTTGAATATTACATAACAGCCTTACTGATGGAAGTAAGGAACATTCTTTAAAGGATATAGGTAATATAATGACTCAATCTTACACTGAATGCAAAGTTAAAATGTTACTGTTAAAATTAAAACACCCTTCTCCAGAATTTGAAAAGTTTCATGTTATAAAAAAACACACAAAATTTTTTCCCCCTCAACAATAAATGTTCAAACCCACAATAGATTGTCCAAAAAGAGAGATGAATGCAAATAATTGAAAACTTCCCTCCCTGCAAGGGAGTTTGGTTCTAGCTCAATGCTCTGTCTGACAGGATATTAACAGAGAGGTTGATTATTTAGTCCGAGCCTATGTGCCACTACTGAACCACAGATACTGCTTGTTTGTTGTACACATAGCTCTTGGTCCCAGATGAGAGTCCTTAAACCTGTGATTATGAAGGGTATGCATTTTAATGCATTTCAATCAAGTAATTTTGTTGACAAACTGCTAATAGTAGAAATACTGAGCTGTATTAGGATAACTGTGAGTTTACATTGTTTTACTTCTTTGACATTGTGTAGTTTTTTAGAAATTAATAATTGAATTTGGCCTTAATGATGGCACAATAGAGATATACACTCTCCGAAAAAAAAAAGGTACAGTGGAGGTACAATTTTGTTTCTTGGGGAACAAAACGTATAACTGTACCTTTACAGTTTCCCTCTACTTAGAGTAGGGGTAGGCAAGTTCATTCCTAGTGAGTCGCTGTCCTGCAGAGTTTGGCTCTAACCCTGAAAGACATCTATAGAAGCTCTTATTGAGAATTAACAGAGGTTTAGATGATGATCTTTTATTGAAAATGTTTGGTCACCATTATGATAATCACCATTATGTGTTTCCTTTAGTTGGGCAGTTTGACTCTTGGCTTTTTATGTGAGTTTGTGTTTTTTGTTACAGTGTTAACAAAACACATAATCTATTCAATTCAAAGCCATAAACAAAAGTTATCATAAAGAAAAATGTTTGACTCATCCCTGACTAAACATATTTTTTAAACAATATTCTCCAACAATACTGATCAGACAGTATGAAATCTGATTTTTTAAAACATTTTAGGGGGATCAAAGTTTAGACGCACACAGATATCAAGATTCAGCGTGTGATTCTCAACAATGGTGACATACTTAATGCTGCAATGCATGCTGGGAGCCATGAGTTTTATACTGTGGTGGCTTAGAGGGGTTGGAGCTAAACTCTGCAGGCCATCAGCTCTCTAGGACCGAACTTGCCTGCCCCTGACTTAGAGGTACAAAAATTTACCCTTAAGGGTACCACCCCAGTAACGGCCACTTGAACTTTAAAAGGTACAATTTTGTACTCTTTTTTCCTTTTTTTTTTTCTTTCTTTTTTTGACAGTGTAATATTAACAAGGTTTAAGACTTTTATTTCTAGGTGAGTTTATCCATATACGGAAGTACAGGAAGGTCAAGGTGTTTTTTTTTTCTTTTCTTTTTTTCTACATTATTCATTTTTCTTCTGTGTAAAACAAGAGCCAAAAAAGAAGAACCCTTTATATGCTAAAAATGGTTCTTTGTGTTAGAGTTAAGAGTTCTTTATTTCCAGCCTTCTGTTTTTCAAATCTGTAACTGTCAAAACCCCCTTATTACTGATTTTCTGGAGCTCCCAAAAAAAAGTATGCTAAGTATACTTGCAGCCAGACTAATTTTCAGTATAGTTGAAGTGTGTTAATGAATAGTTAACTTGAAGTGTGCTATTTTGAAACAACTAATTTTGTACTAAGTATATTTTAGTTGTAATTAAGTTGTGTTAAAGCATAGCTTTAAGTGTATTTAGTGTGCTTTTTTGTGCTAAATTGGAACAACTTTAAGTATACTTAGTACACTTTAAGTATAGGGCATAATTACATGCTTGATTAGTGATATTAAATGTGCTTTATTTGTATTATAAGTATATTTTATTTGTATTAAGTATATTTTATTTGCATTATAAGTGTACTTTATTTGTATTATCAGTGTACTTTATTTGTGTTATTGTATACTTTATTTGTATTATAAGCATACTTTATTTGTATTACTTTATTTGTGTTGTAAGTACATTACAAATTAACTACCAGTATCTTATATATATATATAATATAACAAACATAACTAATGAAGAGACATTTCATTAACAAGCCCAACGGCTTTTATTAATGGTTTCACATGGTTTCAGCAAAGCTCAACAAAATTACTTATGTTTTTCATTAAATGAACAGTGGAAGATGTTGGAAAATATATTATTGAACTAATTCCACCTACCGTCTCTATACATAAATATAAATTACACATTATATGCCATTTTCTGATGAGCTGCTGATCGTTACACTGGCGTCTGAAGGTAGCTTACACACCATCAGAGACAGCTGACAGCAAACACTCGTGAAGAACAGCATCTGTTAACAGAATATACAAGAGATAAGGTCGGCTGCATAAAACTTTTTATTCATGTTTAGTTACATAAGTCTAACAGTAACTTATTATTTACCTCCAAACAGCAGGACTTTTTCTCCGATTCTCGTTAGGACGTTTTATTCCAAAACAGTTTATCATCACCATCAAGGTCACGCTGCGGTCATGGTCAGATGCTGTCTCTGATGGTGTGTAAGCTACCTTCAGACGCAAGTGTAACGATCAGCAGCTCATCAGAAAATGGCATATAATGTGTAATTTATATTTATGTATAGAGACGGTAGGTGGAATTAGTTCAATAATATATTTTCCAACATCTTCCATCCATCCATCCATCCATTATCTTCCGCTTATCCGGGGCCGGGTCGCGGGGGCAACAGTCTAAGCAGAGACGCCCAGACTTCCCTCTCCCTAGCCACTTCCTCCAGCTCTTCCGGGGGAACCCCGAGGCGTTCCCAGACCAGCCGGGAGACATAATCCCTCCAGCGTGTTCTAGGTCTTCCCCGGGGCCTCCTCCCGGTGGGACGTGCCTGGAACACCTCCCTGGGAAGGCGTCCAGGAGGCATCCGAAATAGATGCCCTAGCCACCTCAGCTGGCTCCTCTCGATGTGGAGGAGCAACGGCTCTACTCTGAGCTCCTCCCGAGTGACCGAGCTTCTCACCCTATCTCTAAGGGAGCGCCCAGCCACCCTACGGAGAAAGCTCATTTCGGCCGCCTGTATCCGGGATCTTGTCCTTTCGGTCATGACCCACAGCTCATGACCATAGGTGAGAGTAGGAACGTAGATCGACCGGTAAATCGAGAGCTTTGCCTTACAGCTCAGCTCCTTCTTTACCACGACAGACCGGTACATCGACTGCATTACTGCAGAAGCTGCACCGATCCGCCTGTCGATCTCGCTCCATCCTTCCCTCACTCGTGAACAAGACCCCAAGATACCTGAACTCCTCCACTTGGGGCAGGAACTCTCCACCAACCTGAAGTGGGCAATCCACCCTTTTCCGACTGAGAACCATGGCCTCGGACTTGGAGGTGCTGATTCTCATCCCAGCCGCTTCACACTCGGCTGCAAACCGCCCCAGTGCACGCTGAAGGTCCTGGTTTGAGGAGGCCAACACGACAACATCATCCGCAAAAAGCAGCGACGAAATCGTGTGGTCCCCAAACCGGACACTCTCCGGCCCTTGGCTGCGTCTAGAAATTCTGTCCATAAAAATTATGAACAGAACCGGTGACAAAGGGCAGCCCTGCCGAGTCCAACATGCACCGGGAACAGGTCTGACTTACTGCCGCAATGCGAACCAAGCTCTTGCTCCGGTCATACAGGGAACGAACAGCCCTGAGCTGTGGAGGGTCCCAGAGGACCCTCCACAGGATGCCACGAGGAACACGGTCGAATGCCTTCTCCAAATCCACAAAACACATGTGGACTGGTTGGGCAAACTCCCATGAACCCTCCAGCACCCTGAAAAGGGTATAGAGCTGGTCCAGTGTTCCACGACCGGGTCGAAACCACACTGTTCCTCCTGAATCCGAGGTTCCACTATCGGCCGAATTCTCCTCTCCAGTACCCTGGCATAGACTTTCCCGGGGAGGCTGAGAAGTGTGATCCCCCTATAGTTGGAACACACTCTCCGGTCCCCTTCTTGAAAAGAGGGACCACCACCCCGGTCTGCCAGTCCAGAGGTACTGTCCCCAACCGCCATGCGATGTTGCAGAGGCGTGTCAGCCAAGACAGCCCCACAACATCCAGAGACTTGAGGTACTCAGGGCGGATCTCATCCACCCCCGGTGCCTTGCCACCGAGGAGCTTTTTAACCACCTCGATGACTTCAGCCCGGGTGATGGGCGAGTCCACTTCCGAGTCCCCAGCCACTGCTTCCTCAATGGAAGACATGTCGGTGGGATTGAGGAGATCCTCAAAGTATTCCTTCCACCGCCCGATGATATCCCCAGTTGAGGTCAACAGGTGCCCATCTCGACTGTAAACAGTGTTGGTAGGGCACTGCTTCCCCCTCCTGAGGCGTCGAACGGTTTGCCAGAATCTCTTCGAGGCCAACCGATAGTCTTTCTCCATGGCCTCACCAAACTCCTCCCAGGCCCGATTTTTTGCCTCCACGACTACCCGGGCCGCAGCCCGCTTGGCCTGCCGGTACCGTCCAGCTGCCTCAGGAGTCCCACAAGCCAGGCCCGATAGTACTCCTTCTTCAGCTTGACAGCATCCCTTACTCCGGTGTCCACCACCGGGTTCGGGATTGCCGCCGACAGGCACCGGAGACCTTACGGCCACAGCTCCGAACAGCCGCATCGACAATGGAGGTGGAGAACATGCCACTTCCTCCAGCTCTTCCGGGGGAACCCCGAGGCGTTCCCAGACCAGCCGGGAGACATAATCCCTCCAGCGTGTTCTAGGTCTTCCCGGGCCTCCTCCCGGTGGGGCGTGCCTGGAACACCTCCTGGGAAGGCGTCCAGGAGGCATCCAAATAGATGCCCTAGCCACCTCAGCTGGCTCCTCTCGATGTGGAGGAGCAACGGCTCTACTCTGAGCTCCTCCCGAGTGACCGAGCTTCACCCTATCTCTAAGGGAGCGCCCAGCCACCCTACGGAGAAAGCTCATTTCGGCCGCCTGTATCCGGGATCTTGTCCTTTCGGTCATGACCCACAGCTCATGACCATAGGTGAGAGTAGGAACGTAGATCGACCGGTAAATCGAGAGCTTTGCCTTACAGCTCAGCTCCTTCTTTACCACGACAGACCGGTACATCGACTGCATTACTGCAGAAGCTGCACCGATCCGCCTGTCGATCTCTCGCTCCATCCTTCCTCACTCGTGAACAAGACCCCAAGATACCTGAACTCCTCCACTTGGGGCAGGAACTCTCCACCAACCTGAAGTGGGCAATCCACCCTTTTCCGACTGAGAACCATGGCCTCGGACTTGAGGTGCTGATTCTCATCCCAGCCGCTTCACACTCGGCTGCAAACCGCCCCAGTGCACGCTGAAGGTCCTGGTTTGAGGAGGCCAACACGACAACATCATCCGCAAAAAGCAGCGAAAATCGTGTGGTCCCCAAACCGGACACTCTCCGGCCCTTGGCTGCGTCTAGAAATTCTGTCCATAAAAATTATGAACAGAACCGGTGACAAAGGGCAGCCCTGCCGGAGTCCAACATGCACCGGGAACAGGTCTGACTTACTGCCGGCAATGCGAACCAAGCTCTTGCTCCGGTCATACAGGAACGAACAGCCCTGAGCAGGGGGCCGCCAACCCCATACTCCCAGAGCACCCTCCACAGGATGCCACGAGGAACACGGTCGAATGCCTTCTCCAAATCCACAAAACACATGTGGACTGGTTGGGCAAACTCCCATGAACCCTCCAGCACCCTGAAAAGGGTATAGAGCTGGTCCAGTGTTCCACGACCGGGTCGAAAACCACACTGTTCCTCCTGAACTGAGGTTCCACTATCGGCCGAATTCTCCTCTCCAGTACCCTGGCATAGACTTTCCCGGGGAGGCTGAGAAGTGTGATCCCCCTATAGTTGGAACACACTCTCCGGTCCCCCTTCTTGAAAAGAGGGACCACCACCCCGGTCTGCCAGTCCAGAGGTACTGTCCCCAACCGCCATGCGATGTTGCAGAGGCGTGTCAGCCAAGACAGCCCCACAACATCCAGAGACTTGAGGTACTCAGGCGGATCTCATCCACCCCGGTGCCTTGCCACCGAGGAGCTTTAACCACCTCGATGACTTCAGCCCGGGTGATGGGCGAGTCCACTTCGAGTCCCCAGCCACTGCTTCCTCAATGGAAGACATGTCGGTGGGATTGAGGAGATCCTCAAAGTATTCCTTCCACCGCCCGATGATATCCCCAGTTGAGGTCAACAGGTGCCCATCTCGACTGTAAACAGTGTTGGTAGGGCACTGCTTCCCCCTCCTGAGGCGTCGAACGGTTTGCCAGAATCTCTTCGAGGCCAACCGATAGTCTTTCTCCATGGCCTCACCAAACTCCTCCCAGGCCCGATTTTTTGCCTCCACGACTACCCGGGCCGCAGCCCGCTTGGCCTGCCGGTACCCGTCAGCTGCCTCAGGAGTCCCACAAGCCAGCCAGGCCCGATAGTACTCCTTCTTCAGCTTGACAGCATCCCTTACTTCCGGTGTCCACCACCGGGTTCGGGGATTGCCGCCTCGACAGGCACCGGAGACCTTACGGCCACAGCTCCGAACAGCCGCATCGACAATGGAGGTGGAGAACATGCCACTTCCTCCAGCTCTTCCGGGGGAACCCCGAGGCGTTCCCAGACCAGCCGGGAGACATAATCCCTCCAGCGTGTTCTAGGTCTTCCCCGGGGCCTCCTCCCGGTGGGACGTGCCTGGAACACCTCCCTGGGAAGGCGTCCAGGAGGCATCCGAAATAGATGCCCTAGCCACCTCAGCTGGCTCCTCTCGATGTGGAGGAGCAACGGCTCTACTCTGAGCTCCTCCCGAGTGACCGAGCTTCTCACCCTATCTCTAAGGGAGCGCCCAGCCACCCTACACGGAGAAAGCTCATTTCGCCGCCTGTATCCGGGATCTTGTCCTTTCGGTCATGACCACAGCTCATGACCATAGGTGAGAGTAGGAACGAGATCGACCGGTAAATCGAGAGCTTTGCCTTACAGCTCAGCTCCTTCTTTACCACGACAGACCGGTACATCGACTGCATTACTGCAGAAGCTGCACCGATCCGCCTGTCGATCTCTCGCTCCATCCTTCCTCACTCGTGAACAAGACCCCAAGATACCTGAACTCCTCCACTTGGGGCAGGAACTCTCCACCAACCTGAAGTGGGCAATCCACCCTTTTCCGACTGAGAACCATGGCCTCGGACTTGGAGGTGCTGATTCTCATCCCAGCCGCTTCACACTCGGCTGCAAACCGCCCCAGTGCACGCTGAAGGTCCTGGTTTGAGGAGGCCAACACGACAACATCATCCGCAAAAAGCAGCGACTAAATCGTGTGGTCCCCAAACCGACACTCTCCGGCCCTTGGCTGCGTCTAGAAATTCTGTCCATAAAAATTATGAACAGAACCGGTGACAAAGGGCAGCCCTGCCGAGTCCAACATGCACCGGGAACAGGTCTGACTTACTGCCGGCAATGCGAACCAAGCTCTTGCTCCGGTCATACAGGGAACGAACAGCCCTGAGCAGGGGGCCGCCAACCCCATACTCCCAGAGCACCCTCCACAGGATGCCACGAGGAACACGGTCGAATGCCTTCTCCAAATCCACAAAACACATGTGGACTGGTTGGGCAAACTCCCATGAACCCTCCAGCACCCTGAAAAGGGTATAGAGCTGGTCCAGTGTTCCACGACCGAAAACCACACTGTTCCTCCTGAATCCGAGGTTCCACTATCGGCCGAATTCTCCTCTCCAGTACCCTGGCATAGACTTTCCCGGGGAGGCTGAGAAGTGTGATCCCCCTATAGTTGGAACACACTCTCCGGTCCCCCTTCTTGAAAAGAGGGACCACCACCCCGGTCTGCCAGTCCAGAGGTACTGTCCCCAACCGCCATGCGATGTTGCAGAGGCGTGTCAGCCAAGACAGCCCCACAACATCCAGAGACTTGAGGTACTCAGGGCGGATCTCATCCACCTCGGTGCCTTGCCACCGAGGAGCTTTTAACCACCTCGATGACTTCAGCCCGGTGATGGGCGAGTCCACTTCGAGTCCCCAGCCACTGCTTCCTCAATGGAAGACATGTCGGTGGGATTGAGGAGATCCTCAAAGTATTCCTTCCACCGCCCGATGATATCCCCAGTTGAGGTCAACAGGTGCCCATCTCGACTGTAAACAGTGTTGGTAGGGCACTGCTTCCCCCTCCTGAGGCGTCGAACGGTTTGCCAGAATCTCTTCGAGGCCAACCGATAGTCTTTCTCCATGGCCTCACCAAACTCCTCCCAGGCCCGATTTTTTGCCTCCACGACTACCCGGGCCGCAGCCCGCTTGGCCTGCCGGTACCCGTCAGCTGCCTCAGGAGTCCCACAAGCCAGCCAGGCCCGATAGTACTCCTTCTTCAGCTTGACAGCATCCCTTACTTCCGGTGTCCACCACCGGGTTCGGGGATTGCCGCCTCGACAGGCACCGGAGACCTTACGGCCACAGCTCCGAACAGCCGCATCGACAATGGAGGTGGAGAACATGGTCCACTCGGACTCAATATCTCCAGACTCCCTCGGGATCCGGTCGGTTCTGCCGGAGGTGGGAGTTGAAGATCTCTCTGACAGGGGCTCGCCAAACGCGTTCCCAGCAGACCCTCACAGCACGCTTTGGGTCTGCCGAGTCTGTCCAGCCTCCCCATCGGATCCAACTCACCACCAGGTGGTGATCAGTTGACAGCTCGCCTCTCTTCACCCGAGTGTCCAAGACATATGGCCGAAGGTCTGATGACACGACCACAAAGTCGATCATCGACCTCCGGTCTAGGGTGTCCTGGTGCCACGTGCACTGATGGACACCCTTATGCTTGAACATGGTGTTCGTTATGGACAAACCGTGGCTAGCACAGAAATCCAATAACAGAACACCACTGGTTCAGATCAGGGGTCCGTTCCTCCCAATCACGCCTCCAGGTGTCACTGTCACTGCCCACGTGGGCGTTGAAGTCCCCAGTAGAACGATGGAGTCTCCAGTCGGAGCACTTTCCAGCACCCTCCCAGAGACCCCAAGAGGGCTGGTACTCCGCACTGCCGCTTTGGGTCTGTGAGGCACACACGACAGTGAGAGACCTATCCCTGACTCGAAGGCGCAGGGAAGCGACCCTCTCGCTCACCGGGTGAACGCCAACACATGGCAGCTGAGCTGGGGGCTATAAGCAAACCCACTCCAGCTCTCCGCCTCACCATGGGCAACTCCAGAGTGGTAGAGAGTCCAGCCTCTCTCAAGAAGTGTGGTTCCAGAGCCCAAGCTGTGCGTGGAGGTGAGCCCGACTATCTCTAGTCGGTACCTCTCGACCTCCCGCACAAGCTCCGGCTCCTTCCCCGCCAACGAGGTGACATTCCACGTCCCTAAAGCCAGATTCCGTGTCCAGAGATCGGGTCGCCGGGGCCTCGCCGACTGTCGCCCGATCCACTATGCACCGGCCCCTTACGCTCCCTCCTGCAGGTGGTGAGCCCACAGGAGGGCGGCCCCACGTCATTTCTATGGGCTAAGCCCGGCCGAGCCCCACAACATCTTCCAGTGTTCATTTAATGAAAAACATAAGTAATTTTGTTTAGCTTTGCTGAAACCATGTGAAACCATTAATAAAAAACGTTGGGCTTGTTAATGAAATGTCTCTTCATTAGTTATGTTTGTTAGATTATATATATATATATATATATATATATATATATATATATATATATATATATATATATAATTTGTAATGTACTTACAACACAAGTAATACAAATAAAGTATGCTTATAATACAAATAAAGTATACAATAACACAAATAAAGTACACTGATAATACAAATAAAGTACACTTATAATGCAAATAAAATATACTTAATACAAATAAAATATACTTATAATACAAATAAAGCACATTTAATATCACTAATCAAGCATGTAATTATGCCCTATACTTAAAGTGTACTAAGTATACTTAAAGTTGTTCCAATTTAGCACATAAAAGTACACTAAATACACTTAAAGCTATGCTTTAACACAACTTAATTACAACTAAAATATACTTAGTACAAAATTAGTTGTTTCAAAATAGCACACTTCAAGTTAACTATTCATTAACACACTTCAAGTATACAGAAAATTAGTCTGGCTGCAAGTATACTTAGCATACTTTTTTTTCACTAGGGTGTGACCGGCTCTGTTCACTTAAGGACAGTACTTCGGTTCTCTACTAAGTAACAGAGATATTGAATTTATAATGCATATTGTTATATTTTGTTTAATTATTACTTCCTTTACATAAACATACCCAGTCACAAAAAAATGAATGCTATCCCCTTTATATCAGTTTTTCTTTTAATATTGTAAAGGGCTCACATACTGTCCATTTTTGCTAATTTTAGCCTTCATTAATATAATTGTTTTTACACAAACAAATGAGACACACTGTAACTCTCAACTCAGATGTATTGTGTATTTAAAGATATCATAGAGGATTTTTCACTGGAACTTATTACACCTATATCATGTCCAGTATCATTTGTTATTTATTAAAGTATTCAGTTAATAACTGTTGTTATAAAAGTTTTGCTATGATATGTGCCATGTCAATAAAATAAAGTACTAAATTGAAACAACATGCTGTTGTTGTTGTTGGTGGTGGTGGTGGTGTTGTTTTATTTAAAACATGATATTATAAGACCAGTCAGATATTGTAACGTGTTTGTTCAGTTTTATGCCGAGTTCACACTGCACGATTTTGAATGATCAAAGACATGATCTGAGAGAATTGCTGATGAGTCACTGACGCCCATGAAATAGTTATAGACCAGAATATTAGTATTTTAATAGATATTTTTGCAATTACATAAAACAGAAACAAAGCACAAACCTTTGCTTAACCAGCCACAACAGCAGCACATTCAAAAAATTATTTATTTACTTCCAACTCTCTTCCAACACAATCCTTGCTCCCCATGTCTCACCAACCATTTCCTTCTCCATAATCTTTTTTTCTTTTTCTCCTTTTTGCTGCAGATCAGCGCACAGACAATTTGGATCGCAAGCTTCTTGCGGGCTATCATTTTTAATAACAATTCCAGTCTCGTGCGAGAACTCCAGTCTCACGCATGCATATTTACTTTTCACTTCTCACATGTGTTTGGTTGTGTGATGTAGTTTGCGGACCGGACAGAGTTGTCGTCGATTCTTTCTATTGTAAAGGCATGCAGTATGAAACCCCCTGTCGCGATCCATTTTGCACTGTGCTCACAACAGCAACTGAATGCTGCCTAAGATTTTCATGCAGTGTGAAAAGAACAGTGATCTGACTACTTTGAAAATCGTGCTGTGTGAACTCAGCATAAGTTTTGTTTGCATTATTTTTGCTCTGTGCCTGTTTGGCTGAGTTCTGAGTTAGTTGCCCCCTTTTGTTAATTAGTTTCCAAAGTTCCTAATTCCACTCACCTCTTCTGTTTTACTTTTGATTATGTTCTTGGAGTATATAAGCCCTGAGTTTCTCTAGTTCATTTGTCCGTTATCATCTTTGTTGAATGTGGTTGAGTTTTAGTTTATCTCCTCGATCTCCCGAATTTTCTTTGTGGGTTATAATAAAGATTGTTTTTGCTTTGCAGTTTGTCTGGCTAGATGAGTGAACCCGCTAGGCCTACATCATCCATCCCCAATGGGGTTGCTTGTGGAGTTCGAGGGCATGGAGGAAAGCCTGCCTCACACCCCCTGTGGATGAGTTGTGCCTGGCCTCTGGAAATTATTTATAGAACTGGAGGAGGTAATTTCCCTAATTTTACTGTCCCCACTGGTTCCGCACAGCTCAAAGCCTACTGTGTCCCTGCTGGTTCTGCCCAGCTCAAAGTCTTCTGTGTTTCCAGAGTTCCCGTTCAGCCCTCCTCTCCTGCCTCTTCTTCCTATAACAGCCAGTTCCTCAGCCACAAATCCGCTGGATCCATTTAGCCCCTCGGATCTTCCTCTGACACCACTCCATTGTGTGGATTTACCTCGGGTCTTCAGGTCTCCAGCGTTGCCCAGGCAAGTGAATCTCCTGGCTCTGCCTCCAGATGCTGATCCCATCACTCCACCTTGGCCTGTTGACCTAACGGCTTTGCCCTGGCTTCTCCCTCCCTTGGCTCCATCAGACACAATTGTCCTTGCAGCTCCATTGGACTCCCTCGCCTCTCCGGCTATGCCTTGGTCAGATGTCATTCTGCCTGTGCCACGGACTCCCCACCCCTTTGTGGAGCTGCGTCAGAATTTTGATGATTTGGGAACACTCCTGTGGGAACGCTATGTAGAGCGCTATGTAGAATCACTCCAATCTCACTGGTGAAACATCATCCTGTGACACATGTCGACATACCTTGGAAGCTATAGAGCAGTGGTTTTCAAACCTGTCCTGGAGAACCACCAGCCCTGCACATTTTGTGTGTCTCCCTCATCTATCACACCTGCTTCAACTCATCAGCTCATTACTAGAGACTGCAAGACCTGAAATGGGTGTGTCTGATATAGGGAGACTACAAAATGTGCAGGGCTGGTGGTCCTCCAGGACAGGTTTGAAAACCACTGCTATAGAGGATACCCGGACCAAACATTGTTGGCTATACTGATTGGCTGAAGCAAGTCGCTCACAGGCATGCTGGAAGTATGGCAAGACTGTTTTGGTCGGTGGCTTGGTCTGTGTCTTTGTTTTCTTTGTTTGGCCCCTCCCTCGCAAACTCTTTCTCTGGTAGGTGGGCGAACCTGTTCGTGATTTGAAAGTGGTTGATTGATGGAGCTGACTAATAAAGATGCCAACGAGGAGGAGAAAGAACAGGGACAACAGATCTTGTGGGCTAGCCAGCAAACAAGTGACTTTAGATCTTTATTTATTTATTTTTATTTTTTTCTCTTTCCTCTGTTAGTTGTTTGTTCCGTTCTGTTAAATTCTTTACTTGGTTGGTTTGTTTGTTATTATCATGATGTCTGTTGTGAGTGAGTGAATAAATAGACTTGAATGATTCTCGCTCTTGTTTATGTAAAGTAATCTCTCTTCTCTTAGAGCTGGTATTTTTATGAGAGGTCGTAACATAAAGTGGGGGCTCGTCCAGGATTCTGAAGTAATTTAGAACGCGTTGTAGGGATAAGGTAAGTTAACGCTCCGGTTATTTAGAGTGATCCAGCTGGCCATGCTTAGCGCCGGACCTTCCATTGGATTACTGTATATTGTTTTGTGTTTTTGTTTTATTTTATTATTTTTGGAGGTATTCCGGGGGAGAGATTTATTTATCTCTTTAACTGGTAACCCTCTGAAGATTAGAAAGGTTGTAATTAGTTTTGTAGGTAGGTAGTTAGGTCTGGAGTGTGATTACTTGATTCCTTTTAAATAATGGTGATGTTTGATCTGAACGACTTTATTAATCAACTGAGTGTCGAAACTTTGAACAACTATCAAAAAGAGGATTTGTTTGTTATTGCTCAGCAGTATGAGATATCTGTTTCTAGAGCATTAATTAAAAAAGATTGGAAAGCTTGTTTGCTCGTTGGTCTTATTGATAAAGGGGTGTTACCTCACGCTGAAGTAATGCAGCAGGGTAAACCATCAGTTGCTGTTATGGGAAAGTCTCCTATAGCTCCTGTTACTTTACTGAATACTGGTGAGGTAGGTCCACTGTTGTCTTTGCCAAAATTTGAGCCGTTGTCAATTTCTACTGATATATCATCGATATTTCTAGTAGGAGTTTGTGTGAAGGTCCGGTTAGCTCTACTGCAGTAGGAGGCCCAAGATAAAGCTCAAGCACGAAAAGACGAATTGACAGTTAGAATTGGAGGGAAAAGGAGATGGTGTTAGGAAATTGATCGTGTGTAGACTCTAGAGTGAGTAATGCTAACTCAGTAGCAGTTGCAAATGATTCCAGTAATTCTGCACCTGCCTCTATATCAGATTCTTCGTCGACAGTTGTGTTTAGCAATTAAAACATTAAAATCAACTGTTCTTTGCATAAAGATATCGTATGACTTCAGAAGACTTGGAACGCAACATGAGTTAATACTTTTATACTGTTTTTTGGTCCATTTTTGCAATAAATGCCTGTGACAGTACTTTTATTTGCCTGTTACGTGTTTTATAAATTCTAAAAGAATTTAGAAATGGTAAGTTTAGTATAGGAGTGGGGTTAGTTGCTCCAAAATATAAAATATAAATATTCATAAAATCATGTCTACTTTTACAAATGCATCTTGATCTGACGCAGTGGGCAAACAACTGAAATCAAAGGAGTAACTTGCCCTGTGTCAGAAAAAGACGCTAAAGTGGTACCCTGTGGGTTTAAAAGTGACGCCGAAGGGAACTGACAAAGCGTCAATATGTGACGAATAGGAGTGAGACCGTGTTGTGTTCTCAGTCAGTGCAGTGTCAACAAGAGCGCAGGTAAAGGCAGCATGTTAGCATGGTTTGTGCGATACCTTGTTGGCTGATGTTTTTGAAGATGGAATCTAAGTTAAAGGAACACGGCGTCTTTTTGGGACTTTAGCTTATTCACCATATCCTCCAGGGTTAGATCCATACATACCATTCTCATCGTCGTGCGTGCCATAACTGTCTGACGCACCCACTGCTAGCCTAGCTTAGCACAAAGACTGGCGGTAAACGGCTCCATCTAGCCTAATACTCAATCAGTAAATAGTCAGTATAATCAGTAGATCACACGCAGAACTTTCCATTCCATCAGCGCTTGTGTGGAATTGCGCTCTTACACTAATTTGGCCTGTTTAGTAAATCCTGGCCTAAGTCTGAGAACCATACTCGGGCTGGCCAGAATGGAGCTAATAGAAGTAGATGAACCCTGCCCTGGCGAACTCCTACTAGAACTCCCAGGAGGAGAGCAATTGGGGGAAATGCATACAGAAGGAGTATGGCACCCAACCCTAGCAGAGCTGGAATCTTGAGGAAGAACCAGAGCGGACAGTGCCTCATCTTCTTGGATGTGAACAAGTACACTTCCGTCTAACCGAACTTCTTCCAAATTAGCTCCACCATCTCCAAGTAGAGTCTCCATTCGCCGGGTCTCAGCCCCAACTTTGAAAGAATTTCTGCTCCCTGATTCAGGTGCCCAGGGATGTAAATTGCCCTCACTGAGAGTAGCTTGCCTTGGGCCCACAGGAGGCTCTGGTGTGCCAATCTGCAATGAGGGCATGATCCCAGACCCCCATGGTGATTTATGTATGTACAGATGTGTTGTCTGTATGGACAAGGACATGGTGGTCTCTGAGATCCGGTAGGAAGTATCTCAGAGCTAGAAATACAGACAACATCTCCGGGCAGTTTATCTGCCATGAGAGATGATGACCTCTCCACAGACCTCGAGTCAAGGGACCCCAGCCTGTAAGGGAAGCATCTGTCAAAAGTGTTCTTTAACGACAAGGTGCCCCCTGAACCAAGGCTTCTTCCACAACACTAGAGTACGAAGGCATATGCGTATAACCCTGATGATGCGAGAAGTAATCATCAGGATTACTATGCAAAAGTAATCATGTAGGACACAGCTGCCAAGCGTCCTAACAGTCTCTGGAACTGGTTTACAGTGACAATTGGCCTAGCATGATCTTGCCTACAAGCTGAAAGAATCAAGCAGGCGACAGATGTGCCTGCATCATACCATCCCATGAAGAGCGGCTCTCTTAAGTGAAGAAAGCACATTCTTCTTGTAGTCTTTGTGTTGTTGCTATTATGAGGATCTTCTGCTTGGCTGGAGCAACCCCTTGTCAGCAGCCCCCAGGACCTGGGTCTGGCGATGACCAGTGAGGACCCAGGACTGAATTTACACTGCTGCCTGTTTCTTTGGTCCAGGTATCCTTTATAGCTTCCACAGTATGTTGTTATGCTTCACAAGGTGATGTTACACCAATGACTTTGGAGTAATTCTACACATGATTAAAATGCAATCACATAGAGTTAACATTCTGATGCAGCGTTGAGTTCCCTCTAAGAAAACTGTGTCTTTCACAGAAAATAAAGTAAAAGAAGGATACAAAGATAGAATTAGAGCCGAATTTATGACCTTTCTGAATGTGACATTAAACGAAATAGGCCAAATATCTTCGGCATTTGAAATAAATCAGCACAATTTCAGCACTTATCCTCTCTATAGGTCAGCAATGAAACACAGTGGTTTTGTTTCTGTGCTTCCAGATGGTTTCTTGGAAGAATAAGAAGTGTGTTTACCAATTGAACTCTAACTCAAGATGCTCATCTGTTGTCTCAATGTAGCTTGTGCTGAAGATTCTCAGCTCAACAGCTTTGACATTTATTCACGCGATTGATGCATTGACGCAACAATCTTTGAAGCAATCTAAACGATCATTCCAGTCATTATATAAGGAAAAATTTAGACCCCAAGCCTTGAGGTAGCTTCAAGAGGGACCCCCTCCTGGGTTTAGGATGCAGCTGTGGCTCTATTCTCTCTGGCATCAGTGATCCACTATTTTCTGTGCCAGGGGGCTACTGGATCGTAATTGCTATTTTGATGGGAATAAATGTGGATGAATAAAATTAAAGAAATGAATGAGTTAGAGGAGTTAACGGTGTGTTTCAGACAAACAAAAACCTGTGTGTGCCAAGAGATCAGCACCTAAATTCATTTCTTTTTTATTCTTTTCTAAAAGAAAATAAATTATAATATACTGTGCACTTATTATTGTTGTGTCTTGGTTTGGGCAGTGGAAAGTAGAAATTTGCAGAATTTCCCAAGTATGTAATCAAAATAAATAATTCCCTGAGAGCTTTTAGAAGATCGCAGCAATGAACTTTGAATAGTGACAAATTTACGTTCCATCCATGTTGAATTGCTATTATGGAAACATGCATTTTGCTCTGAAATAAGTTAATTTATCCATATCCCAGCATGAACCATCAAAACAAGCAAATGCTAGCCTCACTGACTGATAGACACAAACTGATAGACAACAAGAGGATGGAAAACAGCTTTGAAACAATATTAAAAAGGCTTTGTGGACAAAAACTAACAAGTATTCAATTTCACTGGCAGCCTGAAGCAGGAGCCAAAAAGGTGTTCACTACTTAGAGGTCTTTGATGGCAAAGACACTGTAAAATGTCTCCTCAAAGAAAACTGAGGTTAGTTCTGAAAAAAAAAAACCTACTGATAAGATGACAGTAAGAGGAGTGTTCTCATCATAGATAAATGTATAAACTGAGTTAGAAGCATGAAGGATTATTTGAAGGATTATTCTCTGACACCTACAGTGATGGGGTTTATGTGACGGATTAGAATTCACAATATTAATATTATTTCTCTGAGGGACTTTGCCCACTGATTCAGGTTATTATGACAAACAGTTTTGCTGTATAGCTAGTTACAGTATAAAAAAGGTTATTATTAAAATGATGATATTAATAATTTGTATTAGTAGTAGTAGTATTGATGTTGTTACATCAAATAAATAAACTTTAAAAATATGCTCAGAAGTGCAGAATAAGTAAAGCCTAAAATAAAGTAGTAACACAACACTGAAAGTCCATGTGTGGGTTTTTGTTTGTTCTCTTGAGATTACTTTCTCTATTCCAAATCAGAGAGCTTGGAAAAACAAGAGAATGTGTCAAGAGTGTTCCCAAATTGTGTGTTTGTTTGTTTCTATTCTTGTTTAGTTGGAATATATGTCCTAGTTTCAAGTATATTCACATCTCAACCACTCAAAAAAAATCCTTTCCACAATGTTTCTCATTTGCTGCTACATAATTTAGTAGATAGCCAGGGAAGTCTATATACTTTTAAATAAGATTTAATTGTATTTTTTTCCACTGCTATCTGCTATCTTACATTTTTACAATCTTTAGATCTGTTTTTAATAACATTCAAAGATAATGACTTTTTTAGTAAATTGTTAATTGTTATAATTAATTTAGCATTAGCAGTGTAATTAGAGATGCTTGAGAAGCTGTTGAAGTCTATTGATTTGTGCTCACATAAGAAACATTATGCCAATTTCAGTCAATCCAGTATATCAAAAATCTGGCTTAAATTTTTATTTATATTTCCTTTTGAGCCATAAAACAAGATAAAATGCAGATATTTATAAACATACAAGCTAGAACAGAAATTCAAAGTACACAGAAAAATACAGACTATAGGTTTTTTTTTTTACAGACTATAGGTTTGTTTGTGTTTGTCTTCTTCTTCAGATTAATTTTGATCATGTGACCCCAGATCAGGCTCTTTGTCTCAATGGCCTTCCCCTGGTTTGGATTTGTTTCATTCATGCACCATTGTTTCAGCATTCAGTGTTTGAATTATAGATGGAGGTCATGTTTTGTTCTCTTTAATCAGAAAAGACATTATGGTATCCATGGTTTCCAGTGAAGTGGGGTAGTGTGTGTGTGTTTTGTGTAGGGCTAGGGGTGGAGGCTGATAAACAAGCTTCATGTGTGAAGACAGCACTTTAGTTCACTCCACTTTTTTCTGCCTATCCCACTTTCTCTTTTCTACCCCCTTCTTTTTCTCTCGGCCCTTTGAACATGGAGGCCTTGGATTTGTGAAGAGTTGTGGGAACAGCAGGGTTCTGAATAGGTGGCCTTCACTCTCTGGTGCTCCGAGCGGCCCTCTTCCACAGAGAGTGGAGCCAAAAAGAGCTTTCACTATGACTCTGAATGGAAAAACGAAAACAGATCCCACGAACAAGAGTGGGCCCATCTATGGGGCCCTACTGTAATTAGTTATCTTTTTACCTGGCAACCCTCTTGCTCACAGTGCACTTTCTATTTAGTGTAGTTCAGATGTGGCATAGAGATTCACAGCTTGTTCTCTCTAACTCTCCTCTCATTTGTATGACTGGGGCCCCTCAGAGGAATCAGCAAAGACCCGCGATGGGCTGATTTGTGCCTTAATATGGCAAGATTGAATCGCTATTTAGAGCACTGATAGGCATTAGGGTCCTCTGTGGCATGCACCCCCAAGTGGATGCACCACTATATTACATTCAAGAACTTTGTATGTTTTGTTGGTTAACATACATTAATATAAAATATTATACAACAATTCAGTCTGGTTCTCGAATCTGATTGGATGAGAGCCTTTTCAGCTATGCGATATTCTAAAAGTATCACAGCTGCTTGAACCATTTCTCATGGCAGAAGAGTAAACCACCATAATTTTACAAATACTACTGTTGTTGTGTCACATAATGTAGTTTTAAGGGTTTTTTTAAGGTGAAAATTTAGTTATTTAGACATCAACTATGAGGCATAATAAATATAGCGCCTATTTGACAATTTGTTTAGACATTTTTGGAGATGTGAGCTCCAGGCTGTCAGTGGCTGTTCAGCGTTCATGAACCTGCTGAGAACAGCTATATCTCGGCTAGTCCTACGGGAATTTGCTGCCGGCTTTAATGTAAATATGTAAATATGTTTAAACATGAAGTATAATTAATTTGGGGTATATCAAATGGGCAATCTTTGTTCTTATTAATCTTCTTTTAATTGTTGCAGAGCAAACTGATTTGGGCAATGTTACATTTCATGTGAGCATATGTGTTTATATTTCTGACACCTTCAGTTACACTAATAGTCACAAATACACTAATGTTTTTTATAAGAGTAAAACTTATTTTCATGTAGTCGTGCTATATTGTGTCATGTTTACCAAAATAAGACTGAAAATGTGAACCACACTTCATAGTGTAGGCTTATGTTGAACTTTATTCTTGTACAAACAGACACGGTATCAAGTAAAAGGTGAATAAAGACTGAGAGTCAATGTTCAGAAATTATTCATTATTATTATGTTTTACCTATGCTGTTTATGTCAGGACTCGGGTTTGATCATTGCTCATCCTGCTTTTTCTCTCATTCATGTTTCCCTGTAGTTTTCCACTGCACCACAGCTGTGCTGTATTCTTAATCAGCACTACTGTGCACAACTCTTACCTGTCTCTCCATTTAAGTTTCCCCGCTCTTGATGTCTGCAGCAGCTGCGCTGCATTATAATCAGGGCTCTTGCACAACTCTCTCACCTGTTTCTCCTCTCATTTAATTTCTCACACTATTTAGCTTCCTTCCTTATCTGCCTTCTCTGCCAGAGTGTTTTGACTGTTTTTCTGTCATGCTCCAGCCTTACATATGTGAATCTATTTTTGCCTTGTCAAGTTTTGATCCTGTTCTGTTTTTACTAGTCTGGTGCAGTCCTGCAGCCCAGTTCTCTCATCTCCTTTTGGATTTTGCCTTGTGTGATTGAGGTGGTACCTGTGCTGGGATTATTCTCTGCCCGGTACTTTGGACTGTGTCATTTTGCTGGTCCTGAACCTGCCTGCCTCCTGACCACTCTCCTGGTTTGGCCTCTTGCATTGTGGCCTGTCTGGACTGTCTACCTGTTGCTGACTTTTGCCTGTCCTTGGATTACGTCATCAGCTATTTCCCCTTGCTTGGCAGCTCGGCTGCCCAATTAAATATTGTTTCCTTTTACTTTACTTTTTGTCCAAATAAATACAGTTTGAACTGATCTGCTCTTGGGTTCTCTGTTCCGTCCAGCCCTCACAGTTTAGCTGTGTTTTGCAATGTGTTTGTTGTGAAATTAGTTTATTTTTAGTTATTAAAAAATGTAATTATTTCATTAGAACATTTATTTTATAGACAACATATTTTAGTTTGTCTTGTATATTTTTTTTTTATTAGATCAGATCACATTTTAAGCTGCCATATGCTCATGTTCCAATGTGCCCCTCATATGTTACAATGTACCCTACCTATGGGGCATGTTGTCACATTTTACTTCAATTATTTGGGGGTATATCAGGAAAAAGGATACACTGTATTAATGAAACAAAACAGGAATTATGAGTTAAACGGAGTGCATTTTTTTAATGACATATGCAGATGCACTGTCTGTATCAACAAAGGCACATGCAGGTAAGAGACAGATAAAACATGAAACCAAATAAATACACAATTATAATCATATATGATTTGTCTACATTCTTCAAGCAGTCTCAGGTATTTTCCATAAACATCTTGTGTACTTGTTATGACAATGGTTAGTTAACATAAGTAGACTTTAGAGTTGCACATAAATACAGTATATTGCTGCCGTATTTCACACAGCATGCTCACTTTTGGTCCGACAGTGAAAACACGGCTATTGTTTATTTAAAAATAATTTTTCAATAAATAATATTTCATGTTATAACAATGTATGGTATTGGGAAAGGGTCCGTTAGTGATTGTGATTTCGACTTCAGGGAAAATTACATTATTTTGCCATTGGAATGCTGGTTTAATTTTTTTGATGAGTGTTTGCTCATCTACAAGACGTTTCCTGTCACATTTTAAAGACATGTTTATGATTTATGTAAATTCAAGCATTCTGCATTGGTTCAGGCAGGCCACATAGTCAAACTCCACTATCAGCTGATTCCAACACAGCTCATATCAGCTGATCCGATTCCTATGCACTCAACTGGCAACTCTCAAATAGGGCGCCTACTTAAACACAGCTTTAGTCTGCCTGCTTGGCTGTAGTGTTTATTTTGACAGCAAATTTTATTATAGTCTTTTGATTAAAATGCCATTTAGTTTTAGTCATAATTTAGTCACCTGAATTGTTTTTAGTTTTAGTCGACTAAATATCATGCAATTTTAGAATTTTACAATTGTGCTGCTTTTCCAGTTAAAAAATGGGAACCTGAACCTGCTGCTGTTCCCTGTCTTCGCTTTTCATGGAACTTATGAAAAGGAGGGGAATTTAGAACAGAGCCATATCACCAAATGTAACTTTAACAAACATGCCAATAAAAGTTGACTAAAAGTTTGGTATTTTTTTAAGTGGTCCTGACTGAACTGCTTTTTCTAAGATGCTAGTTTCCAAATTAAGCACTATTTAGCAGACATCTTAGAGACATACCTCTGTTATGAGCATGACATTTGTTTGAGATGAGATTTTATGTCATCAATGATTAAGATAGTAAATAAAGTTCCCATTATTTTAGGAAACATGAAATAGAGCCAATTACAATGGCTGCCGCTCAGGTGATCTTGCAGAAATGTGCACAGATTACAAACTTCTGTACTTCTGAGTGGTCCTGCCCTAAGCATCTGCAGATTAACCTAATGGGGAAATGTATGGATAGCACTTGATGTCCATAAAATATGATTGTAAGGGCCAGTTTTTGCTGTTAAAAAAAAACAAACAAAAAAAAGTGTAAGGACTAGAGCTGAGTTTTTGCAGGTTGAACCATGTTTTAAGAACGCCCTGTCATTTGTGAGACACTGCAAAAGACGTGAGATGGTTAAAGTGTGATGGTTAAAGCTGTCTGTCTAGCACACGTTTACATTGAAAAACAATGTAAATGAAGTGCAGTGGAATGATAAAAATACATCTGTGTGAAAGACTCCTAAGTCACTATTCAAAATGTACTATTACAATGAAAATCAAAGGGAAAACTGCAAGCATGTTGAGACACAATTAAACTAGGAACCTAAAAGAATGAATTGCTAATAGCTAATGACAACATCAAAATCCCATATAAAGCTCAGATAGTAAAACAACCTTTACCTTTACCTGGTCAGTAATGTTTCTAAATACTATTATAGTTCAGACAGAATTGGATTTAATGTATTGCCTTAATTTATTTAAAATGACTACTACTAAAATAGAATCCATAGGATTGCAGACTAGCTATTTCCTTTAAGAACAGCTTTTCTTTAGCTCAAAACATGCACCAATGTCCAAAAACTTTAGTGAGGACCAACAAACTTCTAACAAAATAGCCTGTAAAGTCAGAAGGACATCTCCGCTCCTCATGCACAACAGAGACCAGCCACATTCATCACAAATTCATTTTCCACAGATGAAATGACTAATGGGCCAGAAGGCTGGGGAGAGATGGTAAATGAATAAAAACAACCTTGCAGCAAGAGGAATGTGCTGCCGGATCTTGTATTAAGCAAAATAGGAATGTAAAGCAAGCATGAAATGAAGGCGGGCAAGCAGCATTCAGCAGCATGCATGGAAAGTAGGTCAAATATGCTCAGAGAGACTCATTTTAGGATTTAATTCACTGTTAATCCGTCTCCTGTAATTTCCATATGTAAACATCAGTAGTTAAACACCTAAGGGGGAGAGTAAAATTAAAAACTATTTGTTACTAATAGATACTGAAGACAAAATAGCCTACTTTACATTGAAACTTTACAAAAGATATTAACAGTTGACTATTTGACAATTATCTGCATTAACCTGCAAACATTCAAGAATTGTCAGCTGTTTATCAATACCTTCACCAGTGCAGTGCAGAATTTGGACCAATTTCAGCAACTCAGAGTGAATATGATCCTTCTGTATTAAAATTGATATAAACTTCTTCAACAAACATGATAAATATATCTGAAGTTTCCCAGCATGCCAATTAAATATGCAAGCAAACATAGCCCATGCCACAGGCGCCATCCATAATCTATGACCTCACACACATAAATCAGTGCCCATGACTTGATCATTGCTGCCTGTCGCCACGTTGGAAAAGAGCTGCACTACAGCTGCCATAGATGGCGCCGTATTTGTACTGGGCCAAGTTTCCCCTGAACAGGGATACCTATATATCACATTAGGAGGATCACAGCCATCATGTTGATCACAGCAATTCCATTCAGAGGAATAGCCGCGATTGGTTTAAACATGTAAATAGCAGGGTTGGTCAAAATTCAGAATTGAATTCAGAATTGGCTTTCTTTGGAATTTGAGTTGAATTGGCCACACCACACAGGAAGTTGAATTTCCACTTTAAGTTAAAGGGTTAGTTCACCCAAAAAGGAAAATTAGCCCATGATTTATTCACCCTCAAGTCATCCAGGTGTATATGACATTCTTCTTTCAGACAAATAAAAGTTGAGTTATATTTAAAAAGTCATGGCTCTTCCCAGCTTTATAATGGCATTGGCTGTTGCTCTGTTTTTGAAGTCCATAAAAATGCATCTGTCCATCAAATAACATGCTCCACACGGCTCCGGGAGGTTAATAAATGCCTTTGGAAGTGAATTGATGCGTTTGTGTAAGCAAAACGTGTATATTTTAATATAACTCAACTTTTATTCGTCTGAAAGAAGAAAGTCATATACACCTAGGATGACTTGAGGGTGAATAAATCATAGGCTAAATTTCATTTTTGGGTGAACTATCCCTTTAAATGATAGGAAGAACTGAATTTCAATGCAAAGAAATTTGACACAATTAATGCATTCTGGGAAATTAAGTGTACTAGTCAGCGTTGTTATTGTTACTAAAATTAATTTTCAGTTAAAGGGGTACTTCAGCGCTGGAAAGATGAATCTGTATTTAAACTGGGTAATTAATGTAGTAGAAATGTGAAATTATTTTTGAATTTGGTGCCTTCTAGACTGAAAAAAAACACAGAAAATGTATTTTTGTCTCATGGGGATGAAAGACAACAATTCCCAGAACGCACTGCTTCACTGCCCTACGCATGGCTACTGGTTTACTGGATCACTTGCCCACCACGTTCATTTTCATAAAATCAGTTCAGTTAGAGACACTACAATTAAAAACTGAACGTGTCTGTTCGATATTTTGTGAGTGAGCCGATTGAGTGTCACGGCACAAACGCAGCAGGATCAGATTATATTCATCACATGAGCTGAGGTAATCGCGGGATTCGCGGCTGCGGCTGCATTCACAGCGCGTGTTCAGTCTGGCGCATTTTCAGTTCATGTCTTTGGAAGCTTAAGCTTAACTTTCCGTTTACATGAATCACCGCAGCTCCCCGAGCCGAGTGCTGACGCTGTGAGTGCGATGTTGAAAACATGAGGAAATAGCGCCTCCTGCTGGCTGTAGTCTTCAGCATCTGGCCAAAAACTGATGACGCAAAATGACGATATTTGCATCATTGGAGGAATTTTTCCAGAAATAAAATACATAATTCTCTCGTCTCAGGGTGATATGAGGGGGGAAAGTATGATAATTTGAATATACTCCCAGGTTTCTACTGATACAAAGCTAAATGCTAATCGCTGAACTGGAATCAAATCAAATATTAGATTAAAAATAAAAACGTTGCCTTGGCAACTAACTGAAATAAAAGAAGTTGGACTGAAGTACTAAAATGACAAACTAAAAACTGAAATAAAAATAAAAATAAAGCAAAATATTTTTTGAAAACAACAAACAAAAAAAACAATAAATAACAATACAGTAAAACTAATAAATAAAAAAACGATAAAACTAATAAATATTACAAAAGCATACTAACAAAATAACTAATAACAAACTAAACTTAAAATATAAATAAAATAATATTAAATTAATATTAAATAAAAAATAATATTAAATAAAATATAAATATAATATTTAATATTTATACATACCATAATTATATAATACACACCGATCAGGCATAAAATTATGACATATTATACCATAATATTATATAAATAATAATAAAACTGGTTCTACCTTGGCCCAAAGTTAATATCTTAAATACAATGAAATGTATAAACTAAATACCAATTTACCTATAGGTGGCATTTCAAACATATGTATTTATCCAAATAAAGAAAATGCTTTGACAAGCCAACATTCAAAGTTTGTCAAGACAAACTCTCCATTTATGAATTCATTTCCATTTAAATTCATTTTAATTCTATTTCCATGCAATCACATGTGCAATCTGCATTCTTTTCTACCATGAAACTCAGTTCAACTAGTTCAAATCTGACTGGCATGTTACCCTGCTAAAAAAAAGGATCTTACATCTAATCAGCATACTTTAATTCTGTTAAAGCAACAGTGGGAAACCACAGCAAAGAGGCTGCTTGAGAGAAGTAGTGGCATTATGACTTGCAGCGAGATTTAATCAAGCTTTCTGTCCTTTTTAATGATTTAATGCACACTAGAATTGGACACCAGGGTGGTTAATTGCAATTAGCAAAATTCTATTGCCGTACTTTAGAAAAGATTGAACACACAGTTTCCACCCTTTAGCATCTGCAGATAAAGTTCCATAGTGAAAGTTGCTGTCACGCTCTACTCGGTTTCCCATTTCATCAGCAAGCTCAGAAAATCCCTCCCACGCCAAGTTCTCAAGCTAAGCTCTTCACGTCTGGCAAAGTGGCCACATCTCCAGCAAATATTTGGGAGTTTTAACTTCACTATCAAGTATAAATTGACAAGGAACCTCTTTCTTGTTCTCCCTGAAAATAGCATACTGGAAAAACAGCATTAGTACTCATTGCTCCTTGAGGAATTGTACACGTGGTGGTGAAAAGACATAATCTTGCTATCCAGTATAATTAGGCAGTAGGTTGCATTGCATGCATTGCAGATGTATTAAAGCTGGGAAGGGGAAACTTCTTCAGGTAATCGAAACCATGTTGCTTGTTCATTGCACTGTTTGTGTCTGCAAGAAGATGTGTGAGGTTTCCTGCTCCGAAATGGCATGAGCAATGACCTGTCAGATCAGGAGAAAGATGAGGCAGCTGGGAAATGATGTGACCAGAGCGAAAAATAAAACATGGAGGTGTGATACGACAGACAGAGAGGGAGGAGGACAAAACAGCTAAGGGGAAACTCCTTCACGAATTGCATCAGATTTGACATTTTGAGATTTGACAAGGTTTTTATGAAAATGTAGTTCTGCTCTATTCAGGGGCACAATCTGAAAACGGAAGGAGTGGACACATTATAAATCTCATCAACCTCTTTTCACAAGTATGACATGGTTTAAAATATCTACATTAGAGTGAGGCTGGTGAGTGGTTTACGTTTGTGGCTCTGTATAGCTCCGTATAGTTCTCTATTTATTATCATTCCTTCTTTTGTATATGCTAAATATGACTTACTCAACCATATATCTCATATTGTCTAATATTGCCTATCACATTAATCTGAGATCACTAACTTTTTATCTAAATTGTTATAGCTAACATTTCGCTAGGCTGTTAACTTGTCATCTGTGCTAACCATATTTTTTCGCTTGTGCACTGCTTTTTTACGAGTTACAGTGGTAAGTTGGAATCAGTCAACAAACACGGTGAGTCATGTCATCTTCTCCTGTTATTGTCACTTGCACTGCCTGCCACATTAGTGTAACACTAGTTCAGGCTGACAGAGAAAATGACAGAACTAGAGACATGCATCCAAACTTTAATCGAGGATAGTAAGAATGCAAGGGCTCTGATGCGACTAGCCTAGCAAGCCCCATACATTGTTTGGTTCTGGATGCAGAGCCCCCGCAGCAGGGCAATTGTGTGACTCTAAGATGGCATAGTCGCAGGACAGAACACCGCTGTACCATTCTGATTAGAACATCAAACAGGTTCTCCGCACTCAGTGATGCACCCACTGAAAAACCTGTTGAAAGTGCTCTAGCTATTGGAAAGGTTTTGGGGCAGACCTGACCTGTTGAAAAGAGACGAAATTCATTCTTCCTGGCGTGGTGCTGCTCTTCTCTCTAGTAATATGGCCCACACACTCTAAAAAAATATTCAGTGGCTTAGTAAATACCACAGTAATAATTAACTTAATATATCTCTGAATACCATTTACTTGATTGTTTGAGTTGAACATACCAAAATAATTGATTAAAAATCCAACAGTTAATTTGGAACTTATGGAAAAAGTGTAGGGCCTGAGCCTTCAAAATGCTTTCGCTAAGTCTGACGAGTGTAACTGGAGTGCAATGTCGTCAGACGTAGCGAAAGCTTTTTAACTGCAAGAGTCGCAAGCGCTACACTTTTTCCATAAGTTGAATATGGAATGCAATTCGCCAGAAGCTAGATAATTTACTTTATAAAGTTTTATATATAGATATTTTTCTTACACAAACGCATTGATTCTCTTCAGAAGGCCTTTATTAACCCCTGGAACCATGTGGAACAGTTTTATGACGGTGTAACGAATACTGCTCTGAGACGCAAAGGTTGAGGATCCAAAAGCAGCTTTATTAAAGGGTAATCCACAATCGTAGTCAAAATCAGGCAGAAGGTCATACACAAGGAACAGGCAAGAAATCCAAGACCATGAGACAAAACATAAGAAACCAGGGAGAACGCTCAGAAATGCAGTTTACACTAACAAGACTTCGCAATGAATGATTGAAATAACCAGGCTTATATAGGGTGAGGTAAACAGGGTGAGACAAAGGTGGATGTAATCAGGGATGATGAGTCCGAGCAGAGAGTATTATGGGTAATGTAGTCTTTGACAGAAATGACAGTCCAGGTTGGAGTGCCCTCTGGTGGTGAACAGGGGCACTCTTACTGGTGAATCTTGACAGATGGACAGATTCACTTTTATGGACTTCAAAAATGACCCAACAGTCACTTCCATTATAAAGCTTGGACGAGCCAAGACATTAATATAACTCTGATTTTATTCGTCTGAAAGAAGAATGTCATATATACCTATAGGCTTGAGAGTGAGTTAATCGTGGGCTAATTTAACTCAGATTGTAAGGCCGCTGAAATCGCTCCAATGGCGGCAGCGAATAGCGGGCGAAGGTATCTGCGCATTCGGTGTTCTCAGCTGGGCAAAATGGATCTAATTACTCTTTATCTGACTCCATTTTATTATAATTTAGAATTTAGATTAGAATGCCAATTTGGTTATTTGGTCATTTATGTTTAATAGTTAGACACACATTTAATTATTCTGTTTAACCCTTTGTGGAAAGTACCCATTCATGATCTCATAGAGATCATTAATAATTCCAGAGTAAGTCAGAATAAATCAAAATGTAACAATTTATTAAACAGTCAGGTATAATTCCAATTACATAATCAATTCAAAGATCCTCAAAACATCGAATACTCTTAAGTAAAGAGATGCGTTCCTGACTTTCCATAGGTTACGTAACGTTGACTGGACACAACGTTACGGGCGAATCTGATTACAGTATTGCGCCCTGACTCTTCTGCTACACTGCCTTAAGTATTCAGACCTGACAATAACTTCGGCCCCACTTTATATTAGGTGGCCTTAACTACTATGTACTTACATAAAAAAATAAGTACAATGTACTTACTGTGTTCATATTGTGTTGCAAAACACCTTTGCTGATATTGAGGAGGGATACGGGTAGGGTTAGGGACAGGTGTGGTGGGATGGGTCAGTTTAAGGGTAGGGTTAGGTGTAAGGGAAGTGTCAACTGTGTAATTACAAATGTAACTATATAAATTAATTACAGATGTAATTACATGCAGGTATTTTTTTAAATGTAAGTACAATGTAAAAACATGTATGTACACAATAAGTGCAATGTATCAAATTATTAATTAAAATGTTAGTACATAGTAGTTAAGGACACTTAATATAAAGTGGGTCCATAACTTCTTTCAAATGGTAACATATGTTAACAAAGGGAATTTACATTTAATCACTGTCTCAGACCTGTAGTATTGACAAAAGACCAAATGGTTGAAAGCCACACATACCATACTATGCAACATCTCTTTAAACTCTTAAAACCCTTGTTATCTTCTTGAATATTTCTGTGGGGATGAGATATTTGTACCAGTCACACTAAGACATTTCCATTGATATCAAACACATATATATTGTTTAGTATTTGTTCATTTTTAGATCATATAGATTTTGGGTATATTTTCAATGGTCACAGCTTGAGGGGAAGTAGGATGGGGGGAGAAATAAATACATGTAAATTAGAGCCATTCTAAGTTGATTCACTCAGTGTGACGTCGTCTTTTTGTGTGTGTAAAAATGTTTCACCAAATAAATAATAATAATTTGAGTAAATCATTGTAAAAGTTTTTAGAGTGCAGTATTAGAGTTTAAATTTGAATGGGGCCCATGTCAGGAAGCAGACAGACTGGCTAAACTGACTGTCTGCTAGCCACCGAAGTCAGATAAATCCCAACACATAGAGGCTCTTTCACCATGATATCATCATATAGAGACTGTGTCTGTTCCCCGAACTAAGACATACAAAGAACTCTCAAACCCATTTAAGGGTAAAAAAATTTAAAAAAGATAACAATGATAAAGCTCTATTTGCTGAATATTAGATCCCTTGGGCCCACTTTATATTAGGTGGCCTTAACTACTATGTACTTACATAAAAAAATAAGTTAAATGTACTTATTGTTTTCATATTGTATTGCAAAAAAGGTTTTCTGATATTAAGGGTAGGGTTAGGTGTAAGGGAAGGGTCAACAGTGTATTTCTAAATGTAACTACAGAAATTAATTACAGATGTAATTACATGCAGGTATTTTTAAAAATGTAAGGACAATGTAGAAACATGTATGTACACAATAAGTGCATTGAATCAAATGATTAATTAAAATGTTAATACATAGTAGTTAAGGCCACTTAATATAAAGTGGGTCCGATCCCTTTCTACAAAAGCACTTTTTATAAATGATATGATTACAAATCATAATCTAGGTGTGATGTGTTTGACAGAAGCCTGGCTAAAATCAGATGATTACATTACTTTAAATGAGTCCACCCTCCAAGATTACTTTTATAAACAGTATAAAGCCTTGTCTGAAAGGAAAAGGGGGAGGTGTCGCTGTAATTTATACATTAATATTTCCAGTATTACTCAGAGGTCTTTCAAGCATTATTATTTTTAAGTGATGGTGCTTTATGTAACTTAATTGATAAATCATGTTTGTGATTTGTACTTGCTACTGTATACAGGCCACCAGGGCACCATACAGACTTTATCAAAGAATTTGCTGATTTTCGGAATTAGTACTGGCTGCAGACAAAGTCTTACATTTGTGGTGATTTGCAGACATGACATTTGGTGACATGTAGATAATAATAAGATGCATTGGGATTGGCATTTACATTTTCAACTCTATTGGAGTTAGACAACATGTTGTCAGGACCTACTCGTTGTCAAATAGTCCAACGCCGTGGTATAACGAGAACACTCAAGAGAGCAAAAAATGAAGCACTGCTGGAAGAAAAAAAAAACTAGGGCTATTGAGGAAAGTGTTATTGCATACAGAAAGGCTTTAGATACTACTAGATCTGCTTACTTTGTGACTCTATTGGAAGGTAACAAACACAATCGGTATTTATTTGAGACAGTGGCTAAATTAACGAGAAATACAGCCGTAACTTCAGATTTTTAACAGCACAGCACTTTATGAATTTCTTTGCTTGCAAGATTGACACTATTAGAGAGAAAATTATAACCATGCAACCATCTACTACAGTATCGCATCAGACGTCATGATCTAGACCCACAAAAAAACAGTTCCATTCATTCTTTGCTATAGGCGATCCTATATAGAATTGTCTAAACTTGTTAAATCTTTCAAATCAACAACATGTATGTTAGACCCTGTACCAAATAAGCTACTGAAAGAGATGCATTCCAGAAGTTATAGATCCTTTTCTTAATATTATTAATTCATCATTGTCATTAAGTACTAAAAACTTTTAAGCTGGCTGTTATTAAATCTCTTAATAAAAAAAACGCAACTTGATCCTAAATAATAGTTAATTACAGACCGATCTCGAACCTACCCTTTCTGTCATAGATACTAGAAAAGGCAGTATCCTCACAACTGTATTCCTTTTTAGAAAGAAATGGTATCTGCAAGGATTTCAAGTCATGATTTAGACCGTATCATAGCACTGAGCTGCTCTCATCCGATAGTGATTGTATCTCTCTACTAGTGTTACTCTACTGGGTTTTAGTGGTGCATTTTGATACCATAGACCACAACATTTTCTTGAATAGACTCGAAAATTACGTTGACATTAGTGGAATTTTATTGGCATGGTTTAAATCATATTTATGATTGAATTTATCACAAGTTCAGTACGGAGTACTGCAAGGCCCAGTACTAGGACCGTTGCTTTTCATTATGTATATGCTATCCTTTATATAAATAATACAGAATCGTCCCGTATTTAAGGCATCAATGAAGCTAATATGAATACTAATATTTTCAACTGTAAAAGTTTAAAAATGTTCTTAATTAAATATCAGTCTGTTAATATAGTTCATAAAATTTTAATAAATGGGTGCCAAGGAAATAAAATAATTTCAACCCTGCATACATTAAAAAATGTTGAAAACAAAAGTCAGTATAAAACGTATCATTATTTTTCACTTAATTGTGGCCTAATATCAAATTTAGCACATACAAAATTAGTGTTACAACTGTACTCAGCATGCACTCCTTTATTGCATCTATTAATTGTGAAAATAAATCCCATGTTTATGCTGGTCAGTATTTGTGCACTATAAAAATGTTACAATTGTTCTCTACTGTTCAATTGTTGAACATGTATATTTCTCAAACAGCTACATTGTTTTTTCTTTGTTGAATTGCAGTGAAGCAGAATAATCATCTTTAAAATAAGGAGGAACCAGTTTAATCATTTTCAACATGAATAGAATGATGCTACCCCCAATTAGCGTAGTTGCACTCTGATTGCATTCTGCTGTGTTCTGCTCTATACTGACATAGTTGACACCTATTGTGTGCACCTAACTGTTCTGCCTATATACTTTGGTATTGATCACTTCAAGCACATGAACTGCAGTGCTAGAGTGTATTTAATGTGAGGGTGTACATTTTTCATCTGTATTCAGCTTTAGTCTCGAGTAGCATAAATTCTGCCTTCAGGCCCTGCTACCTGAGTGTTCCGAGAATTTGCGCAATGCACACACTCAGTTGTGGACACAAATGCACACACACACTCACACACACCACAGATGCATGATCAGTCAGTACTGAAGAGTGTGGAGTAAGGAGGCCATCTGTTTTCGACAGCTGCATTTTTATGGTGATGATGACATTGTAGAGGTTGCCTCTCTGGAGCGACAGACTATTTAACACACGCAACCTTAAAATTCTGTCCAAACCATTGGATCTTTGTGCCTCCACAAGAGAAATTAGCACAATCTTTTATTTAAAAGGGAAAACACACCATCTGTGATGCAGCTGCTTTGTTACTGATACAGTGCACTCTCACTGACAAGATTACTGTGCCATAGACAGCTGCAATAACAGGTTTTACCTCTGGGTTGATCTAATGTGAAACTCAAACTCAATCCATTTCAGTCATATATCACAAGCAAAATGTCACGTGTGAAAAATGCCCTCTGGTGGTAGCTTTTCAGACAGCCATTGGTCTGTTCTGATTGCTAGTACATCTAGTCAATTGGAATCTCTTCCATAGCAACAGTCCTACATGGCAACAACTATCTTGAATACAAGATTGCCATTATGGTCTGCCGCCCTCTCAAGAGAGACATCAGTTGGAGTCTTTTATCCTGAGAGTGAAACTGCAGCAATAGATAAAAAGCCACTC
This sequence comes from Gobiocypris rarus, assembly GCA_023029165.1. Classification (NCBI taxonomy): domain Eukaryota; kingdom Metazoa; phylum Chordata; class Actinopteri; order Cypriniformes; family Gobionidae; genus Gobiocypris; species Gobiocypris rarus. The sequence continues at coordinate 22,493,946 of CM040914.1, read as the reverse complement.
TCTTGTGCATCACACATTAAGTTCGTTTTTTTTTTGTTGTTGTATTTTTCCTTTCATTTATATTAAAAACTGACACAACCATAATTATAATCATAATAAAATCTCATCAAAGATAAGATATGGCAGGTAATGTAGTCAATATAAAAGTAAGAAATAATAAATGAACAGTAAAATCTGTCAATGAAATATAATGTGTTGATAATAATAATAATTGTCTATTGTCTCTAGTTCTTAGAGATGGAGATGTATTCGTTTTGGTTTCATTTGGTTTTGAAAAATATTCATTCCATTTTAAAGAAAAGTTCAATCAGGTAAATAAGTGTATAGCTTTAAAGCTTAACGCTTGTAGCTTAACTATTATCTTAAAAAAATAAGCTGTTCCAAACATGTGTTCATTTCTTTTTTATCTGCTAAACACAAAAGAATATATTTTGAAGAATATGGGTAACCAAACAGTTGATGGGACCTCATTGACTTCCATAGTATGGGGGTGGGGGCATCAACTTTTTTTCAACCCACATTCTTGTAAATATTTTCCTTTGAGTTCAGAAGATGACAAATTTATACAGGTTTGGAACAACTTGAGGGTGAGTAAATGAGGACAAAATTTTAATTTGGTGGGAACTATCCCCCCATATTTGCTTTCATTAGGTTGGTTGGGTGACATTAGGTGCTTGGCGGTTAGTTAGACGTGGGGCTGCAGGGAGGTCAGGTGAAGTGGGGGTTCTAGACACACAAAAAAATCTTTATAGGTGAATGGTCTTGTATTACTTCAATCTCAGATAAAATCCCTTTTCTGCAGTACACTCTTACAGATTGTTCTATCTGACCCTCTTTTCGCCTCATCCTTGAAGGTTTTGCAGGAAATAAGTGATGGAATCTGAGTTTCGTGTGCGCTCATCCACGCTCTGGTCCACTTATACAGAGGCTGGAGTCATCGAGCCCATTACTCAAAATGTGCTGATGTTATTGCTGTGGGAATGTGTGGCACTTTAGTGTCATTGTGAGAAAATTTAGTAACTGCTGCTCTTTCCCCATGCAGTGCTGTTCCATCTCCACAGTACAGCACTTTGATTTGACTGTCTCGATGTTACAAAGTGCACTCTTGTCTTTCATTTTCATCCTGTGGGAAAAGATTCTTCTATTGGATCTATACAGACGACACCCCAGAACAACAGATTCAGATCTGCACAGGGATTAGTCGTTTCTGAAGGGAGGCATGGAGCTGAATATAATATAAGCCAATAGCTGACTTGAATATTCAAAATATCTATAAAGAGAATTAAAGTTTGAAGTTCAAACTAGGGCCAAGTGTAGCTTCTCAGTCGGATTTTGTAGCTGACTGCTTACATGTAAAATACAACCCATTAAGCATGTGCAAATGGTTTAATACAAAATAAGTTAACTTTATATCCACTTCAGACATTTTACTACTATAAGTAACTTTGCAACTACATCTACCAGTCATTACAGCTTAAGTAGACTATCTGCTCATATCGGGGCAGTCGTGTCCTAATGATTAGAGAGTCAGATGGGAACCTTAAGGTTGCAGGTTCAATTCTCCAGCAGGAAGTGACTAAGGTGCCATTGAGCAAGGCTTCTAATCGCCAATCGCTCCCTGGGCGGCGCAGCAAATTGGATGCCCACTGCTTCAGGTGTGTGTGTCCACGGTTTGCAGTGCATGTTCACTACTCACTGCTCCCAATGTGTATGCACTAACTTGGATGGGTTAAATGCAAATGGAAAATTCTGAGTATGGGTTACCATACTTGGCCTTGAAGTCATGTCACTTTCACTTTTTTTATTTTTTTATTTCTGCTATAACTTTATTTTGATGTTACCCCAACAGACACCTGATATAAGTAAATTTGCAAGTACATGTCAACTTATTAGTAACCCTAACCTTAACCCTACCCTAACCTAACAGTGTCTAATGCGAATGACATGTAATTACAAATTAATGAGCGTTAGTTGACCTAGTTGTACTTAAGTTACTTAAGTGTTCATTCTACAATTGAGATCAGGCTTCTATGGTATTCTTTTACTCTTGTGCATCCACTTTAAAGGGATAGTTCACCCAAAAATGCATTCTATCAGACGAATACAATCAGAGTTACAGTATATAAAAAAATGTCCAAGCTATATAATGGAAGTGAATGGCTGTTTCTGTTTTGAAGTCCATAAAAGTGCATCCATCTATCATAAAAGTATTCAACACGGCTCCGGGGGGTTAATAAAGGCCTTATGGAGCGAAGCATTTGTGTAAGAAAAATATCCATATTTAAAACTTTACAAAATGTAATCTCTAACTTCCACTAACTATCGTACGTGCATTCACGAAAGACGTTTTCGGCGTATGATTTAGGGCGCTCCAGTGAGAATATCCTAGTTCTCGCGAGAACAAAGTTTTGTTTTGATCCTCTGTGCTTCCACGTCTGCCACTGGAAAATACACTACACCTGCGTCCTACGTCATGCGCTGGAACGCCAGTCTCTCCTGAACACGTGTACAACGTTAGAGCCAGGACATTTTTTTATATAACTCTGATTGTATTCGTCTGAAAGAAGAATGTCATATACTCCTAGGATGACTTGAGGGGGAGTAAATCATGGGCTAATTTTCATTTTTGGGTGAACTATCCTTTTAAGATTTGACATTTTTGGAGATGCTGTTCTGTGTAGCACTATCGTAACACTAATATTTCGGCAAATTTTTTTCCAGTGGTGATCTGAATTAAAGTCTGGTCATTGAAATCACTGTCTATTCTGTGGCTGCTCAATCATCCATTTGAATGCGAGCGATTCAGGGAAATTGGGAGAAATTTGAGGGAATGAAAAGTCTGCTGTATGGGGCAGGGGAGTTAGTGTTTTCATACCCTGTGGACGTCTCATTTGAGGAGAAAATAAGACTTGACGACATGGCTCAAAATTGCACCATTTGAGGAAAACAGTTATTGTGGATTTGGAAAAATCTCTAAACACTAGGCCTTACATCTCCATATGTAGTTTTTTAAAAGCAAGGTTTCACCAAATTTAGCTCTGAGACTGATGATGGCTTTCAAGATAGACAAGAGAGAAAACATGTGGGATTTTGACATTTTTATGCAGAAATCAAATAGTGATAAAGGTGACGGGTCTTCCATACAAACACTCAGGTCTGGATGAAAAACAGATGCTGGGAAAATCACTGTCTGGCTACTAAAGTCTGAGTGGCATGAGAAATCACTGAGCAAGAGGGAAAGCAGCAGTAAGGCATCCCCTATGGTGCAGGACGCTGACAGCTCACTCTGCCCCCCACTACGGCGGACATAGAGAGAGAAATACACAATAGATCAACAATGCCGGGAAGATGCTACTTCTGTTTGTATCATCTTCTTGATTGTGCTTTGCCCATTTTGATACTGCAATAAAAACAACTTCTTATTTGCTAAGGGTTTAAACAGCAGTCAACGATAAAACCTCCAATAAAACACATTGATAACTAGACCTCAAATCTTTGTTGCATCTGGAAACAATGAAAAGCTGCAGATGGCCTTCTTCGAACCGCCAGCACTGAGAACACGAAAATCAAATCCATTGATCACATACTATTCTGATACTTGATCAGTAACAATGCAGTGAGAGAGTGTAGTTCTGAAAAGCAAAAAATGAAATAAATATAAACACTTCCAAATAATTTATTATGGTACTCAAACACACTGAACACTCTAATATATATTTGCCACAGTGGCCTACTTTGCTTTTATCAAACACTTTTTTTAATAGTGTATCCTTCCTAAAGCTGCTTCTCCTCAGCACTGCAGTATTAATGCATCATACTAATCTGACACTTAGCTCAGGAGACGAAACACTCTGCTAATGAGCTGATGAATTGAATCAGGTGTCCAGACCTTAACTTAGCTAATTAGAGGTGTACATACCATCAGAATAACAAACATTACAGGATGATAACAAGTCAGACGCTGTTGCTTAATTCTCTGAATGGCATAAAGTGCTGCTTTTAATAGGTTCTTAATTAAATAAGGTCTGATTAACACAGGCTCACTATATATTCACAGACTATATGACATAAAACACAGTAATACCCCCTTGAGATTTTATAAAGGGTGGTTGCTAACATGGGGACTACAGAGGTTTCAGGGGCATTAAACATCACACACCAAACAGGAACTCATCTCCCAAGTCCATTTTCACACCCTAGTTTTGCTTATGGGTCAAACAATGACAAATAAAGCTTTTTTAAAATTGATGTAATCCATATTATTGAAAATGTATTATGCATACAAGGAATAATGTGCAAGTTTCAAGTGTTAAATAACATTTTAAAAAAAAAGTAAATTCCTTTTTGACTTATTATGTCAGGTGGTACAACTATATACAACAAATGCCACTACTTGTGGCAGGGCACATTATCCTGCTGAAAGAGGCCACAGCCACCAGGGAATACCGTTTCCATGAAAGGGTGTACATGGTCTGCAGCAATGCTTAGGTAGGTGGTACGTGTCAAAGTAACATATACATGGATGACAAGACCCACGGTTTCCCAGCAGAACATTGCCAAAAGCATCACCGTCTCTTCCGGCTTGCCTTCTTCCCATAGTGCATCCTGGTGCCATGTGTTCCCCAGGTAAGTGACGCACATGCACCCAGCCATCCACGTGATGTAAAAGAAAACATGATTCACCAGGCCACCGTCTTCCATTGCTCTGTGGTCCAGTTTTGATGCTCATGTGCTCACTGTTGGTGCTTTCAGCAGTGGAGGGGTCAGCATGGGCACCCTGACTGGTCTGCGGCTATGCAAACTGTGATGTACTGTGTATTCTGACACCTTTCTATCAGAACCAGCATTAACTTCTTGAGCAATCTGAGATACAGTAGCTCGTCTGTTTGATCAGACCACACGGGCCAGTCTTCGCTCCACACGTGCAGCGATGAGCCTTGACCCTGTCGCTGGTTCACCACTGTTCCTTTCTTGGAGCACTTTTGACAGATACTGACCACTGCAGACCGGAAACACCTCACAAGAGCTGCAGTTTTGGAGATGCTCTGACCCAGTCTTCTAGCAATCACAATTTGGCCCTTGTCAAACTTGCTCAAATCCTTACGCTTGCCCATTTTTCCTGCTTCTAACACATCAACTTTAAGGACAAAATGGTCACTTGCTGCCTAATATATCCCACCCACTAACAGGTGCCATGATGAAGAGATAATCAGTGTTATTCACTTCACCTGTCATAATGTTATGCCTGAGATTGGTGTATAATAAACAAGATTCATAACTTCTCTTTTATTTTTGCAAGATATGCTTCCTTTGCTGGATCATTTATTAATGCACTCTATAAAGTTTTCTGTCCCACTTTCTATTAAGTGTTTTTAACTACTATGTACTAACATTTAAATAAATCATTTAAATGGGCTACTTTTATTTTGTTTTTTAAATGCCTGCATATTACATCTGTAATTAATTTCTGTAACTATCTAATTACACTGTTGACCCTTCCCTTACCCATTAACCCACCCATAATGTGTTCTGCAAAGCAACATGAACCTACATAGCAGTAAGACACCTAATATAAAGTGTTACTGATTCTTTATTTTACACAGGCATCTAAAATAATTTTTTTAATAATCATGAAAATACTTGAAAGTGCAAAACATTTTTAACGTTGTAGAACAATAATAAAAAATAAATTAAAAAAATACACATTTACAATATACATTTATTATTTATTTAGCTTAAATATTTTTCTTTAAAAATTCATTCAGTAACACCACCTGACTTTTTGGTTGCGTCACCTGACATTTTCAACTACCTTTACATCGAACAGGTTTCTACATTTTCAAGATGTTTTTTGATAAAATCACATTTTCCTAGTTTTACCTGACATGCTAGTGTACCAACCTACATATAATTAAAATGAGCTATTTGTATCAGTATTTAAGAGGGCTACAAACCTTTTCTCTCTGCCACAAGGATCCAATGGGATCATCTGGATTTTCATTCTGACTGTTATTAACTTTCAAATTCCTAATAAAAGATCCATGTTTGCTGTTGTGCCCCCTGACATTTGAGTATTTACAAATTGCCAGACAAAAGTGATCACAAATGCATTAATACTACATCTATTATTATTTTTATTGTTTATAAAGGTTTCAAACATAATACTATGCCATAGTATTTTCTTCTTATTAAAACACCCCTTTTAAATTGTCTTTAGTCTGTTCATTTGTTCGGACAGTTGCAGCAGCTGATATTTTGGGGTTTAAGATAACGAAACAAAATTAAATATGTAGAATTTGAATGTACTGAAAATGAATTCAGTCTTTAGTTTTAAGAGATACACATCATTAATTTATCAAATTATTTAAAAATGTAAATACTTGGACACAAAATATGCACATCATGCCATTGACCTTTATAATCATGCTCTTGCAAAGTATTCTAATTAAAAAATGTTGTAGAAAGCATAATGAGGGAGAAAAGTTTCTAAAAGTTGTGTTCATTTGTGAAGACTAACAAATCATCAAAGAATCATAGCTTATTTTATGCAATAATCCAAAAGCCAATGGAAAAATCCTATTGGTCTTTGGTTGAGGGAAGCAGAGTGCTACAAATTTCTGGATGGTCTACAAAAATATGCAGCATGCAATTGGTTTTGGTACTAGTAATATCTGGCAATATCATGCAAGTTTGCACATGGATGAACAGGGATAATTATGAATAATTACTGCAAATTATGATAATGACTATAAACACCTGTATCAAAAATATTTTGACACATTACCTAATCTTAATTTAGGTAAAAAGTTCTGGCTCATTATCAATACCATTTTTCATAATTTGCTTTCTGAAACTAAAAATGCAATTAAACATTATGCAACATTTTAAATCCAGTCAGTAAAAGTTATATTTTCAAGTCAAAACACCCTATTGATCCAGCAGCACGTTTAATGATAAGTTAAGATTTAAGAATGTGACTCAAATAATCACAGCGGTGCACTTTAATTCTGTCCCAGAAAGTTAGAATTCAACCTTGATCATACTCAATTGCCTGTAATTTTAGTAATCTTTAACTGGAAGACTTTGATTTGCCAATTCAGGTCTTTGATCAGGTTTGTAGCTTAAAGGGTTAGTTCACCCAAAAATGAAAATGATGTCATTAATTACTTACCCTGTCATTCGACACCCGTAAGACCTCCGTTCTTCTTCGGAACACAAAGATATTTTGATTGAAATCCGATGACTCAGAAAGGCCTCCATTGGCAGCAATGTCATTTCCTCTCTCAAGACCCATAAAAGGTACTAAAGTTCTACAATAATTGTATGAAGCACCGAGAATAGTTTTTGTGAGCAAAAAAAAACTAAATAACGACTTATATAGTGATGGGCCGATTTCAAGACATGGCTTCACAAAGCTTCAGGGCTTTATTAATCAGCGTATCTATTCATTATTCGGATCGCGTATATGTATATGTAGTACATGTTTCTGCAGGTTAGTAATAGGTGTTTCCACATCAGTGGGTGTGGCCATAAATAGAGGGACGGTTTCAACTTTGTTACCTGATTTGCCCACGTCACAGTGTGGGTATGGGTTTAGGGGTGGGGTCGAGTGAAGGAGATCATTTTCATTGCGTGATTTATAGAGTATGAGGTCTCTGCGGGAAAAAAAAGGGCTTTTCTAAATTTGTGAGTTTTCAAATTGATGGGTATATATAAAATCACACAATTAAAATGATCCCCTTCACCCGACCCCACCCCTGAGCCCTACCCACACTGTGACGTGGGCAAATCAGGTTTAGTCTTTTTAGCTCACAAAAAAATATTCTCATCACTTCATAAAATTATTGTAGAACCACTGTAGTGAGATGGACTTTGTAACGTCTTTAGTACCTTTTATGGGTCTTGAGAGAGGAAATGACATTGCTGTCAATGAAGGCCTTTCTGAGCCATCTAATTTCAACAAAAGTATCTTGCGTTACATTTGTGTTCCAAAGATGGAGGTCTTACGGGTTTGGAACGGCATGAAGGCAAGTAATTAATAACAATTTAGATTTTTGGGTGAACTAACCCTTTAACTGCAAGAAAGTGGACCTTGAGGGCCAGAATCAGAGAACCATGACTTAAATGAGTGCTACATGGAGAAGCATCTAATGTTTATAAAGAACTTGGAGTCTAAACAACTAACTTAACTGTTATGCAGCTTGAAATGTTCAGTTTCCAGAATGAACAGTTGCCTAGAGACCATGTGTGCTGCAAAACAGTTTACTGTGATGCAAAAACTGTACAAAATATAAGCAGATTTTGTTTGGTAAAATAAAAGGAGTTTAAAACTAAGTTGCTTACATGTGGAAGAGTGCAAACATGGTTGTCTTACAGATTTTCACATACAAAAGCTTAACACAACAAAACCAAAAATAGCAGTGCCAAACACAGGCGATGAAAATGAATAAAATCAGCAACTAAGAGCCCAGTGGACTTTTACAGTTTGGAACTGTTAAGGCACTCAACATCAGTTCCCTCGAATAAAATGTTCAACAACAACAGCCTGTGGCTACAAAACCAAATCCCCCACATCAGTCATTGTATTCCGTGTATTTCTTGGCTGATCCATGAACTTTGCTGGCCGGGTACTTAAGTCGATTGAGAGCCATTTTGCGCAGAACAGCTTGAGGTAAATCAACGTGGCATTTCTCGGCCAGTTCAACCAGATAGATCAATACGTCGCTGAGTTCCTGAGCCAGGTGCTCCCGCTCCGAATCGGTCCAGTCCGGTAGACCTTCTGCTACCTCACCGCGCCACTGGAACAGCTCCGACACTTCCCCGACCTCTCCGACCAGCGCAAGCAGTAGGTTCCTCGGCTGGTGGAACTGGTTCCAGTTCCTCTCGTCCGTGAATTCAGCCTGCATGCGGCGGATTTCTTCAAGTGTAGGTTCGGGTGTGAAAGTGAACCGGTCGGCCTGATCGCGCTTGGCTTCTCCGTTCCCATTCATAGATGGGTGATGGCTGGAAGTTTCGCCGTTGTGCTCGAGCATTTTGGACGTGTTCCCGTTTTGTTGAAGAGCCATTGTAAATGAGACGAGCGAAAAGCGAGTATTCAAAATAAAGAAGTGCTCAAGAATGATCATTCACGCGCAGGACCATGCGTGAATCTCCCGCCACCAACTGCCCCACAGTTGAATGTCGTCATTAGAAATCGCCGGAAACTTTGCCGTTGCGCCAGTGGCATTGTGGGAGTTGACGTTTTTTCTTCCATCTTCATACGGTACACCCCCTAGTTCCTGGTGGCTCTGAAAAACTACATGCACCAGCTGCCCAAACACTAACACAAGCATGGCAGCCTCCTCTTCAGGGTACAACAAAATGCTCTTTAGCCTGAGAACATACACTAATAAATCACAAAGTTTGTATCATATTGATACTTTTAATTTCGTGATGAGGACAATATGGACATCCGGATCAAAAAATCAACTGAAGTCCAAAGTAAAGACTAAAAGGTAGGCATCAAATGCCCCCCAAAATGCTGTCTACTGAAAATATGAGGTTCATACTTGGAGACGGAGACACAAGCTTTCTGGCATTTGTCCTCAACACGACACACTGAATTTGAGTAGTAGTCTTTCTCTGGTTTATTAGAATGTATTGTGCACGTAAAGCCCACACATGATTGCTGACCTTGACTTTATATGTGTGCCTTGAAATTTGTGTATAATGTCAGTCCCATTAACAGATCCTACAAAGAAGAACAAATGGTGTTTGTTAAAAAAAAAGATTTATACGAATTATAAATAAAACAATCTTAACTGATAGTCATTAAATTTAATTTATCACAGCTAATTAATTAAAATACTGTACATTCAAATTTGTATAGGGGAGACCATCCTGGCTAGTTCTCACATTTTTAAATCATATAAGTTAGATCAAATATAATCAGTAAAATTATAACTATAGCCCCATTTTGACATTCATGAAAAACGCTATTGTCATGAGAACATAGTTCAACAGTTTATTGTTTAAGCAAAACTATGAAAATAATTACATTTGGGGTGAAAGGATTTACAAATACTTTGTATTTTAAGAGGGTTTAAATACATTACCGTTCAAAAGTAATTTGAAATAGATTTTTATACTTTTATTAGATTTTTTATTTCTATATTTGTATTTTCATTTTGAATATAATATGGCAAATTCAATGCACTAAATTGGTTTAGTTTTCACAGATATCCAATTTCAGCAATAAAACTTAAAACATTTCTAAATGCGAAACAAATTAGTTGTTCATTTTAAGATACCTGTCTTATTTTCTCTTGTATATTTAGTATTGCTCTTTAATTAAGAAAAAGTACTTCTTATCCGATTATTCGAATAATTGGTAGAATACTCGAATAATAAAATAATCGATAGCTGCTGCCCAGTTTTAAAACGAACATGCAAATACTTAATCAAATGCCCTTTACAAAATAAAGGTAAAACAACAATATTGGACTATTTTAAAGTTGGAGGAGAACATGAGATGGAGTTTTGGAGATGGAGTCATGGATGTGACCTTTCCAATGTGATTTATATACAATGTTTTTTTTTGCTGTTTTTTTTAATGACCAATCATTGCGCTAGATAACACCCTATTCTTCGGCTGGGATCATCAGAGCCCTTTGAAGCCCATCGAAGCTCTTTGAAACGGCATTTATTTGAACTTAATGTGGAGAAAAATCCTGGAATATTTTCCTCAAAAAACGAAAACATTTTCGACTGAAGAAAGAAAGACATGAACATCTTGGATGAGATGGGGTGAATAAATTGTCTTTATAGTAACTTTTGATCAATATATTTGCTGAGTAAAAATATACATTTCTTTTACAGACTGAGATACACATTTTTACCTGGCCTTTTCCTTTCCAATTGCATATTTATAATTGTAGTTTACGTAAAAACATAACCACTATGTCAAGACTCTGTCTTAACTAGTTTGACCAACTAGCAGTTAGCCAAGGGGTAATAATCTTATTCTTATTAATAAGTCTTATTTTTCCGATTTAAATTAGGCCAATCTAACTTTTATGTAAGTGACTTAAAAACAGCTTTTAAGACTAATAGAAGCAGTTTATGCAATCAAAACACTGGTTCACCAATATTAAATTCTTGTTAAAAAAAACCTTTGAATTATGTATCTTCATATAAATTCATAATTTAATGGAATTGCGCAGCTGCTATTTAAAGCATTACATAATTGTCTTTTAATACCCTATGTATTAAAGTAACTGAGTGTCACCAATTCTCACCAACTCTTCATCTCTTGTGCCATGTTTTCTAGTCTTCCTCAAATGGTTGGTGTCGTGGGTCTAGAAATCCACGCTCAGATTCAGTCCACATCAAAGCTCTTTTCTGGATCTCATGTTGGATTCTTGGCTCCACCAAACTCCCTTGTCTCACATTTTGATGCTTCATTACCAGGAACACTGCCAGTAAGTAGATCAACTTAATTCACATAAAAATAACATTTTATCTTTAGATTCTCTATTTGATATCAATATAAATCTTCACTATATCATCTGCTTCGTTTCATAAGGTGCTGAACAAAAGATGTGTGGAGGCTGCTGTATTGACAGGCCTTGCTCTCAACTGTACCATCAACAGGAAGTCACTGTTCGACAGGAAGCACTACTTTTATGCAGACATGCCTGTGAGTTCTCTTAGCTGCACACATCTGGTTGCTTAATACATTTCTCAGCGTTTCTTAGTTTTATCTTCATATTCCAAAGCATAGAAGTGCTGATGATACAAATGCATTAAACAAGAACATCATTCTTATGCTTCCAGCTCTGTTATTTTTGATTAGCTGCTTTATAGATCCATCGTTTGTCAAAGAGACGTTCTCATATATCCAATGCATCAATCTCTCTTTTCCTGAGCTTTAATGAAGAAGTGATGCAATCCATGCTAAACAGACAGGAAATAGAATAGCTGCCACTAATGTAGATGAATAACAAGTGTCAGCTGTTAAAAGCTTAAAACATTCAAGCTCTGGTTCGAGCAATGTTTCAGCTCTGGCATTGGATTTGTGAGGCTGGTTGTAGAGCTGCCCGATTAAATGTTAAAAGATTGCTATCTCGATTTAGACACCCACGCAATCTAATTCCTAAATGACAACGATTCGCCTGTGTCTACTAAATCTTTGACAAAATCACAGCAGAACATTCAAATCTGCGTTCAGACTGCCGCCGACCCAGAGAGAGCAGTTGTCGTGTGTATGTATCAACACAGTATTGCTATTTTTGTGTTACAAATTTTCATATTATCACAGAAGAACTGGGATAAAAGTTTAGTTCAGATATAAACACTGATGTCTATGGTAGTGATCAAAATAGAGCAAACTGACAAGTGACTATTAAAAAATGTATTGGTCATTGAATCTAAATTAATACATGATTGATTAACCTTTTCTAACATTTTTCTTTAACATTCGCTTTCTAACATTTTTCAATGTACATTTATGAAATGCACTTTCTGTAAAGCTGCTTTGAAACAATATGTATTGTGAAAAGCGCTATACAAATTTATTTGAATTTAATTTAATTGAACTTAATTGAATTGAATTGAATTGAATCATTCATTCAAGAGATTTGATCAAAAAACACTGATTCATCCAGGAATGAAACAAGTCAAGTATTGTCGTTGAATCATGTATTTATTCAAATTCAAATAGTCAGATCAAAGATGGGTTTCCCTTTTGGTCTGATGACATTAAATGTCCCTGATATCCTCTGTAGCCCCATTTATCTACTTGTTAGCAACCTCCTTTTTCAAGACAAGCAAAAGCTATAGAAATCATGAGGGGGTGATACTGATGTTTTTTATGCTGATATCCTAATAAAATATCCTAAAGCTTCACCACAGACCTTATTTCAGGCAATTAACCAAAAACCCTTTGAAAAAAAAAACAGATTTCAAGATGATGGAAACGGAAGTGCTAAAATGCTAACTTGTTTTCATGTTTTGACCTATAAAAAATAAGGTCTACAAACAATTAGCTAGAAGTCTGCAGTATAATTACGGTATATACAAATAAATGAGATGATTTTAAATGTAGAGAGATTTTCAATGGTTCATGAAGTGGTGGATTACTGTAGAGTGAGATTGCTGCATTTCTTGCTTCCATGGTAACAACGCCTTCTCTTATTGGTAGATGTCTTTTGAGCAGTATGGGTAATGTAGTACTCCATTGGGAATTCTGCAACTGAATATGATGTTCTCAAATTGTGTAGCTCATACTGAAGCTTAACAACCCGGGAGCTCCAGATACTCTGTCTTGAAAGGTTATATGTTTTATCATAATTAAAAATCGAATAATAAAAGGGATTTTTTTTTCTATCGCCCGGAACACGACTGTTGTGCTCTCTAGTCTTTTCAAAAATCCTTTGGCTAAAGTCCCTTTACAGATAGATTTTTGTTACATCAGCGAATCATAATTAAAGACCAGGTACCCTGATATGTCTTGTGTAAAGACGGTGTTAAATTAACTTGTACTTAAATAGCATTATTAGACTGCAAATATAATTTTAGTTCTGATACAAAATAACCATAAGACAAAATATTCTGTTTTGAATTCATGCATATATTTAGACTGTTACACAAGTGCTTTGTAAGGCATGTCCTTTTTCTTGAATTATGCATTTTATAATGCTACCTGTTTATTAAGAAATGGACTGCAAAACCAGTTTTAAGCCAAAATAATCAAAGGTTATCAAGGAAAAAGAGTTGGCATTAAGAAAGCTCAGATATTGAAAAAGAGGAGGGCATCTTTGACTTCTAAGGAATCTGTCACTCTTCATCAGTTCTAATTTAATTTCTTTAGTGCTTACATTTGTTTGTTTTTTGTCCTGGTGATGAAGTAATTGATCAGGTACAACACACAGATGGTAATGGATAATTGCTTTTTTTTTCCTTTCCTTTAGTCTTTTGCATGCCGATAACTATGGTAAATTTCTAGTGGCTTTTGGTCATGGTGTTGCCATAGCAACAGTTATGAGCGCTCTGTTTTGCTTCCCAGTGAAACTGAAGGGGATTGAATATGTAGCCAGATCACAAGTATCTGTATGCGGTTTTATTTTATCATAACCCTAACCCTGTCCTTTTAACCCTATCCAACTCCAGATTTGATTCTGATGATGGTTCTTCACAAAAGACCTAAGATTATATATAGATTTTTTAAGGTCATTCAGTTAGATTTCCAGTCAAGCTTGGATGAGGTCTGACCCAAAGCACAGCAGTGGCTTTGATGTTTAAAGAAAGTTCTAATTTCTAATTTGTAAAAAATTATATTATAAATACACTACCCTTCAAAAATGTGGGGTTGGTCTTTATAAAAAAAAATCTGCAAGAAGTTTCATGCTTTTATTTCATAAAAATATCTACAGTTGTATTGTAAAATGTTATTACAATTCAGAATAATAAAGAGTTTTCTATTTTCATATATATTTAAATGTATTTTGATGGTAAAGCTAAATTTTCAGCATCATTACTCAGTCACATGATTATCATTATCATATGTTGAAAACAGTTGTGCTGCTTAATATTTTTGTGGAAACCATGATACATTTTCCCCCCATGCTGAATAGAATTATAGAAACTTCCAAAGAACAGCATTTATTTTAAATATAAAAGTTTGGCAACAATATAAAAAGGCTTTTATCAATTTTATGCATCCTTGCTGAATTAAAGAGTGTGTGTGTATTGTCTAGAAAATATGTGGTTTCTACTATAAACCTGAAGAGGAAAATAAAACTATATATGTCAATACAATCACGTGATTGTGATTTAATAATATGATTTCTGACCAGTTTTTAAAATGCAGAATGAAATCTATCATATACATGGCTCTCCAATTATATATCTCCCCCTAAACTTCTGCTGTTTGGAAACCCCTTTCAGAAACAGAAGTACATTAATGTAACAGATCTGTTTAGGTCTAGATAAAATTCTGTGTAGCAATTCCAATGGTCTCGACAGTGACCGTTGCTTAGTTTTATAACAGTTTTTTTTTAATGTATGTTTTCAGGCAGGCTACCAGATCACTCAGCAAAGGCTTCCCATAGCAGTTGATGGCACACTGGTCTATAGTCTTTTTGAAGATCGCAAAAGGAATCAGGTGGTAACCAAGAGTGTGAAAATCAAACAGATCCAGCTTGAGCAAGACAGTGGAAAGAGTCTCCATGACAATGAACGGAGCCAGACTCTTATAGATCTCAACAGAGCAGGTGCTGCTTCTTCACTCTCATACAGAAACTGACTGTATCTTTGTGGACAGTGTCTGAAATGAAGGCTGTGTCTCTCTGTCTGTAGGTGTAGGTCTGATGGAGCTGGTGATGGAGCCAGAGATGTGTTGTGGAGAGGAGGCAGCAGCTGCTGTCAGAGAGCTTCAGCTCATCCTGCAGGCTCTGGGCACCTGCCAGGGCAACATGGCCGGTGATTTAATACACCCCCTACAGCTACCATTGATCAGAACCTTTAATGTCTACACACATTTATAACCATGAATTGGTCTCAGGCACAAATCACATTGGTTTCACCAGCGTTATCAGAGTTAATAATCCACCCAGTACCCATAAGGATGGGCCATGTGGCTAAAAATCTCTATATTTTTCAGCCATTTGGTTATATTCAAATTTTCTGAATATTTATTAAGTCAGAAGAACCATCATTTTGACCAAACAGCCCCTGTCACTAGATAGATTTATGTTGTAGGAAATGTTAAATGCAAGAAGTTAGATACAGTAAAACTAAATCTAAAAAACTTCACCCAGAAATTTAAATTCTCTCATCATTTAGTCACCCTCAAGTTGTTCTGCTGAACACAGAAGAAAATATTTTGAAGAAAGTCAGCAACTAAACAGTTGACAGTAGCCATTGACTTGCATAGTATGGGGAAAATACAATGGAAGTCATTGGGGCTTATTAAATGTTTGGATAGCAGAAGAAAGAAATTAATTCAGGTTTAGAACAACTTGAGGGTGAATAAATAATTAGAGAATTTTCATTTTTGAGTAGGCAAACAAGTAACTAATCTGAAAAGGAAAATTTGAACTAATTCACAATTGATTTATAAAAAAAATGTATTTGGTACCTGAACTTTAAATAAAAGATTTGCTATTAAAACATCTATTTTAATAAGAGGGGTAAAGATTGCAAATAGTCAAATGACAGTGTTTATAAAACATTATGGCTAAAAAGCATGTTGACATAATCAAAATAATGTTACTTAATTTTATATCAGCAGCAAATTCAGATATAGTGTTGATATTCAATCAACCGACCAGCCCAGTACAGTGTTCCATACGTCACTAAGATGTCTATTAAAGAGCGCATCAAATGAAAAGCCTTGCATGCTAATTTTTGTGTTCAAACTCACGTACATCTTTAATCATGAATACTGCAGAAATGTCTGCTGAAGGCCATTCTAACATCTTAAGATGCATTGATGTGCAAATGTTCACAAAATGATGGTTTTTACAAATATAAAAGGCACACATAAAAGGATCACTGGGCATTGTAACGCATATTATCAGGGGTAAATGAGTAGGCTACATAGCTTAAAAGGACTATAGGTGGCCCCCCACATCCATGACCCCCTTTTCCCGACCAATTTGAAACACTTTTCCCCTTTACAATTTCACTAGTATTTGTGCTTCGAATGCACTGAGATTTACTAGTATCGTAACTCTTTTCCGCCAGCGTTTAAAAAAAAAAAATTGGGTTTTTGACCATTTTCACAAAAATGTAAAAGCCCATAGAATATTTTGTTTTATGAATATCTGAGCATGCAATATATAAAAAGAAAGAGCTGACCCTCTTATTTTAAGTTTTATGCTAGTTTTATGCATTCATTTTTTATCAACACTTGAATATGGACAAGTTTCATAAAAAAGCAACATTTTGAACAAAAAGCTGAGAAAATCACGTTTTTGTCGAAGACGAAGAACAATGATCAAACACAGATGGAGTAGATCCATCAACACCCCTAATGCTTGCACAGTCCGGTAGCTCGTCCTGGGTCCACATTTCATTCAGTGACGTTGAATAGTTTTAATTCATATGATGTTTAATGTTGATGATCACGTTATTTTACATATGCGTCTGCTTACATATGATCGCTTGTTTTACTCCGTCGTCCTCACCTGTGTTTTG
Source organism: Gobiocypris rarus (assembly GCA_023029165.1). Lineage (NCBI taxonomy): Eukaryota > Metazoa > Chordata > Actinopteri > Cypriniformes > Gobionidae > Gobiocypris > Gobiocypris rarus. Next base: position 22,476,768 of record CM040914.1, on the reverse strand, counting down.
ATCTGGAGATTCAGTACATTCAGAAGATGCGTATAAGCGCCCCCCTAGTGTCTACTAGTGAAAATACGGAAACACTGAAAAGGTTTTGTGTTTGGCAGGGAAGCATTTTCTCAAAAATAACAGAAAATTCCGTGTTTGGCGGTAAAAGAGTTAATATAGTAAGTCATAACTTCAGTTACACACTTAAAGTAAGAACATTAAGGAACATTTTATCAAGTGTATTGTTTGTGTAGGAGACACAAATTCAAATGAGCAAGTAACTGACCTGTTCCTCAACCCTTCTTAACGTGTCACTGTTCAATCAACCTATTGTCTTCCTGTAATGAAAAATTCAATAGCTCTTGATTAATCAAAACCCCCTGAAGCAAAATACAGCAAATTGTTTATCTGTGGCAAACTATTCAACGGTGCACTCCAGAATACAGTATTTCATGCAAATAAATCATTCAAATTCAAATATATGCACTGTTTGTTAAGCAGGGGCTTTGAGAGCTGTGAATGGTTGAATTGTAATGACTGTTTAGAGTGATTTTCATCAGATCCTTCTTTCCTCTCTCCGCTCGCAGAGGGCCAGCTTAGGGTTGATGCCAATGTGTCCGTGCATCAACCTGGAGAGCCTTTGGGAGTGAGGACAGAGGTCAAAAACATCAACAGTGTCAGGCACCTGGCCAAAGCCATAGGTGAGGATATGTCTAGGGATTCTGAGAAAGAATTTCATGGATATCAAGATCTGCCTGTTGGTTTGGAGAAGGTTTTTCTGGTTTAAGCAGAAGCGTACAGTAAAATCTCTTTGCCGTTCCTCAGTACAGCAAGATGTGTCGATGGAATGAAATAGACTTTTAGCCAGCGGGTTTCAGAAATCTTTTAATCATGCTGCATTCGTATTCACACACGCACACACGCACTTTAGTAATAGCTGGAAGTCATTTTTCTTGTGTGGTTGTCACATTTAGCCTAGCATCAGTTGAAGGGAATGAGTGCCTGTGTGTAATTATGCCAGAGCTAAAAAGTCAGACTGCAAACTCCAGATAAGAAACACGAACAATAAGCATTTTCACCTCACTCCATCTCTGTTTCGTGTTAAATGCTCTGTCAAGATGAGCACTGTTGAATAAAGGCTGCAGAAGCAATCATCTCTGCTGCATTAACACACACACACACACACAGTACTAACACACACACACACACAATAACAAAGTTGTGTTTCACTCAAAGGGAAATCTGACTGATTTGATCCAAGAAAATAATGAGTGTTGAAGATCCACATAAACATGCCTGACAAAGACAAGAAGATTAAATAGTGCTGTCAATTAAAGAAAGAATAAACAAACATTGAATACAATTCTTTTAACCCCATTGTACACTTTTCCCCCTGAGAGAAATTTGTGCAATTTAATTAATATTTAATGCGTTTAGTTTTGATTTCTTGAAAAGACGGCTATTATACTTGTTTAATACTGCCCATTGTCCTAAAACTAAAGGACTGCTAGTGATTCTCTATACTGGTATTTTCCCCAAAAGCACATTTAAGCAGTCATGAGGAAAAATGCTGATGTGCAGCCATTTCAAAAATACTTTAGGGTCTTTTGTTGGCAGAAGGTTGTGGTTAGAGTTTGATTGGTCCTCTCTTGGTACATGTTCCATAGACTACGAGATCCAGAGACAGATGGAGGTTCTACAGAGCGGTGGGACGGTTCTTAATGAGACCCGAGCATTTGACAGCAAATCTGGGTAAGGGGGCCCAGAACTGGCAGATTTCTACAAACGCTGCAATCTCCTGTGATATCAGCTGGAACAGAGCAATGCAATTAGACGATCTGTGTTTTACATAGATTCTATATTGGATTCTTATTGCATTTTAAACCCACAGCCACTTAAAATTATACATGTCAGATTAAGTATTTAGCATCTCATGGCTGATTACACACTTTGAGCTTTACGTTGAACACACTGAGCTTCTACTTCAGGTGTAGGCGGTGTTTTTGACAGAATTCTGTTTTTGCAACAGAGGAGACCCTCTTCTACCCATAAACAGCTCAAACCAGTCATATTAGAATAAAATACAATGTTTTGGTAACATGTTTTTAAGATTGAATTAATTTAATATCATTTATTACCAAAAACATATTAAAAATAAGCACAAGGTCATATGAACAACCAGTCATAATGCTGCCAATGAGAGTTTCACAAGTTATTGCTGTGATTCAAGCTGGACATCACTTTCAGTCAAGACTTGTGGTTCAGTATGCACACTACTGTTCAATAGTAAGTAGATTTTCAGTAGAGTCGGTAAGAAATTAAAAATAAATTAATTATTTTATTCAACAAGGATGCATTGAGGTACCTGAGGGAGGGAGGGGAATCAAGTTTCCATAAAATAATTAAGCAGCAACTGTGCTAAGAATTAGAAATGGCAGTGGCTATTTGCACTAAATGAAAAAACATATTTTCTTAGTGATAGATGATATTTACGCTAAGTGCAAATAGCTGTAGATGCGATTTACTAAGTGAAATAGCATACTAATTGAAAAGTGATATATTCTATTTACAAGTTTAAATAATACTTAGATACTATTTATACTTTATTTTGACAGATACATACTATTTGCTCCTCGGTATTGCTTAAATAAAAGATAATGATTTTCAATCCTGAACCAAACATATTTTTATTCAAACATCAACAGTCTGTCATTAGTTTTCTTTAGTTTGCAACAAAAAAAAACCAACATTAAAATCATGAACTCAAATGTCATTGTGAAAAGAAAAGACATTTTTTTTTTAGTAGGCTTCACAGTACCGCAAACACTTATTCCGGTACACCAGCCATGCCAACGGAATAAATGAAAATTAGCTTATCAATGAATATCTAAATATGCGCCTAGCCAACGGTATTTGAACTTAGAAAACAAATGCTGAAGCCAATCAGCAGCCGGCATTTGTTTTCTAAGTTCAAATATCGTTGGCTAGGCGCATATTTAGATATTCGTTGATCAGCTAATTTTCATTCACAAAAGACAGTGTATCACAAGACAACATATCTGTCTATTGTGTTGTCTTCATGACAAGTGTAGTCTGATTCTTGAACAAATGAACGTTATTGGTTTGAATAACTTTGACGGCTCCTTCAAGGAACTCACTGAATTAATCAGAGTGGTTCCTGACTTGCACAACTGTTCAAAAGTCTAGGGTTGGTAAGATATTTTAAGGTTTTTAATTAGCTTTAAAGGGTAATGTATTCCTGTAATGGCAAAGCTGAAGTTTAGCAGCCAGTCTTCAGTTTTGCGTCCTGCTTCAGAAATGTTCAAATGTATACATGCTGATTTCGTGCTCAATAAATATTTCTAATCAGAGTGTCTTTTTACACCAAGTGCAAATAGTGCACCTTGTTGGCAAGTGCTATTTGCACTGGCTCCGCCTAACAATACCTGGTTGGGCCAAGATTTAAAAAAGACACGCAAATTACAATGTCTTCAGTGGTGTAGTCAGTACAGGATATAGGCTTTGGGTAGGGTAAGGGTTAGGTGTAGGAAGGGCTTTTATTGTCCCATTAAGGTAGGGTGACCAGATGTCCGGTGACCAGACGTCCACCGGCTGCTGATCGGCTACAGCATTTGTTTATATAGGCTACTTAAGGTTTTGCTTTAGTATAATTTTCGGGACAATTAGGGCCAGATTCGGGATTCGGGACAACAGTTTAGATTTCGGGACTGTCCTGAAAAATCTGGTCACCCTACCTTAATGGGACAATAAAAGCCCTTTCTTCACCTAGCCCTAACCCTACCCAAAGCCTATATCCTTTACTGACTTAAACTTTAAAATTTTTGCCCAACCAGGTATTGTTAGGCGGAGCCAGTACAAATAGCACTTGCCAACAAGGCGCACTATTTGCACTTGGTGTAAAAAGACACTCTGATTAGAAATATTTATTGAGCACCAAATCAGCATGTATACATTTTAACATTTCTGAAGCAGGATGCAAAACTGAAGACTGGCTGCTAAACTTCAGCTTTGCCATTACAGGAATACATTACCCTTTAAAGCTAATTAAAAACCTTAAAATATCTTACCAACCCTAGACTTTTGAACAGTTGTGCAAGTCAGGAACCACTCTGATTAATTCAGTGAGTTCCTTGAAGGAGCCGTCAAAGTTATTCAAACCAATAACGTTCATTTGTTCAAGAATCAGACTACACTTGTCATGAATACAACACAATAGACAGATATGCTGTCTTGTGATACACTGTCTTTTTTATCTCCTGTTCAATTCAAACGACAAACTGTTTTCTTGATTCTGCAGCACTGGCCAATTGTGATTCAGGAAATATTGCATTTAGTCATTGGCAGCATACTTCTCCCTTGGTCTATTTCCTGTCCATCTGTGCCAAAAGATGAATGTGGTCATTTGACCTCAGTAGTTCTCTCATGTGTTGACTTGTACACATGGCAGCACCAGACACACACACTAACTCATGCTCTCTACAGATGACAGAGCAGTATTATTGTGAGCATCTGCCCATGAAATAAAAGTCTCATCTCACAGCTGTGTCCTCCTGCTCTAGGATATGATCTGCTAGCACAAACCACCAATCTATAAATGCTTAGTACACAACCCTCTGGTATACTTAATTCTAATTGGTCAATCGCAGCAGTCTGTCGTCAGATATCTTTGTATTATGGCCGCAAAACTATAATTGCGTTTATTCATGGGCAGCATACCTTTCCCTTGGTCTTTTTTCTGTTTCTAGACAACAAGGGAGTAGCATGTAGCTGGATAAAAATGAATATGGTGCCATCTCTTCTCACATAAATGTAACTAAATTTAGGATCCAATTATTTGGTTAGTAGCCATGCAATTTACAGCTTAATGTACAATGAGCTGTTTGTTATCACTAAATAAAGGTTGATGCAAAAGCTAGGTGCATCACACATATTTTTGGTGCCCTGGGCAACATAACACATAACCAAAAACCTGGGACTGAATATGTATGTGTGTGTGTGTGATACACACACACACACACACACACGCTTATACATACATATAGTCAGTCCCAGGATTTTGGTTATGTGTATGTGGTTAATCTGAAAATAAATGAAATACTTTAACACTTTACAATAAGGTTGTATTTGTTAATGCATTAGTTAACATTAACTAATGATGAACTGCACTTATAAAGCATTAATTCATGTTAATTTCACCATTTACTAATGCATTATTAAAATCTTGTAAACATTAGTTAATGCACTGTGAACTAACATGAACAGCTGTATTTTGTATAACTAATGTCCTGCTTAATACGCCTAATAAACTTAAAAAGTTTATTAAAAATGCATTTGCATAACGACTGTTACTTGTTTTATTGTGGTTTTGTCTGTTGATTACTGAAATTACACACATTAATTTTGGCATTAATAGTGTTGCTATAAAGTCCTGGTCCTGGAATCTAGTAATTCTGCAAATTATGACACGTTGTAAGCGCACCACAACTACTGCATGGTAATAATGACCGGCTTGACCGTAACTTATTTATTTATTTATTTATTTCTCTCTCTCTCTCTCTCTCTCTCTCTCTCTCTCTCTCTCTCTCTCTCTCTCTCTCTCTCTCTCTCTCTCTCTCTCTCTCTCTCTCTCTCTCTCTCTCTCTCTCTCTCTCTCTCTCTCTCTCTCTCTCTCTCTCTCTCTCTCTCTCTCTCTCTCTCTCTCTCTCTCTCTCTCTCTCTCTCTCTCTGGTAATGTCGACCGCTTGACCGTGAATTTACGTATTTATTTATTTATTTCTCTAATGTCTCTCTCTCTCTCTCTCTGTCTCTCTCTCTCTCTCTCTGTCTCTCTCTCTCTCTCTCTCTCTCTCTCTCTCTCTCTCTCTCTCTCTCTCTCTCTCTCTCTCTCTCTCTCTCTCTCTCTCTGTCTCTCTCTCTCTCTCTCTCTCTCTCTCTCTCTCTCTCTCTCTCTCTCTCTCTCTCTCTCTCTCTCTCTCTCTCTCTCTCTCTCTCTCTCTCTCTCTCTCTCTCTCTCTCTCTCTCTCTCTCTCTCTCTCTCTCTCTCTCTCTCTCTCTCTCTCCAGTAACACAATTCCTATGAGGGATAAGGAAGGCCTACAGGACTACAGGTTAGTGAAATCTGCTCCATTCTGTGGAGTGCTACAGGGGGTGTAAAGATAAAGAAAAACAGGAGAGCACATTGGAAAGAGTGATGGAGTAAAGGGAAGATGGACAGTGCAGGGTCAAAGGAAAACCGGTGAAAGGAAAGCAGCAGAAAACACTGAGTTTCTAGACAAGAAGGGAGTAGCATGGAGCTGGATGAAAATGAATATGGTGCCGTGGAGGGAAAAAGAGTGATCGAGGGGACAAAACAGAGGCGGAAGAGGACAGGAAGACTAGACAAGTGGTGATATGAAGGACAGAAGATGCATCACCTATGCTGTGATAATGCGGCTGTAGATCCACATAAAGGAGGAGGGAGGGAAGAGTGGGTGAATGTAGTAAAGAAATGGAGCAAATCATGCAGTGCCATCTACAGTCTGTAAGCAAAATAAACATTTATAAATGATAAAGCCAATTTCCATCTACACACACATTTTTACTTTGAACATAACAGTTATTTTAAATTGAAATAATATTTCACTGACTCATACAGTATTTACACTAAACAAAATTATAATGCAACACTTGTTTTTGCCCACATTTTTCATGAGCTGAACTCAAGAGATCAAAGACTTTTTCCATGTAGAGAGAAGACCTATTTCTCTTAAATATTGTTCACAAATCTGTCTAAATCTGTGTTAGTGAGCACTTCTCCTTGGCTGAGATAATCCCTCCACCTCACAGGTGTGGCATATGATTAGACAGCATGATTATTGCACAAGTGTGCCTTAGGCTGGCCACAATAAAGGCCACTCTAAAATGTGCAGTTTTATCACACTGCACAATGCCACAGATGTCGCAAGTTTTGAGGGAGCGTGCAATTGGCATGCTGACTGCAGGAATATCCACCAGAGCTGTTGCCCGTGAATTGAATGTTCATTTCTATACCTTAAGCCAAGGTCTCCAAAGGTGTTTCAGAGAATTTGGCAGTACGTCCAACCGGCCTCACAACCGCAGACCACGTGTAACTACACCAGCCCAGGACCTCCACATCCAGCATCTTCACATCGATCGTCTGAGACCAGCCACCCGGACAGCTGCTGCAACAATCGGTTTGCATAACTAAAGAATTTCTGCACAAACTTTTAAAAACCGTCTCAGGGAAGCTCATCTGCATGCTCGTCGTCCTCATCAGGGTCTCGACATGACTGCAGTTCGTCGTCTTATCTGACTTGAGTGGGCAAATGCTCACATTCAATGGCATCTGGAACTTTGGAGAGGTGTTCTCTTCACGCATGAATCCCGGTTTTCACTGTACAGGGCAGATGGCAGACAGTGTGTATGGCGTCGTGTGGGTGACTTTTTGCTGATGTCAAAGTTGTGGATTGAGTGGCCCATGGCGGTGGGGTTATGGTATGGGCAGGCATATGTTAAGGGCAGGCATATGTTATGGACAATGAACACAGGTGCATTTTATTGATGGTATTTTGAATGCACAGAGATACCGTGATGAGATCCTGAGGCCCATTGTTGTGCCATTCATCCACGACCATCTTCACATGTTGCTGCATGATAATGCACAGCCCCTTGTTGCAAGGATCTGTACACAATTCCTGGAAGCTGAAAACATCCAAGTTCTTGCATGGTCAGCATACTCACCGGACGTGTCACCCATTGAGCATGTTCGGGATGCTCTGGAATGGCATATACGACAGCGTGTTCCAGTTCCTGCCAATATCCAGCAACTTCACACAGCCATTAAAGAGGAGTGGACCAACATTCCACAGGCCACAATCAACAACCTGATCAACTCTATGCGAAGGAGAGTGAGGCAAATGGTGGTCACACCAGATGCTGACGGGTTTTCGGACCCACAGCATAGATTGTGTACATAAAAAATGTTCATGAAAAATGGGGGTAAAAACAAAAGTGCTATGTTTATAATTTTATTCAGTGTGTGATTGGTTTGTCAGTTTTGCCTTTTCGGCTGCATTTTTGAGAGAAACAAAGTGTAATGTGAATATCCATTCATTCATTTTATTAATCTAAGACATGTCCTCTGACATTCATGCAATGATCAGAACTCGCCTGAGCTACAGTACGATACAAGGAAAAAAAAAAAAAAATATGTGAGTTATTCTTATTTTTAAATTGATCAAAAGTGCAGTTTAATCACATCAACCGTTAAATGAGTTTTTAACACATTTTAAAGCGGGCGCAGCCTCTCCCTCTGATGGACTGCCACTGAAGAGGACGCTCTCAGACACACAGAGGCTGGACATGTGTGGCCAGTGGAAGAGATATATGAGGAGGGTGTGACCGAGAGACAGAGAGGACTGGAGATTAGGCCTTGAGATGACACACGCTGTCTGAACAGTACAAACACTGGCTTATCTTTGCACCTGATAAGAACACGATCTTGCGTTTCCCCACATGACCTGCTTGAATCACGCCTTCTGTTGGGTTGTATGTACATAATTCTCTCTCGCTATCTCTCAGGTTCATGCCAGAACCCAACTTGCCGCCACTGTTTGTTCATGAGAGTGAAGCTTCAGTGCCTGCTGGCGTTGACCCCGGCCAGGTTGTGGTGATTGACAGGCTGAGTGCCCAGCTACCAGAGCTGCCGTCTGTGAGGAGAATGAGGCTTGTGGAGACGTACGGCATTCTGCGAGAGCACAGCTTAATGCTGGTGGTGAGAAAGTCCACATGCTTTCTCAGACATGTGCATGCTTGTTTTATGGCATACATTTCCCATCAGACACTGATCCTTTTAAAATGTTTCATTCCAATTGCTTTTTATTTTATTTTTTTTATGATTTTCCATTCAGATGGACATGTCTGTGGGCATGAAATCTGAGAAATTCTTATAGTTGCAATATTATTTCTTTATATTTTTAACCTCTTCATCTCTCACAATTTTGACTTTAATTCTCACAATTGCGTCATTATTTCTTTTTAATTATGTAAAATAAATAATAGTTTTTATATCTCACAGTGGCAAATATTTATTGTATTCCGACTTCATCCAAGAGTTGCTACTCTTTCTTGGTATAGCGACTTTATTCCTCATAAGTTTATCTTTATTTATTTTTTTAATAGTATTTTTAATCACAACTTTTCATAATTATCTAAATTTCTAACAATTATGACTATTCCTTGTAATTGTGACTATTTCTTATAACTGTTATTATATATAACAATTGGGACTTCTAATTTGTCTTTATGTCTCCAAATAGTTACTTTATATCTCACAATGTGACTTTATTTCTTAAAGTGTATCACAATTTCATAATTGCTTTATCTCGCAATTTTAATTTTTAGAAACAGGCTTCCATAGTTTTTAGTTAATCTTATCATTTATTATACTTTTTTTATCACCGATATTTAATATTAATTTAAAAGACTTGAATTATATGATAATTATTCCGTTTTAGAATGAGGACGGGCTTATGGAATACTTTGAGAGTGTTGTTCAGATGACCACGGCAGAACCGAGGAAGGTGATTGGCTGGGTGATGAATGACCTGATGGGAAATCTGAATCTGCTGAGTCTGAAAGTCTCTCAGAGGTGAACTAGCACTGAGAACAAACATACAATAGCTACAGTACATACAAAACATTGGAAAGTGTGTGTGTGTGTGTGTGTGTGTGTGTGTGTGTGTGTGGGACTGGTAATCCCTACGTTATGGGGACAAAATGTCCCCACAAAGATGGCAATATCCAAAATCCTTGTCCTTGTGGGGACATTTTTTGGTCCCCATGAGGAAAACATGTCATAAATCACACAGGATGAGTTTTTTTAAGAAAGTAAAAATGCAGCATGTCTCCTGTGATGGGTAGGTTTAGGGGTAGGGGCAGTGTAGGGGGATAGAATATATAGTTTTATAAAAACCATTACGCCTATGGAATGTCCCCATAAAACATAGAAACACAAGGTGTGTGTGTGTGTGTGTGTGTGTGTGTGTGTGTGTGTGTGTGTGTGTGTGTGTGTGTGTGTGTGTGTGTGTGTGTGTGTGTGTGTGTGTGTGTGTGTGTGTGTGTGTGTGTGTGTTCTTCTCACCAATATCGTTTCCTGTCAGTAAATAATGGAGGTTGTGCTCACTCCACGCCTAGGGATGTATACAGGAGTGTAACTCATCCAGTAATGAGTTCTCCTGGGTCATAATGTCTCTAATTTCTGCTCACCGAATCATGTAATGTGAGTTTGTAATCTGTTCTTTCTAACTTCTAATCTCTCCCTTTCTTTCTTAGTCCCATCTCTCCATGTGCTCTTGCTGAAATGATCAATCTTGTGGAATCTGGTCACATCTCATCATCGACTGCCAAACAAGTAAGAGAAAAAAAACATCTGGGGGAAAAAATCCTTAATTTGGCTAATTGACAGATGTTCAAGACGTATTGTGTGAGGTTCTCCTTAAACCTGTTTTATGTTTGTATGTGTGAGCACAGGTTTTCCAGGAGATGTGGAAGGCTCCAGAGAAGACAGTGGGCCAGATAGTGAAGGAGAAGGATTTGTGGATGATAAATGACAAAGAGGAGCTCCGAAAGATCTGTCAGAGGGTTGTGGACAGTCACACCGAGGAGGTAAATCCAGACATTAATCCACCTTAAAAACTGTCTTTAACTATTTGAGCTAATGATAATTTGTACCCTATTTTTATTTAAAACTTATTTTTTTGCAGTTTCAGTTTATGAGAAAAAGACCCAGTACATATATTAATACGAAATGTAAAACGATTTATTTGTTTGTTTATTTTAAGATGAACTAGTTGCCAAGCCTGATAACTTACACACTAATTTTTGGAAATGAATTTTGTTGCAGGTTCAGATTATCAGAGGGGGTAATAAGAAAGTACTGAACAAATTAATGGGTGAAGTACAGAAAGAAACTAAAGGCAGGACTGACCCGGTCCAAGTCAGAGCCATTCTAGAGGAAATGATCTCATGAACTGCCCAGGATGCCTGTTTTGTGGGTTAATGCAAGCCGCTAAATGGAGCATTGGAATTTACATTTAATAGCCTCGGTACAGTTGTTCCACTGTAAAATATATTCATTAAATATTTTGATAAACAAAAGTGTTTCATGCAATAGTCTTTTAATTTGAAAGATTTGAGTATTTAATTCATCACAGCTCAGTTATTTCTGGGCTCTGAGACATTTATCACTCAATGATCATTGATTCCTTCATAGTCAAGTCTTGTGGGGAAAATCTTGTGTGCACAGAATCTTTTTGTGCTGCTTTAAATAGTTTGCAGCTCTGTATGGATTTTCTATCAGCATTAGATTTTGTGGGATTATTCATCACTTTTAGAGTTGAGCAGGTCAGGCCAAGGTTGCTTGAAACTTCTGGTGCGTAATCACCGTTTTATGGCTTATTAGCCATTGCGAGCACAGGTCTGCTGGCATGAGTGATTGATATAAATGGAATGTTTTTGTGTACTACTAAAGGTGATGATGCACAGGGCAACTTTTTGAGCTATGTTGCTTGGGAACTTTCCCATTGAGAATGGGCAACAAATATCTTGAGGGCTGTGTATCACCTGGTCGCCCGTTGATGACAACATTGCTCAAACAGTTTCCCTTGTATCATCACCTTATGACATGCTTTTTTCAGTCAGACCCAACATATTTAACTCATTCCACGGCAGCGTTTCCAGTTGCCAGCCGCCACCCGCATTAAAAAAAAAAAATCTTTAAAAATAAATGTGTCATGGCCCTCAGAAAATGTTGTTGAATATCTGAACATGCAATATATCAAAAGAAACAACAAAGTCTTGGTTTTTAAACAAAAAACTTTTTTTTTCATCCACACTTAAATGTGGATACGTTTTATTAAAAAAAGACACATTGATCAAAAAGCTGAGAAAAAAGACGTATTTTTTTTGTCAAAGACTACATCCAGATCAGATTCAGAGTTCATCAACACCCCTAAAGCTTGCACAGTCCCACAGCTCGTCCTGGATCAACATTTTATAGGCAGTTTTGATATACACACTGTTTAATGTTGATGATTGTGTTATTTTACATATGCATATGATTACATAACTAAGTACTTGTAATTAGATTATATTACATTTTAAAATGCTCGTAATAAGACTACAGTTGCTTTTTTATTGATTACATTTTATTCTCACAATGGTAATAAATTGCTCATAATACATTGATTCACCCTACTACAATTTTTTTTCTTTTAAATTTGCTTGTAAACAAATAAAATATTTATTCTTTTAAGTATTTTGATAGTTTTCATTTTTAAGTCATGTTCATGTTAAATTTCTCTGATTTAATTACTAACTCACGAACCCTGAGCTAATGTAATATTTAATGTACTTCGTGTTGTTGATAACAAAGAATGTAATCCATCTTTGTTTTTTTATATCATGTAAATGATTATCCTGTTCAAATCAATGTGATAAATGAGTTAGGTCAAAAGTAATCTAAAGTAGTCTGATTATATAAATGTGTGATTTAATGGATTGTCACTACTATGTTTGTCATGTAATAGGGAGCTAACTGACTACAATAAATCAGTTGTAAGTAATGTAAGTAATCTACTCAGCACTGATGATAATTTGAAGGTGTCCTGGCTGTATACTCGTGTCATATGAGTAACTAGCGCCCTCTGGTGGAGCGTGGATACCATTATGTCAAGACCTGCGAGTGCTAGTTATCGCTCAGTGTCATGGTCAACTAGGGTTGCCACCCGTCCCTTAAAATACGGAATCGTCCCGTATTTACAAGGAAAATAACGCGTCCCGTATCAAAGCAATACGGGACGCGATTTGTCCCGTATTTTACATAGGCCCACACGTAGTTCAATAAACAAATACGGATTTTGCAGTGTGTAGAATATTGATAGCAAATATAAAGATATCCATTTGATGATAAGTAGTACAGGAACTAATTTGTGCGTGATTGCTTTAGCGGCTTTGTTGCCATAGCGGCGGAGTCTAGAGAAGATGCTGTGCCAGTGTGCCTGTAAACTTGCGTGGTTTTTAAAAACATGTCAAGCTTGCGTCGCGTCCACCGTTTGAACGCAAGAGAATCTCCAGATATAGAACTAAATATCAAAATGTATCAATGGGTTTGTCGAGTAACTCATGATGAACCTCAGGCCAACTGCACACATTATGAGAAGCATTTCTGTTGCTCAGACTGTCTGACTTAAAACGACAGCGCTGACAGACCGGTCTATGTGACACACGCATCCCTGCTTCGAAAGGTAGGCCTATTGGGTTTTTTTATGGATAAAGGATAATGTATTTAATATAATATTCCATACATTTTTTAGACAGGTTAATTAATAAATTATAGCCTAATAAATGTTATTATTAATATAATTTATAATCTAACTAGGCTATAATTATCATAATAAATCGTCCTGTCATATAAAGTTTGACATTTAAAACATATTTAGATAAAAACGGGACAAATAATTACATGATAATATAGTCATAATTTAAGTAAATTAATACAAAAAATAAACATTTTTGAAATTCAAAAAAGTGATTACTGGTTCAGAATGACTGCTTAAAGGGACAGTTCAGCCAAAAATGAAAATTCTGTCATAATTTACTCACCCTCAAGTTGTATACATTTCTTTGTTATGTTGAACACATAGGAAGACTCCTACTATGGAAGTCAATGGTGCCCCTAAAGCAGCCTGGGTAAACTTTTTTCAAAATATCTTCACTTGTGTTCAGTAGAACAAAGAAACTCATACAGGTTTGAAACATCATGAGGGCTGGGGTTGGTGTGGGTCGTAAATGGGTGTCCCTTATTTGGCACACTGAAGGTGGCAACCCTATGGTCAACATTGACATACTTTGAATTTTGAATTCAATTAAAATTGTAGTATCTGTGACATTTGTTCAGTTTGTCTTAGCTGTTACGTTTTAATTTAATACAAATATCTACACGTTAAAAAACACAGTTGAAAGTGAGTAGCCTACTTTTTTGCTGTTATACAAAGATGTCGGTCATATCAGTGACAGAGCCTTAGCATTAAGTCGTTCCAAACACGTATGACTCTTAAGAGAAACAAAATATGTTTTGAATAAAGTTTTTTTTAATGTTTCCAAGAATGTTTAAATCCAGAGAAGTTGGCCATTTTAACCAGGACACGGACCATGTCTGTGTGTCGCCTATCAATGACATCATACCCGTTCTACCCTAGATACCCTTGATTATATTTAGTAGAAACCATGATGAGTTATGTTTTATTAGACAAGTGAGCAACTGGTTGGATACCATTCATGGACAGAAAACAGGGCCCGAGCACAGATAGTGTGTGGACCCTCTTGGAATTGCTCGGTCTATTATTATTCTCCAAATGAGTCACATTTTTGAGGGCCTAAACATGCTCGAAAACTCATTAAACAAATTTGCTCACGCGTCAGAAGTGCTGAACATTTTTGTCTGGTATGGGTTTCAGAATTAGATGTGGCAAAATGGCTGGATAGCGCCACCTATAAAATTTAAATTAAGTGCAGTTCACGCTACATTTTGATTTCACAAATAAGTATGCCATTCTGTAGACATAAGTAATACCCTAATACCAACAAAAAAAGTCCACAGGAGCAATATCTGAAAACCCAACAGGAAGTGACATTTTGAAAATCAGCAAAACATTTTGCTGAGAAAATTCTAAATGTCGAATTTCGGTTTTGCCATTTCGAGACGTTGTACTTTAACAAACCTTCTAGAGATTTAGTCAGATCAACATCGTATTTGGTCAGTCTAATCTAAAGGCCTTTGCGGAGTTAAATTATGAAGCTCTTGAGTTTTTCCCCTGAAGGGTGTGTCCGTGGCGGCCTGACAAAATTCTGTGTTTTGCCATGAAACAGGAAGTTGTTGTAACTCAAGCATATGTCCAATCTGCCTCAAACTTCACGTTTGATAAGTTCCCTGGCCTGAAGACATCGACACTCAAATTTTTTTATAGTCATAGCGCCACCAGCTGGTAGCAGGAAGTGTGGTAATTACATTAGGCTACTCATGTAGTCCTCCTATTTTTATATACTTAAATGCAAATTGCCCACCATGCTCTTTTCCTAAAGCCACCGGGTGCTGGAGGCACGAGTGCGAGGGCCCTTTCATCTGCTTGCAGCTTTAATTAGTCTTATTGTTTAAATCTCGTTTTCTTGATTTACTGCGAGTCCCATGTTTTACCATGCAACAAGTGTAGCCGCACTCTCATAGTAGCCGCAGAGCAAACGCACAGAACATTATAACATAACTTTAAACACACTCAAATGTATATATGATAAAACAGTGCTGCATTACTCCACATACGCATGAGCGGAAGATAAAACGTAGACAGCGGCATAATAAAAATTCTGCGAAATCAAGGTGTCATCAAGCTACGCCTTGGTTTTGAATAAGCGACCTCTAGCGGCGAAAAATTACATATTGCGGCTTTAATGAAAATTATTTGAGAAAGGACCCAGTTTTAAAAAAAAATCTGCCCCTAAAAAGGACAATCTGGGGAACAGTGAGTTAAATTGTGTCAACAGTATTCATGAGTTAACATTACAGACACAACCTCACCCAGAGCTGAACATGTAGTAGGCCAATGTTAACACAATAAATTACAATGCAAACATTTGATGCCAGCCCTTCTGATCATATTTACAATAGCATTATTTGGTAGGCACTTCGGTTAAGATATGGTCTATTTATTTATACTGTATGAAAAAAATAAAAGTTTTTGAATTGAGAGAATGTGTGTGCTTTTGTGTCTGTGATTATAGCTGAATTAGACATTGAGCTGTAAAAAACAACAACAAAAAAAATTTTTTGGGATGTTCATCTCAGTTAAAGCATAGAAGATTGACAATGTTATTGCCCACTAACTCATTTAACAGTTCTAAGTTCTGTTAGTGGACAATAAATGTCTTTATTAAAAGTTTGCCTTACATTTCTGACATAGAAACTATTGATTTGACACACAGAAAAAGTTTCCCGTTCGAAAAGAAAAACAGGAGAAGGTGAAAATATGAGCTGGTGACATTTCTACAGATTTATAATTTCAAGGCATACAGAACTGTACAATTTAAGTAATGCTTACCACCAGTAAAGACAATTGAATCTATCCCTTGTATATAAATATCTTTGGATTGACAAGCTACATTGTGCTACAGGATGTTTGGTAATCAGGTTTTGATTGACATGTGTACAAGGGAGTAAGCAAAACATATACCTTAAAAAAAAGACCACTGAATGTGTTTAAGGCATTATAATCAAATAATATGTCAGTAAATGTACTACACATTTAAAAATGTACTTGTCTCATAAAACTCTATTTAAAGCATAACCACCAATGTTCATAATCAACTGCTTATGGTGTGTTCACAAATTCTGTAACTATCAGTTTGTACTAAAAACAAATGCGCTCAGGAATCAGGTGAACTTCCAGAGTTTTAATATACATGTGATCTCACTGAGCAAATGCATTGTGTTCTGATAATTATAACATGACACCTGGACACTGTAAAAATACTTCAAATCAAGGCAACTTCTTTTATACTAAAGGACACTTTCTCTTTTGCATATGGGGTGTTTAGATACACTGGAATTGTATATCAATTGCTTTCTTTTATACATTTAAAATATGTGATGTACATTATACATAGTCTCTCTGATTGTGTTTCAGCAAAATCAATGCCATTCATGACCGTTTTGATTTTCAGAGACATTGCAAACAAAGTCATTGGGATTCAAGATTAAAATTTTTTTTAAAAAGAGGCAATTTTGTGGATTTTATGTAACTCAAATAGTTTTAACACTATTGTTCAAAAGTTTGGTGTTGGTAAGATTTTTAAAGAAGTCTCTTCTCACCAATGCTGAATGCATTTGATCAAAAATACAGGGAGAGAAAAAAAAATATGATGCAGATCACATTAATTATGATGCAGAAAAATCCGCTTTGCCATCACTGGAATAACTTGCAGTATCACATGATCACATGACAAAAAAATTATATTATTATAATTTTGTTCTCAAGTAACATTTATTATTATCGATATTAAAAGAGTTGCTCTGCTTAATATTTCTGTGAAAACCGTGAGGTATTTTATCAGGATTATTTGATGAATTAAAAGTTCAAAAGAACATTTATTTAAAATAGGCTATATTCATTTTCAATTTTGATTAATTTAAAAGGTGCACTATGTAGATTTTAGAGGCATCTAGCGGTGAGGTTGTGAATTGCAACCGCTCACCCCTCCCTTTTGAAGCACAGAGAAGCTACGGTGGCCGACACAGATGTTGTCGTCTGAGACAGCAGAGTGTAGCTAGCGCTCTGTTTGTCCATTTAGGGCTACTGTAGAAATATGACGACGCAAAATGGTGACTTCACTATAAGGGCACCCGTGGTGTATATAGATAGAAATGGCTCATTCTTAGGTAATAAAAACTTAACAGTTCATTCTGAAAACATAGGTTATGTATATTATATAGCATTCCTGTCAATAGAGCCTCATAACTATTACACACTGCATCTTTAAGGCATCCTTGCTGAATAAAAGTATTTTTTTATTTCTTTAAAAAAAAAAAAAAACTCAAACACTAAACTTTTGAACAGTAGTGAATATCTTACTAAAGACAGACCTCATTCTGATTCACAAGTAGGTGCAGTACTAGTTTTAAACATGTCCGTTAACAACTTAGTAAAACGCGAAAGGTACTAAGTTAATATCAGTGATGCTCTACAAGGAAGCAGAACAACTGTTAGGAATTGTTTCTAAAAATCCCACAAATCTACAGGTCATTTGGTCAGTTGTATAAAACAGCAAGTGACCAGGTTTACAAAGTTTGTTTACTGTATAGAAAACTGTACAGGCGAAGTTGAAAATTAAGGACTAAAGGAATAGGCACTATTAGTATAAGGCCATCAGGAGAACAATGCAGCAAAAGACATCAACATCACTGAACAGTATGCAGAGCATTCAGTCGTCAGTCGTAGTTGTTATTAAGGTCTAATGCCCCGTCACCTCTTATTACTCTATGGCTCTATGGCCGTTACGCTTTGGTTTTGGCCTGAAGTTTCATTTAGGTTTTGCCCAGCATTTTGTGTTTTTTAAGCCACTTTTATGAAGTGAAGGCACATCAATTCACTGCCTTATGCCAGGTGATACTGGTTTTATGAGTAATGATTTGAACTGTAACTCTGGTTCCTGGGAAATGAGGCTTGGTAATGCATAAATTATGGAAGTACAAAAACTATTCACACAGAAGACAAAAGAATCCCCCTTAAAAATATAAATATATATATATAAGAAAACCGTGAAATAAATCCCACATTAATTTAGAGGTTATAGTGCTTTCGACTAAAATTCATTCAAAATGTCAAGAGTTTCCTGAAAACATTAACTAACAAACAAACAAACATTGAAACAAACAATCAAAGGTTACTGCTCTGTGGGAAGATGAGAAAGGATGGAGTGTTCTTGCGCAATGGCTGCCAGTTCTTTTAGAAACTCTGTGAAAAGAACTGTGGCATATACTTCAGTTTTGTTTAGGGGAACCACAGTTTTAGGTTGGATTTGGTTCTTCCGGATTCTGTCTGCTTCAGAACCATGGAGACAATCTCCAGTCTGTGGACTCTGAGAGTCTAAATTAAAATGGAAAAAAAACAAAAGTCATTTTCAATAGACAAACGGTCTCATAACATCTATTATTCAAACCTATACAAGGATGAGTAGCTGAACAAGTCAAATAAAGATGATGTAGTGGTTTATATTGCCATAGAAAAAACAGCAGCTGAAACTGAGAAAAATTACTTCAATATCAAAGAAAAAAATTAAATAAATTAGATTCAGAGTAAAACACTGGGTTAATAAGCAGAGTTTCTATAGGTCTATAGAATAGAATAGAATAGAATAGAATAGAATAGAATAGAATAGAAATTATGTAGTGCTGTCAAATCACATCATATTTATACACATATTAATTATACATATTAATTAATTAATTAATATTAATTATACATATTAATTATATGAATTATAATCGATTGCCCAGCACTATACTATATTCTATATGGTATTGTATTGTAACAGGCATCTTCATGAAAACAGCCTTCCACAGGAGCAGACAACCACTGTGGGTCATGTTTATAAAACATGCACATATTGATCATTCTTAAAACACGTTTGTGTTTATTAAGCTTTTATACATCATGTCTATATATAAAACAACAAGACTGAAAGGATATGAACATACTCTGACCTCTTAGTGAACTCTCTCTGGCCAATAAGCAATGCTGAGCAGCTGTGAGGAGCTCAGGGAAGTCTTTATTATTCACTGACCACTGCTCTATCTGGTTCTTCACTGAAGCCAGCACCTACAAAATCAGAAAATAGAAAGTCAAGTAGGGAGAATGAATAAACAAAATCCACATTCCTCTTGATACCATGTATTCATGACCAAGCTTATAATTAAGATCCATTTCAGTTGATCCATCACAAGTGCACCGTGCTGTATACAGTTGTAAACTATTCCATGAACAGTTAACAACTGTATTCAGCACTAACCATGTGAAGCACATCTGAAGTTCTGTAAATTCAGGTACTTCAAGAAAATAGCATTCTTGTCACGCTGCTTGACATATTACACTTGTGTAGTATATTTAAGAGAAAAGGTGCACTTTGTCAGAGACCCTCCCCTTGAAATTCATTTACAAGTGACTAGATCACCTAAAACTAAATCTCAAAACAAAGTGTAAAGGTCTGTTCACACCAAGACTAATGTTTATTTGTCTGTTTAGACTAACAAGAGCATTCAAATGCAACAGGGTTTTTTTTCCAATTACACTGCGAAAAATCTGGCCAGCCAAAAAGATATGTGTTTTTTGGTCACATTGCTGAGAACCTCTGCTGTTACTCATAAAACTTCAACTTGGTGGCGCTCACAAACAGCTTATTTTGCTAAGCGTCAGTGAATAGCAGAATACATTCAGAACTGGCTCTTTTCTCCGTACTCTTGTAGTTGAGTAACTTGTAGGTGTTGTTTGATGAAAATAGGCTGCTGTTTGGAAACACGTAAATACAGTTTAACATCTTCATGACAAGCGAGTGTCAGAAGTGGAAAACTGTGCATCGCTGCCCTTGTGCACCACTATATTTCTGCTTTTCCATAAGGGGCACTTACTGTCAGAGACTTCATTTGGCATTTTCTTTCAGTTCTTCTAAAAAACAAAATATATTCTCTCATTAAATAGACAAACTGCATGAGAAAACTAAACCAGATTTTTGCCAAACATTTGTGTTGGTGTGAACAGGCCCTTAAACAAGGTCAAGGCTTTGTGTGAAAGCACATCTTTGTGTCTGCTGATAAACAAATGAAGCCACAGATCTAACGCGTGCCTCTCAAAGACATGCTGATCAATGCAATGTGACGCAGAACAACAATGACACAAGCTTTTAAAATGGGTTTATGAAAGCATCTGCTTTTACTATTGCCCCATGTATTTAAATGTACCTGCTTTTAAATGATATGAAACAGAAAGTATAATTCATTTCAATTACTTGTTTACAAATTGCACTCTACTGAATTATGTAGAGCTATGTAAAATAATTTATTTCTACAAATTGTGATGCATCTATGCATTAAAACAAAATAATGAATTAAATTGGCCTATCATACATATTAATGTGCTGTTTCATTGTAATTAAAGTACTCTTATTATATATTCATTTTAAAAAAGTTGTATATGTTCGCAGAAAATGTACCCAACTTTTTGAAAACAGATATTTGGGCACATTTCATTTTTAGAAAAAAAAATGAATGAGAAAATTCTGCGTGGAGGTGCAGTATGTGCTTGGTGTTAAAACGAGTTATTAAGCACAATAAGACACACACAAAAAAAGATCTCAATGCATTATTTATGCTAATTATTATTAATAAAAGCACTGGATGAAAAGATGCATCGAGAATAATTTTATAAATTGATTCATTACCCTTTGAATCAAATAAGACTGTGACACAAGTGAACATTTTCACACCAAGAATTTTATATCAGACAGCAAGATGTTACTCCACTGAGAACCATTTTACTAAGATTTTTTTATCCCCCAAATCTGAGGCAATGTTCACATGAGCTCTTAAATGTGCCCCACTTTAGACATTGGTCTGAACAAGTGACATTTCTAAACTGACCTGCACAAAGCATTCATCTAGCATGTAAATCTGAGTTAAAGAAATGTATTGAGTTGATTGTATTGAACCTGATGTTTAGTGACATTCTATCTTCTACCCTCACATTAAGCATGCTATGACAAAATAAATATTAAGTTAGTATGACTTCCGTATTCATTTAGACCTGACCTGTTAAAAATCAGATGCATGTTTATTTCCACATATGAAAGTGGGCCAAATCCAAATTGAAAATATATTATTCTAAAAAATAAAACAAAATTGTCTAGTGCCACAAATAGTGCCTTACTGTCCATGTCAAAACATAGAAGAACAGAGATGTGTATACAAGTAGATCAGATACTGTATGTACTTCAGTACCTGGTATAGTGAGCGGACGCTGGGCTGGAACACCATGTTTGTGTTGAGAAGGAAGGAGCGCAGCAGGGGCTGAGGGTAAGCAGCTAACTGAGCCAGGATGCCAGTCAGAAGCAAGTTCACATGGAGAGAGTTACTCGGCAAGTTTTCTAGACGAGACAATAGTACACTCACAAATGGCCCTAAAAGAGACAAGAGTGAAACTCAAATAAATGAGCCAGATCACCACAAACCAAAATAATAATTAAACTGAAGCAAACACTATATAATTCCAAAACTCTAGTTCATGGGGGCCAGAACTGAGGTCAAACTTCATGAGATACTCAACTTTACTAATACAATTAGTGATACAACACTTGCTCCGCTGATTCAGGTGTGTTTGATTTGTATATATATATATATATATATATATATATATATATATATATATATATATATATATATATATATATATATATATATATATATATATATATATATATATATCCTAATTAAATTCATAGTCAAAACCTTCTGAATGCATACTTCCACCAGAGAAGGTCAGAACAGGGGCGGGATCATAGATATATTTATATAGATGCCTCATTAGTGCTTGCGTGGATGGCGCAGATCGGTCGAATGACGAATGAGGAATCTATGTAAATATATATCTATATATATATCTATGATAACAAAGCTGTTTTGACCTTCACCGGCGGAAGTATGCATTGGGAATCCTAGACGAGGTTCGTCTGATATAAGGTAAAAAAATAACTCAAATACTGATCGGTTTCTCGCAGAAAACGATCGTTTCGTGTCTTAAGACATCAATGTGTCGCCATGAGCCACAGGGTTTATTATGGATTCGTATGTCTGTGTGTTTTTACTCTCATAGAAATACAACCCATTGACATGCATTATACGAGCAACGGTTGGAGTTAAAAATCTTAATTTGTGTTCTACTGAAGAAACAAACACACCTAAATATTGGATGCCCTGGGGGTAAGCAAATAAACATCAAATTTTTTATTTCTGGGTGAACTATCCCTTTAAAGCAGTTTGGAACTGTTTTTCTTTCGCGGAAGCTTTGCGTAAGAGCTAATACAATATTTTAACTAAATTTAAACAATAATATTTCATGTCTAATTTACTTGTGACAAGTAGCCATGTAATAAGCAGGATAATGTACATCCAGCAGGTTGTTATCCCAGAATAAACCCTGACAGAGTGATCAGGACCCAGACGCGAAGCTTACATATTTCGTTTTACTGAAACACTAAAGAATCCAGATGAATATTGCCTGTACTACTGTCTGTACCTCTCACTGAGAGAAAGATCATGCTATCAGTATGTTTTGGGGAACTTTCTGGTCTGAACTAGAGCTCGATCAACTCCAACCTTGGAGTGACTGTGTATCTGTGTATGTGCACAATATTCTGTGTTACAGATCAGTATTGGAGGTGGATTATGGGCATCCTATTAGATGGCTGGACTTGTTGTTCTGGGCAAGCTAGCACCTGCTCCAGACCTGGAAGGTCACTACATGCCTAATTCCGGGGTTGAAAGCGTCAACAAGTGATTTATGGACATGTGTGGAAATTTACCATGACTGTTCATTTTCTCTAAGCCAATCAGAATCATCCACCTTGCAATAATGAAGTGGCTAGACCTTGAAAACAGTGTAACTGTTGGGACAATTTTATGTACGGTACAACAAAGGGACTGGTAGAGAGGGAACGCGGCCTACGAACACCTTTTCAAAATGAAAAAAAGTGAGCAAATTTAGACACTGAGTGTGCGCTGGACGACATCATCTTGTGAGACACGGTCTGAATGTACATCAGTTATTGGAGGTGCATTATGGAATTGAATTGCACTCGATAATGTCCACCATATTTTTGGACACCACTACAAATGGTCGTCACCTCAAATAGTGCACTACCTAAGTGTATATGATGCAATTTCGAACACAGCCACTGTGATGAAACAAAGTGTAAGAAAAACAATGTAAAAGAATTCCAAATCAAAGTGTGTTATCTGACCTGTAAAAGGCGCAGCATGACCCTTGCTCCCACTGCGAGGTTTAGTCCCAAAAGGAGAGAGCAACTTTTCTGCCTCTGGTGTCTCTGGTGAGAAAGAGTTAAAGTCTATCTCATCTTCCTCATTATTAAGGAGGTCTGTAGGACTCTTGAGATCACAGTCTGCTTTTACTGGACTACTAGGATGTGCACCCAGATTTCTAATCAATTCCTCATACTGGGCCATGAGGTCCCCCCCTTCTGGACTCAGTGACTTGTGGTCTGATTGTGACCCTCTCTTTCGACTGTCTATTTCATCTACTGGGGAGCTCAAGCCATTGCTCATTGAAGATTCTGAATTAGTAGTATTTTGATCAGTTCCATCTAACACCTCCTGCTCTGTTTGTTCAGGCCTGGATAAGACATGATGGTTGTTACCAGAGTCATGGGCATCTTTCTTAGCTACCAGGTCGTAGACCATAACATCATTCTGGAACTCAGACTCTTCAATGTAAGAGCCCTTCACAATCATAATAGCAGTTCTCCTTAGTTCTTGAATGTGCTTTGGGGGTTCTTCCAGGGTGGGACGAGTCTCCTGATCTTCCTCTGGATGCAATTGTGTTGGACAAGCATCATAACTATCATCCCACTCCAGCTCCAGCAATCCAGGAGTAGCAGTGACATCTTTGAGGGGTGGACCTGAACGATGCATCTGATTTGGGGTTTTCCTGCTGGTAACTGGTGGTCGAGTCTTACCTGCTTCTTCCAAGGTACTACGCTGGTATTCTTCTGGAGGAGGGTTCTCACCGTCGTATGGGGCGGACCACACATGGCAAGCTTGCATACAGTGACTGATGCTGTTTTGTGCGTCGCACAAGTAGTGCAGGTAACTGACATCCAGGTAGATCTCTGAGCCAATGACACAAGAGTTACCACAGTCGTCCTCCTCTGATACGACCTCCTTTGATTCTAGAGGAAGATATACAAGCAATATTAAAACTGTTGTTGACACACATCTCATTACATTTCATGACCTCTTTTTTTACAAATACTGATCCTAACAAAAGTTGTGCTCTGGAATTTGTATCAGCTTGTAAATACTTTAATAACAGGCACAGGCATAAGCGGATTACATAGTCTGGAATGAAGAAATGAAGTTTCACATGCAGTGAAGCATGTTGCAGATTTAATCCATAAGACGGAAGTCACCGAGACATGAATGGCATTTCAGTCTACAAACAGCCCACAGAGCAACTGAAGTCCAGTAATCTGAACCAATTTTGATCAAGTTAGTCAACACATTTTCAGCGCATATTTTTGTAAAGACCAACATAAAAAGATGCATGAAATCATGTTGCCTCACTTTTGACATTGAAACCTGGACAAACTTTGAAAAAAAAAAACACCTTTAACATTGAAACCTGGAAATACTTTAGAAAAAAACACCTTTAAAAATGACTATGCATTAATCTAGGACAGGAGTGTCCACGTCTTGTGCCTGGAGGACCAATGCCATAGACAGTTCAGCTCCAACTTGTCCAAGCACACCTGCCTGGATGTTTCTAGTCATCCTGACTCAGCTTAAATTATCTGATTCAGGTGTGTTTAATTGGGGTTGAAGCTAAATAACTGGACAGTGGGCCCCCCCAGGAGCAAGATCGGTCACCCATGATCCAGGGCCTTATAAGAATTTAAATGTTTTGTTATTGCAATTGCACAGTATACACACTGCAATCTCAATTGACATAAAATGACAAAAGGATCCACAGGACGTAATGAAACTACATTATACCTATTGTTCCTGTATGGGAGCCATCAGTGACTTTTGACCACAGGATGGAGTCCAGTTGTCTAAGGGGAGGTGGGATGATCTCTGGAGAGCAGCAGGAAGGTGTAAGCGCTAGAAACTTTGCAGCCGATACAGAGTAACAGTCTCTCTCTCTCAGGACTCTACGCTGACTTAACATCATATGGTTACAGGGGATCAGGTACCTATGGAGGGGGAGGAGAGAGAGATGACTTATAGTGCCACAATAAATGCACTTTAGGAAGCTAAACCCAAAAGGAAAAGTGAATAACGTCACAATGAACAACTGATACTGTGAGACTATAGTTTACAGAACACCAACACCGAGACTATGGCTACGTTCGCACTGCAGCCTTTGAGAATATTTAAAATACATATGATGCAAATCTTGTTAGAAATAGAACAAATGAGTAAATAAGCATTAAGGGCCTGCAGAAGTATACTCACTTGAAAATCAACTGTAGCATGACATCCTCACAATATAAGCCAATGAGAGTGCGGAACAGAGCCAGAGAAACAGTGCCAAGCTGGAACAATATAAAAACACACTACTTCAAACTTAAATAGCTTAATGAAGACACTAGATGTTTAAAACCGATCAAATCTAATTGATGTAAAACATTATTTCTTATTAATCTTGGATAAAACAAAGTTGACTTTATCGTGGATGCTTGAGACTCAGTGCTGTAGGGCGTTTTGTTTGAATACACATGCTGTGAAAACTAATATTTGACTTCAAATATTAGTCTCATGTATTAGAAAGAGTCTGCAATTGGAAAACCTTGACCTTCATTCTTCTACCCAATCTACCAACCACTTCTTACAGTGATTTATCATTCATTGATCCTTATACGACCTTCTAGGGTCGTAGGCTGGAACCTATCTCAGTTTCTTAGGCCAGGGGCAGGGGAAAGCACTCTGCACAGATGGTCAGTCTATCACAGGGCTCTCACATACACACAATCTCACACAGGCAATTTTTACTCCTAACTGGCATGTCTTTGGACTGTAGAGGAAACCAGAGTACCCGGAGAAAACCCATGCTGACCAGGAACCTTCTTACTGTGAGGCCAAAAATCATCATTTAGTAACCATCATGTCATTCCGCACTCATTAGACTTTTGTTCATCTTCAAAAACAAAAATGTATATATTGAACCCATGAAAGAATCAATGAGCGTGAGAACCAATGAGGTTTGTTCTTGTGTGCCACACAAGCATGTTTGAGCTTGTGCAGTAACGGATGAGATTTGTTCTCGCAAATCATGCAATTACAGTACATTTACCTATTTGATGTGATTTTATGCATGTGCATTGTTCAATTTGTATAATTGTGAATAAAAGCATTACTTAAATCAGTTTATTATATAAACTGATTGTGTCTCTTCAGAAGGTTTTGATTAAACAGCTTGATTCATATGGATACTTTTATGATGTCTCATGAACCCTCTGAAAATTGAACGTTTTTGGTGGAATGAACTTTAAATGGTGGAACAGAAATCTATCAGGTTTTATTAAAAATATCTTTATTTCAGTTTCAAAGATGAACAAATGTCTTTTGGGTTTGGAATAACATGAGGATGTGTGTGGCGAGGTGGACGAACGAGCGACATGGGAGGAGCGAGTGAAGACCGGTGCGTGAAAGATAATGAGCGTCACCTGCACCGGTCTCCACTCGCTCCTCCCATGTCGCTCGTTCGTCCACCTCGCCACAGTGTGTAATTTATTTTTATTTTTACGGGAAATAACCTCTCACCCTTTATTTAAAGAATAGTAATACAGTAGTTGCCCATTCTCAAGTATGTACTGTTTTTTATTTATTATTTAGATCATTTAATGTAAATGGCTGACACACAGGATAAAAGTGTGGTTACCTGAAAGGGAGTATTGATGCGGCTGACCAGTGTGTCCAAAATATGTACACTGTCATGGCGATGGAGCAGGATAAAGCGGAGGAAGGTGTGCAGTAATGCAGGTTCAGAAACACTGCGTATGAACAGGTCCAGGTAAGCTGTTGTGGTCATCACCTCTTCAAGTGTCAGCTACAGAAGATTAGATAGCTTAAAACTAAATCTTATTTATATCAGCTGTCAGATCTAGAAAAAACAAATGGCTCATGCTCCACTAACCTTATGTAAGGCCGGTGCTAGAACAGGTACCAGAAAACCATTATGGATGTAGCCAACCAGCTGGTCTCTGATGGAAGCATGGGCCACCTGCACACAAAGCAAGGCTAAAATGAGATACATTCACACTATATAGATGTTTTTTCTTCCTTTAATCTACTTGGCACATAAAGATAAAGGACCTACAATTATGTTTATTTACAAGCTCAACCTTTGTCTCCCGACAAACTTCCTCTGCACATTTTGCAAACATTCTTCCTGAACTCTTGTGTCTGATTGTAAATTGGATTATACCGCTATAGACCAGGGGTGTTCGGTGCTGTTTCTGTCGGGCCATCTTCAAGCAAAGTTTAGCTCTAGCCTAATTAAACACACCAGCTAAATAAGAACCATATAATTTTCCAGGATGGTGTGCTGGAGCTCAACTCTGCTGGAAATGAACCAGGAGCAAGATTCTGCTATGGACAAAAACTTAAGAAATTAAGTAGCATTAGCACAAACCTGTATGACGGCGTTGCAGAACTCCAGGGAGTTAAGAAACTGCACAAGAGCGGGCAGTTGTTGCCAGTCTTCACGGTGCAAACAGTGCCACTCCTCACTTGGTACATCTAACTTGGTGGGCAAAGACGAGTAAAGCCCACTCAAACCTGTAGCCAAAACCTTTAAAATCAAAAAAAAAAAACATTTAATTCATCTGCAAACATAAAAATCACCTGGGTTGATCAACACTGCTGCTTTAGTGGATGCCAGGTTTATAATATATTGAGTAAATTTAATAGCCAAATAATTCAAAATACAACATGTGAACATTTGAAGAAAGACAATCATTATGTAATAGCACAACAATCTTTAGTTACATGCCTTCTGGCTTCATTCACTGGCAGATGCATGTGAGGTCACAAAGGGCTGAGAGTGCATATGCTGCCAGACTCTATTGAGGTTGAGAGTGATGTCATTTTAGTAAGAAGGGTACTCATCCATGGTGTAACTGATTATGCAATTATCTCTAATGACTTTACATAAGCACATACTGTGCTGCTGGATGCCCTGCCAGGGCCCACGGTGGCAGATATTTGAAAGGAATTTTTTTTATAATATTCAGAAACAAATCCAGGCATTCACTAAAGATTTAGCCAGTTTTACTGTCCTGTTGACTTCACTGACTGGATTTCATTGTGATTTCATAAACGGCCAGATAAAATGACTCAAAAGCGTTATTCATGCTCAGGCCAAGTTATAATGAGTATATTTGCTAGTTCATATAATGATGATGATGATGAGGACACATACAGTACATTCAGTTCCAGTTTTGTTTGTTTTTATTTTGTTCTGTTACGTTTAACATTACTTAATGTCTTATGGATGAAAAGTTTGAAAAGTTACAAGTGAATTTAGGCATCTCAACATGCATACTCACTTTGAAATTTACTAAAGATTACATTTAACATTGTTATTAAGTGTTTTTTAAAAATTATTTTATGTGAGCACAAGATGACAGCAAAAGTAATCTAAATGAAAAAAACAGGGCAAATGAGCATGCACAATTAAATATCCAATACAAACAAACAAACTGATTAAACGATTAATGGTCTAAGAAATAGCTGTGATTATAATGATTATTAATCTATATTAGGGCTAAATAATTGTCTTTTTTTAGGACTTTAAATATTATGATGATGAATTTTCTGTTTTAGGGCTGTCATACTTTTTTGTGCGCTTTGTTTACTAAATAATTGTCACAAATTATTGTAATTAATTGAATACTTTGTAAATTCTCACTTTGCTGTGTAAGCTTAATACAGTTAACATCTTTAATAGAAGTTATTCATTCAATTCTGTAAATAATTGGAAAAAATAAATGAAAATAAAATCACAACAAATTGGCCAATCTCAGAAGACATACATTTAATATAATATATATGTAATACAATAATATAATATAAATGTAATAACTTTTCTATTATTACATATATATAAAAACGTTTGATAGATTTACGGTAGGACATTTACAAAATATATTTACTTAATATCCTAATGTTTTTTGGCATTAAAAATAAATCAATAATTTTGACCCATACAATGTATTGTTGGCTATTGCCACAAATTTACCTGTGCGACTTATGACTGTTTTTTTATGACAGGGTCACATATAGATTAATCTTTGTTAAAGCTGTGTTTTTTTGTTTGATTAACATTAATGACATAAAGTGACAACAGCCTATAAATACCTGCTGCTGTCTAAGACTGCCTGAATTGATCCAATTTAATGATACACATGCTATTTTTTTCCCAACTGTTTACGTTCACTTAAGACATAACCAACTGTGTTTGTAAGAATACTTGAGGAGACGTGCTGAATCCAATCGAAGAATTTCAAACCACATATGAATGTAGCTTAAAAACAGATTTGCAAAAACAGTATTTTATGTGATTTTTTTGTTGTTTACACTGGCCAAATATATTTGGATTTCAATTGGACATTCACAAAATAGGATTTGGACTGACAGTATGAACAAGGCTTTAATTGGGACATTGGGATTCAATACAGTATTTTGAACAGGCAAAATGGGAATGCAAGCCAAATAGAAATTCCTTTGAATGCACCAAGGTCCCTAAAGACTATTTAATTAAATGGTAATTTAGGCAATGCACAGCATTAAATAAAGTAAGCCCAGCATAGCAAGTAACTTGGATTCTGCCCAGAAGTGCTCACGATTATCCAAGTAGCTTAAAGAGAGAGAAAGACTATACATAAAAGAGGAAGACTCATAACTCAATTATAGACTCATACCGGACAGAAATAGGTGTTTTCTGCGATGTGTTTTGCCACAACATGGTTCTCAGCAGAGAGGGCCATGATAAGCAGAAGCGCATCCCTGGCCTGCTGTCCGACTGACCCTTCCCTGTGTATGAAAGGGATGAGTAAGGAGAAGATGAGGAAATTAGCGGCTCCTTGGTCCTCGCTTGTATGGAAAAACAGCTCCAGGACCGATGGGTCTTTAGCCAGGACACAGCACAGCTGGTTCAGGAGCAGTACAAGTTCTGTCTCCACAGTGGTAGAGCGCGGACCCGACGGGGAGTCGGAGCAGGACGATAGGAGCATCATCAAGGGCTTCAGTACAGGTTTATGATGAAGTAATGGCTGCCTTGCTTGTCCGATCAGCATCTCATACATCTTCAGTTGCTCTATTTTCATATCATCTGTGAATTCTCGCCTCAGGCTCCAGATAAAAAGTCTCTCTAAAACGTTCTCCATCACCACAAACTCCAGGATGGGCCCCATGGCTCCATTTTGACCACACTCCTCTTCCATGAGGAGGAAGAGCATGTGCTCTACATAGTTCTGCACAGCGCTGGCCTCGTCGCCAGGGATTGGACCAAAACGGAAGCTGCCAGGTCCTCCACCCCCACCAAGACCGTGACCTCCACCCAGGCCACCAACATTACTGCGCAGCGGATCATGCTTTTCTAGAATCTTTACAACCTGAGAAAATGTCAAGAGATCAGAGTACGTTCAAGCTGGAGATAACAGTCAAGTTCATAGTTATTATTATAGTTAATAGTTATCATTAAAAGGGTGATGAATTGAGAAATCAACTTTCCCTTTTGCTTTTGATATATAGAAGGTCATGGTAATAATCTGTAAATTTCAGAGCTGAAAACCTTCTTGATAGTAAAAGAAAAGCTTTTATAGACACCACGCCCATCAAACGACAGGTTATTTTGATCTATGACATCAAAGGGAGGCAAGCAACGCCTCTGTAGGAGAATATCAACGCCTATTTCATCACTGCCTGTTTAGCCCCGCCCATCCATTTGCACATGTAACATAGGCCTAGTGTTAATCCATCGAGCTACAAAGCAATGCCATTGAGGATTACAAAATATTGTGCAGTGCTGGTTCAACAGTAATGCAACATGTAAGTAACTGCATTCATTCTAAGGTGATTCAATTCTAGAAAGAAAGCGATCAAAGAAAGCGCCCTTTGCAACCGTTTGAGCAGCACGCGCTGAACCTGTCAATCAAACAGGAGAGATTATCAGAGGCGCGATTATCAGTGATTCAAAGCAATTTTATTCAACAAATCTCTTAACTATAATCACAGAATAGAAAGTGTACAGAAACTGAGTTGCAATGACGAGATCGCTGTTTTCATGCGCTCAGCATGTGTGTGAGATCGACTAAAATGATCATCACTGCAACCTTTCATGCCACAATCTTAATATATAAATATAATTCCATAGATCTTAATGTAATGCAACACTTTTCATGATTAGTTAACCATGAGAGCTGTAATTGTAAAAACGAGCTAAAAGAGGGAGTTATACTATTTCAAATGCAAAGACATTAGCCAATCACAGCAGTGGGTGTCTCCCAGCAGACACGCCCCTTAAAACGGAGCGTTCAGAGCAGAACACTAAAATAAAAGACAACACAGTTCATGACCCCTTTAATACTGGAATATGTCTGCTTATTAAATCAGAAGTAGTAAAAGCTGCAAATCCTGATCAACTGAAACAATGAGACCTCTGTCTTTGTGCTGATCTATTACCATTGCAACAAACTTCCAGTCAGGTGTGTCAGACTGAGATTTACTTATTTACAGAGCAAAGGAACAACCTGAAGGCTGCAGGAGGAGGCAAAGCAAGCAAGGGCAAAAGAACTCTTAACAAAGTGCATCACTCATCAATGCAAAGTAAGCAGGAAGAAGTGAAAGAGTGAAAGTGTTAACTAGTGCAACTGGGTACTAAAATATTCAAATGATTTGATATGCTGTTACCAATCATACTAGCTTGCTTTCAGAAAACCACCCTAGTTTCTGTCTTTATAGTTTCTCTAATGGCCTGAACTTGTCGTCTGTACCCAAACAATGCCTCCTATGTTCTGGAGCATTCTGCTGAATCAACAGGAGAGGTCAGGAGCCTTATTCAGTGTAACATCACAACAGGATAGCCTGTTCTAAGACCAGTCTAATCCAGTTAAATGT
Organism: Gobiocypris rarus; assembly: GCA_023029165.1. Classification (NCBI taxonomy): domain Eukaryota; kingdom Metazoa; phylum Chordata; class Actinopteri; order Cypriniformes; family Gobionidae; genus Gobiocypris; species Gobiocypris rarus. The sequence goes on along the minus strand of CM040914.1, from coordinate 22,444,256 downwards.
ACTTCTTTTAAATGTAATATTATACAAAATAATACAATTTAAATGTTAATATTTTATGTATGTAAATGTATTATTTTATTTTATTATAATGCTGCAAAGCATTTACTCAAGAAGTAAATAAGAAAATAACACTACTTATATAATATATGGTATACTATATGAACACTTTTCAACAAATAACTTGTTTGTAAAAGATGTGCATATATGCTGTATATACAATTCATCTAATTATACACAAAAACAAAAGCAGCAAGCAGGTTGTATAGCAGGTAGTAATGGTTATTTTCTGTCTGCCAGTTATATACTGCATTGTAAAAGAATCTCCTAATATAAAAAATACACATTTTCTTCAGAGTTCCTTAGCATAGTATTTGCTGATAATGCATACCTGTGCCCAGTGGTTTTTGAACACGATCATGCATGTTTCAGGGTCCACTCCTTTCAGTACCAGTGACTGGGCACCTTGGTTCCCATCTACAAGCATGGATGTCATTGTTGTGCCCTCACAGCAGGACTAAACCACCATGTTCAGGTTGAAGGGTAGAGCTGATGCCAAATTTTAACTTAATGTGGACAACTGCATGGTAGCTTTAGACACCTGCAAATTAATAAATCACAGAAAAGACTGATTTAAAATGTATAAAAAATTAAGTGAACAGTATAAATACATCTGAAATTGAAAAAACAAAACATCAAATAAATACATATACATACATACATACATAAATACATACATAGGTTGCAGTCTGTTTTAAATGTGCATCACTTTCAGCAGATGTCTTGGCAACAGCATTGTGTCATCTTTAGAAAACCAAAGCCTTCCAAGTGGGATTTGCTGAGATAATGTGGCTGCCTCAACAAAAGAGCGATTTCTTTATGCTGCCATAACTTATAGATGCTAATTAACAGCATGTGGATGTGAGCTTTGTGTGTTATGCAATATCATACATGTTGCGGCTTATGTAATGCTAAAAAAGAAATTGTAGCAATACTGCATAGCTTTCTCTCTACTGTATATGCCAAGCTATTTTTATCAAATCAATAAGCAGACCCACAGCCTTAAGCATTTAGATAACAACTATTGGCTTAAACCAAATGCACGTGCAAGTACCAGTGATTATAGATGGACACAAAGATAATCTTTATCTCTAGTCAAAAAACCGTGTGTGTGTGAGAGAGCAAATGCATAAACAATGGCATTCTTCACAATCCATGTTGACTGGAGATCTTTCTATCTAAACAAAGATCACACCTCGAGGAATGCAGTGAAAAATCAAAAAAATGAAGTAAAATCTCCCAAACTTCATGAGATGCATGCTGGGATGCTGTTCAAACTTTTAACTATCTGACCTTTTTTTTTTCTAAATATATAAATACTAAATACAAGCACTATATGAAAAACACTATTCTTCCTAATAACAATGGTCGAAATGATCAGTCTCTAGATTCAAGTTTAAGAAGTGTTCTCCCTATCAGCACCAGCATCAGGATGTGTAAACCCAGGGCCTAAAACTAACTTTTTGCCACACCTGCCAATGGCTGGTGACTTTAAAAAAAAAAATACCAGCCATAAATATTTTTTTACCGGCCATGAAAGTGTAAAAACAGGCATTAATGACAGAAATTTAATACAGATTAAGCCTTAAAGTTGAAAAAAATTATTTTCCCATATTTTCTCTGTCTTTTGTTGTTTCATTAACATTAACGACACAGACAACAGCAAGACTATTAGGCTGCTGTAACTTTAAGACCTGCAAGGATCCAATATACTGATACTGTAAACAACGTTTTATTTTCCAATTATTTACGTTCTTAAGACATAACGACAAGGAGTGTTTGTGTGAATTTGTCCTTTTAGCGCAGAAGATGTGAAAGAGTATTCAGTCTAAAAAACGGCTTTCTTGAATATTTAAAGTCGCCAGGCTTAAACTTTCGTGACAATGTAGAACTGTCCTGTCAACTGTTCCATGCGTTGTTCTCACAACACTGAATTCATAAAAATTCCAGGCGAAATACATAATTACGAATTACGTTAAAATTTAATTACGTTACAATTCATAAAAATGTTACCAGCCAACTGGCGACTGACACCGTTTCATTTACTTGTCAATGGCGAGTTAATTTTAGGCCCTGTGTACACCTCTCCAAGCAGGACCCTAAATGAGTGCATCGCACACCTTAACTGAATCTTCACACAACACTAACCAGCCAATCAGTAGGCAGAAACCATTACCCATTATGAATTAGAAACAATCCATACAGAAAGCTCAATCGAAAACATAAATGTGACAAAAATAGACAGATAACATTTTTGTTTTGGTTACACGTGGGGCTGTCCACACTCACTATTGCACGGAAGGGTTTCAGAGGGGAGACCGTCAGAATGGATTTAGAATTTCTACCTACCTCAGTCAGGCTACTGCTGAAAGCTGCTGCTGGAGACAAAGTATTTCGTAAGGCATACAACGTCCACATCTTCAGAGGGTTCAGGAGCTCTTCTGAGACGTGTAGACTGAGATCTAGTCAAAGGGGACTCTGAAAAGATGAAAAAAATGGGAAGAATTGCTTAGCTTTGCTAGTGAGAGCAGTGTGAGTGAGACGAGCAGGGCCAGGAAATGACTAGATGGATCAGAGCAGTGACAAAGAGCTTTAGAACGGTAGGCTACTGCAGAAGAGCGGGAACGAGGAAGACACAAGAAGAGGAGGTGGGAATTCAGAAATGCAGAGAGGGGGAGAAAGGGATAGAGGGAACTAGTGTCTGTGAAAACCTTTAAAGTGCAACTGCATGAAATCTAAAAATAAAGTTACTCTTAAATACCATTCAATAAATGGACAGAGACAAACAGCATGAATATACTGATCCCATGAGCCACTACAGCTTTAGGAGATATGGATAAACTGCTGGGAATTATTTTTCCCTTCTTTTGTAAGGAGGGCCAGCCCTGCCAAAAAATCCTATAGGACAAATCATACAGTATATCTAGAGCAATGGATCACGTGGCACTAAAGACTGTGGCCGTCTGATGTTTAGAAATGGCTGCTGAAAGCGTTTTCCATCACAGGAATAAATTAAATCTGATTTAATCAAATTTGGTCTGTCTAATCAAAAGGCCTTTGCTATGCTAAATTGCGATGCTTTTGAGTTTTTGTTTAACAGCGTGTCATTGGAGACAAAAAAATTATTTTGCTTCATGGCAAAACAAACATAAAACATCCTATTTGCCCCAAACTTCTTTTTTAAGTCCTGGCCTGAAGACATCCACATGCCAGTTTACATTATAGTCATAGCCAATATTCATTATAGTCATATTTGCAACAGGAACGGACACATTTTACACTGTTTTATAGCAGTGGTTCCCAAAAATGGTCCTGGATCAATCCCAGCACTGCACAATTTAGATGTCTCCCTAAAATCAAACACACCTGATTTTATTCAATGAGCTGTTCATACTCCAAAGACTGCATCTGAAAACTGGAAAATACTGCGTCCGGAAGACACATTTCAAGGTAGGAAAGCATCAAGGCACGTCCGAACCTAATGTTAGCTTCACTTCCTGCCTCCCTAGAGACCTTCCTCTGATCGATTTTTGAAGGAAGATTAGATGTATCCTTCGCTGCCTTTGATATCCCATTCAGTGACAGTTGAGCTAGAAAAAGAAAGATGGCGTCTAAAAGTTGCGGTTGTCGGTTAGTGTGTAAATGTACGTATTTGACCACTTATGATGTAATTTCTAGCGATAAATTACTACTGTAGTAATTAAATATTTGTAATATAATTAAATAAATATCCCTTTATTTTGCTGTAGATCATAAAACTGTTACGCTGCCTCAGAAGTCTGTCTGAAACCTGTTTTGTCAGGTGCCTTTGTGTGTTTACGATGCCTTACAAGTCATTGCCTGATAACAAGTCAGCTGCCAAGGTTTTCGGATGCAGCCTCGGTCAGATTTTTGTGCACATTCGATTGAAATCCAATGAGGCCTTGTCCACACTATTGCATTTTCGGTTGAAAACATCTTTCCATTTTGGCCTTCCATCCACACTGAGACAGCATTTTTATTTGAAAACGATGATGCATGGTTATTCATGTGACACATATTGAACCGATAGACATCTATGTTTATACCGGTATTGTGCCTGTTATGTGCTATTCACTTTCACACTGTTGCTAAGTTGTTACGTTGTACACTCTTCATATCACAGTCCTGCAAATATGACAGAAAATGTACTCGCAAGTGCTGTCCTGCGGCAAAACATGAGCAGTTGCGTTTTAGACAAAACATATAATGGTGATTCACGCATCAGTGAATGGGGAGATATTTTGATGAATAAAAAAATCCTGCCAGACAAACTGTGATAACTTTATTATGTCTGTTCCATCTGTAACATCTCAGTGAGCTTTTGAGGTTTTATGCATGTAAGGTTCTGACGTTTCAGTTTGGACTAAGAAATAAAAAAAAATAAAAATAATGAAATGCGATTTTTATAAATCCATTTCATGCTACATTCATGTACATTCACATTTCTGTCCAATCAGAGCAGACTGTGCTTTTCGGAAGGCGGGCTTTAAAGAAACAGAAAACCGAAACGAAAGCAGAGCGTTCATACAGAGGGTGAAAACAGGAGCTTCAACAATGTGAATCATAGGGGAAAAAAAATTCTGAACATTCAATTATGTAAACGCATTCTAGTAGACCACTTAAACAAAATGATGAACCTGTATATTAGAATTATAGGAGCCCTTTAAAATAAAAGAATAAATGGATAGCAAATCAAACAAATATTTTTCACATCATCTTGATGTGAAAAATATTAAGCTCATCTTCTTGAGGTTATGATGCCTTGGGAAGTTTTCTTCCATGATGCTTTTATCCAAAAACACTGTTATTTAAATCGTGACTGGGTAGCAAGGCAACCATCTTCAGTTTCAGACACATACTGCAACTGTGCATCAATGCACATTCCACAAACAAAGTACCAGTGTGTGTAAATGACAAGTGGACAAGTCCATCTACTGTTAAGCATACGCCACATGCCTGACCTTTACCAAGTGATCTATTTGACTAGACACAAATTATACTGTCAAAATGCTCCAAGCAAATTGAGCTTCAGATAAAAAAAAAATCTCATTTTATTGCTATGAAGGCAGCTTACTTGCAACTTCTCAAAGTAATGCCTAGACTGAAAAAAAAAAAAATCAGAGGTGGTCCAGATGCAGTATGCTCACAGGAAACGACCAAAGTAAGTGTTTTGTTATCAGAAAAACATGACCTAAATTGCACATAGACTCATTTATCAGTGTGAGATAGGGGTGGACAGAGAAAACCTCTGGAGAGAAAACTACACTGGATTCTTGATCTTGTTCTACTTCTTCAAAGAGATCAGAGGAGATACTGAGACAAAACTGGGACAGAGGAACTCTTCAGATATTAGGAAATGACTTTCCTGACTGAGAAGCACAGATGTCTAATCTTAGTAATGATCTAGCATGTGGGTGTATGAGAATGAAGTCACTCATGTTGAGCACACCAGATCTTTGTTTACCGCAGCAGTTATCCAATTAAGGTCATTTAGTTAATTATGTTAATTCAATACTTGAATCCACTTCCTGAGAAATTACGAACCACAGAAAAGAATATTTAAGGTAAAGATATAATTCAAAAAGACAGTCTCAGTTTTGCTTAGGACTGAGAAACTGATGTTTATCTGAGCACCAATCCTATAAAGCAGGTCTGAAATGACGTCACGATTTAAATGTCATGCCACACCACTGAAAAACAGGTTCCATGTGTTTGTAGTCACACCAAAACTCACAGGACCTCATAAGAGCACCTGTTCCAATCGGGGGGAAAAAACACATTTTCAAAGTTTAACAACTGAGATATGGCAGAATTTTCTTTTTTTACAAGGTCATCACTAAGGTATCACAGTAATGTGATAGTGGTCAGGGCTGGACTATTTGTTTGGAGTCCCTTTGTGATTGACTCTCCTTTGAGAATGGGTTGGGTTTCACACCCTGCAGGCCAAAAGGAGTGTCCTTGGAGCTTTTCATGCTGAATGAGAGGTTAAGACAGTCCCACCCTATCACAGGGCTGTCGTAACTTTTGTTAGAGATTGTTCTGTGCGCATTCATTTACTAGCACTTGCCTAACACATTCCACACCATATGTTTGACTGCCATATGTCAGATCAGTAGCTCAGAACATTCATTTGAAGCAAGGTTGAAATGAGGTCAGTTAAATGAACAGCATCATTTCTTAGAAAAACTTCACATATATATAAGACGTTATTATTATTTTTTTTTTTACTTATTGAATGTTGGAATTAGGGTTAAATAAGGATATGGAACAAGAAAACAATGACTAAAAAAAAATTATATAAAAAGATCATACTTTAAAAATGATACTCTAAAAATGTAGGTTTAGTGTGTTGAAACACTAAAAACTAAACTTTACTCATTTAAAATGCTACATGCAAATGAAGCGTTACAGATTATCTTTAAATAAGTGGTAGATGATGGCAAATGTAATTGACAATTTTAAAAAAGACAAATGAGCAAGTATAATTCTATATTCAACAATTACTGATTTTTAATACTGACCTATTACACTGTTCACTTTGTGAACACAGTTCTGTGCTTCCAGGTTCCATGTCAGAATGTCGGCTGTGTACTGGCCGGCATGGTTCACGTCAGATTCACGACACATGCGTGTGATGCAGACGCGGGAGTTGGCCAATAAGGAGCCGGCATTCTGATGTAGAACCCAGAAGCGCTGCACTGTGTTCACAACGTGAACAGCGTCAGAGACTGACACAGAAGAGGAGAATTTGTTGAATAAAGTCATTAATTTTGTTTGGGTTTTTTTTTCACACAAAAAGTACTCCCGTCGCTACATAACAATAAGGTGGAACCAATATATTTACATGGACTATTTTAATGATGTCTTTACTATCTTTCTGGGCCACAGTCTATGTGGGGTCAGAAAGCTCTCAGATTTCATAAATATATTTGTGTTCCGAAGATGAACAAAGGTCTTACAGGTTTGGAACGACATGAGGGTGAGTAATTAATGACAGAAATCCTTTAATAAATCCTAACCTTTATCTTTACCTTTTAATAAATCCTAATCCTTTAATTGTAAAATTGCAAACTTTACTTAGATAGGGACATCCCATAAACATTTATTGTTTTATATACTGTACAGCCAATTATAAATACTATACTATACTATACTTTTTTGGTTTTGTCAGAACTCACTTCTGGGTACAAATCTGAATTTCTATTCTTAATTTCTGTAAATATTTAGCATAATTAATTAGATTTTGCAATTCATTCAATTAAATTAAGACCCTGGGCATGAACATTTCAGAAAAAAAGAAAATAAAAATCACTTAAAAGTAAATCTATAAATAAAAATTACCACAACCAACAGACAGTAATCCATGGTTTTTGATCTCATATGACTTTCATGATGGGAACACCTGGCCCTTCCTCTCTCTCTCTCTCTCTCTCACACACACACACACACACACACACACACACACACACAAAGTGAGGCACGTACACATGAAGGATGCCCAAGCAAATCAAAGCAGGGACATTTGTCATGATCAAGCACTGTCTGAAGACACACAAGGGACTTTACCAGGAGTCTTGCATGGTGCCCATGGCGACTGGGTGACTTGAGGGCTATTACGTTGACAGAGTCTACTGAAAATGTTACAATGGATGCAATGAGACAACTACAGCCTCAGGTACTGATCCCAGCTCAGGTCCCGATTTCTGACCTTTAAAAAAGTAAACCCAAACACTTTCAAAAACTACAACATGGAATCATAAAATGCAGCAATGCATTAAGATCTTTAAATGAATTACTTTGATATTGATATCCAAAGGTTGCCAAATGCAGCAGATAACCAACCCTTATCATAATTATATGGCCTGTGAAGGTTTTACCGTATGCACGTGAGATCCAAACATGTGCTGTGCGTTTATACTATACTGTCGGTTCCATAACCAGAGTTCAAAGCACCTGATCTGCATAAATATTAACACACCACCTGTCTCCATCCCCTGATTGGTGGGAACTGCACAGGCCTAGAGGTAACTTGGGACCAGTAACTATGGAGACATCCGCAACCCGAGTGTTACTTGCAAACAGGGAAGTGGGTTGGAGAGACAATGACTTTACATAATTCAAGAACCAATGCAAATATGGCATATTTGCATGTTTTCATACCAAAACAAGATTTGTGTTCATCTTCTGTTTACAGAGTGTGACTGTGTGTCCACACTTACAAGTGGTAAAGAAAATCTTAAATCAAGCAATCATTTATATAGCACTTTTAAAAACAAGACATTCAGGTACTTTACATACCAGGACCTATCAAAGTCATACAACCTAAAAGCATGAGACCAAGTCCAGATACAAAAATCACTGTAAATTAAATACAAGAGAGAATAAATGGGTCTTTGAGTGAGATTTAAAAACATCTAGAGGTACAGGATATAGTATGGAAAGGTAGGCTGTTCTTTAGTAGAGGATCTGCAACAATGAAATCTCTCATTTTGATTTTAGGCTAGACTTTAATTAATAGTTGGGAACTGAAACCTCTGTGAAGATCTTAATGGCCTAGAAGATGTATGTTGCTGAAGAATACACTACAATCCAGAGAAAAGAAGAAAAAAAAACAGAGAGAGAGAAGCAGAAAATCTATGACACCAATCAAGGCAATCCTTCCCACAGAAGAAAGCTTTTCAAAAGGAAAGGATTTTATGGAGCTGCCTGTTACACTGAGATAAAACAAAACTATGGTGGTCCTGTTAAGTCGAACAAAGGAACAGCAGTCAGGTGTTTGCCTTTTGAGATAAAGCACCACATTGTGTGAGAAATCTTGCAGGTTTAAAGGTAGTTTTATGCTACATGGAGTGGGTTGCACTCTCATTGGGGCCACCATTTATTTTGTGAATATTACAGTATAAATTATAAATGATTAACCCATGCATATTTCTTTTTAAATTCATGTGCCGTTGTTATCTTTAATCAAAATAACTTCCCCTCCCTCTTGCAATAACATATCTTTTCTCTGATTATGTTTTTACTGTCACGAGGGCGGGACATCCTGTCAATCACATGAGATCACAGCAATAGCAAACAACAATGAGCCGATCAATTTGCAATGGATCAAATCACGTCCTGCCCTACATTTTTTCTTGCTGTGTTACTTGCTTCAAAACTTCCATTTCATATACATCACATACCATTATACATCACAACTTCCATTTCATGCCGACTTTAAGATCACATGACCAGCTGGTCAAGCAATACTAATCTATTACTCACTACTATGCTAAAATGCTAGGGTTTTTTTCCCCCTACCCAAACACTGGGTTGACCCTGTTGGTTAATTTTTTGAGGGGGTTTTGTGGGCTTTTTGCATCATCCACAGCCAAATTGGTGCAAAACAGGTTTGCGTATGTTTTATTTTATTTATAAAATTGTGAACATGTAATACGCATGCACATGACATCCCTATTTTCACAAATTCACGTTTTTTGCTTTACATGGAAATGGTAAAGGTATTGTTTTCAAAACCTTGCACTTTGAAATATTTTCAAAAGCTTGTGTTTTCAGGCAAATGCTGTTGTCGTGTAAATGAATGGCCAAAACACATAAGTTGAAAATGGTTTAGTGTAAACATACCCTAAATGTGGGTATGGAGTGGCACCAGTCTTTTCACGTGATGATTGGTATTTAAACAATGAACCTAAACATACAGAACTTAAAGAAATAGGGATATACTCACATCCTGACTGCTCTGCTTTTATTACATATATATTTCACAATGGAACTTGCCGAACATCCAAAACAATGTTGTATGCGGAGACAAATGCGTATGTTCATAACCTATTTGATGGTATTTTGACCAGTTGAAAACTTGTGAAGAAAAACAGCAGGAATCCCTCTGTCACACACACACACACACACACACACACACACACACACACACACACAAAGATCTACTGCACTGTGATGGGCAAACTCATGACTATGACAAGAAAAAAAAACTGGTATGTTTGAGCATTTTGTCCTTTTTAGGGTCGCATCTTGGGGCATCACATCCCATTTTTGGTTAGTTTACATGTCTTTGGTCCATGTTTGGTTCATATTCCATTCAAACCACACCAGAGTCCATGTTGGAAGTGGACCGAAACCCCTTTTTTTCAAGGGTTTGGTGCTGTTCAGATGGCAGTGTTCACACTTATTTAAATGAACACTAAAACAGCAACTACACCAGGGTTTGTTTTATTCTAACCAAACATGCAAAGTGTGAACACACCCTTAAACGTGTGTTTTTTAAAAGTGTACAGTTCTCAAGGAACTTCAGATACAATAAAGTTAAACATAAATGCTAGGGGTGTGAAGAGATCTCGCAATATTAATACTATATTTCTCGTTGTGGTAAAAAGCTGTGCAACGATATCATGACGGAGTTGATTTTGTGGCAAAACCTTTTACAGTGCTTGCATTATATTATTCTGTCTTTTACTGCATATGACAATTCACAGTCAGAAATGACATTCAGAAAGTGCTGCATTCCACAGACAAGAATCCTAGGCAACTATAGGCCTAACATTTCAGATATTCAGCTTTGTGTTTCATAGGGAAGTGATACTCTGTTATAATTTATACGTGTGGAGCGCTTCTCAGCAGCTCGGTTAACAAACTCCATTTCTGGAGGCAAATGCACAGGAGAATACATAAATGTGTTTCTTGATATGCAAATTGTTGTTCACCATGGTTTCAAAATTTAAGTTTCAACCCTTGCTCTAAGTTTGTATGTTTTGATATCCACATGTTCTTGAAGTTCAAGAAAATAAAATAGATGTAGCATTTCTATAATAAAAAGTGGCCAAATAATAAAGATTAGGTGGACATTTTAATTAAATGTTGTTTGGCCAATATTAAACAAGGATTTGATCTGCTGTAAAGTGTAACAACAATATTCACCAGGCCTTTGGCACCCTCTGCCATCATTTGTTATAATACCATAATGTACATAAGATGATTGTTTATATTATATAAATGACATTATGCATTTTAACAGTGTTATTCAATATAATGACTTGCTTTTGATACTCTATTTGAACCAATTATTATATCATTTTAAGTCATTTTAGGCTAATGTTCACTTAGGTCTATTTGTATTACCATATAATAAATATTATCTGATTACTCAATTAATTGTCAAAATCTACCGGCTACTCAATAATCAAAATAATCATCACAGCCCTAGATTAGTTAAAATATTTCAAAGTGCACCTGCATTATTTTTCCAGTGATTTATTTAGTCATTGAAGATTTGATAAATAGTATTTAAAAAAAAGGTCTAGTTCTGCAGTGTATTTTCACACTCACACCCTATATGTAAACAAAAAACAAAACAAATACAGACCCAACAGAGCAACATACAGAAACTTCATAAGATCATCCCAAATCAACAGTGTAATCTAGGGGGATGGTATGGATCTGTATGTGTGCCATGTACCAGTCCAAATAGAATGAGTGAGAGTACAAAATAAAAATTTAAAAACAAGCAGCGCCTGCTGGAGAGATGAAACAAACTGAGAAAACCCATAGCTGCCAAGCAACAGAGGATAAACAGTAAAACATCAAGCACAAAGAGGACAGCTAGAGTGAAATGCAGCAGACGACCTGCATGAACCACCAAGAATATGCATTTGTTTTTGCCACTGAATCATTTAATTTATGAGATGGAGAAAAACATTTTTCCCATGGGTGGGAACAAAAAGCAAACAAAACACCATTTGAGGAAAAGGTAAAAACTAAATTAAAGGCACAACATTTAAGAAAATATCAACAACAAAAATTCTATATTTTATTGACTTGTGTACTTACATTAGTCCAAAAGTTTCAATGTTTAAATCTAGAGATATAATAAATTTTAAACAGGACAAGGATTGTGTCCATTTGTCTCCTATCAATGACATCATACCCGCATTACCCTTGATTTCCATTTTATTTTGTAGAAACCATGGAAACTCGAAAGACGCTTTAATATATTATGTGTTTTATTAGAAATGTGAGCAGCTGTTTACATTCATCAACAGAAAACTCATGATTGTTATTTAGCTCAACACAGTTATTCTTATTGTTGGAATCTTGTTTTCTTGATTTACTGCGAGCATGTTTTACTACGTCTAATATCGATCTAGCTTACTGCAGTTTGCAGCAAGTGTCTCTCAGTCCAGCGCACTATAGCATTATAATCATAACGCATTATAACACACTCAAATGTATCTAATACGATAAAACAGCGCTGCATTACCCCACATACGCATGAGCGGAAGAAACGGAAGCGGTCGTCTCCGGCATAATAAAAGCTCTGCTGTGCTCAAGCCGTGTGTTGTGCTTGTCTCTCATCAGCAATCGATCCAGCTGCCTTGTTCCGCTCCAACGACCTTCAGCCCCACCCTGCTTCATATGACAATAACGATTAATAAATCTTTAATACATTAACTCATCCATGAATAGGATTTCTGCCTAAGTCCCATCGGATTCTTTTGAGGTGAAAACAACAATTCCCATGATCCCGCAAAATCAAGGCGTCAACAAGCAACACCTTTGTTTTGAATAAGCAACCTCTAGCATTAAAAATTACATATTGTGCCTTTAAATTTTGGGAGGGAAAATTATAATAAATAATTTTTAAAACCTACGAAGCCACAGCAGTTAATAAATTCAATGCATCCAATCCAACAGGCCTATAAATAAATAAATAAATATATATATATATATATATATATATATATATATATATATATATATATATATATATATATATATATATATATATATATATATATATATATATATATATATATATATATATATATATATATATATAGGATGAAGAAGTGAAGGCAAACAAAAACATTCTAAATGCACCTTTAAAACGATAATTGGCCTTCTCTTAGCATTACACTTAAAGGGAAAATACATCAGTATCATGCCAGTACTGCAGCAACAAAACTCTGAGTTCAGGTTGTGTTCATGAGTATTAAACTAGTAATTAAATCATCTTCTGAAAATGCCTAAGGAAACAACATAAACAATGTCCCGACATAATCTTGAGATAACATTTTTTATCGGCTTGCTAGCATTTATCATGAACGTGTGGGATGTTTACATGTAACAAACGAGCAAAGGCTGTTTGTTTTAAAGGGGAAGGGCAAACTAAATGAGACCGATCCTAAAAAATGATAGAAAGAAGAGGGAATGTTTGCACACAGAAAACCCTTATGACATGGTTTGTCTCACAAAGCAAAAGAGATGCACGCATGATCCAGTTACATGAGTCAGATCAAACGCGGAGATGAGAGAGAGGCAGAGTGCTTTTTGAAGTCTGAACGCTCTTTTCAGTCCCATTGAGACATTTTTTCCTCCAAGCATTCAGTCCCACTCTTTCACTAGGAGTCTGTGATGATTCAGTCAGAGTAAACAAGATTTATGAATAGAATAAACCAGAAATTAGTGAAATTACTGGAGGTGAAAAAATTGTTTGCCCAACATTGTGACATTCATAGTTCAAGTGATGTAATAATCAGTCACTATTCCCCATCTAATGTCACAGCTATGCAGTACTGAAGGTTAGTGTGTGTGTGCGTGTGTGTGAGATTTAATCTTCAGCACAAGACAAGGCTGAACCCGGACAGAGGCAAACAGAGGGGAGGAGCAACGCCTGGAATTGTATACTTAAGTTTAGAAACAAGTTAAAGCTGTTAATCGGTCTAATCCACAAAAGTAGCACAAAAATCAACCTGAAGTGTCTCTCCTTTTAAAAGCCAGACAATCCATTATACTCAGCTTGGCAGCTGCTGGAATGCATCATGGACAAGCTTTGTAATGACGCATTTCAGGGTTATGAAAGCTGTATCTATGACAGACAACTGTGGGGATGATAGTCATTGTTTCCCAACCCTGTTCCTGGAGGCACATCAACAGTGCACATTTTGAATGTCTACCCCATCTGACCCAAATATTTCTGGTCTTGGAGTCTCTACTAATGAGCTGATGAGTTGATTCAGGTGCGTTTGATTAGGAAGAGTTGAAAAATGTGTAGTGTTGGTATGCCACCATGATCAGGGTAGGGAACCACTGGCATACGGGACAACTTAATCTTTGTTTGTGGCTGCAGCAAGCACATAAAATGAATTATTTTGTATACAATTACTTGGAGAATCTATTTCAACTTGAACTTGGTAAAAACAACGTAAAGTTGCATGGTTACATCACAGGTGCAACCAGAAACAAAGATTTAGATGTGCAGCGACTTCACTTGTTGCTGAAGAATAACATCACAAAGAGGGACCTTCTCATGTGTACTAACAACCCTCCCTACAGAGCATTCTTAGAATTCTCACGCTTTCATACTAAATCTAGCAGTGGTTTTCTCATACTCTCCCACTGTTCTGTCATATTGTTTTTTTATGTCAGTTTTTTCTCCCTTAATTTACATTTCTGCTCAGCTCCTCTTTAATTTTTATTCCCACCCAATTGTTAAAGATTTTCTTTTCTAATTAGTTACGGTCTATAAACGTTTGAATTTACAACTAGTTTTGTTGTGCCAATCCAAGCATACACACTGCATTACACTTTAAATAAAGAATATCCATGGGTAAATTTAGGCGTATGACCAAATTAAAACAAATTATTTCATGACAACAAAGAAGCCAAACAGTTGTTACACTACACAAGAGGAAGACGGAATGGAATTATGTGTATAAATAACTAGGTAGTTTATTAACTATGTGGTTATGCAAATAACTAGTCGTCATGGCTCCAGCAAGAGTCCACGCATATTTTTCCAGACAACCTAGATTAATCTGTTCATGTTTGGCTGGAATAGAAACAAGGAACAAAACTTTGCTTTCGAGCAGAAAAACTTAATAACCCGTTGCTTTCATAAACCATGAGAATAAAATATAAAACATGGACAGTATTGTAAAATTGCACATACTTCCTTTTAATGTCCAAACGCTTTTTTTCTTCTTCGACACCTGACAAAACTTCGACTCAGCAGCTCTGTGTCCCTGTGTCATATTCCTCTGTCGTTGAACCGATCATAATCCCGTCTCTTTTTCGCTTTCATATTTCATAATCGTGGTTCAGTGCAGTTCGCGGCGACGATTCTATTTATTCTGTCAGAACACACTTTAAAGATCCAGAGACCTCTGACGCCACTGCGCTCGCTCGGTCACCTGAGCGTGGATTAGAAAGGTGAGCTCCATCACAAGCCCCACCCCTACTCTCTAGACCCGACCAGTGATTGGCTGCTGCTTGGGCAACTGCGCACTCTTATTTGAATAATTTATTCGTCTCTAGCTGTGCGTCTATAAATAACCATAGACTTTTTAAAACTATAACTAACAAAGAAATAACATAGTGACACTATTATGAATGTTATTTATTTATTTTAAGGCGTAACAAGTTACCCACAAACAGTAACAAAATCTACATCTTTTTTTAATATACAATTTCGCCAAAAAAAAAGTAATGAGACTGAGGGAACATAAACACATTTAACACTAAAGTGGCAAGATAAACTGAATAGGGGTAGGGGTGGGATTAGCATGTTATTATTACATGATATGGGGGAACTCTGAGCCATATGTTACATCTTCTTGAAATGTTCCAGGAAAGAGGTAGCATATGCCACATTAAAGTATCAAATATAATATTTTAACTACATGACTAAAACTTCATTTAGTATTTTTCCTTCATTTGGTGGTCCCTACTCCTGCCCATTTTGTGGCGCTTTTAAGCCAAATACCAACCGCGAATAAACGAAGACGAAGAAGAAAGAGAAGAGCTGTCATCATGCGCCATAAACGCTTCTCAGTCAGGTTCTTTATACCGTTTTTTTAAAAACAAACATTATGGCTTCAGGAAACATGATGGAAATTAATGAAACATTAATGTCTCACGAAGGAGATATGATTTGCTGAAGCAAATTTAAGTAGCCTTGATTCTCTTTTGGTTAACATACAAAGGCCTAGTGCAGACTTGGAACTCTCTGGGAAAGGAATTATAGAAACCAAATAAAACACCAGTGATGGGAGAAACGATTAGTAAACAAATTGCTTCTCAAAATAATTGACTCGAAACACCGCACGCTGGTGACATCTGTCGGTCAAAAAGGAAAATGCGACGACCAACGAGAACAACCCGGACAAGCATGCACAGATGCACACCTTTTACAAATCAATTAATGTTTTATAGAATAGGCCTACGCTTTTCAATGTGAAGTGTCCATATAATTTGTCTTATTTTGTTCACTTGTAATGCTTGTTTAGGGCTTGGCTAATTAGGCCAATTAAAACAATTACCTGTCACTGTCCAAGGCCTTTACAAGGTGTGTTTAGCAAAAAAATCACTAATACTGAACCTACACTAAAAAAAAATATTTATTATTTTTAGTAAACTAAATTTATTTTGCATTTGGCAAAATCAAATAAAAAGTTGTCACTTTTGGAAGTAAGTAAAACAAAACAAAAAGCATATGCAAAAAAATTAGAATTAGAAAGTTTAGAATCTTGGTTTTACAGTGAATATAGAAAATATTAACAACTCTTGTATCCCTCTATGTAGACAGCTATTTAATTAACCCTTTCAAGGCCCAGAAATGCAGTAAAGAGATCATTAAAATAGTTCATATGCTTTAACATTAATTTAATGAAGCGACAAGAATACTTTTTGTGTGCAAAAACAAATAAAGATAATAACTTTATTCAACAATTTAGTTCTAATTTCTGTCAGTCTCCAGTACGCTGTTGACATTGTAAATACACGTGAACAGCTTAAGCTGCCATAGATCTCGAAAGAGCTGCACTCATACTATGTGAACTATGTCGGAGGCTGACACAGGCAAGACCGAAATTATTGAATAAAGTTGTTATTTTTGATGGTTTTTGCACACAAAAAGTAGTCTTGTCGCTTCATAAAATAAACTTTTAACCTTATTGAAGTTTATTTTAATTTAATGGTCTTAATACCTTTCTGGGACTTGAAATAGGTCATTACATGGCTGTCTATGGAGGGATCAGAGAGCTCCCGGATTTCATCAAAAATGGCTTAATTTGTGTTCCGAACATGAACGAAGGTCTTACTGGTTTGGAATGACATGAGGGTGAGTAATTAATGACAGAAATTTTCATTTTTGGGTGAACTATTCCTTTAATATATCCAGCACTTTGTTGTTCTTCTTTTCACTGTAGTGAAGAATTCTGTTCCTCAGTTGAAAGAGATGTGTTGAACTTTTGTGAACAGTTGCTCTACAACTTGTCTATTCACTTTCCCAGCCAACTGAGATATAAGAGTGAGCTTCCTCAACACATCTTTACTCTCTTTTGTATTGCCCATATCATACAGAACATAGTAATCTGATGAACCTGTCAGTGGATGACCATTAAGGACTGGCATTGTCTTTTTAGAGTTCAGGTAGTCATACTCTAGGTTTTCCACATTTGGCTAGTTCTATGCTGGATTGAGAAGGTTCTGCTAAGCGTACCCCTGAGTACCTTTTCTGATGCCCTTAAACTGATGCGTGCTGCAAGATTACCCTGTGCATAAATTATGACATTTGGTATATGTTTCCAGGATAATAGTAAGCCTGGAAAGTCTTGAAGGCTCTCAGCTCACAGATTGCATTTGAGACTGTGAACAATCCCACACATGGGCACATGATCAATTCCCAGCCTTCGAAAGGACTTAAGAGACAAGATATTAGTCACATCCAATTAATAAATCAAAGTATATATTTGTTTGTTGTTTATAACCACACATTAGCTAGTTGCATTTGAAACATTAAGCGCAACACAATTTAAGCTTACAAGAGGCACCCCAGATTTGGTCATATGTTTGCCTGGATTTCATTTGAAAGCCTCAGAAAAAGGTCACTGCAAGATCCGTCCAAACCATATTCTTTACATAACTTTCTAATGACCTCAACCTAACAAACAAAAAAATATTTTATATTTAATATTAAGTGCTGGTGGCTGATGGGGTCCCAGTAGTAGCTGGAATGTTAAGTACTTTGCTGGTGGCTGATAGTGTCACAGTAGTTGCTGGCATGGTCATGGTTGAAACCCCTGGGAGGGTAAATGTTGCACTGGTGACTGACAGCATTATGCATGATGTGGGAAGCTGCTTACATTTACAAACATCTAAATGATTCTGAAAATAATTTCTCCTTGAAATTGTAGCTGTACAGTAGAGACAGTGGTAATGTAGTTGCTCTGCCGCTCAATTCATCTGTGAAAATTGAAATCTATAATATTAAAAAAAGTTTGCATAAACAGAGGCATTATGTTAAGACAGTGTCTTAAAGGGTTACTTCAGCGATTAGCATTAATCTTTGTATCAGTAGAAACCCAGGAGTATATTCAAATTATCATACTTTCCCCCCTCATATGACCCTGAGACGAGAGAATTATGTATTTTATTTCTGGAAAAATTCCTCCGATGATGCAAATATAGTCATTTTGCATCATCGGAGGAGTTTTTGGCCAGATGCTTAAGACTACAGCCAGCAGGAGGCGCTATTTCCACATGTTTTCAACATCACACTCACATTGTCAGCACTCGGCTAGAGATTTGCGGAGATTCTTGTAAACGGAGCGGTGGAGAGCAAAATGAGTGTTTTAACTTTTAAAATGAACTTCCTATGAAAGTTAAGCTTCCAAAGACATGAACTGAACACGCGCTGTGAATGCAGCCGCAGCCGCTAATCCCGCACTTACCTCAGCTCATGTGATGAATGTAATCCGATCTTGCTGCGTTTGTGCCATGACGCTCAATCGGCTCACTCACATTATATCGAACAGACACGTTCAGTTCTTAATTGAAGTGTCTCTAACTGAACTGATTTTCTGAAAATGAATGCAGTGGGCAAGTGATCCAGTAATCCAGTAGCCGACTAGCCGTGGCTAGAGTAGGGCAGTGAAGCAGTGCGTTCTGGGAATTGTCGTCTTTCATCCCCATGAGACAAAAATACATTTTCTGTGTTGTTTTCTCAGTCTAGAAGGCACCAAATTCAAAAATAATTTCACATTTCTATTACATTAATGACCCAGTTTAAATACAGATTCATCTTCCCAGCGCTGAAGTACCCCTTTAAGTTCTTTAGTCAAGGGGCATTCAGTCTTACTTTTCAGTATCAAATTAGGACAATCTAACTTTTTATGTCACTAATTTTATAAAAAGTTATGATTGGTCTTAAAGAAAAAAAAAACTAATGTCTAACTTGTAAGGCGTAAAAGTGTTATGTTTTTGTTTAATAAATACCACTTATGTCTAGATCCTTGCCTCACTTCTCCTCCTTCACACCCAACCATTACACTTACAAATTTGAGATTCAATAGTATTTATTGTTATTTATTTCTGTTCTTTTATTTATTTAATATAGGCCTATTTTAATTTACAGGCTCTCAAAGAAATTCACAGGGGCCAAATGGACTGGATTTTTATTTATGTATCCGATTGGAATCTGATCTAAAATGATTGTCATTCACATTGTGCATCGCTACTGCTCAGATCCGATTTGTGTCAATGCCGCTCTTTTGTTTTCCGAGATATCAAAATTCTTTCAATAGCAATGACATTGAGTTTGTAGGCATACGGCAAAAACAACAACAACTGCAGCATGGAGGGGTTTGCATTACAGATGTTGTCTTATTTACAACATGACATTGTAAAGCCTCGGAGGTTACACAATCCAATGTCATGTAAGTAAAGTCTGGTATGAGCGGTTTTATAAAGATTGCTAAGACATGTGACCAACTGGGCGGCAACGTCATCAGAACGCAAAGAATTTTGGGTATGTTTGGCCCGTTTACATGGCCTGGCATAGCAGGCTAGTGTTCTGGCATGAAAATAATTAAAAATGAGAGAGAAAAACAGAATATTATCCTACAAAATGCAGCGGACTAAAGAAAACCTTGTTGGACCATATTGCCTAAAACTAAATCCTAATGCAAAGACGAGATATGATGAGAAAATAAAGGGAATCAAAGGACTGGATCCTTACGAGCTGAGTGATGTTTAAATGTTTTGCCACTTGTGTGTGCTAAATCTAAAGTACTAGGCTATATAAATGAATGAATTAATGAATAAACGTTTAAATGTAGTAGGCTACGTTAAAACCTGACATCTATGAAAGTGTAAACAAAGAGAATTGCAATTCTGACAAGCCATGTTCAGTAACAACTTTTGGATTTGAAATAAAAAATAATTAATAAATGCTGTGTTTGTGGTATACAACAGCGGATCAGTTGCGCACTGCAAACGCAGCATAATGTGAAGGCACAACAGGGCGGCTCCTGAACCGCAACACGCACTGCAGACGGAGAATGTGTAAAAAAGGGCGTTAGTAGTGTGTACACACACAAAGTTTTCAGTAAATTCAAATCGCTAAAAGTGGGGCAGAAAACTGTCATCCGTGTGAAGGTATACTAATGTTTTAAGCAACACAGTCCTCGTTCTCTCTCATCTATCTGCATGCAGTCAGAATTCAACAAACCTGTACACGTCATTGTTTTTCCACGCTGAAAAACAATAAAGGGATATCTTAATCTTTATGCCACTTCTATCGTGAGAACGACTATTGCAGTTTATTACACAGCAGGTAGACGGCATGAACACTGCGTTCTACCCTCCATCCAAAGAAGTCTGGCGCGCGGCGATTGTGCCGCCGATTCCCAAAATGCTTTGCGTTCACCACCGGGAATACGTCATGATGACGACACATTAGCAATCTCTATACCACGCTGTCATCTCCGCCGGTTTTAAAATATGTGTCCATTATAGCCTATTGTTGCTCTTCCGACACTTTGCAACACAACCTTGTTTCTGTAGCGACTTTCCGCATGTTTCCTATAACAATTGCGTTTTACATGACATGAGAAAGTCAGATAAATCCCAGAAATGCGACTTGAATAGGATTTCATACCACACATGAATGTATGTAGCTCAAAACGGATTTGTAATGTGTTTTCTGGTCGTCCAGACTTGCAAAATCTGAATGTAGCCTTCTGATCGTATTTAGCAAGTGTGAACTGCAAAAAAAATAACATGAAATACGTTCACATGAATTTTTACAAAAAACTTTTCGATCTACATTCATATGTGGTTTGAAATCCTATTTGCATTTCTGGAAATCCGTTTCAGTCTCACTGCTCTGATCGGATTTTGCGTGGTTTATTTGATTTTTCACCCCACGATAAACGTAAACGTAAGACATTATTATAGGAAACATGCTGCAGAAACAAGGTTGTGTTGTTTCTGCAGTGCCAGACGAGCAGAAAATGACAATTTAACAGAGACATGTTTTGAGACCAATGGAGAGGACAGCCGCTGCCTCATAAGATGCAGTAATCCAGCACAGTGTCTAAACATAGTCATGTTGTAAATAGGAAACATCTCTATCGCAAACCCTTCCATGTTGAGGTTGTGGTTGTTTTTGGCATATGCTTACCAAGTCATTGCCATAGAAACCAATGCAGATATTCCAGAAAACGAAAGAGAGGCACCTCTAACCTAACCCCCACACACAAATTGAATCTGAACAGTTGTGATACACAATGTTGACATAAATCATTTTAGATTAGATTCGGATCAGATTTAGACTGACAGTGTGAACGTACCCTAAGAACACAACTTCCGATCTGAACCACTTCTAAATGTGGTTTTAAATCAGATACATATCCAATATCTGGACATGTCTAACCACAAAATAAATAAATAAATAAAACTGAAAAATAAGAAGTAACAAATCAATCAAAAGCTCTCCTAAAAAGGTGGGTTTTAAGACCATGTTTAAAAGCATCTACAGTCTGTTGGGTCCGCAAGTGATCAGGGAGAGCGTCACCATGGATGCACTGGTGAGTAAGGAGGGAGATCTTATACTCGATCCTGAGCGAGACAGGAAGCCAGTGGAGTGATTTGAGAATGGGGGTGATATGCTCGTATTTGCACACCCTCATCAGGATCCTAGCAGCGCTGTTTTGAATATACTGCAGCTTCTGGAGATTTTTGCCAGGGATGCCGATGAGGAGTGCATTGCAGTAGTCCAGCCTGGAGGAGACAAAGGCGTGGACAAGCTTCTCCGCATCTGCCAGTGTTAGTATAGGACAAAGTTTGGCAATTTTTCTGAGGTGGAAGAAGGAGGTCTTACACAGATGTTTGATGTGAGCTTCAAAAGTGAGTTGCGATTCCATTCTGACCCCCAGGTTGGTGACGGGTCCTGATCAGAGAATTTCCGGACCTGAAGTTGAGTGCCGACTAGGATCGCTTCAGTCTTGGAACTGTTTAGCTGCACAAAGTTTTGCTTCATCCATGTCTTTATCTCATCCAGGCAAGTGATCAAAGTGGATGGAGTGAGGGCAGCAGAGGGGGAAGAATTTGTCCTAAGGTAAAGTTGAGTATCATCAACAAAGCAGGTACTATGCAAGTTGTGCTTGTGTGCGCTCGCTAAATGTCTAAAGTGAATGTAAACATGCAGGCCAAAAAATTGTATATGGTCAAAAGATAGGATCTGTGATCTGTGCAGTCTATACACAGCCAGCCTAAGATCAGTCCTCAGGCTTTGAACGCTGTAAAGGATACTTACCATACTCATCTGCGAAGGACCAAACTCACTAAATATTTCCTGTTTTGACATTTGATTCTCTGAAAGGATACATATTAAGTTTTAGTTTGATTATGAACCATACCAGTGAAAACTTACTTGAAATGCATCCGAGCTCCTCCGTGAGACACGAGACCAGTGCAGAGCGCAGCTGGCACTTATCATCACTAACGCCACCAGCCTCTCCGTGAACGTGCAGATTCAGTAGATGGCGCTCCCGGTACACAAGGTGGTGCTCTTACGCCTGGTGTTTTGCGTGTCGGTGTGCATTCACATTGGCGCCCTTTGTCACAAGGCATTAAACGTCAGCGATAAACGTGCATGAAAATCGTCCTGGTGTGAACAGGCCTTTATTCAACAATCTGTTCTCATCTGTGCCACTCTCCTACACGGCTGACGTAGTAAATACAGTGCAAGCGCTTTCAAGGTGCTAAGATCGCTAGCTTACCATTAACCCAATGTGTGTGATGCTGATGCAGGTGTTGGCCAATGGTGAGCTGCTGTTACACTTTGTCAACAGCGACTGGCAGACTGGCACAGGCGAAAGAAATTGTTGAATTAAGTCATTATTTTTGTTTGTTCATAAAATTAAGGTTGAACCACTGTAGTCACATGGGCTATTTTAAAGATGTCTTTACTACCTTTCTGGACCTTGAAAGTGTTAAATTAAATAGCTGTCTATGGAGGGATCAGAGAATTTTCCATTTTTAATCAAAAATATCTTAATTTCTGTTCCGAAGATGAACGAAGGTCTTACTGGTTTGGAACGACATGAGGGTGAGTAATTAACGACAGAATTAAATTTTTGGGGTAAACTATTCCTTTAAGTGTTTACAGCTTGTGTTAAAAGCAAACAGCAGCATTGGGGTTAATGGCTCAAACAGTTACATGGAGAGAGTAATGCACAGAAATAAACAAAGAAGATTATAGCCTTAAAAGCCATGATGCATCATTTTCTGATGTATTTAAATGAAATGCATGTAGATTTTGAAATTAAAATTGGGTTACTGAACTTAACCATGTTTTTCAGATGACCCATCATGCCACATTTACCATAATAGCGCCTCAAACGATGACAAGTATGGAGAGAGTCATGCTCAACAAGAAACAGAGGTCCAGTATGTCACATGTCTGTCCTGTCTTGTGGAGCACATGTGGTGTTTTGTTTAGTCCATGTGCAAGTGTCATTGTCTGATCCCTCCCTCTTGTTATCTGATTACACTTTGATTTCACCCACCTGTTCCCCCTTGATAAGTTCCCTTTATATGTTCCTGTGTGTTAGCAGTGGGTTTTTTGTTTTGAGTTTGTTTTATTTTGTAATAAATCTTTATTTTCTGCACTTGAGTCCTCGCACTAGTTTTTCCTTTATTGTAACGTGACAGAATGATCCGACCACGATGAGAACTCAGCAGAAGGACCCGACGACAGTGTTCCCCAGCCCGGAGACAGTCAGAGAGACTGCTGTCGACCGTGATATTGACCCCGTCAGTCCGGACATGGCCAGGAGGGCTGTGCTGGGATGCTATGTGGTGGCAGCCCTGCATGCTTGGGAGAAGCACAGGGCTTCCTCCAGTCCTTTTTGCACTCCAGAGGTTATCCCAGAACAGTCCAGTGTCGTCCTATAGGATGTTCCAGGGCTGCCGAAATGCATTGCCCTGCCGTGGTCCGCCAATGACCAGTGTCCAGGGATGTTCTGGTGGTCCCAGTTCCGGTGGATCGTGTTCCGTTGGTCCCAGTTCCGGTGGATCGTGTTCCGTTGGTCCCAGTTCCGGTGGATCGTGTTCTGGTGGTCCCAGTGCCAGCGGACTCTGTGCCGGCTGAACTTTTTGTTTTCCCCGTCCCTCCCTTGTTTTCCCCTTGCTTGTCTGTTCCTCCCTGGTCTGTTCCTGTGTGTTTGCAGTCCTGGTCGGATCGCCAGTTTCCCCGTGATTCCCAGTTGGTATGTGTTTGAGTTTATTTGTGTATTCTGATTGTGTTTTTGTATTTTGTTTTGAGTTTGTTTTATTTTGTAATAAATCCTTATTTTCTGCACTTGAGTCCTCGCACCAGTTTTATACGTGACGCAGTATTGCTGTCACATGATTCTTCCACATTTACTATTTTGGCTCAAACAGTGGCATGCAAATGGAGAGAATCATGCACAGAAATAAGTAAACCTTTATCCGTCATACAGTGATTTTCTTTCATCTTAAATTACACACGCTATCTTTAATACTACTACACGGATTTTCTCAAGCATTTATATTTAGATTATGGAATATTTGTTTTACTGAGGTTAAACAGAAGCGTGTAGATGGGAACAGTCATGCACAAGAGAAGATTTCCTTAGAGATGTTTCAGAGGTGTTTTTTTAAATATATATAAAATTAACTTATTTTAATGAGTATTTTATGCATTTATATAGGAAAAACAGTTACCTTGTTATCGTCCTGACCTATTCGCACACATGTAAAAACTACAACAGTTCCAGTAGTAGAAAGTTCAGGTGCATTGATCTCAATGCAGATCAACGTGTCATTGACTATGTCATTAGCACAAGCATGCCATGTAGCCTAGTCCAGAACAGATGCTGCAAAATGAAATTATCTAATAATAATAAAATAAAAATAATAAAAACTCTTAAACTTGTAATTCTTCCAGCACGTGATCTGCATTCATTGTCAGGGTGTTCTGATAATAACCGCATGTCACTTTAACACAGAGAACAAGCAGAAATCAAGAGGTTATCGTTTTCTTACATTACTCCAGCATCGTTTCTGACATTGTTCACGTTAGCATATTTTAAAAATGTATCGCAAAAAATATCCCTGCTGAAAATGTGGATCCTAACACAAGAGGGCAGAAGAGCAGCACTTACTGCGCTCATCAGTGGAAAATAAAAGACCTCTGAACTCCAAAAAATGTATAACAGTTTTGAATATGTTATAAAATACTATCAGTATCAGCTCAACAAAAAGTAAAGCAATAGAAATATAAAATAAGTAATATTGCCTCATGCGCTATAGGCTAATCATTGGGATCAAATAATGTCTCATGCAGATGATTCAGTGTCAGTGATAGGCCTACAATTGGCATGTTTTTTTATTATTTATTTTTTTCAAATTTGATGTCTTTAAAAATATTATTCACTATATAGTTATAGCTTATTTCATTGTTTACTCATTTTAATTGGATTTCAATATATGTGACAACTGACAAATATGTCAGCTATTCAATATCATCAGGATAAATATTAATTAACTGTATATTTAATAATCTATAAGCAATTAGAGTTTACAGATTTTTTGCAAACTAATTGTATTAAACTTAAGAGTATACCATTGCTCTACAAATAAATGTATATGCATTTTAGTAGCCTACATTGATTTGTGATACATTTAACATTTTGCAGAGACCAGATTTCTTATCCTGGCCTCTCGTGGACAACATTGGTATTACATATTGGTATTGGTATTATTAAAAATGTCTGGTAGAAATCCTTTAGAAATTGTTGTGATGCAAAACATGTCATGGCATGGAGTCACGTGATATACAGGTAAACAAATAAAATAGCCCTTTAATAAAAACAACAAAACAAAAACATTTATATTGATTTTCATTTTAATACAAATACGAATAAGACACACACACATACACACTCACAAAAAGGAACACAAATAGCTCAGATTTATTTATAAAAACAGGACTACAGCATAAAACAATAACATATTTTACAAAAAGATGAAGAGGACCAAAAATCAAGGTTCAATGTCCAGAAAGTTATACAATTACAATATTCCTTTTAAAATTTTACAATACAATACAAATTACAATAAAATAATACGGTGAAGAGGAGTTTCCAAATATGGGGTCCAGACCTTATAAAACGTTTTTGATGCAATACATATATAGGTAAGACGCTCCAGGGAAATCAACTCAAAAATAATCTTATGCCAACCTTTAAGAAATGGATATTTATCACTAACCCAATTAAGTAAAAAAAAAAAAATAATAAAAAAATATATATATATATATATATATATATATATATATATATATATATATATATATATATATATATATATATATATATATATATATATATATAAAATATATATATATATTACAATATATTTTATTGTAATTTGTATATATCAAGCAATGTGCAGATCCAGCAATGTGTCCATTAGGTATACCCAACACTAGTGAGACTGGGTCAAAATCCAACTGAATATTAAAGATCTTTTCCATTTCCACTAGCACCAAAAAAACCAATACCTTTGCAGTCTGTTACATGACAAAATAGCCTATTGAATCTTATTTTAAGTATTTTCTTATTTTTATTTAATCTTATAAGTGTTTTATTTTTTGATTAGGCTATTTATTATAATTTTCTGCATTTTATGAATATGGACTCACAAATTAAACTTTATAAAGCTTTGTATAAAAATTAACTTTTTTTTTTTTTTTTGCATTTTCAAGCAATTTTTTTGTTTTCTTGCAGATATATTCTAAACAGTTGACTATTACACGAACATGATAAAATCATATGAACGAGCATAAAATTTCAGACGGTCTAATATGTCGAGGAGTTGGTTTTCCTATACATTTGTTGTTCTTTTCCGCCCTCTGCTGAACAGCATGTACAGACGCGCGTGCACAGCACA
Source organism: Gobiocypris rarus (assembly GCA_023029165.1). Lineage (NCBI taxonomy): Eukaryota > Metazoa > Chordata > Actinopteri > Cypriniformes > Gobionidae > Gobiocypris > Gobiocypris rarus. The sequence goes on along the minus strand of CM040914.1, from coordinate 22,416,905 downwards.
CTCATCTGTCTGTCATCATGATGCTCGAGTCAAGCGCAGTGTTTAGTTCATCCGTTCCCGTTTAACATACAGATCTGCGGTTGGCTAACTCAAGCTATACAACTGACTTTTTATCAAACAGAACATTAGTTTTTTCAGAGAATTCAAACATATTCTCAGCTTTGTTTAATTTACGCAAATTAAAGGTCTGGATTTTAAACACGGATATAATATAACTCACTAATGGCTGAAGCCCGGAATGATGGTGGAAATGAAGAATTCCCAAATGTTTCTATTACGAGGAGAAGAGATTCAACAGGTAGGGCAGTTATTAATGTTACAATTACTAACATTATTCTATATGGCTCTGTGACATATTTATGATTCTTGCTGTAGTTTCACAACGCAAGACAATTAACGACTTTTTGCCATTTTCTTAACTGAGCGTGCACGGTTCAGTGATTCTGCAGATATCGGACTAAAAAAATCTCACAAATTCACATTATTTTTGAAAATAGTCCACTTTAATCTGAGATGATCAATAGAATATTCTTCACGCAAATGTTAAAAACTATTTTAAGTTATTTTGCTTTTTTTGTTGCTTTTTTTGTCCCTTCTTTTTGTCAACTCAACTCTCAAAAAGATAGGCTATGGGCTACATGCAACATTATACAATCAAGAAATATCAGAATCATCTATCATCCTGATAGGCATCTTTCCATATTTTGGTAATTTAGGCTACACAATAATATAGCCTGTATCAACATAGATACTGTATTTTTGTGTGAAATAAATGGTCTATTTCAATTGAAATAAAGTTAATACTGTCAAAGTTTTCTGAGTTGAAAGCCACCAATAATTCACAAAAAAAAGATTTGACAATATTAATAAATATGTAGGCCTATCGCATTATTTATAGAAGGAATTGCGCCCGAGCATATAGGCCTACCTCTGGTACACACTATTAAAAAATGTAAAAACTTCACACAAAAAAAATAAATAATAATAATAATAATAAAAAAAAAAAAAAAAAAATATATATATATATATATATATATATATATATATATATATATATATATATATATATATATATATATATATTTTTTTTTAATTTAATCTTTTTTATTTAATATATATATATATATATATATATATATATATATATATATATATATATATATATTTGGTTTTATGAAGGGGTTACATGTATTTTTTCAGTTATTAATAATTTGTTAATAACATTAAACATTATCAAAAAAGTAAAAACTGATCTGTGGATAGTTCCTCTTGCTCTCCTCAGCATTAGTCTGGGTGTATTGGTGAGTCAGCTGTGAGTGGGAGGAAAAACAGCAGGTTACAGCTTTCCCCTATGTTGACACACAACAGGTGACACAACTGAGGAAACATGAGACAGCAGTTGTGCTTGCTTCAGCCTGTGTGAAAAAATACCACCTGTGCAGTGTCATATGTGTGTCTGGACAGTCGGCATACTCAACATATTAAACTGTATCATATATTTTCCTCAGTCTTTCAGAGTTTTTTTATGTTGGTCATGTGGTAGGAAAATTCACAGAGTTTTGAACCTTGAAACATTGTTTCAGTCATAGAGAAAAATATCAATCAATCAATCAACTTTATTTATAGAGCGCTTTTACAATGACGATTGTTTCAAAGCAGCTTCACAGTGTTAAACAGGACAACATTGCAACAAAATTGGATTTGGCTAGTTTAATTTGGATAGTTTATAGAATTATATATGACCAAATTAATAAATTCTATTTGTATATTTAGTTTAGTAACTTGGATCATAATTTGAGTGTCCCCAACTGAGCAAGCCAAGCCAAAGGCGACAGTGGCAAGGAAACCAAAACTCCATCAGGGCATGATGGAGAAAAATAAACCTTGGGAGAAACCAGACTCAGTCGGGGTGCCAGTTCTCCTCTGGCCTATTATTAACAGTGTATAATTATTACTCTGGCAACCTTGCAGGTCATAAATCATATTAGATAGGAATATTCGAAATTTTGGGTATCACGCACGAGACGGGTTCATTTAGGATGGGGCGTCGATTATACAAGAATATGAATACTGGAAAGATCGGAGTTATTGCGCCGGAGACGGGTTAATTGAGGATGACGTGCCGGTGAGGCAAATTCAGAGGAGACACTAATGGACACGGTCTCAGCAGACACTCCAGGATGAGCTGGTCATGTCCAGATGCAGGTCCACCATCGGATCCGGACACGGCCTGGATCCGGCCGACTGCAGTAAACCTTGGGATAAACAGAGAGACTAACATTAGTGTGGATGCCACTCTTTTTATGATGTAACGAGTACATCAGGTGTTATGGGAAGTGTTCCCATGGGAAGTGTATAAAAAATATAAAAAATTGGTGTCAGGTGGTACATGTTCTTATAATGAGTGCCCAAAGCCTACCTGTTTTCTACCAATCCCTGAGCTCATCTACTCAACGTCACCATAAAAAACTGGCAATTGTTTTTTGTTTTTTTTATGGAATATTTTTGCAGTATTTATTATGAATGGCTTATATGTGCACATCAGTATATGAGACATAGCTTGATGTTGCGGAGATTGAGCGCAGAATCTTGGGAGTTGTAGTCTTTACCAGAGCCTGTGGTAGAATCGGGACGGGATTCGGGCAGAAATCATGTTCATGGATGAGATTATTAACATTACTGTAGTATGAAGCAGAGCAGGGCTAAGTGCTATGGGAGCTGAAGGAGGTCGCTGAAGCGATTGCTAATGAGAGACGAGCGCGACACATGGCGACAGCAGCAGAGCTTTTATTATTATTATTATTATTATTTCTTCTGGTCATGCATATGTGGGGTAACGCACAGTGCAGTTTTACCATATTAGATACATTTGAGTGTGCTTAAAAGGATGTTATACTGTTAATTTAAGACACTTGTTGCACACTGCAGTAAGCTAGATCGATATTAGAATATCATATTAATAAATGTTAGATGACTTGTGTTGCTAAATGGCATGCAATTAATGTTAAAACATATTGTATGATGGAAAAAATTCTGTATTACTGTACTATAATTCTAATTTCTGTCTATAAATGTTTCCAAACAGTTGTTCCCTTGTCTAATAAAACATATATTAAAGTGTCTTTGGTGTTTCCATGGAAATCAAGGGTATAATGCGAGTGTGATGTCATAGGCAAGCACTGACACTGGTTAAAATGGCTTATTTCTCTGGATTTAAACATTCTTGGAAACATTTGGGGTAATGTAAGTAGGCCTACACAAGTCAACAAAATATATAACACTGGGATATTTTAATCCAAAAATTTTAAATATTGTTCTTTAAATCAAAATAACTTTCCCTCCCTCTTGCAATGACTTTTGCTCTCTTCTCTGATGATGTGTTCACCGCCGCGAGGGCGGGAAATCTGTTCACTCACATGAGATCAAAGCAATAGCAAACGACAACCATCCAACAATCCAATCATTTCCCGATTGACAAAATCCAAGACAAAGCCCTGTCCCATTTTTTCTTGTTTAAGCCATTTCACCTGGATATACATCATATGGAAGAAAATACAATTTCCTTTAAAAATTTCTTCTGAAGCCATGAAGAAATGCTCCAGTTTCAACTTGTTCCCGCAGACTATGTTATCATAGCAGTTACTGTCTGCATTGGGCAGCACCTGCCAGGAAAGTCCCGTGTTTATTAAAATGCTTTAACCGTACAATAGTTCAACATTACACAATATTAGTACTGGCCCTTGAATTTGATTGGTTGAGTGTTGATTTGATAAGGTAGCTTCAAATAGTCCATGTGTAAGTGTTGGTGATTTTTCATTGACCTTTTCTGTATGTTATTGTAACAGTTCTTTGTTCAGGGAAGAAGGAGACAGGAAACGTTTAACTTTAATCTTAACATAAACAAAATGAAGGTAAAAACGGCAGTCTCCTCACGGACGACTGCCACACACACATAATAAAACATAAACAAAACACACAACATAAAATCCAGGCCTGGTCCGCTCTCGTCCTTCACTGTCGTCGCTCCTCCTTTTATGCGCCCAAGCTCGTATATTGAGACACGAGACCGGTGTGGTGCGCAGGTGGCACACATTATCACTCAACACCGGCCTCTCCCCGTTCTCACTGTCCCTCGGCCTCGTCCTGCTTGCCACAGTTACATTATTACTTCAGTAGACAAGTACCGTATTGAGAAAACCATTGATTATTCACTCAAACAATTCATTGAACAGTGAATAATTCAGGACCACTACTGTGTGTTTTTCAGAGATGTGAACTATCACACAGGAGTTTTCCCTACTTTCTTTAACATATTCAAACATGAACACAATAAATCAAATCTGTTTCTCCAACCAATCTCACCAATCATCTTATGCCTTGCGGTTTGCTGTTTTTGATGATTTTTGATTGTAATCCGTTTTTCTAACAGGGAAGTTGTGCCCGTGTTTAATTTGACAGCTGGTTTACATATTGTTTTAATGTTTTGTATGCCAGTTTTGTTGTAGCTCATAGATAATCATTAAACCAACTTACTTGGTTAAATATGGGTAAAAATGCAGTAAATAATGTAGTGGGTACAAAAGAATGCATTTATGTTTTTACAACTTTACCAGTGTTGCATTGACAAATTATCTGATTAGAGAATACAAATGCTTGTTTTGTCTTTTGAGAATGTTCTGTGAGATAGAGTGCACTGACTCTTACTTTGACATGTTTAGTCATCAGTGACCTTATCGGCCGCTGTGTCAGTGGCATTTCACATTTAGAGGACTGACATCTGTGCTTTTGCCTGCTGGCTTCTCTCAGAATTGGTCATGGGATAGCGTTGGACTTTTATATGTCAGTATGATCTTTCATTTTATATTTATGAAGTACAAAAAATAAATTGCTCTTACAAGTAAAATATATATATGTAAAAAAATATTTGACTGTTTACGTTCTGTATTAAAGGGATAGAAGATCATCCAAAAATGAAAATTCTGTCATAATTTTTACTCACCCTTATATTGTTCCAAACCTGTATGTCATTATTTAGAGGAATCCAAACAACTGGATCCCACTGACTTTTATATATTGACCGTAAAATATTTTCTTTTGTGTCCTAAAATAAGTCATACAGGTTTGTAATAGCACAAGGTTAAATGAAAGGTTGTCACAGGAGATCTGCAGAAAATGTAAACAGAAAACAAAAACAGTAAATGTATTCAAGTGCATAAGAAGAGTCTGTCTGTCCTTTACCTAACCCTATCTCTTCAATAAAATTAGAATTTACTGTAGAGTTTCATAATTAAAATACTTTAAAAACTGAGAAAAACAAACAGGATGACTTACCTTTTGGTGATTATGTAATACGATCTGTCTACTATATAAAGATGACATCCCGAATGGTTGTTTCATTGTAGGGGGAGTAATTTGTAGTAGGGTGTAATTTGTAGAACCACTCGTGTGGTATGTAGTACTATGGGATGCAGTCGGACACACTTGGAGAGTGTGAATAGTGGTTGGCTTTCTGCCTTATAAAGCGTTGCCAAACATCAGTTACTCGTATCATTTCTTCAACAGTCTGAATAAGCTCGATATAAAAGATCATCGCCTTAGAACAGCTCCTCTTCAGCGAACGTCATCACAAGCAGCTATAGATTGGTGCAGGGATGACATATTTTTGTAGGCCAAAACCCGGAAACGAGCGTTTTAGCACTTCCGCTTCCATTGTCCTGGAGTCAATTGTTTTTTTATTGGATTTTTGGTTAAATGCTTAAAATACGGTCTGTGGTGAACACAAGCTCAAGATATTTTCATGCTATAGTATAAAATACATCATAAAACCCTTTTGTGATTTTTAAAACTTTTACTTGTCTTTTAAAAGGCAGTTGCTAACAAGTGGCTAAATGGGACTTCAAAGGTTGTTGGTGACATTTCAGTCATCTACTAAACTCATCTACTCACTAGTCTGCTTTCACAGCCTCGTTGTGTTAATCAAACTATTATAACTCGACTTTCAGGGAATTAAGCAAAGACTGAAAGAGTTTTCAGAAGCTTATTGATGGTGATGTTGAAGTCATGTGACCATGGTGTAGTTAGTTTTAGTTCGTTTATCGGCCTACACAATAGAGGGTATGCACGTGACGTCACTGTCAGCCGGAGGGACTGTGGTTACGCCCACTGAGTGGCAAAAAGACCAGGTGGCAGCATTGGTTTTCAGCGTGAATGCTGCGAAAAACACAACATATCTAATATGGAAAGAGCTTTGAGAAAAAGATTTGACAAGAAAAGTTAGGTATATTTTTACTGACTGCCGAAAGCTACAGAAAAGAGAAGCAAATGGATCTCTATTAACAGAAACAACTGGCCTCCAGGCAGTTAAACGTGGATTTGCAGTTATTATTTTGTGTCAATATGCTGAATTTTGGTGTAAAATCATACCCTAAATACACTCACCTAAAGGATTATTAGGAACACCTGTTCAATTTCTCATTAATGCAATTATCTAATCAACCAATCACATGGCAGTTGCTTCAATGGATTTAGGGATGTGGTCCTGGTCAAGACAATCTCCTGAACTCCAAACTGAATGTCAGAATGGGTAAGAAAGGTGATTTAAGCAATTTTGAGCGTGGCATGGTTGATGGTGCCAGATGGGCCGGTCTTAGTATTTCACAATCTGCTCAGTTACTGGGATTTTCATGCACAACCATTTCTAGGGTTTACAAAGAATGGTGTGAAAAGGCAAAAACATCCAGTATGCGGCAGTCCTGTGGGTGAAAATGCTTTGTTGATGCTAGAGGTCAGAGAAGAATGGGCCGACTGATTCAAGCTGATAGAAGAGCAACTTTGACTGAAATAACCACTCGTTACAACCGAGGTATGCAGCAAAGCATTTGTGAAGCCACAACCTTGAGGCAGATGGGCTACGACAGCAGAAGACCCCACCAGTTACCACTCATCTCCACTACAAATAGGAAAAAGAGGCTACAATTTGCACGAGCTCACCAAAATTGGACAGTTGAAAACTGGAAAAGTGTTGCCTGGTCTGATGAGTCTCGATTTCTGTTGAGAAATTTAGATGGTAGAGTCAGAATTTGGCGTAAACAGAATGAGAACATGGATCCATCATGCCTTGTTACCACTGTGCAGGCTGGTGGTGGTGGTGTAATGGTGTGGGGGATGTTTTCTTGGCGCACTTTAGGCCCCTTAGTGCCAATTGGGCATCGTTTAAATGCCACGGACTACCTGAGCATTGTTTCTGACCATGTCCACCACCATGTACCCATCCTCTGATGGCTACTTCCAGCAGGATAATGGACCATGTCACAAAGCTCGAATCATTTCAAATTGGTTTCTTGAACATGACAATGAGTTCACTGTACTAAAATGGCCCCCACAGTCACCAGATCTCAACCCAATAGAGCATCTTTGGGATGTGGTGGAACGGGAGCTTCGTGCCCTGCATGTTCATCCCACAAATCTCCATCAACTGCTAGATGCTATGCTATCAGTATGGGCCAACATTTCTAAAGAATGCTTACAGCATCTTGTTGAATCAATGCCAGGTAGAATTAAGGCAGTTCTGAAGGCGAAAGGGGGTCAAACACAGTATTAGTATGGTGTTCCTAATTATCCTTTAGGTGAGTGTATTGAATTAGACATTATAAATTGTGGATTAGGTATATATTTGACAAAGTGACCTCAATGCTCTATACATCATCACTGCACCATATTGTAAACTCACTGCTCTCTTGGCGAGAAAACATAGAAGAAGCTGAGTTTGTGAGGCAGTTCATCATTATGTTCATAAAAATCAGCATCACTGAAATGTTTGCATTTTATTTATAGATGCATATTTGCATCTATTATTCTCTCTTTTTGTTATGTTAAAGTTTTAACAGCAACACAGAACAAAACAATTGCCGGTGTTTTTAATTGCTGTTTTTTTATTTAAAAATCTTAACATTTAATATCATAATTTTTCATGATTTTTAGATATTTTTTTAGGTTAAAAGGGGGGCGTGGCCAAAAAAAGTTTGTGAACCACTGCTTTAAGGTGTGCTAGTCTGTTTTCTCTATGATTTGGAAAGAGCTGTCAAAGTAGATTTAGCTTCTAACCTGTGCTGTTTGCCGCAATCTGATTTCAGGTCAGTGTGAAAAGGTTTTGTCTCTCAGTACAATGTGTGAAAGTGTTGGCCTGCTTAGACAGGCTTTACACACAGAGACACTCTGTCAGCACAAATGTATCCCACAGTCTGTTCATAATGCCTTCCAACTTGTCTAAACACAGATCAGTATCCACAAAATTAATGTCTCACATGTTTTCAGCTAAAAATGATTATATAAATATGTTACATGGTGACAGTTACTTTAGGGAAGTAATGGCAGTACTAGGGGTTTGAGTCATATTTTTCATGTTGGAGAGGTTCACTCATATTGTGACGTATATCAGAGTAAAACGGCTTCTCAAACAAGAAAAAAAATGTAGGCAGAACTTGATTTTGTCCATCGGGAATTGAGTGGATTGTCGGATCATTGTTGTTTGCTATTGCTGAGATCTCATTTACCAATCTTGTTGAAGTATTGCCCATAAAAACATGCAGTATTTTTAAATGCATTGAAAAAAAATTTTTTATACATGGATACTGTAGCTTTTGACAGCACTGTGTGAGGTAGTGATGTCATCTACAGCGGCTGTATGTGGAACAGCCTTAACACCTTAGTATGAATTTTTATGACGGTTAATGGATTAATGATTATCAAATGTGATTATCAAAACAAAGTCTGCAATTTAATTTATATATTTAATAAATATTAATTTATATTTAATAAATATATAGTCTGACATGTTGAGTTTCAGAGTAAAGCGCAGCACTGTTCTTTTACCAACCAATACGCCTATATAGGTCGTTTGTCACTTCGTTGAAATGCGATCCATAGGAGCGTTTACTAAAGTTGCGCCCTATCGACAACATTTTAATTAATCAAATACGACCCATAAGAGTATTTTCTAAAGTTGTGTTCCTATTGACAACAGGACACTTTAAAGCATTTTTCCCTTTTATCTGCATAATTTTTCAGGTTTTGTATAGCTCAATTAGTAAAGCATTGGGCTATTCAGCAACATGTGACCATGCAATTGTGAGTTTGATCCCAGGGAACATATGTGCTCATAAAGTGTGTATGCACTATAAATCACTGAGTAGGTTAAGGGATGGGGTGGGTGTAGTTGTAAATAAAAATATATATATTTTTGCTAAATGGAAATATGACAAATGGAGGTAAAAAGTCCACACACTGCATTAAAATGAACATGCATTTTGATTGGTAACGACAGTCATACGTAATTTCATGTAAGACGTAACACGACACTGTCAGTGTCAAATCTGTCTGTCGCTCCAATACTTTATGGCGTGTATATGACACGCTTTTGGGTAGGGTGAGGGTGGGGGTGTGGGGGGTTCGTACATATAATACGCATAAAGTGCGTATCATATGCACGCCAAAATTAGTTTTAGCGTATACATTCTACGAGATTGCACACTCGTACTATTGATACGCATTTTCGTGAGATCAGGCTCGTCTATCTATCTGTCTGTCTGTCTGTCTGTCTATCTTAGACAGAACAATGAACAGGGGAAACTCAGGGTTTAAATAAACAGGGATAACAAGGTGACCAAAGCAACTCAGGGAACAGAATGAAACAAAAACAGATAGATAGATAGATAGATAGATAGATAGATAGATAGATAGATAGATAGATAGATAGATAGATAGATAGATAGATAGATAGATAGATAGATAGATAGATAGATAGATAGATAGATAGATAGATAGATAGACAGATAGACAGATGGACAGATATAGATTAAGTTGTCATTTATGTAAAGGTAACTATTTCACTTGCTATACTTGTTTAATAGCATTTTTTAAAAACGGGTTAAGACTATTTTTAGAACCTGTCAAAAACTCATAACCTGCATGAATGGAATCTGTCCTTTATCTTTGCTTATTAACCATCAATCAGCAACGTTTTCAACATGCCAACCCAAATTTTTGTAAATGGCAGAAATTATTTTAAAAGTGAAAGCTAGATCAGCACCAAAACCATATAATCTTCCTGGAGCAGTTACAGTGATAAAGCTGATGGTTTATTCTGATATCTGGATGTAGTTTGTTAAACCAATGAACCGCTCAAGGATAGCCAGGTTGAAATATTTGACTATTGTTAATGTCACAGAAGAAATACTTCCTGATTGGCCGCATTCCTGCATTGCACACTGGCTGTGTCAACATACCTAATGAAAAAAAAAAAAAAGAGACGTCACTTTTACCGGGAGTTGTGCTTCTTCACAGACACATTTGAATCAGAAGTGAAGGGACTCCGTCTCAGTCACTTATATTCGCTGCTACATATGCAGGTAGGACTGTATATTTCCAATTATAGCTTTAATAAGTAATGAATCAGATTGCAGCTATGTATCATTTTAATGTTTATACTTGTAAATAATACAGTGATTGAAATTGTGTCATTTCAAAACAAACTCAAATCAAATTACTTTACAAATGCTATTATGAATGAGGTAGGCGCTTTCACTTTCTCATACTTTGAAACACACAGACACAGTGAGAGCAGAAACTAGATCCAGCAGGTGTGTCTAGGGACAGTGATAGGTCAGTAGACAACTGCAACAAAGACACACAAAGACCCCTTTACCAAAGCAGTTATTATGTTTTATGAGTTCACTCTCATTACCTGAGGAAAGTTAAACATTCTCTATGAATGATTGATGTTGTCAGGAGAAACATGGATCCTACTTTTGTGTAGTGTATTCAAATATGCTGGTCTTGTTCTATTTGTAGTTTCATAAGCTTTAATAAGGTGTTATAAGGTAATATATGCTTAAATGTGTTCAAAAATTAAAAGGGAGTCACCAAGTGAACATGCTTTACCTCTGAAACCAGGAACCTGCTGCTCGACTGGACCTGGAGTGATGTGAATGCCGAGCGTGGTTTTGTGAAAAACTGTTGTTGCCTCCAGTTCTCTCCTTAAACTCTGCTCTTTGAAACAGGTTTATCAGGAACATACCGCACAGTTTAACCAGCCAAACAGACAACGTCACACTGCCAGCTGTGCCTGTGGCCTAGTCACTGAATATAGCAAATGCAGATTCACAGAGTTCAATCAAATTTGTGCTACAAAGACATTAGCTCATGCTTTGTGTTTTATGTTTTGCAGACCGTTCCGAAAGACATAAACAAGAACACTTACACATAAGGTAAGATATCTTTATGGATACACTTGAGGCTCTAATTGCATCTTTGAATTATGTGCTCATTAGATTGCATTGCTAGAGGGAGAAAAATCTGTCAGAGAGTAAGCTGATTCAACAACTCTGGAATCTTGTCTAGTTTGGTGATACTTTGAATATTCATAATCAGTGTATTGTTTGAAATATTAACCAGTCATTTAAGTTTACGAACTCACAGTATGCATTACAAGACCACATGTGGAGACTTAAACTCTATTCGCACGGGATTAGTATTATCTGGGGACCTTGTATGATTTCGAAATTACCACCCCACATCTGAATTTCGCGTGGCGCATTCGCACGGGATAAGCAAAGCCTGTGATTTTACTCAAATTTACTGACTTATCTCCCGGATATGATGTCAAGACTTGTAAATGATTTTTCATTATAGATATAGCTGTATGAAATCTTTGATTGTTTTATTGTAACAAAAATAGTTAGAGAACAGACGCTACAATTAAAAACTGAACTGAGCACAGACCAGCAGCAGGAGTCAGATTTCATTCATCACGAGTGAGAAGCTGACAATATACGTTTCAAAATGTAAAAGCGCCCATTTAAGTGAGCTTGCCATTGTACTGTTCTGTTGTTATGTTTTTCATTAATATTAATATTAACCACACCATTCAAGCAATTTGCTCCCAAATTGGTGAAAGTATAATCCGTGAGGCCACACAGTAATTCATAACCGTGCGCATTATGAATGCAGCCTCCATTCTTCGTGAAAGATAAAGATAGAAATGTGCACAGAAAACAAAAACCTTGCAAAAATTATATACGATCCGCCTAATCCTGCCCAAATCACAGAGATGCCGATTCGCACGGGACTAGGCCTACTATTATCATTCGGCTATTATTATCGTTCGGCGAAATATGGTAGGTAATTTGCGGGGGAATTTTTACTTCACAAATCACAGACATTCTCTACAATTATTACAAATCACCAGAGGTCCCCAGATAATACTAATCCCGTGCGAATAGGGCTTTAAACACCACATTTCTATGTGCTTGTTGAACATTTAAGTTAAAAATAATTGGCATTAATAGTGAGGCGGTCTGTCCTCTGCTGCTATAACTGCTTCCACTTTTCTGAGATGTTGGGACACAAGAGCATTTTGGGTGTTTCTTCAACTATGGGGACTTTAGACCCTGTGGAAATTCAGGCAATAAACTCTCTTAAAATAAACTTTGTTTCATTTAACTTGTCTTCTAATGATATTCAGTTGTAAACAGGCATCATACTTTGTCTTGTTAAAGTTAATTTCTAAGCATCATAGCAATTTTACTATTTGTTTTTATCACATAGTTTGTAACATGCAATAATTTATACTTTTATAATGGATTTTCATATTTTAAGATTAAAAGTCTGCATCTGGGACAAGAATAAACAATACAATTGATACATTTGTAAAATAAATAAATTATTATAAAAGTTTCCAAGATAGTTATAAATGTCAGCTTCACAAAATTCAGTGATCATTTACTCTCCCTCATGTCGTTCCAAACATGAATAACTTTCTTTCTTCTGCAGAACATTAAAGACGATATTTTGAAGAATGTTGGTAACCAAAGAGTTTCGGTTAGCACTGGTTTACAGTGTATGAAAAAAAAAACAGTTAAAAAATATTGTCTTTTATGTTCGACAGAAGAAAGAAAGCCATGCAGGTTTGGAATCAGGGTTGCCAGGTCTGTGAAACAAAAGTAGCCCAAAAATAGCCCAATGCTATTTTCTCTATTGTGCGGCTGAATTATCCACTAAAGCATCAAAACCATACTTACGGGATGGAAATCAACCCGCAGAATTTTTTTTGACCCGCGCCAACAAATTAAAAGTAGCCGAATTCCGTGAGAAACCAACAGACTTGAGTAAATGTTATATAAAATAATCAATCATTTTGATCTTTAGGGAGAACTCTCCCTTTAATGAAAAGCAAACCGTAGGACATAAAAGTGGCTGACGAAACACCCACATATGGACAATAAATGAAGAGTACTCTAACATGCTGACAATACATAATAGTGTTGTTTTAATTAGCTGCAGGGCAACACATTAATGCAATTTTTATATTAATAAACAAGAAATATTTTTATTTGTTGTATTTTTTAAATTACTGTTCAACAGAGAAAGGCCTGTGACAAATGAGAACTAATAGTTATGCTTGTTTCTTGCTGAGCTAATGATGCCTGTACAGCGAGAGACATAAAGGGTGTGAATCTAAAATGTCAGCTGGTTCTCATTTGAAACAGAGCTAAAGTTGCCTTTGAGAGCCTGCTGGCATGCTGGACTGGCTTGACTCTCTCTCACACACACTCTGTTCTTATGACACATCACTTCAGCTATGCAGAAAGCAGCAGCTTTAAAACGTCCACATAGTCAGGAAGTGAATGCAAGTCTTGAGCATGAATGATCAAAGAGCTTTTACTAATGATGAACACTAGTTTTTGGAAGGGATGGTGTAATTTGCTGTAATGGATTCCTTTAACACTTCATATATCTACTAGTGTAAGGTATGAACCGCATACTTCATATCTTTGATGTCTCTTCATTTGCTAAAGCTTTGTGCAGTGTGAATGTTCAACTGTCTTCTTGTTGACACCGTAGTTTCTCTGACAGTATTATTGTTAGATCCATTTCACTGTGCTGTTGACCTGGTTAAAGAAGGACATACAGGGGAAATGATCAACGAGTTGTAAAAAAAGGACATTAAATCGAGACGTAGAGTAATTAAAACAAGTTTTATGAAGTAATAATGCAACTAAAGTTATGTGAGAAATAACTGTTGAAGATATCGTGTTATTAAAAATGCTATTTAGTAGTAATTGAATGTATGTGTTGTATATGCTACACCATTCAAAGGTTTGGGGTCAGTAATATTTAATGTCTTTGAAAAATGCCTCATATTCACCAAGCCTGCTTTCATTTGATCAAAATATTGTAATATCACGTAATATTATTACCATTTAAAATAACTGTTTTCTCTTTTAATATGTTTTAAAATGTAATTTATTCCCGTGATGGCAAAGCTGAATTTAGCTTTGAAGTTGTGCTTAATACTTCAAGATAGGGCTGGGCGATATGGCCCCCAAAAAATATCACAATATTATTTTCCATATCAGTCGATATCGATAATTAAGCACAATAAATGTCAAATCTTTGTTTCTTTAAAGTTTAAAGGCATATTTTTGCTCCTGAGTGAAAGATGTAGAAAACAGACAGTTAATTGTGGTTTTAAACTATCCTTTATTGTCAAAACATGACAAAAACTTCCCAAAACAGGTGAACAATTTATCAAAACTGAGGTAGATTTAGTTATTTAAAAAAAAAAACTATATTAATAGAGTAGAATATTATTAATATAAATGGAATATAAATAGAATATATAAAATAAATATCTATAGTAAAATCTAGAACTGTAATGATAACATTTGACTCTACTGACTGCAAATCCAAAATTAAAAGTTCTTTAAAGATAATGTTAGTGTCCATAAACAAAATTGAATTAAAAAAAAAAGTTTGCATGCCAAAACTTTAAATAAATGACGTTGACAATATCAATAAATAAATGAAAAATCTCTGGTCAGCATTTTTTTATTCTACACTCTACACTCTCACTCTCTCTCTCTCTCTCTCTCTCTCTCTCTCTCTCACTCTCTCTCTCGCTCTCTCTCTCTCTCTCTCTCTCTCTCTCTCTCTCTCTCTCTCTCTCTCTCTCTATATATATATATATATATATATATATATGTCCTTCTCAAAAAGTTATTGTATAATATTGTGATAAAAGTTCATTATTTTCCATAATGTAATGATAAAAATTAAACTTTCATATATTTTAGATTCATTGCACACCAACTGAAATATTTCAGGTCTTTTATTGTTTTAATACTGATGATTTTGGCATACAGTTCATGAAAACCCAAAATTTAATTCTAAATATTTATCTAAATAAATTAGCATTTTTCATCCGACCAATAAAAGAAAAGTGTTTTTAATACAAAAAAAGTCAACCTTAAAATAATTATGTTCAGTTATGCACTCAATACTTGGTCGGGAATCCTTTTTCAGAAATGACTGCTTCAATGCGGCGTGGCATGGAGGCAATCAGCCTGTGGCACTGCTGAGGTGTTATGGAGGCCCAGGATGCTTCGATAGCGGTCTTAAGCTCATCCAGAGTGTTGGGTCTTGCGTCTCTCAACTTTCTCTTCACAATATCCCACAGATTCTCTATGGGGTTCAGGTCAGGAGAGTTGGCAGGCCAATTGAGCATAGTAATACCATGGTCAGTAAACCATTTACCAGTGGTTTTGGCACTGTGAGCAGGTGCCAGGTCGTGCTGTAAAACTAAATCTTCATCTCCATAAAGCTTTTCAGCAGATGGAAGCATGAAGTGCTCCAAAATTTCCTGATAGCTAGCTGCATTGACCCTGCCCTTGATAAAACACAGTGGACCAACACCAGCAGCTGACATGGCACCCCAGACCATCACTGACTGTGGGTACTTGACACTGGACTTCAGGCATTTTGGCATTTCCTTCTCCCCAGTCTTCCTCCAGACTCTGGCACCTTGATTTCCGAATGACATGCAAAATTTGAGCAACAGTCCAGTGCTGCTTCTCTGTAGCCCAGGTCAGGCGCTTCTGCCACTGTTTCTGGTTCAAAAGTGGCTTGACCTGGGGAATGCGGCACCTGTAGACCATTTCCTGCACACGCCTGTGCATGGTGGCTCTGGATGTTTCTACTCCAGACTCAGTCCACTGCTTCCGCAGGTCCCCCAAGGTCTGGAATCGGTCCTTCTCCACAATCTTTCTCAGGGTCCGGTCACCTCTTCTTGTTGTGCAGCGTTTTTGCCACACTTTTAACTTTCCCACAGACTTCCCACTGAGGTGCCTTGATACAGCACTCTGGGAACAGCCTATTCGTTCAGAAATTTATTTCTGTGTCTTACCCTCTCGCTTGAGGGTGTCAATGATGGCCTTCTGGACAGCAGTCAGATCGGCAGTCTTACCCATGATTGCGGTTTTGAGTAATGAACCAGGCTGGGAGTTTTTAAAAGCCTCAGGAATCTTTTGCAGGTGTTTAGAGTTAATTAGTTGATTCAGATGATTAGGTTAATAGCTCGTTTAGAGAACCTTTTCATGATATGCAAATTTTTTGAGATTTTGGGTTTTCATGAGCTGTATGCCAAAATCATCAACAAGACCTGAAATATTTCAGTTGGTGTGCAATGAATCTAAAATATATGAAAGTTTAATTTGTATCATTACATTATGGAAAATAATGAACTTTTATCACAATATGTCATTTTTTTAGAAGGACCTGTGTGTATATATATATATATATATATATATATATATATATATATATATATATATATATATATATATTTATATATATATATATATATATATATATATATATATATATATATATATATATATATATATATATATATATATATATTCTTAAAATAATTTTGTAAGTAGTAAAACAATAAAAACCGCAAAAAAGGCGTTTTAAGTTTAGAAACATTTTGAGTCCCCCTTCTCTTGCCTTACAGTGGATTGGTCCACCGCGCACCTCACACCGACAAACAAAACTGCGGTCAGTGCGGGGTGCTGGGAAAGAGTACAAAGTTGTTCAGTAGTTGTGGAAATCCAGTAAGGGCTGTCAAGTCCATTTTATTCACTTTAAACATCGGATTAAATTATTTTATTTCACTTTTAATATGGGCGATGCTGAGTTATTAATAAATCACCAAAGACAAAAAAATATGATACCGATATATTTATCCATAAGTCCGATGTTTTAGTGATTATAACTTGGTAACGGTTAGCTTGTTGTAAATCACCCACTTCAACTAACAAGGCATAAGCCTATGTGTATGCCGATTTACCGCTGTGTTAGGCTCAATACTATATGGAAGAACTTCGAAGCATCAAGATTATTGAATGCCTTGTGTGAACGAACCTATGATGAGCAGTGCACGTCGCACGTGTCCTGTGTCGCGAGCGCTGAATTGCCTTCATTATCGCTCATTTTTCTCCATGCCTGTCAGCCACTGTGATTGTCAACACCGCGTGCGGCACCCAGAAGCCCGGTCTGCAAAACGCACGCGCAGCATTACGCATAGCGCGTAAGCATTATATCGAGCATTTATCGAACTGAATATCGTTTTAAGGAGGAAAATTATTTTCGATAATTATCGTTATCGTTTTATCGCCCAGCCCTACTTCGATATAAAGTTTTTAGAATTCTATGATTAATATTAAGTGAATTCCTTTACTGACACTTCTGATTTAATGAAATACATCATTGCTGAATAAAAGTATTATCTTTTAACCTCCATATAAATCGGAATGACGGCAAACTTTTGAACGGTAGTGAATATGTTTTGTTGTTACTGTGGTCATTCGCTCTGTCATATGTTAATGTATGGTAAACGCATACATACATTTGTTTTGTTCTCGTTTTTAGTCAAGGACCCCTTTCTTCAATCAAAGCAGCCTTTAAAAGAAGTGAGTAGGTTGTGACGAAAATCGGTTTATTTGACTTTTATACATAGTAGATTCATATAGTTACAGGGTAAATTGTAGTAATGTCATTAAATTATACTTGGTCAAATGTGTCATAAAATGCTGTCAAATCTTCCAGCTTCTGCAAGATCTCTCTCACAATCGGACTGCTCCAGGGAAAGAAGGTGAGCTTATTGTAACAATTTTGACCATTTAAACACTTTTATTTATTGGTACAGTGACTCTATTTTGAATAGAGGCTATGCCTGATTTAAACTCACATCTCTTCTGTGACCAAAATGGTTCAATAATTCAGCATAAAAAGTGGCCAGCTGATTTAGGACCACAGAATATGAAGTTCCTCATTTGTTTTATAAAACCACAGGCCTGGTTGTATAGCTGTGCTTTTGACATTTGTGTACTATACATTCCTGTCTATTAAGAAGAATCTGTTGTTGTTTTCAGGCGTCCAGAGATAACCATCCTATCAGCCGAGCCGTTAGCTGCCAATTCTTGGTATCCAGGAGCGTCTAGACGATTTTCATCCACAGCTTTCACAGCACAGCCAATCTGGAATGAGAGTGTTCTGACCTCTGCTCAGGTACAGTGATTTATAGCACTATATCCAGTTCAACAGTTGTCATTAACAAACAGTTGTGCCAGACAGGTGTGTGGATTCTCTTTGTTTACTCAGCATGTCTTTACTTTTACTTTTTAATGCATGGCCATGTGTTTGAGAGACTAACACATGGATTACTAACTTAGCAATAAACCACTGTCATTGTAGAACGAGTCCAACAATGTATAGGCCAATTCACACTGCACCGACAAACGGCAACAGATGCTCTTTCAGGTTTTTTTTTTTAAATCAGTGTGTTACCCCTGTTGCCGTCTGTTGGAGTTTGTGTTCACTGATTGAACATATTGAATTGGCACTTGTCGGGTCATGGAATGTCTGAGTAGGGACATACTGTAATTCTGCTTGGGTTGGCATCCGTCAGTGCAGTGTGAATTGACTTTAAGACTTCCGCTGTCATACTTCAGTGACATCAATGTTGTTTTTGTTAACTAAAACTGAAACTCATTTCTGATCATTAAAACAATGCTGAAATAAAATAAAATAAAATATAAATATTGAAAAATATATGAAAAACTTAAACTTAAAAAAAATAGAAATAAAGCTAAAACTGTATAAAGCTATAAAAAGGCTGTATAAAGCTATAAAAATAAAGCTATAAAACGTAATACTGAAATAAAATAAAGCTATAAGCTATAAAAAAGCTCATTCAAACTATTCATAAATATTATAATAGTATAAAAGTAGTACTAAAACACTGGGTGATATCTGCACATATTCAATACATTTATTTTATTGCTGATAACCAATACATTTTGATAACCCATTCTAAATCTATACTACTGTCTATAAGCAAATAAAAAACACACCAATAAAATAAATAGTTTGTGCTGTATGCTCAAGTGTATTTCACAACATTATAATGTACAGTATATAAATATTCAATATTGGCTAATACTGATAAATAAAATACAGATATGGTACTGCTATATTGTGCATCCCTACTCTAGTCGCTAGGACTGTATGTTTTCTGCACACTTTGTGACGTGTTTGCTTGGTTTGATGCTTGCGTTCGAGTGATTCCCTTCTCTCGTGCTTCAGCTCCCACCATCCTATGAGCAGGTGATCAAGGAGAAGACCCAGGAGCAGGTTACCACACCTTTACCAGCTCCACGACACTTATACACAACAACTATTGCCACACAGACTGACTCACTGGAGGAGAATGTCCCATGTCCAGATTCCTGTACATCCCTGCAGCTGAACCAACAGTACAGTGGAGGTTAGTCCATACTGACAAGATTTGAAGTGCACAAATCAATGTGAACCATAAATTGATACTCAATGTTTGGTCTTTACGGTTTCAGCAAAGCAACCAATAAAACCACCTCGGCCATCACTGCCTTGTAAACTCAAACCCATTTCGCAAGAAACTCGAACAAGGTCCCCAACATCCACCCCCAACTCCCGACTCACCATCGATATAGCCCCACGCCCGGTGCCTCAGCCTCGCTCCAAAACTAAACCCCTGAGCCCAACCATTCAACCACATGTCAATGTGCAACCTCTGATACCACTGCAAGACAGCTGGGAAGTTTGTCCTATAACCCCTTTGGAGAGTTATGATGCCCATTCAGGCAAGTATCTGAAGGATCTCTTAGATGTCTTCAGCACAGAACCTCAAAGTGAACTGAGTAGCCTTGTCAACATTCAGAGAGAGCCGACGAACCAAACTAAAGAGAACCAAAGTGAGAACATGACCTCCCTCCACAGCGACCGCAACATTCGATCAAAAATCCAGGCTTTTGAAAGTTATTCCAGCACAGACAATGATGAAACCGCTGTGCCTTTCCCCCAACCTCGAAAAATTTACGCCAAACCACCTGTATTGGCACCAAAACCCTCCATTGCCCCCCGACCCTCTGTCAAAAAGCCCAAAGAAGAGGAGTTTTCTCAATTCGAGGGTCACTTATACGAAGACGTCATTGCACCACCTATGCCAGCTCCAAGACCTCAGCTTTTCAAAAAAACGTCCTTCGCCTCAAGAGATGAGTCTGACTCTCAGCCTCCCTTCAGGATGGCCCTCATTCCTCCATCGCGACCTTCCTTGGTCAAAGTTAAGAATGTAAGTTCCCAGGATGAGGAAGTAGTATTGAAAGGACCTCCCCCACCACTAAAGCCCAGCAAAGACCTGCTGAACCTCAACAACCATAACTCCACTGCACTTCTGTCTAACGTTACATCCACAGCGAACATGCTAAGCAATGACTATGTGGATGCTCCTATTAGTAAGTTTTGAGGACAACAATACAATGCAAAAAACACTTTTAACAGGTATTATGTGTATACATATAATTAATGTATCCCTGTCACAGACCACTCTCCCACTAAATCTATCCGTCAAGTGGGATTCACCTACATGGGGTCAAGCACGCAGGGAGTGACCAGGAGACTCACAGTCATCAGAGTCCCCAGTAAAACTGAAAAAAGTGAGTCATTAATAGCCATTGCAATCATATGTATGGAAGGATATTGCAGACAATTTTCAAAAGGAATTGCAAATAGCATTTGCAATTACGTTTTCAATTTGTGGACGCATAAAATGTGACAATCCAAACGCAATTGCGAATCACGCATTTCCGTTTGCATTTTCGTTTTTGCGAACGCACAAGGACTGCCAAATTTCAAATGGGAAAAGCAAAGTCTGTTTGCTATTGGATTTCCAATGTCTTACAAGTTATGACCCTGCCATTTTGGAATAGTAATAGAAAATCACCTATTTGCAATTTCATTTCCTCCGTGTCCCGCTGTGTCGAAAATATGTGAAGTGATAGCCTATAAGTAGGCTAAGGCTATCCCCGACTAAAGTTTTTATCTACTCAACTAGATGTTCATTTAAATTTGGAGCAAACCATAAGTTGCAATAAGTTAACAATAAGTTGCAATATGGAATTAATTGTGCAGGGCTTTCACTGTGAGGTCGAGTTATACATTTGTTCGTGTGAACGCACACAGTGCTTACATCTACTGTGTTTATGTGAATACTCGACTTGGCATTTTGATATATTTATGTTTATTTGGCCGTTTAGGCGCGATATGATTGTCCGTGTTGTGCTCGGAGCGCACGCATTGCTGTCAGTAGCCTAATTTAGTTGTTGTCTTTCGTGACTTATGGCGTTTTTATTAATTATTTTCATCGACTGAAAACTGAAAAACACATTGATCACAAAGGTCTCTGCGGCAAAAGCAAAAGTACCAGTGGGTGAAATGTTTCGAAATGTCTCTTTGCACCAGTTTCAATAAAAGGATAGGCCAATTTAAAGATTATATATTATGTATATATAGACATCGGAAATGCAAATGCAAAGGGGTTTGCGATTCCTTTTAAATTTTGTGCAGGGCATGGAGGAAATAAAATAGCAAAGGTGATCTTCTATTGCTATTCCAAAATGGCAGGGTCATAACTTGTAAGACATTGGAAATGCAATTGCAAACAGACTTTGCTTTTCCATTTGAAATTTCAAATTTGGCAGTCCTTGTGTGTTCGAGTAAACGAAAATGCAAACGGAAATTTGCTATTTGCAATTGCGTTTGGATTGTCATATTTTATGCGTCCACAAATTGAAAACGCAATACTATTTGAAATTTCTTTTGAAAATTGTCCGTGATATCCTTCCATACATATGTGAGGAGCTACTTAAAAATGCCTATGTGCTTTTACTATACATTCAATCTTACAATAAGTGTAAGATTCGAAAAATAATGACAATGTGACAATTTGTTAAAAGATCATTCCTGATAAAAGGCATAATTGTACCCAAAAATGATGTTTAATTAGCTTTTACAGACACATAGCTGTCAAGCTCCAAAACTCCTTGTGTTGTACTGTTTGTAGTTCATATATTCAGCATCTTCTGAATACATATGACAGCTTTGTGTGAGGAAAAGACTAAAACCACAGACATAATCTTCCCCTTTGCTGCAGCTCTTCAATCTCAAATCTTACCGCTTCTATTATGAGGACTTAAATACAAGGGAGAGCTAATGAACTGAACAGAAACAGGTGTGTAATTAATTAGAAGCTATGGAAACTAATAAGCACAGGGAACACAGGCAAACCAGAAAACAACATACAGAACAGAATGACAGTAAAACAGAACTGTACAGGGGTGCATTTCCTGAATGACCTGTGGTTAGAAGCATAGTTTCGTGTTTGCATGACATGTGGAATTAATAAATCATTATCTTGAGCAAAATAAGCAAGCTGACATTCAGTACAATCTATATCTTTTATTTTGAATACATACAAATATCATTTATTTCTTTTAGTTTGTCAAGATATTTAAAGGAACTGGATGTTAGAAATGTATTTCAATTTATCATAAAATGGCCCTGATATGTCACTAGACATTAAGAAATCGTGTTAATTTCAAATACTTATATTACCGACAACAGTAGTCCGGCCAGGATATTGTCATTTTAAAAGTGAAGTTGCAGCCCTCAACTGATGTTGATGTTAACATGTTGTGTTTTGGCCTGAAGCGCCACCCTCCACCGATCTACCAATCACGAAGTCAGTAGTGTTTCGGCATCCGGGTTGCCAGCTCTGCTCTAGTTACCACAGCTACAGCTATAAACTTTTTGGATAAAAAATGTCTAACTGTACAAAACCTAAAAGACCTCTCATGAAGCATAAACATAATTAACAGAAAAAAGAAATAAAATAAAAAACTTACAGTGTAGGATTCGTCACTTGCCATTGGAAGCTCCTTGTAGCAGCCTACATTCCTGCTGGATCCTGCAGCCTATCTGGCATCCTCGAGTCAGGGAGGAGGGGGAGAGGGGATACACCGCTCTACAGTAATTTAAAAGCGATTGCAGTTCCAGTTTTGACCACAATCCTACATACAGTTCCTTTAAAGCACCGTTTTTGAAGAGATGAAGAGAACCTTTTTAGATACCATGTCCATAAATTATAGCAAAAAAATCTAGCAATAATTCAATCTCAAACAGGTTAATTAAAGAAGTTACTACTCCACCACCTGCGTAGCATCATTAAACAACCTTGTTGAACGACAAGTTTGCGTCAATATGGTTTGAGGAAACAGTCGTGACTAGCTAGTTGATTTCTTCAGAGATTGTCCTATTAAGCAGTGAGTTACCTATTAGTTGTACCGTACGCTAGCATAACTTTTACAATTATGCAATGTTTAGTTATTAAATTGTTCAGATAGTAAAATTCTCATTTTGTTCATTTCGTCATCTAAAATGTCAGATTTTGTCAGTTACCATATAAAATAATGTTTGTTAATAAGAACCAAAAACATGTTTACATTAATATACTTATTAGAAATAAAAGCATAGCATGCTAGATGGGCAGAGGGTTTAGATGCATTAATGTGACACTTGTATTTCTGTTACATTAATTCCTCAGTTTTTTTGAGTTGTCTAAATCTCTCTAAAAGAGAGGGACTTTATTTCTGTGACGACAAAACTGAATTTCAAGCTGTCACGATTACTCACTCTTAAATGTCACATGATGCTTCACAGATCATTCTAATATGCTCATTTGTTGATGCATTATTGCATGGTGAGTGAATGGTTTTCTACTTTTCAGACCCTGAAGAAATGGCAGATTTTCCTCCTCCTTTACCTGTACAGAAACCTGTGGGTGGCCCACCTCCGCCTGCTAAACCCGCTCGCAAAGTAAGACCTTATAAACCTGCGTCAGCTGGCCTTTCCAAGCAACAGCTGTGCAACAAGCACTAAAGCAGTGGGCGATTAGGATAAAATGCTTTCTTAAAATGTCAGCAGAACTCACAAGATCAGTTACTGGACTCTTTAATCTGCAAAGATTTGTGAGGTTTGAAACATCTTTTCTTTTTGACACCAGAGATGTCAAAGAGAGCAGAACAGTACAAGGGAATTTTCTTTGTTTTCCTTGTCCTCTTTTTCCTTAGGTCTGAAACATACTCTGCCTGTATGTGAATACAGAGGCCTCTAGCTATGTACTGTATGCTCAATTTTGGGTGATATGTGTTACATTCTCATTGCCACGTATGGATTCGATAATGGACATAAATGAGTAAACTGGCCATAAAAGAAGGCAGTTTATGCTTAAGTCAGCTATTGTCATGATGAAGAAACAGTTTAAAAAGAATCTTGCTGAGCAAGTTCAATCATTCTGTCATGACATTTTCATTTTTACATCTGTCTTTCAGAATAATAATAACATCCTCTTTAGTACTGAGGTTGTTATTGCCTCAATAACACATTTGTGAGACGTTGGTCAAGTCATTAATTGAGTAAAAATGTTTCTGCTTTGATCTGTCAAAAAATATAAAATAAAATACCGGTAATGTAAAAATTCCAACAATCTTAACTGTGAAACCATGAACAATATTATTTTATTCTATTATTTATTATGTATTTACATTGTTACTATATAAATTAGTTCTTGAAAGAAAACAGTGACTTCTCTTAAACATTGTATATTAACATTTTGTTCATGATTTTTCCTCCAGGACTCCTTCAGTTTCTCATCTGACATGTCTCTTCCACCACGGTAACTGAATCCTTTATTTATTCACAGCTGTCTTCTTCTTTTTTATTTCTTTTTTATGCTTAGTTGGTTTGGCAGTATGAGCCAGTGAATAATGAGTATCAATGCTGACAACATGTGGACACTTCTGGTACTGTACCAGTAAATGTAAATAATATAATAATAATAATAATGAAACATTATTTCAGGCCCAGTGGAGGAAAGGTACTGCCTCCTCGCCCACCACCAGCTAAAACAGGCCCGGGAAGACCACCCCCTCCACGAAGAGATGGAGGCTCCCAACGTCGGCCCTCAGATCCGGGACTTTCACAAATAGTACCAGCAAAACAACAGCAAACTCAATGGCAGCAACAAAACCGCAGAGCTTCGAAAAAGGGACCTGCTCTACCGCCTAGACCCAACCCTGGACATCGTCTTTACAACAGATACACAGTGAGATGTTATTTTACTTGCATTATTTTCTTGATTGAAAGCTACACTATGTAAGTTTTGGTCCTATAATGGTCAAAAATAAAACAGCTTCTCGAACAAGAACAAATGTAGTGCCTAGTGCGAGACTTGATTTGGTTCGGCAGGAATTGATTGGATCATTAGATCCTGTTGGTTTGCAAGTGATCTCATGTAAGTGACAGGTTGTCCTGGCATAAGAAAAAAGATGTTGTCGCAAGTGGGAAGGAAAATTGTTTTGATTTAAGATTACTAGGGCACATGAATAAAAACAATAATGATGTGCACGGGTAAATCACTTATAATATATACTGCAATATATTCCAAGAGTTGTCAACTTTGATTTCATGGTGACTTTTACATTATACATAATGATTGCTAATATGATATGGTCAAACGTTATAATGAACATGGCTATCTATAAGTTCAGTCAAATATCTTGCCCGTTGAGTAGCTTTTGAATTCTTTCTAAATCTCCGAGTTCTCGCAACCTCTGAAAAGCCAAGACAATGTTGGTTCAGGTTTTATTACACAGACGAATGACATATATAGCCCAACCGCTCTAAAATATGAATCATTATTATAGGTTTATCGAAATATATCTGGGTAAAATAAAGACATGGTTTGGAAGATGGATTCTTTTTGCACTCACATTAATATATATTTTTTAATTATTATTAAAAAAAGTTACATAGAGCTTTAATAATAGTACAGGAAAACTGAAAAAAATGTATGCAATTCTGCAATTTTACACAGCTTGAGGTCCCCCACGGCATTGCTGAGTTTGACTACAATGGCACTAACACTGGGGAGCTCTCCTTTCAGGTAACCTCATACATTCACATTAGCCTCATAGACAGTGTTGTCTTCTTAAGTTACTGATGGTTTATGTGTTGTTCTGTCGGTGAGATTCAGTTGTTAAAAATGTAAGCATTTTCATCCTTTATTCCCTACAGAAAAATGAAGTCCTCGTCTTACTTGAAGAATTAGACAGCAAATCCTTTGAATGCCAAGTAGGAAATGCTAAGGGCACAGTGCAGAAAACACATATGAAGATTATCACACCTTTAACAAATGTATCCAGCAATCCAGCACCACAGGTAATCAATACTGAAGTTGAATCAGTTGTAATGGTTGTAATAGTTAGTAAGTGTATTGTCCCTGAAAAATTATTTAATTTTCTGTCTTGTCTTGTAATGTCAGCATGCTATCTTGGCTCTTAATGTGTTTCTACAGAAAAACAGTTATTTTAGTGGCATGGTGGAAAATACTGGATCATTACAAGTGCAAGCCCTATACGACTTCACTCCAGGTGAGACAGTTGTGTTCTGTGTAAGAAAACAAAGGTTTATTTTTTCAAGCAAGCATATTTATGCATAGTGTTTTTTGCTAAACCTAATCACCACATACAGTAATGTTTAATTTTTTTAAACATTTATGATCAACAGTTGTGAAGCAGCTCATAAAATAATCATACATGGTTGTTTTTGTGTTTCAGAGGGCCCGGGAGAGCTGACTTTAAAGGCTGGAGATGTGGTGTCTAATGTGGAACAGCTGGACAGTGATTGGTACATGGGAACATGCAGAAACATGACTGGATTCTTCCCCATTAACTACGTCAAGACACTGGTAAATATTGTATATATGGAATATCAATACATTAGACAATATCACGTCACTTATATTGAAGCATTAGTGGAACAAATCCCATATTTTTTTATGATAACTATATATGTTGATTTAACATGCTTGATAAAGTTTCAAATGTAAAATATTTAAAAATATCATATATATTAATTTGGGTTAAACTGACAACAGTTACTCATTCCACAGTATTTATTTTTATAGACATGTGACATTAGTAAGGTAGTTGTTAAGTTTAGGTATGCGGTAGGATTATGGGATGTATAACATGAAGAATTTGGCATTAATAGGTGCTTTAAAAGTACTAATAAACAGCCAATATCAAAGTAATATGCATGATAATAAGCAACGAGTGAGTGACACCTGGACCCTATACTAAAGTGTTACCATTTAGTCTGATTAGTTTAGATTATTTGTTTTTTTTTTGTTTAAAGCTAAAAAAAATTCTAAATCATACAAATTTAATTCACATTTTTTATACATGTCCCAAATTTAGGTAACAGGTTTGCAAAAAGTCTCAGAAACAGTTTGTATATTATTAAGTTTGACTTCCTAAGACTGACGGTCAACATTGTATCAATTAAGATTAAAGGGATAGTTCACCCAAAAATGAAAATACTGTCATAATTTACTTACCCTTATGTTGTTCCAAATCTGTATGAGTTTCTTTCTTCTGTTGAACACAAAAGAAGATATTTCAAAGAATGTTGGTTACCAGAAAGTTGGTGGTAGCCATTGAAGTCTATAGTAGGAAAAAAATACTATAAAAGGTCAATGGCTACTGTCAACTGTTACGTTTTGGGTGAGCCATCCCATTAAGCACCTCTTTTAACTCCTTTCAACATTTGTTTAAAAAGAAAAATAGGCCCTGTTGTGTATACTATTTGTAGAACTCTTTTTGTAGGACTGATACAAGTGATTCATATCTACCATTACCAATCATTTCCAGAACAAGCCTGATACATCTGCGCCACCATCCAGAAGTGAGTGGAAAACCAAACCATCTCCTGAGCCTGTCAGGTAAGTCATCCTCACATTTCTTTTCATTTGAAATCAGATCTTTTGCTATGTTAGATTGACAAACACAAGTAGACAATTTATCTGATTACCTTCAAAAAGCTCCAGTCATATTGTAAGTCTCTGTGTTTTCCTCAGAGGCCCAAGGTGTGTTGCGAGGTTTGACTTTGACGGAGAGCAGCGAGATGAGCTCTCATTTTCTGAAGGTGATGTGATTCAGCTCAAAGAATATGTGGGAGAGGAGTGGGCTCGTGGGGAAGTGAATGGCCATGCTGGCATTTTCCCTCTCAACTATGTGGAAGTGCTGGAGGATTTCCCTACAGCCACAGTGCACAAACCTGCTCCAAATAAGTTTCTGCTGCCTGGTAAGAACCCCCAAAAATATATCCATAAATTATACACATTTCATTTAATGTTTAAACATTTTGATCTAGATACTGCTGTGAGCGTTCATGGCTCATAAATACTAATACATTTTTAAACAGCTCAACAAAGTTTATAGCAATCATTGGAAAAATTAGCTTTGTAAAGTAAAGAACATATACACAAAACAGGATGATGAAAAACATAAGCAACTCATACAGTAATCATAATCACATATACATAATCACCATCATGTGTGATGTTACTTTTTCCATTCAGTGAATGCATGCAGGCGCAGTGGGTTGCCATTCTCTGAAATGGACTAAAACATTACCATAAAATGAGCCCATATCTCTAATGACTGAAACTTAAGCAGTAATTTGTTACTATCCCTATAAAAGTCCTAGTGAAATGATTTGTATTAGGGTGTTTCTTCAACTATGGCCACTTTTTAACCTGTAAACTCTCTCAAAATACCTTTCACACACTCTCATGTTTTTTTCCTCAAATGTCATGAACAATTCCACCACAGTGCCATTTTATGTTTAATAGCTTTCTGTAAAGGAAATGACATTGTAAACAATTTATGAATAAAAATGGCCAATGTTTTTAAGGCTAGCTGGCATTTATAGTTAGCATTTTAGGTATCATTAAAATGTCATGTCATCAATCATGAAAATGTTTGCATAATTTGGCAAAATTACAGCTTGACAAGAAATGACACAGTATAAAAATACTGTTCGCATGTGATGATCTTTTCTGACTGTTTTCTCCTTGGTAAACAAGTTCAATGACTTTTGAAAACCTTTATCAGTGGATAACCTCAACAGAAAACCTTCATTGTTGAAACTACAGCCATATAAAACTGTGGGACAGTTATAAATTGTATAAACATTTATATGAATCATTATCACACCATAAATATTGAAAGGGTTTATAAATCATGAAGGATTTTCCTTTTTTTTTTTTCATATTTTAAAACTAAAGAAAATGTGACGAGGGTATAATGCCAACATTTAGACTTTTAAAAAGAAACAAAAAATAAATGAAGGTATGGTGAAAAGTTTGCAAGATTTTTAATCTGACAAAAGGTAACATTTGTTTTAAGAAACACACAACCCCTGGGGCATGTTAAAGAAACACCCCATTAATCAAATAGAAGTGATATGCAATGTACATAGAAAAAATAATCACCAAATGATGCAATTTTGAAATGCCCAGAAACGAAGAATTTTCTGTTTGCTCTAGAACTGTCCATAATCCAGCCATTTGTAGATGCTAACATATAACCAACAGTGGTAGATCAGTATCGGCATCAGTAACTCAATGAGTGGGCCGCTCTCCCTATGGCAGGAATGTGAAAAATGTGCCCTTCTGTTTGCGTTTCATTAAGGGCTGTATAAAAACTGACCTTGATTTCATTACACTGCAGTGCACAGGGAGATTCACCTCTTGAGGACAGCTGCTCCTCTTCTCGCTGGCTAATGGTGAAAATTTACAGCCATTAACTGAATAGTAATAAAGTCAAGTTCATTCATAAACTGCATTTTAGTACAGGCTCTTTGAGGAATCAGTCGAGTTCAAAAAGGGAATTGAAATAATTGGCTGAATTGGGCTAGAAAGGACTTGGGACAATCTTTACTGTTAATTTAAAAGTGTATCGAATTTTGCGATCGTATTCGTGCATGTGTTTGGTTACATAATATTCTGTTCTTGGCTATAGATTAAATATTGTGTTTTATTTTTCAGGAAAGGCTGGTTCATTTAAAACACAAACGTCTTACAACGCCTGTGAGGTATCATTTCCCCACCTATCACATTATCTTTTTTCTGCAGTTGTTAATAGCACTTAAATTTGGCATGAAATGAAAATGAACTATGTTATAGATCTTATTATGAACAAATGATCTATGCATGTTTCGTTTTTAAAATGGTCTCAATCATAGCTCGGGATTTCAGATAGAAGTAGACCCGTGTAGACCTCCAATATGAAGTGTTCCATCTGTGAGACGTCTGCTTTACCTCTGTAGGCTGAATCTAATGGTGAAGAGTGGGCTGTGGCCCTGTATGACTTCACAGAGGAGACAGAGGGGGACCTGCCCTTCCAGCAGGGGGACAGGATCCTGGTCACGGCTCACATAGATGATGAATGGTGGAGCGGAAGGATGAATGGCAGAGAAGGCTTCTTCCCCAAAGCCTTTGTAGAGGTTGTTACAGGTAAATGGAGAAGAGCAGGAAATACATTTTCAGAACTATTTTTTTAGAATAAGTTTTTTAGAATAAGTTTCATTACATAATTATTCGTTTTTTTTATATTTTACATTTTTTTGTATATTTTCTTTCCATGTAGGTGGGAGGAAATGGTAATAGAATGATTCATCAGAGGCAGCCCCAGAAGCTGTGTTTGTTTCCATTTTTTTAACTGTGGTTTTGTCTAATGTATTTATAAATGTGAACTCATTGTTAATATTCTAAATCCATTGTATTCTACAAATATATTCATGAACTGCTATGGGCGTTGTCTGCTCTGTAATGTATTTCAGCTTACTTTTCTATATACAGTATTACAAGTTTTTTTTTTTTTTTTTTGAGAAGAAATAATATAGTATAGTATAATAGTGTTCTTTAAATTGACGCATTTTTAAACACTAGAGACAAATGTCCAGTGCAATCTTGTGTCCACACTGACTGACACATTTGCTTGTCTAATAGAGAATAGAGCAGAGGCTCTATTTGTAATATATTAAAAATAGTATAACTTCAAATATTGTGTTGGACAACCAAGGACCTTTGAGTCAAAAGGTTGTGTACCGTAGAGTATTTATGAAGAGCAGATTATTTACTTTTAAGTTTATGGTCATTTTGGAAATTTTAGGGACATTTTCTAGACTCAAATTCCTGACTTCTATGTAGCTTTTTCAAACTACATTTAAAATCTGATAAATAGGTTTAAAATCAACTGTTAATATGTTTGTTACATTTTGACTATGACAATTATGCTGGCAGATAAATGCCAGAAGAGTGTAGCGACAGTGGCTATAAAAAGTCTACACACCTGTTAAAGTTTTTTGAGATGTAAAAAAATAAAAGAGTAAAATTTATGTCTGATCTTTTTCCACATTTAATGTAATTTTGATACATTAAAACTTTCAGAAAGACAACATAAAAGTAATCCATGTGGACTCCAGTGGTTTAATCCCGGTTTAATCCCAGTTTTATTGTGTGTGTGTGTGTTTCTAGCCTGGTGGGGACTTCAACCTGCCTGCAAACAGACTCATGGGGACTCGTGTCACCGTCCCCATGGGCACAAAAGCTTATAAATCCTACAGGATAAGTTTTTATGAAAATGTAAAAATGCAGAATGTTTCCTGTGATGGGTAGGTTTAGGGGCAGGGGCAGTGTAGGGGGATATCATTAAAGGTTTTTACAGTATAAAAACCATTACGCCTATGGCGAGTCCCCAGAAGGATAGCGCACCAGACGTGTGTGTGTGTGTGTGTGTGTGTGTGTGTGTGTGTGTGTGTGTGTGTGTGTGTGTGTGTGTGTGTGTGTGTGTGTGTGTGTGTGTGTGTGTGTGTGACACCTCTGTCAATTGCAACATCCTTCCAGTGCACTGAAACGTTTGCTCTCCAAAAGTCCCACAATGCACTGTTAAGACCAGGGAGCATCAGTGCTCATTATGTTCCGTTAACAGCAATACAGATGATGACACAGCATATATGTTTTAAAGGAAAACACACTGTTCTTTATTTTTTTCTGCATAAATATACATTGATAGACATAAAACATAATCTAGCAACTATTAGGCCTAATGCATTTTCAGTTGATATGTTGAAGGTATGTGTAATAAATTATCAAAACATTTATCATAATGTATTTTAAATAGCATTACCAGAAAATCAGTTCTGCTGTTGTCCATAAATACCAGTAGTAGAATAGTGATGTTGTACAAAGAGGTTGCCGCTTGCGGGAAATGGAGTCATCAGTGTCCCAATGTGTAGTGGTCCTTACCACTGCCTGAATTTGTGTACACAATATACTGATTAATTAGCCTGGCGTGGCCATACTCAATTCTAGTCAGAATATGAGTCTGGTACCGCTCCATTGAGCTTTGATAATGGGGCGTGTTTCAACCGAGCCAGGAAAGACCTCAATTGGATAGACCTACAACCAATCAGAGCAACGGAGCGACGCGTAACGTTAGTTGTCAAATGTCAACAGAACTCAACTGCACGGTTGCCAAGTCCGTGTTTTTCCCACGGGTTGAAGAGACCCCAATTATGTGATTATATAAACCCAGGAATGCGAATTTTAGCAGGCAACCTTGCCAAAATAAAATTTTGCGAACCAAACGCCATTTTTTTCCCGGAGAACCCCCCGGAAAGTTCTTGTTTTGGGCTATAGTTTTGAGTACCAATTGTGCGACATTGCAAAAAAAGGTGGCAACCCTGTCTGCACGCACGCTGGATTAAGTAACGTTACAAGAAAAAGATGAGTGTAAACGATCTTTGCCAGTATTGTAATAAAAGAATTTAAGGATACACAGAGTACTTACCAACACGATCATCGTTTGTGAGAGAAATAGTGAAGGTGAATGTATGGCCACGCCAGGCTAATTCCAGACCGAGCAAACAAAATTGTGGACGGGGCTAAATTCGGCTGGCATCCAGGCTACTGATTAATGTGTTAAGGAGCTGATTGACACCACACACACACACACACACACACACACACACACACACACACACACACACACACACACACACAGAGAGAGAGACACACAGAGAGAGAGATAGACTGCACTCTCTGCAAGACGAAGTGAGCGGGAGCAAGAAAGGAAAAAACACTACAGCCAGCTGAGATGATACATCGAGTAGGAGACACAAAAGGCTGGAGGAGATTGTGAGTTGAGCGACACACTGGATGACTCAACTCCGGGGTGGCAAAAACTGAATGTAACTTATGAAGAAGTAAACCAAAAGTTGCAACATGGCTTTGATTAGTACACATGTCGGACGTCTGTTTTAGAAATGATGTGATAATATACTATACAGATCTTCCAAACCCGGGAACCTTTATGGTGTTATAACTTTTTGGGTGCCTCTCATGTCAGACCAAAAGACAATTCTCAAACCATTTCAAATTATTTTGTTAACCTTTATGCATCTCAGATTGGGTCTTCCTGCACAACCCCCAAATTGTATGCGTACAGAACACTAAATTAAATAGTGTAATTTCTATTTGCAAACCTGAGGCGTTCAGCTCTATCCAACATTATGAAGCTGCAGCCTCGGAGCCTGCATCTACAGTCCCGCACCCAGAGAGTCCCGCGTTCTCAGGCCCCTCGTTTTTCGAGACAGCGCCTCCAGCTGTTCGGAAGATCGTATAACAATAGGATGCATTATTACGGTCTCGTTTAATTTGCGTTCCCTGATTAATGCATGTGCCAAAAAAAAAAAAAAAAAACGAATTGTACTCTCTGACTAACAAATTACCCAGTAGTTATTTTTTGAGCATGGGTGTAATTGAAAGTAAATTACTGATGGAAGGGATACAATTATAGATTGAACTATATTCTGAAAAAAAAAATATTATGTGATATATGGCTACAATGGATATAAGGCTACAATGTTTTTTTTTAATTCAAATTCCAATGTTTCTTTCAGTTCAACCTATAATGGTCTAATTAACATTATACCATGCTAACATTACAAAACCTGTTTTATGATATTTTGAATGCGAAGCAAAACTAAAAAAAGAATATATAAAACATCAATAATAAACAATTTTGTACTTTATTTAAAGATCATCTAAACATCATCTTGCTGTAAACAGGAATTGTTTGAACTGTTACATCCATCTGAGAGAGAGAGAGAGAGAGAGAGAGAGAGAGAGAGAGAGAGTGTGTCAAATTAAAATTAAGATCACCCCACAGAGCCCATACAGTCAAATTTCAGTCAATACGAATTAAAACAAGAAAACAAGGAGCCCAGTCAAAAGGCCAAATGACACATTCTAGCTCACAGGTTAATACATAGTGAAGGCATAGTACATTTGATTATTATGCAATTGTATGAGTTGTAAATGGCTGGCAACAACTTCATATCACAGTTAAATTAACATGGATTCATTTTAATACATACGTTTTATAAGTAGCCTACTAATTTAAGTAGGCTACATAAATTATATAAAGTAAAATAATTGCTCCATCTGGCATTAATTAATTCAATTGATATTTTTAGGAGAAAGGGTCGAACTGTAAATCTGATTACATAATAATGAAATTCTTTGATATTAACACACTTAATGTATTAAATAGGTCTACCTTAATGTCAACTAATTTTAATCAGATTTTGCAATGGCTTGTTAGCTAACGTTAGGTAAGCTATCAAAATATTTTCGTGGGGAAAAGGCGAAAAAAACCGACATTAACAGCTCACATTTTGTTACAAACTATCTTTACATATATTAAATGAACTATTCATATGTATTTGTATCGATGAGCTATAAAGTTGTTTGATTAAAAAAGAAATACGATAAATAAAATTGACTATACTCACATTTATCCTTCACGTTGCAAAGATGTTTAACTGATCCAATTAACGTTAGATAGGAGGCGCTGTCTCGAAAAACGAGGGGCTTGAGAATGCGGGACTGTAGATGCAGGCTCCGAGGCTTCATACTACTCGCTCTATCGGCAGACAGATGCTTTGCACAAAATTATGCCTCACCGTTTTGTGGAGTCCATGGTAGCTTGGACAGTAGCCCTTTATGGTAGCTTTGATTATTTCAATTTTCACAGAGAAACCATTCGCTCTGAAAGCATGCTCCTAGAAATGTTTTATGGAACTGTGTAGAAATGTGCTGATGTATTTTGATGTATCTGATCTACAAAATTATATTTCATTTTCAATTTATGCAACTTGGTTTCACTACTTCCATTATGTCCTTCTGCAGTTTAAGAAAACATTGCATTAACAATAAAGTTTACTTTTTAAAAAAAAATTGTCCTTTGTCTTCTTATCAACACTATGACAGCCAAATTAAGTATGGAAGCCAAATATTGTACTCACAGGGAAAGCGACTCACAGGCAGCACTTGTAGGCCTCCTTAAAAAATAAAGTTAGCAATAACCACAATTGAGGATGGACGCAGCAATCCCACTTTTACAGGGAACAGGGCTACAGTCAAGTCCCTAGACATTTTACTCTTTACATATTCAGTCCTGTTTAACCGAACAAATTTAAAGCACTATCAATATCCAAGCACAGCCTCCCTCAGCCTGGGAAAGCAGAACACACCCATGGATGGAGTGGTAGGTTACTCTTGGACCAGCAATTAAAACTGTTTTTGCTTTACATCAACAATTTTCAACTCTTTCATGTCGACAAGTATTGATTATAATGCCAAGATATCAGCCGCTTGTTTTATCTTAATTCCATATGTCTGGGATATCAGAATGATGAATTATAATCTCAGATTTACTCTGATTAATAGAAAGGCCAGGGGCATCCAAACAGTTTTCTAATATGATAGGGTCCTGCCTTTTATCCTTCAGGAAGATATGTAATTTTTTTTAACATGTTCCATTTATAGTGTTTTTTCTGGGTAGGCTACTCAAAGCACTTTACATATAGAAGGGGGAATCTCCTCAACCCCCACCAATGTGCAGCATCCACCTGGATGAAACAAAAGCAGCCATAATGCACCAGAACGCCCACCACACACCAGTTTAATGGTGGAGAGGAGACAGTGATGAAGCCAACCAGTATTTGGAGATTAGGAGGCCATGATGGACAGAGGCCAAACTTTGCCAGGATGCTGGGGTTACACCTCTTACACCTACTCTTTTTCTGAAGGACATCCTGGAATTTTTAATGACCACTGAGGTTTAACGTTAGCCTAGAAATCTAGACGCACCCTAGCGACAGCAAATTTAATCTGCCCGCGAGTGTCGTCTAGCAACTCTCAATACCCTACTGAGCTGAAAAAGCCTAACTCTGGACGGGCCAATCACATCGTGTATAGAGCCGGTGGGCGGGCTTAACGTAATGACAGCAGCGTTGCGACGGTTCCTGCTGCTTGAAAACAAAGGAGATGGGCGTTGCTGGAGATGTTGGCTAACAGCGGTCTATCGAATCTGCTTTGGCCGCGATTCTGAAAGATTTAAAGTTGAGCTTTTCGTTGAAAAAGCAAAACCGAGAGCTCTAACTACATCAGCTTCTTCGTTCTGGTTGGTTGTAGCACTATCCAATTGCGTGCAGAGGGAGTTTGAAAGACAGCCGTTTATCCCGCCTCTCAGATTGAGCCCTGTCAATGGTGAGTTTCCAGACCAAACATCTTGATGTGGGTCTGGCTTGTCAGGCTAGTTTAACGTCTCATGCTTAGGACAACCTAGTTTTCCCAGGAGGACTCCCATCCAGGTACTGACCAGGCTCAACCCTGCTTAGCTTCAGTGGGAAACCAGTCTGGGGCTACAGGGTGATATGACTGCTGGCATATTGAGCATTTAAACAATACACTAGGCCTATATTAAGGTTAAGGATTCAGGTTAACAGACGAAAGGAGAAATAGGGTATTCTTGGCTGATCAGGCAAGAATGCCCCAGTTCTTTTTTGTTATTGTTGGTTGCGGAGCTTCTTAATGAACTTAAATGCCATGTCAATTTCCAAGCACATTTTGAATTTGACATACAAGGAGAGAGGATATAGGCTACCAGCCTCCCTCAGCCTTGGAAAGCAGAACAGAAATGTTGTAAAATCTACTTGGGGGAAGAAAAAAAAGAAAAGATAACCGTACACAGACTCAAATTTACATGTTTATTGACACCAGATGTTTGTGTTGGGAGTTTTAGACAGACTCCTGGATGGGGGGCTCATATCCGTCAGCTCTCTCCACCTTGGCCCCAGTGTCACCCTCTGCTGGTTTAGCAGTAGCACTGCTGGTTCCACCCTCACCGTGGAGCTCCATCAGCTTACCAACTGTATAATTAAATATTCATAAATAAATTAACCCACTCATACTATATTCAGAGATAATTATTCAGTTCCCTTCTACTTCTACTAAACACAAACGTATTTGTTCAAATATTAAATTGTAAGACTTGACAAATGGCTTGGGAAATCAAAAAAAGGTATCTATACAAAATTTGGTCAGTTTAGGAGGGGAAGTATCATGCAATTAATTCAAAACCATGGGATGAACCAAGTATTACATTTAATATTAAACAAAATATTTTTTTCTTAGTTCTACAATGCATTTAATACAGTAGAGCATGCCTTTATGTATGATTCTTTAAAACTCTTGTCCAAAATTTGCAAAAACTGCACAGACCCTATATAAAAAGTAATGTATCCTTAAGTGTCAAGGCATAGAACCCTGACCATGAAATTATGCTACAACATCTGGCACAAAATATTTAATTATCAGTCATGAGCCTCTCTTCTTTTTTAATGCTCAAGTATCAAAAAAAAGCCATGCATGTTCATTTTACAACTCCACTTACGCTCAAACTTGGGCTTTTTCAGCATCTTAACCTTCCTGACGTAGACGTCATGTAGAGGGTAGATGGATTGGCAGGCCTTTTCAATGTCCTTGCCTACACTGTCAGGAATCCTGCGCAACAAGAGAGAACCATTGATTACACACAGCTGCATAAGTTATAGATCAGAGCAGCCAACAAAGTTCTCAGGTTTAAACCAAAATAAAGAGTTACTCCATCCTCTGCTCAATCTCCATCACATAGGAACTCAAAAGTTATGCTAAAGATACTGGATTCGAAAAAAAAAAAACTTTAAATCTAATCTCAAGTCAATCAAGTATTTCAACCAGAGTAAAACATATCCAATTTGATTTAATACAGGAATATCAAATCACATTCCTAAAGGACCTTCCTGGAGTCTTTCAAACACAGCTGCTAATAATCTTCCATTAATACTTAAGACTTTGATTCATTAGTGTTAAATAAGGGCTGCATTTGAACTATGCAGGAAGATGGGCCTCAAAGACCAGGACCTGAGAACCCTCCCTAACACAGTTATGGCATCGACAAGGGGAACTATACTTACAGTTTGTTGACCACCTCCTTGAGGTCATTGGTCTGGACCTCACGGGTCATGATTTCCATCATCTTCTTGCGGATCTGACGGACCTGCTGGTGCTGAGCATAGGAGGTCTTTCTGATCTGGTTGGTGCGCTTCTTGGTGAAGCCCACGCAGAACAGGCGGAGAAGATAGCCATCAGTGGTCTTCACATCAACATGGGCTTCGATCATTGTCTAATGGGAAAAAGAACAACCCATTAGCATTTGAAAACAATTTGCACAAAAATAAATTTGAAAATAGCTACATGACTTGTTTGTCTAACTGGAAAAAGCTCTTAATCCCAAAAACGTAAAGGCGTAGTATTAATACGGAAGGCGGTATGGCGGAAGCTAGATATCTTTATAACCTGTTAAATATGGATTTCTCTCTTACACCAATGCTTCGTTTCAGAAGGCCTTTATTAACCCCCCGGAGCCGTGTGGAGTACATTTTTGATGGATAGATGCACTTTGAGCAAACTTGTGAGCCCCGTTTTTTAATTTTCGTAAAATTTTCATTTTAAAGTGAATTAATCCTTTAACATGGTAAATAAAAGGAACTTGCAGCAAGATCTTAGAACACGCCAAAGCATCCCTGCTGTTATATTCTACAATAATACTAAAGGGGTTTCACAGACTTTGAGCACACAAAATTACTTCAAACGCTGCAATGGTGGTCATGTTAGAAAAAGGTTGCAGAGCACGCATCATATCTACTCCACTTTCCTGCAATGCTGCAGATTTAAAGGGTTAGTTCATCCTAAAAGGAAAATGAAGTCACATTACTCACCCTGCAGTTGTGACATACATTTCATTTTTGGGTAAACTAGCCCTTCTATCTTATGGACCACTGCTCTCATTCGTCTATTTATTCGCAGTAAATAGTGACCAACATTAAAGGGCTAGTTTACCAAAAAATGAAATTTATGTCATTTATGACATGTCATCCAAACCGGTTTGACCTCCGTTTATCTTCAGAACACAGTTTAAGATATTTTATATTTCGACAGAGAGCTTTCTGTTTCTCCATTGAATGTATGCACGGTATACTGTCCCTTTCCAGAAAGGTAATAAAAACATCAAAGTAGTCCATATGTGACATCAGTGGGTTAGTTAGAATCTCTTGAAGCATCGAAAATACATTTGTCCAAAAATAACAAACTACGATTTTATTCAGCATTGTCTTCTTCAAAAATTGTTTGTTTTCAATCCACGAACAAAGATTCAAACTTATGAATCAGCGTATGGACTCTTGACTTGGTTTGGTTCACCAATGTCACATGATTTCAGCAGTTTGACACCCGCTCCGAATGTACTGTCGATGCTTCAAAAGAGTCTAACTAACCAACTGATGTCACATGGACTACTTTGATGTTTTTCATACCTTTCTGTACATGGACTGTACTGTGTGCATACACTTTCAATGGAAGGACAGAAAGCTCTTTGACTAAATCTAAAATATCTTAAACTGTGTTCTGGAGATGAACAGAGGTCTTAAGGGTTTGGAACGACATTAGGGTGAATCATTAATGACAGAATTTTCATTTTTGGGTGAACTAACCCTTTAAACTTTTTTTGTAAAGATGCAAAAGTATCATTGAATGATCAAATGCAACATGTCCCATATGTCAAGTGTCCAGGGGGGTAAACAATATGAAATTAGTATTCAGAAAAGTTACGCGACGATGCTCGTTTGTGTGACTTTGTTAGCGCTGCAGTTCACGCAGTCTTACCCAGAAAAAAAGCACAAATACAAGTTAGTGATAAAACATGAGCGTGACATGAAATACAATCCATGCATCTTCTCGGAGGTGACCAACCCTTGGGTCCATCATATAAATAACTATGCTCAATGCAGGGTTCCTACACAATTTTCATTTCAAAATTCCCTAATCAAATTTCCAGACTTCCATACAAATTTTTCCTACCATATTTAACTTGTTCTGATAAATTGTTTCAAAATTAAACTGCTAGCAAGTATGTTACATTCTTAAGATTAAGTATTGGCGTTTTTGCTTGTTATTTGGATAGGAAAGTAGCTAGACAGGAAGTAAGGTGGGAGAGAGAGGGGAGCGGGATTGGGAATATTCCATGAGGCAGGACTCGAAATCGGGTCTCCCGAAGCACAACAGCAAATATATGTATTAAGTATAACGAGGTTGGGTTCCTATTCAACTGTCCATCCTATTGAAAATGGCAAAAAAAAAAGAGTATTGTATTCCGACAGATTTTAAAGTGTAACCATATGCAAGCGCGAATGAGTTCCGATGGGGATGCCTGGTGTCCGCAAAAAAACGAACAAATATTCGAATCCCAAAATTGAAATACCAGCCCATCAAACTAATATTCGAATATAATCCAGCCCTAATTAAAATATTGCCTATTGTGACCTTAATGTTCATAATGCTAAATCAGGTAAAATATTTTTAAAGGGTTACCCAAAAATGAAATTTCTATCATCATTTACCTTCCCTCATGTCATTCTAAACTAATAAGATTTGTTAATCTTGGACACATGAAGATATGTAAAGGATTAGTTCACCTCAAAATGAAAATGTCCTAGTCATTTACTCACCCCAATGCCATCCAAAATGGACATATTGAGGTGAGTAAATGATTAGGACATTTTCATTTTGGGGTGAACTAGTCCTTTAATATAGGGACTTAAATCTCTCAGATTAAAAAAATAATAATAATAATAAAATATATAACATATTAAAAAAAAAAAAAAAAAAAAATATATATATATATATATATATATATATATATATATATATATATATATATATAAAAAAATTTGTGTTAATATAATAAAGGTTTTGAAAGACATGGGTTTTTTTAGTCAAGCAGCTTGAGGTATGGGCGCTGAGATGGCAACTGCCGCCTAACAAACAACCAATCACTGCAGACCTAAACTCCAGCAGATCAAGTGTAAAAACGATTGGCAGCACTGGCAGACTGATCGAAACGCCATGAAAAAAAAAAGATTGTATATTATATATTTATTATTTACATTCAGAAATTCATTTATTGCTATTGTTTATACTTCCTGTTCGCAAATCTGCATTTTTCTGCAGAGCGTGGAGGTGCTTTAAATAGCTGCGGCCCGGAGGCTTGCTCCAAACACATTTCGTTGCAGTGTACTCGTAGATGTGAAATGACAAACTTGAATCAATTACATTTAGGTCAAGAAATATTTAGCATTTTTTTCTTATATTATTTCTGAGTATATAGGATGTGTTTAAGATACGTTTGTACAATATTTGCCTTCATATTTCATGCATATTTTGATACATATTAAAATATTAAAACATTTATTTTACATTTACACCATGTTGATTCATTTAGATGTGTGCTTGAAATAGAACATTTTTAACCCGATAGTTAATTAAGAGATCTTGCCCAGCCCTAGTACACGGATATTTTTTGGGGGGGTTTTCTAGGAGTTAATAATAATAATAATAATAATACATTATATTTATAAAGCACTTTACATTTTAAAAGAAAACCTCAAAGTGATAAGAGTTGTGTTTTGTGTCATGTTTTTGTTTTCTTGATTTCTCACAACTTGTGCTTTTTATTTGGACAAGACGGAATTAACTGCCATGCTAACGAGTCAAATGGTGTAGCAGTGCACTGAAAACCAACAGCCACGGTCAAGATTTACTTTAAATAATGCATTCAATTTCATATTGCAAACCCCCAAAAACACTTGGAACATATGATGCGTGTCACAAGTGACCATTCTGTGATACTTTTGCATCTTTAAGCAGCTTGATGCTGGTAATTATATGAACATGCTGAACTTTTCATTCACCATTTGTCACTCATTAAAGGCATACTGCATTACAACACCAGGGTGAGCATTTACAGAAGTATGAATGGAAATGAATGAAATTGAAAGAGTAGAGCCACACTTAGCAATGGAGCTTTTTCAGTGTAGCAAGTATGCTCTACAACCTAAAGCATAAAACAAGTTAAGCCAATGTGTAACTAGTTTTTACCTGCCACTTCTTGACCATGGAGCACATCTTGTCACGGGTGAGGTCCATGCCATGGAAGTTGGTGAGGCAGTTCTTGCCCTGCACGTCTTCTGTGACCAGCTTGAACTTGCGGAAGGCAACCTCATCGTTCTGCAGATCAGCCAGGCTGACTTCGAACACACGTCCCTTCAGACCATCAGAAGCAATTCCTACATTACAGAGACATGGTGTTAAATTTGCTGAGGTTTGTAGCATTATGACGAACACAGATTTTATGGGAATGTCAGGTGATCTCACAACAGTAATCATTGTTTTTCATCTGGGGCCGAAACTGTCATCATGCATTCCCACTGCAATAAGGCACGAATATTGATTCGTATCAAACAATTGGGACGCATGGCATTTCATGTACAGCAAGATCGGCCCATCCCCAGGAGTGTTAGCACCTCAAGCTATAATCTGAGAGGAAACAGACATCACGGACATAAGCACTTACTGGTTCCCTGAGTCCTGGTGACCAAGGTCTTGCCCAGGTTGCGGATGTTGAACATGGCTGGTGCCTTGACATCATACCAGTCCTTCTTGGAGAATGGATCCACACTGTAAGAAAAAACACACGCGTGTAAAATACTCTTCTGATAGGTACAAGCAAGTTTTTAATGGCGCAAATGATAACATCGTCTTATATTTACTTTCGATGCGGTGTCTGTAACATTCGAAGTTCCAAATTAACTTTAAGCATGCAATTCAGGTAACACTGCAAGTCTCAAGTCAGTAAAGTGTGCTGGAAAGCTAACTGGCGATTTCGATGATTACGTTAGCGTTCTCAGTTTACTTTGCTCGTTTTTGCTGAAAATTAATACTTTATGTAACTTGTATGACTAGTACGTCAGAAAACATAACTAGGACCTACCTATCTCTGTTCTAAAGTTAATATCAGAGCACACATAACACAGCACGGGGCACCAGTAAGCCTGTCAGGCTAGCAGGACCGCTACATACAATCCTCTAAATATCAACCACATCCTTTATCCACAAACATCGAATATCCTCCAGAATAACTTATAACTCTGTAACGACAAAGTCGAGAGATTCATTTGTGACTTACATCTTCTTTTTGGCACCTTTTTTGCCACCTTTGGTCAGCCTCTTATTCTTGCCGACTGCCATGTTGAACACAGGGAGTGAAAGAGGAAGAACTTGGGAAATACCGCGAGAATTAAAGAGACAGCGAGAATAAACATATCTCGCGAGATTTCTCTAGCCTCGCTGTAAAGCATCTGTACGCCATCTAGTGGTGCCTTTGACGCATTACTAAACTACTTTCGATATGTACATGCTTATTTGACGGAATCAAAATACCTCTGGCTCACATTTTCCTTTTTAATGATTCCTCATCTGCCAAACTTATTTATACATCATTGGCAAACCGCTTATCAATAATGGGCGAAAAAGGAAGTTTAGTCATATATGAAGGCCTAGCCTACTACTTTAGTGTCCGTATATGTTTCATTATACCCTACAATGTGAATTACGTCTTTTATACTTACCGTGTCTTAAATACACTTTCACAAGCAACATAGTGTCAAACGAGAGGGCCAAACTGTAACAGTTAATATTCAGAGGTGGCTGAGGGCAAATGATGACATCAATCCCCTAATGGCAACAGGAACATTCCACTCTATTTAATCTGAGTGAACTGCTCAGATGAATTCCATTATTATTTCAAAACATTATCTTTCACAACGGTTCTTTAGAAACCAAGAACAAAAGCTCACACTTGCCTCGCTCACAAGCTGCAATGCTGCATAATTAAAACTGACATTTTGCATCTGCATACGTTTTTTATTTGCACTATATCTGGCTTACTTAAATAGCTATCACAAACACTATAGACTTTTCGGTTAGGTAAGAAAACATTTAAAAGAAGGAAAATGGCGAAAAGCATAGGAACACTAAACATAAACATTTTGCACATTCATTTATGCAATGGATGCTTCATGTATGTTTCTGTGGTGTTCTTCAGGATGTCCTTATACAATTCAATGGCTGTGAGACAAATTGTTCTTTGCTAGTCTAGACCTTTAATTTGGTGGCCCTGAGGGACTGTATATAGAGTCAACAAAGTCAACGTGCTGCTGACACCTTGGCAACGACTCAAAGGGGCCATGAAACCACACTTCGAATATAATGACACAGTGAGCACATTTATTCTCAAAGCCATAGCTAATAAATTCCTTAATATTCAAGACCGCTGTACAGGCTATGTTAGCATAGGCATGTTCTATCAGAGTATAGTAAATATTATAGTTTACGTGCAACACAATGATATGCTATGTGCTTTAATAACCCAGTTTGTGAGTGAAAATTTAAAGAATTGTTCACATTAAATAATCTAAACAACCATGAGTATA
Organism: Gobiocypris rarus; assembly: GCA_023029165.1. NCBI lineage: Eukaryota > Metazoa > Chordata > Actinopteri > Cypriniformes > Gobionidae > Gobiocypris > Gobiocypris rarus. The sequence continues at coordinate 22,372,010 of CM040914.1, read as the reverse complement.
TCACAAATTTAAGCTCAGATTTGGGAGAAAAAAACAAACAAATTATTCTTTAAAGTTGCAGTGAAATGGAAGTAGTAACAGATATTTTTTTATCTGACATAGATCTGAAAGTAATGCATTATCAAAAAAGAAATTTAGGGGCAGGGACTTTTACTTTTATTTATCAAGTATTGATTGGATTTTGAGATGTCGACATTGCACTCAAAAACGAATGTGAGCTTGCAGTAAGTTGTGGAAGGACAGTGTTTAAGCAGACTACATACATGGATGAATCATTCAAAATAATGTGAATATAGGGTGAGTTTTCAAGGATAATTCACCCAAATTCTGTCATCGTTTAGGCTACTCACCTTCATGTCATTCCAAACCTGTATGCATTTCTTTTTTATGCAGAACATATAATAGACATTATATTGTATGGACAAAAACAAAACAAAACACTGAATTTAAAACTTTGAATTTATTTGTAAATTGTTTGGCAGACAAGTGAAGTGCATATGCTTTTGATTTTACATAATCCCCATTAAAGGTTACTTGGTGCAAACCACTTTCTGATGAATATGCTAGCCTTTTATTATTCTGTCCTGCAGATGTCTCCATGTAATCCTCGCAACAGAGCACTATCGTAAACCACCACCACCACCACAACAGAGCGTCCATGACTCGAAATCTTATGTATAAAGTGTCACTTTGTCCTTATAGGTTCTTTGTACCTGACACACCTGAGCCCCCTTCTCGGCTCTCTGGGCGCACTGCGCATGCGCAGCTCTTTCTCACGCAGCTCCACTGTCATGGCGGAGACGGAGCGGAGTAGGAGCTGATTCAGGAAGAGATGGCGCTGTAAAGTGGGTTACCGCTGAAACTTCACTCCAACAGTTCCCACAGGGACCAAGCGGATTGTCTTCTCTTTGGAGGGCCCACTGCGAGCCAATGTCGGACGTTCCTTGCCTTATATTTTGTAGTTTTTTGCGTCTTGTTCTTATCGGTACGTCTACCTGCGCGGAATCTCTTCATCACCGCTGTTTCCTGTTTGACAAACACTCGCAAACACTTAAATGACGTTATTGTTAAAATGTCTTTACTTTATTAGACCGGCGCACATTGGCAAGCATTGGTTTTCTTATCTAGGCTCAACACAGCGCGGTTTCGTCATTCTTTTGTCAAGTTTAATGCTGCTCTGCCTTTCTACGATGGAATAATTCCTGTTAGTCAGGTGTAGTGACATCAACCGACGCTTCCCGCCGAGAGCGCGAGAAACTAAAGGATAAACTGGCTGTGAATGGAGACCAGGACCTACTCTTCACAGCTGTCAACTTAACGAGAGCGAGATATTCCGTATATTTTCCCATAGATTTAACTCGGCGGTAGGGTCAAACAGGTGTTTCACCTGTTCCCCTCTCACCTGACTCCGTCATGGCGAGCGCAGATGACAGCACCGTCGGGGTCCCCATCAGAGGAATCCGCATGAAGTTCGCCGTTCTGGCGGGGCTCCTGGAGGCTGGTGAAGTCTCCAATCGGGACATTGTGGAGACGATCTTCAATCTGGTAAGCTGATTAAAGCCTTTAAATAGAGATCTAAAGACACCGTAGCTGGTCGAGACCAAATGTTTAAATGTTTTCGATGTTGACTCTATCGAAGCTTTTAGGTTGCAGTTACACAACAGAAAGTGGAGTGGTGTGGTTAAAAAGTCTGCTGCTTGGCTTGAATCCCAGTAAGCTGATGTATGTGGTGCTCCCATTGTGTCCTTGATCAAGACACGTTAGGTTACACCATGGGGACTGAACCTGTAATAAGTGACCTGCAGGTCAACCTGGATAGAAGCACCTACCATGTAAATAGATTGAATGCAAAGTGAGGTTTGGAGAGACTGTACACTCTCAGAAAAACTCTAAAGACTATCATATTTAATACATGCATTTCTAAGGGCTCTAAATGATCAATATGACAATCTCTTTGCTGAAAAATATATTGTACGCAATCTTCTATGCCTTCTGATTAATAGTTCATACTTTTATAGCAAGTATTAGACCTTAGAGTATATCATTTTAAAAATGCATACAGATCTTTTTGTTGTGAAACCTTTACTGATTTAAAAACAAAACAAAAAAAACTTGCATATTGTTATTAATATTTCAAGATGAACGATTACTAAACTGAAGCAATGGGCAAAGTAAGCCTTATGTATCAGTTATGACACAAAACATAAAACACATGCAAACTTTTTTAGATTTTCTTTTATATTTTGTCTAAAGTTCGATAAACTTCAATTTCAAAAAAGTAATTTTTCTTCCTATTTTTTCAGATTTCAGGTTTAACAAAGTTAAAGGAACATCGTTGTACCTTATACATGTTAGTAGTAGGTATTAATATTCACCTTTTAGGGATAGAGAAGGTACAAAGTTGTCACTTTAATGGTACTGTGGCTATTTAACTAACTTGCTTGTTTAATAGCAGAGTCTCATACCAATACTTACAAGCAAAAGTGTGGAGGTATTTAATACTGTGCATTTGAAAACATTTTTAACAGGCTCTGTGTTCTGCTGCAATTTTCTGTTGTGTTTTTAGGTTTGTGGTGATTTCTTTAAAGGTTGGTCAACCTGTTTATACACACAGCTTCTTTTAGGTTGCTTCTCCCTGTTTCTGTCATTGCAGACAGTCCTTATGTGAAGCTATTATCCATTAATCCATTAATCCAGGAACCTGGTTTGATTTTTCAGCAGTGACCCAATGTTCAACCTCCTTGAAATTGTCAGTGCTTTGTCAGCTTTAAACTTGTCTTACAGTTTTCCATAGATTATGTGTGATACAAAAGCCGTCAGAGTTCACAGATCACTTTAGCACTGCTCCCATGATGTAATAACAGCTCATTTCTCTTGACCAGCCCCAAAAACGAGGAAGTCAGTTAACACTTTCTGGAAATTGCTCACTTTTTTTCCTCCTCCCACGTCCACAAGCAAGTTGAAAGCCCCTGTTATACATTAGCTGAGTTTCAAGCATGAGTGAAGGCCTGTATGTGACCCACATTGGAGCTGAATCAGATTGGGAGCGATTTTGTTTGCAGGTCCTGTAGTGTTGTGAAATGACATTGAAGAATTAATGAATGAGTGCAGTACGGAAGTAAGAAACGTGCTGCTACAGTGCGCTCTACTATGATGCAATGCTGCTGAGAGACGCACGACACACATCATGTCGTAAGTGTGTAGCCTACATGCGGTTGTGTCTAACCTTGTCTCTAAAATACAGAACGTTATATATAATTGAATGCAGTGCGTGCCATTAAAGGGATTGTTCACCTATAGTGCAAAATTAGAATTCTTTAATTATTTTCATACCCTTATGTTGTTTCAAATCTGTATGAATTTTGACATGTTTAGCAGAATGTCAGAATGTATGAGCTGCACTCAGTCATGCGGTGAAAGTGGAAGTTGGACCAGAGGCAGTCGGCCAAAAAATAACAAAAAAGCACCATAAATGTACTATTCCAAGTCTTTTAAAGATATATGATGGCTTTGTTTGAGGAACAGGCTGGCATTTAAGCCATGGAATTTAAATCTTGAATGACACTTTAAAGGGGTATTATCGTGAGCAATCAAATATTCTTTCATTTTTTTGAGAAGAGCTTGATATATTAGGAAAGTAACACATTGTTTTAGGCTCATCTTGAACAGAACATTTATTGAAACAAAATTACAAAAGTGCCTTGTTAATAACTTCTGCAGCTTTGTGATGTTACAGTTGAAGGGATGAATTCAACAGCACATGACTGCTCTGCTCGTGTTTACACACTGAAGTTTATTTTTAACAAGGTCTGATCATTTCACTGTGATCTTAAGGCACATTTCAGTTTTCAATGCTGATTGTTTTATGAATCTGTCACAATGTTGTGGCTGTTTATAAAGGATGTGGTAGTTAAAAACTGGTGTGAGAGTAACATAGTACACCACTCAGAGTCAGCACTGTAGCCTATTTCACATGCAAAGGGGAGGTTACTCAAAGCTGTAGCAACACAAAATGGACCATTTAATTCTTAAACTTAGTGAGAGGGTGCTCAAAATATGGTGCAAACTAATATATAAAAAAGCATGATATGACCTGTTTAACATATTAAACATGATAATCTGCCAGACCAAACTAAATCTTTGATCTCCATTTTTAAAATTGTGTATTGGAGCATGAAAGCAAAATAATAGGTTGTTGTGCCAGCTTAGTTTGATTTGCTGTTTCAGATGTCCAGCACGTAGAAGCACAGTGTCTTACAGCATTGCTTACAACTCAGCGATAGATGTGTCATGTTGTCAGAGTGCCCTCATTTAGTGAAGAATTTCAGGGATTTAGAGGGGTTTTAACACAAGAAGGACAGCGTGTAAAAGAATTGAGTGCTGATTGACTAAATCATTCATGAGTGCAATAAACAACTATAAATAAACTCAACTGTCCTCAACTGTAGTGTAAGGGAATAGTATATCTACAGCATGAATGAGTAGTGCACAGGAACTAACAGAGTTGTGGCCATTTTATCATCTATTAAACCGGTGTCACTTTAGTTTTTTTGGTGCTGGTATTTTGCTACATCTATTTTATCGAGCCCGATCTCACGAAAATGCGTATCAATATTACGAGTGTGCAATCTCGTAGAATGTATACCAAAACTCATTTTGGCGTGCACATGGTACGCCGTTTTTGGCGTGCATATGATACGCATTTTATGGCGTATTATATGTACGAACCCCCCACACCCCCACCCTCACCCTACCCAAAAGCGTGTCATATACACGCCATAAAGTGCGTATCATATGCACGCAAAAAACTGCGTACCATATGCACGCCAAAACTCATTTTGGCGTATACATTCTACGAGATTGCACACTCGTACTATTTATACGCATTGTCATGAGATCGTGTTGATTTTATCTCTATCTGTCTAACTTGCTTTCTCTATTCATTTGCTGTTGGTTGAGTCTGGGACTCAGATCAGAGATCACTGCCTGAATAATCTCCTTCAACAGAAAAAAGTACAAAGCAGAAAGAGCAGCGCTCTTGTTGACAATATGTCATTTGTAAATATGCAGGTTTATTAAAATATAAACATGTCTTTGCCTCATTAAAACCCACTTGTTCAAACCCACTTGAAACCGTATCATCTCCATCAGTCTCTGGGGACGGGAGGTGGTTTGGTAGCACAGCACCTGGGTTAGCCTGAGGTGAGGGCTGAACAAACAAGCATGGGACCTGTATTTGTTACTATGGAAACCAGGAGAGCAGGTGACCAGCCTGCTTTCACCTGTCTGTACTTGTAGGAAGCGATTCCCAATTCTGGCTTATTTTTTACTGTATTGTCAGAGTTTTTCTAGCTTCTGTTTCTCTAGACTCACATTTGAGAGCAATAGCGCAGGTGCCACTAAGTTCTGATGGTGGCATCAGCACCTGATTTGGTTGCACTGACTGCACATGTAATATACATGTAATATAAATATTACATGTTTTGTCTCTTAGAAGTGCACATTAAACAGAAGCTAAAGTGCAAAAGTTGACAGTAGCTTGTGCTTTAGTTGGGATGCAGATATTCATGTATTTCATTAACAAAAATGGTAACATCTGTAAAAATTCGATCAACCTGATTTTTAAAAAGTAAAATTGGCTACTCTTGTTGAAAATTAACCATTGGTCTTAAATAGTGTAATACATTTGTAGATCATGATAACCACATGTAAAACCATGCATGGCACCTCATTACCATGGTAAAAAATTTTATATGTAGTTTCTTTTGTATTTGTTATGATAAACAGTGTAGCCTATAAAGATATGTATTATAAATGCAAATGCACAAAAAAATGCTATAGCTAAATACTTTTTTTATTTTTTATTATATCCCATTCCTTATTTAATGCATGTAATATATGTCTACATTAATAATGAATAAAATTCTATAGGATTTTCCCGCATTTCTGCCACATGGTTACAGTTAGTGTTACTACAGTAAATCCATGGTAAATGTTGATGACTTATGGATTGAAAAGCCTTCTAGCTGTATTGTTGTAGCACAATGTTTCTCCTTTTTTCCCACGTCAGTGTTGTTGAAAAAGTCTGCGCTGTTTCATCTGGCTTTAAATCACAGAGACATTTGTGGTTTGTATCGGACAATGCTGCGCCAAACACAAATACTTCTCACTTGTTCTCACAGCATTGTTTAGTGGTTGCATGATCGTAACGGTCAGCAAGTAAAAGCATATGTTCTAAGCTCGAGCTGCACAGTCTTTTGGGCCCAGCTGATAAATAGTCTGTGTGGCACGCAACCCTCTACGGTAGCACTAAAGCTTGAGTTGCCATTGGCTAGTAAATGTTTTTATGTTTTTAAAGACTTTACATGGAATGTAAGAACAATGAAAATGAAGAAAAAAATCTATACATAAATATTAAATAAACAATATTAAAGTCAAATATTCAGTCTGTAATAAAATAAGAGTGGTCGAATTTTGGTCGCATTGAAGAGTGTTGGGCACAGTTCAAATGAGTAGCACTGTTTTGTTCTGCACTGGTATTATGATGCTTGAATCTGGTAGTACTAGTGTTGTCAAAAAGTACTAGTACTTTGACACCAGGGCCTTAAATGCAAAGCTGCGTTCATACTGCTTGTTTTTTTCCGCTGCATGTCGCCAGTGGCTGGTGGGTGGGCTATAAGTGGACGTTTCCCACTAATGGTTGTGTAAACGGGGCTTTAAAGACCTGCCACTGTTCAGTCTAATATGTTTCTCTGTTTTAATTTTTTTAAAAACTTTTTTAAGCAATATCTATTAAGTTAAATGCTAATGTTTTAATATTTAACTCATTAAATTTATTTTGATATATTTTTATTTTCAAATAGTTTTTGCTGTGGAATTGAAAATTTGGTACAGAGAACTATGAAATGTAACTTATATTGAGTGCTGAAATTTGCTGTTGTGACAACACACATTCTGTCTTCTCATATTGGGTTGGATGGATTCATTTGTCTGTTGCGCCCTTTCTGTCTCATTTGTTTGCTTTATCCAAGAACAACACATCCCTCTCTGTTTTCTAATAAATAATTTATCACTCCTACCTGGATTTTGTTACATCAGCAGATAGGGTATAGATGCAGAAGCTTGTAACTGAAACCACCTTCATCCAAACTTCGGGTGCTGGTAGGAATAGCGCTTTTAAGGTTTCGGTAATGGTGAGGCTTAATGGAACTGGCCTCATGTCAGTGCTGGCTGTGCTTGGTTCTTTTAAGTCAAGGTTGTTATGCTGTTTTTGCTGCTAGGCTCTATATGAAATGAATTTCACCTCTTTGATTACATTTGTTTTCTCGGTTTCTTGCTCATACGGAGCTTTCATGGATGGAAAGGGTCTTCCTTTGGTTGGGTATTAGTAATGAAATGAGGTTCTGCAACGTGTGGTGTTGGCTTTAAAAAGAAACATCAGATATTTCCCCTTACTTCACTTGCAACACACTCGCATACTATACTATATCTCCCTCCCTCAGTACACAGGAGGAGATGATAAAACATTTTTCTGTCTCTGCCATCAACTATCAGCTGGCAGTGCCAGAGTTTGGTGCGTAAACATTTTTATGCTGATTTTTATGCTGATCGAATAGTCAGTGAGTTGCCTAAACAATGAGCCAATTAATCATTTGTATAAACAGATTGACCTGCTGGTTGTTGGGCAACTAGTCGACCATCAAGACCAATCCCTGTGCTGAAAAAACATAACCAACTGAGCTTTTCGAACAACTTATATTAAGGTTTTTGTTGTATGTTAAAAGCTCTCACACGTGGTGGAAATCATCTGAATCATTATTCCCACAGTGTCCCATAGAATGACGCAGAAAGGACACAGGGGTAATGCCTGGATGTATGAGTCCTGGCAGAGTGTAATTATGCAGTTATAGTTATGTGTGTCACTGTCATACAGTAGATAATATATAAAAGTGGCCCAAATAGTATGTAGCATTACACAGTTATTCACATCAGTGATCATGTTTACTAAAGGCACCCACACAAACCAGACTCCACCTCTGATCTTTGGTTTTATAGTCTATTACAAACCATTTAAATGATACAAAAGATTTTAGTGGGTTTTAAGGAGTCTGCCTACACTGACCTCACCACTTTAAAAAAAAAAGGTTGTGTAAAGTGTAAGCGAAAGCTCCATAAAAGCATGTCAGGACTCAGGAGTGCTCTGAACATAGATTGAATAGGCCAGTGTGTTTTCTGTTGCTGAGGAGGTGGATGGAGGTGTCTGCTTTCTGCTTGCCTTTCCAGTCTGTTCCTTTATATGGCCAGTGGTGGATCAGATACTGCAGTCTTAGATCTTCAACCTCATTGTGTACTGACAAACACACACAGCCCTGAGGATTGAGTGTCCATCATCTGCTTGTTTTTTTATTTTATTTCTGCTTGACTAAAAGATGTTTGTATATTTGACACTGTGTGTCTGTGTTTGTGACTTATTGCACTAGATGAAAGCAAGCTGTTCTTATTTTAATTTACAATGAAACGACTCTCTGGACAGTGGGAGCTAACCTTTCTTTTCTCAGCAGAATTTATCTGATTTAACCTACAGTAATAGAAGAAACAATGCCGGTGACACAGTTATGTTACTGTTTTAAGAAAAGAAAAATAATGGTGGCTGGTATGACCCAAAACCTTTATCATGGTATTTTAATATTCTGATGGCGTGACATCTTTTTTTTTCACGAATATGTGATCTGAACAATAAAAGCTCTAACAGATGCAGGTGTATCTCTCTCTCTCTCTCATTCTGCAATCTCGTAGAATGTATACGCCAAAACTCATATTGCCGTGCATATGGTACGCCGTTTTTGGCGTGCATATGATACGCACTTTATGGCATGTATATGACACGCTTTTGGGTAGGGTGAGGATGTTCGTACATATAATAAGCCATAAAGTGCGTATCATATGCACGCCAAAAACGGCGTACCATGTGCACGCCAAAATGAGTTTTGGCGTATACATTCTACGAGATTGCACACTCGTACTATTGATACGCATTTTCGTGAGATCGGGCTCTACTCAAAGGTATGCAGCTAATTGGGGTCTCCTCTTATTGCACTTAATATATAGCGCTCTTTGTGGCAAACAATGTCAAATACTTAGGCCATTGAACAGATACAGCAATTGTTTCTGAGTTGCCTTGCTACATGATTGGATTATTTGCAGATATCTGCAGTGAACACTTCAGCCAACAATAAGCAAATTGTTGTTCAGATGAAAACAGAAAATGTTTTACCTATAGCTCAGCGACCCTAGTTCAGTAAATGTAACCCTGCCATTGATGTTGTTAAAAAGGAATTGCAATGTGATGCTTTCCTATTTTTAAGTTCTATTAACTGCTGTCTTAATAATTGCCAGTAAATTGTAAATTGCCAGTAAAGTACATTTGTTAATTCATACACAATGCCATTTAGCCAATAAATTCAGCAAGGCTCTTGCAAAGTTTCATATTTGTACTAAAAACTATGGATATATATATATATATATATATATATATATATATATATATATATATATATATATATATATATATATATATATATAAATAAAAAACTTTCCTGTCAAGACAGACACAAATGCAATACGGTTGTACATAGACACACTTACCTCAAGACAGTGACAATCAACAAATGTAAAAAGAGCTCTTAACATCACAAGTTACAAATAACTAACAATGATGACATGCAAACTGCAAAACAATAATACTGTGACAGTAAATGTATAATTCATGCTAGAATGTATGCTGGGAACTTACCCTTAACATTTCAGCAATACTATTGTTTTATATGAAATTATTTTGACTATTTCTTTGACTAGTTGGGATAACATTTGGGGGAGCTCTGTTAGTATAACATTTCTTAGTATTTGTGACCAGTTTATAAAATCCTATAAACTGGAAAAAATGTACACAGTGTGCAAAGATTAGATGTTCACATAACATAATAAAAATGGGCCACTGCATTTGAAAATGGTATGTTAGACTGTTATGCACATTGATGAAGAATGAACATTAGAGAAAAAATAAACAATTAAGTGTTTAATGAGTTTCTCCTCACTTAATTTGTTTTAACTGTTTAGAGTTGGTAATGCTTAAAGTAATTAAATGGCAAAACTTTAAGCTGCTGTAAGGATAAGTTAAAATGTTTGCTTGTAACTAATGTTTCTTTGTATTGTTTGTTCTGTAAACAGTTGTTCCCCTTCTCTGTTTGTCAGAGTAAGGAAGGATATAGTGAGAAGCTTCCTGTGCACATAAAATATAGCCTAAATATTAGTCAAGACACAGGCCAGGCCTGACAGCATTTAATATTCTTTTGTCACTGGCAGAAAGACTGGTAGACTTGAAAAAAAATTATTACAACAGTGGTAACCCTAGAGATGAAAAGCCAGGTAATTGTGGGAAGTTAGTTTGGCTGGAATGTGCACTAGAGAACTGTATAAGGGATGAAATTGAGTTGAAGGACAGTCATGATAGCCTGTCTGTCTGCTTTCACAGAATGAATGCTTTGTTCACCTGAGTGTGCCACCATATCCGGTTCCTGCAGGGGCCTCTTGTGAGAAAACGGGAAAGAATGTGCAGTAAAGTGCTGTTATATTTCAGGACACATCCAAATATTATGGTTCAATATGAATTGGCATGGGCAAATGTTGGTGTCTCAGAAATCGTCCCTTATAAAAATGTTATCTCTCACACTGATAACATTTTATTTAACTCTTTAGTTTCTGTTTTGTGTGTTTTCTGCAGCACAGTGATGAAAGGTTTTCATGAGAGAAGTTTTCTCTTTGGGTTTGTTCGCTCTGTTGCCACCAACTACGTGTGTGTATGTGACATAAATTGTGTTTAACTGCATATTTTCAAACTTACCATTTTCACCAATATATGGCAATTTTAAAACTTTGTTTGCAAAAAAATATCATATAAAATGTTGAGATGAAGACAATTTATCATGGGATAAAAGCTTCCCATTTCCTACTTCCTGATCGGCATGCATAAGAGATAATAGCCTTCTACATTTTTACCAGGACATGAAAAAAAAAAGAAAAATCTTTAACCATTAAGAACACTGTGTATTTATCAGTGGCACTTGCGCTAAATTAATGCAGAATCATTCCTGTGCTTTGGTGATTCCCTAGTTATTTTTTGTTATTGACGTTGTAATCAGGATACTTATCCGGTCGAGCAAGTAAAATTCTCTAACACTTAGCCCTTCAAAAAATCTACTTGTACCAGACAAGCAGACAAGCGTTAACGTCGAGCCCTGGAAAAGCTTCTCCTTTCTGCCCTGATGAAATGAATATTTCAGGGTTCAAAAGCCATTGTTGATGTGAGGTCATGCTAGAAACTCTATTTCTGCAATAATACTTTAAAAAGGTTTTCAAAGCACTTTAATGAGCTTCTCTTTAACTCATTTGGCTCATTCCTCATATCTTTAAGCAGAGTTTGTGACTGTAATTGTAGCACACAGTCTCATAATGTGTTGCACACTTAAAGGTGTTGGGCTTAATTTCCTCCTGACTCCACTGGAAATGAGACAATAGGCTGAATGGAAAACGCTGCCAGTTCCAAAAGTAGCTCACTGATTTATAGTAATTGTGATACAGGCCTACCCTTCTTGAACTTAAGCAGTGATTACTAAAGCCATGCACAGGAATGAGAAACATACTGCTACAGGAAATACTGCAGACAAAAGGTGGATGGAGAGGAGGGAAGTGGCTTTGAATGTGGTCTAGAACTCATCTTCAAAATCCGACACCCAAAGCTCATTAACAGTTAACCGACAAGATTAAGTTAAGTTAGAATTAAATAAAAACATTTGACTGGATGTGTTTTGTGACTAGGGTTTCTGCGATAGTCGATTATTACCAGTTACATCACTTGCCCACCGCAGAACCCCGCCCCCCACCGTTGTGTTGATTTTTAAAAAAAAGTAATACAAAGAATTTTGTTTAGTTAGAGAACAAACACTACAATTAATGTACAATTATGTTATAACAACGTATGTATAAGCCGAACGAGAGTCACAGCACAGATCAGCAGCAGGAGTCAGATTTCATTTAGCACAAAGTCTATCTTCATTTATCACAGCATATCACGAGAGTGAGGAGCTGACTTATGATGAAGACGATGGCAGAAGATTTGGTATCAAAGCGGAATGTAAAGGGAAAAACTCCAACGCCTTACTTTATACTGATATACTTGTACTTAAAAAATTAGCAGATTAACAAAACTGTGACAAGTAGTAGCGTAAATGCTGAGTTTCAGTTAAATTTTGTGATGCTCCAAAAACAAGTTCACAGAAAGGAAACCAGGATGGTGCAGAAAGCGGCATCCTTTTTGTTTTCTTTATTTCTTCTTTATTTTCTTTTGTGAGTGTAGTAAAATAAAAGTAAAGCCTTTAAAGTTTAAAATAATGTCTAAGACCTGTATGACCATACATGGCAGAGGATTTTAAGTTGTTTCTGCTGTTATAAGGAAGCAATTTAAGTGATTTACAAAGACTAATGTTTTCAAATGGAGAACATGAATAAATAACATGTCTATCAACTCCCCATAAATATAAGCATCAATATAAGTATTTATATTGTTATACATGCATTTGATGGAATACACAAATGTTGTCGGAAAAATACACCAAACAGGGAATACATCATAGCAATTACAGAGTTCATCTAATCTGGCATATTATCAGAATTATTAAAGTCCCCGTGAAGTGGAAGTTTCAACTTGTATTGAATAGATATTGAATAGATGGCTTGGTTTTATTTTAGCGCACCTCCTCTCCATCCCTTGCTCATAGCAGACTGGCGGTTAGAGGGGAGTTCAACCCAATCCATCAAACTGATGTCATCAGAAAAGAAACGCCATTCCAGAGCAGAAGCAAATGTTCAAATTTTGATTAAAAGATTATCACATCAATCTTTTTTTCCTGTGTATTAACTTGCACGGATTAATTGGTCACCACAGTTGATTTATTTCTTTCAATTTTAACACACTATTAATGTGTGCTAACAAAGTAATTAGGCTATGTTTATTGTGTTTATAATGTTTGTGAACATTTTGCTTTATTTACCGGTATTTTACATAATTTCTGAATGTTGTAATAAAATTAGACTTATACGTGAATTATATCTTGAATAGGGCTGTATGAATAATCACAATTAAACCGCTCGTGTTTGGGCAAAGACTGTTTTTTATTTTATTTTATTTTATTTATTTATTTATTTATTTATTTATTTATTTTATTATTTATTTTATTTTATTTATTTATTTATTTATTTATTTATTTATTTATTTATTTATTTATTTATTTATTTATTTATTTTTATTTATTTTTATTTTATTTTATTTTATTTTTTTTTTATTTTTATTTTTTTAATTTTTTTAATTTTTTTATTTTATGCATAGCTTTTTAGTGAAGCACGGCTCTGTGATCAGCAGTAAATGCTGCTTCATCTAAAAGCCAAAAGGTGCTCTTGCGTAGAAACTCCAAATATGCCGAAGAAGTACGAAAACGCATGTCATTCCAGGAAATCCCAATGGGCTTCATACTATAGCTGTAGCTGAATAAACAGAAGATTGAAATGCTTTGATTGACTAAACATGACTAATAAACACACGACTACGACATTATATGGTTTATCTGAGTTCAAGCCTTCTTGGGTATTTTCATGATAATAAAGTATATTTATACTTCAATGCTAATCGAAATAGCCTTTATCACTGTATAGAATATATGCTGTGTGCCATATTCTGTGTAAGAAGCAACATCATTTCTTTTGTTGGACAAGAGGTTCATAAATGCTTCATGTCTGAAAAGATGTTTGACGTGTTGCTTTTCAAATCAACATTATAAGCGACTCAAACTCGCAGTGCTTTCAGATGGAGCAGCATTTACTACTGATCACAAAGCATGCTTCACCGACAAGCTGCGCATAAAAAAAAGTATCGCAGCCTTTGCGATTTCATAATTGCAATAAGCCAAATCGGTTTAAGCATGAGTTCAGGTTAATTGCCGTCGTGCTGCCCTTGAAAAATTACTTCAGAAATTTGTTTAACTGACTAGTATTAATCAGTCAAAATTCTTACTGTTGTTAATTATGAGTATCCCTAGTCTGCATGAAGATTGTAATACTACAGCAAAAACAAAACACTGTCTTGTTGAACAAATGTGTGCTAATGTGCATTAATTGCAGACTCATTAATGAATGAAAGATTCTCCTCTGCAATCTGTAGCCAAGTCAACAAATGGATGGGAGGGTACCTGAGAGATGTATTTTAAATATAGCACAGAGCCATGCGAGTACTCTGATCTGGACTATATATATTCATTAAGAATTCCATTTTATTGCCATAATGCATAATTAATTGTGCACAAGCCATGTACACTAGCTGAAGCTGTGTAGCAACGAGGAGAGAACTTTCAAACCACTTTATTCCTGCAAACCAAAATGATACACATTCATAATGAGTTATTGATTTATTTTGCCAGTAACACAGTTTAATACCAAGTAATCTTTACACAGTTATTGAACCAAACTGAATAAACTGAATGTGCGTGCCAGGACCAGTCATGCCAGACAGGAGGTTGAACATCTGGCTGCCTGGTGCAGTTATAACAACCTGGAGCTAAACTTACTCAAAACAGTAGAGATGATTGTGAACTTCAGGAGACCCCCCACTCACCATGATGAGCAGCACTGTCATCAGAGTCATTCAGGATCCTGGGCACTACCATCTCTAAGCACCTGAAGTGGGACAATCACATTGTGAAAAAGGCCCAGCAGATGTTGTACTTCCTTCGTCAGCTGAGGAAGTTCAACCTGCCACAGGAGCTGTTGACACCTTTATAGCCATCATTGAGTCTATTCTATGCACATCTATAAATGTCTGGTTTGGTTCAGTTACCAAATCAGACATAAGAAAACTACAAAGAACAGAGACTGCTGAGAGGATTATTGGTGCTCCCTTGCCCACCCTACAGGACCTGTACTCCTGTAGAGTGAGAAAGAGGACCGGTAAAATCATCACAGGCTTAGTTTGAACTGTTGCTGTCTGGACACTGTGAAGCACTGGAAGCTTCACTACCATGAAAAAATCCTTCTGTGTGCAAGCACACTTGGCAATATAGCTCTTTCTGATTCTGAAAACGCTACTCTGCCTGGATGGGTGTGTGTTTGAAGATAGATACAAAAAATATATATAAGACAATGTATGCTGCTTCTTTTGTTGTTGGTTCTTGTTGATGTTGTTTCTTTCAAATCTTCTCTTTATTTACAAGCAGCTATATTACAAACAGATTTATTGTGTAATCACAGTAGATCCATAAAACCACACAGCTGATGAAGCATTATGTTTACTCCCCATCTGTCTCGTGGTCTGTTTTTTACTATAGCACCCAAATTGTTGTCCATTATGTTAAATGTATACTGTCCACACAAAAACAGACATTCTGGGTTTAATCTAATAGAGAATTATGTTTATACCTGTTGAGTTCTTCAGTGTAGACGAACATCTCAGCACAATGATTTAAATCTTCTCATAGCATCTATTTAAAATGTTGAAATGCTTGAGTTCAGTAGAGAGATTGAAACAACAGGTCAGATAATCTGATTTTAAATAAGCTTTCATTATGAGACATGCTAGTAACTCCAAACTTTGCTACAGTGACTGATCGTAGCTCAGATATTTATTGGAGGCATAAGCAGAGTCTCAATAATCAATTGATTTGATAATAAATTAGTCAATTATTTTATTGTCAGAATTGTATTTAGAAAGGAGTCTAATGCTGGGTTCAGACTACACAATATTTTTGTCTGTTACAATAGTCACTGTGTAAGATTTTACTCATTATTCTTGTGTCGTGGGCAAGAAGCATTTCAGATTACACGTTGCATCCCGACCAATCATTGTTTGCCTTAACAACGTACATGATGTCATAGAGAAGGTGGAACTAGCGACTGACTTCAAGAAACGAGCGTAAACAAACAGTAAGCTGTGGATATGCTCCCCATGATGAGAATAAGTTTTCCTGCGATAATAACGATAAAGCCTAGTTGATGACGCAATCCATTCACTTGCAGAGCAACAACTATGGCTGAAGCTGTGGAGGATTTTATCGCTAAACATTTACTTTTTCTTTAATGCTAAAACACTACTGTTCACTTTTAGAAATTGTAGTGATGCTTTCTTTTCCCAGAAAGAATGTGAAACATATAGACTTTATTGGGTATATCATTGAAATATATATTTTTTCCTTTAAATATAATTTATTTATTTTACACTCCAAAATGTATGCGCAAATTAGGGGCTGGCTTAATGGCCACCGGTGTGTAATAAAATGGCGTTTTATGGTTCTTTGTTATTTAGACGCTGACACTTACCTGAATATATTTATACTTGAGTCTAATATACAGGACAGTTGTAAGACTCTTTAACCCAGGTCATGTTGACAGTTCTGTTTGTTGCTAGCAGGAGTTTTTCGACTGCAGTATCCAACTGAATCAAGGGCAGAGCACTGAGAATGTAGAAGAGTGGAAGTGACTGCGTTGCTGCTCATTTGCTTCATCTTGAACTTTGCTTAAACTTGTCACACCGCAATGGTTTCTGCTGCTTATGTCACTGAAAATTGCATATTTGATTGTCAAATCTGTGACTATTCTTGTTTGGCATGCATGTGAAGATATATCAAATTCACCACAGTGACCACACTTGCTGAAACTTGCAGGTCTGAATGACAGGAAAGGATGCATATTTACAATTGACATGAAGTTGACCAGACAAAACATGAAATATTTTTTTGTTCATTTTGTCTGTAATGAAATACAAGTCAAAGTAAATTTAGAAATCACTTCTTTTTTTTTTTTTTTGCGTTTTCCATACTGTCCCAATTTTTTCTCATTTGGGGTTGTAAACAAAACAAAACAAAACAGCAACTGGTATTACCAATTTTCTATACGCCCCACCTACTGTAAGAGAGTGAATCAGCATTTTCATTAATTCTGCAGTGCAGCATACAGTACATACATTGCTGAAAATTAACCGGTCGAGGGAAAAGCAGCGAATGTGCATTTAACTTTTTTCCCATTAAGTTAATTGTATTAAATAATCTAGAATTATTTACAGTATTTTAAAAAGTGCCCAAAACATCCATATAACTGCTGGACAGGCCTCTCAATTCACCATGTTTCAATCCACAAATATTTAGATAATATTTTCTGGTAACACTTTAGAATAATGGTCATTAGTTAACATTAGTTAATGTACATGAACTAACCACGAGCAGTACATGTGCTACTGCATTTGTTCATCTTTGTTAACGTTAGTTAATAAAAATACAGATGTTCATGGTTTGTTCATGTTAGTTCACAGTGCATTAACTAATGTTAACAAGATATTAATAATGTATTAGTAATTGTTGAAATTAACATTAACAAAGATAAATAAATTCCTTTTTTCATTATTAGTTCATGTTAACTAATGTAGTTTACTAATGTTAACTAATGACCATTATTCTAAAGTGTTACCTATTTTCTTTTAAAATGGTTTTCTATAGAAAGACACTTAAGATGAAACAGAATTTGGTCTTCCAATATCACTTAAAGCATTAAATAACATTAAGCATTTTCTTTATAATACTTTTCTATGGGAATAATTACCGCTTAACGTGCAATTTAGCACATTATGTTCATATTCTGGACACATCTGCTTATGCATCATCAATGTGATGTGCTGAGTTTGGTCTTTTAATATCACTGTCATAGTACAGTACATCTTAGTAAAAACCTGGTAAAAATAACTGCCAATATATCTTTTTTTTGTGCTTTTGGCCTCATGAATGCTGCCTTTCTTTTAATGAAAGTGTCTCAGATAGTTGTACACTAGCGGAGAGGGAGACATCTGTTAGTGGAAGCCAAGTCACCATGTGATGTTTCTGTGGGGATGCTGGCGGTGTGTACCGTGGCAGCACTGCTCGCCTTTGCTCGAGGCATCACATCCGTTCAACCGTGTGTTTCATGAACAAACCAACCCTCGCAAGAGACGCTGTGTTCTGTTCGTAAACATCAGATTAGCATGCGTAGCAGGATGTGTCCTTTTTCCTTACACAAACATGCACACACAAACTCATACCAACTAGACAGTCAGGTCCTAACTGTACACATAAATTTGATTGTTAAATTCATTGTAGTACTTAACATGCTTTTGCATGCATTGCATACACTATATGTTGATTATTATAATTTTTTTTTCTCAGAATAACTGGGATATTATCATTTAAACATCACAGTTGTGTCCTGAATAACAGTAAACTATTGATCTAGCTAATCATCTGCACAGATCAAAAATCCTGCAAGAGAGGACCTTACTGTTAAATCAGTTATGAATTACTTTGTGATAAAAGGAGATAATAATCTACAATGTATGAACATGCATATAGGCTACATCATGTTTCTGTTCATTGCTCATTCACACTAAACTCAAAAGCATCCAGCCGAGGATCTTTGCAGGAAGCTTATTCCCTTCTAAATGATGTCTGGTTTTCTATTATGACTAAGGCTCACTCCAGTGTCTTCAGTTGCATTTCTTTGGCTAAGCTTGTGTGTGCATTTGTCTCCATCCTCTGCGATTGTCACAGACTCTAATGTTAAGGTTTGGTCAACCTTTCATTTGATGTTGAGGTTAGAGACAGAGATTATCAAACACAAACTGAGCACTTATTCTGCATTATGAAGAGCATTTCTGTTTTGTTTCCATGCTGTGCCATGTCTCCCTTCTCAGAAGAGAGATAAACATGGGCTGATCTGCGTATGAGACAGTTTCCTCATCTGTCCTTAAAGTAGTAATCAAAGTCATTGCCTACAGGTGAAAACCGAATATTTGAATCATCTACCAAGTTATCATTTTCTCGTGCAACAATTCTCTAAGTCAGGGTTCTCCCCTCAAGGTCCACTCTCCTGCAGAGTTAAGCTCTAAACCATAATCAAACACACCTGAGCTAATCAAGGTCTTCAAGCTTAAGCCAGACATGCGCTGTGCGATTTTAGCAATGTTTTTGTTAAATACCTACTCTCACCGTGTGAGTAAATTGCATGCGATGTAAAGCTCATGTGACATAAAGCTCACGATTTATGTGATAACCAGATATTGTGACATCAAGAGGATTTGTTATTTCCAATTAATTTATTAAATTATTTACCTAGTTATTATTATTATTAATAACATAACTAACATACTTCGATATTAGTTAATAATACAAGATTAGATAGATTAGCTCTCTCCTCGTTGTAAATTATTTAAAGTGCTCCTATTATGCTAACTTAAAGTTTCCTAATTTTGTTTTGGATGTCTCGGTTTACATGCATCAAAGGTCAAAAAACACTTTAATTTTCTCTAAATCCCTCCTTTCCGCGAGCCTTCTCTGCTCTGATTGGCCAGACAGCTCAGTCTGTTGTGATTTCGTCTACCGCATACAGCGCACTTTGGAAACAAACAACCATTACATTACAAAGTACAAACCCATAACAAATTGTTCTTCAGCTCCGGAGGCTTCCTATTAGCTTAGTGATTGTACAAACTGCAAAGACAGTAATGATGACGTCAATTTTGCATCAACCCCAGCGCGAGTCCGAATCGATGATGAAACGTTGGAAGAACTAGTTATTCAACCCAAACCTCCATCACAAGAGCGACTTGAGCAGGCCGTTTCTTAGTGATACGCTACTCATTTTGAGGTCCATTATGAGATGTTGCTAATGTAATTCCTCACCATCAGCATTAACAAGTGTGTGTACATCAACAAATGATGTCTAACATGTCACAGTTCAAATGAGTGACACAATTTCCTTCCACTTTTGGTGTGTTTGCTGTTTAATGTTTCTAATGTGCAACAGATATGGAAGCGTTAGGTAAATTGGTACTGGCACGAGTGTGACCTCGAACAAAAATCAGTCGCACCGACAGGAAAAAAGGTTGCAGTCTAGAGCCTTGATGTTACTTCATGAGTCAAGAAAGGTAAAACACATTAAGCCTATACATTTTTTTTTCCCTGTTTATATTTTAAAGTAAATTCATGAAAGACTTCTAGTAAGAAATAAATGTAAAAAAAAATTCTGCTCCAGAAATACTGTCCCCATTGAATTATGGGCAATTAAGCATCTGTGTGGGTACAATGGTTGTGCCCATATTTAATTGTTTTCTCAGATTTGGACATAAATACAGAATGGTCACCATCATATGATGAGTGTGCACTATAATAAGGTTTGTTCCATTTGACTGTAAGTACCCTGTGAAGTGGACTATACATCTATGAAATTGCGAAACCAAATTATATTTATTTTATTTTTTTACAAATTCAATATTGCAACAGACAATTATTAGGCAGTTTTATGGCTGCATCCAAAATAAAAGTTTGTGTTTACATAATATGTGTGTGTGTGTGTATGTGATGTGTATAATTAGTATGTATATTTCAATACACACGTATATATTTAAGTAATAGTTGCATGTATTTAATTTTGTTTTTTCTGGGTTTTTTCTTCTTAAATATACACACATGCATGTGTGTGTATTTATATATACATAATAATTATGCACACACATATATAATGTAAACTCAAACTTTTATTTTGAATGTGATTAATTGCGATTAATCGTTTAACGGCAGTTTAGTGCTTTCAAATGATATTTTATATGAAATAATATTTTTTATTAATAATACATTATATTTTATATTAAATAATAATAATTTATATTAATAATAAATGTATATTTATATAAATATGTATTTATGTATAAATACAGATGTACCAAATACACATGTATTTTACACAAACGTGTGTCAACATATCTCAAACGTCTCTAAAACGAGTTTCGTCTACGTTTGTCATTGCAATGCATTTTGTCAAGTGAAGTGAACTTCAGCTCATATCTCATGCTCAGGAAATGACCCTGTCAGTCAGAACGCAGAACGCAGCTGTAGAGGATGGTGTTATTTTTTTCAAATTACATTATTTTGAATATGTTACCTTCACCTTTTGAATATTATTTTACAAAAGTAATATATTTTTGTCTGAAATTTCTTAACTTTCAGTCTTCAAGACTTTTTGTTGTTTTTAACATGTTCCCCCTTATTAATGTGGTGAAATGTGGTAAACTAAAGAACTGAAAATGAAGTGAAGCTGAAGCGCTATGTGGTATCAATGCACACTGAAAACTAACCACATCACAGACGTTAAGCAAAAGGGACTGAGTTTCTGAAGCTGTTTGAAGAGCTTGGTCTAAGTGTGAAGCGTGCACATTCTGTGATCTGCACTGAGGCTGCTGAAAACAGTATCACTAGCCCCCATGTGTGCAAGCAGTAGGACAGAACAAAGAGGCGCCCTTTCACTTTGAAGCACGCAGCGCATGCAAACTGCATTTTTAATAAAACTGCAGACTTTTAAAACTCACTTTTGACTATTTTGTGGATTTCGCTTCTTATGTGATTAATTGGGCACCCCAACTTGGAAGCATAATACTCCCCTGCTCTGTGTAGTTAAAATCGCATCAGTTCCTGTAAGAGCAATGCTCTAAGCAACTTTTCAGGGTGTGACTGTGGTGCATTGGTGATTAAAACAGCAGCCGGCTGTGGAACACGACTCTTGGGATGAAGGAAACCGTAGCAACAACACTCCACATACTCTCTTTTTCAGGAAGTAGAAACAGAGCAAACCATCTCTGCAAAACAATAGAGCTTGTTGTATCCTTGAGAAATGTCAGAAATTTCTGGCAAGTTCTCAGCATTCTGGTTTACGATATGATACGATGGACTGTTGTATGCTTTCCATTTCATGGGTTCATCTTGAACGGCTGTAGAGGACAACTTTTTGTTTGTGAGGCACCACAAATCCTAGTTGTCATTTTAAGGCGAGACACAGCAGGTGAAAACATCGTTTATTTTTCATGCAGTGGTCAATTTTGAGATTTTGGGCCAGTTTGCTTTCTTAACATGTAGGCTTTCACGTCAAAATAAAGAAAAGACAACATTACTCATTAAGGTGGTTATTTCATTATATTTTGTCATGTTGTGCCTTTAGATTTCTACCCGAAATTCTCAAAAGTTATTCTAACGCAAACTTCCATGGCGTCTCCATTCACAGAAACATGTCATGCCTGGTATCATTGTAAAGCTCTCAGTCTAATACACAGCGCTGTCTAATCCAAATATGGCTATTTACTTTGTAGAACTAACCAACCTTGAAAGTTTGCAGCCTGATTGGTTGATGTGAATTTCTCACTACGTGATACGCGCTGCCGCTTCCTTTATTCTCCGCCTGAGATAAAATGCAGACAACACCGAAATCAGCTCATAAACGTTCACAGAAAAGACCAAATAGCAAGATGTAGTAAAAGAAAGTAAACAACAACAGATTAGATAAAACCCTGTCAGAACTAGATTCAAATAGTTATAGATGGACATACAGCAAACAGGGACCGTTCGTTTGCAGTTTGTGTGACTGTTATGTGTGTTAGTTAAGGTATAGTTCTCTTCAGCTTAAGGCTATTGCTATTAATAATTTATTCATTTATCAATTTCCATGCGTTTTAAATATTATACACTACTGATATTAATAAACTGAATATATATTTTGTTTGTAGGATGGGGTTTTCATAGAAATGTATGCAATAATATAAAATATAAAACTTTAAAGGCCGTTTTCTCGGAAAAAAATATTTTTTTTCTCACACTCAGAGTCAGATATATCCACTTCAGTAGCACCTACAAGCACCAACTTTTCCAGTCTTATACTTAATTCTATTCTGATGGCTTTTACAGAGGGATTTGTTGATATATCATTCCTATCCTGAGTTATAGGTCCTTTTACTCCAAAAAATATGGCGAAAAATTTATTTTTTGTCAGTATTCTCTAATTTACTAAAGCATAAAATAAGATATCCAGAATCTCCTCTGTAAAAGCCCATCATCTAATATGTCAACAAATAGAACCAATAATTTTAAACCGAGCCCTTTCATAATTCCAGATTTAGTTTTTGGAAATGTATGCTAAATAGTGTATATTTAAGTATATAAGGCCTCATTTGCATATTTCAACATTAATTTACACAAAACTTGTAATCATTTTTTTCTTATGTTTATGCCAGTTTCAACGTGATATCTTGTAGTTTACAAAAAAAATCCCTTTACACCTGTAATGTCTCGCCGTAAAGTCTTTGAAAGTTATTATAAAATGTAAATGTGTGCTAGTGGTGCCAGACACTTAAAAGTATCAGATCACTTTATGATTTGGCTGAAAACAAAAAGTTGTGTACAGTCTGTCTGTTTTCTATATTTAGAGAGCAGATGGTGTTGGAGGAACTGCCTGGCTGGTTTGATTTTGACTGTTATCTTTTCTCACCGTACACAGCAGTTCACAGTGTCAGATGCCCTGCACTGCCTGAAGTCTTCAATGTATTTAACAGCACTGACAAGCCTTCAGAAAAGATCTGTTTTAACATTCTATTTGCCAAAAATGGCAGACTGGAGGAACATAACACCTCTTGGTTAACATTAAGTCAATTTTGTTGATATAGCCCAATATCACAATCCAAACAACATCCATTTGTTTTGGTTGAGCACTTAAAAATACAAAGGTCTGAAGTTTTATTATAAAATATTAAATTATTATGAATAAAATCTGTGATGGTAATTTCTTATTGTCAGGAAATCTTATGCACCTGTTTAGAGAAAACAAACAAACAAACAAACAATGGATTTGCATGTGTTTACTTCAAATGTCTTTAATGAGAAGTATTATTTTAACCTAAAATAGGGTGTTGTGAGCATTGTGTCTGTGCACACATAATGCAATGTTTCATTCATACTTGTAGTCGGAGGACGCCTTTGCACAGAAAGCCCACAAATGCGACTCATAGAAGTCATAAAACTTTATATGGACTATGACATCTAGATATTGCTGTAGCAGAATGAAACGCAGATACAGATGTTCTTCTAGACATCTTTGGTATTTTCAAAATAATAAAAAGTATTTATAATGCAATGCTAATCGACCTAACTTTTATCACCCTATATAATTCCCAAAAATTATATAATTTCTGATACTTATGTTATAAACTAATGTTATAAAGACTAATGTTATAAAGACTAATGTTATAAAGTGAGATAAAGTGTCATTAAAAGTTCTGTTTTGTTGGACAACAGGTTTGTAAAAGCTTCTCATTAGATGTTTGGGACATGTTGCTTTTTAAAATGCATGTTTTATAAGTGACTAATAAGTGACTTAAAGGGTTACTTCAGCGATTAGCATTAAGCTTTGTATCAGAAGAAACCCGGGATTATATTCAAACTATCGTACTTTCCCCCCTCATATCCCCCTGAGAAGAGATAATTATGTATTTGATTTCTGGTGACGTATTAAAATCCTCTGATGAAGCAAATATCGTCATTTTGCATCATCAGAGGAGTTTTTGTCCAGAGGGTAAAGACTACAGCCAGCAGTGGGCGCTATTTCCACATGTTTTCAACATCGCACTCACAGCACTCGGCTCAGGAGCTGCGGAGATTCATGTAAATGGAGCGGTGGAGAGCAAAGTGAGTGTTTCAGCCGAGTGTTGAATCCAGCCGCAGCCGCGAATCCCGGGATTACCTCAGCTCATGTGATGAATTTAATCTGACTCCTGCTGTGTTTGTGCCGTGACGCTCAATCGGCTCACTCCCATTATATTGAAAAGACACGTTCAGTTTTTAATCGTAGTGTCTCGAACTCAACTGATTTGATGAAAATTAACGTGGTGGGATTAGCTGTGATCCAGTAGCCGACTAGCCGTGCATAGAGTGGCCTCGGGCAGCGAAGCAAGTGCATTCTGGGAGTTGTTGTCTTTTATCCCCATGAGACAAAAATACATTTTCTGTGTTTTCTCAGTCTAGAAGGCACCAAATTCAAAAATAATTTCAAATTTCTACTACATAAATGACCCAGTTTAAATACAGATTAATCTTCCCAGCACTGAAGTACCCCTTTAAACTCGCAGCGCTTTCAGAGATACTGCGAACCAACCGATCCGCTCTGATCTCAGTGCTTGGTATATACTTATTTAATTAAAACGTAGGATTTTTTTGTTATAATTGCAATAAGCCAAATTGCTATTTCGGTTTAATTCCAGTTAATTGTGTCGCCCTTGATTAACCTCACATACAAACAAGAGCTCTCTCACTTCATGCAAACAAGACCGATTTGTTTGCTCAGCACGTGTAACATATATGTCACACTGTACAGCCCTGCGTCACGCTGTGTGAGCCAGTGCCAGTCTGGCCATTATGTGGCCACGTCCTTTATGTGTGTATGTGACTTATGTGCTATCTATACAAGCTCCAAAACAACTTGGACCACTTCCTTGCTGTTGTCCTATTTTTAGCTCCACATGCAGCACAAAGACTTTCATTATATCTAAATATAATATGAGCTATGCTATATAAATATGACCTACTAAATCTACTTGCCAAACCCCATTCGATATTCTCTCTCTAGGCTGCTGATCTGATTATTCATTGATTCAAACTTATAAACATAATAAATCACAATAAACAATTTAAAATGAACATTCAACTCCTAGTACTAACAGAGGTATGTAAAACTCTGCCTTTCCCATGAATTGGATGTGTGTCTACGCCCTGCTAATGA
Source organism: Gobiocypris rarus (assembly GCA_023029165.1). Lineage (NCBI taxonomy): Eukaryota > Metazoa > Chordata > Actinopteri > Cypriniformes > Gobionidae > Gobiocypris > Gobiocypris rarus. Next base: position 22,346,300 of record CM040914.1, on the reverse strand, counting down.
GAAGTTTCCTGCTGGCTGTCCTCCTCTTCCTCCCCAATGCTTCATTTAACAGCCTCACATAGACTGGAGGCTGATTGCTCTGTTAGATAGTGACTGTTATATACACCCTTCAACATTATAAGTGCAAGGGATGAGGAGTTGAGCGTTCTGCCTCAGCTGATAGCAGGGTCAGTCTGAGTAATGATAGCAAGCCCATCAACCCATCTGAGAAATGAGCATTGATTATGGTCAGAAATCCTCTACTCATTCGATGGACCAATGCACATCTGTTTGATGAAGGACAAAACAAGATGGATGTTATAGGGCAGGGATCCTCACATCTGGCCCACAAGATCCGCTTTCCTGCAGAGTTTAGCTCTAACCCTAATCAAACGCACCTGAACATGCTAAGGGATGTCTTCAGGATCATTAGAAAATCACAGGTAGGTGAGTTTGATCAGGGTTGGAGCTAAAGTCTGCAACGCGTTGGCCCTCCAGGGCAAGATTTGAGGAACCCTGTTATAGGGAAATGAATACATACATTTATGAATGTATGAAAACATATTAATGATTGTAAACAATTTAATGCAGTTAATTTTGTTTTTGTTTTTATTTTAATGTAATGAAATTAAACATAAACGTAGGTAAATTACTCAATTTAAATTTGGGGGCAAACTCTCCTTTTAATGTTGTCTTTCTAGTGAAATATACAGATTAAAAAACAAGCAATAACATTACAAATACTTTTTAATTGTTGTCCCTGTGACAGAAATTTACACCACAGTACATTTCTGATTTGAAAGGTAAAGTAAGTTACATTTGTGGACGCCATGGAGTCATTTTGAGTGTCCTTACAATGCAGTGCATCACAATCCATTAGGAATATAACTGCCTAAGGAGAGTACCTGTTATCCAGATTAATGTTTGGCAAGCATTAACTTGCAATTGCTTTACAAAATCATTGCAGTATGTTTTTCTTGATGTACTTATATTCCAATGGGAGAATGTAAAAATGGCACTTAATGATAAAAATGTTGGCGACCCATAACCAGGTAACCTTTTATAACTGCTAAATAATTTGCAGGTATGTCTTGTCTTTTTTCATTTTATATCTAATAAAGTCTGTATGTATAATATTTCTCTTGAGTTTTTTTTAAAATATTTTGTCAAAGGAGATGCTAAGCCTTTATTAAATTTAAAAAGAACCAAGACATTTTTACTCATTCCGTTTGATGGAGTGTGAACAACAACCACGTAGGCTATTAAAATGTTATTATTTTTCTTGATGTATTATGCCCAAGGGAGAAATGTACATTTCAAATAGTCGTGTTTTTCTTATAGGTGTATGCAGTTATCGAAAACAAACGTGACATTTCACTTTCAAGCATAATATTTTCTTATACTCATGAAAAATTGAATAATAGTCAATAAAGACTGTGTAGCTGATTTATTAGTCTTTTTTTATTATTCAAAAGCTTTTGGAATTTTTGTACTTTCAGTTTGCTTAGTTGACTGACTCTGAACATGCTTGGTTGACCAACCAAAATAAGCCTCATTGACCCAGTACTGCTGTAGGCTGATGACAGTGTAACTAATGCTAATGTCCAAAAAGTGTCCTGAAAGCGTACAAAAGCAAGATTGTTTATATAGAGCTTAGCTATCATTTAGTGAACGAGATTCCTTCAGCTGCAGTAATCAACGTCTTTGTTCATAGTCCTTTAGAGAATTTGCAAAATTTCATCCATTAGGTCTGCTAGAACTAGTAAACGTTTGTGTGTGTTTGTGTGTGTGTGTGCGTGCGTGTGTGTGTGTGTGTGTGTGTGTGTGTGTGTATGTGTGTGTGTGTTTAAAATGAAATGAAAACGCAGTGTGCTGGAACTTATGTTAATGTAGCCAATCTGGTCAGATCATTAGTCTTTTCATATAAAATGCATTTATTTAATAGTTTGCACACTTTTTTTTACATTAAATTAAAGATGCTACACTTTGTTCTGATCAGTGATAGACTTTTTTCCCCTCTTTTTGAACATAAATCACTATTAGAAAACAGCAGGAAGTACATATTTACTTCAGGGAAAACTGATGGAGCTTTCACTTGTGTTTCACTTGTGTTTGTGGGAAAAGCAAGGGCAGAGACTTGAACGTTAAACTCATTAGACTTGCAAATTTGAAAAATGTAAATGTATCTCTGGCAATTGTCTCGTGTATGTTGGAGATTATTCCCTCACATTTTCAGCCTAAACAGATTTCCTTATAAATGTGTTCTCATTTGCTCATTTCCCCATCTCTCTCTGTCGTCTCTGTGGTTTTATCCTGCGCTGGCTCACATTCAGCGACAGTACAGCGGTCACATTAAAGCAATGCTCCACCCAAAAATGTAACTTCTCCTTTACTCATTACTCCATTACTTTCCATCATGTTGTCCCAGAAGTATATTACTTTTTTTGCTATCAGATTTTTCATAATCAAAAAATCCATCTCTGCAAAAACCACTCAGCGACCACAATGGTTATCTATATAACCCCAGTTGATGTATCAATGTCTTCTGAAGCAAAAGAATAGGTATGTGTCAGAAAAATAAACCATTAACCGTCACTTACGGAAGTGCCGTCAATTGTCATACACGTGAAGTGTGATTCTGCGTTCTGAAGCTCACACTTGAAGTGCAAGTTTCACAACACTCTTACATCATGCTTTGTGTACTGACATTTAGGCAAGCGTGAACTTGTGAACACATGTATAACAGTTTCTTGGAAGAGATGGTTAATAGTTTAAAAAGTATAAAATATTAATATTTTTCTCACACATAGCTATTGTTTCATGTCAGAATATATTTGATTGGTTTTATGGTTTTCCATTGTGTCTGTTTTTTGAAGCGTCAACTCTAGGGGCGAACAAAATTAATAATTTCTTCGATGCATTGCGGTGCAGACGAGGATGATCCGGTATCGGTTCAATAATAGATTATAATATACAGATTATTTTCTGACAAAATTTGTAACGTTCGTGCTTTGTCGCGGTAGCATACAATGGCAGAGGAAGGCGAGACACGAGTGAGAGTAATTAAAATGCTCCAACTACTTTAAAAGCCGACGTCTGGGCACATGAAGTAAGCCCAGCCTGGTAAGCACGACCTGGAGAACACGCTGTGTGTAGGCCTAAATATCAAAATGATTTCATTTACACTTAAGGCACATAAATGTATCCCCGCAAAACGGATATAAATCGGATCTTCAATTCCTGCACTGCAGATTTATTAGAGTTAACGTCACTGAAAACAACAGATATGAGCTGTTTTTTTTAGCATTGTTGTGAGGAGTAAAATTTACATGTGGTTTCAACAACCAAATGCATTTAGACTTTTGTAATGCGACCCAGACCACCTCCTTAAATGGCTTTTAGTATTTTTGTGTATTTGTTCTAAATGCTCCTGTTGTCGTCTGTGCCCGGACTTGAGTTTTGTTTGATACATTCAAGAAGTGTGTTTTCTTTGAGCAGGTAAAATTAAAGGTTCAGTTCATATAACTGACTGACAAAATTGTTTATATGAGGATGCAGTGCATCGTCAATGTATTGTGATGCATCGTGATATCGATTTAAACCGGATCTATGACATGATAATCGTAATTGAACCGAACCGAACCGTGAGACCAGTGTCAGTTCTCACACCCTTATTCAACTTTTTTTTGTTTAAAAAAATTCTTATACAGTACATCTAGGATGGCATGAGGGCAAATAAGAGGATTTTCATTTTGAGATAGGATGGAGATAGATTCAGTTCTGGTGACTAAATGATTTGTAATGGTTTTATTCCTGGTGACCTGAAGTGTGTAGTAGGCTTGCTGCGATAGTCTGTGTTACTGGTGTTACACACGTACTTATATTCGTTTTGTTAATTCAAGTTCTGTGTTTAAAGTTTGTCATTGTACTGTTTTGTTGTTGCTTTTTTCATTAAAAATTATAATGAACCCACCATTTAAGGAAGTCCCTCCCCAGAATTGCCACAAAACTTGCTGCATGGGCATTTGAATGCAATGTGGAAAAGAGGGAAAAACTCAAACACCCAACCCACCCTCCCCGGTGATACTGGTTGTCACATGTCAATTAACCGGTACTAAAATGTCCTTACTGTCACAGCCCTAGTGTGTATCTGCCTTCCTCTTCAGATTACTCGATGGGCTGCAACAGATAATGATTTATGGATGAATGAAAATGCATGTTGTCCTTGTGGGTGGTGCTATTGCAAGTAGTTCAGTCATTTGTTGTCTTTTCTTTGCAAACCCTGTGCTAAAAACAGCAAATGCTGCTTGGCAGCTGAGAAAATTAGTTTAGTGAAGAAGAGGATTTGCCTTTCAAGAAGTGCTTAAGATCAAGCCTGACTTTCAATTTTGAATGATACTGCTCTTTTCCATTTCTTTATATTCCCAGCTGTGAGCTAAAGTCTTCCTCTGTATAGCGTCATTTGTTTAGTGCTAAAAATAAGGTGCTAGCCAGCAACCAGGGGCTGTATGTAAAGTGTGCGTGGCTGTCATGGTGTTACCCTCCTCACCATGGAGAAAAGTTCTTGTTATTGTCAGCCCTGGACCAAGAGCTGTTCACCCATTATTAATTCAATGGGTCCTCAGAGGTGAAACACAGGGCTCGGTTTGCCTCTGAGGGATCTGGTGACTGCATCATCAGCTAGAGCAGAGTCTTTGAGAATCAGAGTGAGAAAAACACATATGGTAAAGAAACCAAAATAATTCCACTGTGGTCTCTGATCAGTATAAAGACCTCTAGGATATAGGACAGAGCTAGGGCTGCACGATATTGGAGAAAACTGAAATTGCGATTTATTTTGTTTTTCTGCGATATGTATTGCAATATGAAAACAATTTCACCAGATGACTTGAATAGCTATTTTGAAAGGAAAAAAAAAACTAAAAAAACTTTTCTAGACTGATTGGTGTGCATTTGCATAGAAAATAGTCAACAAATTACAAGAATAGATAAATACAATAGAACAAAGATACAAATGACCTTTGTTTTTCAAGTTTCAGGCATAGGAACTGGATAATCAAATGTAAAATAACACTGCCAAGACCTCACTGTATAAATTAAATACAATTTGTTATATTAAAATATATGTAAAATGTCTTTGTTAAAGCACATCGCAATATTGATGCTAAAACAATATGTTGTGCAGCCCTAGTGTGAGCCACCCACCTTCCCCAGGAGGTCTCCATAAACATAAAATGTTTCATTATGTTACCATAATGGGTATGTTTTTTTTTCTTCTTTGGATCTGTAATAAAGTCTCTGTGTAATATATTTATATCTATAATGCTTTTTTTTGTATATTTTGTCAGGAGATGGTAAGTCTTTTTATATTTACAAGAACCAAGACAGTTTTAATCCCTATTCCGTTTGATGGCATGTAATCTACAATCACATTGAAATATTGAAGTTCTCTGTTTTAAAATGTTTTAGAACACCTCAAAGTTCATTGTTACTTGATAAACTTCTTGAGAGTTGAACAAGAAACCACAGGAAGAGATTTTAGATATGTATAAACCTCAGAGTTCTCAAGAGATCTTTACTTTGAGAAGCAGATTTGCACAACAACCAAACTAACGATCATATCAACAAAAATGTAAATAATTTAAAAAAAGGCAGCTGTGGTTGCAAGACATTAACCATAAAAAATATGGTGGCAATCCTTCGGTATACAGGATGGCATATTGGTACCTGACTGTATATTTTACAACTTCTAAACATATATTTCATCAAGTGATCTAATCGTAATATGTACCAAACTTCCAAACTATGTACCAAAATACCAAACTGCCAAAATTGGCTTTTTGTCTTAAAACTTCTATAATAATAATGGTGGCTACACAGAAAGCCACATCATGAATTTGAGTAAGTGGATACGTCACGGAGGGACTATTTTGACAAGAAATTTGACATTATTTTACAGTAAAATTACTTGATATAATGTTAAACCATGTAAAAATTTTCACCATAAACTGTCTTTCAGTTTAGCAATTAACAATTAATTTTTTCTGTTAAAAATCAACAGAAGCATCTTCCACTTTTTACTGCAACGTCTGTGTGAGCTAATATCATTCTCACCCCAAAGTCACATTCCCCACCGTTCAGTCTGGGAGGGTGTCAGGTCCATTAATCACTTGCACGGTGGCCGCAGATCTATTTGAGTGCCGTTCTCCATGCTGCCTGCCACACAACGCAATCAGCTCCTCTTCCTAGAATGCAAATGTAAACGGAGAATGATAATGAATTCACCAAGAGAAATCGTTATTCAAAGACAGCTGAATTAATAGGTACTACTAATTGGCAAGTATTTCTCTTAGTCGGCTATGAATTTACGTTACCATAATGGGTATGTTTTTTTTTCTTCTTTGGATCTGTAATAAAGTCTCTGTGTAATATATTTATATCTATAATGCTTTTTTTTGTATATTTTGTCAGGAGATGGTAAGTCTTTTTATATTTACAAGAACCAAGACAGTTTTAATCCCTATTCCGTTTGATGGCATGTAATCTACAATCACATTGAAATATTGAAGTTCTCTGTTTTAAAATGTTTGAAGAAAGAATCCCAATGGGGAGGCTGCTGTGTGTGCGTGTTTGTGTGTCTCTGTGTTTGTGTGTGTTTGTATGTGTGTGTGACTGATCATGGCTTTTATCTCCTGCCTTGTTAGCCTTTGTTGCTGTAGACTGACAGTGATACCCCCTCTCATCCCTTTCCTTTAATCCACCTTCAGTCATTTTAATGGGACAGTTTCTATCCAATAGGCTGTGGATTTATACTTCGCTCTAGTCCTTGATCAAATTGTGGTCATGGCCTGTCTGCTGGCAAATGACAGCAATCTCTTTAAACCCTTATGACTGTGAGATGACCGCTTCCTCCTCAGCAATATTACTCCTGACATCTGCATTGTTTTCCTTATCATGTGCTGTAAAGAACTGTTCAATAGTAAAAATGTCTCACCAACTATTAAGTGCTGACAAATGATTGCATTTTATGAGTTGCACAATTTATTTACAGACACAAGCTAAAATGTAGATAGGTTAGGTTTGTATATGCATACTATATATATATATATATATATATATATATATATATATATATATATATTTATATATATGTATATGTGTGTGTATATATATATACATACATACATACATACATACATACATAACATACATACATACATACATACATACATACATACATACATACATACATACATACATACATACATATATATATATATATATATATATATATATATATATATATATATATATATATATATATATATATATATATATATATATATATATATATATATATACACACAGGTTAGTTAGGTTTGTATATGCATACTATATATGTATGTGTATATGTATGTGTATATATATATATATGTATATGTATATGTATATGTGTGTGTATATGTGTGTGTATATATATATATATATATATATATATATATATATATATATATATATATATATATATATATATATATATATATATATATATATATATACACACATACACATACACATATATATATATATACACATACATATACACATACATATATAGTATGCATATACAAACCTAACCTAACCTGTGTGTATATATATATATATATATATATACACACATACACATACACACATATATATATATATATATATATATATATATATATATATATATATAGAATGCATATACAAACCTAACCTATCTACATTTTAGCTTTTAGCAGAAAACTAGCTTGCGAATGAAACCAGGGCTCATGTGATAGTCTTCACCGTTCTGCTGCTAAACATGGAGCATTCATTTATCAAATCATGAAAAGGAACTCTGTATGAGGGTGCATGCCACGGGTCTTTCAAACAAAACAAATACTGTCCTTTGTGTCTGTAAATAAATCGTGCAACTCATAAAATGCAATCATTTGTCAGCACTTAATAGTTGATGAGACATTTTTACTATTGAACAGTTCTTTACAGCACATGATAAGGAAAACAATGCAGATGTCAGGAGTAATATTGCTGAGGAGGAAGCGGTCATCTCACAGTCATAAGGGTTTAAAGAGCATTCTTGCCATCTGCTGAATATTGGTTAAGTTTAAACCGTTGTCAACCATCGTGTCACATGTTGATATTATTTAAGTATTACATTAGTTTGATCTTTGCTGTTTTTTTTAATCCCGCAGCTGATGCGAATTTAGTAAAAGAAAGTCATCCAAGTACTTTACTACCATGGTTCTCAAACTTTTTAGGCCAAGCACCCCCTTTAGTTAAATCAGAACACCACCTAATCTCCCACAATGCTAGCTTTGTTGAGTCAATTCAATATTTGGCAATTAAATCTCTTCGGAAGTGTAATCTTGCTGCTGTGAGAGCCTCCTCAGTCCTAATTCAATTTAGACACACTAATACTTAATTATATTTATGAATTTTGGAGCAATGTGTTAGAGCTTGTCTATTTTGAAATACTTGTCTGGTTTCATTATCGATATGATGTTCAAAATGAGTGCTGAAATCCGGCAAAAGCAGACAGCTTTTTACGCTCACTTTGACCTCAAACTAACAGTCTTCAAGGGCAAACGGAATAATATCTTGCAGTTTTGTTGGGAATAAAATTGTGGTGCATAACCTTCACATCAGATCCCGCACTGCCTAATAATTTTAACACTTGGGGTATGCTTTAATCATATAGTCACAAAGATATATTTGTTGTAATAAGACATCGGAAAAAAAGATTTGGAATAATTATCATTGTTCACAGCATAATGACTGCATGTGAGGTGGAGATGATTGTTGTTGTTATTTATTTAATATTTTTTTAACAGTGTACATTTCTTGGGTCTCAATGGACCCTTTTCACAGAATGTGATGACGCGTTTTAATGGTCATTAATATCGTAAATCCTGCAACCTTTTTTTGTATTTTCATTTTTTTTTAAATGTATGTACATTTATAACGCTACTAGTTTGTATTATATTACTTTTGCATCAAATTACAAAAAAACAACTTGAGGGTCTGAGGGTGTTTCTAATACAGCGTCTATGGGAGTGATGGTAAAAATAACATATTTCTCTCTTTTCACTGCCATTATCAATCTCACACATTTTTTTCCCTCTTTTTGAAAGTTGTGAAATCACTATTGTTGCGTTTTTCTTTTTACTATTTGAGCAAATCGGGACACAAAAAAATATTTAATGTATTCTCTCATTCACCGCTATAAAAGTTAACCCAACTATGACGACTTCCGCTCTGAGAAACCCGGAAATGTGAAAAGGGTCTATACAGTTGTAAGTTTATAGAGAATTATACTGTTTTATTATTTTTTCCAGAACTTCAAGTTTCTTTGTAGGGTTGTACATTATGATAAATTATCTGTGTAATATAATAACTTTTAATATAATATATATTTTTTAAATGTTCAATTAAAAATGTTAGAATTGCTGCATCCCTAAAAAAAAAAATCATTTTCACATGTGCATTCTTAAATGCAAAGGCTTTACAGGGGGGCTGGCTTTTGTCTATGTGCAGTGTGTGGCACTCATTCATGATGTCATCATTTTAAGGTTAATCTAGGTTTACGCTTAATATCAGCATAGCATCTGCTGTCCTCATGACAATGGGAGATTACATTTGCGCTTTCTAGCCCAGGGGTCATACCATCTTATGGTCAAGGGTTAAAAGTGATCCAGTGTTTGTGCAAGTTAGAAATCGTGTCCCAATAATCCAGTTGTGGACAGGCTTTTTACAGCCAGATGCTGACAGATGTTTTACAATGGGATTGGCATGAATTGCAGCCCTGTGATTTGGTTATCCGGATTTAACATCAGGAATGAAGCCAGCATAAACTGACAGGATGCTGACAGGAACTGACAGGAACATTTAGAAGAGAGCAAATCTAAATGTTCTGGCTATTACTCCATTAATTTAACTTTTTTGTAGTGGTGGGCATAGATTAATTTATTTTTAATCTCGATTAATCTCACTGTGATTTTGGAATTATCCTAGATTAATCTAGATTAAAATGGCTCATTTGAATTCTGCTGAAGGCATTCAGAATATGAGTGCTACCCAAATAATGACTGGTGCTTTCACACTTGGTTCGATTGCCAGGACCGAAACCAAGTTTGATCCCCCCTGCTGGACCGTGTTCATATTATATTATTTGGATACGAAACCGGGGTGCGTTTGCGTCATCAAAGCAGCAGCTGTTTACCCCATTACTTGGTAACAATGCGAGAGAAGCAAAATTAATAGCGTTGTTCACCTAACTTTTAAATTTTTGTTTTTGAACCGTTAGTTTTATTACCAAAGCTTCAGTACGTAATGGCACTTGCGTCTATCTGCCGCGAACGTAATTTACTGTAAATGCTCTAAAGAACGCTGACGACGAGCAGAAATTAGATTTACAGCTCTCTGCTTACAGTGTGTCAGTCACACTCGTCAGGACTCGAGTGCGGTTCGCGGGTGCGCACCCGAGTTTGGAAGACAGCGTTCACGCTTGATGTGGTAATTTCACTGTAGGCATACACGCAGGTTCGAAGAGTCGTTCTCGCTCCCTACAGTGCAATTTGGCTAGGTACATCCGCGCTAAAATATCAAGGTGAAAGTCATCATAGCTTGCGTAGCTCCCAATCCAACTTTGAGAATAGATTAACGGCGATATTTTTTTTATCGCCCAATAAGAGTCTCACGTTAACGCAGCACGTTAACGCCGATAACGGCCCACCACTACCTTTTTTGTGTTTTATTTTAAATTGAAAATGACTTGTTTTTGCTATGTTGAAATGTGCTCTGCAGAGCTTTGCTCTGCTGTCGTATTCTGTTCACATTTGCCTCAGAATGATACTCATGTTTTTAATGATTAATATAATATTTTTCTAATAATATTATTAATTATAATATTTGCCTCCATCTGTGACTTTATGCTCATTGTGTCTGTGCAGCTGGTCGGGGGACAGTTTGACCTGGAAATGAACTTCATCATCCAGGAGACAGAGAGCATCATCTGCATGGTAGAGCTGCTGGATAAATGTGACTCCACTTGCCAGGCGGAGGTGTGGAGTATGTTCACTGCCGTGCTGAAGAAGAGTTTGCGAAACCTGCAGGCATGCACTGATATCGGCCTCATCCAGCTGGTGCTCCAGCGTATAGACAGAGCTGACACCATGATCGCAGGTGTGTAAAGAAGTGTCACTTTATTAGTTGCTGTTTTACTATGTTGTGGAAGTCCTTGTTTAGCTCGTCCCTTTTCAGCTGTGCTAGTTTCCGGTTTGTATTTCCACAGCATGAAGGTAAGATCTTATGGATTTATGAATGAACCGCTCATTTTAAAATCTTCCTGGTCTACTGACATCCACTTAAAACATTACAATACTCATGATAACTTTCGTTAACTTCATCAGCTAATAACTCGACAGCGATGCTATAGAAATGCACAGATCTACCGCAAAAACAGAAGTTCAAAGAAAAAAATCTAAAGATGGCTGCTCACTTTTTCACTGGCACATAAGGTCTATAGCAGAAAAGTGGAGAAATATAATATAATACCAGTAATATTGTTACATTTTTAATACATGTTATATATTTATAATGTCATTTATTCCTGTGAGTTGCATTTTCAGCAGCCATTACTCCAGTCTTTAATGTCACATGATTCTTCAGAAATCATTCTTGATGCATGAGACCATGATACATTTTTTGGCATGTCGGGACTTTACAAATATAGATTTTACATTTGTTTATAAAAACATCACTAGCATTACAGGTGCTCTCGGGTGCATTTCCTCAATGCTTTAGGACTTTTCTGAGACTGTATGAACAGTAACCTGAACATTTCATTAGTCTGGGGTGTCGAACACCTGTCCTTGGCCATTTCTCAAAACCAAGTACGCGAACTTCAGACTTGCATCCTTGTTAGTTCAGACTTGCCAAGTTCGACGCAGGAGAACGAACTCCAGAGGAAGTCTAGAAATTCTGCAAATGGAACAGCAGCGTTCTTGATAGCGTCACTCAGCTCGCTCTGGCCACTCTGGCTATCTCTGTATGTATATTTGAGGCTACAATAAAATGAAATATGTTAAAAAACACCAGTCTCTGCCTCTTTTCGTTTTCATTTAAAATAATCTTAAGCATATTAATAGCCACACAAATGTAGTTCAGGCAACGTGTATATTGATTATCTTCACTGTATATATTTATAACAAAACTAAATATAAAACACAACCCAGCCTCTTTTCGTTTACATTTTTAAAAAAAAATTAAACATATTAATATGTGGTTCACACAATAAGTGTACATAAATGATTATCTTCACTGTAATAAAATCAAATATGATATAAAACACAACCCATTCTCTTTTTGTTAAATGTCAGTTTTAATGATCACAGAAATAAATGAAACTTCACTTCAAAACAAATAGCCAGGGAACAAATTATAGATTCATGAGACCAAAGATTGCCCATTAGATACACAAGACGAATTATATCTCATGTTTAACCACTACAGAGACATCAGACTTGGCGGCAAACGTCAGAAGGTCTGCTCTTGCTGGGGTTAATGAGCACTGTGTGTTCAGTGGCCAACTGGATCTCACAACTCTGAAAACGGATTATCAAAATTTCAAATAGGCGCTCTCTTTAATAAATAAACCACAGATTTGAGCTTTAAACAAGTACATTCTCACCTGAAAAAGTCTTAAAACTACATTTCGTGACACAATAACAGTAGTATTATTAAATGATGTGGGTTTTCTCATCCACTACTGACGCTTGTTGGTTGGTGCTAGATGCATTCTGGGATACCGGTCTGTCTGAGGTCCACACAAGTCACCTCTCAATGCAGCCTCGATACAAGGGCGGATCAAGGACACATCTGTGGATTTGAACTGTACTTGGCTAGATGTGAACTGTGAATTGGAACAGTATTTGGGCAGTGACTGATGACGATTCACAAGTCCATGAGAACACCCCTGTTCTAGATGTAGGGGACAAAATTAATTTTGGTTTTGTGGAAATACAACTTGGATTTTAAATAGTCAAAAATACAAACTCTGTTCAGTAGCTGTCTCTAAATCCAAAGCCTTGTATAAACATCTCTTCATGCAGCATTCCCTTCATGTTTGTGTGTGGTGTTTTTCAGATCTGATGGTGGACATGCTGGGTGTGCTGGCCAGCTACAGTATCACAGTGAAGGAACTGAAGCTGTTCTTCAGTAATCTGAAAGGAGAGCAAGGCCAATGGGTGATGGTCTTCTCTTATATCTGCTGTTTGAATATATCTTCCCTCTCCACCTCACACATGTCATGATGCTGTGATCTCCAAGAAATATATAATATATTTTATAAAGTATTAGAGCTGTTGTTTGCTTTAAATAAATGAAAGCTAATTTATTAATTATTTTTTGCCTTGACATGCTTTGGAACAATTTCCTTTTTAAAAATATTTTAAAAATGTACGCAATTTTGTCCTTGTCCTCTGTTCTAAGAATGTTTTCAGTCTTTAGTAGATGGAGATGTTGAGACAGTGGAAAGGTAGGTGGTTTTGATGCATAAGGCTGTGTTTGTGGTGGACTGGGGCAGTGCCATTGATCAGAGCTTTAAATGAACACGTCAGAGCAATAAGAGAACACATGCCCATTTGTGTCTATATCTTATAACCTGCAGGCAAAAGTCATTATTGTGACTCTGTTGTCTGATGTACTTGCTGCTGATGGGCCAAACACGTCTCGGGTTGGGAAATGTTTTGGGGTGGTTAATTCCAAAATAAGATCTTTCTCAGGGTTCAAATTAACCTAAATGATTTGTGACTGTATAATCTGTATAATTGTAGAATACAGTATCTTATGTACTCGTACAAGAAAAATACTGCAGTCAGCTAGAAGTATTTATTTGTGTGGATGCTTGAGTGAGTTGTTTGTTTGGTGTCTAAATACTGATTTTTTTCTTCTTCTATCTATTAGCCACCTCATGCTGTCAAGCTGCTGTCTGTGTTGAAGTCCATGGCTCAAAGAAATGGCCCAGATTCCTTTTTCAGCTTCCCAGGGAAGAGTGCTGCGGTGAGACCCTGACACATCATTCTAACTGCACTGGTCTTAACCTTGACTTCAGTCATAATGTCTACCTCTATATACTGTAAAAGAAATGTAGTGTGATTTTTCAATTTGTGGAAATGTTCTGGTCCCCACAGTTATACGAAAGATAAGATATATGCCAGAATTTCAGAATTTTGGGCTAGTCCAGTACTATTTTAACTTCCTCTCTATAATAAACTTACAAAATGTTTTAGAGCAGGGGAATTATACTGTGATACATTTTGAGTAATTGAGTAATTTTTGAGTTGTGGTCTAATAGTTAGAGAGTCAGGCTTGTAACCCGAAGTTTTCGGGTTTGTGTCTCACTGCCGGAAATCTAAGTGGGGCAGTGAATGAACAGCGCTCTCTTCCACTCTCATTACCCACAACTAACCCCCAATCGCTCCCCGGGCACTGCAGCAAAGAACTGGCTGGCCACTGCCCTGAGCGTGTGTGTGTGTGTGTGGACTGGTAATCCCTACGGTATGGGGACAAAATGTCCCCACAAAGATGGCAATATTTAAAATCCTTGTCCTTGTGGGGACATTTTTTGGTCCCCATGAGGAAAACAGGTCATAAATCACACTAAGTGATGTTTTTTGAAAAAGTAAAAATGCAGCATGTCTCCTGTGATGGGTAGGTTTAGGGGCAGGGGCAGTGTAGGGGGATAGAAAATACGGTTTGTATAGTATAAAATGCATTACGCCTATGGAATGTCCCCATGAAACATGAAAACCCAACATGTGTGTGTGTGTGTGTGTGTGTGTGTGTGTGTGTGTGTGTGTGTTGAAAACTCACTGCTGTGTGTGTACACTTGAATGGGTGAAATGCAGAGCATAAATTGCGATTATGGGACACCATACTTGGCTACACATGTCACGTTCACTTTTATCTGTACACATTCTTGATAATTCGAAAATTACTACATTTTTGATAGAAGTCTCTTTTGCTAACCAAGGCTTGGTTTATTTAATCAAACTGTTTTCTATTTTAATATATTGTAAAATGTAATGTATTTCTGTGGTCAAATCAGAATTTTCAGCAGCCATTTCTCCAGTCAAATTATCCATCAGAAATATTTGTAAAATGCTGATTTAATGCTCAAGGAAAATTTCACAGATGAAAACCATGGTGCTGCTTAATGTATTTGTGGAAAACAGTTTTTTTACTGAATAGAAAGTTCAAAAGAACAGTGAAGTCTTTTACTATTCAATCCTTTACTTTCACTTTTGACTAATTTACTGCAGAATAAAAGTTGTTTAATCATAATGATCCAAACATTTGAATGGTATAGATGAAACATTGATTGAAGTTGAATTTTTCTTGGTTTCTAGTACAGACAACAGAACCTATTTGAATTATCACCCTTATGTTCACATGAAACTGTAGCATGAGAGCTGCAACAAGATCTTTTCACTGTAAACGTTTGGGCAAATTTCTCCAGATTTGCTTCCAATAAGAATAATCCATTTGTGAAGCACAAAGTCAGCAAGGTTGAATTAAAATTGAAGTCAGTAAGAAGAGTCCCTTATTTACACACTGTCTTGTTCCTTTCAGGATTAGGAGACGTTAAAGAAATTCATTTCAGAATTTTGTCTCCAAAAAGCTTCAGATATCTTCACCCAGTCTTCCACTTAGATACACAGGCATTCCTTCATTCATGTGACAGAAGGAAGTTTACTGGAATGTCTAACACCCACAGGAAATTGTATCTGCTTTCTGTAGTTTTACGCTTTAGAAGAGATGAACACCACTTAAAGCCCCTATTATTGATTTTTGAAAATTACCTTTCATGTAGTGTGTAACATAGTTCTAAGTGAATTAAAACATCCTGCTAAGTTTTAAATCTGAAAGTGCACCATATATAAAGTTATTTTCTCGACTCTGAGTCAGTGTTTAAAAAACAAATAATGTTTTTAACTAAACGCAAGCCGTTTCGTTGTGACGTCACGACAAAACATTAGCACATTCGCTTATTGCGTGCACAGACACCAGGGAAAACTTGAACCACCTCAAAAACTGCAGCAAAAGATAAAGGATGAAGAAAGCTTTGTTTGT